>CANTUR010000117.1:2500000-5000000 GCA_947683625.1 Mallotus nudiflorus | reverse complement strand
GAGCAGCCAGTTAGATGTAGAGGTCGTGGCAGAGGTAGACCTCGAGGAGCGGCAGGTCGCCGTAGGCAGAGAGAGTTACAGGACGAGGAGCCTATTGAGCCTGAGTTTGATGTTCCTGTTCCTCCAGTTGTTCAGCCTGTTCAGCCTGCCTATCAGCAGGGTATGTCTGACCCTGAGGCAGCTTTATTCTATGCCAGAGTTGGCAGGATTGCTTTTGATGGGACTTGTGATCCTTTAGATTTTCTGCATGCGATTGAGACTAGGACTCGGACTGCTCATACCGAGTACCAGCGGATCATGATTGTTGAGTTGTCTGTCGAGGGACCAGCTCTAGATTGATTCATTCAGATGATCCAGCCCTACATGATGACGATGACATGGGCTCAGTTTCGAGAGCGGTTCATGAGGAGATTTTGTCCAGAGCCTCTTCGTTTGAGCTATCGTCTCCGGTTGACCAGTATTTCTCGAGGAGATCGATCTGTAGAGGAGTATACCCGAGAGTTTCTTCGTCTGGGTAGATATGCTGAGGATCTGATGCGAGATCAGTATTTCGCTGTTACTACATATGTTACTAGTTTGGGCTCAGCTTTTGCTGGTATGCCTACAGTAGGCCTTACTCTTGAGTCTGTAATTGAGCTAGCTAAGGAGATTGAGCTGAGATTAGTTAGGCAGGGAGTGATGCCTGATTATTACCAGTTGGGAGTTTAGTCGAGTGGATCGCAGGCTACTCCGTATTCGAGTTTTCATGTTGGTTCGAGTAGTCAGCAGCGAGGTTCGACTCAGCAGAGTCAGAGACAGCAGCAGCGAGTGCATCGGAGCAGTAGACATGGCCATGGAGGTCAGCGTAGATCATTCAGATTTGGGTCAGGTGCTTCGAGCAGCAGCAGTGGTCGTAGTTCTGGATCAGCGGCCAGCGTTTGTCAGACTTGTGGTAGAGTCCATCAGGGACCGTGTTATCTGACACCACTGACATGTTTCAGATGTGGGCAGACAGGACATTTTGCCAGATCGTGTCCTTATTCTGGGTATCAACAGCAGCAGATTTCACGATTCCTACAGCAGTCGATTGCTAGTGCAGCACCCGTGCCATTTCAGTTACCACCAGCCCAGCATCAGAGTTCCACTCAGTTTGTTCCACAACAGAGTCGTGGTAGAGGTACTAGAGGAGGTGCCAGAGGCGTTGGCCAGGCTTCTACCAGTCAGCAGGGAGGTCGAGGTCAGGCCAGAGTTTTTCATCTGACTCAGCAGGATGCTCAGGCATCTAATGCAGTCGTGGCAGGTACTGTTTCTGTTTGTTACCTGGATGCATGGGTTTTGTTTGATCCGGGTGCCACGCATTCGTTTGTTTCTCCTATTTTTTCTTCTAAATCTTGTTGGCAAGCTTCGAGGATGGCTTTTCCTTTGTCTGTTGCCACTCCTCTGAGTGATTCCTTAGACGCCGATATTGTTCTTTCTGGTTGTCCAGTTCTCGTGGGAGATAGAGAATTACTCGCTGATTTGATTTTGTTGGATGTGATGGAGTTTGATGTTATTTTGGGAATGGATTGGCTATCTCAGCACTATGCCATGGTAGATTGCAGGAATAAGGAGGTGATTTTCAGAATTCCTGATGAAGTAGAATTTAAGTTTGTTGGTGATAGGAGTTCAGCACCTCAGAATCTTATTTCTGCTATTGCAGCTAGGAAGTTGTTGAGGAAAGGTTGTCAGGGGTTTTTGGCATTGGTCAGGGATACATCAGTGGAGAAGTTGTCACTCACAGATGTTCCTGTTGCTTGTGAGTTTCCTGATGTTTTTCCCGAGGAGTTGCCAGGTTTACCACCTCATAGAGAGATTGAGTTCTGTATAGATGTGGTACCAGGTACTACTCCTATATCTATGCCACCCTATCGTATGGCTCCTGCAGAGTTGAGAGAGTTAAAGGAGCAATTGCAAGAGTTGTTGGATAAAGGTTTCATCAGACCTAGTGTTTCTCCTTGGGGTGCACCAGTCCTGTTTGTGAAGAAGAAGGATGGTACCCTGAGACTGTGCATTGACTACAGAGAGTTGAACAAGGTGATAGTGAAGAATAAGTATCCTCTCCCGAGGATAGATGATTTATTTGATCAGTTACAAGGTGCATAGTTCTTTTCTAAGGTTGACTTGAGGTCGGGTTATCATCAGTTGCGGATTAGTGAATCCGATATTCCTAAGACAGCGTTCCGCACTCGTTATGGTCATTATGAGTTTCTGGTGATGTCTTTTGGTTTGACTAATGCACCAGCAGCTTTTATGGACCTGATGAACAGAGTATTCCGACCGTATGTGGATCAGTTTGTGGTAGTCTTCATTGATGATATACTAGTATATTCGAGGAGTATGGAAGAGCACGTATATCACTTGAGGATTGTACTACAGACACTGAGTGATCATCAGCTTTATGCTAAATTCTCGAAGTGTGATTTCTGGATGGAGAGTGTTTCTTTTCTTGGACACGTAGTGTCTAAAGAAGGTATTCAGGTTGATCCACAGAAGGTTGAGGCAGTATCTGAGTGGCCTAGACCTACTTCTGTTACTGAGATTCGGAGTTTTCTGGGTTTAGCCGGGTATTATAGGCGGTTTGTGCAGGATTTTTCCAGGATTGCAGCCCCTATGACTCGCTTGACTCAGAAGAATGTTAGATTCGAGTGGTCAGAAGCTTGTGAGAATAGTTTTCAGTTATTGAAGGAGAAGTTGACCACAGCGCCGGTATTAGCTTTGCCTAATAGTGTGGATAAGTTCACAGTTTACTGTGATGCCTCTAGAATTGGTCTTGATTGTGTGTTGATGCAGAATGGAAGGGTGATAGCCTATGCTTCGAGGCAATTGAAGAAGCATGAGCAGAACTATCCTACGCATGATCTTGAGATGGCTGCAGTGATCTTTGCTTTGAAGATTTGGAGACATTATTTGTACGGGGTGACTTGTGAGATATTTACTGATCACAAGAGCCTTAAGTACATTTTTCAGCAGTGAGATTTGAATTTGAGGCAGAGACGATGGTTGGAATTATTGAAGGATTATGATTGCGAGATTCTTTACCATCCGGGTAAAGCTAATGTTGTAGCAGATGCCTTGAGTAGGAAGTCCTCAGGTAGTCTTGCTCACATCGGTGTTGAGAGGAGACCATTGATCCAGGAGTTGCATTTGATGGTGGATCAAGGTCTGATGATGAAGATTAGTAGATCAGGTGGACTGTTAGCTCAGTTTAAAGTACGATATGTGCTGAGGGATAGGATTAAAGCAGCTCAGAGTCGAGATCCTATTCTAGAAGAGCTTGCAGAGAATGTCAGAGCAGGGAAGTTCACTGATTTCACACTTGATGATGATGGTGTGTTGTGGATCAGTGGTAGATTGTGTGTTCCTGATGTGGATGATTTAAGAGAGGAGATTTTAGAGGAAGCACATTCTACAGCCTACAGCGTTCATCCAGGTGTTACTAAGATGTACCACAGTATCAGAGATCTATACTGGTGGGATGGATTGAAGAAGGATGTTGCTGATTATGTTGCTAAGTGCTTGATGTGTCAGCAAGTGAAAGCTGAACATCAGAAGCCTTCTGGGAAGCTTCAGCCTCTTCCTATTCCCGAGTGGAAGTGGGAAAGGATAGCTATGGATTTTGTGGTCGGTTTACCTCGTTCGAAGGATGGATACGATTCCATCTGGGTGATCGTAGACAGGTTGACGAAGTCTGCACATTTCTTGCCTGTGAAAGCCACATATTCAGTTGCTAGATTGGCGAAGTTGTATGTGAAGCATATTGTGTGCCTTCATGGAGTACCTGTGTCCATTGTGTCAGATAGAGGTTCAGTGTTTACTTCTCATTTTTGGCAGAAGTTGCAAGAAGCGATGGGCACTAGGTTGGATTTCAGTACTGCTTTTCATCCTCAGACAGATGGTCAGTCTGAGAGGACGATCCAGACACTGGAAGATATGTTGAGGATGTGTGTCTTGGATTTGGGAGGTAGCTGGGATGATCATTTATCGCTTGTTGAGTTTGCGTATAATAACAGCTACCATAGCAGTATTGGCATGGCACCATACGAGGCGTTGTATGGAAGGAAGTGTAGATCCCCGTTGAGTTGGGATGAGATTGGTGAGAGAGCTTTGACTGGACCAGAGATGGTTCAGGATGCTGCAGAGAAAGTCGCCGTGATCAAGCGCAGATTAGAGACCGCAGTTAGCAGACAGAAGAGTTATGGGGATCCTAGGCGCAGAGATGTGGAGTTTCAGGTTGGAGATTTCGTTTTTCTGAAAGTATCTCCGATGAAGGGTGTGATGAGATTTGGCAGGAAGGGTAAGTTAGCACCGAGATATATTGGACCGTTTGAGATTCTGGAGAGAGTTGGCACTGTTGCATATCGGTTGGATTTGCCTCCGAGTATGTCACAAGTGCATCCAGTATTTCATATCTCGATGTTGAGGAAGTATATCTCAGATCCTTCACACGTGTTGTAACCTGACAGTGTGGAAGTAAGTGAAGATTTGACGTTTGTGGAAGAACCTGTGGCGATCGTAGATTATCAAGTTCGACAGTTGCGATCGAAGCAGATTCCGATGGTCAAGGTTCTGTGGCGTAGCGACAGAGTTGAAGAGCATACATGGGAGACTGAAGCTGAGATGCGAGCTTCTTACCCGTATCTCTTTCCTTCTTGATCTTATCTTTTAGAATTCGGGGACGAATTCTTGTAAGGGGGGGAGACTGTAATATCCCGTGTTTTTAAAATATTTTTACACTGTACCGGGATATGCAGTGTTAATAATCTCTGTACATTATATGATATTTTTACGAGTTAATATGTATTTTAAACCTATTTTAATTACTGTATATTATTTTCAGTGTTTCACGTAAAATTTTCCCGGGACTTGCATTTTCGGGGAAATTTTCACGTAAATAATGTATTATTAATTATTTTAAATGTATTTACGGACTTGCATGAACTCATACATATTTTTAAATTATTAAATAAAGCCTGTGTGTGTATATTTATTTAATTAGGGTTTATTATTACCCTAATATTTTATTAAGTATTTAATTGTTTTATTGTTATTTAATTAATTTTATTTAGTATAAATTATTAAAATATTAAATTTTATGTGTGTGGTGTATATTTGATGTGTGTAATTTAATATTATTTTAATATATAGTATAAAGTATATATATATACATATATTTGTCAAAAATCAAAAAGAATTGGAAAATTACCATTTTGCCCCCGACTTCTTCTTCTTCCTCCCGATTCTCCCTTCTCCATTTTCGGTCGCTGCCGTGCCGTTTCTTCACCGTGGGTGTGCCGTCCGGTGTGCCACCATCTTCCCCGACCAATTTCGCCGCCTGAGGAGGCCGTTTCCGGCGTCTGGAGATCGATTTTGACCGGAGAAGCCGAAAATCGATCCACCGTCGATCACGCCGATTCCGGCCACCGTTTTCAACACCGCCAGTCTCTTTATTCTCCTTGAGCTCCGGTGAGTGTGATTCTAGCTTTGGTTTGAGCTAAAATGGTCTAGAATTGCTTAGTTTTCGATTTGTCAATTTCGGCCTATTAGGGTTTTTGAATTTTTTGAGCTTCGAATTGGATGATTCATGGAAACTTCCTTCACAAATGTTGTTTATATTAGCTTAATATTCATGTATGAATTTTTGTAGAATTTTTGGAGATTTTTTGGATTTTTGGGTATTTTTGAATATTTTAATATTATTTTCTAATTTTCGGAAATTAATTATTTAAATTATGAAATTGGAGTTTATGGTTAAATTAGGTGTTGAAATGAATTATAGGAATTTATTTGGAATTTTTATGAATTTCTAAGTATTTATTTTGAATTATTGAAGTTTATGGAATATTTGGAAAAATTAGGTTAAATGTGTTTTTAATGGAAATTAATTGGTTAATTGAGTTTAAATATTGATATTATTGATAAATATGTTGAGAAAATTAATTTTTAATAAGTGTATGATTTTTGGTGAATTTTTGAAGTAATTTAAGTATATTTATATATATAGGGGTATTTTGGTAATTTTACCCTAAATTGTCTAAAAATGTAATTTAATTGGTTTTAATATTTATTTAAGGTATAAAAATGATTTCTACAAAATATTTGGTATTTTTAACTAATTAAAACTATTTTTCGTGAATTATTTTCAATTATAAATATAATATACGGTTTTTCTAATAAAATGAGTTTTATCGGTTTTTACAGTGTTTTAAGGGATAATTATGTAATTTCTACCTATGAAAATGTATTTCTGTGATTTAAGGATATTTTTGGTATATTTGAATTATGTTATGTGTTTGTGGACCCCGGTCGGTGGACTGTAGTTTGGAGTCCGACCGTGGGATTTTGTTTATGTTGAGCTTGTTTTTCGAAGTGTATTTTCTTTGCAGGGTCGGCTCTACTCTTTTGAGTAGAGAGATGTCCATTTTACAGGGGAGGTTCTGCCGGATTTTTGGTAGAATTCTCGTAAAACGTGATATCCAGTCGAACCCTAATTTTCGATTCTGTGTTAAATACTCTAGATTGAATTCTAGGATTTCTATTAGGTTTATTCTGATGTCGATTATTTATTGCTTGTTTAGTTGCGCCGAGACCGAGGGCTAGTGGACCAGGCCCGTCGGACCTGTCTCGTGGAGCGCATTAGGTGAGTTACTATATTATATATATATGCTTAGGATGCATGATTTAGAAATGCATGTTTTATGTTGATTAAATATGCATAAATAATTTGATTATTTCTTAAGTTTATATTAAGTATATTTTCGGTTTATTTTTGGTATATACTAAATTATATGCATATTTTGTGAATAAAATATATTTAAAATATTTTTTAAATATATTTCCAGCTTAAGTTATAATTGATGGGATTCATTTGACATATATATACTTGAAATATACCTGGTTTACTTTTGGTATATTTCCGGTATATATATGGTTTATATTGTTATTTTATTTAAATTCATGCATCATTTATTGTGAATGAATGTTTTATATTTAATGATGAAGGATATCAATAGAACGTGCTACCTAGTGGGCAGCACTAGGACCGAGTACGTACCGGTACGCCTATAGCTTTAGGCTATGTTACTAACTATTTGTGGATATTGGTTTGATATGATTATTGATATGTGAGATGTGGTTTGGAGGTGTGATTGCTGGAGCTCGGTTGACCAAGTGTCTTGGGGCCAATCACACTGGCAGTTAGACTGCTGGAGCTCGGTTGACTTAGTGTCTCGGGGCCAGTCTACTGTCCAAATGGATTAAGTGGATATATTTTGGATTAAGTGAGCCTGTGTGGCTTGAGTGTTGTTTAACACTATTTTCTGAGGTTGCGATATTCTAGGGTTCTATGTGATCCTTCATAAACTGGGATTTTTCAGTAAAATATATAAAAATGATTTTTCTGCACCTGTATGAATTTGCCTGTATATATACATATTATATATATACTGTTGACTGTATGCATTATCACTTAGTGTGTATGTATATATATTATAGTAATTCACTCAGTGAGGTTTGACTCCCCTCCGTTGACTATTTTTCAGGAGAGTCAACTTCCTCAGACCTCAGTAGCAGGTCGATACGCCGGATTTCTTCCGCCCCGGCTTCTTTATGTAAATTGTCTACTTGAGTTTTATTTATTCTATCTAGACACTGCAGTAGTTGTGAATTAAAGTATTGGATTTCATGTATTTTATTTTAAAGAGATGTACTATATTGAAACTGGATTTGTATAAAGATTATATATATGTGATGAGATGAGTTTTGAATTAATCCAGTTGATATGGATAATATTATGATATTATGATTTTTATTTCCGCTGCATATTATATGGTTATTGTTATTATGGCATGCTTTATTTTATTTTTAGGCTTGCTACGGGTTCCGGATTCGAAAGAATTCCCGTTCCCTAGCGCCGGTCATGGCCCCTGTTTTGGGTCGTGACAGAGTTATTCATTTAAGGTATTATTCAGCTCATATAATTAATCTTTCCAATTTTTATGATGTAGTTGCTTTTAAAATTGTTTAATTTTATCTTGATAATGTCATATATTTTTTTATAGGTTCTGAATATCCAACATCCAATTTATTTCTTCTTGAGCTTTATCATGTTAAAAAATTATTGGATGAAAAATATGATGTTGAAAATGGATTTATGCATGCAATGGTGAAAAAGATGAAGAAAAGTAAAATCTCAAACTTAATATCTTATTTTCAGTTTTATTTTTATTTAATTTTTTCTTTCAGTTTTATTTTTATTTAATTTTTGCTAATTTTTATTCTATTTTTAAGTAATTTTTGTTAGTTTTTGCTGTTATTTATGATTTATTTATGTTTTCAATAGTGTTTATAGTAGTTTTATATTTCTATATTGTTAATTTTATATTGCTAATTGTTGGTTTTTTAATAGGATCAAGAGGATATTAAAGAGGTTAATATACCTACCTCATGAAGATTGCATTTTATTGAGGTTTGATGTGCAAATGGCAATTTCTTCAAGTTTAGTGTGCAAGTACTTGTATTAATTTGTTTAACTTGTAAATGGCATTTTCTACATTTTATTATTGCAGAATTTTAATTGTTGTTATTTTTGCAGGATTAATAGGTTTGTTACAAGATATTAAAGTTCCTATTTATTTGTTTATCCATTTAAATGTAGACAATCTGGATTGTAATTTTGTATTTTTATGTTGTTTTGATTGTACTTTTTAGTTTGTTTAGATGGGTTATTTTAATGTTTTTTAAGATATTACTTTTAATGTTAAACTTTGATTGTTTTCTATAATATTTGAGCTTGTTACAAGCTCAATGAGCTCCTAATCAAGCTTTTAAATGAGCTCGAGCTTTCAAACAAACAAGCTTTTAAATGAATGAGCTTAAGCTTAACACAAAAAAGCCTTAAATAAGCTGAATCTGAGTGAACCTGAGTTTGACAATCCCAAGCCGAGCTCAAGCTCTAACATAAAATCTCCAAAGGAACCAAGCTTAAGCTTAGCTCAAGCTCATTTCCATTAGGTCGAATCGAGCCCAATATTTTAATTATTCAGCTTCGTTCGACTTGATTACAACCCTAATAAAAATTTATCAACACTATAAAGTTTTGATAAGTTCTCAAAGTTATATAGTTTTTTTTCCTACTATTGATTTTATCAAGACATTAATAATTACCATACACACTCCTCTCCTTCTCCTTCTCCTTATCTATTCTAAGTTCATAGCTCTTTAATATGTACTTTGGGTCTTATTAATAAAAATGTTGATTTGGTATGAACTTTTATATTGATGAGACCTGAAGTACATATCCAACTGGAAAAAATTAAAAAAAAAATCTTAACACGTCAGCTTCCATGTCATCACCAGCGATTGGAATGTGTCATTAGGTAGTTGTATGGGATTCGTAAGAAACGTTGGGAGGTTTTAAGTGATTAAATGAAAGTTAAATATTTTATTGGGAACTAGTGAAAAAGTTGGGTACTATAGGTGTAATTAACTCTCAGTTGACATGACCATTACTTTTTGTTATATGACACGTTAGCATCCATGTCAACTTCCACATCATCACTGGCGACTAGAATATGTCATTAGGTACTTTTGTGGGATTCATGAGAAATGTTGAGAAGTTTTAAGTGACAATGAAATTTGGGTATTTTAATAGGAATTAGTGAAAAATTTGGGTACCATAGATGTAATTAACCCTGGATGGCTAATGATTGATTACATAGGTAATTACTACACAACTTTATATTAATGAGTTCAGAATGATATATGATGATAATGAGAATAAATATATATGCTTTTAAAATTTTATAGCACAATCGGCTAATCTTCCATTATTTCAACCATACGAAAACTCCAATTCGACATTCAGTAGTGGAGCAGATTTTTCAATTGCTGATGTTACAGATTTGCCATTAAAAACTTTATTGAGACTAAATCTTAATGTTGGATTCTCTAATAACACTCTTAAAATACAACTTGGATGGCTCAAATTTCTACAAATAACTAAAACAAGGAGAAAATTTTAAAAAATACCATTTACTTTTACACAAAAAAAATTTGTATATATTAAAATAATGTTCAATAGAAAAAAAATATTACATATTATGTAAAATTAATTAAACATGGAATATTAACATGGGATTTTTTCATAAATAGGCCACAAGCCAAAAATATTATCAAAAGTCACATTGACCAAAAATATTTTCAAAAACCAACTTTTTCTAAATTTTTTCTTTCAATTATGGACTACATTCCTTTCCTCTATTTTTAGGGCATTGTCTTTTTTTTTTCCTTAACGATTTTTTATCAACATTTTTTCCGCTTTCTTTTTTTTTTCTCAACATTTTTTTTGCTAAACTTTTTTTAATTTTTTATGCTCAACATTTTTTCTATTTTTAAAGTACTCTTTTTTAAAATAAAAATTTGGAGCAAAGAAATCAGGAAATGCACTGGAACATCTAAACTAGGTTGACACACTCTTAGTGTTAGCATCACACTTTTGTAGTCCACTATTATTAAATCAAAAATAAAAATAAAAGAAATACAAAGAACATCCAAGCTTACATAATAGAGCCTAGCAAGACCTAACAAAAATAATAAGAGCCTTGCTTACAAAAATTTGAACAAATAAGGTGTGAATAAAATAAAGGAGCTGAACTCCACCATATTGTAGAAGGATTCGAAACTCCATATTTAGCCAAGCAATTTGCAACTCAATTTCCCTCTCTAAAAATGTGAGAAACTCTAAAGTTCATATGAGAAATCAAGTGTAAGCAATTCAACCATTTATGGCGCATTTTCCATAGAACATCCTTTAAAAGTTGGCGAAAAAGAGACACTACCCAAATAGAATCACATTCTAACCATAAATTCTACCATCCTTTCTCCAAAGCAATTTCAATGGCATAAATAGCTAATGATAATTTAGCAACGTAGGCATGAGCAGATTTTAAAGTACTCTTAACTTTTTATTTTTTCATTCAAAATAATTAGTATGTATTTGCTCTTTAATTTTTCATTCATGAAAATTAAGTAAATTCTTTATTATTTTGGAACTGATTTTTTCTTTTTCCATAATTGAAACACTTGCTTTCCATTTCCATTTACATTTATATTTACTATCTTCTATCCTTTTGTATTTCATGGAATTATAGATTTCAATTAAAAAAAATCATTTCGAAAAGTAGCTATTCATACCCCATATCAGTATCCTATTCTAATAAAGGTTATATTCCCCCAAAGAGAAGGATTACTTGAATAAGAAGAAAACTTAATAAGGAAATCTATTTCAATTAGAAAGATTACTCTATAAAGGAAGTCTCATTCTCTCCTAAACAAGGCAATCTTATAAGACTAAGGAATCATATTCCTAAGAGGTTTGAGCAATACCTTCTCCTATAAATACATCTTATGTCATTAATTCTATTCTCACTCATCTCTTCATCATTTAACATTATCACATCATCAAGTCATCACTCCATACAAGCAATCATCATTTATTTCTATTATATTATACTTATTCGCTTTGTTATATTTTTTCTCATACCATTATTGACTTAAGCTTCAGAGTGTTTATGGAGAAAACCTCACCTCTTTGCTCATTCTCCTTATCAATGTAAATTCCACAAGCAAAATATTAATTCAGAGTTATCAGCTATAATTTATAATAAGAATCAAATGGAAATAATTTTTTTCCCCACTATAGAGTAAATTTGTTAAAAGACAAGTGTTACTATTTCTATCATCTTATATATATATATATATATATATATATATATATACACTTCGTATTTTTCCATGTGAGAGCACGTTTTTCATATGCTCTTGTCCACGTGTCAACTAAAAAAGATTTATGATAGAATGTAAGGGACTATTAGCTACCATATTGTTAAAGTATTCTTTAATAGCGTGTATTAGCTTGTTAGTTTGTGCATACTTATCAATTAAAAATATTATAACACATTTTTAATACAATAAATGAAAATAAATTTAATTTATGGAGTAAATATATATATCATGTAAAATATAAATCTCTTATCCTTTTTTATATAAATGCAAACTTATTATCTTATCTTTCAAAGATATAATAAGTTTAAAGTAAAAATATTTAATTAAAATTTTTTATGATAGATTTATAACATACATAAAAAAATTTAAAAATAAAAAAATAATAAAAGCTAACAACATTAAAAAATAAAAAGCAATAATACTGAAAAATAAAAGTAACAAAAAGTAATAATACTAAAAAAAAAAAAAAATAACAATACTAACAAAAATAACAAAAGACAATAACATTGAGAAACAAGACAATAGTGCCTACCTGCCTACCAGGTGCCTTTTATAGGTTTGTAGGTTTTTATTTATTTATTTTGCTATGAAAATCTAAATCATGTGAAAATTTTTTACTAAGATAATGCAAAATAATATTGGGGATATGAAACAAAAATTAAGACGTAGCTTTTATTTATTAAAATTTTTTAAAAAAGATAATGTAAATAATATTGGGGACAGGAAACAAAAATATATTATATAATTTTATCAGTAAAGGTAGTCAATAGTTGGGTATAGAACATATAATGTAGTAAAGTTTAACTCCTAAAATATCCAATGCACACCCTAATCAAAGTTCACGATACTCCACTTTTAATGCTAATTATTAATCATCACACAAACAACCAAACAACAAAACAAAATGATGGAGATTTATATACAGAGTGTTGAACCCATCCACGTGTTGCCTTTTATATCAGTCAAAATTTTCCTTTTTTTTATATTTGAATAATGGCTAAACTTTCAACATTCAACCTTAGAACCACTTGATCATTACCTTCCAATATAAATGCGACAAATGTTTACATGATAGACGTAAGACTTATCCAAAAAAATAAAATTAAAAGATTAATGTACCCAACTTAAGTGCCTGTTTTTCCATATCTTGAAAGCATGAAGCGCCTGTCTTTCTATATCTTGAAAGCATGACGTGCTTGTCTTGCTGTGGAAAATACCAAGCTAAATGCTAGCAGCCTAGCGAATTAAAACTAGGAGTCCCATAAAATTTCATTATTGGATAGTTACTAAACAAAAAATAGATGATGGCAGTAATCTGACTGCTATATTTGCATTCCATCTTAGCAATAAATTTAATGCATCTCCATTGCTTTACTTACTTGTCTCAGGAACAAAATTAATTTATTACATTTGTAAAGCACAATCAATGCTATAAACCTAAAAAATTGAAAGGATTCCTAAAGAGCGATCTATTTTTTATTTTCAGTTTCGAGACGAATTAGTTCCATAAGGGTCATTTTATTTTGTTTTTAAGGGATATGGAAACTTTATCAAATAGAGATAAATGATTGGTCTCGAGAGGGATGAGACATTTTTTTGATTTTATGGAATCGCCTTAAAAATCAAGAAAATAAAGAGACAACATCGGATCACTCAGTAAGTATTGTCCTCCATAGAGATTTCTGGATTTAGGGGATCACATATACTTTTTTGACTATTTTTCATTATACGATATTTGGTAATAAGAGTTTGTATAACATTCACACAATTCATCAAATAGTGGAAAATAATAAAGCTAAGGATATTACTATTACATTGGTTTCCTAATAAAATACATATAAAAGGAAACAAAATTGTGGAAAAGTAAATCTAATTTAGATATGATGAATCTGCAAGGTAAATATGACCATTCACATAGCTTGCTTGATCACATGAACAATGAGATAAGCAATGGACACTCGATCACTTGAAAGAGTAAGCAAAATGTAGATGCTCATGCATGTTCGCAATGATTATTTATGCTATAGTGATATATAATGATAATATAGGGGATGTATGATGTCATCATTAGACTTGAAACATGATGACTCTATTCCGAGGTATGAACTTTGCACATTAATGATATTTATGATATGATTTCATGTTTCAGAACTAGAGGATGCAGAATGATGATATGAGATGAGCATAATAAAACATAGATTATTCATATAGCATGAAAAATTGCTAGTCTTATCACACAAGCACAATAATATTCCCAAATGTTGGCAGCAATAAAATAAAATGCAATAAAATAAAATAAACATGCCAAAATGATTATATGGTCCTTAGATTCGATTGAGCTTGTGTGCGTTTTGAAGCTTTAGCTTCATAGGATTATCAAGCTTTCCTCATCGAGAGGTTTAAAATGACAATAGAATAATGATACTCTGTATACCTTTAAAGAGTGCTTTGACAAAGGTGAGGTTTGGTTTGGGAGAAAAGAGATTTAATCACCTAAAAAAAGCAGTGGGAGAGCAAAAATTATCTGGAAAGGGGTTTCTAATGCCTTCAATCAAATAGATTTTTAAGTGTGTGTATGTTTCCACTTGCTCCCCCCCCCTCAAAATAGGGTGTGGAGGTGTCTATTTATAGTGAAAAATGTGTGGAATAGGGGGGTATAGGCATGCTACGTGCGCATTCCTAAGACGAAGTGTGTGGCCACGTGAAGTGCGTATGGTTACGTATATACGAGCATGCTTATGTACTCTCTCACATTTCACGTGCTCCAATCGGGGCTTATACGGGCTTTTTTGGGGTTGGTTCCCAGGGTTTTTGGGTCTTTTAGACATGTTTCCAAAGTCTTTTTTATCAAATTCTGCCTCAATTTTAGTGCATGACACCTAGGGGTGCTTATGGATTTATGTGCACTTTTAAGTGACACGCATTGATCCTCAGGTTGTGTTGGACCATTTTGGAGGTTTTGGAGCTTGTCGGACTTATTTTCGAAGTCTGTTTTATAAAAATTGATTTTCCTTTTTTTCATGAAGTTGGGTTCTAATCTAACAAAATGAACACTGGCCCAACAAGCTGAGTGTTTTGAGAAAGGAATTCTTAAAGTAAGCTTCTTATTATTCTGATAGTTCGTATTTTGTAAGGCTAAAGCATAACTTAATGGTTTGATGATCAATATTACATATTGGTGGGGGTCAATTTTGCACACTTCAGAGGTTTTATGAACGAGCATACTATAGTCATCTCGGAGGTTCATTTAATCATTAGACCTTTTTAGGGATAATCAAATTTAAGGTATGACAATTGCCCCCTACTTCATGTGTGTTGCATAACCACCTAGCTCTAGCATCAATACACGTGAAGCAAATGAAAAGATGCAAAAAATCATTTTATGAAGAGAGGTACTTACTTGAGTGTTGTGTTATTGTGATTTGATTGTTGGGATACTACCACTATAACTTTTTCAGGTGTCAAGCAAATAGATAGAGACTGCCACTACAACCTCTTTAGGTGTCAAGCAAATAGATAAATACTACCACTATAACCTCTTTAGGTGTTAGCCAAACAGATTGCCACTATAACCTCTTCGGGTGTCCATCAAACAGATAAATATTATCACTATAACCTCTTTGGGTGTCAAGCAAACAAAATCATGCCATTATAACCTCTTTAGGTGTCAGGTATACAGAATCATGCTGCTATAACCTCTTCAAGTTTCAGTGAACAAATTGTTGTGATTATTGTGATTGATGTAATATGTCCTTTTATTTTATTCTTGTTTGGTGATGATGTAGTGATGATGCAGTAATGATGATGTCATTACTTATTGTGTTGCAGATGTTATTGTGATGAATTTGAGCAGGGTATACTTTCGATGATTCTTCCCTATTTTCTTCTTTTGAGAGGTGTTGAGTTTTTGAAAGTAGTGAGGCTGTATACGGTGTCTTTAGACAGATGTAGTCCTTATCAATGTACTTTTATGTGAGTTTGGTGCATGTATTATGTTCAAATAAAGGTTTATGACTAGAGAAATGAGTATGCAAAGTCTCAACGTATGTGTACAATTGTATGGGAGTGCGTGGAGGGGGGAAGTGTGTGTGGCTATGCGTGTAGAGCATGTGGTCACACGCTGAGCATGTGATCACATGCCTTGCATGTGGCTACACGCCTCCCCATCTCTTGTCTAATTAAGACATGCATTTTTGAGGTTTGGGGAAGCATCTTCTAGCCTTTTATGAGTGTTTTTTTTCTTTTCTTGACCTTTGTTGAGTTTTGGGTATTTTCTGTTTTGTGTTTTTGCTTTAAAATTTTTATTTTTCTTTATATAAGATGGAGTTCCCTAACATCCTAGAGGGTCTGGAGGATATCTTTTTGGATGTGGAGGGTAACTTAATAGAGGCCACTAGAGCAGGGACTTCTACTGCGAGGACTAGGACTGATGGTTTGTCCAGCACTCAAGGTCCTCAGTTGTTTAGGCCTTCTCAAGGAGACCCAATTCCTGTGGTTTATATTCTGGAGAGTCATTTTTGGGCTTATCATCATTTCCAGGTAAGTCCTTCTTTGCCTTTATTTTTTTTCTAAAGCTTATTAATTAGCTGTCTTGTTATTTATTTTGAGGTTGTTGTAGCTTAGCTCTGTAGTACTTGTTGTAACTATCTGTTAAGTCATAGATTTATTGTGAATGCTAATAGCTGGTAGCTTTTGCTTTATTTTTTTTGTGATTGTTTGCTAGTGCTTATCGTAATGCTTTTCTTTTCAGCTTTTATTATTATTCCTATTAAATAACAGAAAAAAGATGTGTTAGTATTTATTAATTGAACGAATGTTTAATAGTATACATATTATTTGTAGCGTCGTAGGTCTGTTACTATGCTACCTGGTAGTTTCAATAGGGTCAACATGTATTGTTAGGGTCTTCCATTATACATGAAGTAGATGATTATCGAAAAGGGCTTTGATGGGGTTGCTGCTGCATTATCTTATGACTTATATGTGTTGAGTTAGATTGCTATGTATGCATTGATATAGCAATGGATGGACATGACACATACTTTCCAATTACATGTTTGGTAGATGACCATCACTCCTTTAGACTTTGTTGTTATTATGGGCTTGAGCTTTTCTGAAGAGCCCATTCCCTTTAGTGAGGAGGAGTGCTCTTTTGTGGTGGTAAAAAGGTGCTTTACCATGGAGTTGCTTGGGGTGGCCACTCTTATGAATTTTGGTTGCCCGTACCTCACTCGTTACACTGAGTTTGTTCCTTCTGTACGAACGATGTACAATGACGGTCTTATTTTAGGAGAGAAGTCAGCTCACTGCTTTTTGTTCTACTTGTTAAGCGCTGTCATCTTCTTTGAGTACGAGTAGTCTATGATTGCTGCCTATTTTAAGGGATCTAGATGGCTTATTGAGGTATTGTTAGGGTACTACTACTTTTGCCCATATGTACTTGGGCCTTGATGCAACATGTTGAGGTGGCTCGAGGATCTACAAATGCTTGTTCATGCTAGATGTAAGTAGGAGTCACCGTATATGTTCTTTTTGCTCTTTTATATTTAGTTTGTTATTTCTGAATTCCTGGTTCTAATAGATCTAGGCTTACGATTTTGGGGTTCCCCCTTATTCGACTATCAATCATTTCCTAGAGGATGAATTTCCTCGTTATTCTTACTAGATCAGGAGGACTACTGATTTGATTGAGGATTGCACAGTGGCTCAGGACTACATGGGCAAGCTATCCCCTAATCAGGTACATTTGACTCCTGCTATGTTAATTCTCTCTTTTAGAGATTCTTTGTTCATTTTTACCTTTAAGTAGATCTTCGTTCGCTGGTGGGTGGTGAGGTCACATTGGACAGTATAGATGGTGACTGCATAGCAGTTGTCAGAGAGATAAGTGTTGATCTCCAACCTTACTAGCAGAGTGTGGTATTTGGGTGAGCGAGTCCATCATTGATGGGATGGTCCATTTATGAGGAGAGTCTTTATTCCTCCCCCTGGTGACATGTTCTAGGGCCATGAGCTTGTTGCTACCATTATGGGATACTCCTCTGAGAGTCTCTTAAAGGGTGCGAGCTTGCCTTATGTTGATGTGTTGATCCCTCAATTGATTGATGTTATGGGTAGTGGCACTTTTCCTCTACCTCCACCACCTCAAGCAGATGCATCTCATCCTTCAGATTTAAGGATTAGGCCATCATATGGATCATTGAGAGTTGCTTCCTCTGATTTGGTAGGCTTTTATTCTTGTTTTGTATAAGCATGTAACAAACTTTCTTAGTAATAAACTGCAATTAACACAAGTTATGAGAGCTTATCTTCAGTGGCGAGGATCTCATCAAAAGAGATCTGGGTCTCATTTTGAGGAGAATGAGGGCACGTTCTGTATTGAGGAAACTACCCATGCTAGCATCTTTGGTAGAGTAGTGTATTTTAATTTGCCTTGCCCTACCTTTCCTCAATCAGGTGTTGCTCCTCTTGATGCTGCCCATGTTCATGTTTTATTTAACTTATTTTTCCTTTGCTTCATTTATTTGGTGAGTGGTGATTGACTTATTTAATCACTTTTGTAGATTCCTGTCTCCTCTAGTCAGTACTAGTTTACTATTGTAGGGAGTGTGTAGCAGTGCTTTTTTGGAGTTTGTGACCACTCAGAGGGTGTGCCTTCTTTATTGTACTTATTTATTTTATACATATGTTTTATGTTTGAATGTATGATATGCATTATGTCATGCAACTTGAATACCATTAAGCTAGCTGTGAATGGGAGCGAGAGTGCATGACTTATTGTGATTGTATTGGTGAGCTAAAGTCATGGCTATCATGCTTTATGATGAGCCTGGATCAGATAAGGGAGATGCTTGAGTAGGATTGGTGCTTACTTTTAATGGCAACCATAGCCAATATAGTTGTTTTAGGAGCTACGTGTAGGACTTTTAGCTTGTGGTTTACTTTGTTTTTATCATCTTTCTGAGGTTATGGACTATAGGTATTGTATCTGGGCATTTATCTCGCATGTGGTATATGATACTTATCTAATGATGACTGTATATGCTTCTTACTATGTATAATTGATGATGTTTACCATTGCTCTTACCTGCCTATTTTATTTTCCCCTTTTTTGCCTAAAGCATCTCCTTTTAGAGCTTTTTACACTTAGCTGAGTTTTCTTTTTCTTCCTTTTTTTCCTAGGGTGTCTCCTCTCGGAGCTCTTCACACCTAGCTGGGCTTTTTTTAAGGCTTTGACAATAGTGGTTGATCTTAAAGAGAGAGTTAAGAACTGTGGTCATGTAATGAAAGAAAATGTAAAGCATGCTTGATGCAATTCATGATGATAAAATGTGTTGTATATTTTAAAGACATTTTGCATAAATCAATAATCATTCTTATTTCATTCAAATTATTTAAGAAAAGAACAGGTACATTCATAAAATTTTGAACTTAAGGTTACCCCTGTCCTTAACTAGCCTTCTCAGGTTTTCTAGTTAAGCATTTTCTCTCTTTCCCTAACTTTTGCCTAGGTTGCCCATGTAGAATTTTTAACCTACCAGGAAGTCCCTAACTTTTGCCTAAGTTGCCATTTTTAGGTTTTCAACTCAGTGAGATTTTTTTTCCATAGACATAATACTTTTTCAAGCGGTTTATATTAACAGGTTTGGAGAATTCATTGCCTTTAGAATCCATTAGCTTTACTGCTCCTTTTGATAAGACATGTTTGACTAAGTATAGGCCTTCCCAGTTTAGTCTGAATTTCCTTCTCAGGTTTGGAATGTTCTACCTCGGTTGCTTTAACACCCAGTCTCTTGCTTTCTTACTATTGTGTTTCACTTTCTTATTGAAGGTTTTGGCTAGCTAAGCCTAATACAATTATGTGTAGTATAGAGCCTTAACCCTTCAACTATTCAAGAGGGTGAGATTAGCATGTCTCTATTGAGCCCATTGTACTTCTGGCAGTTCAAATTCGATCGCTACCTAAAGACGCTTGATTTCTATTTCAATCAAAAGCATTACTTCTGATCCATATACTATTGAGAAAGGAGTTGCTCCAGTTGATGTCCTGACTGTTGTTTGGTGCCCCCACAAGGCATATGGCAATATGTCTACCTAATCTCAGTAAGTCTAAGTCATTTTTGATAAAATCTTCTTGATGTTCTTATTTGCAGCGTCAATGGCCCCATTTGCTTGTGGTTGATAAGGAGAAGATTTATGATGTTTCGCCTTATAACTCCTTAGCAGCTCTCAAATGTCCCCTTGGAATTGGACATCATTTTAAGAGATGATGTGATAAGGATCCCATATCGACAGAACAAATTTCTTTTGATGAATTTGGCCACTTGCTTGGCTCTTGTCCTTGTGAATGATTCTACTTTGACCCACTTTGTAAAGTAATCCACTACCACTAAGATGAGCCTATGTTCATTCGAGGTTTTCGGGTGTATTTCCCTAATTATGTCTAGTCCCCATGTTGAGAAGAACCATAGAGAGGAGATGTAGTGCAATTCTATTTGGGGAAGGTGGTTGGCATTCCCGTGGATCTAACACTTATGTCATTTTTTACAAATTTGATGCAGTCTTCCATCATCGTTATCCAAAAGAACTCTTGTCTAATTAGTTTCTTAGCTAGGATTGCTCCATTTATGTGTAGACCATAAACACCCTCGTGTACTTCTTCTATTGCTTTTACAGCCTCAGTTTCATCTAGACATCAGAGTTATAAACCATCTGAAGTTCTTTTGTATAGCACACCCTGGTGTGATATGAATTTTGATGCTAATTATCAAATGACTACTTTATCTCTTTTATTTTCTTAATTAGGATAGGCTAGTTCCTTTAGATATCTCTGAATGTCGTAGAACCAGGATTTTTTTGCTATTTCCATCTTCGCTATTTTGCAGTTCTTATGACAAGGTTGTCCCGATTTGAGTTGGATTAAAGGCTTCATGGGAATTTTGGATGGTCCTTCCCATATTAATGTTAGGGAAGCAAGTGCATATGCAATCTGATTGTGATTCTTAGGGAGATAAATGAATCTGCATTTTTAGAAGGACATCATAAGTAGCCTCAAGTGATCCAAGTTAGGCTTTAAGTGTTGCTCTTTCAATTCCCACTCTTCCATGGCATTGTTGATTACTAGCATAAAATCCCTAAAAATTTTAACTTCTGTAACATCTAGGGATATTATTGCTTCTATTCTAAGTGCATATGCCTCGTATTCTACTTTGTTATTTATGACTCTAAATTTGAGCTTTTTGGCCATTAGTACTACTTCACCTTTTGGGGATTGTAATATGACACTGACTCTTGCGTCGAACTGATTGACCGCTCCATCAAAGTACATCTTCCATCCTTGGATTTCGATGGCTAAACTAAGGTCATTTGGGAAGTCTAGTTGGATTTCTTCTAAGTCTGGAATGGGTTTGAGAGCTAGAAATTCAATCGTTGCTCTTTCTTTTACTACCTTCTTAGTTAGATACTACACATTGAAATCTGTTAGCAGCATGAGCCACTTGGCAAGTTTTCCCACTAAAGAGGAAGCTTCATAGAGGTACTTCATTGGGTCCATTTTAGACACAACCTAAATTCTATAGGATTGAAAGTAATGTTTGAGTTTCTTCATTACCCATACCATTGCTAGGCATATCTATTCGACTTGGCTGTACTTCTCCTCATACGACAACATCTTCTTGCTTAAGTAGTAGACTGCGTGTTTTACTTTTGTTTCTCCCTCTTGGGCTAACATTAAACTAATTGTATTTCCTTCAATGGCCAAATATAGGGTTAAAGGTATTCCTAGTTTATGTGGTCTTAGAACTAGTAGGTTGGCTAGGTAGTTCTTGATCTTGTCGAATGCTAGTTGACATTGTTCATTCCATTCAACTAGTTGATCTTTTCTGAGTAGCTTGAAGATCAGTTCACATACTACTATCAACTTGGCACTAAGTCTGCTGATAAATTGTAGTGTCCTTAGAAACCCTATGATTTCTTTCTTTGTTCTTCGCATTGGCATCTCTCTGACCACTTTTGCTTTGTCTAGATCCATTTCAATCCCATTTTGATTGACAACATACCCCAACATCTTCCTTGAAGTAACCTTAAATATGCATTTCTTTGGATTAAGCCTGAGACTGTACTTTTTGACTCTTTTAAGGACTTTTTCGAGGTCTGACGGGTGTTCTTCCTTAGTTTTTTACTTGACCATCATGTTATCGATGTGTACCTCTACTTTTTTATGTATCATGTCATGGAACATTATGATTTCCATTCTCTTGTAAGTTGCTCCTGCATTCTTCAGTCCGAAAGGCATCACTCTATAGCAATAAGTACCCCATTCCATTATAAAAGTTGTCTTTGCTTTATTTATAATGGCCATTAGGATCTGATTGTACCTAGAGAATCCATCCATAAAGGAGTACATTGCATATGTGGTGGCACTGTCAACTAATATATCTATATAAGGCTGTGGGAAATTATCTTTTGGACAAGCCTTGTTCAGATCTCTATAGTTGACACAAATTCTAACCCTTCCATCTTTCTTCAGTATTGGCACCACATAGTCTACTACCTTTAGGAATTTTTCCTTGATATGCTTCTTGATGTCTTCTTTCACTAGTTGGGCCCATTATAGTATGAGTCTTCTCAGTTTCTACTTTACTGGTTTGCATCCATCTTTGGTAGGAATAAAGTGTTAAGTAATGTCTTTGTCAATACCAGGCATATCAATGTACGTCCAAGCAAATACTTTTGAATATTTTATTAATATTTTTTCAAATTTTCTCCTCTCTTTAGGGGCAACATCTTTCAATGAAGAATGCATGGTTCAAATTTTATGCCAATGTTAAATGATTCAGTGCATGTGGAATGAATATTAAATATACTAACATTTTGATCAATGCAATGGAAACTACCATTAGGAAAGACATCAAACAAGTAAGTAAAATCTAATTTCATTGCATTAACTTTAGAGTTCATTACATCATCAATGAAAAAGTGTAGGAATTAAGGAAGCGAAACTTTCTCTAGATCATTTGCTTGATAAATGGTTCTGTATTTGGATCACCTACTGTTTGTACATCTCATCAATAAACATTGTCCCCAATACTGGTAGTAAAATGGTGGTTGATTATTTTCTCCTATGTCATTCTGAAGTGATCCATAAACCTTTATTATATCCTACTGCCAGAGAAATCTTTAAGCTTATAAGGTACGTGTTGTTTCTTGTCAAACTATCTCTTCACTAGTGCTAGATAGTATTGGGTACATGACTTGAATCATGAGATTGACACACAGTTGACATATGTGCAGAGAGTTATATGTTCTAGCTTCCACCATGGACACATCCATCTCATTTGGTATTCTAGCATATCCTTCATGCATTCGAACCATTCTTGGTTTGTGATATAGGCTGAGCATCCATGAACATCCTTATAGTGTCTCTCCAGGTGATTTCTGGGTTGGTATCTCATCCAGTTACTTGCAAGTTTATCAAGTAGGCTTACCTTTTCTTGTAACCATATTTGAAGTAATAAGGGACTCCTAGTGAAGTTTGGACTTTTCCTATTTTTGAGGTCATTAAACCTTGAATGGTCATTGCTAAAATCAGTGGGAAGAGAGTCATTCATCATTCTATTCCTTTAATGACTTGGAGCATCCTATAATCTCCTAGCCCATCATTCAAGAGGGTGAAATATTGCATAAATAGGTAACATGCAAAGAGATATGCCTAAATAAAGATACCAGTCTTCTTAGTGTTGTAAGCAACTAGGACTTGTATGGGAATCAGTCGTTTACACTCCGTGACTAGTTCATCAAGCTTTTGTGAGCTTAGATCATGAAAAGCAGCTCTAAGTCCTAGGTATTCGATATCTTGAAGATGTTGCGAGTCAAATTAACCCTATTCTCTAGGACTTAGAATAGGGCAAGCATGGTGTCGAACACTAGGGAACTTGGAGTAAATTTTTATATTAACTGAATAAGTACTAAGATGGATAGGTAAGATGATATTAAAATAATATTAATATATTCTAACTAACTTAGATTACTAAATTACTAACTATTATAATCAAAATGGATTTACTAATAGTAATTTATAGCAATATATGTGAGAATTACAATTTAGCATTAATCAAGAACTTTAGAAATAATTAATTATATAAATAAACATGTATTGATTAGAGAAGTTACCCAATGATCCTTAAAAGAAACTCTCATTGTCAATTAAGGGTATTTTCACTTAAAGTCCACATTCATTCTCATTAAATTGTAGAGATAAGTAAAAAACCAATAAGTACCATACTAATTCTTTATTCCCTTAAAGTGAATGTCTTGTCTCCAAGTGTTATTCCAACCTTTAAGTACTTTTAATTACATTTCCATCAAATTATCCCAATTCTTATTATGAACAATTGATTAAGAAGTTACATATGGTGATTAAACATATATAACATAATTTTAACTTAATTGAAATTAAATTAACCATAAATAATAAAAGATAAAAATGTAGTTCTTAGATTAATCCACCATTATAATTCTACAAACAAACACTTAGTCAAAATACATAATTGAATAAGTTAAAGAACAATAATGAAGAACTTGTAACATCAAACAACTATATAGAAAAGAAAAGGGAAAGGCTTGAATGAATAACCCCTTTAGTAATTCTTCTAGCGATCCCTTGATGTTGAATAATCCTCTTTTAATCTCTTGGCTATGTCTTCTTTCACACCTCAATTTCTTCTTATAATAAAACTAAAATTTAATACTAATATCAAAATAAACTAAGAATATTTTTTATATATCTGTAATAAAGACAAACTCATATATTTATAGGCTTCTTAGCATCCCATTTAGTGCCCTTTAAAAATAGATACAAGTATGAAAGGGTGTGATGAATGGGTATGGGGGATGAGTTGACATCGATGTGTTGACTCAGGAGGAACTCAACACACTAGGTTTCTATGATGATTCGACACACTGTGCTGAGTTGGCACCCTAGGTTTCTGCTATGAGTCGGCACACTTCACTTCATCCTTTATTTAGCCTTTCTTAATCCTTTCTTCATTCTAGGACTCTCTAATGCACTTGTATATACAGATTAAGCTCAAGAAAA
The DNA here is from genome assembly GCA_947683625.1 of Mallotus nudiflorus. Lineage (NCBI taxonomy): Eukaryota > Viridiplantae > Streptophyta > Magnoliopsida > Malpighiales > Euphorbiaceae > Mallotus > Mallotus nudiflorus. Next base: position 4,975,105 of record CANTUR010000117.1, on the reverse strand, counting down.
CCTATAAAACATAAAATTGAAGTAAGAACAACAAAGATAAAGAAAAATGGTGAAATGATTAAATAAACATAGATAAATCATAGGAAATGTAAAACATAACTGTCCTAAATGACTATGCTATTTTGCATTATAAAAAACTCCCCCACACTTAGATCTTGCTTGCCCTTAAGCAAGAGATAAAGATCCAAGTTGGAAAGTTAACAAAATTTTCATCTTTTCCAAAATAAATGTAGCTACTGTAACAAGTCCTTTTAATCATGAAAGAAGTTAGAAAAAGGTGGTTTTAATAATTAAACTTCTAGTGCTCAACAATAATAGATAAAAAAAAGTTTCATAGCCTAAGTAATAAATTTAACAATTTATCTCAATCTATTAAGAACAAAATCAAGAATACAAAGTCAAGGTACTAACCAAGCTACTTGGCTAAAATGGTCACTCTTTAAACTTAGGGTTTCTAGAAATAAAAGTAACCTTGAGAAAATATTAAGGACCCACAACAACTCACTTTTCTTATGGAATTTTTAGACATTTTTTTTCATAAATATATCTTTTGGATGCATTCTTTCCAAATGAATGTAACTAAGGAGCATACTCAATTACATATAACTTACTCGAGATGCATCTACTTGTGACATTACACATTCTTTCTGAATGAATGTAACTAAGGAGCATACTCAATTACACACAACTTACTTAAGATGCATCATGCCAACAAGCATTTTTTAGATAATATTAGTCCTCATCCATTATTGAAAAGTGAGTTTCACATATATTATGCATGTAGTTTCTTTAAGGCTACTCGACCTCTAACAAAACCTAAGCTTAAATCTTTGTCACCCCAACCTTAAGCATAGTTAGTAAGTTGACTAAACATTCTCTAGATTTTAGAAATTAAAAAAAAAAGATAAAAAGACAAAATTAAAACTTATACTAAAATGAAACTTTAAACTTCTACCAATTGTGCATACAAAGCTAATTATCAACATGGAAAACTTAACCTCAATAAAAATAAAAAAGACTTATAAAATAACTACTTATTAGATATAGGAGAAGAAGGAATGATGCAAAATGTAGCATAAGCATACAAATGCGTAAAATAAAACACACACATACACATTAACGACTAATAATATCCCTTCCCCCACACGTAAAGATACACATTATCCTCAATATGATAATAGTAAAGTAAGGAAAGGAAAGTAGTACTCCCCTAATCATTAGTCAGGGTAGGCAGAGGAGATTCCATGTGATATTCGGAATGAGCAAAGATTTGGTTCAACTTGTACTCCATTTTTCTTTGTCTATGATCAAGTTATTGGTTTTGAATCTTCATTTCATTCAAATGGCACTACATAGCAAGTTGTGTATCCAAAATTTGATTCAAAATAGGGGGTTGCACACTTGAAGAACCACCAGCTTCATCCTGCATAGGATAAGTGGGTAATGGTATATCACTAAGTGGTGTATAAGGATGAAATTCCTCCTTTAAGTTAACTTTTTCTTCCTCTTCTTGAAATTCCTCAATCAGTGGTGATTGTTCTATTCCTCACTAGCATAATATTAATCTTACTTGAACCAATTGAAATGTAGCATCCACAACTTTGCCTCTTACAAATACTTGCTTTGTAAAGTAAGAACACTAAAAAACATGAGTATAATCATCAAGGTTAATTTTCAAAGCCTTAGCAATAATAGTAACCATATGGCCATGATTAAAAGGTGCATCTTTATGTGTAGTAGAAGTCAACAATTGATTGAAAATCCAATAGGTCCAACATAATTGTTTATTATTGTAAATGCACCACATTAAAAACAACTTTTATGTAGAGATGCAATTGAACTAAGTTTTATGAAAAATGACACATGTAACAACCTTACACAACAACCAATATTTCAAATCTTTTATAGATATAGCCTTTCTTTTCTTTGGTTGAAATGGTGTCTGCAAATTAGTGAGGAATGTCCAAAACTCATTCAATTTAAAGTATAGTGGGGGGTCAAATAAACCATCCTTTTTTTTAAAAAAAAAAGACATGTTGCATAAAAGAATATATAAGTAGATGTTAATTTCCTTGCACACAAAATTCCAAAATTTGAGAGTTTGTTGAATTCACATCCAAAGTGGTGTAAAATTCTATAATCATTTCCACATATGTATCTTTATGCATTTATACAAACTTCTTAATGCCAAATTGTGTCAATATTTGATTAAAAGAATCAGTCATACCCACATCATTATGGAGAGAGTTAGGAATATACTTATAACCTATAATCTCTTTGAACTTAATGGTTGTAAACTTAACACCTTCTTTATGGGAAATAATTGGAAACTTAGCCTTATAAGTATGTGCAAGATACTCTTATTCTTGATGTTCTTCCTCAATGTGTGGTCTTTTGGAAGAGGAAGTCCACGTCTTGCTTATTTCCAAATGCTTACTAACTTTAAATCACAAGAGTAAGAATGTGCAGGGATTGAAGAAAATGTGATGAGAATAGGTGTTGGGGAAGAAAAAGAGAGTAAATATGGGGAGGAAATGAAAAATAAAGAAAATTAAAAGAAGAGAAGGATGGGATTCGATTATGATATAGAGTTAGGGAAAATAGGACAAGACAAAAATGAAAAGGTTAGATTGATGGATGGAAAATAAAGAAGAAAAAAAGGGAAAGGTATATATAGAAGAGTAGGGAAACGTATGGGAATTTGAAGAAATTGGGTATTAAACAGTGTAGTCAAAGGGTGTAAGTGGATAGTGAAAGGTCATGACCTTTCTTGGAAAAGGACATAACTTTTCACTATTTGGTTTGTGTGTGTTTAGATAATAGGTATAAAAAGACAAATGAACTCATAATAAGATTTGTGTAATATATATATATATATATATATATGGCAATCAAAAGTGAAGGCATAAGTCTCCTTTTGGTGCAAACTTGGCACCTTGATTTGCTGTAACGAGTCGTCCCATGCGTGACGACTCGGCACTTTTGGGTTCTATCACAGGTTGTCCTATTGGTGTTGACTCGTGACTAAGACATTTTGTAACAAGTCATCCCATACATGATGATTTGACACCTTTATTTCTCAAAAGATAGTTATGAATAGAATTGCATAAATCAAAAATCAAAGAATAAGAGACTACTGATACTAAAGAAAATTAATTGTATATGTACTTGGCAAATAGATGAAGAATACAAAATATAAAAATAAGAAAGAAACTAATATGAAATTCAAAATTAATACTATAAATAAAGATACTAATTATAAAAAAGTGAATTAATGAACTTTAACTAAAATAAAATGAACTAAAATAAAATAGCATGAAATATATAGACATATAATATAATATGAAAAAAATGTGTAAATATTACCGTGCTAAATTTAAAGGTCTATAACTTGACCTTAGCAAAATTAGGTCATGGAAAGAGAAATTAACTGGCTTTGATCTATCGCTTCACTGATCAAATAAGGATTGAGGAAATGGCCATTAACTTTGAATATTTCTCCCTTATCATTAAATATTTCTATTGTACCATAGGCGTGAAATTTAACAACCTTAAATGGACAACACCATCTAGACTTTAACCTACCTGGAAACAACTTGAGTCTTGAATTATAAAGGAGAACAAGCTCTCCCTTATGAAATTCCTTTTTAGATAAATGCTTATCATGCCATAGCTTGGTGTGATCATTGTACAACTTTGCATTTTCATAAGCATTCAATCTCAATTTCTCTAACTCATTAAGTTGAAGTAATCTCTTTCTTCCAACCTTCTTCAAGTCAAAATTTAAAGCCCTTGTTGCCCAATATGCCTTGTGCTCTAATTCAATGCATAAATGACATGAGTTCCCATATATTAATTGAAACAGAGAAAGGCTAATTGGGGTTTTGAAGGCTGTTTTATATGCCTATAAAGCATCATTTAAATTTAATGTCCAATCCTTCCTTGAAGAAGATACTTTTTTCTCAAGAATCCACTTAATCTCTCTATTACTAACCTCAACCTGCCCACTTGTTTATGGGTGATATGGAGTAGCTACTTTATGTGTTAACCTATACTTCTTCAAAAGAGCCTCTATTACATAATTACAAAAATGTGAACCTCCATCACTTATCAATGCTCTTGGAATACCAAACCTTAGAAAGATTACTTTCTTGAGCATCTCCTTAACAACTTTAGCATTATTAGTAATGGTTGGCATTACTTCTACCCACTTTGAGACATAATCAACCATAACCAAAATATACTTATAGTCTAGTGAACTAGGAAATAAACTCATGAAATCTATTCCCCAAACATAAAAAAGCTCAACTTCAAGAATTCCTTTCAAAGGCATCTCATGTTTTCTAGATATAATACTCATTCTTTGACATCTATCACATGTAGGCACAAATTCTCTAACATCTTTCAATAAAATAGCCCACCAAAAACCATATTGAAGTACCTTGGATGCAATTTTTTATGGACCAAAATGTCCACCAACACTACTAGAAAATTAAGTTTTAGCGAGAGGAAATTTCATCATTAAAAGTGCATTTCCCATCATTAAAAAATTTTAGTAATGGGAAAATTACCATCATGAACCATCATTATAGGCTCGATACTTAAAAGTAAATAGTGACTAAAATAGGAATCCCATCGTTAAAATAAATAATAATAGGATGGTGTCTTGTCTCTATAAACTCTCAATAACAATGTATTTTCCTGTCATTGAAAGGTATTTTTCTATTGTTATAAGTCTTCAATAACAAGAGCTATTCTCGTAATTAAAAGTCATTTCTCTTATCGTTAAAAAGCTAGAATAATGATATCATATCCCCTCATTAAAAGATATTTCTTTTGTCATTAAAAATACTATAATAATGATAATTTTTTGCATCACCATTAAGTAAATTATATTGTCGTAATATATATTAATAGTGATGACAATTTCTATCATTACTTATACTGTCTTTTAGTATCCTATCATTACATTTTGTAACTATTCATCCATTATTTAATAATTAACAATAATATAAAAATTGATTTATATATATGAAAACAGTAAATCATATATAGAATTAAAATTTACCGTACCAATAATTGAGAACCATGCTAAATATATTAATTAAAATATAATAACAATATTAATTGTTAAATAATTAAATAGAAGGAAATCCAAAAACTTATTTATAATCTAATTCTATGTCAATATCTTCCAAGATGTTGTCCTAAAAACTAATCACAACCTAACACTAGTTGTTAAATGGGTTGTCCATAGTTAAAGCCAATTGTATCTCCAACTACCTACAAAACAATAAAAGAAAAAACATAGGGAAAAGGTGCAAATAACCCACTTAAGTTTTACCCTAAGTGCACATTTTCCATCAATGTTTTTTAGGGTCTTAAAAAACCACTAACATTTTAAAAATAAAGCAAATAACCACAGCCGTTTCCTTCTCCGTTAAATGAAGACCACATGGCAAATGGGACCCATAAATAAGAAATTTAAATGATGGCATTGCATGTGGGTCCCATTGACTAACCAAACCTACCTATTATTTTTATGAACAAAACCAAACCACTTATTGATGACTAAAAAATCCCCAAATCAAAACACAAAAAACCCTAAATCAAAACTTCCAAAAAATATGAACTCTCCTAACATCCAATGAACCAAAATGGCATCTTTTGTATGTTAAACAAAAAGCAAGATTAACGTCTTTTGCATGTTAAAGAAACTAAAGAAAAAGTAAGAATTAGGTTGGAAATTAGGGTGTGATAGAGGAAGAAAGCACTGTGTTTCTACTTTGGGCACCGAAGGTTATGGTGGACCGCTTTTGATGTTTGTTGTGTGTGAAAAATCTTTTTTGTAGTTGTAATGGTGGACCAGTGGACCACTTTTGATTTTTTGTTTAAACTTTTTATTGTGAAATCCTTTTAAAAGTGTCTCAATTTTTTGGGTGTGGTCCTGCATTTTTTTGTTGTTCTTTTCTACTGGTGGACCATCATGTTTTGTTTATGTTTTTCAAAAGTGGGTTTTGTGCATTTTATAAACTATTGTCTTTTCTATTTGCAGCAACATGTTGGAAATTATGAACCTTCATTTTAACTATGGTGGAAAATGGATTTTTCATCCCATCATAAAGTATGATGATGGAGAGGTGGACACCATATGTGATTTTGACCTAGATTATATGTCTTACATGGATATTAAAGAGAGGTACATGAAAAATTATGGCTATACATATGCTAGCTTAATTCTTGTTCTTGAACCTAAAAAGAGTTTAAATGATGGACTATTCTTAATAGATAATGATGAAGGGATTATGAGGGTCTTAGGTTATATCAGGGGCAACAGTTAGGTAAATGACATTTAAATTTACGCTACCCTAAAATTATTTGGCTATTGAAGGACCTCAAAATGCAAACCTATATCCTAAGTTAGGAACACAATGCAGTGTTAATTTTGCTTGTCAGGATGATGGGTTAAACAATGAAGGTAAGAGGGAAGAAGTTAGTAGGGAAGAGGCAGGTCAAAGGCATGAGGGAGGTGGCTGTAAAGAGAATGCTCAAAATGGTGTCACTAAGGATGATAGCTAGTCTGAGAGTGATAGTGGGGAAGAAATGAGTGAGAGTGAGACTGATAGTGATAATGATCAACCAAAAGAGAGGGTTAGCTATAATGAAAATGATGGAGGGCCCCATTTCATGCTAGGCATGGCATTTGCTAATGCTAAAGAGGCTCGGGAAGCCATTGCAAAGTATGTTGTGGCTAGGGGAACCAAACTAAAACTTGATCCTAATGAACTAAGTAGGATTAGGGCAAAATGTGTGACAAATGAAGGCTCTAAATTCTTTATTTGGATTTCCAAAAATGGGGAAAATCCTAGACTGGCTATTAAAACATTACAACCTGAACATAATTGCTTTAGGACATTTGACAATCTTTGTGCCAATGCCACCTTTTTAGCTCTTTATTTTAAAAATAGAATCACCAAAAACCCTAAAATTAAAATCAAGGACATGCAAAAAGTTTCAAAGGAAGAAATTATTTTTAATGTGTCAATACATAAATGTAAGAGGGGAAAAAAATTGTTATGGAAGAATTGGATGGTAGTTATAAGGTTCAATTTGGGTACCTGGCAGCATATGTAGTTGCACTAAAAAGATCCAACCCTGGAACTATTGCTGAGATTGAGTTGTGTAAAGATAGTTTGAAAGAGGGTAAAAGGGTTTTTCGACATATGTTCTTATGTTTTAATGCCCATGAAAAGGTTGGAAAGCAAGGTGTCGACCTTTAATAGGTCTTAATGGCTGCTTTTTGAAAGGAGTTTGCAGGGGGCAATTTTTGACTGCAATTGGAGTGGATGTAAATGACCAATTGTACCCAATAGCCTAGGTAGTAACTAATAAGGAAAACAAGGCCAATTGGAGGTGGTTTTTGGAATGGTTATAAAGAGAGCTTGAGCTAAAAGATAAGTTTACTCTAACAATTATTTCTAACATGCAAAAGGTAAGAAATAAATCTATTTAATGTGTACTTTTTAAACATGTTGTTATGATACATAATTTAGTATGTAATTTATTTATTTTTTCCATTCAGGGTCTTATTGATGTTGTGAATTATGTGTTGCCCCAGTCTGAGCACAGGTGGTGTGCGAGACATATTTATTCAAAATGGTCCAAAAAATGGCTTAGAGGGAATTCAAAAAGCATTTTTTTTTATTTGTGCATGGAGCATATATCTTGAGGATTTTAAGGATAATTTGAAAAAACTTAGCAACATCAATAAGAAAGCAGCTAAGGATCTTCTCAAGTACCCTCCACACAATTGGTGCAAGGCTTACTTTAGTAGTTGGTGCAAATCTTTCATGGTGGATAACAATATAACTAAGAGTTTTAATGCATGGATATTGGATGCAAGATTTAAGTCTATTGTAGGCATGCTTGAAGATATCAGATTAAAGGTTATGAACATAATAGCAGAGAACAAAATTCAAGCTTCAAAATGGGTGAATGATTGGAGTCCAAATTGTATGTCACTATTTCAATACTACAAGGAGAAGGCATTAGGTTGTGAAATTGTTTTTAATGGTCAAGGTGGGTTTGAAATAGGAGAGGGACAAGACAAACATTCAATTTTTATTGACAAGTAGTTATGCATTTGCCGGATTTGGGAGTTGACTAGCATCCCATGCTCCCATGCAATATATGCATTGGCTTATCTCAAAGTTGATCTAATGGCACACATTTTTTAATGGTTTAAAAAGGAAAAATTTATTGCATCTTATCAGCATTGTTTACAGCCTGTTCTAGGAAAAAAGTTCATGAGATGCGATGAGTTTAAGTCAATTGATCCCCTACCTATCACTAAACTGGTTGAAAGACCAAGGAAGAATAGAATCTGGATAGCTAATGAACCAAACACATTAGTTACAAAGCTTTCAAAGAGAGGCCAACAACAAAAATGTGGCCTTTGTAATCAAAATGGGCATAATAGAGTTAGGTGCCCTAATAAGCACAAGCAAGTATGCTTTAAATTCAATTTTCTTATACTTTTAATTTTGAAACATTAGGAATTTCATATTATGCTTTATTAATGTGTCAAAGGAGAAGGAACTCAGAAGAATCTGGTTGAGACTGGTAGAAGGTCAGGTGGCAGTAGCCATCGGACTTCAAATAGCACTATAATAAATCCACCTAGAGGTCATGGATGCCATTATGATCTCAACTCAGGAAGAGCAACTCTCAATGTAAGTTTTACATATCAAAGTGATAATGGTTTGGACTATTCACTATTAATTATTGTGAGTTGATGTTAAGTTGTAAGTTAATTTGATTAATTGGTAGCCTGGTTTGTCTTTTGAACGAGTAATTACACCAAGTTCATAACAACACAATCTTTAACATGTAGTTGATCCTAATTTGAGATTTTTTATCCCCAATGAGAGAGATCTGTGAAGAAGTCAAAGTTAGACAATAAGAACAAGTTTTACAAGGAAAATTAACTTCACTGGAGATGGAATTGAAGTGATTATGCAACAAATCTGCCTATTATAGCTCCTGGTTTACAGTGGAATGGGGGTCCTTTGATAACTTCAAGATAACTACAAGAACAAAGAGAAAAGATGATTGGCAAGCAAAAGTAGTACGCTACATCAAACTAAAAGACTGATGCATTAGTATAAGGCTTTAGCATTAGTAAAAGACATTAGCAGTTATGACTTTTGGTTTTTTTGGATGTAAATGATGTTAAAACAATATCTTTTGGCAGATTTATTAGTTCCATACGAACTAAAGCTCTTAATATGGGTGTATTAGTACCATTGGAACATCAACTCTTATAACTATTTTTTGGTAATATAATGGTTAGCAGTATTTTTTTTTAATTGCTTAACCTCTTATTCAAAGTCATTTAATTATAAACTATAATAGCTTATTTGTAATTGATTTTACAAACTGTAAAAATGCTTAGAGAAAACCCAACATTTTTCTTCCTAATGCACTAAACCTATTATATTAATACTTGAACAAACATTAGTACATTTTTCTACAGTTATAGCAGAACAAAATCTAGGCATTCATCATCCTAAACAACCGAATTACCTAAACCATTGGCATTACCTAAATAACTATTAAACAAAAAAAGAAATACATAGTAGTAGAAGCAAATAAAACACAATAACACCATATGCTATTTTCATTTTTTTCTAGCAATGAGCTATTCTGCTTTCTCATTTACATGAGCCTTCTTCAGTTTCTTCAGCTCAAACCAAAGCTCAACTACATTATCATTAAAATGAATAGTGTCCATTTTCAACATATGCAAATTCATATTTTCTTCAAGAAAATAATCTCTTTCGTCTTTCAATTCATTTAATACTTCCTTAGCTCTCTTACTTATAGGTACATCATGCCATTCAAAATAGTTACACCCCATTTTTTGCCCTCCTTTCTTCTGCAAATCAACCTAAAAAATTTGCATTAAACCACCACAATTGCTCATACTACATCAAAATCAAATTGGAAAAATTCACTTACTTTATGATATCGACAACTATAAAACCTTCTTCCAGGATTTGTTTCAGTCCACAACATCCAATGAGGAGCTTTCAATATTCGACCACTAATTTTACAATAACAATATTTTTTTGGTCCTTCATACTCATATTTGATGCTACTGCCCTGAGAATACTTTTTTTATGATGAAGAAGAAGAAACCATTTTTCAAGGAGAAGCCACAAATCAATTATTCTTTGAAATTTAGAGAGAACGATTTGTAGAGAAAATATGAGAGATTTTGGGTTATGGAGTTTTTTATTTAGGTTTTTTTTTATTTTAATTTGGGGATTTTTTAGTCAAATGGGTAGGTTTGGTTAATGAATGGGACCCATGTGCCATGTCATCATTTGAATTTCTGATTTGTGGGTCCCATTTTCCACGTGGTCTTCATTTAATGGAGAAAGAAACGGCTATGGTTATTTGCTTTATTTTTAAAACATTAGTGGTTTTTTAAAACCCTAAAAAACATTAATGGCAAATGTGCACTTAGGGTAAAACTTAAGTGGGTTATTTACATCTTTTCCCAAAAACATATATATCAGAAAAACTAAATGATGTAAATATGTTAATAGTAATAAAATTACCTGTGTATTATGAATAAAAGGTTGCCAAAATATATCCATGTGTATCCATTATCTTTAAACATTATCCTGTAATAAAGTTAAGTTAATACTTTGAAGATTTTTTGTAGTAATTAAACTATAATCAATTTACTTCATAAACCTAAAAAATAATGGCATTAACATATATCAATAATTCAGCCTATTAAAATTAAGGAAGAATAATAAATCAGCTACTAATATATATATAATTTGAAAAATTAAGCGTAATTCCAATAATTCTGCCATATTCATCTGTCAAGATCACTATAACATACTATCTTTATCACTTTATAATCTTACATCTTGATGGTGAAGAGGACAAAGGATTAAACATAACACATATACAATTTAAAGGGAATTTCATATTGTCCCTCTAAGGTAGAGCTCATCATTAACACAAGAATTTTATTTACATTTTTTTCCATATCTATCTTGGACTGACAAATAATTGATATATTGATAGATAATTATACTATGAGTATCAGTATGAGTATGAGTATGTATGAATATGCAATTAGATAAAAAAATAAAGGATGAATTAAAATTATTAGCTCAACCACAATAATAAATCAATGAAAAAGAGTACTGATGGAGAGAACTAAATGAGTATACATTTCCAATAGGTATACTTTATTAGGTTAGGTCATATAAGATAGAATTAGACTAGACATAATACTTAAAAAAACCACAAAAGGCCATAAACTAGCAAACATTCAAACTAAAAATATAAAAATCTTAAAAGGGTCTAAAAATGGCAAAAGAAGGATAAAAAAAGAAAACCTCAAGACCCTTTTATTCAAGACCCAGCCTCACCTCACTTCAATACATACCTACCCCCCTTGGTATTTGGGAGAGTTAGGACATAGGGCCTATCAATTCTACTCACTTGTAAAAAATAAATCTACTTTTTGTAGAGGACACAATAATATAATATCAAGCACAATATTTATATATTAATTAGGTTAGAGAAAGAATTAATTATTATGTATTGTTTTCCTTGTTCTTAAATTGGGTATTTTTCTTTGGATATGATTTGTAGATAAAAGAGTGACTAGTACAAAGGAGGCAAAACGTCACCTACAAGCACATGGACTTTTGCACTTTCAATTAAAATCAAACTATATATGATGATAGGAAGTCCCACTATCCCAATCCTGACAATTAAGCAATCTTCATAGTAATATTATCAAGCAACTACAACCTTAGTGTTCTACTCCATTTTCTAGTTTCCTAATAGGATTCTTAATGCATAAATTAAGTTATGCCTAGTACATCATAAACATAAATATATCATTCAATTCAAGTACAAATATCTCTAAGCTTTAAACACTTAAAAGGAAAGGGAAAAAAATAATTCTTAGTATAAGAAATTTCACATGTAACTAAGATGTACTATTGCATTAGATTTTCTTGCCTCAATATGCAGCCTAATTTTAAGTAAATAGAAACATAGAATTATGTAAGAAGGAAATTGACATTACAATATAATAATATGATAAAAAAAAGTTGCATATGGTGTATCCATGTTCGCCTTATCTCTTGTCAATACAAAAAATGACTTGGAAACAATGCTCTAATCAACTATAAAGTATTACTCTTCTATAAATCCATCACATAATAGTATGAAGTATGGATTAAATGTTAATGACCTTTAGTCTTATGTTTTCCTAAAGGTGCCTTTTCACCAGAAGCATTAAATTCTCTAAAATTAAATCCTTGATTAATTAAGATTATGTTAGAATTTCTATCTAAGTGTCCTTCAATATCAAAATTTTATATTCTTCACAACCCAATTAACTATAAGACAAGAAAAGTAGAATATAGCGAAGAATCAAAAACTGGTTACTATCATGGAAAGATGGAGAGGATGCACTTAGGATAGGAGAAGGCTATTGTGGAAAACAATGTTCAATGTTTTCCAATCTACCTTCAATTCCTTCAATATGTTTTTTAATAATTTAGTTTTATTCTTCTTTTTTATGAAGCTTTGCTTGTAGCTCATCAATCTTTGTTTTTCTAGGATCATTGAAATGCTTCCTTTTCATTCCACGCCCATTTCCAAAAACATGACTATGACATTGAAGTCCAAAACACTTTTCAATCACCTCTAAAATTGAGATTTTTGGTTCAACTTACAAGGTTTCTAAAATTTCAGCCTATAAAAATGGAATCCATATTAGATTTGTGCATAAGGATTTTATTACATAAACATGAATAAATAATAAAGTAATAAATCATACATATTTTTGTTCACTTTCAGGCTGGACAAACTTTCCTCCTCTTTATCGAGTCTCTAGAAAAAGTGTTGCAACATCAGGTGGTTGACCATCTTTTCCTGACTTTAATAACCAAATATATTTGTAAAAAATATAAGTTATTTTTCTTTATCTTATTTTCCCTATTTAAAAGGAAAATTTTTAAAAAATAACATTGGTTCATCTTACCAATTCATAAATGAGCTCTCTATGTGGCTTGCTACTAATATGGGGAGGCATTTTATAGTTAACTTTGTTGTAAGAGTTTTGATCACTTGATTTCTATGGAAAGTTTATTCATGTTATTATCATTTTAGATTTATAATAAAGAAGCATATAATCATGATCAAAATATTAAATCACTACATAGAACATTTTATTGAAAAATTATTTTTTTACAAGATCATACCTGAAACTTCTCTATTAAAAACTGTTTTGTTATAAGTCATTCCCAATCTTCCTTTTCCATATCAACCAATTTGTTTTTTAAAGCTTCAGCTACATTTTTACAATGTCTAACCAATTTTGTATACAAACTAGACCTCCAATTTGACCATAAGAAATTCATATGTTCCAAGGTAGGCTCATAATACAAGTCAATGTCAGGGTGTTCAAATTTATCCTACAAGTTAAACACATATCAATTTTGAGAATACATATAATAATATGAATTATTAAAGAACTAATTTATTCAATAACTAATTTAAAAAACATCTAATTAGCAATGAAAGATAAAGCAACTATACTATAAAGATTCAATAAGTAATAATACCTTAACAACTGCCCACATGTAATCTTTCTTTATTTTCTCAAATTATTTCCATGACTTGACTTGTATATAACAAATATTATGGTCGCACATAATTTTTTCAAAGTGACTTGACCATAAATTCTGATTAACTCCCACCACACGGTTGTTATAAAATATTATTGGAAGTTTTTCTCTAGCTATAAGAGCAACAACTTTCTTGTTCTTATTTCTTCCTTAAACATTTTTTTTTGTTTTGAATATTGCTTGCACCTATAAGAATTTAATAATAAGAGTTGATATTACAATAAAATAAGACAACTATGAAATAAAGTTTTTTTTCACTTTTGCCTTGCTTTCAACTATTTTTTCTAATATAGCAAATGTTGGTTCACCTGATGTACCATCTTGAGCCATAACAGTATACTTTGCAACAATATAGTATCCAACTACTTCTAAAGGTAATCAAATATTCTAAACAAAAGAAGTCGATTATTTAATAATATTATACATAAAAGTTGCAATTCAAATATATTCGTATATAGAGAGTACTAATGAAATTTAATTCAGGTGCCTTACACAAATGCTTGCCTTTTCGGTACTAGATACACCTATCTTTTTAAGACCATTTGAAACATTTACCATTGCAGAAGATGTTTTATACCATTTAACTAAACTTTCTTCTTCAGTCCCTCCAGTAACTACACTAGTTATAGTTACAATTTTGTCTTCTTTTAGATCACCACATATCTTCATATTTGTTATTATTGGGGGAGCTAGTATAATTAAATGTACAAAGAGATATATAACTTGAATGAATCAAATTTGATGCATGTGAACTCCTAGAGAACATTCAATATCAAAATAAAACACAACAAAAGGAAATGACATAATGTATAATAAACATAATATACAATAATAATAAAGAGGAAGACTAAGAAAGTCATATTTAATATAAAATTTCAATGGCTAGTTTATTGTGACATTGTCCTTTATATATAGTCTTTCAAACAATGTTGTCCCTTACTACATATTTAATTTGTAATCTTTCTGTGCCTCATTTTCATTTAGTCTTGCCACCAACATTTTGTTATAAACTATATAAAAAATATATTTTTTAATCCTTTACCCTTTTTATAAAAAAGTTAAAGTAAATTAATTCTGATATTTAATTTTGATTATAAAAATTAAAATCAAATTGAGTAAGGAAGCATAAATAAGCCATTTTTGTAGCATATGGTATTAACAAAAATTTCAAATGGCTATATATATATATCTGTACAGACACTAGTAAGTGTGCAGCAGACTGAACAAAGAAAATAGAATTTGAATATAATAAGTAATAATGGTTTTATATGGATAAGAGAGTAGTGGTGGGTATTTGGTAAAAGAGCCTTTTTTTTTAATTATGTGGAAATCAGAGACAGCAAATTATCATCATGCTGAATTTAGGAAATTTGTCATTACCCATTCATGAATATATATAGTTTATAACAAAAGGGTGGATCACTTATAAGTTAATATGTAATGCATGCTGATGCATAGATATGTTGAATTTTGATCAAAATCCCCATATATGCCCTTTTTTTTTTTAATACCATATACTACAAAAATGGCTTTTTTATGCATCATTACTCAATTTGACTTTAATTTTTATAATCAGAATTAAATCACATAATTGACTAGCTTTTTTATAAAAAGGGTGGATCATTTATAAGTTAATATGTTATATCATTAATTTATTTTTTTTGGGTATATATATATATATATATATATATATATATATATATATATATATATATATATATATATATATATATACCTTGATGTAGCTCAGAATATCATTCTAAAAGGTATAGGCTATTCTGCTCTATCTTCCTCAACATAGACATGGATATCCTTTAAACCTATATGCTCCTTAAACATAGCATAAACATCACTATCTTATCTTAATTTTTTCCCATTCCTATACACAATCTTCACACTGATTGAACTAATTTCTATAAACCTTCAACATATACCTAAAATGTCAATAAAAGAGGTACGGTCTTATTCAAAGTCCTCTTCATATTGCAATTCACCAAAATGAACCACAAGATGGTGAGATGTTCCACCTAAAAATAAAAGATTTTAGTTTTATTATAATTGAAAATATTATAATTGAATGAACACACTATATACTACTTGTAGATAAAAGAGAGGAATTTGTAGTACTCATGTTCCGTTCTCCAAATGGTTGATATGATATGAACCCTTTTCCATATTCTCTTCCTATTATACCTGGAGCTATTTGTCCTTTTCTTGACCCTAACATTTTTGTTATTTACCTATAAAAATTACAACATATTAATACAATTCTTATACTGAAATAAATTCATACAAACTATGAAGATCCATAAATATTGAAAATATGTGACCTAAATGAAATTAAATCATTTATACAAGCTAAATATGCATATTGCTCATTTAGCAAAAAATTGAAAAAGTAAAAAAAATCAATAGGCTTACCACCTCTTTTCCTTTTCTTTTTAGTATTTTCCACTTTTACCATTATTGGTTCTTTATCTTTTCTACTCCAATTGACTTTAGTATCTTCTTCTATTAATAAGGGATCACCTAATTCAATATTGAATGAATGCTTTTGTTGATATGCTTCACCAGCATCATCATCCTCATTCAAAATATTATCCATTAACATTGGAACATCATATGAATCACGAGACTAAGTTTTTAAAACAACATGCCAACCTTTATTCTTAGTATCGATGGCATAAAAGACTTAAGATGCTTAATTTTCCAAAACAAAAGGCTCATTAGTTTTTAATAGACGTTGAATATTAATAGAAGTGAAACCATATTCATTTACTTTAATCCCTTTCTCTGCATCATGAACATCAAACCATTTACAACAAAACAACACCACACGTCTACCACCAATATATTGTAACTCAATAATTTTAGTCAAAACTCCATAGTAATCTAAATTTTCCATTTTTGAACCAATGTTTCCATTCATAACTATACCAAAATTTTATGTGATATGTATTCTATCATGATTTTCAACACAGAACTGATATCCATTAATAATATAACCATTAAAATATGAAACCGATTGAAAAAGACCATGAGATAATGAGAGCAAATCCTCCATTGTTTTATAATTATCTTATTCATCCAGCCTTGCAAGCTATAAAACTTAAAGCATTAACTACTTTAACTTTCATTCATAGCCATTTTAACACCACATGAATTTACATAATAAGGATACATTATAACTTTCTCTAGTTTTGAACCATTTAATAAAGCTCATATTCCTATCAGCATTGGATACCCATGGCATCTCATCTTGAATTTGAGAATATTCTCTGCATGATATGATATAGGTGTTATAAAATTAAATTTGAAAGATTTGATTGAAAGAAGAATGAAAATAATAATTGGGATATGTATCTTACTCTAGATATGGTTGAACTTCCTCATAGTTCTTCAAACATATATATGAGCTTGTTCCCACTCACTATTATATAGATGATGAATGGAATGAGATCCCAATGCTTGTCCAGATTGAGAAAAAACTAATATCTCTCCTTTGTACTCATTGAAACCGCTATCATGATTACGCTTAAGGCGATTAAACTTAGTTTCCATGCCTTTCAAGTACTTAGAGCAAAGTGTCATACACTCTTTTGCTATGTAACCCTCTACGATTGAACCCTTGGGATGTGCCATATTATGAATGAGTTTCTTTAGTTCATATAGATCTCGCTCAATTGGATACATCCATTAATATTGGATATAGCCAGCAATTTTAGCCTCATAAGCCAAATGAATAAGCAAATGCTCCATTACATTGAAAAAAAGAGAGGAAATGTTTGTTCCAACTTACAAAAGGTTATGGCAATTTATGCTTTAATGTGCTCTAATTCATCTAATTTTAACATCCTTGCCCCCAAAATTTTAAAGAATAAAGAAAGCTCATTAAGTGGTTTGCTAATATTTTTAAGAAGAAGACCATGTATAGCAAGAGGAAGCAAGTGTTGTAGAAGAACATGGCAATCATGGCTTTTTAGACCTAAAATCTTACTTTTTTCACATTTACACATTGTGAGATATGAAAATCCATAAAGAACTTTTAATTGTTTTAAGAACATGCAGAATGCATTATTTTCTTTAGGAGAAAATGTATAACATGCAATAGGCAGCTCCAATGTATCCCCTTCTCTTTTTGGGTGCAACTTTGGTCTTATATTCATTTCTTCTAAGTCAAGAAAAGTTTGAACATTGTCTTTGGTCTTTCCCTTAATGTTCATAATTGTTCCAAGCATATTATCACATATATTTTTTTCAATGTGCATAACATCCAAATTATGTTGCAATAAAATGCCGCTCCAATATGGAAGTTCAAAGAATATGCTTTTTTTATTCCAATTATCCCCTCTAGCATCATGTGAAATTTTTTTCTTTTTTACTTGCAACATTAGTCAAGGTGATCCCTTAAAGGTCATTTACTTGAATAAGTATATCATCACCATAGAGTGGTTTTTGAGGTTTTCCTTGCTCCTTAAAGCCATTAAAAGAATTCTTGTCATTCCTCCATTTATGGTTCATAGGAAGATAATGTCGATGACCCATAAAGTATTGCTTTTTACCATTATTTAACATAAAGGAGAATCTATCCTTATTACAATAAGGACAAGCCATTTTACCCTTAGTTCTCCAACCTGACAAGTTTCCATATGTAGGAAAATCATTTATCGTCCACAATACCGCTGCATGTAATTGGAAATTCTGTTGACTTGATGCATCATATGTTTCAATACGCACTTCCCATAACTCTTTAAGTTCTTCAATTAAAGGTTGAAGATAGAAATCAAGAGCATCTTTAGGACTTTATGGACCCAGTATTAGCATTGATAGAATCAAATTAGATTCTTTCATGCATATCCATGGAGGCAAGTTATAAAGAATGAGTATTATTGGCCAGATACTATAAGAAGTTTGAGCACAGGTAAATGGTTGAAACCTGTCGCTTGCAAGACCAAACCTTACATTACGAGGCTCCATGATAAATTTTTTATGCAATTCATCAAAAGATTTTCATGCTAATGAATTAGCCAAGTGCCTCATTACTCCATCACTAACCTTTTCATTATGATGCCAAGTCATCAGAGAAAACGTCTTAGTAGACATGAATAACCTTTGAAGCCTTAATTTCAAAGGAAAGCATCACGATGTTTTTTTTTCAGGTATTTTCTTACCATTTCTTCCAACCTTAGCTTCCCCATTGCATTTATCATCTTTCCATCTGGAAGCACTATATATGTTGCAAAATTCAGATTTCTCATGTTCCCTACAATATAACTTACAATCATTTACACAACCGTCAATTTTCTTATAAGAGAGACTAAGATCTTTAATGATCTTTTTAGTCTTATAATAGGAGCTAGGCAAAGTTAAATCATTAGGAAGCATTTTATATTTCAAATATTGCAATAACATGCTAAATGATTCATTACTCCAATGTCTAAGGCTCTTAATGTGTAACAATTTTATTAGTGAGGACAATTTTCAACACTTAGAACCTTGATACAATGGTTGTTTAGAGTCTTTTAACAACCTATTAAATTTCTTTGCTTCATCATTAGGCACTTTTGTTTTTTTAGCTTCACTCGAAGGACCATCATCTGCTTTATTATAGCCATGAAACAAGTTCCTTATAATCTCTTCAATCTTATCTTCACTTTTATCTTCTTCTATTTCATCATCTTCTTCGTTATCATATTCAAATTCGCCTAACTTTTCTCTATAGTGATACCAAAAGGTATAACTTTCTAGTATTCCATAAGCAATTAAGTGTGATTTAACCATTTCATAATTTCTTCAATACGTGTTAAAGCATTTGACATATGTACATCGAATTTCATTTGCTCTAGTTTTCATTAAAGCATAGCTTAAAAATTGTTCAACACCATTCAGATAATCTTCACTAAGTTAGGAATTACCAAGATTCATTCATGATTTATGAAGTGCCATTATAACACCAAAATAGTTTCACAAAACTGAAAATTCCAAAATTAAAATGTAAGTTATATGTCTCACATGCTTTAATAAAATTAGAAATAGGAAGCCATAGTCCCTACGACATAGTAATAATCAGACTAGATAGTAAAATCAATATTATTGCCTTGTGTTTTATTAATCTTGTGTAAAGTTTTAATCATGAAAAACATAAAATCAATATATCATTTTTAGTACAATATATTAAATACACATAAATGAAAAAATATACGCATGAGTGGTTAAAATGAGTAATAAGAAAATAAATCAAAGATAATGCATAGAAAATTTAATTAAGCATGTAATGAATAAGGAACAAGAGCATTTTTAAACTTTCCTTGATAATATAATAGCCAAAAGTAACTACAATCTATATCAATTATTATTAAATACAAGACAAGAAAGATTATAGCATAGAGAACATAAAAAAAATCAAAATAAATTGATATTACTTACTTGATAGTTGATCGTGAAGGACAAATTATTAGAGTTATAAGGCAAAGACAGAGCAAGAAGAGATATAGTAGGTATTTGCTTCACAATACTCCCAACTGCACTACTAAAAATAAAAAATAAAAAATAAAAAATTAGTTCATTTTAATATTAGCAATAAAAGAATATCGATTAACCATTATAATAAAAGTTATAGCAAGATTAGAGACTTGGTATATAACAAGCGAGAGAGAATAATTGAAGAAAGATTAGTCAACAATCTTGTACATGACATACTATTACACAACTTTCTCTTTATCTATATACAATAATTTTTAAAATTATAATTCAATTTGGAAACATTGTTATTTTTGTTCTAGTCTCTTAGAAATCAAATAATAATAGTAGGTTATAAATTACATTTTCACATAGCAATGAAAGATCAAAATAGAATTAGAGAGAAAAAGGATAGCCAAAATAATAGTCATTCTTATTTTAAATGCAGATTGCTTACAAAAAAAACTTAAAAACAAAACATAACTAAAGTTACAAATATCATATTAACATGGATGAATGGAAAAATAAACGAATCAGATTCAAGAAAAGGACTTCAATTTGTATATGAAACTCAATGTTTGAATTTGCATTAATAGTAAATAGAATAAGTTGATGGCAATATCTCAAAATGTAACACCTTAGAGCTCAGACTGAATAACTTGTTCCAAATAATTTCAAATGGCTTGATTATTTTTCATAAAATATCTAGACATATAGAGCTAAAACATATCTAAAAACCAGCAAAAATTACGCACTACACAATAAATGGTGAAGTTCTAAATTCATACATTTGTTATGCACAAAAATAGTTTGAGAAAGTCTCATTAAGTTTCAAATTTATCTAGTTATACAAGTCCAATTGCAAAAATATTTTATAGGCACTTATTAAACATATAATGGAACAAAAATTATGTTCAACACTTTGTCTAAATCAGCTTCTATGGTGAGCAAAAAAAATTCACAATGTTGAACTACCTGCAGGATTCATAATCTGGATCAGTCCCACTTAACGATCAAAGATCACAAAATCCTTTTATAATCTTTTAAATAACATATAAACATACAAAATTCATGTTCTCCACTTTTCTAAATTAAGCTTATATAGGCATTAAAATGAGGGTGCAAAATTCGGTCTAAAGTAGAATTCAACCACTTTAATCAAGGTCATTATAATCATTTGCACACAATTCATATGAGCTAATTAGTTCACTATTTTAAGATAAAAAAACAATAATAAAATTAAAAAAAATTACTAATTAAGAACTTTGAATATCAAAATTAGGTTACTGCTACTAAAAATGCTATCACCATTTAAGCCCTAATATAGTAAAAATACTAATCAAAATCCTTAAAATGAATTGGTTATATATTTTTGTTCAAAATTTCTTTTTGAGGACAGTGCACAAATTATGTTATTTAACCACCAAGGTCAGCAATGAGTACTAATGAACTAGTTAATTGCTTTGTAGTAACTAGGCTTTAACTAAGTAGCTTCTATACATAATAGAAAATTTAGTAAAAAACAAACTTTAAAGAAATAACAAAAAAAAAAAGGAATATTGGGGAAAAATTGCATGAGACATTTTCTAATAGAGCTATAAATTGCTCTCTTGTCTTATTAGGCTTGTAGTCGTAAAGATTCTAACTCTACCTACTCTAACAAAAAATTATTTTCATCTATAATACCAATAGTTTACATAATTAATTTCATATAATACATATATATTAAAAACATCAATTAAGTTTAAATAATGTAGAAAGAGCATGTGCTTCCTTTGTATTAATTCAATTTGTTAACTTAAGTAGAATATTTTAACTATGATCTAGAAAAAAAAATATTAAAAAAAGTCTCATGCAACTTGTTCTAAAAAAAAGGAAATTTTGAGCTTTTGTAATTTTTTTTTGAAAGTATAAGAAATTAACCTCAACAATCCACTTGGTTAAATGATGAGTAGAGATCTCAATATCAAAGCAATAATACAAACTCAAGGATTTTTCTCACCCACACTAGCAACTACACAAAAAGTACCACACACAAATTCCAATCAAAAAGTTGATTCTAAATTCCACTGAAGTTGTGTAATTCAACAATCATAAAATCCCTAATTAAAAAAATATTGATAATATATGAGGAAATAGAGAAGATGAACTAAAGCATGTTTGAATTGCTACTAAAATCAATTTAACTAATATTGAAATTTAGAAAGAAAAATGAAAAGAGAGGAAAAGAGGGAGATTGTGTTGCATTTGAAGAATGTAGGATATTGAATGACGTTGGAATTGAAGGGAAGTGGAAAAGATTAGGGAACTTCTTTAATTTTGGGTGATAAAAAAATATACTATTTAGGAATTTATTTGGTGGGAAAGATTAGCACTTATTTTTTACTTAGTAATGATGATTATAGACACTAATAACTAGGAAAATAAATCACTCTCATTAATTATGACCTTTTTTAAGAGTTTTAATGGGATTATTTTACATTCCTTACCATTTCAATAAGGTTAATAATGATACTAACAAGAACAAATTTAGTGGCTGTCTATTGTTCCACTGTAAAGCTCAATGAAGGATCATGACATGGAACAAATTTTGGTAATGCCAATGGCTTGAGGTTAAGAGCTGACTCAAATGCATGTAGATAATGATTGAAGAGCGAAACCTATCATTTAGCATTAGATATGAAGCTAATTCTACATGCTAGTTTAATGGCATCTTTCCACTAGTAAGAGTAGCAATTGAAGAACTTGCTGATGGATGAGGGAATGTAGGAAATAACGAGTCTATCACCAAGCAATGAAGTTGATGGCTTAGAATTTGGCCAACTATTATTAGATAGAATCATACCTATAATAAGAAGGGCAATCACCTAAATCTTCCTTGTGCCTCAAACCTGGCAATTCATCCATAAGGGATGGTCCACTTAGCACCATAGAAATTCTTACTCTCATTTTATTCATATCTATAGATAGCTAACTATCTAACATGGGATTGGTGTTTACAAATATCTACCATAATCTAAAATTGTACTACATGATTACTGGATTTGGCACTTATGATTATTTTTAAAAAACTCATCAAGCATTATCTACTAGGATGAAATTAGTTCTTGAATTATGAATTAACTCTAAAGATATGTAGATTTATGGCTTCTGTTATATGCTGAATGATAAATGTTAACAACAATTATTTTGTGTATGAATTATAAATTCTAGTTGAGGTTGAAATTAGTTCTTGAATTATAAATTAACTCTAAAGATATATAGATTTATGGCTTATGTTATATGT
Source organism: Mallotus nudiflorus (assembly GCA_947683625.1). Lineage (NCBI taxonomy): Eukaryota > Viridiplantae > Streptophyta > Magnoliopsida > Malpighiales > Euphorbiaceae > Mallotus > Mallotus nudiflorus. Next base: position 4,951,627 of record CANTUR010000117.1, on the reverse strand, counting down.
TAAATGATAAATGTTAACAACAACTGTTGTGTGTATGAAATCACTATAACAAATCTTCACAAATTAAAATTTTTGTGGGCATGCACTCAAAGCTATAAAAATCCATACAATTAATTGTTTTGACTATCTATAACTCTTTCCTTCAACTTTTTATGCTACTCACCATACTTCAATTAGATGAGAAAACTATTAAATTGCAAGTGGGTCTAAAATTCATTTCTATGTTTGTATACATAATTATTCACTTTTCTTAAAAACAAAACAAATAAATAAATAATTAATTATTCACTTGTTGTTTTACTAGCTATATTCATTAGTTCACTAATCATATTTAAAAAAAATGATTATATACCTTATCCACAGCTTCAATGTTGCATGAGCACAGAACATAGGAAAAACTGTATATAACTATTAATTACTATATAAATATATAATCATGTTACTTGAGTATAATGAATACTAATACTATCTAGTATATCTATGCAAAGTATGAATTAATTTTTTGGTGAAAAAATATTACAGATTGCAAGTCCAAATGTGACTATAGGTGAAGCAAGGCACCAAAGCATAAGATGTGCATAAGGGCATGCAACAGTTGTAGTAAGAGGTACCATTGTGTACCACCTGGTACTTATAGCAATCGAGATGTCTGCCCTTGCTATGCCCTCATGAAAACACATGGAGGAAGGCTCAAGTGTCCTTAAAAACTATATGCATATTTATCTATATAGAGTAATATATCAAAATAAGACAATTATCATGTAGGATAATTCAATGCAAGAAAAATTTATACAATACCTTGACCTTGTCCTTGAGTGCATATTATAATTTTTTTTCTAAGAATGGAGTAGCATTGTGGATGATTGCTTATTTTTTTCCTATAGTTAATGTGTTTCTTCTAAATGGGTTTAAATTACCAATATATATATATATATATATATATGATTGCTTTCATATTTTTTCTCTTCTTTACATATCTTTTCTTAGTCTAGCTCTAATAAACAATATTTTCTTGAATTATAGTTCTACTATCAGCTTTTTAGTATACGCTTTTTCTTGAAACATTCAAATGTTCTGGTTAAAAATAAAGGGTGTTATATATATATATATATGGATTTTTACTTTCATATTTTTTCTCTTCTTTACATGTCTTTTCTCTGTCTAGCTCTAGTAAACAATATTTTCTTGAATTATATTTCTACTATCAACTTTTTAGTATACACTTTTTCGTGAATCATTCAAATGTTATAGCTAAAAATAGAGAGTGTTTTGTATCCTGAATTGCATATTTTTTTCAAGAGCACAGGTCATAAAATGAAACTACAGGAATTTTATGTCTTGCAAATTCATGGTTGTAATAGTAACTACACAAACTCTCTTCTAATCACATCATTTTGTCCTATTTTGCTTCATTATTATAAATCTATTAAAAATATATACAACTTTGATTTTTTTTGTTATTGTTGTCAAACACTACTATCACACTTTTACTAATGAGAAAAAGAATCGCAATTCCGGATGGATTATTTCTCTAATAATGCAGTATTTGAAAGAAGCATAACAAAATGATCGTAACAGGCTTCACTTATATCAAATTAATATATAATATATATATATATATATATATATATATATATATATATATACCCATATTATTAATATGCAAAAATATTTGTATAACTATAAATTAATCACCTTGATTTATATAGTTGATAAGGATGGCTGTGCTTGAGGAGAACAACTTTGATTGAGAATAATGTCAATATGAAGAGCAGTGATTGAGAAAAGAATTCTAAGTGAGAATAACCTCTAAAGAAACCCAATTGATAACCTCCCAACCAATAGAAATACCAATTCTAATGGAAGTCAATCTTGATTGTGCCTTGGTTAGCTGCAGTTCCAAAATCGCAAGAATTTATGGTGTCATATGTTAAGGGAGCCTCCTGCTGAGCTGTTGGAATAGCTAACTCATGATAGGTTGGGAATCAGTTATGATATATTGATGGCTATGTAATTTTCTATTGCTTATGTTTCATTTACTACCAAAAAAAAGTAGGTAAATTGATTAGGAAATTAGAAAAAAGGGAAAGAGGAAAGGGTTTTAGCAGAGAATTGGGTAATTGATTATAGAAAAGGGTTTATTATGTCGAGAGAAAGAGGTTTACAATTAGGTCATTAGATTTTTTTAAGGAATAATATAATTTTTTAGCAAGAAAGAGTTGGCGCTAATATTTTTAGTCCAATAATAACGGTATAGCCATTTAATTGTAATAAAATTTAAAATTTTTCACTAATAGTTATGGCTTTTACTAGGGGATATTTTACCCTCACAAATAACTCACTAAATTACACATTTAGTGAGAGGTTTTTCTTACCCTCATTAATTTTTCATCACTAATGAATGCTTTTCTTATAATGCAGCATCCAAGGAATGACAATGTCTCAAAACATCTTGAATGTCATCTTGAGGAATGCATTTTCTAATCAAACCATCTGCACATCTCTTATAAAGCAATGGCTCCTCCCAATAGTAGAATTTACTAATATACAAGAATTTTTTTCCATTGTCTATAATCCATCCCATAAGGAAGAATACCTCTCACAAGATACTTAGCAATATTTGCAAACCATGTATAGACGGCGGGGTTTAGCGCGCATCCAAGATTTTAGCAACCGCAACATTGTTTAGGCTCAAGGCTTTAAGGAATGCACTATTATGTCACAAAGTCATAGCATGGAGAAGAGGAGTCGCCACCCAAGGTAATAACTGGGACAATTTGATTGGTGGTACTTTATTCTCTAAAAGAAAGTTAACACCACAACTAGGAGATTTTGGGAATGGAATACTAACTTCTCTTAGTCTCGTATTCATTTAGCATAATTTTATAAATGATTATTTCATCCTCTAATTACATGCAATTTTATTTAAACCCTATTTGACATCCATCCAACCTAGACATCTAATCAAGAAAATTACATATAAAAAATGCACTCAAGATCGTGTTGTCCCTAAGTCAAAACTATGTTAATTTTATTAAAAAGTTAGCTAGATTTACATTTTTTATTTACAAGTGAGAAATGGACTAAAGGTGGGCCTACATTTTTTATTAATTAGTGAGCCTAAATCTATTTATTTTACTTTGTCTAAAAAATGGGCTTAAGTCTATTCAATTTTAAAGGAAAGTTAAATTAGTGGACCTAAGTCTAACTTGCTATTATTTAAAATGAGAAGTGGGCTTAGGTTGATTTATTTTAAAAGAAATGAAATTAAGTAGGCTGAGCTAAGTCTAAACAAGTTTTAATTAACTAAGTGGGCCTAAAATCTAATTAACCTAATGGGCCTAAGTTGATTTTAATTATTTAAAGTCTTAAACTATTTTTTAAGCCTATTTAAAGTGAGTTGGACCTAAGCATGGGCTTAGGGCCTAAAATAATATAAAAACCCAAAAACACAACCCAAAACAAATAAAACAAAAAAAAAGGATTAAACAAACATTTTAGTGATTTTCTAGAACCCTAAATCAATTACATGCAAACCCTAAATTAAGCTATTGCCACCATTGATTTTAATTGATTTTTACCCAATTAAACCTAATTACTAATTGATTTTAAACGTAGAAAATTAAATTTTTCACTATTCCCACTACTAGGGCTATCACAAACTACATACAAAAATTAAAATTAACTAATTATACACCCATGAATTAAAATAACTACACAGAACACATAAATGCAAAATGAAAATTAAAACCTTAATATCTACTGGAAAATAGTATAGATATTCGATGGCATTCCATGGATCTTCTGTTCGTCTAAACACAGGCAGTATCCTCCTTAATCCACATTCACACATCAAAACAAAAACATAAAAATAATCAGATTAGTAGTGAAATTGAATAATCAAAACAATAACAAAATAAAAATCACAAAAAGAAAAGAATAGAAAAGAATGGAATAGAAAAGAACACTGATGATTTTAGATGTTGTGCAAATGCTTTGAGATAGCCCCTCAGATTGGATTATCACCGTTAAAATTGACTCGGTATTGATTTGATTCTAGACTGGGATTTGATTGCGTTCGAAGACACTGACAGTATCCAAAATTAGGGTTTTGAAAGACAAGGGTGTGTGCGAGGTGTTCTTCGCGTCTGTATGTATCTCTGTGTGTTTTTTTTTGTCTTTTTTTAGTCTGTATGTGTAAGTCTTTAGCCCCCTTCATATACTCAGACTCTTTACTTTTTAAAGCAAAGTCTGCACATACTAACTTCCCAAATTTGTAGGAACACTCATCTTTTCCAAAACAAATTTATAAGAATTTTGATTTTTGAAAGTTGTTTATGCATTTTGAACGCTTTGAAATTTTCATCAGATAATAATAATAAAAAAATTAAATTTTCAACCAATCAAAACATTGAAAAATTGACAAAAAAAAAAGAAAAAATACACAAAAAATAAAAAAAATAGGACTTTTACACATCGGCATTGTGCAATGCCGACCGGTATTGTATAATGCTGATCGGCATTATAGAATGCCAATCGGCATTACACAATGCCGATCGGCATTAAACCAATTTTCTATCAGCATTAAATGCCGACCTTTTTTTTTTAAACTTTTAATTACCAAAAGACCCCTAAAAATTGACTTCCTTGTAATCAAATCCTAAAAAATGTTGCAATTTAGTCCCTAAAGTCCAGAAAATTGACAACCAAGTTCAAATTTTGAATAAATTTCATCATAGGGGCTTACGTTGCAATTATGCACAATTGCATCTCGAAATTGGGTGCTTACACCATGGAAGTTCCTTTAATGCCATACTAAAGAGGTGTTCACCATGAAATGTGTCATTAATTAGTACAACATCATCGCATTCCTTTAACCCTTCTTGGTCCAATCTTGTTAAATGATCTACAATAAGGTTTTTCACTTCCTTTATTGTCTCTCACTTCCCAATCAAACTCCTAAACCATTAAAATCCACCATAGGAGCCTATGTTTTGCATCCTTTTTTCTTATAAGGTACTTAATGGCAACATGGTCTCAATACACAATCACCTTCTGCCTTACAAGATTTGCTCTAAACTTTTCAATTGCATAAACAATAGCAAGCAACTCTTTCTCTATAGTGGTATAGTTGATTTAAGCATTATCATGTAGTTTGCTAGCATAGTAAATCACATACGACTTGTCTTCCTTCCTTTGACCCAAAACAACTCCCACCATAAAGTTACTTGCATCACATATAATTTCAAATACATGCCTTATCAAACTCAAAAATAACATCCTTAGTAAGTAATTTGCATAATGGTTTTGCTATTTTGGAGAAGTCCTTGATAAATCTTTGATAAAAACCTGCATGTCCAAGAAAGCTTCTTATATCCTCAATACACTTTGGTGTTGGCAAATTAGCAATCACTTATATCTTTGCCCTATCGACTTTAATGCCTCTTCTTGATATTAAGTGCCTAAAAATAATTCCTTCTTGTCCCATGAAGTGGTACTTTTTGTAATTTAGTACTAAGCCATGCTCCTTACACCTGTTAAGAACTTTGGAGAGATTTTCTAGATAATTTGCAAATTTAAATCAATAAACACTAAAATCATCCATAAAAACCTCTATGCAAGTATACAAGACAAGTTATAGAATAGGATTGTAAGTCCAACTATTGTTCCCACAGAGAAGAATTTAAGTACTAGTTCACTTGATTAACTTGTGTAAACTAATCAATCTTCAGGTTGTAAAGGAATTAAAAATTAAAACTAAATCAAGTTCAGTAAAAATAATTAATATGTATGCTATGTACTAGAGTTTCTCTTTTCATCTAGATTTTTGAGTGTGTGTGTGTTTCTACTTGCTCCCCCCTTAAAATGGGGTGTGGAGGTGTCTATTTATAATTAAAAATGTGTGGAATAGGGGAGTATAGGCATGGTCACACATGCGTTCCTAGGATGGAGCTCATGGTCGTGGTCGCACGCTCTCTCTCGCGTGTTACGCACTCCAACCGGGGCTTATACAGGCTTTTTTAAGGTTGGTTCCTATGGTTTTTGGGCCTTCTATATGCATTTCCAAAGTCCATTTTGTCAAATTTGGCCTCAATTTTAGCACATGATACCTAAGGGTGTTTATGACTTTATGCGCAATTCTAAGTGACACATGCTAATCCTCAGGTTATGTTGGACCATTCCGGCGCCACTTCTGGAGGTTTTGGAGCCTTCCAGACGTGTTTCCAAAGTCTATTTTATGAAAATTGATTTTCATTTTCTCACAAAGTTGGGTCCCAATTTAATGAAATGAACACCGGCCCAATAAGCTGAGTGTTCTGAGAAAGGAATTCTCAAAATAAGCTTCTCATTATTTTGATAATTCATATTTTGTAAGGTTGGATCACAACTTAATGGTTCGATGATCTATTTTGCACACTGGTGGGGTCGGTTAGTTTTTTAAGGCTACACACTTTAGAGGTGTTACGAATGAGCAAACTCTAGTCATCTCGAAAGTTTGTTTCATCATTCAACCTTTTTGGGGACAATTAAATTTGACGTATAACACTATGAAAAGTTTCTTCTAAAGAAAATATAACTTTGAGAAATGTGAATCAATTGATGAAATAGTTCCAATTAAACATGAAATTTTTTATAATCAACAAGCTCACCTATAAGTATGAATAATGAACAACAATTTGGCCTCTGGTTCAATATAAAAAGTCTTTCCATTATGCATGAAAAGGGCAAAATAATAAAAAAGCAACTAATAGATAAAGATAAGAAATGAAGCTTTTCTTAATAGTTGTGTTATGTGCATATGTGCCAAACAAAGCCTAAGCACACTATATTGATCATGTCCAACCATAGGTGGAGGGAGGCCCACACGATAGGCCATTAGCTCAGTGGTAGAGCGTGCCCCTGATAATTGCATTGTTGTGCTTGGGCTGTGAGGGCTCTTAATATTTAAACTAAAAATCTATTTTGATATAGAAGGATACAATAAGGTATTCCTAATATTTAGATTTTCGTATTTTTTATTGCTGAGAGAAATAGGTAAAAGAAATTTCCAGGGGACATCTGCCCCCCTACCTAGAAGTTTTTTTAAATTGTATATAAGTTTATTTTATTTTGCCCCCACTAAAAGTTTTTTAATAAATAAATAAATATATACAAAAGAACCCTCTCATAACACTAAGACAAAATGTAAGGGTAGCATGCCCTAACGGACATGAAGTTATTATTCCTTTAGTATCACTAGAAGGTCATAATCAACTTCGAACTCACAGAAGACTAAACTATATACATCTTGGGCTAGTAGTTATAGGTATAAGTGATAATAAAGGAATAATAACTTCATGTCCATGAGGGCATGCTACCCTTACATTTTTTTCTTAGTGTTATGAGAGAGGTTATTCTCATTAAAGTGTCTAAATATCCTTGTTGGTAAATAGTCCTAGGGTTTAGAGTCCTTAATTGTCTGTTTAAGAAAATGCTAGTGTCATTTTCTAAATCTATAGTTTGTTTTAAAGTTTGTGTAGATTTTTTTCTTATAAATAATTAAAAAGATCTACTGTCTGGATTTTATTCTCTAATAGTCCTGGACCTTCCAGTGAAAGGCCTTGTTTCTGTTTGGGTTTAGGTTGGGTTACTCATTGTGTCTTTGATTTACCTACAAATAAAAATTTGTTTGTTTATTTTTTGTCCAGTATGACTTTCTTGCCTTTAACTATTTCAATTTTTAAATTACTAAGTCTAGAAGATATGATGTCTAGTTGTATTTTGATATCTAAAGGAGTACCTATTAATTTATAGTCCAATTGTATTTGTCTAAGTTCAATCTTATCAAGTCTTTAGCGTATATGGACCAAAAGTGAAATAATAGGATCATTCTAGACTATTATTATTTTTTTTGGTAAGGCTTGGACTTTATAGTTTTGTGTATATCCTGTATCAAATTGGGCTGATGAGTCGTTATAAATTTGTGTGTATCTAATAGTGTCTTCATAATAAGTATTTTTATAGTTGTCCATTAATATCCTAAATTGTCTTTTTTAAATCTTTAACTATGTCTTTTAAAAGTAGTATTTCTTCTTCAAAGTGAGTTTTATTATAGTCAATTTATTGTTCTAATTTTATAATTAGTTATCTAGTCTAAATCTCAATATCTTTTTGTTTATTTTCCAAAATCAATTAAGATAAAGTATTAATATCTTTCTTATTGTTTAAGTTTTCAATTTTAATAATGTCTAATCTTTTATTAAAGATGTCTTAAGTATTTTTAAGATAATTAATTTGATTTTTTAATTCCAAAATATTATCTCTAGTATGACTATAAGTATTATTATGTAATTCCATAGTTTTCTAAAGTTTTTCTTACTAGAAGTTTAAAGAATTTCCTAAAGAAATTATTATGTCTGTAATTGTATTCAAATGTGAATTTTTTTTGAATGTAAACAGTGTTTATAATCTTTAGTATATCTATAATAACAAGTATGTTTATATTTTTCCAAGGCTATTATAGTCTTATCTTTACTATATATGGCTAAGTTTAAGTATTTCAAATTTTTATAATCAGAATTGTCTAGTTTTTTTAAAGTTTTGCTTTGATTCCAGGTTTGGGTTGGAGGATTCTTTACCAAAATTTTGTTTTTGAAAAGAATACTAATGCCAAAGTCTTGGTTACCTAAAGGTATACAAAAATACACCTAAAGAATTATGTATGTATTACAAGTTGTGATTTAAAGTGAAATAGTTACTTTACAGTCTTCTAAGTATTTTATTTTTTATATAGTGAGTTCTATGTCTTATTTAATAGTAATAATATCTTTTTGAATTCTAGGTGTATTAGAACAAAGTGTTCTTCTCTTAATAAGTCTTATGTATTGTTCTTTTAAATTATAAAGTCTAATGTTTTGTTGATTTATTTGAAAATCAATTTTTTGTTGGGTTAGTCTTATACTCATAAACAATCTGAGTTAGATTATGGTGGATTGGAAGGTTCTTATGGACTAGAAGGTTCTTCAATGAATTATAAGTAAAGGATGCTGGGGAATTGTCTGATTAGTACATCTAAAAAGTCTGCTAAAGCCTATAATAAGAATTTTCTTCTAGTTACTTCACCACAATCATAGTCTAAGTCATGATTTTCACTATGATTTATGTCTTCTACTTCTATATAATGTAATGTTTGTTGTTTAAATTCAATCAAATTATTTCCGTTTTCTAAGTCTAACAAATAAAAATTTTCAAATACTTTTTCTATAGTTGTCATGTAAAATAGTTACTATTTAGATCAAATATATTCAAGATAAGATTCAGCCATTCAGAATACTCAGATAAACATCAAGAAAGCTATCATCATTCCAAGATATTTATAAAATTAATTCTAGATGCATCAACCTTAGATAAACAAATAATCATAATAAACTGAAAATTTAAATTAAAAAACTTATATAATAGCCCTAAATATATCATAAATCCTTTCTTTGTGAAAATTCCCAAAATTTTCTACCTTTTCATAATCCTATTCATGGAGTACTTTTTACGGCCTTTCCACACAACCTTATTTCCTCCTGGGATAATACTCAGGACTACTACAAAGAACACAAGGGATTGTATGATATGACTAAAGAACTATTAATAAAGTTATGTCTAATTTAAATTTTCAAGATAGTTCATCTCATCAAACAAAGATTTATACATCAAGAAATCATGGTATAAATACCTGGAATGAAGAAAATTTTCTTTTATTTAGCTTTTCTTCTTAAGGCTGAACCTTCAACAAGTTAGCCACACATTACAATATTTATGCCAACTATATAAGAGACGTGATTTTTTTCCCAGATTACTTGATAGTGTAAGGAATGATTTTCTCTTATACTGCTCTCTATTCGTAAGGAATTTTGGCTTGAGAGACTTCTATATCTAAAATTAAAATGAAAGCCTCCTTATATAGGCAGAGGAAAAGAAAAGATTACAACATTTTCCCTTTAGTTGAAGGGCAAATAAAGTAAAAATGTAGTCTAGAGATGCTTTAAAGATAAGCATCAGTACAAAGTCTTCACATGGGTTGGCCTACAATGTCTTTAATGGAGGGATCCACCATTTATCTTCCGCTGGAGGATGAGCTATCTTTATCATCTTTTTCTTTAGAGGATGTTGATGAGTTATCTTTTTGCTTTTGTCTTCTTTTAAAAAGAGATTGTAGAGTTTGACAAGTGTCATAAATTCATGAGGCCCTTTAATATAGAAATTGATAAACCTAACATTAAGCACTCCTTTAGTAATAAAAAAATTTTCATAATGATTTCCATCACAAAATTCATAGTCATTAATGTCTAGAGAATCATTATTAAAAAAGAAATTATTAGCACATGTCTGAGCTTTCCAGTGTGTGAGTGCTTTTCCCCAAGTATCTTTGGGAAGAGTCCGAGATGCGTCTTGATAAGTATGTTCTTTAAGGATTGAAGTATATCTTGGATGTCCATGGGTATGGATAAATATCATAGAATAACAAGGTTCTATGTATCCATTAACGTCTTCATAAGGAACATAAACTATTTTTGTATGAACTACTCTAAGTCCAACTGCTTTAAGTAGTGGGGTTTCCAATATTTTAGGAATGTCTGATAGATTTGAAGAATCAATAGTTTATAAATTAGTGAGAAGCCCATGTTGATAAAAAGTTAATGGGCCGATGTTAGCTTCTTTAAATTTTCATCTAAAGGGAAAGTGATTTAGTAACATGCCATAAGTCCTAAAAGAGTAAACAAGTTGACAGTGGTAATATGTATTTTTACCACAAGAACGATGGGTACTTCTATAAAAAAATCATGAGTCATAGTGAAATATATACCCATAACAAATTCCTTCTTGCAGTGCATTTGAATTTTCAAATTGGTCTTTATGACATAATTCTAAAAATTCTTATAATATGAGGAATTTAGTCCATATGTGGTAAGAATGTCAGAAAGCTATCTTGTTAGTGAGTATGGAACATTTTGTTCTTTGATTATGACTATTGGCTTTTGGGTTGTGTTAATAGGAATATTATTTTTGGTAAGAGTATTGGAATAAGTGAGGCCAGTAGTTGTTAATGGGCCTAGTTGGGAAGAAGTGGGTTCTTTGATGTATGGTCTTTTAAGAAGTTCAGGAGAAGTAAAGTATTTGGTGTTTTGAGGAAGAAAGTTTATTAAGTCTGCTTGGGCTTCTTTAAAGTCATAAAAGCCCTTAATTTTGGTGTCTTTAATGTCTTATTGAACTTGGCCATTTGCTTATGGACCTCAATTCTTTCATTGATTTTAGTCCAATTGTCATAGATACCTGTTTATGGTCCATTGTATAGAACATAGCAAGATTATTTTTTGTTAAGGAGTTTGGGACGTCTGGAAGTAGTTTATTATTGCATTTAGTATTACCATTTTCTTTGAAGCTCCTCTTTCTTCTATAAGGAGGTTCCAAATGTTATCTATTAAGCATTGTTGGGGACCATTAAGGTCATGTCTTCCTATAAACTTAAAAATATGTGAGTCTTTGAAAACTAACAACTCTTATTGCCCAAATTTCATTATAGAAAGAGTCGCATTTGTCTTGATATAAGAAATGGATATTAAAGATGCCATTTCTTTATCTGAATAAGTCTCAAGGTCCTGAGCTTTTTTGTTTCTGAGGTGTTTTCCCTCTGTCAAGTCCTAAAAACAACACATTAGTTAAAGACAAGTCTTGATAAGTTGTCTGCAAGAGTATTATTCTTGCTAGTAATATGTTCAAAAGAAGGCTTAATACCTTTATTAGTGATTAAATTTACAAAATTTAACCATCTATTGGCATTAATTTTCTTTTCTGTTTATTTATTATAAAATTTAACTATTGCTCTGTAGTCAATTTTAATTGTGAATGGCTTGTCAAAAATATATAAATAAAACTTTTCAATTCCATTTATTACAACAAGTATTTCAAAGTCTAATGAAGTAAGTCCTTTTTCTTTATAAATACCAAAAGAGTGTCTACAAATCTGTCCATCTGTCTTAGGTAAATATTTATGAGGCTTAGCATATAAGACTACTCCCCATCCTAATTCACATCCATCAGTCTCGACTATTATGTAGTCAGTATTTAATGGTAGTCTTAATAATGGAAGATACTTATTTTTTAATGTCTTGTACAATCTTGACATCTTCATTATTAAAATGTCTTTGTCCTTTAATAGAAGTTTTAATGTACAACAGGCCTATTAATTTTAATAAGTTTTTAATAAATGGCCTAGCATAATTTAAAAGTCCTAAAAAGGCCTGAAGTCTTTTTAATTCTTCAATTTTATCAGGAAATTATAAGATTTTCCTAGTAATGTGAGGTTGTAGTTTAATTTTTCCTGTCCAATTTCTAAACCGAGAAATTCTATATGTCTTTTATTAAGGACCATCTTCTTTTTAGATATAATCATACCATGGTTCTCAAATATGTTAAAGATGGTGTGGAGGTGTGCAATGTGTTCTTTTTCTATTTTTGAAAAAAATAAGAATATCGTCAATATACACATAAGTAAAAGTACTACATTGTCTAAATGCTTCATCCATCTTTCTTTGAAAGATTTATGGAGCATTTTTTAGTCTAAATGGCATTACTAGCCATTCAAAATGTCCTTTATGGCAGCTAAAGGCTATCCATGGAATACTATTGTAAGCACCCAATTTTGGGATGATGAGTTATGGATTCAACAAAGGACTCCAATGATGAAAATGTCATGAATAGGTCTCTAATACTTGAATTTTGAAACTTCAGAGGTCCGATTGCATTTTTCAAAGAAAGAATTTAATGTTTTCATGGACTAAATTGCAATATTTTTAAGGACCTAATTGCAAAACTTAAATTCTTTTGGGGACCTTTTTCTAATTAAAAGTTAAAAAAAAAGAAAGTGGTAGGCATTCTATAATTTTGATCAGAATTATGTAATTCCAATCAAAATTACATTAAATCCAATCAAAATTACATTAATTCTGATTGAAATTACTTTAATTCCAATCGAAATTACATAATTCCGGTCAGAATTAGAGTTTTTCGCTTGGTTTTCTGATTTTTTAGAAAAGAAAAATATCTTTTTCTTGAATCCTGATTGGTCTGAAATTTTCTTAAAAGTATTTTTGATATTTATCTGATATTTTTAAGGAAATAGAATTCTTTTAGGAATTGATTTATATATAGGGTTTGAAGGGCTGTTTTGCTATAAAATGAGGTATTTTGGCTCCTTTAGGGGGATCTTAGGGGGGAAGCAATACTTTTATTCATAGCTTTTATTTTGATATTTTTAAGAGAATTCTCTTTGCTAAATTGTCTTTTGGCTTGTTGATTTTTCTTGGGAAAAGGCATTCTTGACTCTTTTCTTTTGTTAATTGTTTTTTTAAAAAAACAAAAGCATTCTCTACACAAATTTCCCTTTTGCTTAATTGATTAATTAAAGATTTTTGGAGGATTTTTGAAGAACAAGGTTAGAAGACTTATCAAGAATGGTGATTTTACAAAATCTGAGGAGCACTCCATTAAAATCATTCATAAGCATCATCTTCTCCATTTTCTTCTTTTCTTTTATTTTTCTTTTTTATTTTATTGATTTTTTCTTTTATGTGAGGTATTATTATAATTTATTCACTAATCATAATTTTGTTTCTTTTTTCATGGTGATTATGGAGGAAAATACATGATGATCATGTTTGGAGGATTGAATCCATGAGAAGTCCATAGAATGCCATGGATAAGATTTTGTAGAGATATAGTTTCTAGGGTTTTTATTTTTTATTTATTGCTTTATTTTATTTATGTTTGTTAGGAGTGTATTAATTATTTTTATTATTATTATTTTCTATGAATTATTGTAATAGCCCCAATAGTGGGAATAGTGAGAATAGTGCAATTATGTGTGATTGCATGTTTATGTTGACTACTTGGTTAGTAAAATTAGGGTTTCAATTGGGTAATTAATTAAAATCAATGGTGGAAGTAGATTAATTTGGGTTGTGTGCTAATGAAAATTAAGGGTTTTTTTAGAAGGAATTAATTTAATTAGTTGTTTGATCTTTTATTTAATTATTTTAGCATGTTTTTTTGGGCTTATTTATTTATTTTTATGTGTTTTGGGCCTTAAGCCCATGTTAGGCTTTAATTCATTTATTTAAGTTTAGATTATTTTTTTAACCCATATTTTAATTAGTCCATCTCACTTAATAATTAAATAGGGTTTAATTAATTAAAATATATCCTTAGGTCTATAATTGATTATATTTTAGGTTAGAGATAACTTAGGCCCATCTAGTAAATTAGACATAGGTCCACCTAATTTAATTCAATTAATTTAGACTTAGCCCATTTAAGTTAAGCCTTTTTCATAACTTGTACATTTAAGATCACCTTAGAATTAAAACATGTAGAATTAGACCCACTAATTTAAATACTCCATAATTTGTAGATTTAGGCCCATTTTTAAAAATAAATAGACTTAGGTTCATTTAATTAAAATTAAAAGGAATTAAGCCCTGTAGACTCACTTATTAAAAATATGTAGATTTAGCTCATTTAATTAAAACCAATGTAGATTAGACTAACTTAGGGATTCTATTGAATGCATTATTTACTTGTATTTTTTAGTACTAGTTTGCCTTAGACTTAATTGCTAGAATAAGGGTTTATATGAAATTGCATGTTAATAGAGGATAATATAGTAATTCATAAAGTAATTGAGACTAAAAGAAGTTGGTATTCCATATTTAGAATATCCTAGTTGTGGTGCTAGCTTTCTTTTAGGGAATCGAGTACCACCTTTTTTATTTGTCCCAGTTACTACCTTGGGTGGTGACTCCTCATCTCCATGCCATGTCTTTGTGACAGTGGTTAGTGTGTTATCTAGAGCCTTGAGCTCAAACAGTGTCATGGTTGCTAAAACCTTAGAGGCGCACTAAACCCCGTTGTCTGCAATGGCAACTCCACTAGGGATAAAAGATACTAATTCTACTTATGTTCTTTAGAATTATTTTATCAATTATTATTTTATTCTTGCATTCATTCTGCATGTCTCTATTAACTGATGGCATTTGTTTATGGTTCCATGATTCCACTAGCTTCATAGGATTGTATATTAGCTAACCATCACTCTTAGCCTTAACTCAGTTCAAGAGAGATTACCAGGCTCATCTGACTAGAGTCTATAACCCAAGTCCTAAAGGGGGGTAGTCTTCTCTTAAGTTTGCAAAGGGTGTTGAGCCCCTCTGACCTTGGCCTATGACTCAAGTCTTAAAGGAGGGCATCTTGCTAAAGGAACCTTAACCTTTTCCACCGAACTTAACCACATATAGTAGCCTAGTTATTTCCCTTAGGATAACCAAAATTGTGTATGAATGTTGCCATGAGGTATTTCTATCTATAAAGGCCCAAGCCCATACTTTAAAAGCCCATCAAGACTAATAAATATTGGGCTATGCTTTTTTACCTAGAAATACTATTTCTATGCTTTACTACTTTAAGAGATATGACATGCACATCGGTTCTTGATATCTCCTATTTATATAAAGGCCAAGACAAAAAATACTAGGAAAAGAGACTCGCCATTGAATACGTGTATGGGAGGAATAAGGTTGGAAGGATGTATGTACACCTAACTTGACTTGTTACTTACTACTTGTTGCATAGCACATACATCCTACATACATGCATTTCATGCATCATACTAACACTTTCTTTTACAGCCATCATAGATTCTTTCAGGTCTTCTTGTGTTTGAAAATGGAGTAGTAGCAAATTAGTGAGAACTGATTCGAGCCCAAAATCAACAGTTATAGAGATCCTTCACAGTTTGAAAAGGAGTCCTATTAACCCACTCTACCTAGAAGCTGTACAAACTCCAACTTAAACAGAAGAGATGGAACAATAATAAGAGGGAGGAAACTGGACCCTAGAGGACATTAAAGGAGCATTGATGGATGATATGAGGGCAATGATGTAAGATGAGTTGAGATAAGCTCTTGCTGGATTGATGCCACCACCTACTGCTGCTGTACCTCTCGTTGTGGCCAATCCACCTATTATGGGTACACCACCTACTAACAATGACAATGCTACTAGGAACATGACTTGATGTGGAAATAAAGCTGGAGGATGTTGAGAATTACATGGTTGAAAAGGCAAAAAGAGAATCACTTGAGTAAGTTCAAGAGCTAGAATCTAAGCAGATGAAAGCACTGACTCAAAAAATGTCCAAGATGGAGGAATTGATAAGAGGATAGGGCATTGGATACTCATTTGACTTTGATAATATAATGAAATTTGAGGAGGATAAGTTTCCTAACAAACTCAAAATGCCACAGCTATAGAAGTTTAATGGTACTAAGGACTTGAGGATTCACCTTAGTCAATACACAACTACCATGAGCACCACTAAGGCTCCTTTGTTTGTAGTCACCAAGTTGTTTGTACTATCCTTGGAGGGTATAGATGTTAATTGGTTTCATGGGTTAGAGAAGTCTATCCAAGCTTACTAGAGAGAACTATGTTATTTTTAAAGCAATATGACTATAACACTAGGCTTGAGGTGTCTATCAGGGATCTAGAATTAACCAAGCAGAAGCCTAATGAGTCATTCTTAAATTTTCTTACCAAGTTCATGAATAAAGTAGGATTAATGAAGAACAAGTTGGCTGAGAAGGATCAGGTTAGGATGATAGTTTGAAATGTGTCACCTAATCTAGTTGAGAGGTTGTATATGATGAACCCCAAGATATTTGTAGACCTTTATGATGATGGGTTCCAAGCTGAGGAGATTAAGAATGAGAAAAAGAGGATTGCTAAAAGTATCAGAGCAAGAAACTACCTAACCGAGGGCATACAACAAGGAAATACTAGTCGGGTTGTAGGAGTGAATGCTATTCAACAACCAAGGAGATTCTCTAATTTTAACCAACCTTTGTCAAAATTCCTAGAGCGCCTAATGCAAAAGGGCTTACTTCAACCTTTACCTAATCCAAACCCACTAAACCCAAACACCCTAGGCTATAACCTAAACAAGCATTGCAAATTCCATCAAAACCTCTAACACTCCACAAATAATTGCATCCACCTCAAACATGAAATCCAAAACCTTATAGACTCCGGAAAGATCATAGACACCAAAACCCAAACACCAAAAATAATCATTTCCTAAACTATTGAAATGTACCACCCCTAGCTACCATGATGATTAACTTAAGAATTAGTGAGGAAGAAGTGTTAAGCTCCTTTGAGGACCTAAACCTTAAAACTAATGAGAATCTCTTAATGCCCCTAAATATGTGGAAAGAGTAGAAGACTTATTGGGTCAACCTTTAGGCAAGTTCGACTATAAGGCATTTTATACTAAACCACCGTCTTTTGACATACCCTTCGAGTTGATTATGCCTACAGGATAAGTTGATGAGTATGATGCAGAGAAGCTGCTAGACAAGGAATAAACATGCACATTGAAGGTACAAAAGGATGAATTCATGGAAATAGTTAGCAAGAAGATGAAAGAATAATTATTATGTCAGCCACTTGAGGAACAACCAATAGGAAACCTAGCTGTAAGCACCTAATTTTGGGATGAAATTGTGTACAATTATGACATAAGCCCCTATGATGAAATTTATTCAAAAATTGAACTTGGTTGTCGATTTTTTGGACTTTAGGGACTAAATTGCAACATTTTTTAGGATTTGATTACAAGGAAGTCAATTTTTCAAGGGTCTTTTGGTAATTAAAAGTTAAAAAAATTAGGATCAACATTATACAATGTCGATCGGCATTGCATAATGCCAATGCGTTAAAAGTCCCATTTTTCAATTTTTTGTGTTATTTATTTATTTTTTTCAATTTTTTCATTGTTTTGATTGGTTGAAAATTTAATTTTATTATTATTATTATCTAATGAAAATTTTAATGTGTTCAAAATGCATAGGTAGCTTTCAAAAATCAAAACTCTATTTGATTGTTTTGAAGAGATGAGACTGTGCAAATTTGGGAAGTCAATACGCATAGACTCTGCTTTAAAAAGAAAAGAGCCTGCATGCATGCAAAGGGGCTTGAGACTCACACACACAGACTAAGAAAAAAAGAGATGAAAGAAAAAAAATAGAGAGACTATGAAAGAGATAAGAGAGTTACGCAAAAAAACCCTATCGCATAAGAAAACCTATAGACACCCAATTTCAGGATGATATGTTATGGATGCAGCAAAGGACTCTAGTGATGAAAATGTCTTTGATACTTAATCTTTAAAAAATTCTAAGGGCTTTTAAAGGAAGTATTTAATTTTTTCAATGACTAAATCGCAAAGTTCTTTTTAGGACCTAATTGCAAAATATAAATTTTTTCGGGGGCCTTTTTGTAATTAAATGTTCAAAATTATGTAATTCCAATCGAGATTGTATAATTCTGATCGAAATTACACAATCCCAGTCGAAATTGAATTCTTCCATTTTTTTCCTATTTTTAATTATTTCCAATTTAGTGTTTTAATTGGTTTAAACTTCATAATTAACTCAATCCTACCTGATTTAAAATTCCTAAATACACTTTAGGAATTATAATCACATTAGGATTAGAGTTAGGCTTCCTGGTTCTACTATGAAAAGAAAGGAAGGGAGGCAGTAGGAAGAAAGCATAAAAGGGCGTAAAAAAGAAAAGAGAAAGAAAGAGAGAGACGAGAAGAAAAAGAAAAGAGACAAATGTTTTTGAATTAGTTTTTTTATTCTCTTTTGAGTTATTTTTTTTCTACAAAAAATTCCTTTTAATTTAACAATTAATTCAAGATTCGTAGAGAATTTTTGAAGAAGAAGATTCGAAGGCTTATCAAGAACAGTGAACTACCAATCTGAGGAGCACCCTAAATCTTCCATAAGCATATCATCTTCTTCTATTCTTTATTTATTTGTTTATTTATTTATTTGATTATTTTACATTATTATTCTTTCAAGTTATTATCATAATTTATTCATTAATCATTATTTTATCTTATTTTGTGATGATTATGGAGGAAAACGCATGGTGATCATGTGAGGGATGAATTGAATTTCATGAGAAGTCTATGGAAGACTATGGATAAAGCCTCGTAGAGACTTAGTTTCTAGGGTTTTGTTTTATTTGTATTATCTTTATTTTTATTTATTGCTGTATTTTTTTATTTTATTATTTATTTTATGAATTAATGTAATAGTCCCAATAGTGGGAGTAATAAAATTATGCGTGTGGTTGCATGTTTGTTTTGATTAAATCGGTTAGTAAAACTAGGTATCAATTAGGTAATTATTTAAAATCAATGGAGGAAGTAGATTAATTTAGATTACATGTTAATAAAAATTAGGGTTTTAGTAAGGATTAATTTAATTATTTGTTTGATCTTATTTAATTATTTTTAGGTTTATTTATTATTTTTGTGTGTTTTGGGCCTTAAGCCCATTTTAGATCTTGATTTATTTATTTAAGTTTAAATAATTCTTTTAGCCCATCTCACTTAATAATTAATTGGGTTTAATTAATTAAAATATATTTTTAGGTCCATAATTAATTAGATTTTAGGTTAGAAATATACTTAGGCCCATTCAGTCAATTAGACATAGGCCCACCTAATTTAATTAATTTAGACTTAGCCCATTTAATTTAATCCTTTTTCTTCATAATTTGTAGATTTAAGCTCACCATTTAATTAAAACATGTAGAATTAGGCCCACCAATTTAAATATTCCATTATTTGTAGATTTAAGCTCATATTTAGAATTAAAATTAGTAGACTTAGGTTCATTTAATTAAAATCAAAAGGAATTAGGTCTTTAGGTTCACTTATAATTAAAACATGTAGATTTAGCTCATTTATTTAAAATCCATGTAGATTAGACTAACTTAGAGATTATGTGATTTATTGAATGCATTATTTACTTGTATATTTCATGACTAGTTTGCCTTGGAGTTGATTATTTTTTTAAGGTTTATATGAAATTGCATGTAAGTAGAGAATAAGATAATAATTCATAAAGTAATTCTAAATGAACACAAGACTGAAAAAAGTTGGTATTCCATATCCAGAATCTCCTGGTTGTGGTGCTAACTTTCTTTTAGAGAATCGAGTACCACCTATCAAATTGTCCCAGTTATTACCCTGGGTGGCGACTCCTCTTCTCCACGCTATGACTTTGTGATACAGTAGTGTGCTCCCTAAGGCCCTGAGCCTAAACAGTGTGGCAGTTGCTAAAATCTTGGACACGCACTTAACCCCGCCGTTTGCACCAGTATCCCTAGCGTCTAGAATAGGAAATAAATTTTCTTATTGTCTTCTTTAAATAAAATTTTAGTTTTTTTTGTTTTAGTGATCGATGATATGAATTTTGATCATGCTTACTTATGTAATGTACATCCTAATGGTATTGTGCATTATAATATTGATCGCATCTACATGTTTGACATAAATTCAATTTAATTATATTCATTCAGCATGGGCACAAATGAAAATTCAAAGAACATACATATATCACATAGTGTAACTTTTGAAGATAGGAAATTTGAGGAGAAAATAAAAGGAGTAAAAAAACAAGGAGAGAAAAAGAAAGAAAAAAGAACAATGAGGTAACAATTAAAGAAAAAAATTCAGGACTGGCTGGTAACAGGAGTTGTATCATATGATGTAATGAATATTCTCATTTTTGCCCTAATGAATGATTAAAATTGAATTTGAAATTTTTTTTCAAATATCGCATATTTTTCTTTGTCATACTGCATACATATATGAATGGAAAGACAATACATAATGAAAGCTAAATCAAAGATATGAGATCACTATTTTAGTTATGTTTTCTTCTTTGCCACCCCTTTTGCATTTTCCTTGTAAGCCTAGCGTCCCCTTATACCTTGAGAATTTAGATGGCTCAATAACTTGCGTTGCAACCCATACCTTATAACTGTCATCAATTATTGCATCAGTATTAAGCCTCATATTTTGCTCAGGAATTCTTTGAAGTGCAAGTCCAGTTGATTTCATAATCAAGAACTCGCTTAAGTCGGTTTACCCATTCCTCTACATCTCCAATGCATGAGATTACAACTAATAGGGTTAGTAAGTTAAAGGATCAACAACAGCAGTGAATGAACTGGGTCTCTTGCACATGAAAATGAAAAAAGACTGCTAGAATAGCGTGAATGAATTCAAAATGAAACTGGGGGCAAAATGTGATTTTGGGGGCAAATTATAGAATACTAAGTCTGCATTCAAAGAGCGAAGAAGGAACACCAAAGTATAAGAGCCAGTATAAAAGATCTCGAGGTAGAAAGAAGCATATAAATACATCAGGCATCATACTGTAAAAGCAATAATCGAAAGAAAAGTTCAATAGTGCATCAGTCGATCATAAGCTCTATTGTAAAGCCATGGACGCCACTTGCTAGCCTAGTCATTAGTCCAATGAACTGTATTAGAAGCTTTAACATTATAAGTACCAACAATGAAGCATTCAACACTCAAACCTACAGGTTGTTGATGAGGCACCTCATTCTCATACTCCAAGTTGTAAATATAGCTCTGTTCCAAACAAAAGACCCATTAAGATCATGCATGTCATACACAACATGCATACACCTGCATAAATTTGTTAGGAAATACTTGATTTGCATAATAAAGTCTTTAAGCTTAGGCGAGATTGTGCACATACTTTACTACTAACATTCAAAATTAGTGTTATAAAAGTGCAGAAAGGTATTTAGAATGTTCACATAGGAGAGAAAAGGGTAACACTATCAAGGTGAACCTGATGCTCAATTGGACTTTAGACCTCAAGAGCCCAATAAATCATGAACCCATCCAGTAAGGGAATATCACCGACAGTGACACTTGCAAAAGCATCATCCTGGCGACCTCAAGAGGCTAGATAGGACATTCAAGCTCCTTAGATTTAACATCCATCTCTATAGTCTCTTTAAGAGCATCATCTGGAATATCTCTCCATAACTGTTAGACCAGTGTAGGGTATGAAATATGGTGATAAGAAGGTCCAACATGTCAACAATACATTTGATGACCCTAAAAAGGGAAAAAGGCACTCAAAACTTGAAATGAATGCACTCTGAAAAATTATTTGATCATGAAATAAGATCTCTAACTCCTAAAAATTTTTGTAGGAGATATCAAGAAGAGGGATGAAGTCCTCTACCATAATGGAATGGTAGAAATACAAATGCAACCCAAAGCCACAACTTCAATGGTGGAGTATCATGACCCTGTGATCAGAGACAAATCTTAAGGGAAGAATGCAAAAAAGAATAACATTGCATTTTGATAGAATTTCTTCACTTGCGAATAGACCATACTAACTTATGGTAGTTTGTATAGGGAAGAACAAAAAAGAATAAAGAAGGTGAAAGGAACCGATACATTAACAAGAATAGGAAAGGTTGCAAATGTTAATCATTCATCAGAAGTATCATCTTGCATGGCAAACACTCATCAAGATAATAAAGGGAAGTAACACAACTCTATTTCCTTAGATTCTATAATAAAGAACCATCTCAATCATAAAGTTCATAAATTGAAAGTAAATTCATCCACTTTATGAAATCATGTGCGAAAAGTCTATCTCATGACCTTTGATCATAGTGGCTTTCTTTTATTAGCCTTGCAGAATTCAGATGAGTAGTTAACAATTTTGTGTTGAGAGTTTATAAACTTTAATCAATTTAATGCTTGCTTTACACCTAAATGAGGGGAAGAAAATGCAAAAACAAAATAGTTGGACATAAAGCATAAATTGCTTGAATTTCAAAGTCTTATTTCAGTCTTTCAAATGATAAATGTGCATATAATCTACTCCAATGCTCAGAAATGAGTATGAGTACAAAATCCCTTAATGGTATCCACGCTGAGTAATACAAGAAAGGCAGGGGAATTCTAAAAGAGGACCATGCCAAAAATTGCTCTATTTACTTTAATGCTCTATACGAGTATGAATATCCAAAGGACCTTTCCAATGGTATCCACATTGAGTAATATGAGAAAGGTAAAGGAATACTCATATAAGGAAGGAAAGCACAAAAATAACTCAAAGATTGTTTTGATACTCAGAATTTGATCTGTTTATGCTCAATTTTCATAAGTTTTGTTTAACAAATTCTCCTTAAAATTAAGTGTGCAAGTAAGCTCTCCACTTAGTAAAAGATATGCTCTCAATATAAGATGGTTAACGATACCTCTGACCTCTATAAATGGCAAATAAATGATATTCATGAAAATTAAAAATAGTAAGATATGCTGAGTGCACTATATCTCGTGAAAAAATTATGAATTTTCTCATAAATTTTCAACATTATAATGTGCTTTTGTACATTCATCATGATTAGAAACTAACTTTAACAAGTTTGCATGAATTGCAAATCTAGAAGAAAGAGCACCCAACTTATAGAGATGGTTAACATAATGAAATTGAAGTCAGTTAGTAGAGAAATTCTAATTGATCAATAGTTAGCAAAAGTTAGTAAGCACAAAGAATTGAAAACATTCGACTCAAATAACCAAAGATAAAATTTGCGAGCAGTTATGGACTGTAGCATCAAAGGCAAGCAATGAAAGGATTGCAGCCAATTCTTGAGCAGTTATGGACTGTACCATTATCATAAGTGAGCAATGAAAGGATTATAGCTAATTATGAGTAGTTATGGACTATAGCATTATCAACAGTGAGCAATGAAAGGATTGCAACCAATTCATAAATAGTTATGGATTGTAGCATTATCATAAGCGAGCAATGAAAGGATTGCAGCTAATTACGAGTAGTTATGAATTGTAGCATTATCAAAGGCAAGCAATGAAAAGATTGTAGTCAATTTTCAAGCAATTATAAATTGCAGCATCAAAGGCGAGCAATGAAAGGATTGTAGTCAATTTGCAAGCAATTATGGATTACAGCATTAAAGGTGAGCAATGAAAGGGTTGCAGTTAATTTGTGAGCATTTATGGACTGTAGCATCATCAGTGAGCAATGAAAGGGTTGTAGCTAATCGCGAGTAATTATGGATTGTAGCATCATCAATGAGCAATGAAAGGATTATAACCAATTCGTGAGCAATTATGGACTGTAGCATTACCAAAGGCAATCAATGAAAGGATTGTAGTCAATTTATAAGTAGTTATAGACTGTAACATCAAAGGTGAGCAATGAAAGGATTGTAACTAATCGCGAGCAATTATGGATTGTAGCATTATTAGTGAGGAATGAAAGGGTTGCAGTTAGTCGTAAGCAATTATGGATTGTAGAATCAAAGGCAAGCAAGTAAAGGGTTATAGCTAATCGCAAGTAGTTATGGACTGCAACATCATCCGTGAGCAATGAAAGGGTTGCAGCTAATTGTAAGCAATTATGGATTGCAACATCATCAGTGAGCAATGGAAGGGTTGCAGCTAATCGCGAGCAATTATGTATTTTAGCATGATCACATAAGAGAATCTAGACAATACGACCAAGTATAGTTGACATCACATGACCGAGTGTGATATATCTATTAAATCAAGACTATATGACCAAGTGTAGTCAGCATTGTACAACTGAGTACAATATACTTTCAATCAAGATAATATGACCGAGTATAATCGGCATCATATGACCAAGTGTGATGTATCCTTTTAATTCATACTATACGACTGAGTGTAGTCAGCATTGTACGATCGAGTGTAATGTATTTTCACTCAAGATTATATAATCAAATATAATCGGCATCATACGATTGAGTGTGATGTATATTTTCAGTCAAGATTATACGATCGAGTATAATCGACATCATACGACCGAGTGTGTTATATCTTTTAAATTAAGACTATACAACCGAGTGTAGTCAGCATTGTACGACCAAGTACAATGTATTTTTAATCAACATTATATGATCAAATATAATCGGCATCATACGACCGAGTGTGATGTATAATTTCAAATCATACTATACGACCAAGTGTAGTCGGCATTATACAACTGAGTACAATGTATTTTCAATCAACATTATATGACTAAGTGTGGTGTATCCTTCCATTTAGACTATATGTTCGAGTATAGTCCACATTGTATGATTGAGTGCAATATATCCCTTTCACACAAGACTATATGACCAAGTATAGTCAATATCATATGACTGAGTATAATATGTCCTTATAAATCAATTATGTACATTTGAGAATAGCAAGTTCATAAGCAAACACTTCATAGATCACATGTAAGTATCCTTAACTTTCAATTAAGAAATTGAGTGCTAGTTTGCTTTGTCATAATTTGTCAAGCAAACAACAATAAAAGGGGGAAATTGTAAGCACCCAATTTCGAGATGATGAGTTATGGATGTGAAAAAGGACTCTAATGATGAAAATGTCATGAATAGGTATTCAATACTTGAACTTTGAAACTTCAGAGGTCTGATTGCATTTTTCAAATAAAGAATTTAATATTTTCATGGACTAAATTGTAATGCTTTTTATGGACCTAATTATAAAACTTAAATTCTTTCAAGGACCTTTTTTGTAATTAAAAGTTAAAAAAAAAAGAAAGTGGTCGACATTCTATAATTCTGATCAGAATTATGTAATTCTGATTTGAATTACATAATTCTTATCAAAATTATGTAATCAGAATTATGTAATTCAAATCAGAATTACATAATTCCGTCTGGTTTTCTGATTTTTTAGAAAAGAAAAATATCTTTTTCTTGAATCCTGATTGATCTGAAATTTTCTTAAAATTATTTTTCATATTTATCTGATATTTTTAAGGAAATAGAATTCTTTTAAGAATCAATTTATACGTAGGGTTTGAAGGGCTATTTTACTATAAAATTAGGTATTTTAGCTCCTTTAGGGGGATCTTGGGGGGGAAGCTGTACTCTTATTCACAGCTTTTATTTTGATATTTTGAAGAGCATTCTCTACAATAAATTGTCTTTTGGTTGGTGGATTTTTCTTAGGAAAAGGCATTCTTGACTCTTTTCTTTTGTTAATTATTTAAAAAAAAAGCATTCTCTACATAAATTTCCCTTTTTCTTAATTGATTAATTGAAGATCTTTGGAGGATTTTTTAAGAACAAGGTTAGAAGACCTATTAAGAATGGTGATTTTATAAAATCTAAGGAGCACTCCATTAAAATCATTCATAAACATCATCTTCTCCATATTCTTCTTTTCTTTTATTTTTCTTTTTTATTTTATTGACTTTTTCTTTTATTTGAGGTATTATTATAATTTATTCATTAATCATAATTTTGTTTCTTTTTTCATGGTGATTATGGAGGAAAATACATGATGATCATGTTTGGAGGATTAAATCCATGAGAAGTCCATGGAATGCCATGGATAAGATCTTGTAGAGATGTAGCTTCTAAGGTTTTTATTTTTTATTTATTGCTTTATTTTATTTATATTTTTTAGGGGTGTATTAATTATTTTTATTATTATTTTCTATGAATTATTGTAATATTCCCAATAGTGGGAATAATGGAATTATTTGTTGCATGTTTATGTTGACTAATTGGTTAGTAAATTTAGGGTTTCAATTGGGTAATTAATTAAAATTAATGGTGGAAGTAGATTAATTTAAGTTGCATGTTAATGAAAATTAGGATTTTTTTAGAAGGAATTAATTTAATTAGTTGTTTGATCTTTTATTTAATTATTTTGGCATGTTTTATTTTTTTATTTTTGGGCTTATTTATTTATTTTTATGTGTTTTAGGCCTTAAGCCCATGTTAGGCTTTAATGCATTTTGTATTTTGTTTATTAGTACATCTTTGTTTAGTATATTATACCCGTCTTCATGTGTATTGTCATTTAGTCTTTTTTAATTAAAAACCATCCTTGATTGTCCTCTTTTTAGCTCTGATGCTTTTTGGACAATGCAAGCAGGTGATCTATGTCTAGAAGTACTATGTCTTATTACTTTAAGCCCTAGGAGTTTATTGATATGCATTTTACATTCTTCAATCTCCCAAGTATTAAATTTGATTTTTCCTGCTTTTATTATTAAGTTAGGATTTATTATGTTAAGTTTACAAGTAATTTTTTTTGTCTCAATGTCTTGTAGGATTTTCTACTATTGTTCCAAGTTTTTCTAGTCTATCAATAATATCATCTAATTCTGAGTGTTTTTCTAAAGTTCTTCTAACCTTAGTTAAGTCTACAAGGTTTGTTAAATTTATTAAGTCTAGGTTTGCTAAATCTAAGTCTTATATTTTGGTAGGAAGTGTTTCTTCTAAGCCTGATTCTTCTCCTACAACAATTGTTATACTAGTGGCTTTGCATTGTCCCTTAATACTACAAGGGCAGTTATCTAAGTTATTGGGAGGATTTTTTAATGTAAGGATTGGAATAGGTACCCTATAATTTTCACCACGCTGCGTAAGCGCATACTCTAATATTACAAGGCTAAGTATTGGTTTTCTAACAAAGAAAACATTTTCAAAAGTAGCAAAAAGTCCACCCACATCACCAAATGAAAAAGGTAATCATATTATCATTTTAATATAATGGTGATTAAGTGTGTTTACCTAAAAATGGCTGACTTTACAAGCTTGTCCATATTTATTACAATTATCAGTAATTTTTAAGTGTGCATTGGTAATGTATTTATGTATGCAAAAAGTTGTTCCATCATACTATGTGCTCTTGCATCCTTGGGGATGTTGTTTTATAGAATTCTTATCTAAAAATTCTACTATTTTTAAGTCTATTATATTTTCAAAGGCTCTTGTGTCTATAAGGGGTGGAAGAACTATTTCTTTTCCCTTAATGTTCAAAATCATAAAGACCTTAAGTTTAGTAAGAGGTGTCTTATTGCATATATATATATATATATATATATATATATATATATATATATATACTCAAAAAGGAACTTGTGTGAAGATGAGCCTTATATTGAATATTAAGTTAAGAATTAACATATTAAATTTTATAAAGAATGATATCAAGATTGTTTTACTAAAATCAAACCTAAGACTTATAAGAATAATAAATAAATAACTATAAAGTAAATAATGTAAAATATTTGAGCACAACACAAAGGTTTGGAAGGTTATAGTAAGACCGTACCCAGGGTACGACTGGGTTTTGTGAGACATCAGACTATGTCCGGGACATAGTAACTCATATGATTTAAAGAGTTTATTCATACTTTTAAGTTTGGTAAGTTTATGAATTGATGGAAGTTGATATTTACATTGGCCAATTATTATAATAGCTATCTTATGGACAATGCTTGAGATTCAAAATGCTATTATGGAGAATCCAAGTGGTATTATTTGTAAGCATACAATTATAATGAACCTTTGATGTGTCGAGTGGTGCCCGCCATATATATATTAACCTATGAATTATGGGATTGTGTGTCTATGCTCATGTGTTTATATGCGCTTATGAATATGCACCTATACATTTGAAATTATGAATTAATGGCTGAAAATATTTAATGATATTATCTATCTATATACCTTTTAAGGTGGTGAGCTTAACGCTTGTTGTTGGTGTAAAGGTATGTATCAAATGACAGAAAATATGGTTCATTATATATTAATGAATAGTGATACATCATGTACATATACAACAAATATATGACAAAGTAAAAGTTAACTAGGATATGATAACAAACTAGATAACTAATGTACAGATAAGTGTTAACAGCCTGAGCCAGGATTGAAGTGCATGTGAAGCTTGTCACAATGCTTCTCAGAGAGTGGTCGACTAAGAGGTTTAGTCAGAATGTCAGCAATTTAGTCTGCTCTTGAAATGAAGTTGACATGAAGAGTTCCTTATGAGACCTTTTCCCGAATGAAATAGAAGTCTAATTCAATGTGTTTGGTCCTAGCATGAAAGACCGGTAGTTTATAAGATGAATAGCTCTAATGTTGTCACACCACAAAGTGGCAGATCACGTAGGAGGAAATCCAATTTCAAAAAGGACAGACCAAAGCCATATTATTTCTATAGTAGCATTCACAAGAGACTTATATTCACTTTTTATGGAGGAGCGGGAGATGGTTGTTTGCTTCTTAGCCATCCATGAGGTGAGATTATGGCCTAAATAAATAATATAACCATTTATGGATCTTCGATCATCTAGCTCTCCACCCCATTCACTATCAGAAAAGCCTTGATAAAATTTTTGGTCATGGATAGGTGTAAGGCTTTTATGGCATTCCATCTCTGGTCATCGATCCTACTTCACTAAATTAGAATGTGTGTGTGTAGTATATATGCCATTCTGCTTCTAACAAAATTGTTATGGTTTTGTTAGATGGTGTGCGATGTCATTGTGTTGTGTGTGTTTTAAGTTATTAAATTCTAAAAAGAAAAGAGAAATGTATGTGTGGTGTGGATAGGTGTAAGGCTTTTCTGACATTCCATCTCTTGTCTTGGGTCTAACATCGCTAATTTATAATATGTGTTTAGCATGTATACTATTCCGCGTCTAACAAAATTGCCCTGGTTTTATTAGATGATGCGTGGTGTCACTATATTGTGTGTGTATTTTAGGTTATTAAATTCCAAAAAAAAAAAAAACTAGACTATATTAACTTAACTTTCATATTTATTATTATTAAGTTTAAACTACAAATATGAAGGCAAATGTATTTTCGCCCATAAAATTTATATTATTTATTATTATTGTTTGAGTTTAAACTACAAATATGAAGTCAAAGGTATATTTTCACCCCTAATATTTATATATAGAGGAGTTGATATGTTCCTCATGTTTATTCCTAAAAAGTACAAAATCAAAATTTTTCTTTATTTCTAGCCCTTTGGGAATGGCAAATGATTTATAAGCAAGGGATATGTACAAAAAACAAAATACACTGTGATTATATATGTTTTTATTTAAAGGTTTGTGGTACTTTTCATGACATTTAAAGGGATGTAGTTTTCTTTTCTAACACATTAATACCCTCTCAATGAATATCATCATTATTTTATAATAAAATTTTAATATAATAATACTTTTTGATAATAAAAATATTTTACATGTGTTTTACCATTACTATAACTATTGGAATACATTTAAAAATAATATAAATTTATTCAAAAATCATTTCTCCTTATTCTTAATAAAATAAAAATACATCTTATATATATCAATTATGAATTTAATTTTGTTAATTGAATGCAATACGACTTAATAAATAACTTTCTTATTAAAAATTAATGTTATTATTATGTCAAACGTCTGATAAATGTATAGCTTTATATTTGAGTATTTACCCTAAAATCTAAGTGTTAAATTCTTAAAAATTATAATTTTTATTAAAAATAAAATATCTATTATAGTTTTTTAGTATTACCTTTTAACTAAAAAACTATTATACATATTCTAATACTACTTAAATTCTAAATTTTTTTATATAATACGTATTCTTTAATCTCAAATTACTCAATCATATTTCCTAAACTATTAGAAATTCTATATTTAAACATTTTCTTAATTATTATACATACTACAATAGTAATTTAATAGTTTCAAAATAAATCATATTCTATTTAAAAATAATGGCAATAAAAACTAAAGAAAATAAAATTAATGTAATATATTTTATTTTTAATTTATTTAGTTACCTTTTTCTCTTTATAAAAATTCTTATTCTAAAATACATATGTTTTATTCAATATAAAACATTTTAATTATATTACATCTAAAATACTATTATTTTTATTAGAAATTATGTAAGTAAAAATGTGTAATTTATTAATTATTTTCTATTTTTATTTTATTTCTCCAATTATTATTATTATTATTATTATTATTATTATTATTATTATTATTATATATATATATATATATATATATATATATATATATATATATATATATATATATATATATATATATATATATATATATATTAAATGCAATTATTATAATAACTTTCTAAATTTTCACTTTCATATTTAATTAATCTATAGTTTTAAATTTATTAAAATTATTTAATAATTATATTAGAGTATCCACTTTGGTTTACACTCTATCAAGTGTAATGGATATATCACATCATCACTTTATTATACCCCTCATTAATTACACTTTTGTTTATTATAAATTACAATAAAAAAAAGGTGTAATAATCTGGACTCACTATCAAATCACATATTTATTTTAATAATTCCTTTACATATTTTTAAAAAAATTATATTTACATACTAAAATCAAATTAAGGCAGATTAAGACATGCAATTGCTAATATTCTTGCAAAAAAAAACTTTGAAATAGAAAATAATTTAAATATTTTAGTAATTTTAAAATATTTTTATTAATTTTTGAAATATACGTAATCAACCTTAATTAAAACAAACATTTGATTCAATCTTGATAATATGTGACATAATTTTTTGAAAATACAAATGTAAATAATAAAATTAAAAACACTAATTTCAATTGTTATTGCCTCCGCATCGTTCCCAAATATGCTCAACCAAATTTGATCGAAGTTGATGATGGACTTCACGATCACATAGTTATGTGTTCCTTTGAAGGTAATTTTGAAATTCCTCTACGAAACTTATGTTCACAGGGATTATAGGTTCTTCATTATCATCATTCCAATTTGTTATTTCATCTCTTTCGTCCTCGATAATCAAATTATATAATATGATGTATATATACATTATATTTTTTAGTTTTCTTCTGTGCCAAAAGCAAGTCTGGCCATGTATAATTGCCCAACACGATTGGAGCACTCTAAATGCTCGCTCAACATCTTTCCTTATAGACTCTTGCATTTGCTTAAAAATCATTCTCTTTAGATCATTTCAACAAGTGAAATTTTTTACAAATTTTTCCCACTCAGGATATATTCCATCTACTAGATAATACTCTTTTCAATATATTGTTCCATTAACG
Source organism: Mallotus nudiflorus (assembly GCA_947683625.1). Classification (NCBI taxonomy): domain Eukaryota; kingdom Viridiplantae; phylum Streptophyta; class Magnoliopsida; order Malpighiales; family Euphorbiaceae; genus Mallotus; species Mallotus nudiflorus. The sequence continues at coordinate 4,919,753 of CANTUR010000117.1, read as the reverse complement.
ATAAATTGAACACCAGGGCGCATCCTTTAAGTACATCACTAAATAATAGAGATTTGTTGAGCACATTGATGTCACTGTTAGACCCTGCAATGCCAGAAAATGCATGTCATATCCATAGGTCTATTGATGTAATTGCTTCAGCATTATTCTAGGAACACCTTGATCACCTCGAGTAAATTGACCTTTCCTTACAACTAGCTAATTCTGCCACTGGCAATGCATGCAGTCAATGCTACCTAGCATGCTAGGAAAGTCATGTCACTCTTCATGTAATTGAAGTATACGTTCAACGTCACTACTATTAGGCCTTCTCAAGTATTGTGCTCCATAAATCTCAATAATACATTAACAAAATTGGGATAAGCACTTGATCACAGTAGTTTCTCCAATTCTGATATACCAGTCGTAATGGTCAGCTGGTGCTCAATATAGTAACTATCGAATAGTTGTAGTACATTTTTAAAGTGTAGAGAGTCCATTTTTTCTTATTGCATCAACTTTCAAATGAAAATATTTTGAATGATTTTTAACAGATTGCACAATATATATATATATATATATATATATATATATATATATATATATATATATATATATATATATATATATATATATATATATATAGCTAGTTTTTTACAACAGTTACTTTTATAATGACTAGTTTCAAAATGACTACTTTTACAATGACTAGTTTTATAACAGCTAGTTTTACAACTACAAATTTTCCAACAGCTAGTATTACGATGACTACTTTTCCAATAGTTAAATTCTACTGACTCATTTAAAATAAAACAACATAAATTTACACATGAAGTTAAAATTACAAATAAAACTAAATTAAATTATAACCAAAGTTTGACTTCAAATAAAACTACACAAAATTGTAACTATTAAAAATACTTAATATTAAAATTAAACTAAGGAATATTATATTAGCTTTAAGGATATAACACATATGCTCATGAATTTGAAGTTGCTGGTCAGGCATTCATGTTGTATCCTTGAACAAGATTTCATAATCATTTCAAAACTTATAATTCTCTAACTTATTTGCTAAATTATCCACAACTTGAATTTTTCTTCTTTATGTGCTTTTAATATGTTCCAGATTTGCTCAAGTTCATCATTCTTATTTTCTTTATTCACTTTTGACTTTCCCTTTCCCTTTCCCTTTCCTTTTTTTTGCTTTTTTGACCAATAGGACAAACTTTGACTTCATTATCATTGATGTCAAGACTTGTATTTACATTGGATGAAGAAGTATATGCCATTCTTTCATTAGTTTTTTTTTTTGGAAACAATGATATAATAGATTATTTATTTTCCACTTTAGATTATCTTTTAGCGTTACCCACACATGCTCATGTATAAATTACTTCTTATTGTTTTACTTGAAAGGCTCAAAGACGTGTAATTTCAACTGGTTGTCATTCCAACCATTATGATGTTCTACAACTAATCTGTTATAGTATTGATTGAATTCAATAACCATCGGACTCAACCAATGCCAATGTGACTTCATGACTTTATCCTCTTTTGTTGGTCCAAATTTGTGATTTTCATTGTAGTAGTTAGTGACTTAATTCCAAAAAGTCTTTTCACTTTGGGAGTTACTAGTAATGTTATGGTTGGAAATTGTGAGTTAAGAACTTATAAGCAACTTGTCATCATCAATACTCCATGGAGCACATTTGCCATTAGTTTCTTCCATTGGTTCATTGGTGAGGGTAATATTTTTGAACTCTTACTGAGTTGAATATGACAGTATTTAGGAGTCCGAAATTGAACTTGTTTGTGTTGCATTCTCTCCATTGATGCCAGAATCAATATTTTTTTCTTGACTTACTTGCAATTTGTGGGTTTTGTAAATTTAAGATATATGGAAATAACCTAGTCCTAGATACATAGGAAATTAGTATGAAAAATTTGGCGGATAATTGAAATTGGGTGGAGGATATGGATAATTTTGCATATTTGGAGAATTATTAAAATATGCAAAATTTAGATAAAATTGAAAATTTTGAAGGTTTTGGTTTTGTGAAGATGAAAATTTTTTCATATTTAGAGCATTAAAATAAGGATTATAATTGTTGAAAATGTCATCCGTGATGAGAAAATATAAAAGAAAAAATTGTAAATTGTGTGAAATTATAGAAAGATGTTGAAGAAAAGGAGAGTGCTAGGAGATAAAAGGGGAGTGATATTGAAGAGGAGAGTGATATTGAAGAGGAGTAATTTACAATCAAAATTTTTATTAAATTAAATTAAAAAATGATTGTTTTTTTATCATTTGACAAAGTTAACCGTTGGCTTAAATTTTGTTACATAACCATTGCTTATTAATTAATTTGTTTAGCTTTATTTAAAAAAAATAAAAAATAAAAAAAACTTACCTGTAGTAAGGCCATTATGTGTGTAAAGCTCATGATATGTATCATGAGCATTACACGCCTACTATGGTGAGGGTTTCATGGGGAAAGTGTCATGGAGAGCATTACATGGGTATGAAACCTCATTGTGGATGCTCTTAAGATGTGTATATTATTAAAAGTCTATGCAACATGCATGTTCACGGTTAGTTAAAATATAAATCCTTAAATATTACAAAAAATACTACAGTCTTTTAAGTAAAAAAATGTCTAACCACATAGTATTTTATTGTAGATATCATATCTTACCATCATGTAAAAGAGATGGGTTTTATAGCCTTTGACTGATGACCACATCACCTAAAGGGATTCTATCTTAGACTAAAAACTTTTCCCTATAACATCAATCTAAATAGAAACCTCTTCCTGATTGTAAAAAATAGAAAGTGCGAAAAGAATGACTTAAAGCACTAATAAAAAAAAACCAACAAAATAGAGCTTGAAACAAGAACACCAAAAAAAAAACCATGAAAACAGAGCATTAAACAAGAACTTAAAGAAACCCTAAAAATAAAATGGCACGAAACAACTCAAAGAAAAAATAACAGGGAGAGTAACAGCTTTAATGAAGGGTTGGTGGCGATGGCATTTCCTGTTAGCCCTAGAAGCATCTCCATCTTGACAAGGCCCCACCAAAGCAACTAATCATGAATTAGAACTAAATGCTAATTGCCACAACTCGAACTCCAATAGCACGCGCTTGACGCTAAAATTGAAAAGTGTAAAGTTTTTAAAATCTATAACAAGCTTTTAATAATTTAATAGATTAAAATTATCTAACAATAACAATTCTAATAAAATTTTGACAAAGTTTTCTCTGCACTGGATCAAACTCAAAACCTATAAGAACATATATATACACTCCAAAAACATTTCCAATCACAACTACTTAATTTTACAACCCAATACCAACATTCAACTCAAGTTCATTACATCATAGTACATAAGGATAAATATATCTCAAAATACGCCAATCAACCATATCATATAACAAATAGAATTTAAGAAAAATCTCAAAATCACCGAGGTATCTATATTCCAAATATATGAAGTCAACACCACTAAAACCTACATAAGATAGTCGGGAAAAAATAAGATCGGGGTAGTAGAAGGTGGCAAGTCTCAAACTTTTGAACAATGTTACCTAGTTTGCGAATTGATCTGGTACATTAACTAAAAAGGGAATGGAAATTGATGCTTGTCTAATTTTTGGAATGATGGGGTAGGTTTCTTCGGTACGGTTAATTAGTACAAAATATGTTTATTTGATATAGGAATGCTTTTGGGAACATATAATAATAATAATAATTATTATTATTATTATTATTATTATTATTATTATTATATTTGTATTTTAATTGAAATTTAAGACTTCTTATTTCTAGTTAATTAAAATGAAAATTTTAATATATATATATATATGGAATGAATTGAAAGTAATAAAGAATTTCTATAGGGCAGTTTACATTATTGGAATAAAAATTCCTTATCCAGATAGAAGTCTTTCATTCTTTCTAAACTTGACCGCCTTCTTTCAATATATAATCCCAAGTCTATAATATTGGACTTCCTAACTTTGAGTCTAATTTCGTGGTTTGAGATATTACTTGGCATACACAAAAACATTTAAAATTTCATTGAGCTAAATAATTTATAATGCACGGGTCAAGAAAAATAATAAACAAAAGAGCACGAGATGTTGTAGGATAAACATTCACAAAAATAACCCATTTTGAAATATTCTCAACAAAAATACTCCAAATTTTCATTTTTTATAAATCTACCTATGATAATTACAAAAGTGACTTTTGTTTTTTCAAAAATACACTCATATTTGTCTTTTTGATTTCTCTTTCATTTTTTTACATTTTTCTTTTATTTTTTTTATCAATTTCTTAATAGTTTTTATTCATTTTTTAAAAATTTTATCTTATTTTTTTACTCTTTTTATAAATTTTTATTTTATCCTTTTTACTTATATTTTTCTCTTTCTCTTGTTTTTGTTCATTCTTTTTTATTTTTATTTTCTCTTTCTTTTTTCCTTTTCCTCTTTTGTATAAATTTTTATTTTTAGTTTCTCTTTACTTTGTATTTTTCTCTTTTTTCTTTTTCTTTTTTAAAAATTATTTTCCTTAATTTTTCCTCTTTTCTTTATTAGTGAAGCATTAGCCAATATATTTTTTGGAATTTTATTTCATAAATTCTTCTAGTGGGTTATAAGAATACACAGAATGTGATGGCAAAAATATAAGCAACTCACATGCAACAAATGTTCTGTACATTATTGATTATTCAAGTTTTTAGTGTAAAAGATATAACATTCATTATAATTGAACCACCGTGACTATTTCTAAAAAGCGATAATAGAACCTTGGGTAAGGAAAATAAAGTCATAATTTAAATTTCTAATGATTCTAAAATAGAATCAAATTTATCAATATATTTCAAGCAAAAAAAAATATAATTTTAACATTTGTAAGATCTCAAGTAGTCTAATGTGTTTGTAAAGTATAAAATAATGTCTTATAACTTCAAACCAATCCCAAAATAGATCGTAACCTAATTTAATAATGTGTCAAAAAATGAAAGATGAAGATGAGTAGTGCTCAAATGGTAGAACACTTGCTTAGCATGTCAGAGGTACAAGAATCAACACCCTAGATCTCTATTCTTTTATTAGGTACCATGTATTTAATTTTGTTGCTTTTTGGTTTACTTTTAGTTTCTGATCTTATTTTAAAATTGTAGGGAAAGGTTAATGTGCTTCTAGTTCTAATTTAGGAGATGTTGCTAGTTATGAAAAGGGTGCTTATGGTTTAGGGTTTGTTGAAACTGTTGATGATGGTGATGAGTTAAAGGATTTCTTTTTATTAGGTAGCATGTATTTAATTTTGTTACTTTTTGGTTTACTTTTAGTTTTTTATCCTATTTTAAAACTACATGCAAAAATGGATGTGATTTTAGTGCTTCTAGTTCTGATTTAGGAGATGTTGTTGATTGTGAAAAGGGTGCTTATAATTCAGAGTTTGTTGAAACTATTGGTGATGGTGATGCATTAAAGAATTTTGTTAGGATATGTTATCTTTTATTATTTTTGTATCGTTTTAGTTTTTGTTTGGTTTCAGATGCTTTATTTTATGTTTTTGTTTTAAGGGTGATAAGAAATTATCTTGGAATGTTGGTTTTAATTTTAATACTAAAGATATTCTGTTAAAGCTGGTGTTGGTGATGATGAAGTGTTGAAGGATTCTAATTTGGTGCGTACATTTTTTTGTTATATTAATTTAGTATCTTTTTAGTTTTGTTTTGGTTTCTAATTTTACTTTTGATGTATCTTTTTATTTATAGAGTGAAGAAACTGTATTTAATGATGTTGATCATCTCTTCATTACTATTGATTATGCTATAAAAGCTGCTTGTCATTTAAGTTGGGATGTATTTTTTTTAATTTTGTATTTTGTTTATGGGTGACTTTTTTCATTTGTTTGAATAGGTTGTTAAAAAGGATGTTTATATGTTTGTTTCTAACTAATATGGTGTTATTGTGAATGAAGTGTTAAGCATGTTGCTAGGAAATTTTTTTTATTTTTATTACTTTTTGGTTTATGTTCGGTTTCTGATACTATAATGATAATAATATAACAAAAAATATAATGAGCTGAAAAAAAGTGTAAGAGATTGTAGTATTTTTTAAGTTTTTTATGTGTAATTTATTTCTTTAGCTTTTTGGTTTATGTTTGGTTTTGGATGTTGTTTTATATAATAATAATAATAGTAGTAGTGAAAAATAAAAAAAAATTGGAGTTACTCTTAAAAATATAAAATTGACCTTAGTTGATCCTTTATTCTTTATGTTGCTCTCTCTGCTCTTTAGGCAGAGGGATACTATTCTTCAACTTCTTGTTAATGGCGCTTCTCATGTTGATGGCGCTGATAACTATTTTAGTCATGCAGAATTATTTTCCTCTGGGAAAATTAGATTGCCATGTCCAGTTTTTGGAGATTCTTCCATCCCTAAACCTTTCATTGAAAATAAACTTACAAAGACATATGCCTCCTTTGTTATGCCTCCCCTACACATGCCTCAGGCCCCTGCCATAACTATTTTAGGATCTTATCATATAGTGAAAATCAATCCTCAAATTTATAGGAAATATATAGATCTATATCAGCATTCTCTCATTGCCAGAATAATTCTCAACAAAGGCGATTCTTCATGGGCTCTACCAAAATTAAAAGATCATCTTTCTTCTATTTGGAGTATCAAGTATTGGTGTCTGTTTTTGCTCAGATGAGGGTTTTATCAGATCTTATTGTCTTCAGCATAGGACAAAGATTTGGTTTGGAGGAGAGGTTCCATCTTTCTTAAACCTGGAATTTTGAGAATACAACGATGGGTTCCCAGATTTGATCCATTCAAAGAGAAATCTTTTACCACTCAACTATGGGTGAGGTTCTATAGGCTCCCACAGGAATTATAGGATGCACAAATTTTATCTGATATTGGTAAAAAAAATTGGAATTCCTTTGCATATTAACAGAGCAACATTGGAAGGTGACTTTAGATACTATGCTTGGATTCTTGTTGATGTGGATTTATCTTCAAATTTTTAGTACCAAGTTATTTTAAGCTATAAAGGGAACCTATTCGACATTGATGTTTCTCACGAAAACTTACCCCTTTTTTTATTGTACAGGCAATTCTATTGGCCATGACTCCTCTTATTGTAGATCGAATTCTAAACCTTTTAATAATGTAGACAATACTAACTTTATCATTCAAGAGTTCAATCTAGAGGTTGCTCCCATCAATGAAAAATTTTAAAATGTATTAAAAAATCAATTGATGTTCTCACAGAAAATCCTACTGATGCTCATACAGCAATTAATGCTAACATTCCTATAATAAATGCCTTTAATAGATTGCAAGTAGACATTAATTCTGAGGTCCTTAAGTCTATGGTGCAAAGCCTAGCCAATGCCAAATTCACTACTAATGCAAAGCCATAAATTGAACAATACTCTGTAAATGATAGAACTTTAGATTGCCATAATATTATTGGTGCTTCGGGAATGGAACCTCAGGTTATGGGTCAAATTACATTCCTACCACTTAGTGCTCTCATACCCTCTATATTAGAAATGCACCCTGACACTATCAAGGAGATTGAATTTGTGTAAAACAAAACTTGGGCTAATAAGATTGAATAGCAAGAGTCATGGCAAACAGTCTCAAGCAAAAAATCCAAGTAGAAATCTAATTTGCCTAAGCTCATCGAAAATATACTAGCCACCACGGTTTTCTAAAAATCATCTTAATATATGTGCTTTATTAGAATTGTAGAGGGATAGGAAATGTTTGCACCCAATATGCCCGCTTTAATTTTTGTTAGACTCATAATCCATATGTCCTTTGCATTATGGAGCTAAAGGTCTTTTTCACTAGCATTCCTTTTTCTTATGGGAAATCTATGGGATATTGCTATGTTACTAATAATGGTTTAGAGACTCCATCTTTATGGGTTCTTGTCTCTTCCTCCATTAGAGTGGATAATGTGTCCATTTTGGCTTCATCGGATCAACATGTTACTCTTTCTTTTCACAAAGGTAATATACTAAATTATGTATCATGTGTTTATGCTAATGTCTTGTCTTTTAATAAATGCAAATTATAGTCTAATTTACAATAGGATTCTTCTTTTTGCTATGGCAATTGGTTTGTTCTTAGAGATTTTAATGTCTGTTTTGGTGCTTATAAAAAAAATGGGTTGTCCTCCTTCATTAAAATCTTGTTTTGAATTTATTTCAGCAGCCAATACTTATCAGCTTACTTATTTAGATACTAAAGGAGCTAAATATCATGGTATAATATTATGAAGGGTGTTAATCGCATAGACATCTGCTTGGATCGTGCTTTTACTAATGATTCTTCTTTATAGAATTGGAACCATATCTATCACCAGCTCTAGTGTGTTATCACTCTGATTATAATCCTATTCTTCTTTCTTATAATCAAGTCCAGTAGACGGGGATCTCCTGGTTATGGTGCTAACTTTTTTTTAGAGAATCAAGTACTATCATTTTTTCTATTTTTCCTAGTTATTACCCTATGTGGCAACTCCTCATCCATGTCATGTCTTTGTGACAATGGTTAGTATGCTCTCTAGAACCCTAAGGTCAAACAGTGTTGCGGTTGCTAAAATCTTGGATACAAGCTAAACGTTGCCATTTACACCTCTCAAGATGTTTACATTGAGTAGTTCAGAAAAGACAAGAAACTACTGAAAGAGGGAAGAAAAAGAGAAAATAAAAGGTTAAGAGTTGATTTCCATACGCCAAATTAATAACGACATTAAATTAGAGTCTTTTTCATTCATACATGATTTTCATTAGACTTTAATCCTTTTTAGTGTGTTTGCAAGTAGATAACATGCTCTTTACTTGATAATTTTAACTCTCGACTTGATTTGTTAACCTTGTTTTGAGATATGTAAACTAGCTACTAGCTATTAGGAGGAGATTGGCATGTATGCTTGATAAAATTATAGACATACACCTTGTTCATTATTTTGATGATTTATGTTCTTAAGTTTGCTTGAGGACAAGTAAAGATTTAAGTGTGAGGGTATTTGTTGGTGTCAAATTATGCATACTTTTAGGTGTCTAATTTGCATGCATTTATATACTTTGAATAGCATTTAGTATAGAAAATCATATAGAAACATATACTTGTATTTTTTTTTTCTAAGGAAAATGAGTTTGGAGGTGATTTAAGCAAAGAAAGGAAGAAAAGGAGGAGAAAATGGAACAAACTGCTGCAGAGTAAGCCATTATCACGATCGTGAATATGCCAGAATGCTAGCCCCTGAGTGACTTCAAGCCTTACACGAGCACAGTCTTTACACGATCACAGATTCCTTAAGCTAGTCTTTTTTATCACGAGTGCAGCCAATGCACGAGCACGACCCTTTGACCTGGATGCTTCAACTACGAGGTCGACTACTATATGAGCATGACCTTTGCTCGAGAGCCCTTTCTACTCGAGTGCAGATCTTCCATGTTCGCAGCTTCATCATTTTAAGCACAGAACATGCTGAAGTGTATTGAATTTAAGAAATATCTAAGGGGAGGTGAAATGACATGTTATAGAAGGGCTAAAAAGGACAATAGTCACCAATTACTTAGGGAGGAGGACACAATATACCCACATGCTCTCACATTCTTAAAAGGAGAATCAAGACACATAAGAGGAGAGAGAAGGAGAAGGAAAAAAAAGAGTAAAAGAAGTTAAAGGATAAAGACCCAGTAGAAGATTCAACCTCCTTTGGATAGCATTTCTTACTATTATCCCTATTCTAGTCTCTTGTGTGTAATTGAATATTGAATTGGTTTTAATAGCCATATGCGACCAAGTATTTTTATGTTGTTGGGATTTTGGAAACCCATTTGAATTAAGTTCATTTAATATATTAATTCTTGTTTATAAATTGCATTTTGTGTTTGTTGAGCATTGTTGAGTGGTGTATTGTGGCCAAATGCATCCTATGTTTGAATCCATGCATTGACAGATGGTAGATTTAATAGACCCATAAACACTTGTTAGATCTTTCAATGACTTGAGAAAGCTTGTACAGATCTAATCCTCCATAAGTTTGTTGAATGCCTTTCAAATTAGATTTAATCTTGTTGTATGATGATGATGAGAATTAAGTTTTATGATGAGATTTAATTAATGCTTGTTAGTGAGATTAACCTTGCTCGAGAGATTGCTAATTCAGTTTTAAAAAACTTAATATGTGCATTAGAACTTGAACTAATATGTTATTTGACTTAATGAAAATGTGGTAAACCAATTCTCCCAACAACATGCCTTTAATATTGATTGTTTCCTTGTCATTTTGATCAACAACAGCTTCATTCACATTTTTGGTTTATTTGTTAATTTAGTTATTTACTTGCTTTGAACAACCAACCATTGATAGCTTTGAACATATACAATAACGATTAATAGGCATTTAGTATTCAATATCTGTGGAGACGATACTCAACTCACTAGTATATTACTTGTTCTTCCCGTACTCATGCAGTAAGCGTCCAACAATAAATAATGTGAAAAATCCAAGAACCAGAGAGAGGTAAGCTATAAAACAAAGCATAAAAAACAATAGAAATAAGGTCAAAAGAGATTGTGATTTCCAAGCCACAAAGATTTAATGACCATATAAATTATAGCTTGCACTAAAACAAATAAACATGTAAAGTTTTATTTCAGGCTCCTGGGTTTCCAAGTTCACAAGGAGACTTTCAGACCGAAGAAAAAAAAATGAAACTTGTGTGGATCGCATTCAACCACTAGAGGGTTATATTATATCATAAAGATCTAACCACACAATACAAGAAGATCAGATAAAAGAAAGAAGAGGTTTCTTAGCCTATGGAAATGGCTCTATACGAGCATTCTAGCACACGAGACCTTCCAAATACTCAATATGAACTGAAGACATGCAAACACACAACTAAAAGATACCAAGCAGGAACCCAGATTGTTATCTCCCCTGAATTCCTAAATGGGTCCCTCCCTCAACCTTGATGGCACAGCCGCCATAATATTTGACAACTACATTTTTCTAAGTGGAAACATTTGATATCAAGTACAAATGATAAAATCATACCTATAATTACTTAAGTCTAGAAAAATTCTTAAGCAGGACTATCCTGAAAATAATGTGATCAACAAACTGTAATGAAAAGCATGCTCCGTAGCAAAAAAGATGAATCTCAGCCTTTCATTGCATCTTATCTATGATACCAAATTTCAAAACTGAAGAATTAAGACAAAAAAAAAATTACGAGACACCATTGAACCTAAGAATAAATTATCTACAAGGCAAACACAGAAACAAAGTTTGAAAAAAAAAAAAAAAAATAGAGACTAGAATTAAGTGGTTTCAATCTAGACTTAGGAGTAGCTTCTAGAACAGCCTCAAGATCATCATTTCTCGTACAGACTAGATTTGGGCCCTCAAAATCGAGTGGCACAGGCTCTCCTCTCTTGACAAGTAAATCTTGACCACTACCCATTTCTTGCAAGGCCTTTCCCACTCTTCCACCGCCAACAATGATGACAGGGGACACCTTAGCAGTGGTAGCAGGAGGAGTTGCAGCCATAGCTAAAATTGATGTCTATGAGGTCTGGTAAAAGCTTTGAATGCTAAAGATAAAGAAGACCGAAGGAAAAAAAAAAAAAGGAAGAAGACGCACGATAGAAGAAAGAAAAGAGGTACATGCGTGTACTTTTTTACAAAAATAGGACGTTTGTAATATTTTTAAAATATTGGACATTTGAGGTTAATGGCACTTGTTTTTTGACTTTTTTGTGCAAAGAAAAAAACCGTTTATTAATTATGTCAAATACTTTCAATTATTTCAACCCTAAATGACATAGAAATTAAATGAGTTATGTGATGAATACGACATGTATAATTCATTTTTTTTAAATAGATTATATGAGTTATAAAATTCATTATGATCCATTTAATTAGTACAATATTTATAATATATAAAAATATTATTTTTCATAAAAAAATAAAGTTTATAATTTAGCAATTTTCATAATATGTTTATAAAAATATTATTTTTATAAAAAAATTTCTATAAATAACTATTTTAAAATATTATTTTTATAAAAAAATTTAGAAATAACTATTTTATTATTTAAAATCATAAAAGTTATATGAATTTTTAATGGGTGTCCTGTCGTGTTGACCAATTTATCTCACAACTGTGATAGATCGTTGATTAACTCATCAATTATGCAATTGTTCAAAGATGGTTTAATAGTATAACATCAATAAGTTTGCATAATTATAAATCTTCATTATTAATTTTATGCAGTGAAATGTCGCATCCGTATCTTTGAACATACTAAATTGAAGATTTATTATTTTTAAATAATTAATTAAGTTCCAAATTGATGAAATTGATCAATGGAAGGGTTTAATTTATAAGAAATAAAAGTGATAAGGGTTCAATTGAAAAGAAATTCTAGATTAAGAAGGGTAAAATTGAAGAAGGAAGAAGGAAGAAGGAAGAAGGAAGTAAGGGTGTATTTGTAAAGAGAGTTTAAGGTGTCAAGAAAACTGCATGAAATGAACATGTCTCTTTGTAAATAAATAAATAAATAAGGATTAAATAAAGGATGTTTGGGTGTATTGTGATGAGGTGTCAAAATACATGTGACTTTCATCTTCTACGTAACGAAGAGAAGAAAAACGTGAAAGAGAAGAGAATGGGAGGCAAGTCTTCTTTTTTGTAGATGGAGAGGAATCTCAAGTCTTTGTTTCTTCTCTAGAAGCGAGTAGAAGAAATCAAATCACTTTGGAAGTTGAAGATCAAGTGAGCTAGTTCAGCAAAGAGTTAAAAAAAAAAAAAAAAAACAGAACAAGAGCTTTGAGTTGGGTTGAGTTTCGGGTAGATCAAGAAGTCATTAAGGTAAGAATCATTGAAAGATTAGAAGGATTAATGTAGAATGTATATGAGGTTAGATTAAAGTTGCATGCAAAGAGATTTAGATAGAGAATTAATACAGAATTCTTGAAGTCTATATGTTGTAAATGTTGAGTTTGAACTAGAACTAAGTTCTTTGTAAATGGTGATTAGGAGCTGTTTGTGGCCCCGGAATAGAGTCCATTAAAGCAGTGAGAGGATGAAGAGAAGGCAAGCTTTGAATGCGAGTGGTTTTCACCGAATCTTTGATACATTTTCAATTCTTGATTTTGTTGTGCTCTTGAGTTTTCGGTGTTGTTCATTATTATGATGTCTAAATGTTAAGTTTGGCTCAATTGCTTTGCTTCAGTGTTGAATTTTTGACTCATTTTGCTTCGTTGAACTTTGAATGTCAAATAGCTTGACTCATGTTGCTTATTCATGTTAATTATTTCGGGTTTAGCTGCAGCATTGCTTTGAAAGCATACTAAACCATCTGGTACTCCTATGTTTAGGCTGAGATGTTACTGAGTTTAAATTCTTGATGGCTTCTTGAAACCTTGTGTTTCGGTATTGATCTTCTTTGTGGTGTTTAATTGTTTGGGATCAATTCCTTTTACGTGAGTTCAATGTTCATGTTGCGGTCTATTTCTTGTTGAGTCGATTTCATTTCTAGAAAACTAGGAATTTGTTGTTCTCAGTGTTATTTCCTTCGGGTATAGCTGCACAATCTGCTTTTAAAACATGTTAAGATGTCTGTTTTAAACCATGAAGATCCCTTAGCTCCGTTGTCAATAAAAGCGCTGTTGTATTGTGTCGGATTTGCTGCTGAAATTCAAATCCTAGGCAACCCCGAAAGTCATTTATTTCTATGCTATATCTTTGGGAAGTTGGGTGTGTAATCCCTTCGAAACATTTGAGATAAACCTTCTTAAATCACCATGAATCTTGAAATTTCGTTGAAAATTCATTGTTGTTATACATGATAATTAAATTGCAGAATTCTGTGAGTTGAAAGTACAGAATTTGCTGCTTAAACAATTTAATTGCAATGCCTTGTAACAGAACAAGGAAATAAAAGATAATAAAAAAAAAAAAAAAGAGAAACATGCTTTCGCTGCTGACGCATTCACATATTGAAAAAAGAAAGTTTTCCCAAGATATGTGTGAATATATTGGAATCTCATGTACTTGATAAGTGTAGCAAGACTTAACTTAAATGGCCTTCTTGTGGCTGTTGGGTTGATCGGTTGTTGAAGTGCTGTTGAACTGCAAGATTTGCGAGATTGGTGATGTTTTTCTCAAGCTTAAATTGATTTCAAGTAAAATTAATTGTTCTATTTTTGGCATAATTTTTTTATTTTTATTTTATAAAAAGGCTGAGGCCAAATATCATGGATGCACCCAATTATCCCAACTAGATTGGCACAATCTTAGCATCCTCATCATCCAAAATGGCTCAAAAATATATAAATGAAAAGAAAAATAATTCATACAAAGATACAAATAATACAGCCAAAACTAACAGAAACGAAAACGCTCCACATAATTAAAATCTTTAAAAATAAGACTAGTACAAGAATCTGGAGATGTGGTCCACCAATGAGAATCGGTTTGTTGGGCACCAAATTTACCTAATTTATCAGCCACTGCATTCCCTTCACGAAAAATATGAGAGAGTACAAGATTAATGTTTTTAAGATCATGTAAACAAGCATCCCATAAATGACGAACCATCCGAGGAACCTGAATTGAAAGAGAATTGAATAAATAAACCATCCATGAAAAATCACATTCCAACTGTAATTTGTTCCAACCCAATTCTTTAGCTTTCCTAACAGCAAACATAGCAGCATGCAGCTTAGCAAGATAAGCAAAAGTAATTCCAATATTAAAAGCAAAAGCCCCTACCACATAACCTCTCAAGTTTCTAAACACGCCACTAGCTCCCAAACATCTTGGAATGCCAATTACAGACCCATCAGTGTTCACTTTAATCCAACCCAAATTGGGAGGATACCACGTGACACTAATAATCTTATGAGCTTTAGGAGGAATAGCTGCAATATTGAGAAGAGAAAGAGTTTGCAGTTCAAATAGCGAATTGGACATTGTCCCTAGATGGAAAAAAACATTTTCTTTTATCATCAAAAGGCATAATAGAAAAGGAAATATTTGGCCTTGCATTATCAAAATAATAAAATTCTTAACATGCCAAATCAGCTAAAGAGCACTAATAATAGCACTAGTCTAGAGAACCTTAATTTGTGAACTGAAATGACATCTAAAAACATATTTTAAGAAAGAAATAAGGGATCCTAAAGATGGCATATGCCTCTAAAAGTTGTCACCAAGAGATTGCCATATTGCTTTAGCCAACGAGCAATGAATGAAAATATGGTCCACTGATTTTGAGTTTGAACAACAAAGATTTTGATATCATTGTATTTTTTCACATAAAATATCCAAACAAGTTGGAGTTTTAGAGTTGTGTTTTGGTAATAACTTATTTATAACTAAAGAGAAGTTTAAGTTGTTAAAAATTTTGTTGAATTAAAATCTTTGATAATAATTTTATTTTTAACAAAATGTGAAATCTAAGTCTTGAGTTAAAGTTTGAGAAATTAAAGTGCATTTTCTTATTAAGCTACATCTTATTTTATTTTAAATAAGAAGCAAGTCCTATAGCGAATTTACATATACATGTATATTTTATTTAATTGACAGTTAAAAGAAATATTCTCGAAAAATATTTTTAGTTTGTATATGCCTAAATGTTAAATTGTGATATATATATATATATATATATATATCACAATTTAACATTTAGGCATATACACAAATTAACATTAATTTGTTTTTATATATATATTGGCATAATATTTTTCAGTGTTTCCTTAATTTTCTTAACCTATTCTTATGGATTGATTTTGGTTAATATATAATGCTAATGAACTTTGTCATTTATTTTTGGGTATGCTGAGAGTGCTAGTCAAATATAAAAATAAGTATCTAAAAAAAATTAACTAGCAGAATGCTTATTCCTAAGCTAAAATTTTCCAATTGAGAAAATTGTATAATGAGCAGTTAAGAGCACAATTGTATGAGTTTAATAGAGTATATTTTTGTTATTAGAATATGATTTGATTGTATATATTTCTATTCTATGACTGTCATGTCTAGTTTCGTCATGATGTAATGACTTGTTTGAATTTTTAATTGTAGTTTTCTATATAAGACTGTTAAGAGATGAGTTGATTATGTTCGTCAACTAATAATAACTATCTTGGGGACAGTGCATAAATTCATTATGTTGTTGTGGCGAATTTATGTGGTTAACAAGTATGCGTACTGAATTTATAAGTTAATATGCTCTGAGAAGGAGTTATATTTTATAGTGCTCCGAGAAGGAGTTATATTTCATTTTTGCTCTGAGAAAGAGTTGTTATTTTAATTTGCTCTAAGATGGAGGAGCTATGCAATTATTTTACTATGAGAAGGAGTTAACTATAAATTTGTATTTTCAAAAATACAAGGTATTTATAAATGTGTCATGTCTAGTATGTGATATTCAAGTGGTTAAATTTATCTAGACATGAGTAATTGTGCTCTAATGTTCAAAATTTTTGTATTATGTGGAATATGATCAGATTCATATCTTGTGAAAAGCTTCGAATTAAATTATGTGAAACCTTGAGAAAATACAGAAATAATATTTCAAAATTTGTTAATCAATAAAATGATGTTTAATATTTCAACCCATCCTTTGTGTTGCAAATTTAGTTTTTGTGTGCAATTATTCTATTGTTATTATTTCTATATTCATGATAAATTCTATTGATATTTTTGATATTCTCATTATATTTTTCCTTAGTCACTCACTAGGTAATTTTCTTATAAAATTACTCACACTCACTTTCTTGTATATTTTACAGTTTAGGCTATATATATTAGTTGTATAGTTAGAAATTTTCATGCTGAGTTTGCATTCAGAGTTACTGTAGAGCCTATTGGAGTGGATGTTCGCATTTCAGCTATTAGAGAGGAGTATATGGATTCTTTGTGTACCATTATCCAGTCATTTATGACACTAGCATTGGAGTTCAGGTTTCTTTGGCCTAGATACGAATTTAGACATGATGAGATCCACTTTTGGCCTAGCTTATTTCCCCCTTGGACTATGATTGGTTTTTTTTTTTTCTTAGAGTTTTAAAGGGGTTGAGTTTTTCTATGGCTTATGTTGTGCTAGAGGATGAACCACATTTTGCACACTATGAGGGAGGTGCTAAAAAGGGTTATTAAAATACATCTTGTGTATCTTTTTACTTATATTTTTATATAATTCGTACTCAACATATTTGTATTAAGAAAGTTAATGCTCGGGTGATAGGATACCTTGTCATGTATATATTTGTATTAAGTTATGAAATTAAATGTTGCTTGCTATCTATATATTTTAATGGGAGCTAGTTATTGTGCATAATGATGTTATTTACAATATAAAGTGATATCATGTTATATGTAAGTGTGAGGCTATAGGTAGCACTACTTTCTGACGGTACCGTTATCTATAATGGGATATTATGTGGTGGTTCTAGAGTGAAGGAGTGTTATAGAAATGCATTGCATATGAAGTTCTTTTTTTTAGTTGAATTCTAACTTTTCAATATCATGCATTTAAGGTATCATCTATCAAGGATTAATTATTTATAAATTAAAAGGTTATTGGTACTAAAAATCACAATATTTATAAATTATTGTAAATTTATACAAACCTTTAAAATCATTGGTTCATAAAGATGTAAAAGACAAAGAAAAACATAAAATTAATATCAAAAAATGAACTTAAGATGATATATTCAATTTTGAACATAAAATCAGTTCAATAAATTGATTCTAGAGCTTAGGTTAAAAGTTTGTTGTATGCCACCCTATTTTTAAAACTAAAAACTAATGGTTTTTTATTAAGAAAATGATTATGCATATCTAATCTTCTGTTGCATATATTATAAATTTAGTAATGTATCAATTTATTTGTTCTACATTCTGTGATTTCATGAGGTTCCACCAAGACAAAACACGCATACCTACTTGTAATGTTGTTGTTTTATTGTTTTTCGTAGTTTAAATTTATTGTATATAAAGGTAAGGAAGTCCAAGCAGAAATTACCATATCTATCATACAAATTGTGGCAGGTACACAAAACCCCAAAAAAATGAGTACAGACATAGCTTTGTTTCATGTTCTTATAATTGGTTCATTGTTGTTGCATTATTGTTGCAAGGCACAAGACCTTAAGGTTTGTAAATTTGATGCAATTTATGAATTGGGTGACTCCCTATCAGATACAGGAAATTCTATAATAGAAGTTCCTCCAGCTTTTCATGCTCGATTACCTTATGGTGAAACCATTGGTAAGGCAACTGGCAGACCTTCAGATGGATGGCTAATGATTGATTATATAGGTAAAGGGTACATCATTTATAAAAGTCTATACTAATTTTCTTTTTTCTTATTTTCTAACGAATATAGTGAGATTCATAAATTAATTATAACTGAAGTTTTGAAATTTCACAGCACAATCGGCTGGTCTTCCATTGCTTGAACCTTATGAAAATCCGAATTCCACATTTACACATGGAGCAGATTTTTCTGTTGCTGGTGTTACAGCTTTGCCGGTGGACGAATTAATTAGATTGCATCTTGATCTTGGGTTCTCTAATAGTAGCCTTAAAGTACAACTTGGATGGCTGAAAAAAGTTTTATCAACTGTTTGCAATGATACTAAAGGTTAATTATTTACTATATACATGTTTTTTTGTTGCATAAGTCATTGGAATCCACAATCAACTAATTAATTGTTTTACCATATACCTTAGTTAATTTATTGGGATTATTACTAAAAATATACAACAAACCAAACTGTTTATATATTATTGATTTTGTGTAATTGTGTCTTAATGTATAGATTGTCAAGAGAAGCTTAAATCATCCCTTTTTATGGTGGGCCCTATTGGAGGAAACGATCTTACTCGTCCATTGGGTGGAAACTACAGCATTGATCAAGTAAAGCAAATTGTGGTACCTTTAATTGTACAAACCATTAAAGATGGTATCCAGGTGAGTCTAGCTTGTAACTGAACTATATTATATTAACTTTGTCACGTTTGATTCGGTTTGGTTGAATTGGATTAGTCAAACTCTAGTAGACTCTTTGAAAATCGGTGTTTAGAAAAAAAAACTATATTATATTGCTATTTTCGTTAATATATAAATTTATTCACTAATTATTTAATGTTTTATTAATTTTTTAACAGACAGTTATTAGTTATGGTGCTAGTCAAATTGTAGTCCCTGCAGCTCATGGACAAGGTTGTTCACCAGGCTTGCTCACAATATTTGGACCAACTTCTACTGCTAATGATTCAATTGGTTGTTTAAAGGATTACAATGATCTTTTTGTGTATTATAATGATCATCTACAAATAGCTCTTGCAGAATCAAGAAAAGAAAACCCAAATGTAATCATTGTTTACAGTGATCTATACAATGCGTTATACTCTGTCTTGAATAACCTTACCGCTCTTGGTACGCACCTTATATTTAAACTTCTTTAAATATTTATTTTTGTACATTGAAAATTTGAGAGACTGGAATCTATCATCTTAATAAGGGTATAAAACGATAAATATTGTCAAGTATTGATGAATATAGAGACTCGAATTCTCCATATTGAAAATAATATGAAATGACCAATATCCAATTCCATGCTAGGGATGATTAGCAAATTTTCTTTAAATATTGCATGCATATTGTTCTTACATTATTCTTTTTACTATTTCTCACTCAATAAGTGTATATTTAAGATAAATTAACTTGCTAGATGGTTCACTCATTTGCATGGATGGAATTCATCACTTACATATAGTTGCCAGAAGTTATGAATCCTTGATTAATTAGCTTATGTAATTAATTGATAAAAGATAGATGATATAATTATGCATCAATAATAGTAAATTTGTCCAGATTTAACTAGTTAGTAATTAGATTTTAATAGATTTTAAATGCCATTAATTTAAATCAATTAATAAATAACAATGAATTTGCAAAATTCGAATCGGTTACTATTAAATTCTATGCATTGCAATGAATTGCATGTACAGTTAGTTTTTTTTTTTTTTATTCCCTCAATCTCAACCTTTTACTATCACACATAACTAAGGTTCCCTTCATCAATGGCTAACAATTCGACAAAAACTTATATAGTCTCGATCACAAAGATATACAATTCACTAGCAAAAACATCATAAAATTAATGTTAAAAATGAAAATGAAGCTCAGATATACCCTTTTGGACATAGCATTAATTCATTTGTTCCATTTTGGAGCTTTTTGCTTCAAATAGGCTTATTAGTCTACTCTGTTTTAATTATTAAAAACTAATTTTTCCAAAAATTGAAGATGGTTAGTTATTATATATAATTTTCTATGGATTTGATGAGTTGTAGACAGTTTAAATTTAGTAATATATAAATTTAATTTTGTGCCTATATATAATTTGTTTAAAACTTTGTTATTGAATACAACATTAAGTGGTATTTGTATTTTAAATCAAAATTACATAATTTTAATATTATAAGTAATTTCAATATTATAAAGTAATTTAGCATTGTTACATCTTATTTATTATATATATATTAAGTTATATGAAACATTACATATTAAATATAGTTTTAATTAATAATTAAATTATATACAATACTCATTAAATATTTATTAATTTACATTTAACTCTAAATGAAATGGTATAACATCTCTAACTAACAAATAATAAATCTCTCAAATAATATAAAATTAAGTAATATTTGTATTTTTAGTAATATATAAATATTAATATTAAGTAATGCAAATTTCAATTAGTATATATATATATATATATATATATATATATATATGGTATTTGTATTTTAAATCAAAATTACATAATTTTAATATTATAAGTAATTTCAATATTATAAAGTAATTTAGCATTGTTACATCGTATTTATTATATATATATTAAGTTATATGAAACATTACATATTAAATATAGTTTTAATTAATAATTAAATTATATACAATACTCATTAAATATTTATTAATTTACATTTAACTCTAAATGAAATGGTATAACATCTCTAACTAACAAATAATAAATCTCTCAAATAATATAAAATTAAGTAATATTTGTATTTTTAGTAATATATAAATATTAATATTAAGTAATGCAAATTTCAATTAGTATATATATATATATATATATATATATATATGATTGAAATTGTACATTATAATTTAATTTGTATTATTTTATTATAAAATTACGTAATTTTTAGTCAAAAATTAAAATTATGAAATTTTAATATTATTATTAAATAATTTATCTCTAACAAGAAAGCGATGTAGTTTTGATAATCCTAAAAATCACTCAACCTAATTCTCTATTCTTTTCATTTTCAAGTTCATTTTGGTTCTTCAACCCTCACAAGCCAACACTATCACCTCTCACCCTCTGTCGCCCTCATCTCACCGACACCATCGCCCCTCACCTAACCTCATTCTTTCTATTCATCATCATCTTCATCTGCTTCTTCAGTCCCGTCACTCATTTTTGAGCCATTAATCATCACCCTCTGTTGTTTTCAATTTCATTTTAGTTCTTTAACCCACCAGGGCCGGCCTAAGAGTTTTTGTGGCACTAGGCAATTTTTTTTTTAGATATAAGATCATCAATTCGAAACAGTATTGGAAGCTTATCTTGTGTATTGCATAAATTAGTAATATATACAAGAGGAGGTAACAAACTCATAACAAAGTGATAAAGTCCGAATACAAGTATAATACACAGTGATATATCATATACAACATTGATTATCCTATCACGATTAACTATTATTTTTTAGATATTAACTATTTTCTACTATTAAAATTAAATAAATTAAAAAATAGTTTGAAATTAACTCTAATATTGGATTCTAATTTGAAAGTGCAAAATTTTAAATTTTTTCAATTAAAAAATTATATGTATATTTAATTATTATATTAGAAGTATGGAAAATCAATTAAATTTTAGTGAGAGAGGATTAACTTATAAATTTTAAAGGACTATAATAAAATTTAATTGGTTAAAAGGAGGTAGTAGCCTCTAGTTATTCTTTTCTCATAGTTTAGACTTTAATTGCCTATAATAAATTTTTAAAATTATTTTGAATGTATAAATGAAAATAAAATTATCTAGTAAATAATTTGATTGAAAAGTAACAAAATACAACATAAAATGAATAAATTAAAACTATAATTTTATTTTGGCTATATGAAATTTTAATGGATCGTGTCATGTTGGGTTGACCAATTTTTATGTTGAGTGTGATAGATCATTGATTAGCTCATAAATTATGCAATTGTTCAAAGATGAGTTGATAGTATACACTACACAAAAAAAAAAAAAAAAAAAAAGATTAGAGGACAAGTAAAATTGTCTACTAAACTTTAAAAAATCATCCCCAATGGTTTTAAAGATAATTTTAGCCATCCTCTCCTGCCATCCCTATTACCTTCATCATCAATTCTTTAGAGGCCGTCCCCATTACAAGAGACGACAATCATCCTCTAAGATAGGGACAACTTTCATCGCCATGATTCATATGGGGATGAAAGTTGTCCCCATAAGTAGAGACAATTGTCGTCCCCTGATATTTTGGGGATGACATTTCGTCCCTTTAGATGGGAATAACATACTCATATGTAGGGACAACAGTCATCCCTAATTTGCTTGGGAACATGTAACTCCCTAACGATGAGGGCAAAAGCCAAGTCAAATTGAGGTAAGCCGATCTCTAATATAGACCTAAAAAAATCCTGAAATAGCTTACATTATTTTAAAAAAATTAAATTCGAACAATAATACAATTATTATTTCATTAATAAAATAAATTTACATTATTTCATGTCCAAAAAATGCTGCAAAAATAGTATAAATTAGCCTAAAAGAGTTTCAACAATGTCTTGAACAATTCACACTTGTCGTCTTCAAAAAAAATTATATTATTTCTTTGTAGTGCAATCCATTGCATATCTTCTCTACCTCCATTGAGCTTAGCTTTTCCTTTCTTTGTGAAATATTTTAGACCATTTCAAGTAATGTATAGCAAGTTTCAAGCTTTTATCTACAAAATAAATAAATAAATATAATAATAATACCTAAGTCATGGTGAACTGACAACAATGAGACAACTAAACATGCCACACAGAATTCAAAGAGACAATTAACTAAAATAGTGCTTCTCAGAAGAGCATGCAAGACCATTTTACTATATAAAATTAGCCTAAAAATAGACAAACGCACCAATAAAGTCATTATCCATTAGAAAAATTCTTATATCATGCCAATTAAGCATCTCATTTATCTAACTTACCTCAGCCATGAATAAACTCAGGAAACCAACTAAACCTTTCATTTTAACAATATCTACAATACTTGCTTAAGTTGACATAAAATAATGTATTAAGAGTGTTCTTTTACTATGACATTGCTTTCTTTACCCGTTGAAGTATATGACTATTTTATAAAGAAACGATTACACAACTAAGGGTCCATATATGGATTGATCCAAAGTAAAACATTAACCTTCTTGCCAACAACTCTAGCAGCTGCTACGATATTCTCTAAATCAATTTCACTATTCCAATAGCTTTCTAATTCCATTAAAAATGCTCCTGCTCATTGACACATCAACCCAAATGAGGTACACAAGAGATGCCACACTTGCAATCAATTAACATGCCACACACAATAAGAACAAAAACAGACTAGGACTAGCAAAGCTTAGCTTTCTCTAACACAATGGTATCATGAGGGATGAAATCTTCTAATTTTCAGATCCTTCATGTGTTTTTTCAGTAGAATTCATCATGGACACTACATCATTGCTTAATTTTATCCTATTCATAATAGGAACTACCTCTAAGTGCAGTTCATGGCAGTTGTAAAACGTGAACCCATTAATTTTCCTTTCATGTAGTTTATTTTCTCCATTGGTAAGCCCACTTAGAAACTGATTTTGTATAGGGTAAACAAATACAACCCTTCTTGAAGCAGCACATCCCATTGTGTAGAAATGGCTTGATGACAACCGCACCCTATCCATCAAAGCCCAGAGAAAATGTTAGAAGGGTAAAACTTATATGTTTTCAAAACTTGATGATATGGAATGAGAAAAACACAAAAATACTTAATGTAAATGTAGATGGCTAAACATTTTTCCTTGACAGCTAGAACATATATAAAATAGGCATTTTTATTGAACTATAGAGTTGCCCCCACAATTATATATATTTCATAGATTCAATACTGTCTTAAGTCCGATATTGTTGAATGCTAGTAGCAGCCTACCAAATGAAGACGTACAGGATGCATTGATAGGGGAACTCTGAAGTTAAAATAATTACAGTTATAGAAGTACATTGTAAAGAAGCAGAAAAAGAGAGAGTGAGAGAGAGAGAGGCAATTCAAATCATAAAAATCTCAAATACATTAGAAAAAAATTGTGAGAGAGTATAAAACAATAGTCCCTCAAAAACCACTAGAAAATGAGGCTTCAGTTCTACAAATCTTTATTAAAAGAAACCTAAAAGCGGCAAGAAAGCACAATCAATTCAATGAGCAAAGACACATATGTCAAGCTTAATTACCCTTATGCACACAAGTACACACATGTTTCGTGAAACTTTCCCAAATCAGTTAGACATTCAACAATTAAGTAATTACCAAGCATAAATTACCACAATTGATCAAAGGAAGAGCACTAACAACATATGGTTAGCATTGGCAATCTGTTTAGATTAATTAGAAAATGAATTCATATGAATTTGCTTTCACTTTTCAAAAGGGAAAAAACATGAAATGCACTAGCGGTCATATACACTGTTAAATCACAATGAGAGAGAAAAAAAAAATTTAACAAAGTTGAACACCATACAACATATGGGACAAATAAGGTTCATGTGTCAAAAAATCTCTGTATTAAATTAGTCATCAATGAATCTTACGCTGTTTTCAAAGTAGTTCCTTTATATGTCTTCGACAGTTGAATGATCAAAGACCAACATTAATTTACAAGAAAACTAAATTTGTTGGGAGATATATTCAAACCTTACAAGAAAGGAAAAGCAAAGTAGTTCCCCACTTCATTTAGTAAAGATTTGTAGAAAAGCAACCTGTAAAATTGAATTGATTGTGCTTATTGTTAAAGTAGTTCACTATATAAAAGTAACTAGTTTAAGTTAATACAAGAGCTTATTGTTTAAAATAATATATATATAAACACTTTAACTTGTAAAACCAGTTAAAGACATCATTTTATAAAGTTTTTGTAAGGTTCAAATATCCAATTGTAAAAAAAAAAAAAAAATTGTTCAAACACTAAAATAGTAAAAGTGAAAAGATTTCTACACCATTTATAGATTTAACCCTTTTTATATATCACTTTCATGTTTTAAAACTATATTTTTTAATATATATATATATATATATATATATATATATATATATATATATATATATATATATATATATATATATATATATATATATAATTTTTTTGGATAATTTTACCCTTATTTCTTACTCAATAAGTGTATATTTAAGATAAATTAACTTGCTAGATGGTTCACACATTTGCATGGATGGAATTCACCACTTACATATAGTTGCCAGAAGTTATGAATCCTTGATTAATTAGCTTATGTAATTAATTGACAAAAGATAGATCATATAATTATGCATCAGTAATAGTAAGTTTGTCTGGATTGAACTAGTTATTAATTATAGTTTAATAGATTTTAAATGTCAATAATTTAAACCAATTAATAAATAATAATGAGTTTGCAAATTTTTGAATCTGTTACTATTAAATTCTTTGTATTGCAATGAATTGCATGTACAATTAGTGTTTTTTTTTTCCTCAATCTCAACCTTTTACTATCACACATAATTAAGGTTCCCTTCATCAAGGGCTAACAATTCGACTAAAACTTATATAGTCTTGATCATAAAGATATACAACTCACTGGCAAAAACATCATAAAATTAATGTTAAAAATGAAAATGAAACTCGAATATACTCTTTTGGACATAACACTAATTCATTTGTTCCATTTTGGAGCTTTTCATTTCAAATAGGTTTATTAGTCTACTCTGTTTTAACCATTAAAAACTAATTTTTCCAAGAACAGAAGATGTTTAATTATTATATACAATATTCTATGGATTTGATGAGTTGTAGAGAGTTTAAATTTAGTAATATATAAATTTATCTTTGTTACCTAAATATAATTTATGTGAATTGGTTTTTTAGGTTAAAATTCTGTTATTGAATATAAAATTAAGTGCTATTTGTATTTTAAATCAAAATTACGTAGTTTTAATATTATAAGCAATTTCAATGTTATAAAGCAATTTAGCATTATTACATAATTTTTATTTTATATGTATTAAGTTATATGAAACATTGCATATTAAGTATAGTTTTAATTAATAATTAAATATTATACAATACTCATGAAATATTTATTAATTTACATTTAACTCTAAATGAAATGGTATAATCTCTCTAACTAAAAAATAATAATCTCTCAAATAGTATAAAATTAAGTAATATTTGTATTTTTTTTTTTTTTTGAGAAAGTAACATTTGTATTTTCAAGTATATTAATATTAAGTAATGCAAATTTCAATTAATATATAGATATGATTGAAATTATATATTATAATTTAATTTTAATTATTTTATTATAAAATTACGTAATTTTTAGTCAAAAGTTAAAATTATGAAATTTCAATATTAAAATTAAACAATTTATCTCTAATAACAAAACTACATAGTTTTGATAATCCTAAAAATCACTCAACCTAATTCTCTATTCTTTTCATTTTCAATTTTATTTTGGTTCTTCAACCCTCACGAGCCGACATCATCACCCCTCATGGCCTCACCTTACCTCAGCAACTATTTGTGTGAAAATTTGCATTGTTAGTTAGGCATTTTATTTTCTTAATTAATAGTTTCTTTTATTTTATTTTGTTATTTTTTGTTTTATATTTTATTTTATGTGTTTTAGGTTGGTTGGTACTCCTAACAAAGAAATTTGGATGAAAAGTCGTATTTTGGGTGAAGATTCTCAATTGCCATCGCAGGGGAGCTTCCATTGTAGCATTTGGTTCATGCAAGGACACTTATTCTCAACTGCCATCATAGCCGTAAAGGGGCTTTTTTGGGGCTACTACCATAACAACTTTGCTATGGTTGCAGCTCCCTAATGAAGTGAATTTCTATTATGTAAAAAGGCAACACCCCTACTCTTCATGGGGCTTTAAATACATCATATTGGGAGCGATTTTGGGAGAAGAATATAGTAAAAAAGCTTAAGAAAATTGGAAGAAACACAAGAAAGATTAAGAGTTGAAGATTGAAGATCCAAATTAGACCTAGTTTTTTTCTCTTCTCTTCTTTATTCTTGTAACTTTCATGGGATATTTTCATGGTTGTGTTAAATATTTTTATAATATGTTAGACTAAATATTTCTTTATTAGGAATTAATGATCCAAACATGATATAGGCTTCCAATTTAATAAAATCATTAGTTGTTGCATGTTGTGTTTATTAATCTTAATGCTTGTTGTTATTTCTGTGGATGAGCGGGTAATGGTTGGTTATTTCTTAGCCATTCAGAAAATTAAATTGGTGCTATGGTAGATAGCAAAATTGTTTGTTGATCGTCGATCAATAAAAAAGCTCCCCAATCATTATTGGTGAAACATTGAAGAGAAGAAGTTAATGAAGAAGCAAAGAATAATGAGTGACTTACAATATGTTTGAGGTAGCGAAGAACTCGCTTGAGTGCCAATGAAGATTCATTGCGCAATGCATATATTGGTAAAGCTTGTTTACAATAAATGTAATATCTGGGTGGGAAAGAGTTACATATTATAAGGCTTTAACAACTTGTCTGTATATTTCACCATTTTGTAGTAATGTGCTATATGTTTTTATGAGAGTTGGAGTGGTGGCCATTGGCATGGTGCATGGTTTACAATCTTGTATATTTTTTTTTATTAAGAAGATCGAGCATGTATTTTTATTGTGAAAGCAAAATTCCTTGTGGTGTCCAAAGGGCTTTAATGCCTAAGAAATAGCTTAAAAGGCCAAGATCACACAGGGGAAATTCATATTGCAAAGTGGCAATGATAAAGTCAATTTCTTTAGAGCATGAACCTATGATAAGGATATCATCAACATAGATCAAAATAAAAATTTTGTTAGCTCCATAGTGGCAGATAAATAATGAAGTGTCAGCTTTTGAAGATTGAAAATGTTGTTGATATAGAAATTGTGTTGTAGCCTTATAAACCATGCTCTCAGGGCTTATTTTAGCCTATAAAGAGAGTAATGAAGATGAAAACAAATGAAGGGCGTTGTTGATTAGCAAAGCCAAGATGTTGAGACATGTACACTTCTTCCTATAAAGAACCATGGAAAAATGCATTAGGCACGTCAATTTACTATATTGGCTAATGATTAGAAACAGAAATACTAAGAATTATGTGTATGGTTGTAGCATGAATAATAGGGTTGTACATTTCATTAAATTCAATGCCATGTTGCTGATTGTACCCCTTAGCAACCAAGTGAGCCTTATAGTGATTAATGGAACCATCAGGCTTTTGTTTGATGCGGAACACTCATTTACACCGTACAACATTCTTTTTAAGAGGATAAGGAACCAAGGACCATGTTTTATTGGTCATTAAAGTATTTATTTCTTATTGCATTGTTGTTCTCCATTCTTTATATGTGTGAGCTTAGTTGTATGTTGTAGGTTCGGTTAATAGGTAATTAGGTTTGGCAACTTGAAGTGAATGTTTAGTGGTTAAATGAGCTTAGCATTTGTTTAATGTTGAGGGATGAAGTTGTATAGGGTGGGTTCGAGGAGGTATAGCAAAGGTGGTAGAGGTTGTGACATAGTGGGTGAGGTCAACCTGTAAATGTATTTCAGGTTGAGTAAATGGTTAGGTAGGGTGCAGATTAAGGATAAGGGAGTTTGGGTAACAGAATTGGAAGGTTTGGTAGATGTATTGGTGGATGAGGACAAGTGATTTTGGTTAATAGAATTAGATGGGTTGGTTGGTATTAGATGAGTTATTGGGTGAGAAGGAAGAGAAGATGTAGATAAAGTTGGAGAACTCATACCTTATGAGTGTCCTGAGTAAAGTGGACTTTATGGTACAACTGTCAACTAAGGAGAATTGTGATGTTGTTGAAAGTCTTCCAAAGAAGCTGGCATGGAGTGATAAGGAAACTTGGATTCATTAAATTTAACAAATCTAGCATGATAAATATGACCAAAAGACAAATCCAAGCAATTGTAACTGAAGTATTTTTAGCAAAACTTAAGTTGACACATTCTTATGAGTGAAATGAAAACTTATGGCAATTGTAGGACCTTAAAGGAGGGAAAATTGCACAGCCAAAGATTAAGGACACTGGATGTTCAATTACAAATGACCAATACTTTAAAGGAACATAAAAGTGGGCCATTAAAGAAAGAGAAATGTCACTAATATGGCAAATTTTCCTTTCTGATATGCCATTTTATTTGTGTGTGTGTGGACATACAAGACGGTGTAAAATACCTTTTAATTTTAAAAATGAATTTAATTTATAGTATTCACCACCCCAATTGCTATGAAAAGCCTTGATGGCGATGTTGAATTTTTGCTAAACATAAGAATTAAATTATAAAAAAAATAGTGTATAGATCATTACATTGTTTCATGCAAAAGAGCCAACAATACCGAGTAAACTCATCAATAAAAATAACATAGTAACGGTAACCATTAGAAGAGAGTATAGGGGCAAGGCCTTAAACATTTGAATATAAATTTGGAAAGGAGTAGTGGACCTATATTCTACTTTTGCTAATGGAAATTTTGAAAGTCTACCTACGCAACATAACCAGCAATGAAAATTGGAAATAGAAAGAGGGTCAGCATAAGGTAGATGGTGATCCTTTATTAATTTTGCAACTTTATTGATGGTGGAGTGACCTAAGCAAGCATGCCAATCTTAAATGGAAACCTTGTCAACATTAAAAGCTTAAGGAGGTAGGACAATTTTATAAGTCCATCTCTATTTGGACTTTGAAGTAGTGTTTTCTTAGTAACCTGATCTTTGATTAAAAAAATGAGTTGGGTGAAATTCAAAGAAGCATGAGTTATCAATAGCAAATTTTTTAATAGAAATAAGAGATTTTATAAGTTTAAGTACATGCAAAATGTTAAGCAAAATACATATTTTGGTTGGAGTAGCAATGGTGGAAGAATTAGTGTGAGAAATATGTAAACCTTGACCATTTGCTATATGGATTTGGTCTTGTCCTTGGTAGGAATTATTGATAGAGAGTGACAAGATGTTTGGTGTCATATGATGGGTGGCACCAATGTCAGGATGCCAATGTAAGGGACGTGGTCTGAAGACACATAAGACATCGTCTGAGTGTAGCAAGGGGAAAGGAGATTATTGTGGATGATTATAGGACACTTAATGTGCTTGAGCATAGTTATCAATCTGTTAGAATCGCTGGCAACACTCTCAGGTAGTATAATTATGGTAGCCACATATCTGACAGTAAGTGTGTCGCTAGTTGAACTGAGGTGGCTAAGGTGTATATGATGATTAATTGTTGAATGATGTTGGTCATAGGGAAAGACCATGATATGGTCAAGATTGTGTCTGGGCAAAAGGTGTACCTTTGGAAGCAAAGTAGGCAAGCGAGGGCTCTTATGTGATGCATAAAAAAATTTCATAGGCTATTAACTATCCATGCAATTTAAGGAAAGGAACAGGTTCTGACTAAAGATTGAAAGCTATTATAATCGGATGGAATTTAGATCAAATATTATGATATATAATCGCATTGAATTGTACTATTGAAAGAGGACATCCTACAACACTGAGTTCATCCACGAGTGCTTTTGCTCTTTATAAATACTGGGATACAAACATGTCATTCCTTTTAAACTCTTACATATCAATGTTTAGTTGTAATTTATGGTTTTAAGATACCGACTAAAGGCATGAGCGAGAGCATCCTAAACTTAGAGGGATGATTGTAATCTAATGACGTATGAGAATACTTCTTTAATTAAAGAAGACAAGAGCCAAGTCATAAGCATTTGATTTATTGTAAAATATTCACCATATTGAGCATTAGGAATGGTTGTGGCAAGGTGTGTTGGATTTGGAATTTGTTGAGATGGGTTTGGATAAGTACCATCAATAAAGGGCATGAGATTTTGATAATTTAGCAAAAGGATGAATTGCATTTTCCATGCAAGATAGTTGTTAAAGTTAAGTTTGATGGCAAAGGAATGATGAGGTTGGCTAGGAGCTATTGGTGGTGTGGTAATGGCAGAAGCAGGAACAAGAGAGGAATTAGTCATAGACATGATGAAGAGTTTTGAAAAAAAAAAACTAATGATTATAGCTCTGATACCATATGAGGAATTGAGCTTGTAATGTATATTTGATTACATGTTGAAGATACATAGTATAGGTATAAATATAATGGATCGTGTCATGTCGGGTTGACCAATTTTTATGTTGAGTGTGATAGATCATTGATTAGCTCATAAATTATGCAATTGTTCAAAGATGAGTTGATAGTATACACTACACAAAAAAAAAAAAAAAAAAAAAAAAAAGAAAGAAAGATTAGAGGACAAGTAAAATTGTCTCCTAAACTTTAAAAAATCATCCCCAATGGTTTTAAAGATAATTTTAGTCATCCTCTCCTACCATCCCTATTACCTTCATCATCAATTCTTTAGAGGCCATCCCGATTACAAGAGACGACAGTCATCCTCTAAGATAGGGACAACTTTCATCGCCATGATTCATATGGGGATGAAAGTTGTCCCCATAAGTAGAGACAATTGTGGTCCCCTGATATCTTGGGGATGACATTTCGTTCCTTTAGATGGGAATAATATACTCATATGTAGGGACAACAGTCATCCCTAATTTGCTTGGGAACATGTAACTCCCTAACGATGAGGACAAAAGCCAAGTCAAATTGAGGTAAGCCGATCTCTAATATAGACCTAAAAAAATCCTGAAATAGCTTACATTATTTTAAAAAAATTAAATTCGAACAATAATACAATTATTATTTCATTAATAAAATAAATTTACATTATTTTATGTCCAAAAAATGCTGCAAAAATAGTATAAATTAGCCTAAAAGGGTTTCAACAATGTCTTGAACAATTCACACTTGTCGTCTTCAAAAAAAATTATATTATTTCTTTGTAGTGCAATCTATTGCATATCTTCTCTACCTCCATTGAGCTTAGCTTTTCCTTTCTTTGTGAAATATTTTAGACCATTTCAAGTAATGTATAGCAAGTTTCAAGCTTTTATCTACAAAATAAATAAATAAATATAATAATAATACCTAAGTCATGGTGAACTGACAACAATGAGACAACTAAACATGCCACACAGAATTCAAAGAGACAATTAACTAAAATAGTGCTTCTCAGAAGAGCATGCAAGACCATTTTACTATATAAAATTAGCCTAAAAATAGACAAACGCACCAATAAAGTCATTATCCATTAGAAAAATTCTTTTATCATGCCAATTAAGCATCTCATTTATCTAACTTACCTCAGCCATGAATAAACTCAGGAAACCAACTAAACCTTTCATTTTAACAATATCTACAATACTTGCTTAAGTTGACATAAAATAATGTATTAAGAGTGTTCTTTTACTATGACATTGCTTTCTTTACCCGTTGAAGTATATGACTATTTTATAAAGAAACGATTACACAACTAAGGGTCCATATCTGGATTGATCCAAAGTAAAACATTAACCTTCTTGCCAACAACTCTAGCAGCTGCTACGATATTCTCTAAATCAATTTCACTATTCCAATAGCTTTCCAATTCCATTAAAAATGCTCCTGCTCATTGACACATCAACCCAAATGAGGTACACAAAAGATGCCACACTTGCAATCAATTAACATGCCACACACAATAAGAACAAAAACAGACTAGGACTAGCAAAGCTTAGCTTTCTCTAACACAATGGTATCATGAGGGATGAAATCTTCTAATTTTCAGATCCTTCATGTGTTTTTTCAGTAGAATTCATCATGGACACTACATCATTGCTTAATTTTATCCTATTCCTAATAGGAACTACCTCTAAGTGCAGTTCATGGCAGTTGTAAAACGTGAACCCATTAATTTTCCTTTCATGTAGTTTATTTTCTCCATTGGTAAGCCCACTTAGAAACTGATTTTGTATAGGGTAAACAAATACAACCCTTCTTGAAGCAGCACATCCCATTGTGTAGAAATGGCTTGATGACAACCGCACCCTATCCATCAAAGCCCAGAGAAAATGTTAGAAGGGTAAAACTTATATGTTTTCAAAACTTGATGATATGGAATGAGAAAAACACAAAAATACTTAATGTAAATGTAGATGGCTAAACATTTTTCCTTGACAGCTAGAACATATATAAAATAGGCATTTTTATTGAACTATAGAGTTGCCCCCACAATTATATATATTTCATAGATTCAATACTGTCTTAAGTCCGATATTGTTGAATGCTAGTAGCAGCCTACCAAATGAAGACGTACAGGATGCATTGATAGGGGAACTCTGAAGTTAAAATAATTACAGTTATAGAAGTACATTGTAAAGAAGCAGAAAAAGAGAGAGTGAGAGAGAGAGAGGCAATTCAAATCATAAAAATCTCAAATACATTAGAAAAAAATTGTGAGAGAGTATAAAACAATAGTCCCTCAAAAACCACTAGAAAATGAGGCTTCAGTTCTACAAATCTTTATTAAAAGAAACCTAAAAGCGGCAAGAAAGCACAATCAATTCAATGAGCAAAGACACATATGTCAAGCTTAATTACCCTTATGCACACAAGTACACACATGTTTCGTGAAACTTTCCCAAATCAGTTAGACATTCAACAATTAAGTAATTACCAAGCATAAATTACCACAATTGATCAAAGGAAGAGCACTAACAACATATGGTTAGCATTGGCAATCTGTTTAGATTAATTAGAAAATGAATTCATATGAATTTGCTTTCACTTTTCAAAAGGGAAAAAACATGAAATGCACTAGCGGTCATATACACTGTTAAATCACAATGAGAGAGAAAAAAAAAATTTAACAAAATTGAACACCATACAACATATGGGACAAATAAGGTTCATGTGTCAAAAAATCTCTGTATTAAATTAGTCATCAATGAATCTTACGCTGTTTTCAAAGTAGTTCCTTTATATGTCTTCGACAGTTGAATGATCAAAGACCAACATTAATTTACAAGAAAACTAAATTTGTTGGGAGATATATTCAAACCTTACAAGAAAGGAAAAGCAAAGTAGTTCCCCACTTCATTTAGTAAAGATTTGTAGAAAAGCAACCTGTAAAATTGAATTGATTGTGCTTATTGTTAAAGTAGTTCACTATATAAAGGTAACTACTTTAAGTTAATACAAGAGCTTATTGTTTAAAATAATATATATATAAACACTTTAACTTGTAAAACCAGTTAAAGACATCATTTTATAAAGTTTTTGTAAGGTTCAAATATCCAATTGTAAAAAAAAAAAAAAAAATTGTTCAAACACTAAAATAGTAAAAGTGAAAAGATTTCTACACCATTTATAGATTTATCCCTTTTTATATATCATTTTCATGTTTTAAAACTATATTTTTTAATATATATATATATATATATATATATATATATATATAATTTTTTTTGGATAATTTTACCCTTATTTCTTACTCAATAAGTGTATATTTAAGATAAATTAACTTGCTAGATGGTTCACACATTTGCATGGATGGAATTCACCACTTACATATAGTTGCCAGAAGTTATGAATCCTTGATTAATTAGCTTATGTAATTAATTGACAAAAGATAGATCATATAATTATGCATCAGTAATAGTAAGTTTGTCTGGATTGAACTAGTTATTAATTATAGTTTAATAGATTTTAAATGTCAATAATTTAAACCAATTAATAAATAATAATGAGTTTGCAAATTTTTGAATCTGTTACTATTAAATTCTTTGTATTGCAATGAATTGCATGTACAATTAGTGTTTTTTTTTTCCTCAATCTCAACCTTTTACTATCACACATAATTAAGGTTCCCTTCATCAAGGGCTAACAATTCGACTAAAACTTATATAGTCTTGATCATAAAGATATACAACTCACTGGCAAAAACATCATAAAATTAATGTTAAAAATGAAAATGAAACTCGAATATACTCTTTTGGACATAACACTAATTCATTTGTTCCATTTTGGAGCTTTTCATTTCAAATAGGTTTATTAGTCTACTCTGTTTTAACCATTAAAAACTAATTTTTCCAAGAACAGAAGATGTTTAATTATTATATACAATATTCTATGGATTTGATGAGTTGTAGAGAGTTTAAATTTAGTAATATATAAATTTATCTTTGTTACCTAAATATAATTTATGTGAATTGGTTTTTTAGGTTAAAATTCTGTTATTGAATATAAAATTAAGTGCTATTTGTATTTTAAATCAAAATTACGTAGTTTTAATATTATAAGCAATTTCAATGTTATAAAGCAATTTAGCATTATTACATAATATTTATTTTATATGTATTAAGTTATATGAAACATTGCATATTAAGTATAGTTTTAATTAATAATTAAATATTATACAACACTCATGAAATATTTATTAATTTACATTTAACTCTAAATGAAATGGTATAATCTCTCTAACTAAAAAATAATAATCTCTCAAATAGTATAAAATTAAGTAATATTTGTATTTTTTTTTTTTTTTGAGAAAGTAACATTTGTATTTTCAAGTATATTAATATTAAGTAATGCAAATTTCAATTAATATATAGATATGATTGAAATTATATATTATAATTTAATTTTAATTATTTTATTATAAAATTACGTAATTTTTAGTCAAAAGTTAAAATTATGAAATTTCAATATTAAAATTAAACAATTTATCTCTAATAACAAAACTACATAGTTTTGATAATCCTAAAAGTCACTCATCCTAATTCTCTATTCTTTTCATTTTCAATTTTATTTTGGTTCTTGAACCCTCACGAGCCGACATCATCACCCCTCATGGCCTCACCTTACCTCAGCAGCTATTTGTGTGAAAATTTGCATTATTAGTTAGGCATTTTATTTTGTTAATTAGTAGTTTCTTTTATTTTATTTGGTTTTATTTTGTTATTTTTTGTTTTATATTTTATTTTATGTGTTTTAGGTTGGTTGGTACTCCTAACAAAGAAATTTGGATGAAAAGTCGTATTTTGGGTGAAGATTCTCAATTGCCATCGCAGGGGAGCTTCCATTGTGGCATTTGGTTCATGCAAGGACACTTATTCTCAACTGCCATCGTAGCCGTAAAGGGGCTTTTTTGGGGCTACTACCATAACAACTTTGCTATGGTTGCAGCTCCCTAATGAAGTGAATTTCTATTATGTGGTATTGATGCATTTTATAAGGCAACACCCCTACTCTTCATGGGGCTTTAAATACATCATATTGGGAGCGATTTTGGGAGAAGAATATAGTAAAAAAAGCTTAAGAAAATTGGAAGAAACACAAGAAAGATTAAGAGTTGAAGATTGAAGATCCAAATTAGACCTAGTTTTTTTCTCTTCTCTTCTTTATTCTTGTAACTTTCATGGGATATTTTCAAGGTTGTGTTAAATATTTTTATAATATTTTAGACTAAATATTTCTTTATTAGGAATTAATGATCCAAACATGATATAGGCTTCCAATTTAATAAAATCATTAGTTATTGCATGTTGTGTTTATTAATCTTAATGCTTGTTGTTATTTCTGTGGATGAGCGGTAATGGTTGGTTATTTCTTAGCCATTCAGAAAATTAAATTGGTGCTATGGTAGATAGCAAAATTGTTTGTTGATCGTCGATCGATAAAAAAGCTCCCCAATCATTATTGGTGAAACATTGAAGAGAAGAAGTTAATGAAGGAGCAAAGAATAGTGAGTGACTTACAATATGTTTGAGGTAGCGAAGAACTCGCTTGAGTGCCAATGAAGATTCATTGTGCAATGCATATATTGGTAAAGCTTGTTTACAATAAATGTAATGTCCGGGCGGGTAAGAGTTACATATTATAAGGCTTTAACAACTTGTCTGTATATTTCACCATTTTGTAGTAATGTGCTATATGTTTTTATAAGAGTTGGAGTGGTGGCCATTGGCATGGTGCATGGTTTACAATCTTGTATATTTTTTTATTAAGAAGATCGAGCATGTATTTTTATTATGAAAGCAAAATTCCTTGTGGTGTCCAAAGGGCTTTAATGCCTAAGAAATAGCTTAAAAGGCCAAGATCACACAGGGGAAATTCATATTGCAAAGTGGCAATGATAAAGTCAATTTCTTTAGAGCATGAACCTATGATAAGAATATCATCAACATAGATTAAAATAAAAATTTTGTTAGCTCCATAGTGGCAGATAAATAATGAAGTGTCAGCTTTTGAAGATTGAAAATGTTGTTGATATAGAAATTGTGTTGTAGCCTTATAAACCATGCTCTCAGGGCTTATTTTAGCCTATAAAGAGAGTAATGAAGATGAAAACAAATGAAGGGCATTGTTGATTAGCAAAGCCAAGATGTTGAGACATGTACACTTCTTCCTATAAAGAACCATGGAAAAATGCATTAGGCACGTCAATTTGCTATATTGGCTAATGATTAGAAACAGAAATACTAAGAATTATGTGTATGGTTGTAGCATGAATAATAGGGTTATACATTTCATTAAATTCAATGCCATGTTACTGATTGTACCCCTTAGTAACCAAGTGAGCCTTATAGTGATTAATGGAACCATCAGGCTCTTGTTTGATGCAGAACACTCATTTACACCGTACAACATTCTTTTTAGGAGGATAAGAAACCAAGGACCATGTTTTATTGGTCATTAAAGTATTTATTTCTTATTGCATTGTTGTTCTCCATTCTTTATATGTGTGAGCTTAGTTGTATGTTGTAGGTTCGATTAATAGGTAATTAGGTTTGGCAACTTGAAGTGAATTTTTAGTGGTTAAATGAGCTTATCATTTGTTTAATGTTGAGGGGTGAAGTTGTATAGGGTGGGTTCGAGGAGGTATAGCAAAGGTGGTAGAGGTTGTGACATAGTGGGTGAGGTCAACCTATAAATGTATTTCAGGTTAAGTAAATGGTTAGGTAGGGTGTAGATTGGTTGATAAGGATAAGGGAGTTTAGGTAACAGAATTGGAAGGTTTGGTAGATGTATTGGTGGATGAGGACAAGTGATTTTGGTTAATAGAATTAGATGGGTTGGTTGGTATTAGATGAGTTATTGGGTGAGAAGGAAGAGAAGATGTAGATAAAGTTGGAGAACTCATACCTTATGAGTGTCCTGAGTAAAGTGGACTTTATGGTACAACTGTCAACTAAGGAGAATTGTGATGTTGTTGAAAGTCTTCCAAAGAAGCTGGCATGGAGTGATAAGGAAACTTGGATTCATTAAATTTAACAAATCTAGCATGATAAATATGACCAAAAGACAAATCCAAGCAATTGTAACTGAAGTATTTTTAGCAAAACTTAAGTTGACACATTCTTGTGAGTGAAATGAAAACTTATGGCAATTGTAGGACCTTAAAGGAGGGAAAATTGCACAGCCAAAGATTAAGGACACTGGATGTTCAATTACAAATGACCAATACTTTAAAGGAACATAAAAGTGGGCCATTAAAGAAAGAGAAATGTCACTAATATGGCGAATTTTCCTTTCTGATATGCCATTTTATTTGTGTGTGTGTGGACATGCAAGACGGTGTAAAATACCTTTTAATTTTAAAAATGAATTTAATTTATAGTATTCACCACCCCAATTGCTATGAAAAGACTTGATGGCGATGTTGATTTTTTGCTAAACATAAGAATTAAATTAAAAAAAAATAGTGTAGAGATCATTACATTGTTTCATGCAAAAGAGCCAACAATACCGAGTAAACTCATCAATAAAAATAACATAGTAACGGTAACCATTAGAACAGAGTATAGGGGCAAGGCCTTAAACATTTAAATATAAATTTGGAAAGGAGTAGTGGACCTATATTTTACTTTTGCTAATGGAAATTTTGAAAGTCTACCTACGCAACATAACCAGCAATGAAAATTGGAAATAGAAAGAGGGTCAGCATAAGGTAGATGGTGCTCCTTTATTAATTTTGCAACTTTATTAATGGTGGAGTGACCTAAGCAAGCATGCCAATCTTAAATGGAAACCTTGTCAACATTAAAAGCTTAAAGAGGTAGGACAATTTTATAAGTCCATCTCTACTTAGACTTTGAAGTAGTGTTTTCTTAGTGACCTGATCTTTGATTAAAAAAATGAGTTGGGTGAAATTCAAAGAAGCATGAGTTATCAATAGCAAATTTTTTAACAGAAATAAGAGATTTTATAAGTTTAAGTACATGCAAAATGTTAAGCAAAATAAATATTTTGGTTGGAGTAGCTGTTAGTGATATGCATTAGGTCAATCATTTGTGATTATGTATTGACTTTCT
This sequence comes from Mallotus nudiflorus, assembly GCA_947683625.1. Taxonomy (NCBI): domain Eukaryota; kingdom Viridiplantae; phylum Streptophyta; class Magnoliopsida; order Malpighiales; family Euphorbiaceae; genus Mallotus; species Mallotus nudiflorus. The sequence continues at coordinate 4,880,081 of CANTUR010000117.1, read as the reverse complement.
TATTTTATTAATAAAGAGGTATTATATTATCATTTGATTTTATGATAATTACATGAATGGTTAATTCTTACTAAGGCCATCAAGTATGTGACTTGATAGTAAAACCCTTAGATTAAAATAAGAGTTCTATTCTAATTATCCCTAGCCATTTATTCATTATATGAATATTAAAGTATTAAGGCTAGTATGATGTTGACTGATGGTTATGTTTTACTAATCATAAATATGAGATATTAAGTCAACTCATAGGTACATGATGGGAGATCATGTACTGGATTGACCTACTATGAGAATACTACATAGATTATTGTCATAAGTATTTCTTATCATAGTAATTTTATTTTGGTCCTTTGACCTTGAAATCATCATGGATTTCTACATAGCTATTTTATGTTTTGACACATTCTAACATTGTCTTTAACCGGATGATTAAAAGAATGTTGTTGGATATAAAATTAGTTATGTGAGGAATGTGAGTGATTTAGAAGGAATTTATCCCTCATTAATATGAGAAAGATATCTAAAGGCCCCTTGATGAGATAAACTGAATGAAAATGCATGGCCATGCTGAAATGAATTGATAAAGAGTTATCATTTTCAGTCTACTTGGAATCAAGTCATAATATTGAACTATATAAGGATGACATTCTATGCCTTATGTTCAATTAAGATATCATGTGATAAAGGGACAATAAAATTCACTGTAATTAGGTTATGTCGGATTATTGACTTCACATGACTTGGGTAGTCATAATGTCTTGCTAGAGGCCACTTATGACTTGTAGGCCTAAATAGAGATTTAGGCCCACTGCCAATGTTATGTGAACCTACAGGGTCACACACTTAGAACAAGCCCAAAACGGATATGGGTTTAATAAGCCCAAAATAAACTTTGTGGAAATAAATAATTAAAGTGTTTTATTTATTTATTTATTTGTTTATTTATTTAAGATAAATGTTATTTTAAATAAATAAATAAGATATTATTTTTTGATTTGTTTTAAACAAAATCAGAATATAATAAATGGAAAATTACCAAAAGGTTATTGGTAAGTGAAACCCTAACTTGGAGTCTATAAATATGTTATATTCTCTAGGGTTTCACACACTTGTTTTTGCCTCCAAATTCGTTTTCTTTCCTCTTAGAAAACAAAGACAGAGTTTTTCCTTTTGTTCTTGATTTTTGAGACAGTCAAGAGGTTGCTAGCACACACACTCAAATTCATTTTGTAAAGGGCTATTCGTGTGGATACCTATAGAGGACGCATCCTTTTGGAGACGTCTTGATCCGAACAACCAAGTCAAAAAGCTCGAGGTAAGGTGTCACCGGTGTGAACCTCCTCTCAACCTTCCAGAGAATCTTACCTCTTCTGCGTTTTGATAAGATTTTTAAAAACCCTAGATTTAATCAATTAGTCAAATTACATGGATCCAGGCTTGGGAACGTGACAAAATTTTAATTTTTCCGCTGCGTTTGCATCACGGTACCCCAACAGTAGCAATGGTGGAAGAACTAGTGTGAGAAATATGTAAACTTTGACCATTTTCTATATGGATTTGGTCTTGTCCTTGGTAGGAATTATTGATAGAGAGTGACAAGATGTTTGGTGTCATATGATGGGTGGCACCAATGTCAGGATGCCAATATAAGGGACGTGGTCTGAAGACACATAAGACATCATCTGAGTGTAGCAAGGGGAAAGGAGATTATTGTGGATGATTATAAGACACTTAATGTGCTTGAGCATAATTATCAGTCTGCTAGAATCGATGGCAACACTCTCAGGTAGTATAATTATGGTAGCCACATATCTGACAGCAAGTGTGTCACTAGTTGAATTGAGGTGGCTAAGGTGTATATGATGATTAATTGTTGAATGATGTTGGTCATAGGGAAAGACCATGATATGGTCAAGATTGTGTCTGGGCAGAAGGTGTACCTTTGGAAGCAAAGTAGGCAAGCGAGGGTTCTTGTGTGATGCATAAAAAAATTTCATAGGCTATTAACTATCCATGCAATTTAAGGAAAGGAACAGGCTCTGATTAAAGATTGAGAGCTATTATAATAGGATGGAATTTAGATCAAATGTTATGATATATAATCGCATTGAATTGTACTATTAAAAGAGGACATCCTACAACACTGAGTTCATCCACGAGTGCTTTTGCTCTTTGTAAATACTGGGATACAAACATGTCATTCCTTTTAAACTCTTACATATCAATGTTTAGTTGTAATTTATGGTTTTAAGATACCGACTAAAGGCATGAGCGAGAGCATCCTAAACTTAGAGGGATGATTGTAATCTAATGACGTATGAGAATACTTCTTTAATTAAAGAAGACAAGAGCCAAGTCATAAGCATTTGATTTATTGCAAAATATTCACCATATTGAGGATTAGGAATGGTTGTGGCAAGGTGTGTTGGATTTGGAATTTGTTGAGATGGGTTTGGATAAGTACCATCAATAAAGGGCATGAGATTTTGATAATTTAGCAAAAGGATGAATTGCATTTTCCATGCAAGATAGTTGTTAAAGTTAAGTTTGATGGCAAAGGAATGATGACGTTGGCTAGGAGCTATTGGTCGTGTGGTAATGGCAGAAGCAGGAACAAGAGAGGAATTAGTCATAGACATGATGAAGAGTTTTGAAAAAAAAAACTAATGATTATAGCTCTGATACCATATGAGGAATTGAGCTTGTAATGTATATTTGATTACATGTTGAAGATACATAGTATAGGTATAAATATAATAAAAGAGAAGGTAGACAAATAGAATACAAAGTCTCTATTATAACAAAGCAAAATAGAGTATAACAGAGTAATAATAAATAAAATAACAACCGAATGCTATTAGGAATGGCAGTCGAATGCTATTAGGAATGGGTATCCTTTACAACCACCAATAACATGAATTTAATTAGGATCATACATTGAGAGATGAAAATTCTAATTGACCTATAAACACAAGTTTAACTTAACTCAAAACTAAAGATAAATTAGGTTGATTAAATTCCTATTGAGTTGTGTTTCATAATTCATGATTTTGATATCTAGGTGTTTGGATTGCAATGAGAATTTGGTCTTTGTTACCTTGGTTGATAATTGTGAATGATACTTGAGAAAGATTGATTGATGTTTTAGAAAAACTCAGGATAGGCATAGCTAATTGAGTGATAAGGGTAGCTTAATAATTGTGAGGTGATTTAATTCCTATCAAATTTTTATTATTGATTATTTATTCTTTAGATTGGAAAATGGTTTTTATTTTATAGGTTTATTTATTTGCTATTTAATTTTCATTCAAAAAATTTCATATTGGAAAGTCTCATTGCAATCCAAATACCTAGATATCAAAATCATGAATTATGAAGCACAACTCAATGGGAATTCAATCAACCAAATTTATCTTTAATTTTGAGTTAAGTTAAATTTGTATTTATAGGTCTATTAAAATTACTATCTCTCAATTTATAAGCCTAATTAAAACCATGTTATTAGTGGCCAAACAACAACAAGCATTAAGATTAATAAACACAATATGCAACAACTTATTATTTTATTAAATTGGAAGTGTATATCATGTTTGGATCATCAATTCCCAACAAAGAATATTTAACTTAACATATTATAAAAATATTCAACACAACCATGAAAATATCCCATGAAAGTTACAAGAATAAAGAAGAGAAAAGAGAAGAAAAACTATGTTTAATTTGGATCTTCAATCTTTGACTCTTAACCTCTCACCCTCTATCGTGCTCGTCTCACTAATACCATGACCCTTCACTTGACCTCATTGTCACCATTCATCATCTTCTTCTTCTACTTCTTCAATCTTCATCACTCATTTTTCAAGCCATTAATCATCACCCTCTATCATTTTCAATTTCATTTTAGTTCTTTAACCCACTAGGGTCAGCCCAAGGGTATTTGTAGCCCTAGTCAATTTTTTTTTTTAGACATAAGATCATCAATTAACTATTATTTTTTAGAAATTAACTACTTTTGGCTATTAAAATTAAATAAATTAAAAAATAGTTTTAAATTAATACCAATATTGGATACTAATTTAAAAGCGCAAAATTTTAAAATTTTCAACTAAAAAATTATATCTGTAATTGATTATTATATTAGAAGTATCGAAAATCAATTAAATTTTATTGAGAGATGGCTAACTTATAAATTTTAAAAGACTATAATAAAATTTAATTGGTTAAAAGGAGATAGCGGTCTCTATTTGTTCTTTTTCCCTAGTTTCGACTTCAGTTGCCCATAATAAATTTTAAAAAATATTTTGAATCTAAAAATAAAAATAAAATTATCTAGCAAATAATTTGTTTAAAAAGTAACAAAATACAACATAAAATGAATAGATTAAAATATATTTATATTTATATTTATTTTAATACCATTTAATAAAATTTATTTTACATATTTAATAGTAAAATTATTTTTAAAAAATTATTTTGTATATAAAATAGAGTGACAAATTCTAGAAAAAAATGTAATAAGATAAAAATTATTTAAAACATTTTTGGGGTCTTTACAAAAATACATAGAAAATGAATCTCTTTTTCATCAAAATACCCTTTTTACTAAAATATTACACGCGTGTACAAATTTTCTAAAAAATTTATCGTGTACCCATTTTTTTCTCAGTTAAGTTCTCTTTTTTTTTTTCCTTCTCCCCTTCTTTCTTCCTTATTCATCATCATCATCGTCTTCTTCTTGCGTGCCATTTTTCTGTGTCTTCTTCTTGAGTTCTTTTTCCCTCTGCCTTTTGCTTCTTCTTCTTCTCTCCCTCCTCACCTTGCTTCCATCGAACTGAACCAAGCTACGTTGTTGCTGTTGCTGCTGCTTCTTATTCTTCTTCTTCTGATAAGAGTCTTCAATTAGTTGGCTTATAATGATTATGGATGACTCTTTGTCCTGAACTCCAGCTATTTCTTAAGAGCAAACCAAAAGTTTTGATCTGGTAATTTGTGTATTGAAATTGAACCAGTTTCAATTTTCTCTTTTGCCTTGCAAAGGATCAATTTTCTTTGATGGTACCAAACTTTCAAATTGAGAAAACCTACAATTATAATTTGGCAAGTTAATCAACGGCTTCCTTTAATTTGCTTTTACCCTCTCTCTTTTGGGTTCTTGACACCATAGCCAAAACGGTACAGCTACATAAGCTCAGTCATGAGATAAGCTGAACCGTGCCTACATGTATCTATTTGTCCGGTTGGGTTTTATTTCTGTATGCAGGGTGAGGGTCCTTTCTGGTTCAATCGCATTCCTCCTGGGCCCTTGGCCACTTCAGTTATGAAAATTGTTCAGTGTAGGATTCACATGCATAATGATGCAACTCCAAATGGTTGCTCGAATTAGTTGAGAATCAAACCTACTGTGGCTACGAATCCACATGACTTATTTGAATAAGCCACAAAACCACTGCCCATTAAAATCATTAAGCAACCCACCTACCTTGGCCATACCTATAGATAGCACCATCAGGATTCAATTTCACCATTCCCAGCTTGGGTTTGTTCCAGGCAATCCACTTGGTCTTGTCTTTCTGAGGGCAGCTGCACCGTAAGGCTTGCATACCTTCTCTTTGGTGAAAAATAAAAATAAAAAAACAGTTAATTAAACCTATGATATTTTTGACATATAGTTTTTCACTTTATTTTTTACTTTAGTGGCCCTATCAAATTAAGTTTGGTGATGTCCAACTCATTTTTCAATCAAAATATTATCATAATCCAATTGGGTATGGATGAGTTAGCTTGGAATTTTTTTAATTAATCAGAGATCTTGAGTTCGAAATCTAGATACGCAGCTATTTTAAAATTTTGAGGTAAACTTTTACCACCATTCGGATATGTTAGAAAATTTCATTAATTGCCATTCGATTACATACTTTTATCACAACATCGTTAGCTGGTTTTGCAATTTCTTTGATGGGCGCTTTATGTTGTTTCAAAACTGCTAATGCTTTATGAAGCAATTATGGTCTTTTCCAATGGAATCTTTTGTTGAACTTGTTTGGCTTAATACAAATTCAAACATGTTAACTAACTTATTTAAAATGTTCAAATAATTTTTTTATAAATTAAAATAAAACCGTTTGAATATTTAAAATTGCTAAAAATATTTATAAGTTAAATATTGTCCAATTATATCAAAAATTAATTAAAATTTTTGTCACACAACAAGTTTAAAGAAATAATAAGAATGATACTTAAAAACAATATGTTATCAAAATATTATTCGTATATTATACAATTAAAATAGTATATTATCTTAATATTATAAGGATCTAAAACTCAAATGAGTATCTAAAAATTAACAACAGTATATCAAACTCATAAATATAGTATACTATCTGAAATATTATATTATGTTAAACTTTAAATTTGTATCTGATACTAAAAATAGGATATTATCTTAATATTATTCATATATGATACAATCAAAGTAGTATATTTTATGAATATTACAAGTATCTGAAATTAAAAGTAGTATTGAAATTCAAAATAGTTTTTGAAACTCAAAACAGTATCTAAAACTAAAAAAATATCTGAAAATTAAAAATGGTGTCTTAAACTCATAAATATAATGGACTATCTGAATATTATTTGTAGGTGAAACTTCAAAATTGTATCCGATACTAAAACTATATATTATTTGAATATTATTCGTATATTTTCCTTCACCAAAAGTATATTTTCTGAATATTATTCATATCTGAAAATCAAAATAGCATTTGAAAATTAAAAACAATATCTCAAATCATAAATACAGTGTACTATATGAATACTATATGTATGTGAAACTTCAAAATTGTATCTCATACTAAAAATAGTATATTATTCAAATATTATTCAAATATTTTCCTCCAACCAAAAATATATTTTTTGAATATTATCTGTAACTGAAACTCAAAACAACATCTAAAACTCAAAAACAATATCTGAATATGATATTTTGAGTAAGTATCTATTGTTAGAAAAATTATTAAAAAGAAATAGTTGGCCTTGAGTAATAAATTTTAATTATAATTGTATTCAATTAACTAAATAAATAAAAATAATTGATATATGCATATCAATTAATTTGAATTCAAGTGCCCATCTTTTTTCAAATGCAAGAAAATATTTTTCATTTATTATTTGTATATTTTAGTTTATTTTCCATGTATAAAATGAATAAACTAATATCAGTCTATATATATATAACCAAAACTAAAAAACTAAGAATAAAAAATAAGGACAAAATAAGAGAGAAAATTAAAAAATAAATATAAGGACAAAATAAAAAATAAGGATAATGATCATGTTTTAAGTTTAATAGTTTTTTAGGTTGGTTTGGTGCATGTTTTTTTTATGTTTATAGTGTTTATTGTTATATTTTATTAGAATTTAATTATTTATTTGTTTATGTTTGTTTTTGTGGAAGTAGATACCATATACGTTTTTTTTTTCGTTATTGTGGGGTTTTGTTGAGTGTAATTTTATACATGTTCTAGAGATGAATTTTAAACAATTTTGAATAAATAGTTAGTAATAATTGGGAAGAATTTAGGTTTAATTAGGCATTTGCTTAAGTTGGACCTTCATTCTAGTTTCTTATTTGTTTTTGGTTTACGTAAGAGTTTTTATTTGATATTAATAAGGATTTTCCCTTTTTGTAGGAAAGATTAAAAAGGAAGCCTAAAATAGTCAGGGAATGCTAAACATGGCCATGACATGGGTGTGCTTGTGCCCATGTCACATTTTGAAAGAAGAATCAAGGCAACATCATTTAAGCACGGCCATATTGGAATCCGTGTCAACCAGTGGAATTGAAGGAGTTGTGACATGAGATGGAGCACGGTCATGCTGAAAACTGTGTCCTCTTTTGTGTGAATTGAAAAATCTACAAAGGACCACACAGCTTAAGCATGAACATGCTTAAAACCGTGATCGCTTCTGTCCAAGTTAAAGAAAATGTAAAAAGCATGGTTTAAGCAACACCATGCTTAAAGCCAAACCATAAAAGTGAGGACGTGACAAGGCCATGCTTAGGCCATGTTAAGCAAAAAAATATTCCTTTTTGGAGGCAAGTCAAAAATTCAAGTCAAATTATGTTTCTATTGAATTTGTAATATAAAAGGAGGATAAAAAGGGGGTTTTATTCATTCCTTATCAGGAAGAATTATTCTTATTCAGAGAAAACTTCCTTTTTGAGAATTTAAGTGCAAGTAGGTGTAGACGACGGGGTTTAATGCACATCCAAGATTTTAGCAACTACGACACTATTTGAGCTCAGGGCTATAGAGAACACACTAACCACTATCATAAAGGCATGGCGTAGAGATGAAGAGTTGCCACCCAGGGTAATAACTAGGACAAATAAAAAAAGTGGTACTCAATTCCCTAACAGAAGGCTAGCACCATAACTATGAGATTTCGGATATAGAATACCAACTTTTTTCAGTCTTGTGTTCATTTAGAATTACTTTATGAATTACTAGATTATCCTCTATTTACATGCAATTTCATATAAACCCTTATTCTACCAATTAACTCCAAGGTAAACTAGTCATGAAAATACAAGTAAATAATGCATTCAATACAATCCCTAAGTTAGTCTAATCCACATTAATTCAATTAAATGAGCTAAATCTACATGTTTTAATTAATGAGCCTAAAAGGCCTAATTCCTTTTAATTTTAACTAAATGAACCTAGGTCTATTTATTTTAATTCTAAAAATGGGTCTAAATCTACAAATTATGAAGTATTTAAATTAGTGGGCTTAATTCTACATATTTTAATTCTAAGGTGATCTTAAATCTACAAATTATGAAAAGGCTTTAATTTAATGGGCTAAATCTAATTAATTTTATTAAATTAGGTGGGCCTATGTCTAATTTACTAAATGGGCCTAAGTTATCTATAACCTAAATCTAACTAATTATGGGCCTAAAATGCATTTTAATCAATTAAACCTAACAAAACAAAACTTATTTAAGTGGATCAAAACCTAATATGGGCTTAAGACCCAAAACATATAAGAATAAATAAACAAGCCCAAAAACAAATAAAACATATTAAAATAATTAAATAAAATATCAAACAACTAATTAAATCAATTCCTTCTAAACCCTAATTTCTATAAACATGAAACCTAAATTAATCTACTCCCACCATTGATTTTAATTAATTACCCAATTGAAACCCTAATTTTACTAACCAATTAATTAAAATAAAAAAATGCAATCACACACATAATTTCATTATTCCCACTATTGGGACTATTATAATAATTTATTGAAGATAATAATAAAAATAATTAATACAACCCCAAAAACATAAATAAAAAAAAAATAAATTAAGAAAAACCTAAAAACTAAATTTACAATGTCTTATCCATGGCATTCCATAGACTTCTCATGAGTTTAGTCCTCCATAATCATCATAAAAAAAAAGAACAAAAAATATTATTAGTGAATAAGTTAAAACAATAATAAAACAAAATTAAAAATCAAAAAAATATAAAAAAAGAAATAAATAAATACAATAAAATAAAATAAGGAGAAGATAATGCTTATGGATGATTTTAATGAAGTACTCCTAAGATTTTATAAAATCACCGTTCTTGATAGGTCTTTGAATATTGTTCTTCAAAATTTTTTTAAAGATCTTTAATCAATCAATTAAGCAAAAGAATTTTTTGTAGAGAATAAGATGCTCTTTTTCGTTTTTTTTTCTTTCCCTCTTTTTTCCTCTCTCTACTCCCCCTTTTCAGGAGCCAAAACACTCCTTATATAGTGAAACATCTTCAAACTCTAAATTGATTCCTAAAAGACTTTTATTTCCTTAAAAACATTATCAAAATAATTTTAGGAGAGTTTCATACCAATTAGGACTCAAGAAAAATATTTTTTTTTCTAGAAAATTCGAGAACCCAGGCGGAAAAGGTCTAATTCCGATCAGAATTACATAATTCTGATTAGAATTATATAATTCCGATAAAAATAAGTGTAATTCTGACCAAAATTACAAATTCCAATCATTTTTTTCTAGAAAATTTGAGAACTGGGGCGAAAGAGGTCTAATTCTGATTGGAATTGTGTAATTTCAATCTGAATTACATAATTCTGATTAGAATTAGTGTAATTCTAACCAGAATTTGTGTAATTTTGATCGAAATTATAAAATTACAACCACCTTTTTTTTTAATTTTAATTACAAAAAAGTCCTTGAAAGAATTTAAGTTTTGCAATTAGGTCCTTAAAAAGCATTACAATTTAGTCCATGAAAACATTAAATCCTTTCTTTGAAAAATGCAATTAAACCTCTAAAGTTTTAAAGTTCAAGTATTGAATACCTATTCATGAAATTTTCATCATTATAATCCTTTGTCGCATCCATAGCTCATCATCGCGAAATTGGGTTTCTACAATTGCCCCCTTTTATTGTTATTTGCTTGACAAATTGCAACAAAGTGAACTAGCACTCAATTTCTTAATTGGAAGTTAGGATACTTACTTATGCTTTATGAAGCTTTTGCTTATGAACTTGCTATACTCAGACGTACAACACTAATTTGAAATGACATATCATACTCGGTCGTATAATCTTGGGTAAAGGGACTCATTGCACTCAATCGTACAATGATGACTATACTCGGACATATAGTCTGAATTGAAAAGGAATATCATACTCGGTGATATGATGCTAATTATACTCGGTTATATAATCTTAATTAAAACTACATTGTACTCGGTCGTACAATGCCAACTACACTCAGTCGTATAGTCTTGATTGAAAAGATACATCATACTCGATCATATAATATTGATTATACTCTGTCGTATAATATTAATTATACTCTATCGTATAATCTGATTGGAAGAATATATTATAATCGATCGTACAATGCTGACTACACTTGGACATATAGTCTGAATTAAAAAGTTACATCACACTCAGTCATATGATGTTGAAAATGCATTATACTCGATCGTACAATGTCGACTACACTCGGTCGTATAATGCCGACTACACTTAGTCATATAATGCCGACTACACTCAATCGTATAGTCTAAATTGAAATGGAACATCATACTCGATCGTATGATGTTGATTGAAAATACATTGTACTCTGTCGTACAATGCCGACTACACTCTGATGTATAGTCTGAATTGTCTTATATTATTATACTACAATCCGTAATTGCTCACGATTAGCTGCAACCCTTTTGTTGCTCACTGATGATGTTGCAATATATAATTGCTCATGATTAGCTGTAACCCTTTCATTGCTCATCGATGATGCTGTAATCCATAATTGCTTGCGATTAGCTACAACTCTTTCATTGCTCACTAATGATGTTGTAACCTATAATTGCTTACAAATTGACTGCAATCCTTTCATTGCTCGCCTTTGATGATGTTGCAGTCCATAACTGCTCATAATTAGTTGTAACACTTTCATTGCTCATTGATGATGCTATAATCTATAATTGCTCGTGATTAGTTGCAACCCTTTCATTGCTCACAAATGATGTTGTAATCTGTAATTGCTCACAAATTGGCTACAATCCTTTTATTACTTGCCTTTGATAATGCTACAGTCCATAACTGCTTGTTGATTTTTATTAACTACAACCCTCTCGTTGCTTGCCTTAGAAGCTGCAATCCATAATTGCTTGTGATTAGCTGCAATTCTTTCATTACTCACCTTTGATAATGCTACAGTCCATAACTGCTCGTAAATTTGGTTATTTAAGTTAACTGCTTTAAATTCTTTATGCTAACTAACTTTGAATTTTGCTGTGTCAACTGATTAGAATTTCTCTGCTGATTGATTTCAATTTTACTGTGCTAACCATCTTTACAAGTTGGGTGCACTTTCTTCTGAATTTGCAATTCCTACAGACTTGTTAAAGTTAGTTTCAATCATGTTGAATGCACAAAAGTACCTTATAATGTTGAAAATTTATGAGAAAATTCATCACTTTTCACGAGATAGCATGCACTGAATGAATCTCATTAATTTTGATCTTCATAACTATCATTTATTTGCCATTTAAAAAATTCAAAAGCATAGTTAACCATCTTATGCTAAGAGTATATCTTTTACGAAGTGAAGAGCTTACTTTCACACCTAATTTTAGGGAGAATTTGCTAAACAAAACTCATGGAAATTAAGTATAAAAAGATCGAATTCTGAGTATCAAAATAGCCTTTGAATTATTTTTTGTGCTTTCCTTCCTTATCCGAGTATTCCCGCGCCTTTCTCATATTACTCAACATGGATACCACTGGAAAGGTCCTTTGGATACTGTAGACTCCCAATTTTGGAATGATGAGTTATAAATGCAACAAAGGACTCCAATGATGAAAATGTCATGAATAGGTCTTCAATATTTGAACTTTGAAACTTCAGGGGTCTAATTGCATTTTTTTAAAGAAAGAATTTAATGTTTTTATGGACTAAATTGTAATATTTTTTAGGGACCTAATTACAAAACTTAAATTCTTTCAAGGACCTTTTTATAATTAAAAGTAAAAAAAGTAGTCAAAATTTTACTAATTTCAATCGGAATTGTATAATTCTGATCGAAATTGTATAATTCCGATCGAAATTACACTAATTCCTATCAGAATTAGGTAATTCCGATCATTACATAATTCTAGTCAAAATTACATAATTTTGGTCAGAATTAAACCTCTTTCGCCCTAGGTTCTTGAATTTTCTAAGATAAATTGAGTCCTAATTGGTCTGAAATTCTCCTAAAATTATTTTGATAATATTTTTAAGGAAATAGAAGTCTTTTAGAAATTAATTTATAACTAGGGTTTCAAGATGTATCCCTACATAAGGAGTGTTTTGGCTCTAAAAATAGGAGAGAAAATAAAAAAAACGAAGGAAAGGGTAGAAAAAAATAAAGGAAGGCACGGGAAAAGAGAAAGAAAAAAAAAAGAAAAGTTTTATTCTCTACAAAAATTCTTTTGCTTAAAGAAAGATCTTTAAAGGATTTTTGAAGAACAATATTTGAAGACCTATCAAGAACGGTGATTCTATAAAATCTGAGGAGCACTCCCTTAAAATCATCCATGAGCATCATCATCTTCTTCTTATTTTATTTTATTTGATTTTTTTTATGTTATTGATTTTTAATTTTTTTTTATTATTTTTATTATTTATTCACTAATCATAATTTTTATTCTTTTTTTATGATGATTATGGAGGAAAACACATGATGATCAAATTTGGAGAATCAAATCCATAAAAGGTCCATGGAATGCCATGGATAAGATCTTGTAGAGATATAGTTTCTAAGATTTTTTTTTTTATTTTATTTTATTGCTTTATTTTTTTTATTTATATTTTTTGGGGTTGTATTAATTATTTTTTTTATTCTCAATAGATTATTGTAATAGCTCCAATAGTGGGAATAGTGAAAATGTGTGTGGTTGCTTGTTTATTTTGATTAATTGGTTAGTAAAGTTAGGATTTTAATTGGGTAATTAATTAAAATCAATGGAGGAAGTAGATTAATTTAGGATTGTATGTTAATTAAAATTACGGTTTTAGAAAGAATAATTAATTGGTTGTTTGATCTTTTATTTAATTGTTTTAATATGTTTTATTTGTTTTTTGGGCTTGTTTATTTATTTTTATGTATTATGGGCCTTAAGCCCATATTAGATTCTAATCCACCCATTTAAATTAAGATTAGGTTTGATTAATTAAAATGCATCATTATGCCCATAATTAATTATAAATTAGGGTAAGGATAGCTTAGGCCCATTTAGTAAATTATACATAGACCCACTTAATTTAATAAAATTAATTTAGACTTAGCCCATTAAATTAAAGCATTTTTCATAATTTTTAGATTCAAGATCACCTTATAATTGAAACATATAGAATTAGGTCCATTAATTTAAATACTTCATAATTTGTAGATTTAGGCCCATTTTTAAAATTAAAATAAATAGACTTAGGTTCATTTAATTAAAATTAAAAGGAATTAGTCTTTAGATCACTTGTAAATTAAAACATGTAGATTTATATCATTTAATTAAAATCAATAAAGATTAGACTAACTTAGGGATTATATGTTTGACTGAATACATTATTTACTTGTATTTTCATGACTGGTTTGCCTTGGAGTTAATTGCTAGAGTAAGGGTTTATATGAAATTGCATGTAAATAGAGGATAATATAGTAATTCATAAAGTAATTTTAAATGAACACGAGACTAAAAGAAGTTGGTATTCTGTATCCAGAATCTCTTGGTTATGGTGCTAGCGTTCTTTTAGGGAATTGAGTACCACCTTTTCAATTTGTCTCAGTTATTACCCTGGGTGGCGACTCCTCATCTCCATGTCATGCCTTTGTGACAGTGGTTAGTGTGTTCTCTAGAGCCCTGAGCTCAAACAGTATCGTGGTTGCTAAAATCTTGGACGCACGCTAAACCTCGCCTTCTATAGATACTTATACTCGTATAGAGCATTAGAGTAAACAGAATAATTTTTTGTCATGGTCCTCTTTTAGTATTCCCCTATCTTTCTTGTTTTACTAAGCATAGATATTGCCATAGGTTTTATGTTTATACGCTTACTCATTTTTTAGCATTGGAGTAAATTATGCTTGCTCTTATTTTGATTCTCCTCTTAGTGTTCCCTCGCCTTTCTCATATTACTCATTATGGATACCGTCAAGGGATTTGTACTCATACTTATTTCTAAGAATTGGAGTAAATTATATGCACATTTATCATTCAAAAGACTGAAATGATACTTTGAAATTCAAGCAATTTATGCTTCATGTCCATGGATTTTGTTTTTCATTTTGTTCCCCTCGTTTAGGTGCAAAGCAAGCATTATATTGATTAGATTTAATAAGCTCTTAACACAAAGCTATTAACTAAACATCTAAATTTTGTGAGGCTAATAAAAGAAAGCCACTATGATCGAAATTCATGAGATAGGCTTTTCACATATGATCTCATGAAGTGGATGAATTTACTTTCAATTTATGAATTTTATGGTTCTTTATTACAAAATCTAAAGAAATAGAGTTTTGTTACTTCCCTTTTTATTATCTTGATGTGTGTTTTCCATGCAAGATGATACTTCCGATGAATGATTAGCATTTATAACCTTTCTCATGCTTATTGATGTATTAATTCCTTTCACCTTCTTCATTCTCTTATGTTCTTCCCTTTAGATTTGTCATTGATCACAGGGTCATGATACTCCACCATTGAAGTTGTGCCTTTGGGTTGTATTTATATTTCTACCATTCCATTAATGCTATGGTAAAGGACTTCATTCCTCTTCTTGATATTTCCTATAATAAAGTTCAGAAGTTAGAGATCTTATTTCATGATCAAATGATTTTTCTAAGTGTATTCATTTTAAGTTTTGAGTGCATTCTTCCCTTTTATAAGGTCGTCGAACGTATTGCTTACATGTTGAACCTTCTCATCACCATATTCCATACAGTAAGCTGGTTTAATTATTGTGAAGAGATATTCTAAATAATGCTCTCGATGAGACTATAAAGATGGATACTGAATTAAGGAGCTTAAATGTCCTATCTAACCTCTTGAGGATGCTAGGATGATGCTCTTGCAAGTATCACTATTGGTGGTATTCCCTTACTGGATGAGCTCATGATTTGTTAGACTCTTGAGATCTAAATTCCCATTGAGCATCAGGTTCACCTTGATAGTGTTACCTTTTTCTCTCATATATGAACATTCTGAATACCTTTATGCACTTTTATAACACTAATTTTGAATGTTAGTATCAAAGTATTTGCATAATCTTGCCTAAGCTTAAAGACTTCATTATGCAAAGCACGTATTTTATAATAAATGTATGCAAGTGTATGCTTGTTATATATAACGTGCATGATCCTAATGGGTCTCCTATTTGAATAGAGATATGTTGCAGCTTAGAGTATGAGAATGAGGTGCCTCATCAATAGCCTATAGGCTTGAGTATTGGATGCTTCACTATTGGTACTTCTGATATCAGAGCTTCTGATACAGTTCATCAGACTAATGACTAGGCTAGTAAGTGGAGACCATGGCTTTACACTAGAGCTGGTTATTGGTTGATGCACTATTGAACTTTTCTTTTTTGCTATTGCTTTTGCTATATGATAATTGATGTATTTTTATGCTTGTTTTTGCCTCAAAATCTTTTATACTGGCTCTTATACTTCAATGTTCCATCTTTACTCTTTGAAAGTGGACTTAATTTGCCCCCTGAGTTGTATTTTTCCCCCAGTTTCATTCTGGATTCATTCATGTTATTCTAGCAGTCTTTTTTCATTTTCATGTGCAAAAGAGCCAGTTTGTTAACTACTGTTGTTGATCCTTTGACTTATTAACCTAATTAGTTACAATCCCATGCATTGGGGATGTAAAGGAATAGACAAACTGACTGAAGTAAGTTCTTGATGATGAAATCAACTAGATTTGCACTTCAAATGACTCTTGGGCATAATATAAAGCTTAATCTTAATGCAATAATTGATTACAATTATAAGCTATGGGTTACAACGCAAGTTATTGAGCCATCTGAATTCTTAAGGTATAAGGGGATACTAGGCTTGCAAGGAAAATTACAAAAGGGGTGGCAAAAAAGAAAACTTAACTAAAATAATGATCGCATAGCTTTGATTAAGCTTTCATTATGTATTTTCTTTCCATTTAGATACTTCTGCAGTATGATATAGACGAATATGCGATATTTGAACAAAAATTTAAAATTTAATTTTAATCATTCATTAGGGTAAAAATGAAAACATTCATTACATCACATGATACAACTCCTGTTATCAGCCAGTCTTTGATTTTTACCTCACTATTCTTTTTTTCTCTCTTTTTTATTCTTCTTATTTTCTCCTTAAATTTCCTATCTTCAAAAGTTACACCATATAATATATGTATGTTCTTTGAATTTGCATTTGTGTCCATATTGAATGAATCTAATTAAATTGAATTTATGTCAAACATGCATATGAGATTAATTTCATAATGCATAGCACCATTCAGATGTATATTATATAAGTAAACATGATTAGAATTTATATCATCAATCATTAAAATAAAACAAGTTCTAACGAAACTAAAATTTTATTTAAATAAGATAATAAGAAAATTTATTTCCTATTCTAAATGCTAGGGATGCTGAGTTTCATAGTGGTTGTCCTTGAGGTGACTAACATAACAGTTATTCTTGTATCTTCTTGCTAACTGTCTCCATGACTTTATCCTTTTGTACCTCTACTATGCATGTTTCTTTTTTATCTGGCAGGTTCTCATCATCAAACTCATCACCTCATCTTATAGGCACAATCGACTCGAAGGGTATGTTAAAAGAAGGTGGTTTAGTGTAAAACACCTTATAATCGAACTTACCTGAAGGCTGACCCAATAAGTCTTCTACTCTTTCCATATATTTAAGAGCATTAGGAGATTTCTCATTAATTTTAAGGTCTAGGTCCTCAAAGGAGCTTACCACTTCTTCCTCACTTACTCCTTAGTTAATCATCATGGTAGCTGAGGGTGGTACATTTTGGTAGTTTGGGAAAGGATTATTTTTAGTGCTTGGGTTTTTGGGGTTTGTGATCTTTTCAGAGTCTATAAGGTTTTGGATTTTTTGTTTGAGGTGAATGCAGTTATCTGTGGAGTGTTGGAGGTTTTGATGGAATTTGTAGTGCCTATTTGGGTTATAGCCTAGGATGTTTGGGTTATAGCCTAGGATGTTTAGGTTTGGTGGGTTTGGATTAGGTAAAGGTTAAAATAAGCCCTTTTGCATTAGGCGCTCTAGGACTTTTAAAAGTGGTTGGTTAAAGTTTGAGAATCTCCTTGGTTGTTTAACAACATGCACTTCCATAATCCGGCTAGTGCTTCCTTGTTGTGTGCCCCCATTTGGGTAGTTCCTTATGCCGGTGCCTTTAGCAATCCTCTTTTTCTCATTCTCAATCTCCTCAACTTGCAACCCATCTTCATAAAGGTCTATAAATGTCTTAGGTTTCATCATTTCCAACCTCTCAACCAGATTAGGTGACACATTTCAGACTATCATCCTAACTTGATCCTTCTTAGCCAATTTGTTCTTTATTAATCCTGCCTTATTCATGAATCTAATAAGAAAATCTGAAAATGATTCATTAGGATTTGGCTTGGTCAATTCCAGATCTCTAATAGACACTTCAAGCCTGGTATTGTGGTTATATTATTCTAGAAAAGTGGTGCACAACTCTCTCTAATCTGCTCGAATAGATTTCTCTAACCCATGATACCAATTAATAGCCATTCCCTCTAAGGATAGTATAAACAACTTTGTAACTACAGCTAGTGGAGCTTTAGTGGTGCTTATGGTAGTTATGTATTGAATAAGGTGAATCCTCGGGTCCCCAATACCATCAAACTTCTATAGCTGTGGCATCTTGAATGTTATAACCCGAGTTTTTAAATTATTTTATTGTAAAATAGGATATGCAATGTTAATAATTTTAAAATAATAATTGATTATTTCATTGTCTTGAAAAAAATTATTATCGTTATTATTTTACATTTAATTAATATATTTTACGTAAATACATGTTTTTAAATTATTATTTCTAGAAATAGTATTTTATTAAATCTTTAATTTAGGGCATTAATATTTTAATATTATTATTTTAATAAATTACATTATTGACCTTTATTTTATGAGTTATATATATATATATATATATACACCCCTAATTACAAAAACTACCCTTCTCCTACCTCTCCCCCTCCCGACCATCACCATCACCATCACCGTCGTTGCAACTCCGACTAGCCACGGTCAGTGTGCCTCCCAGACCTCCACCTCCTCCTCCAGCCAGCTCCACCGCCATTTCTTCCCTCCTCTGGCGCCGTTAAAGCTTGTTTTGTCCAAGAAACTGAAAATCCTCACCACTACCGTTCAAGTCGATTCTGCTCGCCGTTTTCAACACCACTGGTCCCATCCTCTTCCTTTCTTGCCAATGAGTGTGTTTCTAAGCTTCGTTTCACTTGGTTTGGCTTAGATTTCAGTGGTGATCGATTTCTTCATCACGGCCATTTTTTATTTTTGAATTTTTTGAGCTTGTTTCCTTATGATTCATGAGAAGTTCCTTCACAAAAGTTAATCCCTCTCGCTTAATCTACATCATGTAATTTTTTTGTAATTTTTGGAATTTATTTTGATTTTTGTGAATTTTTATTATTTTATGATTATTTTATAATTTTCATAAATTAATTAAATAAATTATGAAATTGTGATTTTTGGTGTTTTTGGTGGTTAATATTAATTTTGGAATTTAATTTATAATTTTGTAATTTTTGTGTAATTTTGATAATTATATTTAGTTTATGTCAATTTTGAAAATTTAGGTTAAATATATATTTTGTTAGTAATTATTGGTTAATTAAGTATATTTGTTGATTTTAGTGAATAATATATTGAGAAAATAATTTTTGAGTAATTATATAATTTTTATTGAATTTTTGAATATTATTAGTATTGTATGTGTATTTTTGTATATTAGGGGCATTTTGGTAATTTAGTAGTAATTTTGGTTAAATATTAAATTTAATTGGTTTTAATAATTATTTGAGGTATAAAAGTGGTTTTTATGAATTAATTACTAATTTTAACTAATTAAAACTATTTTTTGAAAATTATTTTCAAATTAAATATAATATACTATTTTTGTAAATAAATGGATTTTTAGTAATTTTTAATATGTTTTTGGACTAATTAAGTAATTTAGATTTATAAAATGAATTTTTATTAATATTTGTGAATTTATCGAGAAATATTGATTTTAATAGTATTATGTTATTATTAGGGTTTTTAAGTAAATATCGGTAAAATAATTGCTTTTAATGTTTGAATATTTAAATTGCTATGTTTTGGTATTTAAAGGGTATTTTTGGTATTTATTGAATTTTAATATATTTTATTAAATATTGTTGTGAATTGTGGACCTCGATCGGGGGAATTGTAGTTTGGGGTCCCGACCGAGAAGTTGTGAGAATCCTTACTCGAAGTGTATTTTTCTTGCAGGACCGGCTTTACTTTTTAAGTAGAGAGATGTCTGTTTTACAGATGCGATTCTGCCAAATTTTTGATAGAATTCTCGTAAAACGTGACATCAGGTCTAATTCTGATTATTTGTTTGTGTTTAGAATTCTAGATCGAGTCTCTAGAAGTTAAGTTAGAATTATTCTGATTTCATATTATTATTTTATTATTAGTTGCGCCGAGACCGAGGCCTAGTGGACCAAGCCCGTTGGACCCATCTCGAAGAGCGCACAACTGTGAATTATTATGATATATATGCATTGCTTTAGGTTGCATGTTTTAGAAACTATATGTTTTAAATGTAAATTTTTGCATAATTGCTTTATTAAATGTTTAGGAATATTTTTAGTATATTATTGGTATATTTAAAAATAAATGCATGTTTTCTTTGTGATTTATTTTCAAATTATGTTAAGTATATTATTGGTTGATTTTGAATATATTACATGATTTACTTGAATTTATTATACGTATATGTACCTGAAATATACTTAGTTTATTTTAGGTATATTTCTGGTATATATATGGTTTATTTGTTTAATTTAATGCATTATTTATTTTTTTCTAAATCTATGTTTTAATATAAATGAAGGATATTGATAGAAGTGCTTCCTAGTGGGCAACACTAGGACCGTGTACGTACTAGTGCGATAGATTAAAGCTAAGTGAAAATTAATTGTGGTGATTATGATTGATTGATATTGATTTGATTGAGATTGATGTAATTGAGGGTGTGATTGCTGGAGCTCGATTGACCAAGTGTCTCGGGGCCAATCACACTGACAGTCAGACTGCTGGAGCTCAGTCGACTTAGTGTCTCGGGGCCAGTCTACTGTCCATATGGAATAAGTGAATTTACTTGGAATTAAGTAAGCCTATATGGCTAGAGTACTTTCTATTGGTATTGAGGTTGCGATCATATAGGGTTATATTTGATCCTTTATAAACTGATGATTTTCAGTATTAAAAATGATTTTCTTTGCATCTGTGTGCATTTACCTATATATATATTTATTATATATACTTTTGAGTGTCTGCATTTAACATTTAGCTATGCGTGAATATATATTATAATAATTCAGTCAGTGAGGTCTAACTCCCCTCCATTGATGTTTTTACAAGAGAGTCCTCATCTTTAGACCTCAGCAGTAGACCTGTCTGCTGAATTTCTTCCGTTCTGGCTTTATTATGTAAATCACTTACTTGAGTTTTTTTTTGTACTCTAGACACTGCAGTAGTAGTTGTATTTGATTCTATTAAAAGTTATTTCTAATTTATACATGTACGAGATTTTGATTCAGAGAGTTACTCTGAAGTATTGTATTAAAATATTCTATTTTATGATATGTGATATGATTTTATGTTATTAAAGGAAGTTGAGAATTTATTTTATTATTTGAAATTAAATTTCTATTGTAATAAATATTTTATTTATTTTATTTTATTGCATGTTTTTTTAAGGCTTGCTACGGGTTCCAGATTCAAAAGAATTCTCGTTCCCTAGTACTGGTCATGGCCCCCTATTTTGGGTCGTGAAAAAGTTGGTATCAGAGTGGAGTTTTGTGTTAAGGCCTTAGTTATGTGAGTTATGGCCCTAGTTTTCAGTGTTACATTTTTTTTTTGAAACTATTGCAGTTAATTAGGTTCGAGTATGTCTTGATAAGTATTCCTTGATTTAGGTTTCTGCATTATCCTTCATTGTCTATCTTGTCTAAATCCTTCTGTTTGTCTTTTCTGAATGAGGAGGCAAGCACGTGTTGCTCCACTTGTTATTGAGGCCAAGGATGATGAGTCCTACCAGGAGGAGGTTTCACCTCCTGAGCTGCCAGTTAGGCGCAAAGGTCATGGCAGAGGTAGACCTCGAGGAGTGGCAGGTCACCGTAGATAGAGAGAGCTACAGGATGAGGAACCTGTAAAGCCAGAGTATGAGGGTATTCCAGTACCTTTGGTTGCCCCGCCTATTCAGCCTATCTATCAGCAGGGTATGTCTAACCCTGAGGTAGCCCTGTTTTATGCCAGAGTCCACAGGATCACCTTTGATGGGACTTCAGACCCTTTAGATTTTCTACATGCGATCAAGAAAAGGACTCGAATTGCTCACACCAAGTACCAGCGGATCATGATAGTCGAGCTGTTTATTGAGGGACCAACCCTGGACTGATTTATTCAAATGATCCAGCCATACATGATGATGATGACCTAGGCTCAGTTCAGAGAGCGATTCATGAGGAGATTCTACCCAGAGCCACTTTGTATGAGTTATAGACTCCGGTTGACCAGCATTTCCCAAGGGGATAGATCTGTTGAGGATTACACTATAGAGTTCCTTTGGCTTGGAAAATATGTAGAGGATCTGATGCGAGACCAGTACTTCGCAATCACTACTTATGTTACTGGATTAGGTTCTGCATTTGCTGGTATGCCTACAGCAGGCCTTACTTTGGAGTCAATGACAGAGTTGGCCAAGGAGATCGAGCTGAGGCTAGTCAGGCGAGGCTTAATTATTACCAGTTGGGTGTTTAGTCAGGTGGATTTCAAACCACTCCGTACTTGAGTTTTCATATTGGATCAAGTAGTCAACATAAGGGTCCAGCCCAATAAACTCAAAGACAGCAGTAGTAGGTACATTGGAGCAGTAGGCATGGCCATGGAGGTCAATGTAGACCATTCAGACTTGGGTCAGATGCTTCGAGCAATAGTAGTGGTCGTAGTTCCGGGTCAGCTGCTAGTGTATGTCAAACTTACTGTAGAGTCCATCAGGGACCATGTTACATAACACCACTGACGTGTTTCAGATGCGGGAAAATGGGACATTTTGCCATATCGTGTCCCTATTCTGGATATCAGTAGCCATAGACTCCATGATTCCCTCAGCAGTCGATTGCTAGTGTTGCACATGTTTCGTTTCAGTTGCCTCCAGCCTAACATTAGAGTTCTACCTAGATTGTTCCCCAGCAGGATCGTGGTAGAGGTACTAGAGGAGGTGCCAGAGGTGTTGGCCAGGCTTCTACCAGCCAGCAGGGAGGTTGAGGACAAGCCAGAGTCTTTCATCTCACTCAGGAGGATGCTCATGCATTTAATGCAGTCAAGGCAGGTATTATTTCTTTCTGTTACCTGAATGCATGGGTTTTGTTTGATCCGGGTGCCACGTATTCTTTCGTTTCTCCTATTTTTGCTTTTAAGTCTTATTGGCAAGCTATGAGGATGGCTTTTCCTTTGTCTGTTGCCACTCCTCTAAGTGATTCTTTGGACACCAATGATGTTTTTTCTCGTTGTCCAATTCTTATCAGAGGTAGAGAATTATCTGCTGATTTGATTCTGTTGAATGTGATGGAGTTTGATGTTATTATGGGTATGGATTGGTAATCTCAGCACTATGCCATGGTAGATTGTCAGGGTAAAAAGGTGACTTTCAGAATTCCTGATGAAGAAGAATTTAAGTTTTTGGGTGATAGGAGTTTAGCACCTCAGAATCTCATCTATGCTATTACGGTTAGGAAGTTACTGAGGAAGGGTTGTCAGGGATATTTGGCATTAGTCAGGGATACTTCAGTGGAGAAGTTATCACTCACAGATGTTCCTATTGCGTGTGAGTTTTCTTATGTTTTTCCTAAGGAGTTGCCGGGTTTACCACCTCATAGAGAGATTAAGTTCTGTATAGATGTGGTTCCAAGCACTATCCCTATATCTATACCACCCTACAAAATGGCTCCTGCAAAGTTAAAAGAGTTAAAGGAGCAATTGCAACAGTTGCTAGATAAGGGTTTTATTAGACCCAATGTTTCTCCTTGGGGTGCACCAGTCCTGTTTATGAGGAAGAAGGATGGTACCTTGAGATTGTGCATTGACCACAAAGAGCTAAATAAGGTGACAGTGAAGAACAAGTATCCTCTCCCGAGGATAGATGACTTGTTTGATTAGCTACAGGGTGCACAGTTCTTTCGTAAGATTGATTTGAGGTTAGGTTATCATCAGTTGTGGATCAGTGAAGCCAATATTCCTAAAGCGGCATTCAACATGCGATAATGCCATTATGAGTTTCTGGTGATGTCTTTTGGTTTAACTAACACACCAACAGCTTTTTTAGACCTGATAAACAGGGTATTCAGACCATATATGGATTATTTTATGGTAGTCTTCATTAATGATATACTGGTGTATTTGAGGAGTATGGAGGAGCATGTATATCATTTGAGGATTGTACTGCAGACACTAAGAGAACATCAGCTTTATGCTAAATTCTCAAAGTGTGATTTCTGGATGGAGAGTGTTGCTTTTCTTGGACATGTAGTGTCTAAAGAGGGTATCCAGGTTGATCCACAGAAGATTGAGGCAGTGTCTGAGTGGCTCAGACCAACTTCAGTTACCAAGATTTGCATTTTTTTGGGTTTAGTCGGGTACTATAGGAGGTTTGTGCAGGATTTTTCTAGAATTACAACTCTTATGACTTGCTTGACTCAGAAGAATGTAAGATTCGAGTGGTTAGAAGCTTATGAGAACAGCTTTCAGTTGTTGAAGGAGAAGTTAACCACAGCTCCAATTTTGGCTTTGCCTAATGGA
This sequence comes from Mallotus nudiflorus, assembly GCA_947683625.1. Classification (NCBI taxonomy): domain Eukaryota; kingdom Viridiplantae; phylum Streptophyta; class Magnoliopsida; order Malpighiales; family Euphorbiaceae; genus Mallotus; species Mallotus nudiflorus. The sequence continues at coordinate 4,855,406 of CANTUR010000117.1, read as the reverse complement.
GAAGATAAGTTTATAGTGTATTGTGATGCCTCTAGAGTTGGCCTAGGTTGTGTGTTGATGTAGAATGGTAAGGTAATAGCCTATGCTTTGAGGCAGTTGAAGAAGCATGAATAAAACTATCCTACCCACGACCTAAAGATAGCTGCAGTGATCTTTGCTCTTAAGATCTAGAGACATTATCTGTATGGGGTGACTTGTGAGATTTTTACTGATCACAAGAGCCTTAAGTATATTTCCAGCAGAGGAGATGGTTGGAATTATTAAAAGATTATGACTGTGAGATTTTATATAATCTAGGCAAGGCTAATATGGTAGCAGATGCCTTGAATAGGAAGTCCTCAAGCAGTCTTACTCACATCAGTGTAGAGAGGAGACCATTGATCTAAGAGTTGCATTAGTTGGTGGATCAAGGTCTGATGATGAAGGTAATTAGATTAGGTGGATAGCTAGCTCAGTTTAAGGTGCGATCTGTACTGAGGGATAGGATTAAAGCAGCTCAGAGCTGAGATCCTATTCTAGAAGAGCTTGCAAAGAATGTCCGAGCAGGGAAGTTCACTGATTTCACACTTGATGATGATGCTATTTTATGGATCAGTGATAGATTGTGTGTTCCTAATATGGATAATTTGAGAAAAGAGATGCTGGAGGAAGCACATTCTATAGCTTACAGCGTACATCCGGGTGTCACTAAGATGTACCACAATATCAGAGACTTGTACTGGTGGGATGGACTCAAGAAGGATGTCGCTGATTATGTTGTTAAGTGTCTGACGTGTCAATAAGTGAAAGCTAAGCATCAGAAGCCTTCTGGGAAGCTTCAGCCTCTTCCTATTCCTGAGTGGAAGTGGGAAAGGATAGCTATGGATTTTGTGGTTGGTTTACCTCGTTCTAAGGATAGAGACGATTCAATCTGGGTGATTGTGGACAGGTTGACCAAGTCTACACATTTCTTACCTGTGAAAGCCACTTATTCTATAGCTAGATTGACAAAGTTGTATGTGAAGCATATTATGTGCCTTCATGGAGTACCTGTGTCCATTGTGTCATTTAGAGGTTCAGTGTTTACCTCTTATTTTTTACAGAAGCTGTAGGAAGCGATGGGCACTATGTTGGATTTCAGTACTGCTTTTCATCCTCAGACAGATGGTCAGTCTGAGAGGACAATCCAGACACTGAAAGATATGTTGAGGATGTGTATTTTGGATTTAGGAGGTAGTTGGGATGATCATTTTCCACTTATAGAATTTGCATATAATAATAGCTACCATAGCAGTATTGGAATGACACCATACGAGGCTTTGTATGAAAGGAAGTGTAGGTCCCCTCTGAGTTGGGATGAGATTGGTGAGAGAGCTTTGATTAGACCTAAGATGGTTCAGGATGCTACAGAGAAAGTTGTTGTGATCAAGAGCAGATTAAAGACCATAGTTAGTAAGCAGAAGAGCTATGCGGATCCTAGACGCAAAGATGTGGAGTTCCAAGTATGAGACTTTATTTTTCTAAAGGTGTCTCCAATTAAGGGTGTAATGAGATTTGGCATGAAGTGTAAGCTAGCATCGAGATATATAGGACCATTCAAGATTCTAGAGAGAGTTGGCACTGTTGCATATCAGTTGGCTTTGCCTCCGAGTATGTCCCAAGTGCATTTGATATTTCATATCTCGATGCTGAAAAAGTATGTTTCAGACCGTTCACACGTGTTGCAGCTCGATAGTGTCGAAGTGAATAAAGACCTGACGTTCGTAAAAGAACCTATTGCAATCATTGACTATCAAGTTCGACAATTGTGTTTGAAGCAAATTCTAATGGTTAAGGTGTTGTGGCGTAGCAACAAAGTGGAAGAGCATACCTGGGACACCAAAGCCGAGATGCGAGTTTCTTACCCATATCTCTTTCCTCCCTGATCTTTATGTATTCTTTTCTTGGAATTTGGGGATGAATTCTTGTAAGGGGGGAAGACTATTATTACCCGAGTTTTAAAATTATTTTATTGTAAAATAGGAAATGAAGTGTTAATAATTTTAAAATAATAATTGATTATTTCATTATTTTGAAAAAAAATTATTATTTCGAGAAATAGTATTTTATTAAATCTTTAATTTAGGGCATTAATATTTTAATATTATGACCTTTATTTTATGAGTTATATATATATATATATATATATATATCACTAATTACAAAAACTACCCTTCTCCTACCTCTCCCCCTCCCGACCCTCACCATCACCATCACCGTCGCTGCAACTCCAACCAGTCACCATCATTGTGCCTCCCAGACCTCCACCTCCTCCTCCAGCCAGCTTCGCCACCATTTCTTCCCTCCTCTACCGCCATTGAAGCTTGTTTTGGTTGAGAAATTGAAAATCCTCACCACCACCTTTCAAGTCGATTTCGACCACCGTTTTTGACACCGCTGGTCCCATCCTCTTCCTTTCTTGCCAATGAGTGTGTTTCTAAGCTTCGTTTCACTTGGTTTGTCTTAGATTTCAGTGGTGATCGATTTCTTCATTTCGGCCATTTTTTGTTTTTGAATTTTTTGAGCTTGATTCCTTGTGATTCATAAAAAGTTCCTTCACAAAAGTTGATCCCTCTAGCTTAATCTACATCTTGGATTTTTGTGTAATTTTTGGAATTTATTTTGATTTTTGTGAATTTTTTATTATTTTATTATTATTTTATAATTTTTTTAAATTAATTAAATAAATTATGAAATTGTGATTTTTGGTGTTTTTGGTGGTTAATATTAATTTTAGAATTTAATTTATAATTTTTGTAATTTTTGTGTAATTTTTATAATTATATTTAGTTTATGTCGATTTTGAAAATTTAGGTTAAATATATATTTTGTTAGTAATTATTGATTAATTAAGTATATTTGTTGATTTTAGTGAATAATATGTTGAGAAAATAATTTTTGAGTAATTATATAATTTTTATTGAATTTTTGAATATTATTAGTATTTTATGTGTATTTTTGTATATTAGGGGCATTTTGGTAATTTGGTAGTAATGTTGGTTAAATATTAAATTTAATTGGTTTTAATAATTATTTGAGGTATAAAAGTGATTTTTATGAATTAATTACTAATTTTAACTAATTAAAACTATTTTTCAAAAATTATTTTCAAATTAAATATAATATACTATTTTTGTAAATAAATAGATTTTTAGTAATTTTTAATATGTTTTTGGACTAATTAAGTAATTTAGATTTATAAAATGAATTTTTATTAATATTTGTGAATTTATCGAGAAATATTGATTTTAATAATATTATGTTATTATTAGGGTTTTTAAGTAAATATCAGTAAAATAATTACTTTTAATGTTTGAATATTTAAATTGCTATGTTTTGGTATTTAAAGGGTATTTTTGATATTTATAGAATGTCAATATATTTTATTGTATATTGTTGTGAATTGTGGACCTCGGTCGGGGGAATTTGTAGTTTGGGGTCCCGACCGAGGAGTTATGAGAATCCTTACTCGAAGTGTATTTTTCTTGTAGGATCGGCTCTACTTTTTAAGTAGAGAGATGTCTGTTTTACAAAGGAGGTTCTGCCGAATTTTCGATAGAATTCTTGTAAAATGTAACATCGGGTCTAATTCTAATTATCTGTTTGTGTTTAGAATTCTAGATCGAGTCTCTAGAAGTTAAGTTAGAATTATTCTGATTTTATATTATTATTTTATTGTTAGTTATGCCAAAAACGAGGCCTAGTGGACCAAGCCCGTCGGACCCGTCTCGAGGAGCGCACAACTGTGAGTTATTATGATATATATGCATTGCTTTAGGTTGCATGTTTTAGAAACTATATGTTTTAAATGTAAATTTTTGCATAATTGCTTTATTAAATGTTTAGGTATATATTTAGTATATTATTGGTATATTAAAAAATAAATGCATGTTTTCTTTGTGATTTATTTCAAATTATGTTAAGTATATGATTGTTGGAGCTCGGTTGACCCAAGTGTCTCGGGGCCAATCACACTGACAGTCAGACTGCTGAAGCTCGATCGACTTAGTGTCTCGGGGCCAATCTACTGTCCATATGGAATAAGTGAATTTACTTGGAATTAAGTGAGCCTATATGGCTAGAGTACTTGCTATTGGTATTAAGGTTGCGATCATATAGGGTTATATTTGATCCTTCATAAACTAATGATTTTCAGTATTAAAAATGATTTTATTTTCATCTGTGTGTATTTGCCTATATATATATTTATTATATTTACTTTTGAGTGTCTGCATTTGACATTTAGCTATGCGTGTATATATATTATAATAATTAACTCTGTGAGGTCTGACTCCCCTCCATTGATGTTTTTACAGGAGAGTCCTCGTCTTTAGACCTCAGCAGTAGACCTGTCCGCCGGATTTCTTCTGTTTATTATGTAAATCGCTTAATTAAGTTTTATTTTGTACTCTAGACACTGCATTAGTAGTTGTATTTGATTATATTGAAAGTTATTTCTGATTTATGCATGTACGAGATTTTGATTCAGAGTGTTACTCTGAAGTATTGTATTAAAATATTCTATTTTATGATATGCCATGTGATTTTATGTTAGTAAAGGAAGTTGTGAATTTATTTTATTATTTGAGATTAAATTTTTGCTGTAATAAATATTTTATTTATTTTATTTTATTACATATTTTTCTTTTAAGGCTTATTACGATTTCCGGATTCGAAAGAATTCTCGTTCCTTAGCACCGGTCATGGCCCCCTGTTTTGGGTCATGACATTGAATTTGTCAGGTAGTTTATCTTCCTCAAATTATATCATATCATCAAAGTCAAATGAGTATCTAATGCCTTGTCCTCTTTTTAGTTCCTCCATCTTGGACATTTTTGAGTCAGTGCTTTCATCTGCTTGGATTCTAGCACTTGAACTTGCTCAAGTGATTCCCTTTTTGCCTTTTCAACCATATAACTCTCAACATCCTCGAGTTTCATTTCCCCAGCATTGTCATTGTTAGCAGGTAGTGTATCCATGGCAGATGGATTGGTCACAACAGGTGGATTGTCCGCAGGAGGTGTAGCAGCAGCAGGTGGTGGCATCAGTCCAACCAAAGCCTATCTTAACTCATCTTACATCATTTCTCTCATGTCATCCATAAATGCTCCTTTGACATCTCTAGGGTCTAATTCCCTCCTTCTTATTGTTCCATTTCTTCAGCCTATTTCGGTTGTGCAGCTTATAGGTAGAGTGGATTAATGGGACTCCTTTCCAGTCTGCTAAGGATCTCCTTCGCAATCAATTGAGGACTCGAATTAGTTCTCACTAATCTGCCACCCTTTTAACTCCAAACATAGGAAGACCCGGATGAATCTATGATAGTTGTAAAATAAAGTGTTAGTATGATGCATGAGTTGAATGTATGCATAATGCGCGTGCTATGTAACAAGTAACAAGTCAAGTTAGGTGTACATATATCCTTCCAACCTTATTCCTCCCACACATGTATTTAATGGCGAGTCTCTTTTCCTAGAATTTTTGTTCTTGGCCTTTAATGTCAACAGAGGATATCAAGAACTAACGTGCATGACAAATCTCTCAAAGCAATAAAACATAGAAATAGTATTTCTAGGTATAAAAGATTATCCCAACCTTTATTAGTCCAAACGGGCTTTTAAAGTATGGGTTTGGGCCTTTATAGATAAAAATACCTCATGGCAACATTTACAAACAATTTGGTTAGATCCTAGGGGAAATAACTAAGCCATTATATGTGGTTAGGGTCCGGTGAAAAGGTCAAGGTTCCCTTAGCAAGATGCCCTCCTTTAAGACTTGAGTTACAGGCCAAGGTCAGAGGGGCCCAACATCCTTTGCAAACTTAAGAGAAGACTACTCCCCCCTTAAGTACTTGGGTTATAGACTCTGGTTAGATGAGCCCAGTAATCTCTCTTGAACCAAGTTAAAGCTAAAAGTGATGGTTAGCCAATTTACAATCCCATTAGGCTAGTGGAATTATGGAACCATAAATTGACACCATTAGTTAATTGGGACTTGCCGAATACTATGAATACAAGAATACAATAATAATTAATAAAATAATTCTAAAGAACACAAGTAGAATCAGTATCTCTTATCCCTAGTGGAGTCGCCACTGTAGACAGTGGGGTTTATCACGCATCCAAGACTTTAGCAACCGCGACACTGTTTGAGCTCAGGGCTCTAGAAAACACGCTAACTACTGTCATAAAGGCATGGCATGGAGATGAGGAGTCGCTATCCAGGGTAATAACTAGGACAAATAAAAAAGGTGGTACTTGATTCCCTAAAAGAAACCTAGCACTATACGGAATACCAACTTCTTTCAGTCTTGTATTTATTTAGAATTACTTTATGAATTATTTGATTATCCTCTATTTACATGCAATTTCATATAAACCCTTATTCTAGTAATTAACTCCAAGGCAAACTAGTCATGAAAATACAAGTAAATAATGCATTCAATACAATCCCTAAGTTAGTCTAATCCACATTAATTTCAATTAAATGAGCTAAATCTACATGTTTTAATTAATGAGCCTAAAAGGCCTAATTCCTTTTAGTTTTAATCAAATGAACCTTTGTCTATTTATTTTAATTCTAAAAATGGGCTTAAATCTACAAATTATGAGGTATTTAATTTAGTGCGCCTAATTCTATATATTTTAATTCTAAAGTGATCTTAAATCTACAAATTATAAAAAGGCGTTAATTTAATGGGCTAAATCTAATTAATTTTATTAAATGAGGTGGGCCTATATCTAATTTACTAAATGGGTCTAAGTTATCTATAACCTAAATCTAATTAATTATGGGCCTAAAATGCATTTTAATCAGTTAAACCTAAAAAAAACCTAAATTTATTTAAGTGGATTGGAACCTAATATGGGCTTAAGACCTAAAACACATAAGAATAAATAAACAAGCCCAAAAATAAATAAAACATATTAAAACAATTAAATAATAGATCAAACAATTAATTAAATCAATTCCTTTTAAACCCTAATTTCCATTAACATGCAACCTGAATTAATCTACTCCCACTGTTGATTTTAATTAATTACCCAATTGAAATCCTAATTTTAATAACCAATAATTATAATGAAAAAACATGCAATCGCACACATAATTTCATTATTCCCACTATTGAGGCTGTTACAATAATATATTGAAAATAATAATAAAAATAATTATTACAACCCCCAAAACATAAATAAAATAAAGAAATTAAAAAAAAAAACCTAAAAACTAAATTTACAAGGTCTTATCCATGGCATTCCATGGACTTCTCATGAGTTTAGTCCTCCATAATCACCATAAAAAAAGAACAAAAAATATGATTAGTGAATAAGTTATAACAATAATAAAACAAAATTATAAATCAAATAAAATAATATAAGGAGAAGATAATACTTATGGATGATTTTAATGGAGTACTCCTTATATTTTATAAAATCACCATTCTTGATAGGTCTTCAAATGTTATTTTTCAAAAATCCTCCAAAGATCTTTAATCAATCAATTAAGCAAAGGAATTTTTTGTAGATAATAAAATGCTTTTTCCTCTCTTTTCTTCACTTTTTCATTTTTTTTCTTCCCTCCTTTCTCTTTTTTCTCTTTTCTCCTTTTTCCTCTCTCTGCTCCCTCTTTTCAAGAGCCAAAACACTCCTTATATAGTGAGACATCTTCAAACTCTAGTTATAAAATAATTTTAGGAGAATTTCAAACCAATTAGAACTCGAGAAAAAGATTTTTTTCTAGAAAATTCGAGAACCCGAGCGAAAGAGGTCTAATTCCAACTGGAATTATGTAATTCCGATCGGAATTAGTGTACTTCTTATTAGAATGACACAATTCCTATTAGAATTATGTAATTCCAATCGGACCAATCAAAATTATAAAATTTTGATCACTTTTTTTTAACTTTTAATTATAAAAAGGTCCTTGAAAAAATTTAAGTTTTGCAATTAGATCCTTAAAAGCATTATAATTTATTCCATGAAAACATGAAATCTTTTCTTTGAAAAATGCAATCAGACCTCTGAAGTTTCAAAGTTCAAGTACTAAAGACCTATTCATGATATTTTCATTATTAGAGTCCTTGATCGCATCCATAACTCATTATCCTGAAATTGAGTGTCTACAGTAGGTCTTTCATCATATTTTTCCTATAAAAGGGGATATAAAGGAGCTATTGAGGGCATTTAAGGGGGGAATACCATCGCTAAGAAGGCAAAGTATGGAATTGAAGAGCTTAACAAGGATTGAAGATTGAAGTATGCTTTCAATGAGTTTTATCTTTTCTTCTTCTTCTTTTCTTATGAATAGCTAAATTAATTAAAGTTTGGTTTTGGAGTAGCTAGTTAATACTTGTTAGGGTTTTTATTTCTTAATAATGATTTAATTTTCAGTCAACTTTATGAGTTGTGTTTAATGTCTTATATTCAATTAAAGGCCCAATTGTTTGCATATATGTAGATAAATTAGAGATAATGAAAGTTACATGATTTATCAGCTTATAGATTTGTAAAACTTAGGAACCTTGATCATGAAAGTAGATGAATCCTTTAGGGATCAATAAATTTCAAAGAAACATAATGAGGTTTAGTTAATTGATGTGACCATGAAAATAGGTTGTAACTAACTTTGGTATTCTTAGATGATCTCGAAAGAGACTTTAGGTAATTTGAGTGGTTTACCCTTGATTATAATCAATGAAATAAACTAACTTAATTTTGAAATTCAAGTCCTAACTAGTTAAATAAACTCAATCTCTATTTTATCCTTATACATTTAATTAAATTAATTAGAGTGGATAGTTTTTTTAATTTATTTAATTTAATTCTTAAAATTTATATTGATTTGTGCTAGCTAGGGAAAATTGATTGACAGTTAGTGCTTAGTACCATTTCCTTATAGGAACGATACTCTACTTATCACTTTATTACTTGTCATGATCAGTACACTTGTAGAGTTATGCTAATTAGTTTTGGTGCCGTTGCTGGGGATTGGCGTTACTAATATTAACACATTTTTTATTTTTGTCAAACTAGCACTTTGTTTTATTGGTAAATAATTTGTCATGGATAATAATGAATTTTCTTATCAATTTTTAAGGTCTAATGTGTATGATCCTATATAATGTAGAACATATGCAATTTAATTATTTTCCATCTTATTTTCAGGTTTGTAATTGGTGTGGAGAGAACCACAATGGAGCAAATTGTCCATATTATTCATATTCACCTTTATCACCTCATTACAACCCATATTAAAGCAGGTATATGGATCACACTTGGAATTTTCAACAAGAACCTAAGTCAAATCTTGAGATAATATTGGAAAATTTCATTCAAGAAATAAAGAAGTTTGAAGAACAATACTTGGAGGACAAGTTGAAGTAATTCATTCAAGCACAAACTAAGGTAAATCATAAATTAGAGGAGACTCTTAGGTAATATGAGGAGCATTTTAGGTATATCAATTTAAAGTTAGACCAAACTATAGAAAGTCAAATTACATGCTTCCAAAAACTTTAATTATGTGCACCTATGAATTGCTCTACACAACTAACACAAGGAGAAAGTATATGGGATGATAAGAGCACTTTGAGTGAAGATGATGAAGACACTTTTAAGTTGTGCCATGATGAGCAAGAAGAGAATATCACTAAGGAAATTGAAGAAGTGTCCAAGTGTAAGAATCAATTTGTAGATATCAAGGATGACGAAGTACAAAGTCACTCAACTCAACTTCAAGATGACTTGGATGACAAAATTGTAACAATTCTTAAAGCTACAAGGGATGAAGATGAGTCATCTATAACTGACAATGCATATATTCCATGACCTATTACGGTTAGACAAAAGGAATCCATGAAAGGTGTTGGACTGTTTAAGAACCCGTATGAAAAGCCTTATATTCTTCAAGTAATTTTAGAACAAAAAATTTGGCATATGAAGTCTGCACTTTATTACCTAGGCATAAGGGAGCTTAACAAAAGCAAGGAAAGGAAGATACTTCTAAGAACACTTCCTTATATTCGGTTGTACCTATGATACTACACATTCAAGGGGTCAAGCTAATGACCTAAAATTAATGCTTATTGGGAGGCAACCAAGTGTGTTTTGATTTATTTCTTTTGTTTAAGTTTATTATTAGTTTGTTTTTTCCTTTTATTTTTCTTAGTTGTTGTTATTTTAGTTTATAGGTCATTCAAACATTTGGAGCAAGCATAAAAGGAAGACATATGCTTACTAGGGAAGTCCTCATTTTCTTTTTCTTATTTTAATATTTTTGTCATTGAGGACAATGTCATAGATAAGTGTGGGGGAATGTCAAATGTTATGATTTTTTTTTTATATTTGTGTGTTTTATTTATTTTTGCATGCGTATTAGTTAAATTAAGAAAATATAATTTTTTTAAAAATGTGATAAGATTCATTAACTTTCAACTCGTTTTCCCACATTTACAGTAATGCTTTTCCTTAAAACTTTTTATTTTAATTTTGTGCAAAAATGAAGCTCAATTGTGATTAGAGGTCTGCATTTTATAAGTATGCATTTTTTATTAAATTATCAAAATATTGAATGTTTTATTAATTAAGGTAGTTAAACATGGTCATTATATATGTATAATTTAGTTCTTACAACTTAGGCATGAACCAAAAGACTGAATTTGAGCACGAAATTGGGAGATTAAATGAATTTTTTATAAAAAAAAAATCTCTTTTCTTAAGTAAGAGCAATGCTTAATTGTAAATTTTTTCATGCTCTAAATCTACTCTAATGCTCTAATTAGAGTAAAAGTATCCAAAGGACCTACTTGGTGGTATCCATGCTTAGTAGTATGGGAATGGCAAAGGATTACTAAAGTGGGAAGATTTTATTAGAGAGAAAAAGGATAAGATGAAGCATAAAACGCACTTGTCAAATAAAAGAAAAGACATTGTGAAATGAAGCGTAAAATGCATTCACAGCCAATTTTTTTTTCTCCTTAGGTTATATTCATTAGATTTCAAATAGGTTATATGTTTCGGTTGTGATTAGTAAATTGTTCATATATGATGTATTTTTGTCTGATTATCTTTTTAATAACATGTTTCAATCTCGGTGTTGTCCATTTGCATGTCTTTGAAATTATAACTCTTTGATTGTAGATGAGCTAGTATTTAAATCTGATTTTTGCTTAAGGACAAGCAAAGCTCTAGTGTGGGGGAATTTATTGAGTATAATTTTATATATGTTTTAGAATTGAATTTTAATGAATTTGGAATAAATAGTTAGTAATAATTGGGAAGAATTTACGTTTAATTAGGCATTTTGTTTAAGTTGGACCTTCATTCTAGTTTCTTATTTATTTTTGGTTTATTTAAGAGTTTTTATTTGATATTAATAAGGATTTCCCCTTTTTATAGGAAAGATTGAAAAGAAAGCCTAAAATAGTCAAGGAATGCTAAACGTGGCCTTGACATAGGCGTGCTTGTGCCCATGTCACGTTTTGATAAAAGAATCAAGGCAGCATGGCTTAAGCATAGCCATGCTGGAAGCCGTGTCAACCATTGGAATTGAAGGAGTTGTGACATGGGATGGAGCACATGCATGCTCAAAACTGTGCCTTTTTTTATGTGAATTGAAGAATCTACAAAGGACCACATGGATTAAGCATTGCTGTAAGCACCCAATTTTAGGATAATCGAGTATAGGTGCGACAAAGAACTTCAATGATGAAAAAGTTATAAATAGGTCATCAATACTTGAAGTTTGAAACCTCAAAATCCTTAATGCATTTTCAAAAAAAGTTTAATTGGTTTTTTAAGGACTTAATTGTAATTTTTTATGACCTAATTGAAAATTTTTAATTCTTTCAAGGGTCTTTTTGTAAATAAAAGTAAAAAAGATCGAAATTCTATAATTTCAACAAGAATTACATAATTTTGATTAGAATTACACAATTCCAATCAAAATTATACGTTTTTCATCTATTTTTTATATTTTTACAGTAAATAAAAATATGTTTCCTGAATTTTATTAAATTCCTTTCTAGGATTTATCTAGAATTTTAGGAATTAAAATCCTTTTAAAATTGAAAATTTTTCAGTCCTAGGGTTTTTCTATGAAAACTTAGCCAAAGTTCTTTTGTGGGGGGCTCACTTTGGAGCTGACTTTTCACTTTTTTTAGGAGCTCTCTCTTTTTCTGAGACTTTTCCTTTTCAAGACAATACACAAAAAAAAATATATTCTCTGTGATTTATTCATTTTGAAGCAAGGAGCAATAGACTTTTGAGAAGGAGAATAACAAGTTTTTTTGAAGACTTACTAAAAGACAATAGTGATTTTACTAGTCTGAGGGGCAACCTTTGTTGCATCCATAACCATTATCTTTTTCCTATCTTCTTTTATTTTTATTTTATTGAATTTTAGTTTTGTTCAATTTTTTATTGTTATTTTATTCACTAATCATTGTTTACCCTTTTGTGATAGTGATTATGGAGGAGATTACATGATGATCTTACTAGGTGAACAAAATCCATATAGGTCCATGGAATGCCATGGATTGAACCATGTAGCTAAATATAGTTTCTAGTTTTTTTTTATTATTATTTATTTTTGGGTTGTAATAATTTTTTCTCTTCTTATTATTTTCAATATATCATTGTAATAGCCCCAATTGTATGAATAATGAAATTATGTGTGTGCCTGTATGTTTTGTTTAATCTGTTAGTAAAATTAGGGTTTCAACTGGGTAATTAATTAAAATTAATGGCTATAAAGATAATTAGGTTTTTTTAACTAAAATTGGATTAGATTTAAGTGGTTAGAATTATGGTTGCTTGTTAATTATTTTATTTGTTGTTCATGGTCACTTTAATTAAATTAGGATTTTTTATAAGAAATAAATTTAATTAATTGTTTGATCTTTTATTTGATTGTTTTGATGTATTTTTATTATTTTGGGCTTCTTTGTTTATGTGTTTTGGGCCTTAAGCCTATGATAGCCTCTAACCCTTTTAAATAAATTTAGGTCTAGATTTTAATTAATTGAAATACATTTTAGGCCCATTTAGTTAATTAGAATTAGGCCTACCTAATTTAATTTAATTAATTTAGACTTAGCTCAACAAATTAAAGTCTTTTTCATAACTTGTAGATTTAAGATCACCTTAGAATTAAAACATATAGAATTAGGCCCACAAATTTAAATACTTCATAATTTGTAGATTTAGACCCATTTTTAGAATTAAAATAAATAGACTTAGGTTCATTTAATTAAAATCGAATAGGAATTAGACCCATTAGTCTTTAGCGTCACTTGTAAATTAAATCGTGTAGATTTAGCTCATTTAATTAAAATCAATGTAAATTAGACTGACCTAGGGATTATGATTTAAATCAATGAATTGTTTACTTGTATATTTCATGACTAGTTTTCCTAGAATTAATTGTTTAAATAAAGGTTTAAATGAAATTGCATGTAAATAGAGGGTAAGATAGTAATTAATAAAGTAATTCTAAATGAACACAAGACTAAAAGAAGTTGGTATTCTGTATCCAAAATCTCCTAGTTGTAGTGTTGGCTTTCGTTTAAAGAATCGAGTACTACCTTTTTAATTTTTCCCAATTATTACCCTGGGTGGTGACTCGTCATCTCCACACCATGTCTTTGTGATAGTGGTTAGTGTGTTTTCTAAAGCCTTGACCTCAAACAATGTTGTGGTTGCTAAAATCTTGGGCGCACACTAAACCCTTACAATGGCCATGCTTGAAACTGTGACCGCTTCTATCCAAGTTGAAGAAATGTGAAAGCTCAACATGGCTTAAGAATGGCCATGCTTAAAGCCATACTGTAAAAGTGAGGACATGACATAGTCATGCTTAAGCCATGCTTAGGCCATGTTAAGTAGAAAAATATTCCTTTTTAGAGGAAACTTGAAAATTTAAGTCAAATTAGGTTTCCATTGAATTTGCAATATAAAAGGAGGACAAAATGGGGTTTTTATTCATTCCTTATCAAGGAGAATCATTCATATTCAGAGAAAACTTCCTTTTTGAGAATTTAAGTGCAAGTAGGTTTTCCATCAGATTTTTCCTATAAAAGGGGATACAAAGGAGCTATTAAGGGCATTCAAGGGGCAAACACTGTTGCTAAGAAGGTGAAGCATGGAATTAAAGAGCTTAATAAGGATTGAAGATTGAAGCATGCTTTCAATGAGTTTTATTTTTCCTTCGTCTTCTTTTCTTATGAATAGCTAAATTAATTATAGTTTAGTTTTCGAGTAGCAAGTTAATACTTATTGGGATTTTTATTTCTTATTAATGATTTAATTTTTAGTTAATTTTATGAGTTGTGCTTAATGTCTTGTATTCAATTAAGGGCCCATTTGTTTGCATGTATATGGATAAATTAGAGACAATGAAAGTTGCATGATTTATCAGCTCAAAGACTTATAAACTTAGGAACCTCAATCATGAAGTAGATGAATTCTTCAGGGATTAATAAATTACTAAGAAACTTAATGACGCTTAGTTAATTAAAGTGACCATGAAAATAGACTGTACTTAACTTTGGTATTCTTAGGCAATCTCGAAAGAAACTCTAGGTAATTTGAGTGGTTTACCCTTAATTATGATCAATGAAATAGATTAACTTAATTCTATAATTCAAGTCCTAACTAGTGAAACAAACTCAATCTCTATTTTATGCCCATTTTTTTAATTATATTAATTAGAGTAGATAATTTATTTTAATTTATTTAATTTAATTCTTGCAGTTTATATTGATTTATGCTAGCTAGGGAAAATCAATTGACAATTAGTGCTTAGTATCCTTTCTTCATGGGAATGATACTCTACTTATCACTTTATTACTTGCCACGATCCATAAACTTGTGAAGTTGTGCTAATAGGTTTGGATAAATTATAGCAATGGAGAGGAAACAATAATGAAGATGGAAAGAGGAAACAAGGTGATATGGGTTAATGATGAGAGAAAAGATATGTAAGGACTATATGGAATATGTTAGTAATAAAATAGAAGAGTTAGAGATAGACAAAGGAGGACACGAACAAGCAATTATGGAGAGAATATAAAAAAAAAAGAACAAATAATAATGAAAGCATTATGGTAGGGAAGAAGATATAAACTAGAGATGGGAAGATGTGTTGGAATATTATGACATATATTAGTGTAAGAGAAGAGAGTTGTGATAGAGAAGGAGACAAATGGTGAACAAAAAAAAAAGAACTACTAGAGAATAAGGCTATAAGGGTTTCCAATAAGAGCTGGAGAGTAAGGGGTTTTTCTTTCTCTCTTATTTATTTTACTAAGTTCTTAATTTATTTTATTTTTAGATTTGAGAACATGATGAATATTATGTTTAGTTAGTTTTATTTATGTTGGGGGTTGAACTTATTTTAATTTAAGTTGATTTATATATATTGTTTTTCCTTTTAATTTGCTTTAAGCATTCATTAAACTTAATTGTTTATGATTTGGTCATTCATAATTAATTTTTAATTAAGGTTAATTATTGAGAAATATTAATCTTAATAGAAATATGAATGCTTGATTAATTTATTTAAGTCCAGAGATAGCTTAAATTATTTTAATTTCAATTGATTGTGCTTTATGATTTATTTACTAAATTTGATTAGGTTTTAATTTAATGAGAATTAGGTAAAGCATTTTCAATTGATAGAAATAAATTAAGTTTTACTTGAGAAAGATTAATTACTACCTTTGAACCCCTAAGAATTGCAATAGAAAGAAGACTAATTTCTTGTAATCGACTTCATTAAAATATAGTGATACAATCCCTAACATTATTCTATCATTTGCCTGTTAAAATTTATTTGCTTGTTAAAATTTAAATTAATAGATTTTATTATTTAGTTTCATTTTGGCTATTAAAACTTAGCAATTATAATTTAGTTGATATTTGATTCTTAGACAAGTAAAAAACAGAATTAATAGTTGGATAGACATTCAATCCTCATGGAATCGACTTGTACTTATTCTATATTACTTGATGAACTTGTATGCTTGTGAAAACCAATCAAGTTTTCGGCACCATTACCGGGGATTGAATAAGTTTAAGAACATAATTGGTTCTATTTTACTTAATTTAAGTTATTTTTTATTTTAAATTTGGATATTCATTTTATTTTTTTATTTTTATTGCAGGAATTGTTATGGTGTATGCCAAACATGCGAAGAGCTAGGATAGATCCTCTCATTTTTATTCCAAAACTTACACAGTTTGAAAGAGAGAATAGGAGGCATTTTAAAGATAAATCAAGTACCATGGCAAAACAACAACAACAAGAAATAACACTCTTGGATTTTGCCATGCCAGGTCTAAATGGTACACAACAAAGTATTGTAAGACCGACAATCAATGCTAACAATTTTGAGATTAAACTGGTCTTACTTTAAATGATCCAGTTAAGTGTTAAATTTTAAGGCTTAGCAAATGAAGACCCCAATGCTCACATCGCTAATTTTATAGAAATCTGTGATACTTTCATGTACAATGGGGAATCAGATGATGCAATTCACTTAAGGCTCTTTCCATTCACATTAAAGGACAGAGCTAAAGCATGGTTGAACTCACAACCACCTACTTTAATAACTATATGGGATCCATTAGAAAAAAAAATTTCTGGCAAAATATTTCCCACCTTAAAAAACAATAAAGATTATTAAAGATATCACTACCTTTCAACAATTTGACATGGATTTCTTGAGTGATGCCTGGGAAAGATTTAAAGAGTTGCTAAGGAGCTATCCTTAGCATGGTTTACCAAAGGATGTGCTAGTCAAAACTTTTTATAATGGTGTTACCCGATCCACTAGAGACACTATTGATGCAGTAGCTAGAGATTTTTTAATGTGAAAAATAGTTAAGGCTACATTTTCATTACTAGAAGATATGGAAAATAATAACTGTCTTTGGCCATCAGAGCGTCAAAACCTACCAAAGCAAGGGGGCAGAATTAGGGTATATGTAGTGACTTCTCTTTAAGCTCAAATAGCATCACTTTTAAAGTAATTAGGGGATCTCAACCATAGAAATGCAGTGGGAGCAACAACTTCATAGTTGTCATGTGAAAATTGCAATATGGGAGGGCACTCAATAGGAGAATATGGATGTGGCAACAATAGTGTATATGGAAATGCAAGCTTAGAGCAAGTCAACTTTATTAAGAATTAATTTCAAGGAAAATAAAGTAACAATCCATTCTCATATACTTATAATCTAAGATGGAGGAATCACCTGAATTTTTCTTGGAATAATAACAACAATTTGGTTCCCCAAGGCTTTCAGAACAACATGACAAGGCAATAACCTCCAGGTTTTCAATAACCTCATTAAGATCGTATGGCCATAATGGACTATAAATTAAATAAATTTTTAGAGGCTATGTCCAAAAAAATGAGCCATCAAAATAAAAATAAAAAAGAGAAGCAAATGGAGGAAAAATTTGATTAGATAGCTAAAAACCATTCATCTTCAATTCATAATATTGAGGTACATTTAGGTCAGCTTACTAATGCACTAGCACAAAGAAATTAATGGAATCTTCTAAGAAATACCAAAATAAATCTAAGGGAGCAGCTGAAAGCAATTACACTAAGGAGTGGCAAAGAGATAAGATCAAGAGATAAGCTTAAGAAAGAAGTTATGGAGACTCAAGAAAAGAAATTTAGAATGGTGATAATGACTCTAAGGAAGGTAAAGGAGCAGCAAGTAAAAGATAGTGATGGGAAAGAGTAGCCACCTGTATCTAATTCCTAGAAATATAAGACAAGAATGCCACAGAGATTGAAGAAACCCAATGATCAAAAAGAGGTTTGCTAAATTTTTAAATACTTTTAAAAAGCTTGAACTTAACATTCATTTTACCGAAGCTCTTGCAAAAATGCTAATATATGCCAAGTATTTAAAGAATGTTATCACTAATAAAAGAAGATGGGATGACAACCAGACTGTGGAATTAATAGAAACTTATAGCTCTATCATCACTCATAATTTACCAACTAAATTAAAGACCCAAGGAGCTTTACTCTTCCTTATGTAGTTGGTGCTCAAGAATTTCCTATATGTTTATATAATTTGGGTGCAAGTATTAACCTTATACCATTTTCTCTTTTCAAAAAATTACAACTTGCCGAGTTAACCCCTATGAACATGACTTTGTAACTTGCAGATCATTCTACAAAGAAACCATATAGGATCATTGAGGATGTTTTAGTTAAAGTATACAAATTTATTTTTCCTGTTGATTTTATAGTCTTAGATTTTGAATAAGATAGTAAGTGTCTTCTAATTCTTAAGAGGCCATTTTTAAATACTAGGAGAGCCATTATAGATGTTTATGAAGGAAAAATCACTCTTAGGGTTAGTGATAAGAGTGTGGAGTTTGTGATGCCTCGATTAATGAAGTACTTTGAAGAGGAACTTTGCATGAGAGTAGAAGTTGTAGATGAGGGTGTGAGGGAGGTGACTTTGAATAAATAAATTTTTTACAAAAGCTTCAAGTGTGAAGTAATTAGTGAACCCTCACAAGAACCCATTTTTGTTAAGCCTGAAATGTTAGTTCGTAGTGACAACTCCACTCCTTCATCTATTGTAAAACCACCCAAGCTAGAGCTTAAACCGTTACCTACCCATTTGAGATACACTCTTTGAAGGGAGGGAAACACTTTTCCCATTATCATTTCTAATAAGTTGTCTATTGAATAGGATAAAAGGATATGTGAAATTATGAGAAATAGGGTAAAGTCCATTGGGTGGTCGATTTTATATATAAAAGGGATTAGCCCTTCAATTGTTATGCACATAATCCATATGGAAGAGGGGAGTAGGGCTATCATAGAGAGAAAAAAGCGCTTGAATCCAAACATAAAGGAAGTGGTCAAGAAGGAGATTGTCAAGTTATTGGATGTAGGCATCATTTACCCAATTTCTGATAGTGAGTGGGTAAGCCCAATGTAGTGTGCACTAAAGAAGAGTGGAATGACTATTATGAAAAATGAAGCAGGTGAGCTAATTTAAAAAAAATGGCTAATCGGTGGAAAATGTATTGATTACCAAAAATTGAACTCAACCAACATGTAAAGGAACTTTGCATGAGAGTAGAAGTTGTAGATGAGGGTGTGAGGGAGGTGACTTTGAATAAATAAATTTTTTACAAAAGCTTCAAGTGTGAAGTAAATAGTGAACCCTCACAAGAACCCATTTTTGTTAAGCCTGAAATGTTAGTTCGTAGTGACAACTCCACTCCTTCATCTATTGTAAAACCACCCAAGCTAGAGCTTAAACCGTTACCTACCCATTTGAGATACACTCTTTGAAGGGAGGGAAACACTTTTCCCATTATCATTTCTAATAAGTTGTCTATTGAATAGGATAAAAGGATATGTGAAATTATGAGAAATAGGGTAAAGTCCATTGGGTGGTCGATTTTATATATAAAAGGGATTAGCCCTTCAATTGTTATGCACATAATCCATATGGAAGAGGGGAGTAGGGCTATCATAGAGAGAAAAAAGCGCTTGAATCCAAACATAAAGGAAGTGGTCAAGAAGGAGATTGTCAAGTTATTGGATGTAGGCATCATTTACCCAATTTCTGATAGTGAGTGGGTAAGCCCAATGTAGTGTGCACTAAAGAAGAGTGGAATGACTATTATGAAAAATGAAGCAGGTGAGCTAATTTAAAAAAAATGGCTAATCGGTGGAAAATGTATTGATTACCAAAAATTGAACTCAACCAAAAGGAAGGACCATTTTCCTCTCTCGTTCATTGACCAAATGTTGGAAAGAATATCAAGGCATGCATATTACTGTTTCTTGGATGGTTATTAAGGTTATAACTAGATTTTTATTTTTCCAAAGGACCAAAAGAAAATAATGTTCACATGCCCATATGGAACTTTTGCTTATTGATACATGCCTTTCAGACTATGCAATGCACTAGCTACTTTTCAAAGATGTATAATAGTAATTTTTCTAATCTTATTGAGAACATCATAGAGTTATTTATGGATGACTTCTCTATTTTTGGTGATTCTTTTGAATTATGTTTGTCTAACCTTGATAGGGTCTTGAAAAGATGTAAAGAAGCTAACCTTGTTCTTAACTATAAAAAGTATCATTTTATAGTAGAAGAAGGGATAGTCCTTGGTCATAAGATTTTGAATGCAGGGATCAAGGTAGATCAAGCTAAAATACAAATTATTGAGAAGTTACCACCTCCAACAACAGTCAAAGGAGTTCAAAGATTTCTAGGATATGCGAATTTTTATTAGCCTTTCATAAAAAAAATTATTTGATTGCTAAGCCTTTAACCCAATTCTTAGTTAAAAATGCTCATTTTGTATTTAATTATAATTATTTAAATGCTTTCAATGGGTTAAAGGAGGCTTTGGTTTCAACCCTAATTATTTCACCTCCTGATTGGGCACTTCCATTCGAGATCATGTGCAACACTAGTGACCACACTATAGGGGCATTATTTGGTTAGAGGAAAGAAAATAAGCTCCATGTCATATATTATACAAGTAGAACTCTTATAGAGGCCCAGTTAACTACACCATAACCAAGAAAGAAATATTGGCAGTGGTTTTCATTATTGATAAATTCAGGTCATACTTAATTGGTTCAAGGTTATTATTTTCACTAATCATGCAGTAATAAAATATCTTTTGGCTAAGAAGGATGCAAAACCATGTCTTATTCATTAAGTGTTACTTTTATAAGAGTTTGACTTGGAGATCAAAGACAAAAAAGGCTTTGAGAATATTGTAGCTGACCATTTATCTATATTAGATGGTTATAAATAAGTGAAGCAAGAAGAGGATATCAATGAATTTCCTTATGTTTTGTTCCTAGTAGTTCAACATTTTAATGCTTAATGGTTTTCAAACATCACCAACTATTTAGCATGTGAAGTGTCACTGCAATAATTCTCTTATCAACAAAGGAAGAATTTCCTCTACAAGGTGAAGCACTATCTGTAGGAGGATCCATTTCTATACAAGATTTATGAAAATAGACTAATTAGGAGGTACGTTCCTAAAATTGAAATGTTGAAAATTTTATCTCATTTTCATGATTCTGCATATGGTAGGTATTTCGGAGCAACAAAAAATGTTGGAAAGGTGTTAGAAAGTGGTTTTTTCTTACCTAGTTTATTCAAAGATACCAAGGAGTATGTGGAACACTATGATAAATGTCCAAGATATGGGAATATCTCCAAAATGAATGAAATGCCACTCACATTATAGACGGCAGGGTTTAGCGCATGCCTAAGATTTTAGCAACCTCGACACTAATTAGGATCAGGGCCCTAGAGAACACACTAACCATTATCACAAAGACATGGCATGGAGATGAGGAGTTATCACCTAGGGTAATAATTGGGACAAATCAAAAGGTGATACTCGATTCTTTAATAGAAAGCTAGCACCACAACTAGGAGATTCTAGGAACAGAATACTAACGTTTCATAGTCTCATGTTCATTTAAAATTACTTTATAAATTATTACTTCATTCTCTAATTACATGCAATTTTATTAAACCCTACTTGAACATCCATCTAACCCTATGGCATCTAGTCAATAAAATCACACATAAAAAATGCATTCAAGCGCATTGTCCCTAAGACTAAACTAGGTTAATTTTATTGAAAGTTAGCTAGATTTACAATTTTTATTTACAAATGAAAATAAACTAAAGGTGGACCTACATTGTTATTAGTTAGTGAGCTTAAGTCTATTGTTTTTAATTATCTAAAGGTGGGCCTAAATCTATAAGTTTTAAAGAAATTGGATTTTATAAATGGGCCTAGTCTAACTTAATTTTATTTTAAGCGAAATGTGGGCCTAAGTCTAGTTATTTTAAAGGAAATTAAATTAAATGGGCAAAGCTAAGTCTAAATTAATTTTAGTTAAAAAAATGAGCCTAAGTCTAAATTAACCTAATGGGCCTAAATTGATTGTAATTAATTAACATAAACCATTTTAAGCCTATTTTATTTAGTGGGTTTGAACCTATCGTGGGCTTGGGGCCCAAAAGGATAGAAACATAAAAAATAAGCCCAAAATAAATAAAACACAAAACATAGATCAAACATACATTTTAATGATGTTCTTAAAAACCTAAATCAATTTACATGCAACCCTAAATTAATCTACATCCATAATAGATTTTAATTGATTTTTACCCAATTGAACCTAAATTACTAATTCATTTTAAAAGCAAAAAAGTAAAATTTTATTATTCCCACTACTGGGATTATTACAATATTCTACATATTAAAAATTAAAATTAATTATAAACCCAAATTAATTAACACACAAAACATAGAAAAAATAATAAACGCAGAAACATCAAACCCTAAAATCTAATCACAATTCAGAATCCATGGCATTCCATGGATCTTCTATTTGATTTCCAGATATCTAGCAGTGACCTCATCAATCTCCAATTGGATTCCAAAAGGAAAACATAAAGAAAAAAAAGAAAAAAAAACACAAAAATCACATTAGCCAAATGAATAAAATAATAATTAAATTAAAAAGGAAATCAAATAATGATTAAAGGAGATTAAATTAAAAAGAAAATCAAAAGACAGGAGAAAATAGAAATGAGATGTTATGCATATGCTCTTGGATGCCCCCTCAGATTGAGATTGTCACTGTTTTGAGAATTGACTCTGTGTTTTTTTGATTTCTAAACTATTGAAAACCAAAGAGAGTACTTTTTTATGCAGTCAAGAAAAACTCTTTTTTTTTTCTCTCTGGGATTTTTAGGGTTTCTATGCAATCAGGAGCTAGCCCTCACTCACGCAATCTCTGTATTTTTAAATCAAAGACTTACAAATAGACTTTCCTCTATTCTAGGAACTGACCATATCTCTTATTTTTTAAAATTTTTACACGTTTTGAACAAGTAAAACCACAATTATCTTTTAATAAAATATTCAAAATTAACTTTCAACCAATCAACGAATAGAAAAATACTAAAAAATGATTAAAAAATTAAAAATATTACGTAATGCCGATCAGCATTAAGCAAATGTCAGTTAGCATTAAATAAATGTCGACTAGCATTTTGCTTATGCAACCCAAAATTTTTTTAACTTTTAATTATCAAAAGACCCTTGAAAACTTAATTTTTTACAATTAAATCCTAAAAACTTTACAATTTAGTCCCTAAAGTCTAGAAAATCGACAACCGAGTTCAATTTTTGAATAAATTTCATCATAGGGGCTTACATTGCAATTGTGTACAATTGCATCCTGAAATTGGGTGCTTACAATTGCCCCCTTTTGTCATTGTTTACTTGAAAAATTATGATAAAGCAATAGAAGCACAGAATTTCAATAGAAAGAAATTAGGAAACTTAATTATATCCTAATTGATAGATTGATGCTCAAATTACTATGCAATTTTAAGTAAGATGTAATGTTTAACAAGTTTCACTATATTTCCTATGGAACGTCTAGTGAACTTTATGCAAATGAGTTTTGCTATATTCCTTGTAGGGCATTTAACGATGATGAATTTCGTTATATTCACTGTGGGATGTCTAATAAACATATGATTTAAAAATATGTTATAGTTCTTGTGGAACGTCTAGCAATGTTAAATTTTATTATATTCCCAGTGGGACGTCTAACGAACATATGATTTAAAAATATGGTATAGTTCCTATGGAATGTCTAGTAATGATGAATTTCGTTATATTTCCTATGGGATGTCTAATGAACATTTGATTTAAAAAATATGCTATAGTTTCTGTGGAACGTCCAGCAATGACAAATTTCATCATATTCCTTATAAGACGTCTAACAATGTATACTATATTCCCTGTGGGACATCTAGTAAGAATGATTAAAAGCATGCTATAGTTCCTGTGGAGCGTCTAGCGATTTAAAATTCGCTATATTCCCTATGGGATGTTTAGTAATTGTGATTTTCACTATATTCCCTGTGGGACGTCTAGTGATTATGATTTTCACTATATTCTCTGTGGGACATTTAGAGATTATGATTTTCACTATATTCCTTATAGGATTTCTAGTGATTGTGATTTTATAATGTGTTATAACTATTATGTAGTGTCTAGCAAGTTGTGATTATTATAACAACTGTGTAGCATGTAACAAATTGGATTTTGAAAATTATGTTATAACTACTATGTAGCATATAACAAAGTGAATATGAAAATTGTGTTATATCTACTGTGTAGCATATAACTAAGATGAAGTGCAGTGTATGCAAAATGCAGACATCATATTGGAATTTCATGCTGACTAGGATTCTGAGATTTTGTCTTAATTGACTGTGACTCTTATCAACCATCTTCATTACTTAATGACCTTGATTAACTTGTTGGCGTTAATGCTAATTTCACATGTTGGGTTTATTTTTTTTTTGGAATTGTTGTTCCTGAAAACTTGTTGAAGTTAGTTTTAGCATGATAATTGTACAACAAAATACATTATATTTTTAGAATATAAGAAATTACTTTATTAGGAGATAATGTGCATTCAACGAATCTCATTAATTTTGATTTCTATGACTATTATTTATTTGCCATTCATAAAGGTCAAAGGTATCATTAACCATCTTATGTTGAGAACATATTTTTTACCAAGTTTAGAGCTTACTTCCACATCTAATTTTAGGGAGAATTTGCTAAACAAAACTTGTGGAAATTGAGTATAAAAAGATTAAATTTTGAGTATTAAAATAGTCTTTAAATTATTTTTATGCTTTTCTTCCTTATCTGAGTATTCCCCCGTCTTTCTCGTATTACTCAATATAGATACCCGCCTTTCTCGTATTACTCAGCGTGGATACTGCCAGAGGTTCACATTGATACTCTTGCTCATTTATTAGCATTAGAGTAAATCATGCTTGCTCTTATTTTGATTCTCCTCTTAGTGTTCCCCTGCCTTTCTCATATTACTAAGCATGGATACCATTGAGGGATTTGTCCTCATACTTATTTCTGAGTATGGAGTAGATTATATGCACATTTATTATTCAAAAGACTAAAATGATACTTTGAAATTCAAGCAATTTATACTGCAAGTCTATGGATTTTGTCTTTGCATATTCTTTCCCTCGTTTAGGTATGAAGCAAGCATTAGATTGATTACAGTTTATAAACTCTCAACATAAAGTCATTAACTAATCATTTGAATTCTGTGAGGCTAATAAAAAAAGCTATTATAATCAAAGTCATGAGATAGGCTTTTTGCACATGATCTCATGAAGTGGATGAATTTACTTTTAATTTGTGAATTTTATGATCGAGATGGTACTTTATTACATAATAGAGTTCCGTTACTTCCCTTTATTATCTTGGTGAGGGTTTAGCATTTGCTATCTTACCCATTCTTATTGATGTATTAATTCATTTCCCCTTCTTCATTCTTTTACTTTTTTTCTCTACACAAAATACCATAAGTTAGTATGGTCTATTTGCAAATGAATAAAATTTTTCAAAATGCAGTGTTATTCTTTTGCATTCTTCCCTTTTTATTATGATGATGATGTCTCTGATCACAAAGTTATAATACTCCATCATTGAAGTCATGGCCTAGGGTTGAATTTGCCTTTCCACCATTCCATTTATACCATGGTAGAGGGCTTCATTCCTCTTTTTGACATCTCCTATAAAAAAAGGTTCAGGAGTTAGAGATCTTATTTCATGATCAAATAATTTTCCAGAGTGCATTCATTTTAAGTTTTGAGTGCGTTCTTCCCTTTTAAAAGGCCGACGAATGTATTGCTGACATATTGGACCTTCTCATCACCATATTCCATACCTATACTAGTCTAATTATTATGGAGAGATATTCTAGATGATGTTGGCAATGAGACTATGGAGATGGATATTGAGTTTGAGGAGCCTAAACATCTTATCTAGCCTTTTAAGGTCACTAAGATGACGCTTTCACAAATATCACTTTCTATGATATTACCTTACTAGATAGGCCCATAATTAATTAGGCTCCCACGATCTAGAGCCCCATTGAGCATTAGGTTCACCTGAATAGTGTCACCCCTTTTCCTTTAGATGCTTCACATGTGAACATTCTGACTACCTTTTTGCGCTTTTACAACCCTAATCTTGAATGTTAGTAGCAAAGTGTTTGCACAATCTTGCCTAGGCTCAAAGAATTTATTATGCAAAGCAAGTATTTCATAATAAATGTATGCATGTTATGTATGACATGCATGATCCTAATAGGTCTTCTGTTTGGAATAAAGCTATATTTACAGCTTGGAGTGTGAGAATAAGGTGCCTCATCAACAGCTTGTAGGTTTAAGCAATGGATGCTTTATTGTTGGTACTTTTGATGTCAGAGCTTCTATTACAACTCATAGAACAGATGATCAGGCTAGCAAGTGGGGTCCATGGCTTTACACTTAAGCTCGTGATTGATCGATGCACTATTGAACTTTTCTTTCTATTACTACTTTTGTTGTATGATAATTGATGTATTTTTATGCTTGTAGTTTACTCGTTTCTGCCTTAAGATCTTTTTCACAAACTTCAAAGTTCTAATGTTGTATTTATTATTTTTCCCCTAAGTTTCCCTAGAGTTACATTTTACCCCCAACTTCATTTTGAATTCATCCTAGCAGTCTTTTTCTTCATATGTGCAAGAGACTCAATTTGGTCACTGTTTTTATTAACCCTTTGTCTTACTAACCCTATTAGTTACAATCTCATGTATTGAAGATACAGAGGAGTAGGTGAACTGATTGAAGTGAGCTCTTGATAATGAAATCAACTGGACTTGCACTTCGAGGAATTCTTGAGCATAATATAAGGCTTGATGTTGATGCAATAATTAATGACAATTATAAGGTATGGGTTACAATGCAAGTTACTGAGCCACCTGAATTCTTAAGGTATAAGGGGATGCTAGGCTTATAAAGAAAACTAAAATGGTGATCTCATAGCTCTGATTTAGCTTTCATTATGTATTGTCTTTCCATTCAAATACTTATGTAGTATGATAAAGACAATTATGAGATATTTGAACAAAAAATTTAAATTCAATTTTAATCATTCATTAGGGCAAAAATGAGAACATTCATTACATCACATGATAAAACTTCTATTATTAACCAATCATCTAATTTTTACCTTACTGTTCTTTTTTCCTTTTCTTTTTTTTCTTCTTTTTATTTTTTTCTTTAAATTTCCTATCTTCAAAGTTACATAATGTGATATATGTATGTTCTGTGAATTTGCATTTCTACGCATATTGAATGAATTTAATTGAATTGAATTTATGTCAAACATGCATATGCAATTAATATCATAATGCACAATACCATTAGGATGTACATTACATAAGTAAGCATGATCAAAATTTATATCATCGATCATGGAAAAATAGAGTTTTCATCCTCAAATATACCGGACATTATTACATTAGTTTCCTCATAAAAAACATCAATAAAGCTATCACTAATGATAGTGGCTAAATCCTAGGATGGCTCCTCTTCAAGTAGCAAACATAGCAACTCTTCGACAGCAACATCACCCATTCTCTCAGTTGCTAGCTTCATCACTTCCTTTTTGTTGTCTTTCACCAAATTCTCCACAATCTGCTCCTTAAAGATCTCAAACCTAGGAACATCTCCTCCAATAACATTGATTGATTCCTTAGCTCTCAAATAGTATTTGCCTTCCCCTGGCTTAATGAAATTCTTACTTATTGGCCTAATTTTCTTTGAGAGCTTTCTTTGCTTGGCATTGAACCTCTTTCTCGCTCTTCTACTTATTAGCTTTATTTTTTTAACATAACCCAAACCAGTTGTATTACCTTGACTTTTGAACTCTAGGAGACTAAGGCTTCCTTGCTCATTCTTTCCTAGCCTTGACCCGAGCTGGTAATTTATACTCTTTATCATTTTTGCTACTCTCGTATCCATTTCAGTTCTATCAAATATCCCAGCAATCTGGAAACTAGGGGGTGCACACATTTGCTTCTGTTTATCTAATATGGCTGCCACAACAACATTGGTCTTAACTTATATAGTCACAACCTCTCCTTCATGAGGGAATTTTATCTTTTGATGCATAATTGAGGGTACCCCTCCCAAGGCATGGAACCATGGCCTTCCCAACAACAAGGCATAAGTGACTGGAATATCTAGCATAGTAAACTCAATAGTTTATTACACAGGTCCTATTTTAACTAGAGCTTAGAATGTCCCCTCTACATTCCTAGTGCTATCATTATAAGCTCTGATTATGAGGTTTGAACCCGTTAAGTCTTCAACTTTCAAACCTAGGTTAGGTAAGATTTTCAAAGTACATATATTAATAGCATAACCATCATCAACTATAGCCAGATTGGTTCTTTTTCCCCTCACCTCAGTTGGGATAAACAATGCCTTATTATGGTTTCTTCCTTCCAAAGGTCGGTCATCATCTAAGAATGTTATCAGCCCATGTTTCTTTTTTGTAACCTTCGCTACCATAGCCTCATATGTGGTTGCTATTTCAATGTTCATGTTTGACAGAGCTTTGACAAGAGCTCTTTTATGGCTGCCTGAATGCATCAGTAGTTCCTAAATGCTGAGATTTGCCTTAGCCTTCTTTAACTATTCCAAAATCATATCTTTTTTCTAATCTTCCTCTATTTTTATATCTTATATTTCTTCTCTTTCTGCGACTTTCTCAATTTTTTTAGCTGCTTTATAATTCTTCCCACTCCTAGTGACATGATTCACCTTAAGATCATCACTCCACACATCAAGACCACTCGAGTTTTCTTCATCAGAGTCATACCATATGTTAACAACTCCAATGATTCGATCTCTTTTCCCATCTTTCCACACTTCCATTATGCACGTTTCTTTCCCTTTCAACTCTTCCATATTGAACTTACCTAAGTGTTGGTTTAGTAGATCTTTAACTCCTTCTTGAGATTGTTCAGGAGCTAAAGGTTCATCTCCAAACTCATCACCCCATCCTGTAGGCATAATTTCTTCGATGGGTATATCAATTGAAGCGGGCTTAGTGTAAAATACTTTATAATAAAACTTTTTCGAATGTTGTCCTAATAGATCTTCAACTCCTCTAGGTGGCTACTCCAGACTTTTTTCTTCTTTCATTTGCTTATCATCAAACTCATCACCCCAACCTGAGGGCTTAATTAATTTAAAGGGGATATCAGCAGAGGGTGGTTTTGAGTAGAACACCTTATAATTAAACTTGCCTAAGGGCTGGCCCAATAAATCTTTCACTCCATTCTATGGCTATCCAAGGGATTTTCCATTGGCTATAGGGTTTAGGTTTTCAAAGGAGTTTAGCGCTTCTTCTTCGCTAAATCCTGAATTGATCATCATGGTGGCTGGTAGTGAAACATTTCAGTAGTTTAAGAAAGGTTTCTTTCTGGTGTTTGGGTTAAATTTGGACTTTTCAAGGTCTGTAATTTTTTCAAAATCTATCAAGTTTTGGATTTCATATTTTAGGTGGATACAATTGTCTATGGAACGGCCAGTAGCTTGATGGAATTTGCAGTAATTGTTAGGGTCAAAACTGGGAACATTTGGGTTTGGTGGTTTGAAAAAGGTTAAGGGTCAAAGAAGGTCTTTCTAGATTAGCCTTTCTAGGACTTTGGAGGGTGGTTGGTTAAAGTTGGATAATCTTTGAGGTTGCTGAATTGCGCACACCTCTAAAGCTAGGATGGTACTGGTACCTCCCTGTTGTGTGCCCCCCTATTATGATACCAGTTTACAGTCATTCTCTCTAAAGATAGTACAAATAACCTCACGATCACTTCTAATGGTGCTTTAATAGTGCCCATGGTTATTGTGTACTAGTTGAGATGAATCTTTGGATCTCCTCTCCCATCAAATTTTTACAACTGAGGCATTTTGAATTTTCCAAGCAGCTTATCTCCTTCCATTTATAATATGTCATCAAAGTCTAATGAGTACCCCATTCCTTGTCCTCTAATAAGCTCTTCCATTTTGCACATTTTCTGAGTTAAGGCTTGCATCTACTTGGACTCATGATCATGGACCAGTTCAGGTGATTCCCTCTTCGCCTTTTCTACTATATAGTTCTCAACATCCTTAAGTTTTACATTAATAGTAGGTATGTTTCTAATAATATATTGCCCCCAACATTATTAATAATAGGTGGAGTGCCAACAATAGGTAGAGGATCTGCAATAACAGGCGAAGCTCTTATACTATGTCACTGTTCAACAGCAATAACAGGTGGTGGTACTACAACAGGTTGCACTAGTCCGGCCAGAGCTTGCCTTAGTTCATCTTGCATCATAGCTCTCATGTCATCTATAAGAGCTCCCTTAATATCCTTTAGGGTCCACATCTCTGGTTGTTGTTCAATTTCTATCTATTCAGTCTAAGTCAGTTCAACTTCTAAGTAAAGCGAGTTAATAAGAGTCTTCTCCAGTTCTTAAAGGATCTCTTAAGCTATTGACTTAAGGCTTAGATATGCTATAATTAATTTTCCACCTTTCTGTCCCAGATATGAGAAGACCTAGATGAATATATGATGGCTGCAAAACAGTCAGTATGATGCATGGAATGCATGTATGCATTATGCAACAAGTAGCAAGTAGCAATCAAGTGTACAATATACATCCTTCCAACCTTATTCCTCCCACACATGTGTTCAATGGCGAGTCTCTTGTCCTAGGATTTTTTTATCTTGGTCTTAATACCAACAAGGGATATCAGGGACTGATGCGCATGCCAAATCACTCTCAAAGCAATAAAACATAGAAACAGCATTTCTAGGTATAAAGGTCTAGCCCAATCTTCATTACCCCAAAGGGCTTCAAAAGTATGGGCCTGGGCTTTTATAGATAGAAATACCTCATGGTAATAAGCATAGAAATAGCATTTCTAAGTACAAAGTTCTAGCCTAATCTTTATTGGCCCAAGTAAGCTTTAAAAGTATATGTTTAGGCTTTTATAAATAGAAATACCTCATGGAAAAAATTATACAAGCAATTTAGGTAGATCATAGGGGAAGTAACTAAGCCATTATATATGGTTAGAGTCTGGTGAAAAGGTCAAAGTTCCCTTAGCAAAATGTCCTCCATTATGGATGTTGAATTATAGAACAAGGTCAAAGGGGCCCAGCATCCTTTACCAACTCGAGAGAAGAATTTTTTAAGTAAATTAAAGGTTTATAAATTTATTCCAAACCACAATCTTCATCTTCAAGGGCTTAAATTTTTATTTGGTAAGTAATTTTAATATTTTTGGTTGAATTAAGTTAGGGTTTATAATATGAAAAATTCGAGTTATAATGATTTGGTTTTTCAATCATATTATTTTGATCATATCTCGAGATATAAAGCTTCAAATTTAGTGTTCTTTGATGATATGAAAACTTTGAAGAGTTATCTAAAATATTCATCTTTAGCTTGATCTAATTCATACTCTATATTAGTGTAATAAAAGGAAACATTTTATTGCTTAGTTTCCATAGTTGGTCTAAGTAAGGTGGATTATTTCATAGAGTTCTTCCTCTATACACCTTCAATTAAAGCAAAATCAATTTTAAATTACTTTAAACACATAAGGTTAATGATCTAGAAATTTTAATTTTAAGATATATTGTATATAATTATTGGTGAATTTTTAAATTCACCCTATTAAATATATTATAGTTAGCAACTTCATAAGTTTAAGTAGTTTAGTGATTTTATCATGCTAGATGAGGTTCAATTAATTTTTTTGGATGTTTAAAAGCAAGTGAATTATGATCTATTTTAGCTAAACTCAATGGAAATGAGGCTATTATACAAGTAAATACAAGCAAAGGGAAGGAAGCTATAAAGGTAAGTGAATAACTTACTATTCTGTATGAAAATAACACCTAAAATAAATAATTATAAATTTATTTGTTAAGTTGATTGGTTAAGAGGAAAATATATGTTATAATTGATATATGATAGTTTTTTCTATCATTTTTTTTATGGTTGATTGTTTTTTAGATGAGATTGTACATATGAAAGAGGTTGTACTTGAGAATGATGGTTGCTGAATTCAGGTGTCCTATTTATGTAAGAATAGAATACTTTTTAGAGCTATATCTAGAGTTTTATAACTCTAAATAGGGTTATGTTTGATCCTATAAAAACTTAGAGATGTTACTTACAAAATTAATAGAAAGAGAGAAAACTTAATTTTGTTGTCTTGATCGTCAATTTGAGCAATACTTTTTGTAGCTTAGTCTTTTCATGATAAAATGACCATGGTGGGTTGTTTTAATGTTTCTCCTTCTATACATTTCCAATTGATGTTAAATCAGTTGAAAATTAATTTAGACTTTTAATGTTATTAATCTAGAAAATATGACTTTGATATTCATAATGTGGAATTTTTTATGTATTTTTAAATTTACACTATCGAATCTGCCATATTAAAATATGGTATATCTTAGGTATATTATTCTTCTTCTTATGGATTATGAGAATGTTAATTGCTTAATGGAGTGGTATGTGACTTGTATTTAAGTATAAGAAATATAGTTTGATAAGTATGACGACGTAATGTTATTTGTGAATGAGGCAATATTGTGTGCATTAAGGAAATCCCTTGAAATGCCATAATAAAGCTAAAGAAATAATTGGCACCAAGTATAGGGATCCTTGAATAATTGAAAAGAAGTGTTTTTATATATATCATTCACAAGTTCATTATTGTCCAAAAAAAATATTATGCTACTATGACTATATAACTATATATATAATTTATATATAACTATAAATTATAGTTAAACATCAAATAAATTGATAATTGATACTACTATATGTTGGAATGTGTTATTTTTCATATAATATTATGTTATTCATTTGTTGAGTTACAGTTTCACTCCTTTGCACTATTTTTCAGGAGTAGAAGAACAGTAGTTTGTCTTGAATGCATCAATTGCACTAGCATTATGTCAGAGGGGTCAGCAAGAGGTCATCTTCAATTTTCTAGATTGTAACATGCTTAGTAAATTTTCAAATTTTGAACTAAGGCCAATGTATTGTTTATAAAGAACATAAGGATAAATGTGAACTGCTTGATATTGTAAGCCTTTGTGGTGTGTGATATGGGCTATTATATAAATAGTCTTATATATATATTGACTTATGAACAAAAATTTGATATTAATGGTTATTTTATTTATTAGTCACATACATACAATTTATGTCTGACATCCTTACCAAGTGTCACACAAGTGTTTAAATGGACAACACTTAAACTAATTCCTTTTAGAATAGAATCTCACTTCTCATTTTCTTAATCCTAAAAAATAGAAGAACAAAAATGTTTATTCTAACACTCACCAATGCTCACAAGTGTTACACAAATACAAAAATTATTTAAGAAAGAATTTGAGAGCTTAATTGAACGCTTAAGAGAAAATAAATGATAAACAAGTTTTTTAAACCTTCAATTGAACTCTATGGAGTGTTTATATAGATAAACATTAAAAAATATGGTTGTTGGATGTATCAAATATGTCTTCAACATCTATAATTGATTTTTGAATCATCTTGGACTTATTTCTATCAGAACGTCACTTACGATAAAGAGGAGCAAGTTATGGCTCATGAGGAGTGAAAATTCTAGCTTTTGCATTAAAAAATGATCATTTGGAGCTGTCAAGACTGCCCTCATAAGTGAATAGTACTCATGAGTAGCATTGTCCCTTTGCTCAATTTTGCTCTCACAAGGCTTCAGCTCATATGAGACACTCCTGAGGAGACACATGTAAGTCCAAAAATGTCTCTTTTTAGCACATAAAAACTCTAGATACTTTAGGTATAAGATTTGGATATTATACTTCATCGAAATACGATATAATCATAGTATTTCATATTTCTAAACTTGAATTTATAATTTTGATACAAGTACGTTCCTACACACTTAAATGAAACTATTAGAGTCTAAATTGTTTGTTAAAGTCCAAAATTAGGAGTTTGATCATACAAATAGTAAACAAAAACTCCTATTAGTATGTCTCATTATCGATTAATCTTTAGGAAAGCTTGTCATTTGTCGGTAAAGCTTGAACACTGTGCATATTGGGCTATTAAAGTACTAAATTTTGACATGCAAATAGCCGGTGAAAAATGTTTGTTATAGCTAAATGAATTGGATAAGTTTTGATTTTAAGCCTATGAGAACACCAAGCTCTTCAAAGAGAAAATAAAATGATGGCATGATGCTCATATTCTCAAGTAAGGAATTCAAAGTTCGAGATCTTATTCTTTTATTTAATTCTAGACTGAAGTTATTTTCAAACAAATTAAGATCAAGATAGAGTGGTTCATTCAAGGTGCAACAAATCTTCTTTCATGGTGCACTTGAACTCATAAATTCAGAAGGAGAGTGTTTTCGAGTAAATGGACAAAGGTGCAAAGTGTATCAAGGAGGACTAATTCCTAAGGAGAAGCAAATTCTTTTCCTTTATCAACCTCAATGAAAAAATTTGGTTTGGTCATGCTAGAGACTTAAAAATAATTAGCATTTTATTTTATTTTATTCATTGCTTGATATTTTTTGTTCTTTATAATTTTTATTTATTTATTCTATTCATTGTTAATTTTTGTCTTTTAATTTAAGCCATTTTGGCACAAATTAAAAAAAAAATCAATAATTAGGTGATTTGGATTTCTTGCAGGTGTAGTGGTGATTTGAAGTGCAAATTTGGATATAAAATTGGTAATGTCAGTTAGTCATGCTCGTAGTGCTTATACAAATTGTAAATTTTTCAATTTGGCTCTAATTTTTTGCCAAAGTTGCTTAAGAATTTCATAATTAACCACTTTATATCATATATTTTTTTATTTTTATTATCCATTGTCTTTATGTAATTTTTTTTATGGTTATGAATGTTTAATGAGTTTCTTCTATTAATAAAAATTCAAAGTAATAACTTTTTTTTAAATAGCCTCGCCTCTTCCTTTTCCTAATTTTCATGTTTTCTCTTTTCTTTTCAAATCCCTAAACACTCCAATTTTTCCCTCTCTTCATTCTCATTCTCTCATCATTTTTATTTTCTCTTTTAAATTGTTTCTTTCCCTTTAAACTCTTTTCAATTTCATTCTTCACTTTGCATTACCCATTCACCAATTCATTTTCTCACCATAATTTCTTTCATTGTCATTTTACTTTCTCTCATTCACAATGCCAAGAACCAAAAATGCCGCAAAGAGGGTTAGGAGTTCCATGGAAGACACAAGCAAAAGGAAGCATGTAATTGAAGATGAAGAGGTAATTGACCTTACCCAAGAGTATAGTGCTCCATTTCCCATTAAAACTCATGAATAGGGTAAAAGGTATACAATTCTTGCCTCAAGAAAAATTTCCACTTACAATATTTTGAGAATGATATTTTGAGTAAATTGGGCATTAAGGATGATATATATAGATTATGTGGTATATTAGGGTGGTCTAAATTTATTACTACACATTTAACACCTATAAAGAAATCACACTTGAGTTTTTAACCACTTCGCATTTTATTGGAGAGAGTGATAAGAAATTGGGATATAGGTTGTTTGGTAAAGATCATCATGTGAATTATATAATATTATGCATCAAGTGTTTGGTTTTCCTAAAAGTGGTATTTTTCATCCCTTTAAAAATTATGACCTTAAGGCTTTTTAGCATTAAATTTCAGGGCAAGATGATTATAGGGGTGAACACATTACACCTACTGGGTTAATTATTGATCATCGGTATTTAATCATTCACAATTTTATATGCCATGCAATTTTTAGCAAAACTAATGGAAATAAAGTGTCAAACCCAGAGTTTTATGGTGCATGCATACCACTACCAAAGTCTATACCATATATTTTATATTTAATAGCTTGTGGAATATTGTGAATTCATCTTATGTTGCCATTTTTATGTGTCACATTATGACCAGTCTTGCTTTGCATTTTGGTGCTTTTAATCCGTATATTACTAACTTGTTCCATGTAAAAGTAGGCACATTGTACCATTATCTTCTATCTCGAGCTGAGATTATTACAGGTCAAGATGAGTTACAGGCACCAAATACTCGCAAATGCTATTATACATGACGTATAATAGAAGATCAAGCACTAAATCCTACTTTAGAGATAGATACATGAAGACAAAGATAATTCTGCTGAAAATAACAATAGTGGTTGGCAAAGAGTTTTAGCAAAGCTAAAGGCCAAGGAAAAGAAAATGGATAATAAGTTTGAAGCAATAGAGAAGAAAATTGATGACCAATATGATGAGCTAGATTATCAAATTGATTTTCTGAGGAAAGAAATAGGCTACCATAATTACAAGCTTCTCAAAACATCGAATTGTTGGGTTTAAAAGTACCTTTACCAACACCTCCATCTTCACTAAAATCACCATCTTATGGGATTTTTCACTTTCTTTATTTAGTTGTTTCTTTAATTTTCTTTTTAATGTTACTCTATTTTTTGTATCACATTTACATTTCACATTGAGGGTAATGTGAAATTTAAGTGTGGAGGGATGCATTTTACATAGACATGACATTTAATTTGTGTGTTTTATTTGCATTCAATGTGTTTTATATTATTTTAATTTATTTCATTTTGTTTATTGCATTATGTTCATGCATAGGGTAGGAGTATAATTAATTTTCCCTATGACTTTGATGCTTACAACTTATAAATTTCATGATCTTGGCACATTGGTTTAGTTTTCTTAATTAATTTATTTGTCTCCACTTAATGTTTGATTTTAAATTTTTAAAGCATTATAAGAAATTTATGGTTAAGGACATTTTTTTGCACTTTAATGAATCTAATGCTTACTCTCTTTTTGAATGTGTAAATGTGTATAATTTAAGAGGAATTAAAGAAGTTGTGGGTTAGATAGCTTAAGTCATTAGAATTGCTTGAAAAATTATAAAAATAAAAAATAAAAAGAACAACCTGAAGAAGAATTATGTTATGAAGGGAGCTAAAATCTTTTATTCAAATTTATAGATGCTCTTTTACTTCAATGATCTTAAAAGAGTACAAGCATCTTAAAAGACCTTTCGAAGGGTTCCATGTTGAGCAGTGCGGGAAAGGCAAGGGAATTCTAACGATTGGAACATCCACAAGCATGCAATAAAAGAAATATACATATACATATACATATACATACACACATACATACATACATATGTACGAGGAAGTTAACCCACGCTTCGCAATGGGAAATCTCAAACCATTTCAAAATCGATAATAAAATGCAAAAGAAAATAAAATAAGATAAAAAGTTAAACATAATAAGTAGAATAATTTTTTTTTCTTTCATTTTGCATAATACAAACATTATTATTTAATACAAACAATAAATTCATATTTTCAATATTAATGTTTTATGCAAATTGTTCAAGTCAAAGAAATGAAGAGTAAATACATAAAAGCAAATACCATGAAATCAAAGGGTGAATCTACTTGTGCAAATAAATTTTTTTCTTGAAAATTGCTCTCTTTTTAAAATCCTTAATTAAAGCATGTGCTTCCTCCTTTTTTACCTCAACCTTAGGTTATTCGACCTCTTTAGTATCTATTGTGCCATACTAAAACTGGAAAAGTTCATTAGAGGAAAAAAAAGTTAATGTAGTTGTATGAACATCTGAAGGCATAAATTTGGTATATTCAGAGTAAAGAAATGAGCATTTGACTTACCCTAAAACTTTTAGGCTAGCAGTAACATTTTGTTGCTGCTAGTATGTGATTAAGCCCTTGAAATTCCTAATTTTAATCCAAATAGAACCATTTATACTAAGAAATAGTTCCCAAATAAAATCATAATGATTTACAAAGATCAACACTCACTAATCAAAGTTGTTCCACCTCATTATTCAATGATTTTTTCAATTGTAGTAACTTCTACATAAACAAAATAAATATCTACTAAGAGACCAGTCCAAAAACAATTTGCAAATAAACTCAATCTAGTTAGTCCAATAAAAACAAATCATGAATCTAAGGCAAAATGCAGATGGATCATAAAACCATGGAAATTAAAATCAGATAGTCAAGATGGTTCTTATCAACATAGAATCATCAATTAATAATAAAGAAGACTATGGACAAGAATGGCATCATATACGATACAAATTAGGCAAAAAAGGAATACAAAATACATGCATGCATAAAAAAAACTTATTCATTGCACACAATCATATAAAAAAATGAGGAATTTAATATAAATAAATAAACCAAACACCAACAGTAAAAAACAACAAATAGGAAAAGAAGGCAAATTTTGAGAAATGGAACTATACAATGCCTAATCAAAAGAAAAAGAAAAAGAGAAGGAGGTCCGCTATTTCTTGCAAAAATTAAAACCAGTAACAGGTAAAAATAAAATCAATCAATGGCCAAAAGAAATCCTACATAAGCCAATAGAGTGAAATTCAAAGGCAATTGCTTTTTTAAAAAAATTGTAAAGAAAATAATTAAAATCATAATGATTTATAGAGCTCGGCACTCGTTGATCAAAGCTGCTCCACCTCATCATTCAATGATTTCTTTAATTGTGACAATTCCTGCATAAACAAAATAAATATTAACTAAGAGGCCAGTCTAGAAATAATATGTAAATAAACTCAATCCAGTTGATATGATAAAACCTTATCATTTAGAATGTAAGGCAAAAGGCATATGGATCATAAAACCATGGAAATTAATGTCAAATAGTCAAGATGGTTCCTATTAACATAAAATCATCAATTAATAATGAAGAAGACTATGGACAACAATGGCATGGATGCATCAAAAACTAATTCATTTCACACATAATCCTATAAAAAATTAACAATTTAATAAAAAATAAACCAATCACCAACGGTAAAAACAACAGATAGGAAAGAAACCACATTTTAAGTAATGGAACTATACAACACCTAATAAAAAAGGAAAAGAAAAGGAGCTCCGCCATTTCTTGCATAAATTAAAAATAATAACAAGTGAAAATAAAATCAATCAATGGTGAAAAGAAATCCCACATAAACCAATTAAGTCAAATTCAAAGGCAATTGCTCTTTAAAAAAATTGTAAAGTAAAGAAAGTAGTTAAAACCTTAAAATCCAATATGATTAGTAAATCGTTAAAAAAATATAAAGTGTATCGATTAAAAATAAAAGCAGTACCAATTTTTCCTATCATCTTCATTAACCCTAGGATGAAAAATAAATAATTTGTAAAAAAATATTATTATTTTTAAAATTAATAATTTATTTTATTATTTTTTTTTTTTTAAAAATTGAGCTACATGTGTAATTAAAAGTGAAAATTTAAAGTGACTTGTGAAAGGAAATTCCAAATACAAAGTTATGCTTTAAAAAAATTGACATTTTTTTTCTTATTTATGATTCTAGTCTTTATATCTCTTTAAGCAAGAAAATAATTTCAATGGATAACAACAAATCATTTTATGAGTTTATAACTAAATCAACATTACATTATATCGATTATTAAGAACTCCTGCATTCAACATGAACTAACCAAGATTATCAAAATTCAAAAAAACATAAGTAACTAGTGTTTTATAGGAAAAAAAAAGAACAACAATAGTTTTTTTATGTTAATGTTCTTATCAAGATTTGCTTAAAAGTTAATGTTTGCCTCTAAATAGTCAGCTAATTTTCAGTTACTTAGACCTAGAAACTTTCTCATTTGGATTAAAACCACAATAAACAAAATAATAAATCAAACTATAATTTATTAGAGTTTGATCAACATAAGAAGTGTCATATCATGACCACTCAAGTTCATTATCAAAGCCATAAAATTAAAAAGTCATCTTTTGAATTAAAATGCTACTTTTAAAGATGTTGCCACACACACACACTATAATTACTCTTATTTCTACTTTTAGAATATAGAAAAAAGAGCATAAGTTCTCACCATAGAGAAAAATAAAGCCAAGACAATAATATATATTGAGGCTATGTTGACCAAGTACCAAAAAGGGGTAGTACTTCAATATGTTGAACCTACAGTAATGTAAAAACCCAATTAAGCAACCATGAAAACTCTACAAATTGACATTCAGATAAGTATAATGGGTGTGAAATATGCCCCATTATTGTGGTAATTAACAGTAACTACTAATTTTAAAAAAAAGAAGAAGAAAATAGCCCAACAAATGAATATATAAAAACACTTTCAAAACACCACCAACCTACTATTACATCTAGATATTCTACGCAATTAATTCCAACACTACATAGTGCAAAACTTTACCAAACACAATAGAAGGTTCCTCAATGGAAAACTTAAACTAAAAAAAAAGCCCATAAGTGGGATTCAACAAAAGACCTCGAAAGTGCTACCTTCCTTAATATTTGCTTTCCCATTTCCACCCACTTATTCTTTCCACCCTGCGAACACCCTATCTTGAAAATTACAGGGTCAAGCTTTTTCTGCATTAAATAAATTGTTTGGACAACATAGTTTAGTACATTAGAAATGATGTGCAAACACATAACACAAGAGAAAAGGGGCAATGTAATAAATAACACAAAAATCACTTATGTAGAAAGTAGTAAGAACCTGTAACTCATCCTTTCTAATACTTCCCTCAAGTGGCACTACCAAGAATAGCTGAACTTGAGGTGATCCTTCAATAATATACTTTTTACCTTCATCAGTGAGCACCCATGTCTCTATCTTAATATCAGGTGCATCAAATCAATCATACTAAGTACATACTACCATTTAATTACTTAAAAATCCACTAACCAATGTTCATTAAAACCATTATTTGGAATAAATTATGTTAAAGAATTTAATTCAATTTGATTGAATTCTCACAAATCATGCCACTTGTAGCACGAATTGAAGTGAATTCTTATAAAACATAAATGAAATGAATTATTACATTTTGTTTAGACAACTCAATTTTTTTTAAAATATTCTCTTCCAATACTAGGTATACAGTCTAATTATAACACTTTTATCCTACGGGGCTAATTATACACATTAAGTGCATAAATTAAATTTTCTATGCAAAATCTTACCTAATTAACTATGATTAAATAGAGAAAAAACCAGAATTAAAAGATGAATGATTAAAAGAAGTAGCACCTAAACATTTACGAAATGAAATCTGAAAAGGCTTTTGAGGACATTGACAATCTCGAGTCGTCTAATCTATATTCAATTATAAACTGGCTGAAGATTGAGCAGTGTGTTCTTTTATTTAAGCAGTGCTTTCTCTACCACCCAAATATCATATTTCAT
Source organism: Mallotus nudiflorus (assembly GCA_947683625.1). Classification (NCBI taxonomy): domain Eukaryota; kingdom Viridiplantae; phylum Streptophyta; class Magnoliopsida; order Malpighiales; family Euphorbiaceae; genus Mallotus; species Mallotus nudiflorus. Next base: position 4,814,116 of record CANTUR010000117.1, on the reverse strand, counting down.
AATTACAACCAAAGCAGTTGTTATTTATATTTTCTTTGCTTGTAATATCAACCCTAAGTGTACATGATGTTTTTCTACCACCTCCTTTAGTGCTTAATGATCCATTACTTCTAAAGAGTAATTAAAAGCGCTCTTGAAAATAGGAAGAAAAAGGGGGGAAAGAACCTCAACATGAGATCAATCAACCATTTTTATTCTCATCTCAGATTTAGAATAAGAGGGGGGAGCGACGGCTAAGGTGTGGATATAAAGCAAAAAAGAAAGAGTTCATAGGTTTGAGATTTGAGCAAAAATCAAGTAAAATAATTAAAAATCTATAGCTTAGAAGGGATGCATTAAGTGATCTAAAAGAGAGAAAAGGAAAAGCAAAGGAAGCGACAAGATAAAGGGGCAACGAAGAGGAAAAGAAAAGGGAATTGTTAAAGGATGCTAGGGTTGGCTACTAAAAGCCAAAAGGAGTTCATTTACTTTAATGGCCATGTAATAAAAATAAGGAAACAACGTCATTTTCTTCACTAAAGGATGCACCTACCACAAGAAACAAAGAGTTAGTGGCAATGATGCAAATAAGGTAACATTCAAGGGCAGCAACTTAAGCAAACAAGTTGTGGCAATCGCATAAATAAGCATGAAATCGAATGCCAATTTTTGTACTATAGATAAACAGTTAATTTCACAGTTTTATATGTATAAATAAATATATTCTTTGCGTCTTATTAAAAGTAATTCTAGTTAGAGAGTTGTCTAACTTGTTTTTTTCTTTTTAAATCTTGGTTTATACACATTTTTATATTCAATATGAGAGTTTACTATTCACTTACTAATTTATATATATGTTTTTGATTATGAGTTATTTGTTTTGGTTTTAAGTTTAATAGTTTTTTAGGTTGGTTTGGTGCATATTTTTTATGTTTGTAGTGTTTATTGTTATATTTTATTAGAATTTAATTATTTATTTGTTCATGTTTGTTTTTATGGAAGTAGAGACCACATACATTTTTTTTCCTTATTGTGGGGTTTGGATAAATTATAGCAATGGAAAGGAAACAATAATAAAGATGGAAAAGAGGAGACAAGGTTATATGGGTTAATTATGAGAGAGAAAATATGTGAGGATAATATGGAATACGTTATTAATAAAAGAGAAGAGCCGGAGATAAACAAAGGAGGACACGAACAAGCAATTAAGGAAGGAGACAATCAATTATAAAGAGAATATAAAAAAAGAATAAATAATAATGAAAGTATTATGGTAGGGAAGGAGATATGGACTAGAGATGGGAAGATGTGTTGGAATATTATGAAATATGTTAGTATAAGATAAGAGTGGTGTGATAGAGAAGGAGACAGACAGTGAAGGAAAAAAAAGACACTACTGGAGAAGAAGACTAAAAAAGTTTCCAACAAGAGTTTAAAAGCAAGGGGTTTTTCTTTCTCTCTTTTTTATTTTTCTAAGTTCTTAATGTATTTTATTTTTAGATTTGGGAACATGATGAATATTATGCTTAGTTAATTTTATTTATATTGGGATTTTTGAACTTATTTTAATTTAAGTTGATTATTGGTTTTTCTTTTAATTTTCATTAAGCATTTATTAAGCTTAATTGTTTATGATTTGGCCATTCATAATTGATTTTTAATTAAGGTTAATTATTGAGAAATATTAATTTTAATAGAAATAAGAATGCTTGATTAATTTATTTAAGTCTAGAGATAGCTTAAATTATTTTAATCTCAATTGGTTATGCTTTATGATTTATTTACTAAATTTGATTAGGATTAAATTTAATGAGAATTAGTTAAAATCTTTTCATTTGATAGAAATAAATTAAGTAATTTTTACTTGAGAAAGATTAATTACTACCTTTGAACCCCCAAGAATTGCAATAGAAAGAAAACTAATTTCTTGTAATTGGTTCAATTAAAATATAGTGATACAATCTCTAACATTATTATATCATTTTCTTGTTAAAATTTATTTTTTTATTAATTTTTAAATTAATAGATTTTATTATTTAGTTTCATTTTGGCTATTAAAATTTGCAATTGTAATTCACTTGATATTTGATTTTTAAATAAGTTAAAAACAAAATTAATAGTTGGATAGACATTCAATCCTCGTAGGATCAACGTGTACTTATTCTATATTACTTGACGAACTCATATGCTTGCGAGAACCAATAAGATAATAGAGAATAAAAAATAAAAATAAAAAAGAAAGAAAATAAAAATAAGGAAAAAATAAAATTAAAAAGAAATAAAAATTAAAAGTAAGAATAATAGGGAAAAAATAAAATGAATAAAAAATAAGGATAAATAAAAAGAAAAAAGAAAAAATGGAGAAAAAATAATGAAGGAACATGGAGCATATAAATGAGGCAAAAATGACAAAAATAAAAAACGTTCTTGAAAATAAAATAAAAAAATGTCCTCATTTAATTAATGAAAAGTGAGGCATTTTAATGAAAATTGAAACCCAAAATATAAATATTTGTTGGGCTATAAAAAAATAAAGCCGCTCGCGAGCTACTCGGCATTCGACTCAGTAAAAGCTCATTCGAGCTCGTTCGTTAAATTAAATGACTCGAGCTCAAATTTTGAGACTCGTAAAATAAACGAGCCAAGCCCAAACATTTTAGTGCTCAGCTCGTTTAAGCTAGCGAACAGTCTCATTAAGAGGTTAGCAAACGGATTCGTCAATGGGCTCATGAACAAGGCTTATGAATAGGCTCGTGAACAAGGCTCGCAAACAGGTTCGTGAACATGCTGATGAACACACTTGTGAACGAGCTCATATATATATATATATATATATATATATATATATATATATATATATATATATATATATATAAAAGTTTGTTCATTAGCTTGTTAATTTAAATTAAGGCTAAACACGGGAAGGAAAAATATCAAATTGAATTGAAATTTCAAACCGAAAGATATTAAAACCGAATCAAACTGAATAATTTTAACCTCGAACCATACTGAACCAAAATTTATGACTAATTTGGTATAGTACTGAATATTTACAAAAAACTGAACCAAGAACCGTACAAAGTCATACTGAACTAAAAATCAAATATAATATCAAATATTAATTTAATAAATAATATATAAATATTAATGAATAGTAGTGAATTTAATTATATACTTTTCATTATATTTTCAAGTAATATATATATATATATATTAAGTAACACATGTATAATAATATATTATTTATAGCAACTAATCTGATTTTATTAATATTATTTATAATTTAATGAGCTCAATAATATTATTATAATTATTATTTTTATTTTATATTAATATAAAAATATATATTATAAATAACTAAAATGAAATAGTTTTGCTCAAAACTATGTCGTTTTGATTAGAGTAATTAGTGTACTTACAAATAAAAACCAAAAAAATTATGTCATTTTTATTAATTAAAATATAATATAATCATATTATATTTAATAAATTATAAATTATTATTTTTATCAAGTAATATACTTTTATAGATATTATTTAAAATTAACGAACTAAATGAGATTATTATAATTATTATTTTTATTATATATTAATATATGTATAGACATATAATAATTAAAACGACATAGTTTTAGATATTAAGTAATATTTGTAATTTGAAGTAATAAGAAATTATTAATATTAAGTATTGTAAATTTAAATTAATATATAAATAACATAATATTTCTAACTAACAAAAAAATACATCTCATAAATATTAATATTAACTAATTAAAACACAATTTATTTATAAAAACAAAACTTCAAAACTATGTAATTTTATACTATAAACCATTTTAATGTTGTATAATAATTTAATATTATTATGTAATACTAATTATATATGTTTTAAATAATATGAAACATTGCATATTAAATATAGTTTTAATTAATAATTAAATATTATACAATATTTATTAATGTATATGCAACCCTAATTTAAATTGCTCAATATACAACTAACAACAATAAATCTTAAAAATAATACAAAATTAAATAATATTTATATTTTAAAATAATACCTAAATATTAATATTAAATAATATAAATTAAAATTTATATATAAATAGAATAATATTTTTAACTAACAAATAATATATCTCATAAATATTAATATTAACTAATTAAAACACACTTTATCTATATTCTATAACAACAAAATTACAAAACTGATATAAACAGCTTGTGGATATTGTCCGCTTTAATACTTCAGGACCTCACGATTTTAAAACGCGTCCACAAGTAAAGGCTTCAGACCCTGCTTATAAGCACGCACACAATTCCGTGTGCGAGCGATATGGAAACTTCAGGTTCACAACACATCCTCCCATCGCGAGCATCGTGCTGATAACGTGTTATAAACAGTTTGTAGATATTATCCGCTTTAGTACTTCAGGATCTCACAATTTTAAAACGCATCCACAAATAAAAACTTTAGATCCTACTTATAAGCACGCACATAATTCCGTATGCGAGCGTTGTAAGAACTTCATATTCACAACAAAAACTAATATTAATATTAAGTATAATTTGATAATTCTAACCAATAACTTAACCTAACCTATTTTTCTTCCTTTTCAGTTCACTGGTACAACGCTTCAACCTAGAAGCCGGCTGCCAACTCCTGTGTGTCTCTCGACTCTGTCCCACCATCAACCTCGTCTACCGTTCATCATCTTTTTCTTCTACTTCTGTCGCCACCATCACCATAACCCTTGCATCGCGCAATCGCCCCACATTTTTCATGGTTTTTTGCCTGATAGATTTGAGTCAAATCTTCACTAAACATGCCCAATTTTCGCAGAAGCTTGGTGTGTTTCAGTACTAGCTGCTGCTGAAGAAATGGTAGGTTTGATTGGCTGCTGAAGACAAAAGAAGATTCGATCTTTGCTGTGCTGTTTCTTCCCAAATCACCTGAAGACAGTTAGGTTCGCCGATACAAATCACCTGCTGCATACACGACGGTGAGGTTCTTCAATGTGTGCTTGCAAGTTTTTTTTTTTTTCTATCTCTCTTTTTGTCTGTTACCTGAAAGCATTTCGAATGGCTGCATGTTGTGTTGATGGGCTGGATGATTTCTTTTGACCTCGACTTTTGTTAGCTAATTATTGATTTGGAAGTCGATGTATTCTAATTACTTCTGAGCAAAAGGAATATTTTGATTTGTGCATCCATAGAGGTCTGAAGTCATAGTTACACATAATCGGTTCTTCAATGTTATTTACACTGATTCTGATTAAGCTTTATTTTTTTTTTGAAAGCAGAGTGTATTGGGACTGGGGACTGGTCACGCTGATTTGAATATATTGTAAGTTCTTCCTGTCTTTTTTTTATTCACCCTAATTTTTTGTTTTTAATTTGGCATGCAATGTTGGTTGATTGATGTTTGTTTTTGTTGGTGGGTATGTGATTGGTGAAAAAATGATCTTTTTAATTTCATGCTTAGATGTGTGTGAAATTTTGTGTTTTACTTCCCATATTGCTTATTCATTGCTTGTCCTGCTTTCCCGTGTTCCATATCTCTGCTTTTCTAACGCTTATGGACTGCTTAACCTGTTTCTTTTCTTAATTCCATGTTCTCTTGCATTTACAACTTTTTTTTCCTCATTTTTCATTAGTCAGTGGATGCATTTTTTCATTTGTAAACTAATTTTTTTTCATGTCTGAAACTTTGCTTGCTTTTCTTCACAAGCTGTGAGTCTAGTATGGTGGTATTGCTTGCTGGTCAGACCGTTTAATGAGTTGGAGACTTGTGAGGCATGCCTTTCTTGCATATTGCACTGGTGGTGCCTTGGCTATAAAATCTTGTGCCTCATTGATGTTGCTGCAGCCCCATATAGGGTCTGACTTTTACTTGTTGCGCCTTGTGTCTGAGTCATGCCATAGGCAAAATTTGGGATGTTTCTGGGTAGATTTGGCACTATGAACAATAATTTTTTTCGCAGAATTCAGAATTTTTTGAGGCAATTTGATGGCGAGGTAAATTAGGTTCTAATGCAAGGTTTGTATGAATTCACAGAAAAGTCTTCAAACCTGACTTATTTTACTTATGAAATGTATAAATAACAAGTTTATATGACATCTAAGGTTGTTAGGTGTACGTGCATCAGACAATCTAAAGTTTCAACTTTTGCAAAATTCTCCATGAACCTATTTGTCAAATCTCTTGAAAAATGAACCCTTAATCTCAAAGCTTCCAACACAAAAAAATTTCTAGATGTAGATGCGTTTCAAGGAGCAGTATGTGGAATGTGTATTCTAAATAAATGATCTTATCTATAATTTTTTTTTTTATTTAATCTGATTGATGTTGCAGTATGTGGATTACTAAAGCATTTTAAAAGGTATGTGCTGCATTTTTTAGTTCATATGCTGATTTAATTTTAAAAAATATCAATTAATAGTGTTAGTTCTTTCCTTTGGCCTTGTTGCTCATGTTTTCTTGTTGTTGTTGTTGCTGCTGTTTGCATTATGTTGTTGATGCTGTCTATGTTTTGTTGCTGACTTGCTGCAGCTGTGTCTGTTCTCGCATTTGCCACCACGTCGTTCGGTTCAGCTGTAGCTGCTGTTATGCTTCTTAGTTTGTTTGTTGTTGTTGTTGCCATCTGCTTAGTTTCTTTCATAGCTCCTCAAATTTTAAAGAATTTTCCTTTATTATACCAAGTTCTCAAGTGAGCTTAATGGCAAATAGTTCATATTTTATTTATTTATTTCAAAATTAATTATTTTTAGTTTAGTTCTCAATCATATGAATTAAATTTAAAAATAATAAATGAAAAGTAAATTCAATTATATATCATATCAAATTTTTAATAATAAATATAAATTCAATTAATATTATAAATTTGTGTATAATATAAATTCCTGAATTCCCGTTTTGGACCATATTATACCAATTAGTTCCAAAAGAATTGAATCTCCGTACCGAACCGTCCAGAATAATGGTATGGTGCCGGGATGGAGATTTCTAAATTTGTTACTAATATTGTAGACTTAATTTTTAAAATCTCCGAAATTTGCTATGGTTCTGGAGATTTTAAATCCCTTAATTCCCCCGTACCGTGTACACCCCTAATTTAAATATTAACATTATGTGTTAGCACTAAATAAGCATAATTTAATTTAAATATTCATATTAAATAAAGATAATGTAATTTATTAAATAAATATTCTATAATGTTAATTTAATATCAAGTAAAGATAATACCAATTAAATTAGTATTAACTAATATAAAAATATTAGATATGACAAGATTATGCATTTATGATAAAATCACATCATATTTTTAATGTAGATTATGATTAATATTAAGAATAAAAAATATACAATACAATACTAATTAAATATGTAGTAAAAAAATAATTAAGTGAAATAAAAATTATGTAATTATAAGTTAGTATTAGTATTAGCATTAATATTGGGGAAATGTTAAATAATTAAATTTAAATTAACAATTAAGTAGATACATATCATATTTGAATAATTAAATAAATATAATATTAATTATAATTGATATTAAATAATATATAATTTAAAGTAATATGACTATATAACCTCAAAACTACGTAGTTTCATATCAAAACTACGTAGTTTTGATTGTTAAAACCTAAAAACACAAATAACCTTCAAATTATCAAAATATATATTGTATTTATATAATCACAATGTAAACTACATATATTTAAATAATTAAATATCTAACTACTCAATCATATAGTTTCCAATTATCTAATCACAATATAAGTTAAATATTTGTATTTTAAATTAACATCGATATTAAAATTAAATTATTAAATTGACATAGCGGAAGCCTGGTAAAAGGAATAAACATCACGAGTTGTTGAATTGCACACAATTGACCATTTAGCAACCTTCTACAGCCTGTTGATTTGAGCACAAATACCAGAAAATAGATATCGAAGAATTCGCTGATTCATAAGAATACCGAATTTAGGGAAAAAATAATAATTTTAAATAATCAATTCAACAAAAGCAAAGAGAAATAAATAGTGTTTAAGAAAAACCCTAAAGAAAAAAAGGAAAAAAATACTAAAAAATCCAAAAATAAAGAGGAATAAACTTTAAACTGAGTTTTAAGGCCCTAAATAATGGAATTTGGGCCTAAAGTTGGATTGCTACAAAGAAGCTTTGTAGCACCTGTTATGGAGTTTTGAATCAGTTTCAATTTCATATATTATGAGCCTTGTGATTCAATTGGAGTTGCAAGTTACACCCACTTAAAGCTCAAGTGCGCATATCCCTGTTGTAATAGAACTACATAACCTCAAAACTACGTAGTATTGATTGTCAAAACCTAAAACACAAATGTTTATATTTTAAATTAATATCGATATTAAAATTAAATAATTAAATTTAAATTAATAATTAATTAAATAAATATCATATTTGACTAATTACATAAATTTAATATTAATTATAACTGATATATTTGTTCAAAAAAATTATAATCTATAATAATATAACTATATAACTTCAAAACTACGTAGTTTTGATGTCAAAGGCACAAAAAAATTTCTTACCTAATGTCACACAATCTTTAACCTAATTGTTTCGTTTCACCATTCGCTCACCCACCCCTTTTTCTCTACTGCCGCCGCTTCTTGCCCTAGGTGGTTTTCATCTCATAAATCTTGCCCTAGCTGCCATTGCCAGCTTCTGCCAACTGCTCCCCCTACCTACTCCCAGCTTTTGCCGACCACTTCCGCTACCCATCTGTTCGTCACATGTTGCATGAGCTGAATCAGCACTGGACCATTTGTTAGATCTAAGCTCGCAATCTCCTCTATTCGTCTATTAGATGCAAGCTCCCAATCTTTTCTGTGGGTCAATAGAGTCACACCAGCAACTATATCTGTTTTTAATAGTACTAACTGTGCTTTATCATTCTTCATCTTTTTTTTACCTGATCTAGATTATATTGTCACATCTTAGTGGAGGTTTAATTGAAATTGAGGTTTGAAGTCATCTAATGTATATTTATTTGAAGTTATTTAAACTTGCTTAAGTGCTTTTGCCACTAGAAGTCGTGAAATTAGAGTCATGTTGAAGTTCATTAGATGACCTATTAGGAGACCTTACTATAGTTTACCAATGTTGCTCAATTCTTCCTGATTTAATATGCTGCAATTGAAAACTCTTTTATCATATAGACTCTTTCCTGCACATAAACCTCTGCCTTTCATCTTATTTGCTGTATTCAAGTTCACAATCTAATGCATTCTGAACCACATACCTTCACATAACATAAGCACCTGAATCTCTATTCTAGTTGACAAGAAGATTGCTACGCTTGAAGAAGAGGTTTGCTTTCTCTTTTTTCTTTTTGAAGTGATTGTCATGCCTGAATCTCTATTTTATTATCACTGATGCAATGCTATGTTGTTGGTATGAATTCCCTTTTCTTTTCTCATGTGAGTTACATTCTTTTTTGGAATATTACTTGTAGTTCAGTTTTTTAAAACAAATGCAGTTCTCTTTTTTGTATTCTTTAAACTCTCTCTGTTTCATTATCATGTACATAGGCATGTTTACTTGCCATTTATTACTGACTAGCTGTTGCTATAATAAAGTTCAATTTTGAATTTTTTCTCTGAATTTTATGCCTTGGCCATACTTATGATTTAGTTACTGTTTATAATGATTGGTTTAATTGCAGGCTGTATCTCTTATCTCAAGCTCCAAGCTTGCCACTTTGCTCAGATCAGGTATCGCCGCTTTGTTTGCAATCTCCTCTGTGCATGCAGTAGCATTTCTTCTTTTTTAGCACTGAATTTTATTGATTTTGGCTGGTAAACAGGAGTTCAAAATTTTAATTTTGATTAACCATTTCTTTTTTTTTTTTAGCATAGAGATGAATGCAGTGAATCCTAATTTGTTGTTTTCTGTCTGTGTTGTCCTGTTGATTTTTGTTGTTAGCCTAATTTTTGTTTTGTGATGAATAAGCTGAGGTTATTTTTTGTTAGCCTTAAACAGATTAAGCTCGAGCTGTGGAGCAGTAATTGAGCTTGATTAATTGATTTAATACATAATACATAATAGAAATATGAATGCTTGATTAATTGCTTTAAATCTAGAGATAGCTGAAATTATTTTAATTTCAATTGGTTGTGCTTTATGATTTATTTACTAAATTTGATTAGGTTTTAATTTAATGAGAATTAGTTAAAACCTTTTCATTTGATAGAAATAAATTAAGTAATTTTTACTTGAGAAAGATTAATTATTACCTTTGAACCTCCAAGAATTGCAATTGAAAGAAGACTAATTTCTTGCAATCAGCATAATTAAAATATAGTGATACAATCTCTAACATTATTATATCATTTGCTTGTTAAATTTTAAATTAATAGATTTTATTATTTAGTTTCATTTTGGCTATTAAAATTTAGCAATTGTTATTCACTTGATATTTGATTCTTAAACAAGTTAAAAACAGAATTAATAGTTGCATAGATATTCAATCTTTGTAGGATCAACTTGTACTTATTCTATATTACTTGACGAACTTGTATGCTTGCGAGAACCAATCAGATAATAGGGAATAAAAAATAAAAATAAAAAAGAAAGAAAATAAAAATAAGGAAAAAATAAAAAAAAATAGATAAAATAAGATAAAAAGAAATAAAAATTAAAAGTAAGGATAATAGGGAAAAAATAGAAATGAATAAAAAATAAGGATAAATAAAAAGAAAAAATGGAGAAAAAATAATGAAGGAACATGGAGCATATAAATGGGGCAAAAATGAAAAATATAAAAACCGTTCTTGAAAATAAAATAAAAAATGTACTCATGTAATTAATGAAAAGTGAGGCATTTTAATGAAAATTGAAACCCAAAATATATATATATTTGTGTAATTTTTTCTGTCATTTTTAATATATATATATATATATATAACATGGGCCCTTAGGCATAGGCAAAGGCCAGGCCTGCAACCCACAGTAGCCACCTACTCCTCTAACCTCACCTCTTTCTCACCGTTCATCATCTTGTTATTGTATTTCAGTCACACCGTTCATCATTTCCGAGCAAAACTGTCTGATATGCACACAGCGATTTGTTATTGCTAAGCTAAACTAGTTCTTGTTCTTAATCAGGCTTTGGTTCTTAATCTTCTCTTCGTAGACAAGGTAATTTGGATTTTTTTGATTTTGTTATTATTGTTTTCATTGTTCCCTAACCATTAATCAACTCTCTGTGTATAATTTCTGTTTTGTTTTAATTAATTATGGTTCTTAATCAGACTTTGGTTAAGCTAAAATCTGTGTATAATTTCTGTTTTGTTTTGGTTAAGCTGTGAACTGCTGATTCCACCAGCTGAAGGGATCTCTAACCTCCACTTCTCTTCATAATCAAGGTAATTTGGGTTTTTTTTTTTTTTTCATCTTGTTATTGTTGTTTTCGTTGTTCCTAAACTGCTAGTGCCAATATATTTGGAACCGTTCTTAATCAAACTTTGGATTTTTTTTTTTTTTTTGTTAGAGTGTGAGATTCTATGATGCTAGTGCTAAAATGTTAATGCTAATCCAGCTTCAGCTTCATTAAATTGTTGATTTATTTTCTTTAGTCTTAGGGTTTTTTTTTCTGTTAATTTATTCACTATCTTAGGGTTGTTATCTGACATGATGTTAGGGTTGTTTCTATTTATATCTTGTAGTTCTGTTTTTTGAAACAATTTATGAATAAAATTATCTATTTTGTGCCCTGCTTAAGCTGCCTTAGTTTTTTTTTTTTTTTTTTTTTTTCAATTTGTATTGTTACAACAAACGGAAAGTAATTGTTAGAATTTTGTTACATGGGGCTGTATTATGTATTCTTGTAACCTGCATGTCTGTGGAGCTGCTTTCTTTTTTTTTTTTTAATATTCTTTAATCTTTAGGCATAAATGAGAGTATGATGTTTAGAAAGCCTTGATGATTTATGTTTCTTTTAGCTTTTTGTGCGAGTATCGTGCATGTTTAGACTGTCCTAGGCTTGATCATTACATAAATGATGAAACTTTACTGAATTCTCGCCCACACTTATGGTTGTAACATACAATAATAGGCTTGTCATCATCATCAATCGCATAATTGCAACTTCCAATTGATTGCTATGCTTTCTCATATTGCATCATTGTACCCATTCCAGCGTTTTCTTTATTCCTTACTAAGAAGCACAGACATGGACACGGATACAGTGATTTTTAAAATTTAAGAACACGACACAGGCGGGACACGTTTATATATATATATATATTCCACGTAAAATATGTATTATTTTCTATTATATAAAAATGATTTGTTAAAAAAAATGAAGCTAGTGTGATAAAACATAAATTTCATGAAATTTAAACACTTACTATAATCATTTAATTAATTATCTATCATTGTCATTTATAAAGCAAGCATAAAAAGTGGTCAATATACATGATTTATACAAAAAAATGGAGCTAAAAATGTCATAAAAAAGTGTCGGGTTGTGTCCTAAATGTATCCCAACTGTGTCCTTCCCGTGTCCAAAAAATAATAATAAAAAAATAATAACACATGTCCAGCTGTGTCGGGCGTGTGTCTGCGTCCAACACGGACACTCCAACCTATTTGAAGTGTCCATGCTTCTTAGATTCCTTCCAAAATTTTTGAATTGGTTGATTTAGGACTGCTGCTGTAATGTTTTGTTGATTAACTCGAATATTGATTTAGGCTTTTACTTTGTTTATAAAAAAGAACTGTAGAAGTTTATTACTGCAAAAGGGCAGTTGAAATGTTGTACCTGCGGAGAATAAAGCAATACATCTGCATGGAGGATAAAACGGATATGGAGAACTTGGATGACAATAATGGATATGGAGAACTTGGGTGACAATTTTTTCACTGTATTTTTGAAAGTTATATTCAGCCTGTTTTCCTTTCAAATAGTTTCAGATCTGCCATTTGAGTCATGGAATCTAGCATTCCTATGTAAAACTTGAATGCTTTCCTTTTCAATTAAAAACTTCGGGCATCAATCCTATGAAGCAGTTGGTTTTTGTCTTTCAGTGAGTTTGGTGTGTTTTCTATATGGTTTAGATTTTTCCTTATTTTCTTTTTAGACTCCTTTAACCACATTTAACTCGTCATGCTCTTTGCTTTAGCCATTTACAGGCCAAAGTTGTTGCATTTACCTCCTATTATTGTTGCCCCTGCATTTGTTCTTCAATTGACTATTATTTTGCAGACAAATAGAGATGGTTATTCCACCACCAGTTAAGTGGCCACCTAGAGTTACAAAGTTTCTGAAACCTTATGTACTGAAGATGCACTTCACAAACAAGTTTGTGAGTGCCCAAGTTATTCACTCGCCAACTGCCACAGTAGCATGTTCTGCAAGCTCACAAGAAAAGGCCCTGAGGTCAAGCATGGAAATTACCCGAGATGTAGCAGCTGCTGCCAAAATCGGGAAGATACTGGGAGAGCGCCTGTTACTCAAGGACATACCTGCTGTTTCTGTATTCCTCAAGAGGGAACAGAAATATCATGGAAAGGTGAAAGCTGTGATTGATTCTGTAAGAAAATCAGGTGTTAAACTAATTTAAACTGAGCTAAGGAAAATATTGCTAATGTTCAGTAAAAACTATAGGTCCAATAATTGCTGCTTGTCCTGATAGGATTGCATGGAAAATCCATTTTGGCTTTTGATTGTTCTGGATGATATTCTAATTTTTTTCAAGTGTCACAAATGCACGTCTTGTCATTTAAATTTTCAAGCGCTGGATTTCAGAGAATGCTAGTTTCTGAAATAGTATTATAAATTTCAGCATTTAAAGTCATTAATCTAATAGCATCCTATTGGGAGATGCATATTGCTGGTTAAACATCTGAAACATATATGTACACATGCCTTGTTAGGCAATGGACTTCTATCACCGTAAACATTTCAAAAATCTATACACGCGTATCTTTGTTGTGCGATGGTGATCTTTAGGATTTAGTTCAAGAAAAAAAAAAAAAAAAGTAATCTTCATGAAAATAATACAATCTAGCATCATCAAATCAAGGGGCATAGGAAGGCCAAACCCATACTTAGCCTCTGAACTTCTAGTTAAAATTTCATTGGCCACATAAATTTTGAAAATGATTTTATAGGCGCCTTATGACATATTTATTGTAACTTTTAAACACCTTAGAATTGAGTTAGCAGAGGGTGTGGGTATAAACACATATGGGAGATTAGGGGAAAAAAATTCCAATGTGGCATTTTCAATGTTTATAACGAATACCTCTGTGTTTCTCTTATCCCAAAATCTTTCTCCTTTATCTTCTTAATGTTCTTTGACCACCATTTTTTAATAGCCTAAAATTTTATTTTCTTCATCCCCATTTTCAGCTTAACTAAAGCCTTTCTTTTTCATATTTGAAAATTAGTGGCCTACAACTGAAGATGATGGCTTTTGAAATCAATTATGCTTAGGCCCAATTTGGACATCCAATTTGTCAGTGTGGAGAAACCGCAACCCTAAAAGCATTATGGACATCTTCAAATCCATGTTGGAGGTTCTTCAGTTGCAGTAACTATAGGGTTAGTGTTTAATTTTGAGACATTGCCATTTTAATTTTAAGATCGCAAAGAATAGAGTTTACTGATTGTTTGGATTTGGGTTGAATGCAGAAATATGGTAAAGCTACTAATGCTTGTGACTTTTTTGCCTAGTATAATCCCCTATGTCAGAGCAAGTAAAGCATGTCATCTTAGGGTTAGTTAAAAAATTTAAGGAAATTGAAACTGAAAGGGATCGAGAAAGGACATGAGCGAAAGTTGTGTTGACTATGTTAGTGTCAATGTGCTTAGTTATTTTACTGATTGTAATATGTTAGTAAGGTTGAGGTAGCTCATTTTATTATCATAGACCATTTTGGTGTATTGTTTTTTATTGTAAAAGAAACTTTGTGAAGGATGTTGCTCTCAGTAAGAGATGCCCTTCATTTTGTCTATGACAATTTAGCTTTAGTGTAATTGCAAATTCCTATTTATTTAATGTAATGACAATGTTAAAAGACAAACTCAATGTGACCTGATGTGTGTGCAAAATATGTTTGTGTTGAAAAGTAAAAATATAACTAAGGGAAATCCATTTAAGCCAAAAAGCTTACTGTTAAAAAAAGATGTTCATAAAAAGCTAAAATAAACACTAACTTATTTATAGCTTACAAGTACTAAACAGTCTAAACTATAGTATCATGTCACTGTTGTTACACATTTATAACCAAAATGGCTTTCTATTCTTATTATATAACCCTGTCTTTGACACATTTTAAGCAAAATACAGTAAAGCTTGTTATACATGTGAGGTTCACATCTGACATTGTGTAGACCTTGTTGATCTTTATGAACTTGTTTGGCTTAATAGAATGCTTTTCTATGATGCAGTCAGATTATCAATGCTCTCTTATCTCTATATAGTTCCCCTTTGCTGGTTCAGCTGTCTTGTAGTAATAGCATTCTTTCCCTTCCATTTTAAACCATGTGGTTTAAAACCAAGATCCATAGGCTTTGTTGCATTCTTCAAACTACTTAGTGGCCTCATTACTTGACTGTACTTTGGTCCCCACTATAATTAACAAAAAAAAAACTAGTGGGTTAAATTTTGATTCACTTATAAGTAAACCTAAATGCAATCCCTGAAAAAAGCTCTTACGTTATAGGTTTCTAAACCATCATTTATGTTAATAAATAGTCCATGACCTTGCCCCCTTAATCTTTTAGCATCAGATTATTGGGTGTCTGCTGAAACCCTCTTATAACCTGAATGAATTGGTGCATTCCCACATTTGACAGTAGTTGTAGAGGCAGATGCACAACCTGAATCTACACCTTATCCCCTTCCACTTAAATCAATAGCAAATCTTCCTCCAATCCTAGCAACATATATAGCAGCACCCCTAGCTACACCTCTTCCAGATGTACCACTTCCTCCACCCCTTGATGGTCCACTTCCTCCACCCTGCCCTTGACTAGAACCACTAACAACATCCACTTCCACCTGTCTCCCACTAGTCACACTTGTATGTGCCTAAATGGAATTTTAAAATAACTAAGTGATACATAAATAATTATAGACTCAAACATCTTCATCGCCATATAAAACAATCTTAAAAATTGAAAGAAAAAAATTGAATCAACTGCTGCCATATATACTTGATTTTGAAATTCCATTTTCCTTGGATAACCCTTTTTATTATGCCCTTCATTTTTACAAATACTGCATGTCATTCTACCCCTTTTTTTAAAAGTTTCCCATAAGTTGTAGTCTTCTTAGGCTCATATTTGTCCTTCCTTCTGCTTAACTTTAGTATACCTAGCAGTCTTATTATTGTTGGAGGCTGAATTGGGGCATGATTTGACTCAGGAATCATGTTAAGGTTCAAAACATGTTGGATGGGGTGCGAGTAAGTTTTTAAATAGGTCTCTTACTTGTACTAATGAACAATAAAGTCATTAGGATTCATCATAAGGTGGTTCATTGTACAAACAACATGTGCACAAGGAATTCCTTTTGAAAAAGCCCTAGAGGAGGGGGGGTGAATAAGGTTATTAAATAAAAATAGGAATTAAAAATAATTCTTTGCAAGAATTAAAAGAATATTGAGAAGGAAGAATGAAGAACACAATGATTTAAGGAGTTCAGATTTAACAATAATCTTATGTCTCCACTTAACTTATCCCTAAGTTAGGATTTTCAATCACCCATAATCTTATTTACACGATTGAGATTACACAAGAGTTTTATGGCTCACTCTTACAACCTTACAACATGAGTTTTCAAGGCTCACTCAAAAAATCAAATCCTAAGTATTTTAATGGACAACGCTTAAACTAATTCCTTTAGAAATAAATCTTAATTCCCTACTAATCTATCCAAACATTTAAGATGAAAAGAAATTATATTTTTAACACACAACCAACTCTTACAAGAGTAATAAACAAAGAGTTAATATTTAAAAATTTGAGAGCTTTAATGAATGCTAAAATAGAGAATGATAATAAGCAAAATGTCTTAACTTCCATTCAGCTTTAAAGGTGTTTATATAGATAAACACTAAAAAATATAGTTATTAGAGGTGCAAATAATGTGTCCAACATCTATATTTTGAATCCAACATTTATAATTTTGAATTATTGAAAGTAATGTTGTCAAACTGTTGTGCACAGGTTGAAATTATGATTGGCTACTAGAGACATTCGAATTTACCTACACTTTCTTCATAAAAGTTATAGATATTTGACTTAGATTTCCATATCATTTTGAATCACCTCAATTGGACTTCTGTAGCTCAAGATGTTACTAAAATACGAAAAGTTGTGTAATCTAAAATGATAGACTGCTGTCAAACAGCTGTGCACAAGTTGAAACCGTGATTTTATATTGGAGAAGTTAGAATTTATCTATGTTTTCTTCATAAAAGTTGTATATATTTTAATTATATTTCCATATTATTTTGAATCACCATAATTGGACTTCTGTAGCTTAAGATATTGCTAAAATACTAAGAGCTATATATATATATATATATATATATATATATATATATATATATATATATATATATATATATATATATATATATATTAAATTCTACTCAATATTTGCATACTCAAATGAACTCAGATTTTGACAAGTAAGATCAATTCAAAAAGCTCAAGATGTCTACTTCAAATGTGAAGAAGATAATTTTCTTATTATAAAGCTCTAAGGATTCAAAAGCCTCATTGAATCTTAGAGGTCAAATCAGTCTAAGATATTCATACTTCATTTTAACTTCCAATAGAGTCCTAACTTATACACACTTAAGAAAACAAATTAAATTCTCAAAATTAAGTTTGTTAAAAACAAAAATTAAGATTTATTATTGCTAAGGTCAAAAATTTTCCCCTTTTTGATTTTGACAAACTTATTTTGAGTTTGATAAAAATAATACGAAGTAAAGTGTATGATAATATTTGTGATAATAATGATACCAAATGAAATAAAATGTATTTTTTTATTTCTCCCCATAAGAATATGGACATGATAAGAAATATAAATTTATAGCTTATTCCCCTTGACAAAAAAAATAAAAACAAGAAAAAATATAGAAAGAAGGATAAAAACATGGCATTTTTATGACAAATGTATAAAAAACATAAAATATGATAACATGATCATGTAAATAAATGTTAGGTAATGTGAGGAAATAATTTCAAACATATATGCATATAGTGCCACTAAAATGCATCACAAAAATAGAACATATAATAATAATATTGATGTTAGACGAGCTTAACTATAACATGATCATATAAAGTTTAGCTCGCTAATCAATCATATAGCACTTAGCATAAAAAAAAATATACACATATTATCCATAACATATTTTCCTCTCTTTGTACAAAGGAAAAAAGAAAAGAAGATATAAGGAGAAATGAACCTAAATGGACCAAAATTCCTATCGGAACAAAGCAAAGATATACTAAATCTTTGTAAAAATATTCATGTCTTATCAAATATCAAAAAAATTTCCAAGAAGAAATTATAAATGAATTATGCATGTATAAATAAAATAATAAAATATTATATATATGTATAGTAACAAATAACAAACTCAAATATATTTCCCCCTTTTGTCAAAAACAAAAAGAAAAGAAAGAAAAATAAAAGGAAATGAAAACAAAGATATACAAAATCTTTAAAATTTATGTCATACATAAATAAAGTAAGCAAAATAAGGCCTGTTGTCACAAATGATATATGACAAAATTAGTCATACTTATAATGTTAATATGCATGCAAATATTTAAATAAATTTTCTCCCCCTATATCAAACAAAAATATAATATGTCACTAACATAAAAAAAAAAAAAATTAAGTACACATGTTAAAAAAATTAACTAGGTACACATGCAAACTCAAATTATTTCTCCTCATTTGACAAAATGTAAAAGGAAATTTAAAAAGATAAACCAAATATAAACTAACAACTATAAAAAAAATTTAAAATCAAAATCAAACATTTATCAATTAAAGTAATCATAAGCACAACATAATTTCACATGAAAATAGTTCAACCATCAATTAAACATAAAATTAAGATAAACTAGAATCATCAATCATGTCAAGTTCATGCTTAATAAAATTCAATGTCTCTTCATTGAGAGGTTTGGTGAAGATATATGTAAGTTGATTATTTGTATCAACAAATTCAAGTGAGATATCACCAATTTGAACATGATCACATAAGAAATGATGTCTAATGTTTATATACTTGGTTCTAGAATGCTGAATGTGATTTTTGCTAAAGTTGATAGCACTTGTATTGTCACATTTGATTGAAATATGATCAAATTTTACACCATAGTCTAACAATTGTTGTTTTTGCCATAAAATTTATGAACAATAAAGACTTACTGCAATATATTCAGCTTCAGCAGTGGACAAGGTAACCGAAACTTATCTCTTGCTAAACCAAGAAACTAAACATTGTGTCACGACCCAAAATAGAGGCCATGACCGACGCTAGGGAACGGGAATTCTTTCGAATTCGGAACCCGTAGTAAGCCTTAAAATAAAATAAAACATGTAATAATAATAATAACATAAATAAAATATTCTGTAGTGGAAATTAAATCTTAGATATTAAATTAATAATCTACCAATGGAATTAAACGAACATCCATATCTCGTATAAATAAACCTTTAATACAATTTCCAATTCAAATCTTTAAAATACATAACTGACACAAATAAATACATAAACTCCACAACTATTTACAACTACTGCAGTGTCTAAATCATAAAATAAAACATAGATAAGAAGTTTACATAGTGAAGTCGGGGCGGAAGAAATCCGGCGTAAGGGTCTGCTACTGAGGTCTAAAGACGATGACTCTCCTGAAAAATAGTCAACAGAGGGGAGTCAGACCTCACTAAGTAAATTGTTATAATATATATATATATATATATGCATACTAAATGACAATGCACACAGTCAATAGTATATATAATAGATATATATACAAGCATTTACACACAGATGCAGTAAAATCATTTTATATATTTTCGAAAAATCACTGTTTATGAATGATTAAATAGAACCCTAGAAAATCGCAACCTCAAGCAGTGTTAAACAACACTCTAGCCATATAGGCTCACTTATTCCAAATATATTCACTTGTTCCATTTGGACAGTAGACTGGCCCCGAGACACTAAGTCAATCGAGCTCCAGCAGTCTGACTGTCAGTGTGATTGGCCCCTAGACACTTGGTCAACCGAGCTCCAACAATCACACTCCCAAATCACATCACACATCAGATAAATCAAATCGAATCAATATAATCAACATCCACAAATAGGTTAGTAATACAGCCTAAATGCTATTAGCGTACCGGTACATGCTCGGTCCTAGTGCTGCCCACTAGGTAGCACGTTCTATTGATAACCTTCATTAATATATAAAACATTCATTCATAAATAAATGATGCATCAATTTGAAATAAAATAGCAGCATAAACCATATGTATACTAGAAATATACCAAAAGTAAACCAGGTATATTTCGAGTATATATACATCAAATAAATCCAATATAATTACAAAATAAACTAGAAATATATTTAAAAATATTTTAAGTATAAATGTTTAATAAAACATGCATAAAATTTAAAATATATCAAAATAAACCAAAAGTAAACCTAAGTACTAATTAAATCATTTATGCATATTTATCAAAATAAACCATATATATACTAAAGCATGCACCCTAAAATATATATATATAAAATAACAACTCACTGTTTATTGCGCTCCTCGAGATGGGTCCGACGGGCTTGGTCCACTAGGTCTCGGTCTCGATGCAACTAAACAAACAAACAACAACACGACATTAGAATAAATCTAACGAAAATTGTTAGAAACTCGATCTACAATACTAGACACAGAATTAGAATCAGAATTCGACCAGACATCACGTTTTACGAGAATTCTACTAAAAATTCGACAGAACCTTCCCTGTAAAATGGACATCTCTCTACTCAAAGAGTAGAGCCGGTCCTGTAAAGAAATACACACTTCGAAATAAACACAAACACAACCACAATCCCTTGGTCGGACTCCAAACTACAATTCACCGATCAAGGTCCACAATTCACAGAACAATTACAAAACACCAAAAATGCCCTTTTATAATAAAAATACATTTTATAAATCCAAATTACATAATTAACCCTAAAAAATGATAAAAACCGATAAAAACTCATTTATTTAGAAAAATCGTATATTATATATAATTTGAAAATGATTTACGAAAAATAGTTTTAATTAGTTAAAAATACTAAATAATTTGTAGAAATCATTTTTATACCTTAAATAACTATTAAAACCAATTTAATTACATTTTTAACCAATTTAGTGTCAAATTACCAAAATACCCCTATATATAAATTTACTAAAATTAATAAAAAATTCACCAAAAATAGCATAATTACTCAAAATTAATTTTCCCAACATATAATTCAATAATATCAATAAATATACTCAATTAACCAATTAATTCCAATTAAACAAATAATTAACCTAATTTTCTAAAATTACGTAAACTTAAATAAATTCAAAATAAATATATAAAATTCACAAAAATTACCAATAAATTTATAAAATGCATCTCAACACCTATAATTACCATAAAACACAATTTCATAATTTAATTAATTAATTTTCTAAAATTAGAAAATAATAATAAAATAATCAAAAATTCCCAAAAATCAAAATAATTCCCAAAAATTCCAAAAAAATTCAAAAAGCAATATTAAGCTACAAGGATCAAAGTTTTTGAAGGTAGTTTACTTGAATCAATCAAATTGAAGCTCAAAAAATTCAAGAATCCTAATAGGCCGAAATTGAAAAATCAAAACCTAGGGAAATCTAGACCATTTTAAGTGAAAAAAAGCTTGGAATCATACTCACTGAAGCTCAAGGAGAATATAGAGACCGGCGGTGTTGAAAACGGTGGCCGAAATCACGTCGATCGGAGCTTAGGTCAAGTTTTGGCCTCTTCTTAGTTTTCTAGCCAAAACACGCCGGAAATGATGGCTAGGGATGGCGAGAATGGATGGAGGTGGAGGAGGAAGGCTGAGAGGCACACCGACGACAAGAAAATCAGGTTGTAGACGGCGGAATGGCGAGGAGGACGATCGGGAGGAGAAGGAAGAAGACAATGGCAATTTCGTAAATATTGCTAACTTTTGATTTTTGAAAATAAATTATGTATATATGTATATATATATATATATCCACACTATATATTTTAATAATATATAATCCCACACACATATATTTTAATAATTTATACACTTATAATTAATTAATTAGTATTAAAACTAAATAATAAAAATTAAGTTAATTAATTAAACCCTAATTTAATTTAAATAAATACACATATATAAATTTTATTTAGAACTTTAAAATTATGCATGAGTCCATGCAAATTCGTAAAACTAGTCAAAATAATTAGTATTAAATTATTTACGTTTTAATTTCCCCGAAAATAACATTCCCGAGAAAAATTTCATGTAAAACTCTTAAAATAATTAAAATTAATTAAAATTAGCTTTAATAAATATCAAAATCATAAAAATATCATAAATATGTATAAAAATTATTAACACTACATATCCCGATGCAGTTTAAAATTATTTAAAAACTCGGGATATTACACATTGTTCTAAAAATTGACAAGTTCGGAAGTGAATTTTCTATCTAGTAAATTACTGGCAAAGTCTGCATCAGAATAACTAATCAAGTCAAAGGATGAACTCCTAAGATACCAAAGTCCTAAATGCATTGTACCATAAAGATATTTGAAAATTCTTTTGATAACATTCAAATGAGACTCTCTCAGACTTGATTGAAATCTAGCACATAAGCAAGTAGCAAATATAATATCGAGTCTACTAGCAGTTAAATAAAAAAGAGATCCAATTATACCTCTAAATCATTTTTCATCAACCAGTTTTCTATTCTCATATTTGTTAGGTTTGGTTGTGGTGCTCATTGAATTTTTACTTATCTTAGCTCCATCCATGCCAAACTTCTTAAGCATTGCATACTTGGTTTGATTGATGAAAATCCCATTTTTTCATTGCTTGATTTGTAGTCCAAGAAAGAATTTGAGTTCACCTATCATACTCATCTCAAATTCTCCTTGCATTAAATTAGAGAATTCCTCATACGAGCAATGGTTAGTAGCACCGAATATAATGTCATTAATATATATTTGAATAATTAATAAATCATACTTGGATTTCTTTATGAAAAGAGTTGAATCAAATTTTCCTTTAGAGAAACTTTTCTCTAACAAGAAGTTGCTCAATATAATAACCCTAATTTTTAAATTATTTTAATTTAAAACAGGATAAGCAATGTTAATAAAATTTAAAACTATATTTGATTATTTTATTATCTTGTGATTAATATTCATTATTTCGTGTTTAATCAAAATTTTCTATGTAAATACTTACTTTAAAACTTATTATTTTAGAGATTTATTTATGTAAATTTATTACTTTAAGAATTATTTCAATGATCCTATTAGAGTACTAAGGTTATTTTTAACAATGATATTGTTTATTGTATTATTATTATTATTATTATCATTATTATTATTGTTATTATTTTTATTATAATGCATTATTGCATGACTATAATGTGTTATTACACACACACACACACATATATATATACATACATTAGGGTTATTATTATTATTATTATTGTGTGATAAATATGTGTGAATATATATATATATATATATATATATATATATATATATATATATATATATATATATATATATATGTGTGTGTGTGTGTGTGTGTGTGTGTGTGTGTGTGTGTGTATTATATGTATATAAGGTGTATATATACATATATGTTGACCATACCTAGATTTACTATATTATTCTAATAATATATGACCTTATATTATAATACATACTATAATATATATATATATATACACACACACACATATAATACAAATAAATAAACTAAAAACTTACCCATTTCCCCTCTCCCTCTTGTAACCACCCATCACCACCCTCTCACCATCACTGCCATGCCATCCCCTCATTGTCAGAGTGCCTCACCGCCATCCAGCAGCTTTGTCATCCTTCCCTCTCTTCCCCGGCGCCTGCAGCAGCACTTACAACCGTGAGAAGCCGAAACTCGAGCTCACTGGCGTTCCAGGCGATTCTGGCCACCATTTCCTTTGATTCCAGTCTTTTTTTCTTCCACTCTTATGGGTGAGTATGAATCCAAGCTCCTTTTAGCTTGAACACTTGATTTGGTGAGGTATTTTTCTTGTCTTTAAATTCGGCCATTTAGGGTTTTGATTTTTTTTGGGTGTTTTTGGTTGATTCATGGAAAGTCCCTTCACAAAAGTTGATCTCCCTAGCTTAAGCTACTCCCCTGAATTTTTGTATGATTTTTGAAAATTATTTTGATTTTTGTGAATTTTTGAATATTTTATTATTATTTTATTAATTTTCGTAAATTAATTATATAAATTATGAAATTATGATTTTTGGTGTTATTAGTAGTTATTATTAATTTTAGAGTTGAGTTTATAATTTTTGTGATTTTTTGTAATTTTTATAATTATTTTTAGTTTATGTCAATTTTGAAAATATAGGTTAAATATATATTTTTTTAGAAATAGTTGGTTAATTATATTTTTTTTGTTGATATTATGGAGATATATTTTGAGAAAATAATTTTTGTGTGTTTATATAATTTTTATTGAATTTTTAAGTATTATTAGTATATTATGTGAATTTTTGAATATTAGGGTTAATTTGGTAATTTAGTGATAATTTTAGTTAAACACTATGTTTAATTAGTTTTAATATTATTTGAGGTATAAAAATTATTTTTACAAATTATTTACTAATTTTAACTAGTTAATACTAAATTTTTGAAAATTATTTTCAAATAATATATAATATACTATTTTTGTAATAAAATGGATTTTTAGTAATTTTTAATATGTATTTGGACTAATTAAGTTATTTGGATTTATAAAATGAATTTTTATTAATATTTTAGTAATTATTAGAAAAATGGATTTTTAATAATATTATATTATTATTTAGGATTTTTAAGTAATTATTGGAAAAAATAATTATTTTGGTGTTTTAATATTAAATATGTTATATTTTGATATTTGGAGGGCATTTATGGTATTTATTGATATTTTTATATATTTTATTGTATTATTGAATTTGTGGTGAATTATGGACCTCGGTTGGAGAATTTTTATAGTTCGGGATGCCAAACAGAGGGTTGTTTGAATTCTGGAATTAGAAGTGTATTTTTCTTATAAGACCGACTCTACTTTTTAGTAGAAAGACGTTCGTTTTACAGAGAAGGCTCTACTGAATTTTTGGTAGAATTCTCGTAAAACGTGATATCGGGTCTAATTTCAATTTTGTGTCTGTTGTGTTCAGAAATTTTAGATTGAGTCTCTAGAAGTCTAAGTTAGATTTATTCTAATTTTGTGATCGCTTTTATTATTTAGTTATGCCGAAACCGAGGCCTAGTGGACCAAGCCCGTAGGACCAGTCTCGTGGAGCGCATTCCTGTGAGTTACTATTATATATATACATTGCTTTAGGTTGCATGTTTTAGAATTATATGTTTTAAATGTAAAATTTTGTATAAATATTTTATTAAATGCTTAAGTATATTTTTAGTATATTCTTGGTATATTTTGAAATGAATGCATGTTTTTCCTTTTGGTTTATATTCAAATTATTTGTAAGTATGTTATTGGTTTATTTTGAGTATACTTCATGATTTAATTGAATTTATTTTACATGTATATACTTGAAATATACTTAGTTTATTTTAAGTATATTTCCGGTATATATATGGTTTGTTGACTATTATGCACAACTTTATACATTATTTATTACTTGAATGTATGTTTTAATGTAAATAAAAGATATTGATAGAACGTGTTTCCTAGTGGGCAGCAGTAGGACCGAGTACGTACCACTGCAATAGATTGTAGGTTGAATTACTAACTTATTTGTGGAAATTATGACTTAATTGATTTGATTGATGTGAGATGTGATTGCTGGAACTCGATCGACCAAGTGTCTCGGGGCCAATCACACTGACAGTCAGACTGCTGGAGCTCGATTAACTTAGTGTCTCAGGGCCTGTCTACTGTCCATTTGGATTAAGTGAATTTACTTGGAATTAAATGAGTCAGTATGGCTAGAGTGCTTTCTACCACTAATTGAGATTGTGATCACTTAGGGTTCTATTTGATCCTTCATAAACTGATGTTTTTCAGTATTATATATAAAGAGATTTTCAGCATCTGTGTGTACATGCCTATATATATATTTATTAAATACATATGATTGTTTGCATTTGTCATTTAGTAATGCGTGTATATATATTATAATAATTCACTCAATCAGGTCTGACTCCCCTCCGTTGATATTTTTATAAGAGAGTCTTCTTCTTCAGACCTCAACAGTAGGTCTATCCGTCGGATTTCTTCCGCTTTGGCTCTATTATGTAAATCTTTTACCTAGTTTTATATTGTACTCTAGAAACTGCAGTAGTTGCATTTATATTAGTCAGGAGTTGTACTCCATATTATGTATGTTGATTTTAATTCAGAGAGGCATGTCTCTGAATGTTGTACTAAAATAATTTACTTTATAATATGTGGAAATTATTTTTATCATAATTATTGATTTTTAAATTTTGATGTATTTATAATTGTTTTATTTCAGTTATTGTATATTTATTATTATTTCAAGGCTTGCTACAAGTTCCGGATTCGAAAGAATTCCCGTTCTCTAGCACTGGTCATGGCCCTCGATTTTAGGTTGTGACACTCAATCTTTCATACAAAGCTCTAAGAGCTTGTTTCAATCCATAAAATTCTTAGGACAATTTAAATACATGATTTGAAAAATCAATGATTTCAAACCCTGGAGGTTGTTCAACATACACCTTTTCTTCAATAAAATCATTTAAAAATGCACTTTTAATATCCATTTGATAAAGTTTGAAATCCATGAATGATGTAAATACAAGTAGCATTCTAATAGCTTCTAACCTTGAAACGGGGATATAGGTTTCATTATAATCAATATCTTTCTCCTAATTATAACATTTAGCTACTAGTCTAGCTTTATTCCTAATTATGACACCTTGTTCATTCATCTTATTTTTAAACACTCATTTGGCACCTATAATGGGATGATGTTTCGGTCTAAGAACCAAGGTCTAAACCTTGTTTCTATCAAACTAATTAAACTCTTCTTACATAGCAAGGACCCAAAATTCATCACATAAAGCGTCATTAATATTTTTTTGTTCAATTTGAGAAATGAAGGCTAAATTAACAATAGACTTTAATTAAGATCTAGTAGTTCACCCTTTTGTAGTGTCACCTATAATGAGGTCTTGAGGATGAGCTTTCTTGAATTGCCAATCCTTTGGAAGTTCATCCTTCAAGTTAGGTTAAGACGTTTCCTCATTATCCTTCTTTCTTGGACCTTCAAGTTTCAAAGGCTTACTAGTATTTAATTCTTGAGTTTCCAAAATCTCATAGTTACCTACAAGATCATCAACACTACAAATATCCTTTCTAGGATCAAGTGAGTTTGATTCATCAAATATAACATGCATTGACTCTTTAACTACTAGAGTTCTCTTGTTAAAAACTTTATATGTTTTACTAGAAATAGAATAGCCTAGGAAAATTCCTTTATCGACTTTGGAATCAAATTTTCCAAGATTATCCTTAGTGTTTAATATAAAGCACTTACATCCAAATACTCTTAGATATAAGATTTTGGGTTTTCTATTGGTCCATAGCTCATAAGAAGCTTTATTCAAAATTGGTCTTTTGAAAACTTTATTTAAAATATAGCAAGACATGTTAACGGCTTTTGCCCAAAAGTATAGAGGCAAATTATACTCATGAAGCATTGTTCTAGCCATTTCCACAAGAGTTCTATTTTTTTTTAACTACCCAATTTTGTTGAGGAGTTTTTAAAAGAAGAGAATGTATGTGAAATACCATTTTTATTACAAAAGGTTTTCAAAAATTCATTTTCAAACTCAATTCCATGATCACTTCTAATAGAAGAAATACAAACACTTTTTTCTTTTTGAATTCTTCTTACAAACTTTTCAAAAGCTTTAAATGCATTATTCTTATGATCAAGGAAACATACCCAAGTAAATCTAGAGTAATCATTAACCAATATATATGCATAGTGCATAGTACCGAGACTAACAACTCTAGTTGGTCTAAAAAATCTATATGTATAAGTTCAAGTAGCTTAGAAGTGGACACTACATTTTTTTACTTAAATGAGGACTTGGACTATTTTCTTTTTTGGCAAGCATCACAAGGTTTATTCTTAGTGAATTCAAGCTTAGGTAAACCAATCACAAGTTCATGTTTACAAAGATCATTCAATAACTCAAAATTTGCATGTCTTAACCTTCTATGCCTTGTCCATGTGTCATGGGAAATTGACATCAAGCATTTAATATCTTTGTTATCAATTTTATTCAAATCAATAACATAAACATTATCAACTCTTTTACCACTAACAGTTACTTTATGTTCATCAAGACTACTAACAAAATAATTCTTAGGATAGAAAGTGACCTTATTTCCCATATCACATAATTGACTTATACTAAGCAAGTTATGTTTAAGACCATCAATAAGCAACACATTGTGTATAGTTAAGGATTGAGGATTACCAATTTTTCTAATGCCAATAATCTTTCCTTTTGCATTGTGCATTGTCTCTGAAAGTAATGTGTCTCCATCCTTAGCATCAAACTTGTTGAATTGCTCATTGTCTCTTGTCATGTGTCTTGAGCATCCACTATCAAGATCCCATTTGCTTTTTTTATCTTGTGGACTTCAAGCACACCTACACAAGACAATTTAAGCATTATTTTGAACCTAAACCTTTATTAGTCTAGGTTGGTTGGTTTTAAGATAGTCCGTAAGAAGCAAGTTCATGT
Source organism: Mallotus nudiflorus (assembly GCA_947683625.1). Lineage (NCBI taxonomy): Eukaryota > Viridiplantae > Streptophyta > Magnoliopsida > Malpighiales > Euphorbiaceae > Mallotus > Mallotus nudiflorus. Next base: position 4,785,011 of record CANTUR010000117.1, on the reverse strand, counting down.
GCAGTCTTCTATAGAAGCACAAATTATTGGTATGTCCCTTGATCATGAAATATGAGCATTCAAAATTTATAAACTTATTTCTCCTAGGAGGATATGCATTCCTTATATGTGAAGCATGCCTTTATTAATGTTATGGTATGTGTCTCCTAAAGTTTGTTTGAGTTATAGCGTGAGACGTGCATTGACAAGGACAATGTGTATTTTAATAGATTTATGCAATATGTCTAGGTGCATTATATTGTGTATATATAATTTTTTTTTAGTGTATATATAAGCATATTTAGGTTGTGTTTTCCTAGCATGATGCTTACCTCTTTGTGTCATATAAGGTTAAGTCTTATAAGACTTTCTTTGCATTTTTGACACATGAGATCTTTTAGCTTTGAAAGCTTGAGTCTCATTTTGTTTTAAGGTAGAAGGAGTAGAATTATTTGAGGCTTTAACAAAATTAATATGTGATGATGATGAGGAAGCTATTCCATTGGTATATCCAATTCCATGTATATCTCCATGGAATTTTTGAGAGTTAAGAATATTATTTAAAGATTCTTTTGCCTTCTTGAATTTCTCAATGGAATTTTTCAAATTTAAGAATTCTTTAGAAAGCTTTTAATTTTCATCATTTGCTTTCTTAAGTTGATCTTTTAAGGAATTTTTTAAATCACTAGAAAATTTATCATTTGATTTAACAAGATTAGAAAATACATTTTTCAATTTTTTAAATTCCTTAGTTAGGCTAGATAACTCAAACTTATAATGTTTCTTCTTAGATAATAATTTTTTATATTTAAGCAAGAGTTTCCTTACCATAGAGCTTTCAATATCATCATCATCATCATAGGAAGAATTAGATTTATATGGTACCTCTTTCCATGAAACAAAGGTTGGCTACTTCTTGTTTTTTCTCTTCCATTTCCAATTCGGTAGAGTCATCCCAAGTTGCCTTATAAGCCCTCCTTTTCTCTTTATTCCTTTACTCTTATTTTTGAGTTTGGGACACTCACTTCGGATGTGACCCAGTTTGTTATATTTATAGCAAGTAATGTTTTTAGTTTTCTTTTTACCTTCTCCTTCTTGTTCTTGATGAATGTTTCTTTTTTAAGAAATTTTTGAAGTTTCTAGTGAGCATAGCAATTTTATCATCTTTATTACTAGAACCTTCAATATTTTCTTCTTCACTATCATTTTGCGAAGCTTTCAAGGTAATGCTCTTCTTCTTCTCTTCCTTTTCTTCTTGCTCTTCACTTCTTTACTTAATTATTAGCTCATATATTAAGAGCTTTCCAATAAGCACGTCGATAGAGAGAGTTAAAAGGTCTTGAGCTTCTTGAAGTAACCCGAGATTTCCAATCCTTTTTAGGTAGGATTTTTATGATCTTGTTATTTACTTCTTCCTTAAAGAAATACTTCCCATTTTCTTAAGGGTCGTGATAAGAGTGTTGAGTTGATTTGTCATCTCCGTGATTGACTTATGAGGCTTCATTTTAAAAAGTTCATAATCATGCATGTAAAGTTGAACCTTCTTGCTTCTAATTTATACGTTGCCTTCATAATGATTTTCCAAGGTCTCTCACATTTCCTTGGCCGACATGTAATGTTGAAGCTTGCCTTCTTCTTCTCTTGTCATAGAAGAGACTAGAGTGATCATCGCATTTTTATTTTTATGACTTTCTTCCTTTTGCTCATTATTCCTTTGACTCCTTGCTAGAGTAGTTACCACACCATCAATGGTAGTTATAGGTAGTTCCTAACCTTTTAAGACAATGTCCCAAAGTTTGATGGAATCACAATCAAGGTATAACTCCATTTTGAACTTCCAATGAGGATAGTCACTACCATCGAAGAATGGTCTAAGTAAAGAAATATTTTATTATTCACTCCCAAGATCTTGTTTTCTAGCAATGAAGTTCCTAGAATTCAAGCTTTGATACCAGTTGAAAAAGTCCTAGAAGGGGGTGAATAGGGTTATTAAATAAAAATCAAAATTAAAAATAATTCTTTACAAGAATTAAAAGAATGTTGAAAAGGAAGAATAAAGAACATAACGATTTAAGGAGTTCATATTCAACAAAAATCCTACATCTCCAACTAACTGATCCCCAAGTTAGAATTTTCAATCACCCACAATCTTATTCAAAAGAATAAGATTAAAACATGAGTTTTCAAGGCTCACTCAAAAAACTAAATCCCAAGTGTTTCAATAGATAACACTTAAACCAATTCCTTTATAAATAAATTTTACTACCCTAATAATCTATCCTAAGATTTAAGATGAAGAGAAATCATATTTCTAACACATAACCAACTCTCACAAGAGTTATAAATAAAGAGTGAATATTTAAGAGCTTTAATGAATGTTAAGATAGAGAATGATAATAAGCAAAAATGTCTTAACTTCCATTTAGCTTTAAAGGTATTTATATAGATAAAAACTCAAAAATATAGCAGTTGGAGACATAAATAATATGTCCAACATTATATTCTGAATCCAACATTTATAATTTTGAATTATTAAAAACAATGATGTCAAACAGTTGTACACGGGTTGAAACCGTGATTGCCTACTAAAGACATTTGAATTTGCCTACACTTTCTGCATAAAAATTATAGATATTTAACTTATCTTTCCATATCATTTTGAAACACCTCAATTTAAATTTTTTAGCTCAAGATATTGTTGAAATACTAAAAGTTGTGCAATCTAAAATAGCAGACTACTGTCATACAATTGTACACGAGTTAAAACCATAATTTTCTATTGAAGAAGTTATAATTTTCCTATAATTTCTTCATAAGCATTGTAGATATTTTACTTAGCTTTCTTTATCATTTTGCATCATCTCGTTTGGACTTTTTTAGCTTAAGATATTATTGAAATACTAAGATCTATGCAATCTAAAATGGCAGCTGCATATGTTGACTTTGACTCAATTTTTGTATATTCAAATGAACTCAGATTTTGAAAAGTAAGATCAATTCAGAAAGCTCAAGATGTCTACTTTAAATGTCAAGAAGATAAATTTTTCATTATAAAGCTCTAAGGATGTCAAAAGCCTCATTGAATCTCAAAAGTTCAAATTAGCCCAAAATATTCATACTTCATTTTAACTTCCAATAGAGTCCTAACTTCTACACACTCAAACAAAAAAAATTAAATGCTTAAAATTAATTTTGTTCAGATTAAAATTAAGATTGATTATTGCTAAGGTCAACACTCTTTAATTCCTAAGACCTGCAAGTGCACTTTTTCTTTCTAACATCAACAATATGTCTATATTTCCCATCACTTACTTTAAATCCTGATTCACCATTCCACAATACATTGCAATTCATTGAATCTAACTTATTCTGCTCTAACCTATGCCTAGCCATTGGTGAAATGTCACTAATCCAAGTTTATGAAAAATTCCTCATTTGTCTAATCCTTTCCATAACTTTTCTTCTTATCTCCTCAAGCATTAAAATTATAGATTTATGCCTAGGAACTAAGATCCATGAATTAAATGTCTCACACATGTTATTTTCACAAACATCATAATATAAATCAGCTTTAAAATATGCCCTGCACTAATTCTCTTTGTTACAACATAACAGATCCTCCACAATTCCATTGCCAATTTTGTTTAAATTAGCTAGTTTATCCTTTAATTGCACCTTAAAGGTGGACCATGCATAATCCCAAAATCTCCTCCTTCTCTCTGAGCCCCTCCATTTTTTTTTCCAATTGCTCAAAATGTGTCTTGCAAACATTCTATGTTCAGCCTCTGGAAGTAATTCAGCAGTTGTAGGTACTAAATCCTATCATTTCACAGAAATAAATAGAAAAAGCATAATTTGGAAAAACAAGACTTAACATCTAAATGGAAATCAAACAACTTAAATATGTTATAAATAACTAAAATGAAAAAATAAATTCACACCTTCTGCATATTTGTTACAAGTGTCAAGCCTTGCCCTTGTTTAAGTTCAAAATCTTCAATTAAGAACTTGATAAACTTTGTCCATGAAGCTTTAGTGTCAATATCAACTATAGATCAAGTAAGGGGGTACATCTTCTCATTTCCATCTTTTAAAATAGCAACAACTAGTTGTCCTTTACAAATGCCCTTTAGAAAGCACCCATCCAACCCAATCACTCTTTTACATCCTTCTTTCCAACCAATCTTCATGGAATTAAAACAAACATTAAATCTTTGAAAAATATCTTCACTAGGTCTACTTTTTTTGTCAATAATAATAAAACACATGCTGCCAGAATTTGATCTATTAATCTCATCCACATAATCATGAAGTTTACTAAGCTCCATTTTGTAATCCCCCATAAACTTAGTCAATACCTTCAATGTGGCTCTCCTGTAAGTAGTTCTAATAACATGCACTTTTAATTCTTCTTTGCACAATTCAACTAACTCCTATATCTTGATTCCTAGTTGTGAAATAATCCTATTTTGATAGTAAGCTGCTATAAAGTGATGGTTACATAACTTATTTTTGTTGGTCCTATCACACTTGTGTTTTGGATTGTAGGTCTTAATTATAAAATTATGAGATAAGCCCTCATAAGATGCAAATAACTCCCAATTACATCCCTCCTTTTGACATTTCACTCTCACCCTTGATGTCTCATTTGGACGTAGTTTCAGATGCACACCCCTACCTATTGCATACTTAGCAATAGCTTGCCTAAATTGAATACCTGACTCAAATACCATACCAAGCTCTCATATAAATTCAACACATTTAAGATCATAGTAAACATTCTTACTTAGTTGCCCTTAAGGTACATTCTTACCTTCATATCCCTCTTCAAGGTCACTCTTACAACTGCCAGGGTTATCACTTCCATAAAAATTCTCATCTCCAGCTACCTTACCTCTATATGGGCCAACTTCGCCTATAGAGATTTCAACATTAACAGATCTTGGCCTTCCTCTTGCTCTAGCTTGAACCTTGCTTTTTATTCTTATCATATCTCTTTTTTCCTCCCTAATTGCTCTAAGTTCATCATCAACATCACTCTCATCCACTGAATCAACATTATCTAAATGTGCTTCTTCTTCTTCCTCACTGATGTCTTCAGTTTCCTCTCCCTCATGAACATCTCCCTCTACTGTAAGTATAGAATTATCATTTTGTTTCTTTGTGCAACCCTTATCTTCAACACAAAAATACTCATTTATAGGACTTGCCACATTAGTCTTACCATAATGAGTTCCAACTACCTTTGTTTCCCCAACAGGTACTTCAATTAAAGGCACCTTATGACCACTAGCCAGTGGACCACACCCATGAGGACCACTACCTGCTGGACCACTCCCATCTGAACCACATTGAGGTTCATTGTCATCAACATCAACCACAATTTGAGGTTCATTTATATTGTGAATCACATACAAGTAGACCTCATCCTTATTTTAACCCATTGTACACATCTAACAATACTTTATCACTATCAACATTCACAAACTCGGTATCATTTTTTGCTTTATAAAACACACCTTACACTGATGTATAACTCATTTCTCTTACAGAATGTTGTAACTCAATAATGGACAATTTTTCTCAGTCCACATTATCCTCAAATGTTATTTCTCCAGCCAAATATATTGGTTTGGGTCCATTAGAGAAAACGCCAGCATGGTGCTAAACCAAAGTAACATACAAATCTTCCATGCAACCCCTATTTCATGATAAATAAAGCTTTTCATTTACAAAACATCAAAATCCTTAGCAAAAATAAACTGGTAAATAACAATACGAAGACAACTAACCTCTCTTCATCGCCATTATTTGATGGGTCAAATGGCCACCTACACTTCTACAGCTTTCAATTTCGCCAAATGCAAATTATTTTAAGCCTTCATTTAGTATCGATTGATTGAGATTGAGATTGAGGGATTGTGCTTCTTCTGATATGGATTGTGAGAAGTTATGATATGAGTTAGATGGGATATTAAATGATTGTCTTGTTCAACTTTTTGCAATTACCAATTTTGAGAGGGAAAAATCCCTTTTTGTTTAGTCGACTTATTTTTTGCTCACATGAATCACCTTTTTTACTTGGTTAGCTCAAGTGTCATAAACGTGTCCAATTACCAACTCTCAGGTGTTTAAAAGTTACAGTAAATGTATCTTAAGGTGTTTATAAGGTTATTTTAAAAGTTTAGGTGGCCAATGAAATCTAATTAAAAATTTAAGAGGCTAAATATGGATTTGGCCGGCAAAAGAAAGTGCTGTTCACTGTCCCATTTCATGGGCTACAATAAAACCTTATTTTGTTTAGCTAATATAGTGCTCATGGTAGACTATAATATTTAATGACAATAGAAAGGTTGTCGTTTTCTAGACATCTCATCTTATAATTTAGTTTAAGAAAATACTTAGGCAGACATATCATATCGTATCATCTAAGCAAAGCAACCTTGACCATCTGCTAAAACCGATGCAGACAAGAAAATGCTTAATTATTAGTAGCATAATGTGTCGTCACATATAAAAATTAAACCAAAATTGGACCATATTTTATTTTGCTCTAAGTTATCAGTGGTGATAGACTGATAGTGCCTCTGAGCACTTGAGTGAGTGGGGTAAGGCTCAAATTGGTGTTGATGCAAACACATTAATTAGTGTGACTTTTATGGGTGATTGAGGATAATCGTGGCATTATCTTATCTTTGATCTTCCCATTCATCAGACTCTTAGGCTTTTGTACGATTTCTCACGATATGTTCAATTTATTTTGTCTTTTTTTCTTAACAGATGAGAGAAAAAATAATATTCAATTTTTTAATTTATTTATATGGTAACAGAAATAATATCATTAAATTATTTAATTTTTATTAAATGCATTTTAATTGTCTTTTATAAATAATTCAAATTATAAAAAATATAAATTAAATTGTATAAAGTAAAATTCAAATTTATATTTTCGATATTTTTTTCTTTTTTTAATGAAAAACTAAACTATTTCAATCAATTAAAAAAATAAATACACTTATATTATATAATCTGATAAATAATATTAGTTGACACTTTATCATTCTTCCAATAATACTAAATTATTCCTCATTGGAATAAATTATTAAATATATGTTCTCTTATATATTTTCTATCCCTTCCATATTCTTCTTTTTTACTATTATTCTCCCGACCAATCAATGCCAAAAAAAAAAATGTTATCATCAATTGGTGTTGCCACTTTTAAATATTAAACATATATATAATGTGATATAAATCTACAACACATTTGAAAATTTTTAAAATTCAGTTAAATACATATAGGATAATATTCTATAATGCAAGTACACCATCCAAATTATTTAAAAACTAATTGTTCATTTGTGCGTTGTGTAGATTGTAAATATAATATTTTTAAAATAATTAATTAAATAATTTTAAAAATAAATTATAAATAAATTAAATGTATGAACTTAAAAATTTATCACAGTAATTTCATTCGGTAGCCTTTGCAAAGAGAGAGATATATTTTTATTGTGTATATAATAATTATAACAATTAAATAAAGGATATAAAATAAAAAAAAAAATTTGAGATAAGAATTACAATTAAGTTATTGATTTATTAAAGTTAAATTTTAAAATTAGAAAATAAGTTAACTAAAAAGAATTATATAACTCATATCCCCAATTTAATAATTTTCTTATCATTATGACGTAATTTTCTTATTATTATCACATAAATTATGTTGGAGATGTACATTGTAACATTAAAAATATATATTGAATTTTTTATTTGTATTAAAAAGGTAGAAAAAAATAAAAAAGAAATTATTTGTGGTCATAAAATAAAAATTTTTCAATAATTATTTTGTAGTAATAGTTTTATTTTATCTAAATTTTTCATTATTGAAATTAAAAATTCAATTCTAACTAAAAATTATGATAACTATAAAAGTATAAAATTAGATCGACAATATCATCAAAATTTGAATTATCATTAAAATTTTAAATAAACATTCTCATAGTAATGATGTTTGTAGCTATGATTTATGTAATGTTGTTCGTAGTTTCTTTGCTTCTGGCTCTTTATTGAGTGGTCTAAACTCAAGCCTTATGGTTCTTCTTTCTAAAGTGATTGGTGCCAATTCGGTGGATAAATTTCCCCCCATTATTCTTAGTAATTTTCTATTTAAAATTATTACTAATTTTAGCAAATCGCTTAGGTCCTATTGCCACATGGATTATTTCAAATTGTTTTTTAAAAGGCAAAATTATTGAAGATTGCATTGTAGCTGCTTCTAAATGTTTTAACATCATGGAGCATCCTTGTTGAGGAGGTCACATGGCATAAAGATTGATATTAAAAAGGCCTTTGATTCTATACAATGAAACTTTATTCAGGCAATGCTTCACAGTTTTCAATTCTCCAAGGCTTTTTGTGATTGGATTTAGGTTGTTTTAAAATCTTCTAAATTGTTCGTTTTTGTTAATGGTAGTCTGAATGGTTATTTCTCTATCTCTAGGGGAGTTAGACAAGGTGATCCTCTTTCCCCCTTGTTATTTTGTCTAGCTGAGGATTTTCTAAGCCATAAACTTTCTTCTCTAATTATTTCAGTTAAATTTACTCCTATGACTACTGGTGGCCGAATTATTTATCCTTCTCATCTGCTATATGTTAATGACATTCTCATTTTCTACAAAACTAGTCATTCTAATGTCGATTTGTTTTCCAGTGTTTTCAATGAATATGGTTATCTCTCTAGTTAGAAGGTTAATTGGGAGAAATCTGAATTATTTTTGGGTAAAGATACTTTTGCTCCTCGTACAACTATATTGCATTCTAAAGCATGCATGCATATTGGATCCTTACCATTTGTCTATCTAGGGGTCCTTATGTTCATTAGTGCTCCAAAAACCAAATGGTTAAAATCTTATACAAACCATATTATTGCTAAAATGGAAGCTTGGAAAGGTCACTCTCTTTCTAAGGCGACTAGACTTACTTTAATTAACTCTTCTATTTATAGTTCTCTACTTCTTTATCCTTACTTAAGTCTATGGAAAAATCCATTAAAAAATTTCTTTGGACCAGCTCAGTGCACTGTAAAAATTAATTTTGGTCATATGGGATAACTTTTATGCTCCTTTTGATGAGGGTGGTATTGTTCTAAAGTGTTTACATTGCTTTAACAAAGTTATTCTTAGTTGAGTTGCTTGGAAGTTTTGTTGTAACAACTCTTTTGTTTATTCTTTTCTTCGTCTGAGATTTTTGAAGCACAACTCTCCAAGGATTTTATATATTTGTTCCTCAATTTGGCATTTTATTAAATCAATTTATATTGATTTTTAGAATTTTTCTCATGGCTTCCTTTATTCAAGTCTAAGTTTAATTTTTGGACCTCAAAATTTCTTAGTTTTTCTATTACTGATCAAATCAAGATTCTTAGTTCTGCTAAGAAACATCTTATAACTTTTATTGATGAGGTCTATTGGGATAGCACTTGGCACTTGACAGGTGATTTTTCCTCAGTTTTCCCAGACATTATTGCAACGCTAAATGATGTGATTTTCTCGACTTCTAATTAGGATTATTTTGTATGGCATTTTCTTCCACAGGAATTTTTCATGTAAGCTGGCCTATAATTTCTTCCAGGTTTCTTCTTTTATAATGGCCTAGGGCCATGACTTGTGGCGACACTATCTTCCACCAAACAAGTCTTTTCTTTGCTGGTGTGCCTTTCTTCAACACCTACCCTCATATGAAAATCTTCAATGAAAAGGGTTCTTTGTTATTTCCCACTGTCATTTGTGTCATTCTGCCATTGAGACATCTAATCACGTGCTGGTTTTTTGCCCATATGCTTACTCTATTTGGACAGCTCTTTAAAGACTTTTTCATGTTCATTTTGATATTTCTAGTTCCCCTTTTTAGTTATATCTTCGGGCAGCTTCCATTAAATTTTCAAGCCAGATTTCAAGTTTATGAAATGTTAGTATTATTTCTTATTTTTGGATTTTACGGCACGTTAGAAACCAAGCTATTTTTTAGGACTATTTTGTTCCAATTGTTGTTTCTCTCTGCAAGCTATGCAACTTTATTAAGGAAGCCAAAGTTCATAAAGCAGGTCATATGCATAATTCTCAAGAGAATTTGTTAATCCTTTAGCATCTCCACATAGCACGCATTTAAATACCTCCCTCCATACCTCATGATATTAATTGGTTCCCTCCTCTTCAAGGATGGTACAAAGTCAACACTAATAGAGCTACTAAAGGATGTCCAGGTATTGTTGGAGTTGGTGGAATATTTAGGTTATTCAATGGTATTTTAATAGGCTCTTTTGATGTTCCCTTAGGTAATCAATTTGCCTTTGAAACGGAATTGGTTACTATGATGGTTGCTATGAAGCATGCTATTCGGTTTAATTTCAATCATTTTTGGATTAAAAGTGACTCTCTTCTTATTGTGAATCTTAATCGACAAAAGAGCATTGAAATGCCTTGACATTTGAGGAGAGATTGGCACCTTTTTCTAGTATCTCTTTTAGCAATTCAAATTTATGTTAGTCATACATATCGAGAGGGTAATAGAGTCATTGATAAATTATTTAACATTGCTCTTTCTTTATCTTACAAAACTTTGTGGTCTTCATTCCCTGAGGATTGTTTAGAATTAGTTTGAAATGATGTTATTAGCTACAATTCATATAAGTTTAGATAATTTCAGTCTTGTTTTTTCTTGCCTTTAAGGTTGTATCAAACTTTTGTATTATTTTTTTCTATTAATAAATAAATTAGTTTTGGTGCATGAAGTCAATGCTTTGGAGTTGCCAACCTAGCTGGAATGTCCTAGTGCATTATTTGATGCCTCAACCAAGCAAGCTTTATATATATAGACATTCTTATGGTCATAAAGATCACAAGCAAAACATTTTGAAAGGAAAGAAACAATTTATTCAAAACAAAGCCAATACTAAGAACTTTTTAATAAAATATTGAAATAACGCATACTGTCATTGTAGTCTGAATGATCCAAATTTTGTAAATTATCTTGAACTGCTCCTACTCCAATGCGAATTTCAAGAGGATTAAATTATCAACTAACCGGATTAACATAAAGAACAATTAAAACAACAATAGTAATAATTAAATAATGATTGAAAAAAATGACATAATTACAAAATTGAATTGTATTAATATGATTTCATGGTTGTCTAATAACAAAAAAATATATATATGTTCTTTGAGATCGTCATGGAAGAGCATAACAACGCATAGCTAAGATCCTACTCTAATGTGAATTTTCAAGAGGATTAAATTATCAACTAACCAAATTAGCATAAAGAACAATTACAACAACAACAGTAATAACTAAATGATGATGAAAAAATGACACAATAATAACAGTAATAACTAGATTAGCATATGATCTTCTACATAAAGTGAATGACAATTATAAAAATATAATATCAATTTATATAAGGAATATGGTGTTGGATCTTGAAAATAAATATACTATTAGGAGTTTTATGCTAAAAGGAGTCAATTTTAAATAGGCAATTAACCAAAAAAAAATTTAAATATTTTTATAGAAAATATTAAAATTTTTAAGAATTCAACACATAAACATTTAGAAGTGATTGTTGAATTATGAAGATGACACTTGTCAAATTTTTGGGTTAATGACTTTAGTACTCAACATTTAATATATATATATATATATATATATATGTGTGTGTGTGTGTGTGTGTACGAAGTGGGGAGGACATATAAAATTATAAAAAAAATTTTACTCATTATTATATAAAAATTGAATAATTTAGTCATTTACTAATAAAAATAATTAATTAAATATAATTTTAATTTGATAGAAAGTCTATTTTCTATTTTAATTAGGTTAATTTCTATTTTATATCCAATAAAAATTAAATTAACAAAAATATAAGGACTTACTTGAAAATATGTTTCCTATTTTATTGATGTTAATTTGTATCTTATCTCTAACAAAAATTCTAATTTAATTGAAAATATATATTCTATTCTAATTAGGTGAAATTGAGAAAAACTAATTATAAGAAATATTGAAGTAATATTATATAATTATTCAAATAAAATATTTATGAAAATTATAATGAATTATAACAATATTAAGTTAATATCAAATTGTTATATAAATAAATAACACTATTATTATTTTTAAAACTTTTATGTAATAATAATAATAATAATAATAATATGTTTAATTATTTATTTACTATATATCATAAGTCAAATAAACTTTCTATATATATATATATATATATATATGAAGGAGGGGAATACAGACAAAATTATAAAAAAAATCTTCACTCATTATTATATAAAAATTGGATAATTTAATCATTTACTAATAAAAATAAAATATAATTAATTAAAATATAATTTTAATATGATAGAAAGTCTATTTCCTATTTTAATTAGGTTAACTTCTATTGTATCTCTAATAAAAATTAAATTAACTAAAATATAAGAATTTAATTGAAAATATGTTTCCTATTTTATTGATGTTAATTTCTATTTTAACTCTAATAAAAATTCTAATTTAATTGAAAGTATATATTCTATTCTAATTAGGTGAAATTGAGAAAAACTCATTATAAGAAATATTGAAATAATATTATATAATTATTCAAATAAAATATTTATAAAAATTATAATAAATTATAACAATATTAAGTTAATACCAAATTGTTATATAAATAAATAATATTATTATTTTTATTTTTAAAATTTTTATGTAATAATAATAATAATATATTTAATTATTTATTTACTATATATTATCAGTTAAATAAATTTTTTTTTACTAGTGAAATATATATATATATATTAAATACTTCAATTATAAACTCTGCAATCAATTGCATGAATGCATCAGTATTCTTCTCAATAATTTTTTTTTTCTTTAGATTTATTTATTAAATATAAATTATCCGTAAAATTATAAATACAAGTGTACTCAAGCGAGTTGAATCAAATACAACGTCAAATCCCACCTCAATTTCACTTTCAAATTTTTAGTTCAAAACTCAACCCACATTCGAACTTAATCAATTTCTTTTTTAAGTTTGAACTTAAATCAATTAAATAATTTTTATATTTAAATTTGACCCTATTAATTAAATAAAATTCTAAAAATATATATTTTTAAATTATTAAAGCTCAACTTGAGTTTAAATTTAATTAGATTTGAAAAAATATTGTTATTATTATATTAAAATAAAAAAAATAAAATTATAAACATATACAAATTCTATTAAATTTACAAATTTATGAAGTAAAAAATTAAAGAGCTTGAGTTTGATTTGACAACCCACTTGAGTTTGAACTCAACTGATAATAATCAAATAGATTTTAATTTTTTTAGTTAATTTCAAATAATTCATCAATTGACTTGACTCAAATACACATTTAATTATAAATTTTATAAATAAACAAAAACCTAAGTAATCGACATAAATAGAATGTGTTACTTGCGCAAAAGCAAGCAGTGCCTTCCGAGAGCCGGTTCGAGGCAGTACATTCCAACAGTAAAGTATATTGCTCCAATAAAATCTGACAAATTGGTTACCTCGAAAGGCGGCTAACAATTTAGATCAGGTCAATGTTGTAATAATATGCAAAAACCAAGGACATTTGTCACTCCATTAAAAAACTGAAAGCATTTACTAATTTTTGTGGGTTCAAGTGCTTAGAAGTTTGGACTTTTTTAAATAAAGTCTCAAATTTAAATTTTAGGGCAAAGTACATTTACCTTTTTAATATTATGGCCGAGGAACACATAAGCTCCTTATGTTTTCTTGAATCATTTAAACACAAATATTTTGTTTTTTTTTGTGTTTTTTGCCCCTCTTTTAACGATGGACAATTTAATCTAACGTGACGATGGATAATTTGTCATTGTAATCTAACGTGATGATCATGCAAATTTTAGATAAGTACCACATGGTCATAATGGGCTCATGCGGTTGCTTTACCGCCTTTGCACAAAATCTCTCTTCTTTACACTACATTGTTTTTAACATCAATCAATAAAAAAAATTTAGCTTGAAAACTTATCTCAAATCCAATCTTCATTGAAAGCAATACTAGGATTTCTTGGATGCACTATTAGAGTTTAAAGGTCATACAAAAGACCCTGATGAGCTCTACACTCACAATATGCTCATAATCATACCGGTACACTTTCTCTACTCATAACTAAAGCCACTCAATTCTAAAGTGCCAATATAGTAAGTTAGAGCTCAGGGGTAAATTTTACGCTTAATATGCATATATGGTTATGCTTATTTTCAGCTGAATCTGATATTCTGCACAAGAATTATTTATTAGTGGGATAGAATGATAAGCGACACACTTGAATGGGTCTAACACAGTTTTTTTGTTGGTCAGAATCAATGAAAAGAGTTAAAGAAGAACTTAATCGAGTTATCGGACCAAAAAGGAGGGTTAAAGAGAGTGATATATAAGATTTTCCATACTTGCAGGCAGTAGGCAAAGAAATACCAAAGAAAAAGGTCATGTAAGAAGGATAATCAATAGAGTTTAAGTTTAAATTCTAAAACTTTGGCTGAGTCGACATTTGAAGTTTCTAAATGTTGTTTTTTTACATTAATATGAAACGAAAAATGTATACCTCCATGGTTATTTTAGTTTTTCCTATGGGTGGATTAAGGTTCATTCGCTATAAAATTTGTGCCTAACTTATGAATTATGGAGGAATATTATTAACACCCCATCATACCCTGTCCCAAATGAACACCCAAAAAAAAAAGCCACTTTTGTTTGTTTACTATGTTTGGAAAGTATTGGTTGTTTAATGCATTTGAATATGCATAGAGGAGACATCCTACTGAGGTGTCTATTAGGGAAGGCATAATTTTAGGAAATTGAGGAATTTGTTGGTATTTGCAAAGATTGTGGTCATGCAAGAAGGATAATCATCAGAGTTTAAGTTTAAATTTTGTAACTTTGGTTGTTCAAAATTTGTTGCTTTTTTTGTGCAAGAAAATGTGCTTTAACTTTGTTACTATCTTTTATTCTATCTATCTTCTTATGAAATTGTAGTCAAAGAAAACAAAAGGTCATTGGCTAGAAAATGTTCATGCAATCTGATGTGCTCTAACCTTTATTCATGATATGCAAAATTTCTCTCTATAGAATTTATCATTATGGTCTATAATTTATGATTGGCACTAAATTTCACTTTTAGGCATTTCTCAAAAATTTGTATACTATAGAAAGCTATATATTACAAGACAAAGATATTATTTACCCAAGGCCAATAGTAATATGTCGTGTAAACATATATAGGACTTTTACAAGTCCATGCACAGTAATTCAATTGAACATGCATTATTCCAAAGAAAGAGAAACAATGCCTCTATGATTTATCAAAATGATACCTTGGCCACTAGAGGACATGCCATTATAGTTCCATGGAAGCTTTGTCTAAAGCATGATCTACCTGTTGGAGAAACATATCACCAAGTTCGATCATCTTCACATTTCTGAGCCTTATAAGCATATGTTACAACTCATTGTATACACAATCCTTTTTAGGTGTACAACAATAATAAACATTGCCTCTAAAAGACCTTGGTTGGCCTTTTTTATTAAGATCTTAATTAATCTTGTAGATATAATTGAGCCCTACAAGAAGCTCAATAATTGCAACCTCCATTTTTGCTTGATTTGCATAATTAAGTGTTTGCATCAAAAGAACATTTGTCCTTGAAACCTCTTGCTCTCTCTTAATTTTCACTTAGAGTGCCATTTTATCCTATTATGTGCTCGTGAGATAGCCATATAGCCATACCAATATGTTTGTGAGTGCCAGACTCCATTCTTCTGCAAGGGAAGAATCATATAAAGTTGTAGCTACAGATTTGTAAGCCTTGAGTCTACTTTTGAGGTTGCAATCCCTTTTTTCGATAAGAAATCAACACCAACAGCTCTAACATGTAAGATAGCGAATAATCGTTTGTTGCTTTAATCTATTTGTTCAAATTTAAGACAAGTTTTTAGGGTAAAATATTTTCTCGATTGATTTTATATTTTAAAGACAGTATTATGATCATGTGGAATCCATCCAAATTTTACATGACCCCATATCAGATTACATAAATGATGGTTTCATTTTAAATTGTCTACCGTTTAAAGAGAGGCAAAAAATATAAAAAAAAATATATAATATTTATGTTTAAATGGTCTAAAAAAACAAAAAGAACTTATATACTCCTCGGACAAAATATTAAGAGGGTAAATGCACCATCACCCTAAATTTTATATATGAAAAAGATAATTGCGAAAAGAATTTGGATTCATAGCCAGATTCCGATTGACTACGGCATTGAATGCAAAAAATAAAAAAAATAATAGTGAATGGGCATTTTAGCACTTACACAAACCTTAGACAATGACCTATCACGTGATAAAGGCTCTCTCCCATTTTTCACTACCACGTGTAACCTCTCCTATTCGGATCTTTGGGTGTATGGACCCCACAGTTTCACATCGATCTTATCCCTATACGTGGTTCCCGATCCACTTGCCACGTCAATAAATATAACCAG
This sequence comes from Mallotus nudiflorus, assembly GCA_947683625.1. Taxonomy (NCBI): domain Eukaryota; kingdom Viridiplantae; phylum Streptophyta; class Magnoliopsida; order Malpighiales; family Euphorbiaceae; genus Mallotus; species Mallotus nudiflorus. The sequence continues at coordinate 4,768,438 of CANTUR010000117.1, read as the reverse complement.
ATCCAGATGAACGGTCTAGATGCACGTTCAAACAAACCGAGTTGTTCGACCTTTAACGCTCGGTTTTGTCGTTAAATATCTTCACCACCGTTCTTCTTTTATTCCTTTCTATGCTGGGTTCTTTTGTGTTTGCGCTAGTTTAAAGTACGCAGGTTTCTCTGCAAAATTATTCGCAGACTCCGCTAGCGTGCGCCATGGGTTTACTCGACCAGTTGTGGGATGATACCGTGGCCGGACCTCGTCCGGACAACGGCCTCGGAAAGCTCCGGAAGCACTCCACCTTCAATTTCCGATCCACCTCCGGCAAGGGTATGAAAACATGGCGCATATTAGCGGATCATGTAGAACGTTAAACAAAATCTCATTAAAAAAAAAAGCTATCGAAATCGATAACTCTGAGAATTTAACTTGATCAGAGAGCTTGAAATCGCGATTCGCTCATCAATCATCAATAAATTGCAACTATACAGTAATTATCGAATTATGAGTGATTTTTTTTCCTCTTTTTCATCTGTATCAGAATCACACGCAAAATGACGAATACTTAAGTTGAAAGATTAAGAATAGAAATGAGTTTATTTGTTGTTTTAACAATTTTGGTTGCATTTGATCAGAATCCGACGGTCGAAACGTGAGATCGTTCTCTGACGATACACCCGAGGATGTTTCGACAAAGGTTACGCGCAGTATCATGATAGTAAAACCGCCCGGTTATCAAAACGCTTCTCCTCCGGTATCTCCCGCCGGCTCAACTCCTCCGGTATCTCCTTTTTCTCCCGGTGAGCTTCTTTATCATCATCATCATCATCACTGCGTATTGTTTGTTATTATCCAATGACAAACAAGTCCCTGGTCCTATTTCCTTTCCTAATAAACGGGAGGGAGGTTGTGATTATCCGTAAAGAAATATCCATTAGCAGGGGTAATTTTGTCTTTTTGGTGGTATTTGTGCTGTGTGTTCCAGCAATTAAGATGGCTTAGTAAATTAATTGAATGGTATTATTGGGTGTGGTGGTGGGGTTCTTTAGATAATGACATTTTAATTAGGTCGTTGTTGACGTACTGTTGCGTGCATGGCTACCTGACCCCAGGTGTGGTTAGTGGTTACTCTAGTTCTTAACTCTTGTTTGCCTGTATCTTGGTCTGTAGAGCCACTCCAGTTCTTGTGACACTATTGGTTGATTTGTCACGTCATCGTCATGATTAATGTGCTAGTGTATAAAATTCCAATCAAATGCTCATAATTAATCAACCTTTAGTTATTGGTATTACAAGGTATAAGAAGCCAAAATGGCGGTGCTATGGTTATTTTAAACAACTACATGTCTGAAATGGTTTCTATATGATTTTAAGATGTTTGATCCCAACCAGCCCTATGATTGTTACTTGTTAATGGATTTATTTTACATGATATAGGGTGCAAAGTTAGTTTGTCTCTTCTTTGTTTGATGGGTTGTGTGTCACTTGATAATCTGCTGTTTTTTATGCATCGCATCTTTATTTGCCATCTGGGTTGCGTTAATATGCGCTTATGGAGTGTGTTGTTTATCCTGTAAAAAGGAGGCAGAGAGTCATTTCGATTTCGAAGGAGATCGACATCAGATGCTTACGAGAAGGCAAATGAGGTTGGACCCAGGAATCCTCCTGCTCCTTACGACGTCTGACATATGAGAGACTCTTCTATGATCTTTACCCCGGAAGACATGTTTGAGTTTGTAGTGATATAAAGTATGTGTGTATGTGTGTGCACCCAAGGGTTATGTGTGTTTATGCGTTTGCATGCTTTTGTTGTAGTTATTGTAGGCGATTGCGTGTTTCCGGATCCTTTAGCTTTAGTGATGATCTGTGAGATGGGTTGTTGTAAACTTGTAAACAGTGAACTTGGTGATAATGTAGTTTTGTTATCTTTGCTGTGTATATATATAATCAGATCAAGCCTTTGTTTTCTGATCAAACTTCTCCTGTGTGATCATCTCTGTCTCTTTTCTGCAGCCCTAAAATTAATATTCTGGGGCAAAGATGGTGTTTGCTAAAGTCAAAACAAAGTATCTAATCCAATTTAAAAAAGGGTTTGGATGGGGCTGGTATGAAGGAGCTATCGAGAGTGGTGGGGCTCTCAATTTATGGCGATAAAAACATATATGTGCAAGTTGCAGAATAAGACCAAATTGGACGCCATAATGGATTATTTTACAAAATAAAATAGCAAAAGCCAAATTCAGTACGTCTACGTCCGAAGCGGGATTGCTAGCTGAGCTAGCATTAATCTAATATTGATGTTAATGTTTGTCATATACGTATGTGATATTGCTAATCCATTTTTTTCTTCATTTGGGAGATCAAAGTAAAGAAGACGACGATTTTCTCCTTGATCTATCGGCTATAGCCATCCAAGTCCAACAATCTTAAACTTCGGCTACATGAAGAAATTTCCATTTTTTATTGCGTCAGTTAAATAGGTAAATAATTTTTTTTTTTATGATGTTAAGAAATTATCAATTTAATTCGATGATGAAATTCTCTTCCAGAAGATTAAAAGAAAATTGTATATTCTCTGTCATAAAATAAATAAATACATAAAAAACTTCCCAAAAAAATAAATGAATGAAAAGAACCCAAACTTCTCGGGTGGAGTGGACTTAAAAATTATAAATCAACTAATAAGTCCCTTAAAAATCAATTGAAGATCAGTGGACTGTAAATAAATGAAAAGAATCAAAATTTGAAGTTTACAAACGAAAAATTGGTTCTTATCGTTACGGAACTGGCAGTCAAGATAGTACAGGACACTTAATTCTATTCAAAATTGGTCCTCTTTGTAAGTGTAATAAAAAAAAGGTACAAAAAGTCAAGTGAAGCAACTTCAAAATTATAAATCAACCAATACATTATATAAGGGGTTAGAATACTTTTTTTTTTTTTTGAAAAGTTTTTATCTTTCGAATTATTATATAATATAGTAAGATTTATAATATAGAATTATGTCTCTTTTTTATTGATTAAATATAAATATCTACATTATATATTACTGTGTATTCTATAGTTACTCTATATTTTACAAAATCAATTTTACTTTATTTATAATCACCATTGAATTATTAAAAATACCATCATTTTACTGTTATAAATACAAAGTGAAAAATAAAGCATTCAAAATATAAAGTAACAATAGAATCTCTCATATGTTACAAATTTAATGTTTTGGTATAATAAAACTAAAATAAGTAACAATCCTTTCAAATTAATATAATTTTAAAAAAATTTTTACATAAATATATAAAAAATAAAAAAACATTTAAAAAAAAGTTGACCTTAAAGACTTTTAAAACTATTTTTTCTAATGTTTTTCTTTAAAATATAATACATTACTCTTGTCACCCTTATTTTTAGGTTGTTTTTTTTTTCCAAAATTTTTTCCTTTTTCAACCTTTTTTTTACTTTATACTTTTTTTTAACATTTTATTTGTTTTCTTTTTTTTTTCAACAATTTTTTTATTTTATATTATTTTCATTCATTTTTTCTCAATATTTTTTTTTATTGTCTTCATCTATTTTTTTCTCAATGTTTTTTTACTCAATAGTTTTTTCTAATATTTTTTTCTATTTTTATAGTACTATATTTTTTTCCTCAACATTTTTTTTATAATGTCTTTACCTTTTTTTGCTCAACATTTTTTTTAATTTTTAAGGTATTGTTTTCATTTTATTTTTAATGTTTTTTTTCTCTTAAATTTTTTTTTTCAAATAAATAATTATAAACTAAATATCTTCAGTTTTTGTTAAATCAAGCAATAAATATCTTTAACTGTTGTAAAAATAATAAATAAATAAAATTTTCTCCTTTTATATTCTTAGAGAGTAAGGTTTTTATTTTTTATTTTTTTTACTTTAATTTGTTTGTTCAAATGTTTTAAACTTTTTTTTTTTTAAATCATTTGATACTTATTGATCATTAATATGTAACAAATTTACAATCCTTATGATGTATTTGTAATATCAAAAAAAAAGTTGAAAAAATAAACAAAAATCAACAAACTAAAAAAAAAAATTCAAAGCAACAACTGAAACAACAAAACAACAAAATTTTCTATTGTCGATTGTTGTTGATTATTTGTTTATTTTTAAATTATTTTTTTATTATTAATGACAAAATTAAGGTCATAAATAAAATTTTTACTTTTATTAGTATTAATGATAAAGATAATAATTTTTTATATATCTCATAATTTTTATTTTTTTTTACTACTATTTTTTTTTAATTTTTAACAAAAATTAACAAATATAAATAAAGAGAAACAATAAAAACAATTGAAACCTATAACTGAAAACAACAAAAAGCAACAAAAGCAACAATTACAATTGTTGATTTTTGTTGATTTTTATTTTTTTCAGTTTTTTCATCATTAATAATAAAATTAAGATCATAAATATAATTGTGGGCGGCGGAGTTTAGACCACGCACCCAAGTGTACGGTAATCATGGCACTAAGTGGACTCAGGGCTCACTAGAATTACTAAATGGGATTTTTTAGGTTCCAAAAAAGAGATGGAGTCGCTATCCGAATGAAAATTGAAACATTTTTACAGCAACTGGATTTCACAAAGATTTTCAGAAGCCGTCATCAGAGATTTGGGTCCGGAAACTGGGTATGGGCTTTGAATGCCCACCTAACCTTACAGTTGGCTTCCGTTTGTATTTTGTATTTTGTTACCCATAATTATTAAATTATTTCCTTATTATTGTGGTTTGCAAAAGCTTACAATTTTATAATTTAATATGAATTTGCACATTAATCCTTTTGCATGTTTATTGCCTTGACATTCGAATCAAATATTAAGAATAAATGTACAAGCATTCATTCCAAATAAATGGGGAAGGGATTAGGAATTACAATAATTTATACAATTATTACAATAATTAACCTATATGAAAACTCTCAAGAACTAATTAATTTACTAATTACATAGTGATTAAAAATCACCAAAACTGACAATAAATAAAGGTTAGTTTCACAGTTAAATGAACAACTTTATTTATAAAATAGTTTAAATTATTTTAGTATAAACATAGGCATGCATATTCATATAAACATAAATTAATTATTCAACTAGTTCTAAATGTATAGCATTCACATGCAATATCAAAACAATCAGGCAGTATATACATATCATATATCGAAAATATACTAAAAAGATATTGAAACAAACCAGAATCGTACAAGACTCTGCACCCACTAGGTTAAGAGGCAACACCCCTTTGAAGAGGCGTTGCCTCTTCAACAAGCACAACAAGAAAAAAAACTACAAGTTTCTTAAATCTTAAGCAACTCAAATATTCATACAAATAAACATAAACTAGCAACTAAAAACTTAATAATTCACATATTCAGACTTTAGATGCAATCTTAGGAAAGTAATAAACACAACAAAGATATAAAATGAAGAAATGAAGTTTTAAATAAAATAAAGAACTCAAAGCTTGAAAACAAGTACACTTATTTTGACTCGTTTGATGCTCCCAACTGAAGCCCTCAGAGCTTGTTTAATTCATTTTCAATGTGTTGACTATAAGAATCTTCTTCCTTCTTCTCAAGAAATGGATTCCTAGCCTCAAGTTCCCTTTCTCCTTTCTTTTTCCTTCCCTTTTTTCTTTCTCTCAAGAACGTTTCTTTTCTCTTTCCTTTTTTTGCAAGTCCCCCCCTCCTTGAATGGCCAAAACTCCCTTTTAAGCCCCTATCCTCTCTCTCTCCAATTTTCTAAAAAAAAAATGAAGTTTACTTTCACCTTGCATTTTCATTATTGCCTCCCTTCTTTTCTCATCATTTCATGCCCTAGAGGTCTTGTTGTTTCATTTAAAACTCCAAATAAGAGGTACAAAGGTCATTTTTTATGTTAAATGCAATAATAAATACCATTTATTATTATAGGGGACAAGTGTAAAGAGGCGATGCCTCTTTGGTGAGGTGTCGCCTCACTGATGGCCAAAGTAAAGAGGCAATGCCTCTTCGAAGAGGCAGTTGCCTCTTCACTAGGCATGCTAGGCCTAAATGGCATGGTTTAGGCTTGATAAAGGGCTAATGAGCTTAGTGTTTTGGGTTTTAGCTAGATATGAAAGCTTCAGGCTAGTTTTAGCCTCTCGAATTCATTATAAAGAAGATCTCGAGCTCTTTTTGCATTCAAATTTTGGACTATCTCATCACTGAGCTTTCATTGTAGGCTGATCAAATCGAGGGAGTCCATAATTTGCCCCCTTAGTTTTTTAAAAAATCAACATGCACAACATACAATAAGAATGACATACCTAGCCTGCAAGCTTCAATTGGGTTATCAGTTTTGGGAATTCAAACCTGAAAGGTTGAACTTTGACTTGAAATGTAATCGTGATCCTTGGGTTTTCTTGGCCCAATTAGCTACTCATTATAAATTTACCGTGAATCTTCTGCCTTTCTGACACAAGCTTCACTCAGTAGAAAAGGACAGTGTTCTAAGCCTTTCTGATACAAAACTGGTAAAATGTAGCCATGTTCCTTGGGTTTTCCTGGCTCAATCAGTTACTTATTATAAATTTGGCGTGAACTCTGAGCCTTTCTAATGCAAAACTCACTCAGTAAAAAGATATGAATCCTGAGTCTTTCTGACACAGAACTGGTGAAACGTAACTGTGTTCCTCAAGTTTTTCTCACCCGATCAGTTATTTATTATAAATTTAGCATAAACTCCAAGCCTTTTTAACATGAAACTCACTCAATAGAAAGATGTGAATCCTAAGCCTTTATGACATAAAACTAATAAAACATAACTGTGTTTCTCGAATTTTTTTGGCCTAATCCGTTATTCATTATAAATTTGGCATGAACTCTAAGCCTTTCCGGCGTAAAACTCACTCAAATGCGATCCCGAGTTTTCCTAGCCTGAGTCATCACATAGAACGCAATCCCTAGTTTTCTTAGCCTAAGTCATCGCTCAAATACGATCCCAAGTTTTCCTGGCCTAATCATCGCACAAACACAATCTTAGGTTTTCCTAGCCCGAGTTATCGTATAGACGCAATCCTAGGTTTTCCTGGCTTAAGTCATTTCACAAAAATGTGATCCTGGTTTTCTTGGCCCGAGTCATCACTCACAATGTGATCCCGAGTTTTCCCAGCCTGAGTCATCACTCAATTGCGATCTCAGATTTTCCTAGCCTGAGTCATCGCTCATAAACAGAAGATGCACTTCGGGAATATAACCCAACCAGACACTCTTTAAATTGATACTTCGGTCAAAAAATTTATAATTCTTCAATCTTCAGTTTCGGGATACACCCAAGAAGTGACATAATCATCATCATTCATTTTTTCATTCATTCTTCTTAATCCACTAGCGATTTTTTTTTTATTTATTATTTTTTTTTAAGTTCTACTAGGGATGTCCACTTCGTGGGCCATTTTTTCTTTCAATCAATGGGTTTCGTCCTTTTTTCTTTTTCAGCAAGACTTTTTCCTTTACCCTTTTAATTTTCTATATAAAGCTGCTTCTTCTTCTTCTTTTTAACTCACTTTTGCTTATCTATCTTTCTTCCCTTTTTCTCTCAACTTTCTCCTTCACTTTCAAAGCTTTTTCGCTATAGATGCTGCACGGACTCCAAATTTACCCACTTGGGATCAAGTGATGCCTACAATACATGTGGAGCATAACTTCGGTCTCAACCCGGGAGACGAGATCCCTTTTTTCACATACATGTGATCTCACATTTGTGGACTGGCCACATGAGAGGTTAGTGATTAATTCATTTGCTTTTTTTTGTAAATAGGGTTAGAAAACATCGGGTTATTGATTATAACCATGTATTAATCATGACAAATGAGAATGCATGTGATTAAATTGAGAAAATTAAAAATTATGTCATTTCATCGACATGAAAAGGCATCGCTATGAGGCAATTGCCTCCTAGAGAAGAGGCATTCACCTCTTTGTAGGAGAAATAGACTTGTAGAGGTAATCGCCTCCTTATGAGGAGGCAATGCCTCTATAGTGGGGCATTCGCCTCGACACTAGTGATCTGTAAAACTTTTAAAATTTTTTTACATGTACAACTGAAACATTCAACTCCCTTTTTTCATTATCTCGATGCACACACACTGAAGGGTGCTGGCAACTTTAGTGATGCTTGTATCTGGTATGATGGCTTTCCTCTTGCCATCAAGACCCGTATATTTAACACCAGATTCTCCAACTTCATTCTCGCTCTACCGAGTTCTTAGGGGCAGATTGACTACCAGCCCTTGCATGCTTTGATGGAAAAGGTGGTTAGATACTACCTATACCTTCTAGCTTCCTTCTTGTGAGTTTACTCTGGACCTAGTTTCTTTCATAGCTATGAATGGTATTGCTTGCACAGGAGATCTTATTCCCTTTGACGTGAGTCTACATCATTTATCTCAAAAGCAGTTTGCTTATGTCGAGTGTCTGCTAGGTATGGTCTTGGATATGAAGGGTACTTACACTGTGAAGGTTGACTCTATCAAGAGTAATTACACCCTAGAGAGAGTAGTAGCTGCCATTTTTGGCCTTTAGATTGATTAAGTAATGAGGGCCTTTTTGGTTTATTTATTTGGGACTACTTTTTACTAACATAGTAAGTTCCATTGATTTGTATTTTCTATCACCTCTAAGGGATCTTAACCTGGTGGCTTCATACGATTGGGGTTGTGCTTTGGCCTTTATGTACCAAAGCATGAACAAGACTTTCTAGGGATCTAAATAGTTCTATGGCTTTTGGCACGTTGTCCTGGTATTTCTCTATTTTCTTTCACTGTTAAGCTCCGCCTCAACTGCTATTTTCATAATTTGCTAATAACTCTTCTGTTCTTTTGTAGGACTAGGCCCTGGAGTTGGAGTTGATTATTAGGATATCTCCTATCCATGATGTACCCTTCCCAGCTAAGTCGAGGTAGGGTCCTGTAGACGGGGGGTGTTTAGCATGCGTCCAAGATTTTAACAACCACAACATTGTTTAGGCTCAGGGCCTTAGAGAACACACTAACCACTATCACAAAGACATGTCGTGAAGATGAGGAGTTGCCACCCAGGGTAATAACTGGGACAAATCGAAAAGGTGGTACTCAATTCTCTAAAAGAAAGCTAGCACCACAACCAGGAGATTCTGGATACGGAATGCTAACTTCTCTTAGTCTCGTGTTCTTTTAGAATAATTTTATAAATAATTATTTCATCCTCTAGTTACATGCAATTTTATTAAACCCTAATTAACATCCATCTAACCTAAAAGGCAACAGGTTAATAAAATTACAAGTAAAAATGCATCAAAAAGGCAATGTCCCTATGTCTAAACTATGTTAATTTTATTTTATAAGTTAGCTAAATCTACATTTTATTTACAAGTGAACTGGAATAAAGGTGGGCCTACATTTTATTAATTAGTGAGTCTAGATCTATTTTTTAGTCTTTCTAAGATATGGGCTTAAGTCTATTCAATTTTAAAGGAAAATTAAATTAGTGGGCCTAAGTCTAAATTGGTTTTATTTTAAGTGAAATATTGGTCTATGTCTATTTATTTTAAAAGAAATGCAATTAAGTGGGCTGAGCTAAGTCTAGACAAGTTTTAATTAACTAAGTGGGCCTAAAATCTAATTAACATAATGGGCCTAAATTGATTTAATTATTTAAAAACCTAAATCATTTTTTAAGCCTATTTATTAAGTGGGTTAGACCTAAATGTGGGCTTGGGGCCCAAAAGGATAAAAATATAAAAAAAAATAAGCCCAAAATAAATAAAACACAAAAAATGGATCAAATAAACATTACAGTGATTTTCTAAAAAAAACCCTAAATTAATTACATGCAAACCCTAATTTAAGCTACTGTCACCATTGATTTTAATTGATTTTTTTACCTAATTGAACCTAATTACTAATCAATTTTAAAATACAGAAAATTAAATTTTCACTATTCCCACTACTGGGGCTGTTACAAATTACGTACAAAATTAAAATTAAATGATTATACACCCAGAAATTAAAAAAAGCTACACAAAACACCAAAAATGGAAAAATAAAAAAAAATGCTAAGAACTATTGAAAAAATAATACAGGTTCATCCATGGCATTCCATGGATCTTTTGTTCAATTCTTGGATTTTAGATTGTTTCCTCCTCAATCCACAATCGAGCACCAAATAAAAAATACACAAAAAATTAGATTAGTAATGAAATAAGAAAAAAATAACAAAATAAAAAATAATAATAAAGTTTACAAGAAGAGAAGGGAAGAAAGAAAAAATGTTGTGCATATGCTTTGGCCCATCAGACTAGGATTTTCACCGTTGAAACTATTACTGATTCTGGACTCAGGATTAAAAAATAGTGTTGGACTGTTCTTGTTGAAAGAATTGTATAGAAAAAAGCTTTAACAAAACTGAAGTTCTCTTATGCCCCCAACGTTCTCAATGATGTCTTAGGTTTTATAGGGTTTCTGCACAATCAAGTTTCTGCGTGAAAGAAGAAAAAAAAACCCAAAAAAATCCTCTCCAAAAAATCCCCCTATGCATGCATGCAGACTCTGCTTTTAAATGCAGAGTCTGCGCGTACTGAACTTCCTCTAAAGGAGGAACAGATTAATGATCAGATAGCATTTTGGTTTTTTTTTATTTCAAAAATATTCTGTATTTTAAAAGAAAACCTTATTAAATAAAATTTGAATTTTCAACTAATCAAAACACTGAAAAAATCGATAAAAAATAAGAAAAAATATGTGAAAAATAAAAAAAAGGACTTATCACACGTCGGCATTGTGCAATGCCAACTGGCATTGTCTAATGCCGATCAGCATTACACAATGCCGGTCAGCATTACACCAATGCCAATCCTAAATTTTTTTTTATTTTTTACTTTTAATTATCAAAAGACCCCTAAAAATGACTTATTTGCAATCAAACCCTAAAAAAATATTGCAATTTAGTCCTTAAAGTCCAGAAAATCAACAACCAAGTTCAATTTTTGAATGAATTTTATCATAGGGGCTTACATCGCAATTGTGCACAATTGCATCCTGAAATTGGGTGCTTATAGTCCTAGTCGATCTTGGAGGAAAATTGTTGTTCACGTGCACATCCATCACGAGTGCCTAAACTCCCTGACCTCCGACTAGGTATGTACCTGCAAATTAAATCATGATTAGTAATATGCTTATTAATCAAATTTATTCACTTACTTGTTCACTCTTATAGATTCGCTTAAATTTATGGGGTCCGGAGGCTATATGGTCCCAAGCTATGATTCGCTCTAGGTTGCTATCATAAAAGAGGGTACTACTCTGAGGACTTGGCTATAGAGTTTGGTTCCTCAGTGAGAGGATTCAATTTTGGCGTGGAGGTGCCCGGGCAAGATGACCTCCATTTGCTTCTCTTCGTGATATCTTTTGAGCTCATTTATTAGAGGGAGATGAGCTAGATTATACTATTGAAGGAGATGATGCTGATGATCATTGTGAGAGGATGAAGTCTCACTACACGAACTTTGCACAGACTCATCTCGACAACAGGTGCCTCTTGCCGCATCCACATCTTAGGTAAGCAAACAATTTCATCAAGTATATAATTTATATTATTATTTGCATATATCTTTTTTCTGAATTATTTTTTTAGGCACCGTTAGGGCACCAGTTGCTCGCACTAGGCTTACTGCTTAGGAGAGGGTCGCTTAGTGTCCTCGCATTATACCATATAATGACAATACTTCGACTACCACACCACCTCCTAGTGGTGCCTCTAACTCTAGATCACACATGGTTTTCGGTAGGCTCATTGCTACTCTAGACTTAATGACCTGATGCTAGGTGCCTTTAGGCGAGTTATCTTGCTAATTCCTCACATTAGATATGAGCATAGAGCCTGCATTTCTCCTAGAGACCTCTACACATGTGAGTTTTTCTTTTCTGCAAACCTATTCTTAAATTTAACTTAATGTAGGGTTAGTCTTAATAGTTCATTAATTATGTAGATGTCTCAAGACTAGGGAGAGTATATGTACAAGGTCATCAAGGCCTAAAAGGACTTATTGATAAGCGTCACTCAGTAATGGAAGGTAACAATTATCTTTTATTTCTACATGTATGCATGCTTTTATAATTTCTTACCCTTCATTGCATTTAGATAGTATGAGCTGGATGCTCATCAGGCTAGATTCACTACTCGCAAGTGCTAGCTGATTGTCCTTCAGGTGGAAGATGATGATGATGAGGATGAAGACACTAGGAGTGATAAGGTAGAGCCTGCTGTTAAGGCTGAGGCTGAGCCTATTGCTAAGCATGCTAAGGATGATAGTAGCGATGATGAAGATGATACTACGGATGATCCTATAGATAAGAAGCACATGGATGATGAGGCTAAGGATGATAAGTAGGAGACTACATTGGATTCCTTTAGATTAGGACTATTTTTACTCCTTTGAACTATTTTGTTGTTGTTATTTTGAATTCTTTATTCATTTTAACATTTATGCAAGATGGATTTTATTCATTTTTCTTTTAATTAATTGTAAAATATTCATTACAGAAATTACTTCATTTGATAAATGAACTCAACATGTAGAATGCAAACATTTTATAGTGATAAAGTCAACTTCTAATTGTTGATGAGGCATCACCTCTTTATAGGGGCATTACCTTTTTGTGAAGAGGCGATAGGGAATTGCCTCAACACACAGAGGTGCCACCTGATCATAGAGGTGATCGCCTATAAAACAATGCTCTACAATCTATAAAATCCCTAATGTCCTTCTAGAATCCTTAGCTTTCCTCTTTTTCAATTTCTCTTCCTCTTCTCCTTCTAAATAGCATCCCAACTTTTGAAAATGACAAAAAGAAGCTTGAAACAACTACAATTGATCTTGAAGAATCTAGATGGCAGATTATGGTCTAGATTAGAGTTATTTCATTTATTTATCTTCCTATCCATGCATACTAGAAAGATCAATTTCCCTTTTCTCCATGTTCTTGCTAAATTCTGGAATTCTCAAAAACATGTCTTCAGGTTCAATACTATTGAGCTATACCCTCTGGCAGAGGAATTCAAGGCTATCTTAGGCTCCTAGATAGATTATGCTCATCAGATTATAATTCCTTCGGTTGAAATCCTAAATTTATAGTTCATTCAATACCAAATGGCTCACTTATTGAACATTTTTCCTCAGTCTTCTCTATGCCATGTCTTCTGTAATGAAGTTTTGATAAGCTCTTTTCTTAAGGCTGCGAAGTCTGTAGATAGGAATGAAGTTTACTAGCCTCAGATGATCGCTCTCTATTTGTATGCTTAATTTATGCTTATTTTACCCTTTAGTAACTGCGATTTAAAGATTCTTCACATTCTGGATCAAGTGGAAGGAAGCTTCAATCCTTTTCCTCTTATCTTAGTAGAGACCATCATTGGGCTCAATAACTTTTCTGGAACTAAACTATTCTCAATGAGTCCCCTAATATTGGAGGTTAGCTTCTTCTTTATTTCATTATTTGTTGCTTGTTTGTCCTTTTTTACCCATTCACCATTCTACAGGCATGGTTTCACGAGAAATTGAAGTTGCTTAAACCTCGTAGAAACATTGTGCATTATCAAGCCAAATATTGCAATACAAGAAGACTGAACCCTATTCCGAAAGACTTTTAGAGTTAGTTGTCCATATTTTTTGACACTCTGATTTAGTGGACATGCCCATGGTAGTTGTCCACATTTTTTGACACTCTTAGGTCTTATACCTATTGCATTCCTTTAGCCGATCTCCATTCGGCCACTTTCTATAATCCCGCTAGGCTTTGTAGACAGTATAGACATAAGCAACTGATTATGGATCTAGTGCATGAATTTGAGGGAGGACCTCTTTCTCAGAATTTCCTTGATAGTCTGATTGCCACTCGGCCCTAGAGATTCGTTTTAAGGTTTATTAACTACAATGGAGATTAATCCACTAATGATCAGTATAAAGCATGGATTCAACTTCAAAAAATGCATATGGATGAATTCTAAAGGGATAGGATGACAAGATCATTGTAAGCTCCAAATGTTCGAGGCGTTCAAAAAAAGAAAAGGCAAATTTAGTTTATGCAATTTAGTCTTTATCTGCTCTTTTGTTGAATGGAATTCCCCTTTTTAGTTAAAAAATTTATAATAAGCATTTAATGCAATGTTTAACAATAATAAAGGTAATCTATTCCATTTAAATTAAGCACAAAATGACTATACAATTTGCTTCTCGTATATCCCCTATTGTTAATTTGCTTACCCTAGCAAATTTTTTCAATTAACTATTTTTTTTCTCTCTCTTTTTTTATATCCTTAACCTTTATTTGGATCGCCTCTTTCAAGGTTTTCAATCCAGTAAAACTTTTTTTTTAGTCTCTAACTTTTACCTAGACAGCCTCTTTTTGAGGTTTTCTCCCTAGCAAGACTTCACAAAAAGTATTTCTTTAATTTGTTGAGGTTGATGGGCTTTTTGAATTCATTTCCTTTAAAGTCAGATAAAATAGTAATGCCTTTAGAAAATAGCTTCTTCAATAGGTACAGACCTTCCCAGTTTGGCTTAAACTTCCTTTAAGGATCAGTTATGATTGGCCTAGTCAGCTTCAAAATCAAATCACCCTCTTTGATCTTACCTGGCTTAATCTTCTTATTATAAGCCCGAGCTATTATTTTCTGATACAACTAAGAGTGATAAATGGCTCTCATTCTCTTTTTATCTAATAATGTTAGTTGTGCTAGCCAGCTCTCCACCCACTGATACTCTAGAATTTTAGACTCTAAGAGAACCCTCAAAGATTGGATCTTTACTTCCACTACCAATACTGCCTTACATCCATACACTAGAGAATATGTAGTAACTCCAGTCGATGTTCTAGTAGTGGTTCTGTATCCCCACAATATGAATTGCAAGTAATATACCCAATCTTTATAATTCTCTAATGTCTTGGCCAAAATCTTCTTTATGTTATTATTAGCGACTTTCACGAAACCATTAGCTTATGGTCAATATATAGATGACTTGTAATGCTCAATTTTGTACTCTTTCAACAAATCAACTGTCTAAACTCTAAATTGAACACCATTATCACTAATAACATAATGTGGCAACCTATAAGGGTAGATTATATTCTTCTCTATAAACCTCACCATCTGCTTTGATCCGACAATGACATATGACTCTGCTTCAACCCATTTAAGGAAGTAATCAATTGCCACTACCATGAAACAATGACCATTAGATGCTTTTGGCCTTATCTCCCTGATAATATCAATTTCCCATGCTGTAAATGACCATGAAGAAGTCAATCCCTGAAGTTCCATTGAAGGTAAATGACTAACTTTGCCTTATGCTTGGCAGTTATGGAACTTCTTCATAAATCTCATATAGTCTATTTTCATCGTTAGCTAAAAGTATCCTTGACGCGCTATTTTCTTAGCCAAAATAGTCCCATTCATATGCGGACCAAACACACCTTCATAGATTGCTTCCATGAGCTTCAGCTTTGTCAACACATCTGAGATGTACCCCAGTTGGTGCTTTTTTATACAACATTCCATTATGGCTGATGAATTGTCAAGAAAACATTTTAAGAGACATTCTTTCTTTCATGTCAACATTTTCAGGAAACTGTCTCATTTTTACGTATTGCTGTAAATTGTAAAACCATGATTTTTTCATAAAGTCAACCAACATCATCCTCATCTCTTTATAACAAAGGATTCAAGATTTTACAAGGATAAGAGGTTTACTGTAGTTTGCTTCCTCCCTTCCCATGTCGAAGCTAAAGCAGTCAAAGTATCTGCCATCTGATTCTCCTCTCATGGAAATGTATAAATTTGTACTGAGAAAAAGCTAACAAGAGAGTAGTAGAATAATCCTAGTACATTTTTAGTTTCTCCTCCCTTACTTCCCATTAGTTGGAGATCTATTTCACTACTAATATAGAATCTTCGTACACTATGATTTCTTATACCCCCATGCTTCTGAGTGCTTCCAAACCATAAATACAAGCTTCATACTCGACTTGATTATTGATAGCTTTGAATTCTAATCTTTTCACCATTAGGATTATTGCTCCTTCCACTGAGATTAGAATTACGTCGATACATGCTCCTTTACTATTAATAGCTCCATCAAAGTACATTATCCACATCTGGATTTTTATTGCTCCTAGGTGCTCATCTAGAAATTCTAATTCTCATTCTTGTTCATCTATCATTGGGTTTTGAATTAGGAAGTCAGCTACAGCTCTTCCTTTTATTACTTTCTTTGCCACATAATTGATGTCAAACTCAGTGAGTAGAACTAGCCATCTGGCTAATTTCCCTGTCAGTGACAAGGTCTGTTGCAAGTATTTAAGAGGATCATACTTAGAAATTGCCTAAATTTAGTAAGATTAGAAGTAGCTCTAGAGCTTCTTCATTGCCCAAATCACTGCTAAACATGTCTTCTCCATCAAACTGTAGCTGGCTTCATAAGGCAGGATCTTTTTACTCAAGTAATACACCAAGTTTTCAATCTTTCCTTCACCTTTTTAAGCAATCATAGCACCTATTGCTTCCCTCTCGATTTCTAAGTAGAGAATTAACAATTTACCTAACCTTGATGGTTGTAAAATAGGAGGATTCATCAAATAATTCTTGATAGTCTCAAATCCTCCCTAGCACTTGTCATCCTAGATAATCGGCTAATTTTTCTTTGGGAGATTGGCTCACAAATAGTGGTCAGCTTGGTGATGAACCTATTGAAATACTGTAGTCACCTAATAAATCCCCTAACTTCTTTCTTAGTCTTTGGCATAAGCATCTCTTTGATGGCTCTGACCTTATCTGGGTCTACCTTAATCCCTCTTTGACTAACGATGTCTCTTAGACAATTCCTCTTAAGTTCCTAGTAGCTTTTTAAAATTTACCCTACAAATATACTTCTTTAGGTTCAATATGAGATTGTACTTTTCAACCCTAGATAAGAACTTGTCTAGAGCCTCAAAGTGCCCTTCTCTGGTTGGAGATATCACCATCATGTCATCCACATATACTTTTATCTCTTTATGGACCATGTCATATAATAGGGTAGTAGCCATCCTTTGATAGGTAGCTCCCGTGTTCTTCAATCCAAATAGCATGACTGAATAGCAGTACACACCCTATTCAGTTATGAAGGAGGTTTTCAACTTATCAATCACTACCATCATAATCTGGTTCTACCTTGAGAAGCCATCCATAAAGGAGTACATGGCATTAGAAGCTGCACTATTAACTAAAGTGTTGATATATGGCAAGGGAAAGTCATCTTTTGGATAAACGTTATTCAAATCCCTATAGTCCATGGACATCCTGACTCTTCCATCTTTCTTTGGAACTAGCACAATGTTTGCTTGCCATTGAGTGTTATCGACTACTTCTAAGAATTTCACCTTCAACTGTTTCTCAACTTCTTCTTTGATCAAGAAAGCCCATTTCGGTCTCAATCTTCTTTTTTTCTATTTCACCGTGCAATGTGAGGATATGTGGGAATTGCATGTTTCTATGATCTCTCTATTAATCCTGGGCATATCTTCATAACCCCAAGTGAATACTTTTTATCTTCTTCTTATTGTTTCCTTTATTTTTTCACTCTCTTAGGAGTTATATCAAAAGTAAGAAGTATATTTTTAGGATTATCACATGTGCCTAAGTTAAATGATTCAATTTGCACTGAATTAATGTCAAACATATGCATAAAATGATCATCACATACTGAATAACCATTAGGCAAAACATCATATAAGTAAGCAAAATAAGAGTTTATTGCATTTATTTTAGAAAAGAAAGGGTACTCAGAGTTAAATAGGCTAGAAAAGGAAATGTCAATATCATCATAAAACACATATATAATGGAGTTTAAAATAAAGGATTCAAAATCAAGTTCCTCTTCTTGGTCATCAATGTCCTTCAGCTCCGCTGTAAGGACATCCTCTTCAGGTTTTAAAAATAGTACCAATTCTTCCATCATTGGCTCCTCTAAAGTAACTTTATTGGTCCCATTCATTTACTTGGAGAATATTTCAAAATTGGGGACTAGCTTATCAATAATTAACAACAGCTCAAAAGCCCTTTAATATGGATAATTGGCTCCTTCTTTTACAAAAATTTCCTAGAGTGGCTTAATTTCCATCTTGGCTTTTGACTTATTCTTTGCCCTTTTCTTTCTTGTAGATTTGGTTCCAGTTTTCTTTGCTTCTTCTAGCTCATCAACCTCAGCCTATCCTATACCGTGGTTTAAGAACGATACCTTGGACTCAACATATCCAGGTGGCCCTTACTAATGTTTCCCTAACCCCATTCCAGGCATAAAAGTATAACTCTTCATTATGTTTATGATTTTTGAATTTAAATCATCTTCATAAATCATGCAAACTTCAAAGCTTGGACTGAACGGGATTTCTTGGGGAGCCAGTTTTAATGCAGTGATGGCTGCTTTAGTTTTTAACACAAATGATGACTACTCACCCCACATATAGGAATTAAATCTTTTGATGCACAATAGAAAGCATGCCTCCCAAAGGATGGAACTACGGCCTTCCCAATAAGATGGCAAAGGTTATCGGGATATTAATTGCATATAGCTTGACCTAGACTTCAATAGGTCTAGTCTTAACCAATGCTCTAAAGGTTCCCTCAACAAGCCTTTTAGTGTCATTATAGGCCTTGATCACCGGGCTTAATGGCTTCAAATCAACCACTGTCAGTCCTAACTTGGGTAAAATCTTCAATGGATAAATATTGATAGTAGATTCATTGTCCACCATTACACAGTATGTCAACTTCCCCTTTACTTTCTCCTTAATAAATAAAGGCTTGAGGTGATCCCTTCCTTCTAAAGGCAGATCATCTTCAGTAAATATTATGGCTCCTTAGGGGCTTTCTGTCAATAAATCCATCAACTACTCAGGGGTATGGTTTGTGGGAACTTTCTTATGATTTGAAGCTGTAACTAATGCCTCTCGATGGGCTTTAGAGTGTATGAGCATCGCCCAGATACTATAGAGAGTTTTCTCTTCTTTCATAGCTTTAATAACATTCTCAACTTTATTATCTTCTTTTTTTGGATCTATCTCTTTTTCCTCAAACCCCGTAAGTTTTACTTCTTCCTTCTTCTTAAGTTTCTTAACTGATTGGGCCTTTTTATCTTCATTGTTCTTCCACATATTGATTGCTCTGCCTTCCTCATCGTCAGAGCTCCAAATGTACAAGACATTCACCTTAACCTCTATAGGCTGCACTATTAGATTGAGGTTTTTTGGTTTAAATTTTGGGGGTGTAAATGTGGCATTAATAAAGGAATTCAAAACTTGTTCCTTTGTTAGACTAGTGTTGATGGTAAGGATAGATTGATTTAGTCGTGGCACGTTTTAGTAATTAGGTAATGAATTATTTCTGGTGTTGGGTTTTCTATTTTCTAGGTCAGTTATTTTGCCTGAGTTAATTATATCTTCCATTCCATGCAGCTATTGATGTCATGGTTAATGGTTTGGTGGTATTTGCAATATAGCTTTGGGTCAGAATTTGGGAATGGTGGTCTCTGTGGTAGAGGTTGCAATAAGTTATTCTTAATTAACTTCTCTAAAACTTTAGAGAGTGGTCTTCCTAGATTAGAAAATCTTTTAGGTTGTTGAACAATATTTATCTTCACATTACTCGATCTGATCCCACTACTGGATCTAGTTCCCTCTGTATTTAGAGATCTTCCACTAAATGATTTTCTTTCTTGTGCCAAGTTATAGTCTTTTTACACCCTGAATCTGTACAGTTCCTAAAAATTCTAAATTCCTAGATCTTTTAACTTCTTAGAAAATGGGAGTATACACCCTTCCATTATTATCACTAGTTAGTCACTCTCAGAGGGTCGGTGCTTCATCTGTGCCAGATTCATCTCCAGCTAATCAAGAAGTCAGTGAAAGACTCATTAAATCTTTATTTAATGTTCTGTAAATCCCTAAAAGATGCTTTCATCTGAATATTGAGGTTTTACTATTTTACAAATGTTGTACATAATCCTTCCCAGTCAGCTTGGATATTAGCTTCTAAAGTAGAGTACCATCTTATGGGTGCTCCTTTTAAAGATAGAGGAAATTACTTAAAAATTTATGCCTTGTTCAAGTTTGTTGTTCTTATGTGAGTTGCATACTGTTTGAGATGCAAATGAATATCTTTAACATCAGTGAAATTGTTTATATCAAGAAACCTAAACTTCCTGGGTAGTGGATCATTATCCTCTCCCAAACTCAGGTTGGAGCAGTTTATTGGTGCATCCATCCCTTTTTTTTCATTATTAATTACATTTGAGTTATAGACTTAACAAGGTCTTTAGCCTAATTTGGCTTATCTGTATCCCCCAAGGCATCTAACTTCTATTAGGTAATTAGCTCTGCTAATATAGTTAACTGATCATCTTCCATTCTTTGCCTCTATGGATTCTTGGCATTAAGATCAAATGGCAGTGGTGGAGGCACTAATGGTTTCTCTCTAGTTAAGCTCATCTTTGCCATCATCTCTCACATAATTCCTCTAGTATGTTCGGCCATCTCTATCTTAAACTGTTTTGGATTAAAACTCAGTGATGTTGTCTTTTTTGACATTCTAACCAAGCGACTGATATTGGAGCGTGTCCAAGCGAATGACTGATTTCGATTTATATCTGCAACTAACCTAGATTAGAAACATGCATGGTGTGTATGCATGATATGCAAGGTTTTGTCTAAAAGAATAGAATAAGGGTAAATATCCTATTTACATGTAACAAATAACAGAAGACAAAGCTTTTCAAAAGATGGCACTTCCACCCTTATTTCTCCCGCAAGCGTATTCAATGGTGAGTTTTTTATCCTAAGATTGTTAGCCAGATTTTAACTATCAACAGGGGATAAGAAAACTATCATACATGTAAGGAACTCTTAAAATGGAGCAAAAAAGTAACAAATCCTTTGAATAAAGTCAAAGTCCATTTTGATTGGTCATAATGGGCTTGAAAGGCCCAATTTTGATAGGTTTATTTGCAAATGGACCATGGTGGGCATGAAAGGCCCAATTTTGACATAGTCCACTTGCAAATGGGCTTGGGCTTTATGAAAAGGCTTGCTAAATGGCATAAAACACACACATTTGGGAAAAATCTTAGTGGAAATTTCTAAGTTATTTATATGAGCTAAGTCGAGGGTAATAAGCTATGGCTCCCACAATTATATACATCCCCACTCAAGGGTCCGTGCGACATAGATAGTATATGCTATGAGTGACAATAATCGCATATTCTACCACTAGGTTTGA
Organism: Mallotus nudiflorus; assembly: GCA_947683625.1. Lineage (NCBI taxonomy): Eukaryota > Viridiplantae > Streptophyta > Magnoliopsida > Malpighiales > Euphorbiaceae > Mallotus > Mallotus nudiflorus. The sequence continues at coordinate 4,747,118 of CANTUR010000117.1, read as the reverse complement.
GTGAAACACAAGCAGCAAAGCGAAGACTATTATCGATTATTTAGGACTGTGTGCTTAATGTGTGCAATCATGTAGTGAATGCAGTAATATGCAAAGGAAATAAAGAAATAATCAAAGATGATAAATTACAAAATATTTGGAATCAGTTTATCTATCCCCAATTGAGTCACTAATATGGCCGGTGGTGTTTAGGCCATGCACCCAAGTGTACAGTGACCATAGCACTGTGTGGGCTCAGGGCCTACTAAGATTACTAAATGGGGTTTTTTAGGGCCCAAAAAGGAGATGGAGTCGCCACCCAGATGAAAAGTGAGATACTTTTACAGCAACTGGATTCCACAGAGGTTCCCAGCAGCCGTCATTAGAGATTTGGATTCAGAAATTGGGTATGGGCTTTGAATGCCCACCTAACCTTACAGTTGGACTCCGTTTGTGTTTTGTATTTTGTTACCCATGATTATTAAATAATTTTCTTATTATTGTGGTTTGTAAACACTTCTAACTTTACAATTTAATTTGAATTTGCACATTAATCCTTTTGCAAGTTTATTGCCTTGGCATTCAAATCAAATATTGAGAATAAATTTATAAACATTCATTCCAAATAAATGGGGAAGGGATTAAGGATTACAATAATTTGTGTAATTATTACAGTAATTAACCTAAATGAAACCTCTCAAGAACTAATTAATTCACTAATTACATAGTGATTAAAAATCACCAAAACCTACTACAAATAAAAGTTAGTTTCATATTCAAATGAACAACTTTATTTACAAAACAGTTCAAATTATATTAGTATAAACATAGGCATGCATATTCATATAAACATAAATTAATTATTCAACTAGTCCTAAAAGTATAGCATTCACATGCACTATTAAAACAATAAAGCAGTATATACGTATCATATATCGAAAATATACTAAAAAGATACTAAAAAAAGTAGAATCATGCAAGACTCTACACCCACTAGGTTAAGAGGTGTCACCTCTTCAACAGACACAACAGTAAAAAAAAACTACAAGTTTTTTAAATCCTAAGCAACTCAAATATTCATACAAATCAACATAAACCAGTAGCTAATAACTCAATAATTCATATATTCAAATTCTAGATACAATCTTAGGAAAGAAATAAACACAAAAAAGATATAAAATGAAGAAATGAAGTTTCAAATAAAACAAAGAATTCAAAGCTTGAAAACAGGAATTCTCACTGATTTAGACCCATTTGATGCTCCTAACTGAAGCCCTTAGAGCTTGTTTGATTCGTTTTCGATGTGTTGAATGTAAGAATCTCCTTCCTTCTTCTCAAAAAATGAATTTTTAACTTCAAGTTCCCTTTCTCCCTTCTTCTTCATTCCCTTTTTCTTTCTCTCAAGAACGTTTCTTTTTCTCTTTCCTTTTTTTTTTGCAGGTCCCCCCCTGAATGGCTAAAACTCCCTTTTAAGCCCCTACCCTCTCTCTCTCTCCAATTTTCCAAAAAAAATCAAAGTTATTTTTCACCTTGCATTTTCATCATTGCCTCCCTTTTTTTCTCATCATTTCATGCCCTAAAAGTCTTGTTGTTTCGTTCAAAACTCCAAACTAGAGGTAGGAAGGTTGGTTTTTGTGTTAAATGTAATAATAAATAATATTTATTACTGCATTAGACAGTTGTGAAGAGGTAGCGCCTCTTTAGTGAGGTGTCTCCTCACCGATGGCCAAGACTTGTTGGGCCTAAAAGGCCTGGTTTAGGCTTGATAAAGGGCTAATAGGCTTCGTGTTTTGGATTTTGGCTAGATATGAAAGCTTCGGTCTATGTTTAACCTCTTGAATTCATTCTAAAGAATATCTCGGGTTCTTCTTGCATTCAAAATTTGGACTATCTCATCACCATACTTTTGTTACGGGTCAATCAAATCGAGGGTATCCACAATAATGTTCACTTTTATTAGTATCAATAATAATGATAATAATTTATTTTATATTTTCAAAATTGTTTACTATTTTTACTGAAAAAATAATTATTGAATACTGTTAGTAATTTTTAGTTTAATTTCTAAATTCTAAATAATTATAAAAAATAATTATTGAAGACTATGAATAATTTTTTGTTTAATTAGCTTAATTTTTATATTTTAAATAATAATAAGTTTTAAAATTAAAAAAAATTATTTAGAATATAAAATTAAATTATTTAAAATATACAAATTAAATAAATACATATAATTAACTGCAATTAAATATGCCTTCAAAAATAATAAATAGAAAAAAATTATAGAAAAAAATGGAAAAAAAAATGAAAAATAGATGAAAGAAGTAAAATACGCGAAAATACCGAAATATATGCCAAACTTTTAAAACTAGACCAACTACATAATATTATTGAAAGTGAAAAAGACAATAATGAAAGAAAAAAAAAATAGGGCCACAAATGAAATGATTCGCGCTTACTTGCCCAGCCTAAGTCCATACATAACTGAGTGGACTGCTAAACAATGCAAATACATAGACTGCTCAAGCCCAAGCCTACATTAAATCGGGCCAACCCGCCTGATCAATCGGGCATCCGTAGCGGAGAGTAGACCATTTTTAGCTTTTCTTCAATGCCTAGTAACAGTAGCGCATGGAGTTGGGAATTTCATCCAAGAAGAAGGTCAAGAAATTATTAAGATGAAGAAAAGAGATTATGGGTTTTTCATTTTATTGCTCCTTTTTCATTTTCAAGTTTCTTTTTCCTCTGGTAAAGATTATTTCTTTTTAATTCTATGTTAGGCCTCTGGTTTCTTTGGTTTTCAAATTTGCCTCTCCTGATTGTTGTCTCTGTTCATTTTCAAGAACCAATTTAGAGTTTATTCAATTGCTTTATCTTGTTCTGTTCTTGATGGGAATTTTTACAAGTTTCATGATGTTTCTGAATTTACTTGATCTTGTGTTTTATTTGGTAGTTGAGAAAATTAAGTATATTATGCTTTGTGTATTTTGATCATGAAAGATTTAAAATTTCTGGACTTTTGTGCCTGTGAAGGTAGGAACTGGTTGAGAATTTGGATATAATTAACAATGGCTTAGGATCCGCAATTCCAATTTATGTTATTGGCTATTTTGTACTGAATTCTTTTTGCATATTGTTGGAGTCGACCATGTGATAGTAATGTGTTTGAGTAGATAATTTCTAGGCATTAGCTGAATGTTCAGTATTGTTTATTGCTCATGTGCATGTTGCCTGCTCTTTTAAATTTTTCCTTGTTCAATGGAGTCGCACTGCCTTTTGCTTTTTTAAATGTTGCATTTGTGCATCCATCATTTTTAGTTCCTTGATTCTTTCTATGCAGGGAAACACAATGGAGTGTGCACTTCCAAAGGTGGTCGGTTTCCACCATTCTCATCTGAAGGGAAACCTCCAAAAAAAGTAAGCAAGGGTTCCAAAGATTTGACTCTTTGCAGGGTGTTTCGCAGAAAGACTTGCTGTGATGTAGCTCAAACGCATCCTGCTTTGTTGTCTGTTAGGAGACTGGCTTCAGCAGGGGAGGCCAGCCAAGAATGTTTGCAATTATGGGAATTATTGGAATGTTCCATCTGTGATCCCAACATTGGAATTCAATCTGGACCTCCTCTTATATGTGCTTCTTTTTGTGACAGAGTCTATGAAGCTTGTGCTACTGCTTACTTCTCTATGAATGCAAAGACACAGGTGCGTGCATGTTCATCTAACATCTAGGGTGAGAAATTCCTGACACTTGACATCTCATAAGATACTTCTAAATATAGTTAATGAGATCTATCCAATTAGGTCTGAGATCATATAATTTGTTGAAAGTTGGTGACACCATGATTCTTATAGGTAAATAATGCATTCTTTTTAATGCTTATATATTTAGTATCCTGAATAGATTTTACCTGTCAGGTTCTAGCACCATGTGGAATAAATGACTTTGTTTGTGGAAAAGCTGCTGAATGGGTTTCCAATGGCACAGAATTCTGCCACTCTGCTGGTTTTGATGTTGAAATTCTTGACGATACATATGATGGTACAGAAGAAGCATTTTGTTACGGTGGTAAAGCTAGTATTGATTCTATTGCTGAGTCATGGAAGGCTTCACGTACTGAGTTGCCTCATAAAGTTGTGAAGTTGGAGTCCTTAGAAGATTTCCAGCAGTGGGTACAGGAAATGCCTTTTAGTGAAAAAGTTTCTTGGGCAGTTGGGGGGATGGTGCTTACTGCAGGGCTGCTGTTTTTGAGGTAAGTATGCCTTCTTGTTACTTTCTCTTTGTTAACCGCGGTCTGTTGTTGTCTCTTTTTCTAGTAATTTCTTAAATGATAATATCCTAAAATCAGAGTGCTACTGGTAGAGACTCTAGTTTAAAATTCAATCAGCTGGTGAGCGATATTTGGTACCATTTGCAGAAGTCTATAATGTTGCACTTCCAAAGAACCATCTGCATTAATGGAGCCTTTTTGCTTTTATGGGAGCAAGAAATTGATTGTTGATTTTGATAAAGTCATCAAGTTGGAGAAGACGATACATTAGAATTTGTCAATAATATATATCATATTCAATATGTTTCTCCAACCTTCATGATCATCTCATTTATTCTTCTGCTGGTCTATTTGTGGCAAGGCTGTAGAATTGTTTGTTCAATGCCATTGTGTTAGTGTTGATACTCCATTGAATATATGCGACCTGATATATTTCAATGACTGTAGCAAAAGGAAGAGTTACAGCCAACGCCAGAAGCTAGCAGCTATCCAACGAACAGCAAGGAGACTAGATGGCAAGATGAACCAGACGTCTCCTGATAGTCAAGGGAATAGGAGAGGAAATAGAAGATGAATACTAAGTTGATCATAAGCATCATAGTATGTTAATCTTACAGGTAAATGATAAAACTAGCGTCATAATGTGAACCTGCTATTCTTTCCTTTTCTTCCAAATTAAGGAAAAGCTAATCTATTAGTTTGAGTACTGTTTATTTGAAGACATTGGAGCCCTCAGATATGCTGATCAAAATTATTTTCTGGATTCCTCTCTATTTATCATTTTTCCCCTAGTGCTAGCAAAAAAAAAAAAAAAAAAGATTCTCATGACAATGCTCGGTCAGATGACTGCTGACATTTTACATCACTACTTGTTCTGTTTTTTACTCTGACCCGATTAACAAGTGCATTGAAAATGTCTATCGGAGTATTTTCACTCAACATTCACTATTAATTACCCGATCCTCCTATTTTTCTTGTAGATTTTATATAATCACCCTTGACATTGTAGCAGCACTTTCATAATCTAGCAATAGAACATAGATCATTTTCCTGCCAGCTAAATTTCGACCTTTGTTTTTTGAGAAGCCTTTTTGGGTTAATGACATATTGACATGTCTTATTCTATTTACTTTCAAGCCCTGTTCACATGCACATTTGTTTTAGTGGGTTATCATGCCAAAGAAATTTTCTATGCGAGGATCACGTATCTTATGGGAAAAGGAAGTACAATGACCAAATGTCTAGTTAGCAATTGTTTTAGTTTTCTCTGTTTCCCTCTTCTATATGGTAGTTCTTAATATGCAAATGCTACATGTTTTGCAGTTGCAGCTTCAAACAAGCAGTGTGGTATTTTTCTGGCATCTACCACGGTCTTTACTGCTTGACAAAGTTTCACTGATAATCAAGATCTGCTTCTTGACATGTATAGGGGGGAAATGACAATGGCATCAGATTTTTGTACATTGCTGTTTATGGCAAAACAACTAAGCTTGATAAATTTTCCTATCAAAAAACCTTTCTGATGGGAGATGAAGGAGCCGCTCACCTGTCTTTCTTCTGAATGCAATGAGCTGTCTGTATGATTTGTGGTGATTAGTGTTAGCTTAATTGCGTTGAATTTGCCAATTTTACTTTTGTTTTTATTAACCATTATGAATCAGACATAATTAATTCACAAAATTTTCTATTCATGGCTCATATGCTAATATGAGACACCTAGGCATTTGATGATCAAATTTTGGACTTCACGAATGGTTGTAAATTAGCTGAGCTGCGCAGCGCACAATGTTAGCTCAGGTTGGTCAATTTACCTTAAGCTTTTAAAATCAAGCCCAAGTTTTGTTCAATTTTAACAATACGTGACAATGATTTCTTGATTTAAGACTATCCATTTCCTATCTTCTCTCAAGCTTTTGAACAGAACTTTAAATTTATTGATTTAATATATATGCCAACACCTTGGGGTGCAGCGGACAGTTATCTAGACTGGAACCACCAGGGTCCGAACCTGTTCCAAGCATTTAAAAAAAAAACCAAGTGGTGCAGCGGACAGGTATCTAGAACCACCAGGGTCCGAACCTACTCCAAGCATTTCGAGGAAAAAAAACCCTTTTAACTAATCAAACTCGAGTCCTGCTGGAATTAGCTTAATCTTCCACAATCCTGTCCACAATGAGAATTTAGTGGAGTTTACAAGAGTTACGTCTATTGACAATTGTGCACCATTTTTGCCTAAGCAACAAACTTGAGACCTTGCACCTTACAGACACTGCAAGTATGGTGTACTCTAGGCACATGACAACCAATTGATGTATACATGTAACCACATGATATATCATTATCTCTTGCAGCCACAACCACAATCTAGTTACTTGAGATTATTTAACATAGCCTGTTATTTACATTTTAAAGTGAGAAATCTTCAATCAAAAGCTAGTTGCTTGGGAGGTACAATCTGATACATTCCAGCTGCCAGGAATGATCTATTCTTTTCAAAGGGTAGTAGGTCAACAACAGGATTTGCATGAACAAACCACGGTACTTGTACAAACTCAACAAAAATCAAGGCAGGCTATTGTCAATCCGTCGATGGGATTTGTAAATTAGTGACAACAAGATGTTCTCAGTTGTGTTCAATGTGAAAACGTCAGCTCCTGGCCAGAATATAGCAAGTACTGTTGATTGTTGGACTACATATAATTTTTCCTCTAGCTCTCTGCATTGAAAATCGTAGTATGTGCTATTTCAACAAGAGAATCATTTCTCATCTCGTAAAACTGCACCATAACAGACATTTCAATCTGTAGCATGAAGTGTGCTTCGTTTATCTCCTATTCCAAACCGCAAAAAGACTGAAAATAGCTTGCCCCATATTAGATATTTCCAAATTTAGGAGGCTGTTTCAGCAAGAAGAAAGAAAGGGTCAGATGGTTTCCATTATGAATACTCCATAGGGTAAGAAATAGGGAAAAAAAATGAAGTCGTCCCATATTCAATAAGGCAATAAAAAATTACGTAGGTGGCTGGATAACCTTCTTAAGGGGCAGCTTTGAAGTACTTGCTGATGCAGCTGGCTTTAATATCTCAAAGGAGCACACTAGAGATTCATCAACACTCAATAAAGCACCTGCATTATCAAACTCCCCACCATAGTTCGGGGCTGAAAATATTGTGACTAATTTTCGTTTGGCAAAAAATTCATATCCATCTTCCACTACCTGAAATATAAGAGAGAAGCCATTATATGCAAATGCTGGATTGAACAATTATTGCATTCTTACTTCTTAATTAAACATCACACCTATAATCATAGTTAAAGTCATTCTGGGCGTCTGTCACATGAAAGGATGGCTTAAGGGTGTACTAATTACCAACCAATAATAGACAAAACATCTATTACAATCTTTTTTTAATGGTTTGGTTACTTTGGTAGGGTTAAGAATTATTTTTATTTGGTAGATTTTCATTTTTTACCTCTCTTTAGTGTAAAGGTATCCTTAATTAAATTAAAAGATAAGTCTGCTAGATTAAAAAGCTCAATCAATACAAAACAAAATCATAACATGGGTCCCTCCATTGTGGGTGGTTAGAAATAATTGAATCAAAATATAAAAGACAAAGAAGACACCCGGCTATATTTCCAGATAATATGGTCCGATTTTAGCTAAACCTTTTGTGACCAACATTTAGAAGTGTACCTATAATCGACCATTTTCTACCTACAAGGCCTTCTTATGATTAATTTTGCAGGCAAGGTGTACCATCATGCCCCATCCTTGCTTATCAAAGAAAAAAAGGTGTCCCACGCTATCAAATGTAAGGGATTCTTACAAGAAAATTGAAAAAGAAATGCATGGGAGCTAAGAACAACCTTCTGTTAACTGCAGGAGAAAAAACTCTACACATAATTCAGAGAAAAATGGGCTTACCTGATGACCTCGGCAAATGAGATCAAGGTCATTTTTATCCAAAAACTCAGCAACCTTATCAGCTCCAAAAGTACATGAAACTCCTCTATCGCTATCCGACCAGCCCTCAACCTTAGCATCAGGATCAGACCAAAGCAGGTCACAAAGAAGACCGCTATCTGGAATTTCAGTAGGCCTCTGAATTTCCTTTATTTGGTTCACATTTTCCAACTCGGGAGAGAGGCCACCGTGCATACACAGTATCTTCTCATCAATTAGTGCAGCCACTGGTAAACAGTTAAAGCAGTCTGTAAAGATTTTCCAAAGCCTAACATTAAATCTCCTTTTACACTCATCATAAAACCCATATATACGGTTGATCTTTGCATCCTCATGATTTCCCCTCAAGAGAAAAACTTTGTCAGGATATCTAATTTTGTAGGCCAGAAGAAGGCATATAGTCTCCAAACTTTGCTTCCCTCGATCAACATAATCTCCAAGAAAGAGGTAGTTGCAAGAAGGAGGGTAGCCACCATGCTCAAATAGCCTCAGTAGGTCTTGATATTGTCCATGAATATCACCTGTTACAAACCAGTAATATCAGACACTTCTGCACACAGGAAGGATAGAGCATGAATTTTGTTTTTTCCCTTTTCTGCCACATTTGAAGTATGATTTCTCTCTTTGGAACCATAAAAGGCCACAAGAATAAATGTCATTAAAAATAAGAAGTGAACAATCCAAATTATTCTAAAAAACAAATGGTCTCTCGACAAGCAGTGAAAAACTAGAAAGACATCTTCTGTATTTACAATATATGACCACTCGAATAGCAAATTTAACAGTGCCAAACAAAGTATCTTGCTTCTTTGCATTTTGGACATGTGCAGGTATGGCTACAAAGAGACGCTAACTATCCCAAGGGGGTTGATGCAATGCCAATTGACACAAGAAAATCCGAGCAATAGTTTGAAACTGGAGGATAAACTAAAATATAATATTGCTTCCACGCAACCAAATCGAAATGAAAAATAACAATAATAGAATGATAATAAGTATTGATATCAACTAAATAGCAACAATCTTCCCCATATCATCAAAAGCAGAGTTTACCAATAAATCAATCCTTGTCACCACTCAAATACCAGTAAGCCACAATCCTTTCCACAATTAAAAGGCAATTGCAATATCTCAAAATGGCACCAATCATGCACGCAATGATACATCAAATGCACCACCATCAATACAAATTATCCATGTTATTGCACAATAATATTAATACAAACTATCCATACTACTGCACAATAACATCATCCAGACTTCAAAATATTGAGTTCATCATAAATAAACGAAAAAGGAAGGAGAGAAAGAGGGCTGACCACATATGCGAATAGGAGCTTTAATCTCAAGGAGATTAGGCTGAGAGAGGAATATTTGACGAGCATTAACGCACAATTGACGGATCTCTCCTTCAGAAAGCTGAACCTGCTTGCCTCCTTTCCCCTCCAATAGCCTCCTTATTATATCATCCAATACTCCCTTATCCATCATCCCCTCCATTGTCATCATCATCATCTTTTATCTCTAAAATCAAACCCACCAACGATCAAATTCAGTTCTTCACTTAACAATTTTCTTTATGAAAAAAAAAAAAAAAGAAATCAGAGAACCCACAACGAATTATACAATGAAACTCTAGAATTGTAAAGTATGTCTTGAATTGATTAAAAGAAAGAAATCCAAGAAAAAGATCAAAACTTTATAGATAAAATGGTAGCGAGACAATGAAAATCAAAAGGGTACGAATAAAAGAACAAGCCAAGAATTTTAAATCGAAATTCAAAGATAAAACAGAAAGAAATAGAAGAAAGAGAGAAATGGATCAAGAAGAAGAGATGATGTATATATATATATTTGATAAAAGAGACAACAGATAATAATTAATTAATAATAGACATGGCATGTCATTTTCTCCATGAATCTTTCACTATACTATTTTATCAATTATCAAAAATAATATTAAAAAGATCTATAATAAAAAAAAAATATATATATATATATATAAAAAGGAGAGAATTTTGTTTGACACCAACCCAACTGCCAAAGGAAGATTCAATTAAAATGTGAAGTTGAAAGCTTCAAAAAAGGGAAAGGAAGAGGAGAGAAGTGGTAAAGCAAATTGAGATTTGTTTAGAAGAGATGATGGTTGATGAGGAGAGTACAAAACCGCGTATTTTGAAAAGTCTGTTAATAGTTAATACACTACGTGTACTGTAAGTGATTCGTTTATACACTGTCTGTCCTTCCTATTTTTATTTTTGTTCCTTCATTCGGCCCAATCATAGCACGCCACGTTATACTTAATTAAATAACATCAATAATAAGGTTTATGTTCTTGTTCGCCGGCGCCCCCTTGTCACGGTTTTCCACCGGCCATCTCTGGACTCAGGGTTTGAGTCCCAGCCGCTATTCCCATCTCCCAAAATTATTAATGACCAAAAAAAGAAGGGGTTTATGTTCTTGTTTAGCAAATGCTGAAGTTTTGCCAATGAACCCTAACTTGAAGGGTTAAAAGATGCCCTTAGATATGAATTCAAGTCTTAACGGCACAATATTAAGACACTCTTCTTTAATTATCAAAGCTATGCAAGTTTTACACTCTATATATATTTATAATTATAATAATATTAGTTAATATAACAGATAATATTATGGCTAGATAGATAGATATGATAAAGACATATAAGTATATAGAATGTAATTCCCAGTTATAATTATGTTGTTCAACAAAAATGTTGAAGTTTTTATTTTTGGAGATTTTTGTTTTATTCTTGTTTATTCTGTACTTATAATATATGTTTTAAGTATGTTATATTTTTTTTTTGGAGGAATTAAGTATGTTATTTTTAATTAATAAAGCAAGTTATATATATATATATTATTTAGAGTTCACTAGAATTTAATTAATTTAATTTTATATAATAAAATTATAACAGTGGCAAAAAAATTTCAATAATTAATTTAACATGACTGTATATATAAAAAATAAAATTTGAAACATCATTTGAATAAGAATAGTTTTATACCAGCTTATTCCAACAATTAATAGGATATATTATAAACTTATTCATTGAATATGTAAATTTTTTTACAAGATTTTTTAGAAAATACTAACTCTATGTCAGGACCCAAATTTATGAGTTATGAACGGCGCTAAAAAATGAAAATTCACATGAATCTGAAACTCGTAGCAAGTCAAAAACACAACATTTATACCAATTTAATTATAAAATGACCCTAGAATTAAAATCTTTTAAAAAACTTAGATAATCATCCATATATAATATCATGATAAAATATTTAAATATACAACTCAAGGACGTTACCTCATTGCTAAAGTTTATCATAACACACTACTCAAGAACATACTTGTCATAACCCAAAATAGGGGTCATGACCGACGCTAGGGAACGGTAATTCTTTCAAATCCGGAACCCGTAGCAAGCCTAAAATAAAATAAACATGCGATAGTAATAATAACACAATTAAATAAAATACTATGCAGCGAAATAAAATCATAAATATAAAAATAATAATCCACCACGGGATTTAAATCAAATTCTCATCTTATATATAAATAAACTCTTTTAATACAGATTCAGTTCAAATTCTTAAAATGCATAACTCACACAAATATAATACATAAAACCCACAATTTATTTACAACTACTGCAGTGTCTAGATTATAAAAATAAAACTCAAGTGAGCAGTTTATATAAAGAAGCCGGGGCAGAAGAAATCCGGCGTACAGGCCTGCTACTGAGGTCTAAAGAAGATGACTCTCCTAAAAAATAGTCAACGAATGGGAGTCAGACCTCACTGAGTGAATTACTATAATATATATACATGCATACTAAATGACAATGCACACAATCAAAAGTATATATCTAATAAGTATATATATACAAGCAAATACACGCAGATGCAATAAAATCATTTTATATATTTTTATCGAAAATCACAGTTTATGAAGGATCAAATAGAACCCTAGAAAATCGCAACCTCAAACAGTGTTAGACAACACTCTAGCCATACAGGCTCACTTATTCCAAAATATTCACTTATTCCATTTAGACAGTAGACTGACCCCGAGACACTAAGTCAACCGAGCTCCAGCAGTCTGACTATCAGTGTGATTGGCCCCGAGATACTTGGTCAACCGAGCTCCAGCAATCACACTCCTAAATCATATCTCACACATCAAATAATCATATCCAATCAATATCCACAAATGGTTTGTAATATAGCCTAAATGCTATAAGCATACCGGTACATACTCGGTCCTAGTGCTGCCCACTAGGTAGCACGTTCTATTGATATCCTTCATTAATATATAAAACATACATTCATAAAAATAAATGATGCATGAATTGAATAAAATAGCAACATAAACCATATATATACTAGAAATATACCAAAAATAAACCAGGTATATTTCAAGTATATATACATCAAATAATTTCAATATAATTGTAAACTAAATTAGAAATATATTTAAAAATATTTTAAGTATAAATGTTTAATAAAATATGCATATAATTTAAAATATATCAAAAATAAACCAAAGATAAACCAAGAATAAACTAAAAATAAACTTAAATACTAATTGAATTATTTATGCATATTTAATCAATATAAAACATACATTTCTAAATCATGCACCTTAAGCATATATATATATATATATATAATAGTAACTCACACTTAGTGCGCTCCTCGAGATGGGTCCGACAGGCCTGGTATATATATATATATATATATATATATATATATATAATAGTAACTCACACTTAGTGCGCTCCTCGAGATGGGTCCGACAGGCCTGGTCCACTAAGCGTCGATCTTGGCGCAACTAAACATACAAAAATAATAGACATCAGAATAAACCTAACAAAAAATCCTAAAAAACTCAATCTAGAATATTGGACACAGAATCAAAATTAGGGTTCGACCGAACATCATATTTTACGAGAATTCTACTGAAAATTCGGCAGAACCTCCCCTGTAAAATGGACATCTCTCTACTCAAAGAGTAGAACCGGCCCTACAAAGAAATACACTTCGAAAATAAACACAAAACACAACCAAAATCCCTCGGTCAGACTCCAAACTACAAATCACCGACTGAAGTCCACAATTCACAAAACAATACAGAAATATCAAAAATACCCTTATATTATAGAAATAAATTTTATAAGTATAAATTACATAATTAACCCTAAAACACATTAAAAACCAATAAAAACTCATTTATTTAGAAAAATCGTATATTATATCTATAATTGAAAATAATTTACGAAAAATAGTTTTAATTAATTAAAAATACTAAATAATTTGTAGAAATCATTTTTATACCTTAAATAACTATTAAAACCGATTTAATTACATTTTTAGCCAATTTATGGTAAAATTACCAAAATACCCCTATATGTATAAATATACTAAAATTAATCCAAAAATTCACCAAAAATAATATAATTGCACAAAATTAATTTTCTCAACATATTTATCAATAATATCAATAAATAAACTCAATTAACTAATTAATTTCAATTAAAAACACAATTAACCCTATTTTTCCAAAATTTACATAAACTAATTAAATTCAAAATAAATACATAGAAATTCATAAAAATTCCAAATAAATTTATATAATTCATTTAAACCCATATATTTATCATAAAACACAATTTCATAATTTATTTAATTAATTTTCGAAAATTAGAAAATAATAATAAAATATTCAAAAATACCCAAAAATCAAAATAATTTCCAAAAATTCTACAAAAATTCACATATGTAGATTAAGCTAAGGGGAACAACATTTGTGAAGAAATTTTTCATGAATCAATCAATTCGAAGTTTGAAAAAATCAAGAACCCTAAAATGGTCGAATTACCAAAAGCAAAACCTAAGCAAATCAATACCATTTTAAGTGAAACAAAGCTTGGAATCACACTCATCGGAGCTCAAGGAGAAGAAAGAGACTTGCGGTGTCAAAAATAGTGGTCGAAAACGCCGTGAATGATGGTGAGAAAAGTTTCGGCTTCTCCGGCCAAAATGAGCTTTCCGACGCTGGAAATGGGCTCTGCTGGCGGTGGAACAACTGGAGGAAGGAGGTGGCACGCCGGGAAGCACACCGACGATGAGAAAATGGTGTGAAAAATGGTGGTTTGGTGAGAAGGGCGATCAGAGATGGTGAAGAGGAGTCGGGGGCAGATTGGTAATTTGCTAAAAAATTTTGATTCTAGCTTATATCATGTATACATATATGTATATGTATTATTACACTATATATTATAATATTATAAATTCCACACACATTAAATATACTCCACACACATATAAATTAATATTTTAAATTTAATACACCTAAAAATAATTAAATAATATTAAAACTAATTAATAAATAATAAAATATTAGGATAATTAATTAAACCCTAGTTAAATAAATAAATACACATATATACGTTATTTAGTACTTTAAAAATATATATGAGTTCATGCAAGTCCGTAAAATTGTTTAAAATAATTAATAATAAATAATTTACGTGTCAATTTTCTCGAAAGTGCAAGTCTCGGGAAAATTTTACGTAAAATGCTTAAAATAATATAAAATAATTAAAAATCAGTTTTAATTAAATAGCAACTCATGAAATATCATAAACATATACAAAAATTATTAACACTGTATATCCCGATGCAGTATTAAAATATTTAAAAACACAGGATATTACAATACTGCTACTGTAGCAGCTAAGAAGTACAAAAAAAAAGGTTAAATTAAGATTTACATAAGTTAGCTGGTGAAAAATGAGTCCGACGAAGAGGACTACTATGAGCTTATAGAGAAAAATTCTGAAAAAATTATTGAGGGAAATCAAACTTCACTAAATGAATTATCATTATGTATATACATGTAACCAAAGGGTACAAGCATGTCACGACCCAAAACAGGGGTCACAACCGGCGCTAAGGAACGGGAATTCTTTCGAATCCGGAACCCATAGCAAGCCTAAAATAAAATAACACATGCAATAGTAATAATAATAACACAATTAAATAAAATACTATATAGTGGAATAAAATCATAAATATAAAAATAATAATCCACCACGGGATTTAAATCAAATCCTCATCTCATATATATAAATAAACTTTTAATACAAATCCAGTTCAAATATTTAAAGTACATATCTCACGACTTTGTACGACTACTGCAGTGTCTAGATTATAAAAATAAAACTCAAGTGAGCAGTTTACATAAAGAAGCCGGGGCGGAAGAAATTCAGCGTACAGGCCTGCTACTGAGGTCTGATGAAGATGACTCTCCTGAAAAATAGTCAACGGAGGGGAGTCAAACCTCACTGAGTGAATTAATATAATATATATACATGCATACTAAATGTCAATACATACAATCAAAAGTATATATAATATGTATGTTTACAAGCAAATACACACAGATGCAATAAAATCATTTTATATATTTTTATTGAAGATCATTGTTTATGAATGATCGAATAGAACCCTAGAAAATCGCAACCTCAAAACAGTGTTAGACAACACTCTAGCCATACAGGCTCACTTATTCCAAATATAATCACTTGATCCATTTGGACAGTAGACTGGCCCCGAGACACTTGGTCAACCGAGCTCCAGTAATCACACTCCCAAATCCTTTCTCACACATCAAATAATCAAATCCAATCAATATCCACAAATGGTTAGTAATATAGCCTAAATGCTATAAGCGTACCGATACATACTCAGTCCTAGTGTTGCCCACTAGGTAGCACGTTCTATTGATATCCTTCATTAAAACATAAAACATACATTCATAAAAATAAATGATGCATGAATTGAATAAAATAGCAACATAAACCATATATATACTAGAAACATACCAAAAGTAAACCAGGTATTTCGAGTATATATACATCAAATAATTCCAATATAATTGCAAACTAAATTAGAAATATATTTAAAAATATTTTAAGTATAAATGTTTAATAAAATATGCATATAATTTAAAATATATCAAAAATAAACCAAAGATAAACCAAGAATAAACTAAAAATAAACTTAAATACTAATTGAGTTATTTATGCATATTTAATCAATATAAAAC
The DNA here is from genome assembly GCA_947683625.1 of Mallotus nudiflorus. NCBI lineage: Eukaryota > Viridiplantae > Streptophyta > Magnoliopsida > Malpighiales > Euphorbiaceae > Mallotus > Mallotus nudiflorus. The sequence continues at coordinate 4,730,775 of CANTUR010000117.1, read as the reverse complement.
ATACATTTCTAAATCATGCACCCTAAGCATATATATATATAATAGTAACTCACACTTAGTGCGCTCTTCGAGATGGGTCTGACAGGCTTGGTCCACTAGGTCTCGGTCTCGGCGCAACTAAACATACAAAAATAATAGACATCAGAATAAACCTAATAGAAAACCCTAGAAACTCGATCTAGAATATTGGACACAAAATCAAAATTAGGGTTTGATCGGACATCACGTTTTACGAGAATTCTATCAAAAATCTGACAGAACCTCCCCTGTAAAATGGACATCTCTCTACTCAAAGAGTAGAGCCAGCCCTGCAAAGAAACATACTTCAAAAAATAGACACAGAAACACATCCACAACCCCTCGGTCGGACTCCAAACTACAGTTTACCGACCGGGGTCCACAATTCACAAAATAATATAGAAATATTGAAAATAACCTTATATCATAGAAATACGTTTAATAAGTATAAACTACGTAATTAACCCTAAAGCAGAGCAAAAACCGATAAAAACTCATTTTATTAGAAAAATCGTATATTATATATATATTTGAAAATAATTCACGAAAAATAGTTTTAATTACTCAAAAATACTAAATAATTTATAGAAATCATTTTTATACCTTAAATAACTATTAAAATTAATTTAATTACATTTTTAGCCAATTTAGGGTAAAATTACCAAAATACCCCTACATATATAAATATACTAAAATTACTCCAAAAATTCACCAAAAATAATATAATTGCATAAAATTTATTTTCTCAACATATTTATCAATAATATCAATAAATAAACTCAATTAACTAATTAATTTCAATTAAAAGCACAATTGACCCTATTTTTCCAAAATTACATAAACTAATTAAATTCAAAATAAATACATAAAAATTCATAAAAATTCCAAATAAATTTCTATAATTCATTTCAACCCCTATATTTATCATAAAACACAATTTCATAATTTATTTAATTAATTTTCAAAAATTAGAAAATAATAATAAAATATTCAAAAATACCCAAAAATTAAAATAATTTCCAAAAATTCTACAAAAATTCACACATGTAGATTAAGCTAAGGGGAACAACATTTATGAAGTAATTTCTCATTAATAAATCAATTAGAAGTTCAAAAAAATCAAGAACCCTAAAATGGCTGAATTACCAAAATTGAAACCTAAGCAAATCAAGACCATTTTAAGTGAAACAAAGCTTGGAATCACACTCACCAGAGCTCAAGGAGAATAAAGAGACCGGCAGTGTCGAAAATGGTGACCGAAAATGCCGTGAATGACGGTGAGAAGAGTTTCGGCTTCTCCGGCCAAAACGAGCTTCCCGACGCCGGAAATGGGCTCTGCTGGCGGCGGAACAGTTGGAGGAAGGAGGTGGCACGCCGGGAGGCACACCAAAAGCAAGAGAACGGCGTGATAGTGGCCGGATTCGTGTGAGGGACGATTGGGGAAGAAGGAGAAGCTTCAATGGCAATTTCGTAAATAACTCAAACTTTATTTTTTGTTTAATATTAAATGTATATGTATATATATATACTTTTACACTATATATTAAAATAATATAAACTCACACACATTAAATATACACCACACACATATAATTTAATATTTTTAATAATTTATACACTAAAATAATTAAATAATATTAAAACTAATTAATAAATAATAAATTATTAGGGTAATTAATTAAACCCTAGTTAAATAAATAAATACACATATATACGTTATTTAGTACTTTAAAAATATATATGAGTTCATGCAAGTCCGTAAAATTGTTTAAAATAATTAATAATAAATAATTTACGTGTCAATTTTTTCGAAAATGCAAGTCCCGAAATTTTTTTACATAAAGTGCTTAAAATAATATAAAACAATTAAAAATAAATTTTAATTAAATAGCAACTCATGAAATATCATAAATATATAAAAAAATTATTAACACTACATATCCCGATGTAGTATTAAAATATTTAAAAATACGGGATATTACAAAGCACTTAAGCATCATAATAATGTTTATCTTATATTTATATTTATTTAATTTGTATACACATTTTATGTAAATATTCAAGTACATTATCATACCAATATAATTGGACACAGATGGAGGATTGGAGTAGAACCTTAAGATTTTTTTGTAACCTTAAACACTATGTCTTACTGGCCAACAAGCTTTCTTGAGTCCAAATAATATTTTTCTCTTCCAATTGAGCAGTGGATCAATCCCGAGACCCTAAAAGGTCAACCAAATTGTTGCAACTATACTCCTCTCTATCTAAAGAATTTCAATAAATCATATAATCTCATATCAAAATTCATATCCTACTCATCTAGCGTACTGATACACACACAGTTTTAATGTAGCCCACTAAGTAACATGTTTTATCAATATCCTCCATAATATATCACATCAAAAATAATAAAACCATATCAATATATAAATAACATCCAAACCAAATATACAACATTCACATTTATATATATTTACTAGTATTTATATCACTTATATATATAGTAATAACATCACAATAATCATGAAGCAATTAAAAGTTTAATGCAACATAATATATTCATTCATAATAACATCAAAATATGGGTGTTGGGTAAGAATTTCTCTATGAAATGCATACACATAATAATAACTCACAGGTGAGACGCACTCATCGACGCTGACTCGACTGGTCCTGCCCTGAAAATCTATCTCCTGGTGTGGCTAAGGAAAGAAAAATATAAATATAAATATATAAAAGATAAATGGGGTTAAAATTCCTAACCTTATACATTTTAGATTTCTAAGGAAAAAGACTCAATCTAAAACACAATTATAATTAACCTCAATAATTAGCATATACTGATATCATGTTTCACGAGAAAGGTATCAAAAATTCGGCAGAATCTCTTATGTAAAACAAACATCTCTACTAAAACTAGAGTCACTCTTGCATAAAACAATACTTCTATAATTCCACAACCCAATAACTTGAATTGGCCTCCCAAACTCCATTTTATACTCAACCGAAAACCAAAATAGTTACACACATATAAACAATATAATTTTATCAAATCTACTAACATATCCAAAAATTTAATAAGTTATTACAATTTAATTCATTTAAATAATTAAAATATAAAGGAAATCCATTTTTAAATCATTAATAAAATTCTCATTTAATATATACCGTCATGACCCAAAATAGGGGTCATGACCGGCGCTAGGGAACGGGAATTCTTTCGAATCCGGAACTCGTAGCAAGCCTAAAAATAAAATAAAACATGCAATAATAATAATAATAATAATAACACAATTAAATAAAATACTGTGCTTCGAAATAAAATCATAAATATAAAAATAATAATTCACCACGGAATTTAAATCAAATCCATATCTCATATATAAATAAACTCTTTAATACAATTCCAGTTCAAATTCTTAAGATACCTAACTCACATAAATATAATACATAAAACCCACAATTTATTTACAACTACTGCAGTGTCTAGATTATAAAAATAAAACTCAAGACTCAGATAAGCAGTTTACATAAAGAAGCCGGGGCAGAAGAAATCCGACGTATAGGCCTGCTACTGAGGTCTGAAGATGATGACTCTCCTGAAAAATGGTCAACAAAGGGGAGTCAGACCTCACTGAGTGAATTACTATAATATATATACATGCATACTAAATGACAATGCATACAATCATCAGTATATATCTAATATGTATATATACAGACAAATACACACAGATGCAATAAAATCATTTTTATATATTTTATTGAAAATCATTGTTCATGAAGGATCAAATAGAACCCTAGAATATCGCAACCTCAAAACAGTGTTAGACAACACTCTAGCCATACAGGCTCACTTATCCCAAATATAATCACTTGGTCCATTTAGACAGTAGACTGGCCCCGAGACACTAAGTCAACCGAGCTCCAGCAGTTTGACTGTCAGTGTGATTGGCCCCGAGACACTTGGTCAACCGAGTTCCAGCAATCACACTTCCCAAATCATTCTCACACATCAAATAATCAAATCTCATAAATATCCTCAAACAGGTTAGTAATATAGCCTAAATGCTATAAGCGTACCGGTACGTACTCGGTCCTAGTGCTGCCCACTAGGTAGCATGTTCTATCGATATCCTTCATTAATAAATATAAAACATACATTCATAAAATAAATGATGCATGAATTTGAAATAAATAGTAACATAAATCGTATATATATACTAGAAATATACCAAAAGTAAACCAGGTATTTTTCGAGTATATATACGTCAAAGATATCCAAATAGATTATAAATAAACTGGAAATATATTCAAAAATATTTTAAACCTAATTTATTAGCAAAACATTCATATAATTTAAAATATACCGAAAATAAACCCAAGATAAACCAAAAATAAACTTAAATACTAATCAAATTATTTATGCATATTTAATCAAAATAATACATACATTTCTAAATCATGCACCCTAAAGCATATATATATAAAATAGTAACTCACACTTAGTGCGTTCCTCTAGATGGGTTCGACAGGCCTGGTCCACTAGGCCTCGGTCTCGGCGCAACTAAACATACCAAAATAACAGACATCATAATAAACCTAATAGAAATTCTAGAAACTCAATCTAGAATATTAGACACATAATTGAAAATCAGAATTCGACCGGACATCACGTTTTACGAGAATTCTATCAAAAATTCGACAGAACCTCCCCTGTAAAACGGACATCTCTCTACTCAAAGAGTAGAGCCGGCCCTGCAAAGAAACACACTTCGAAAAACAGGCTCAAAAACACATCCACAACCCCTCGGTCGGACTCTAAACTACAGTCTACCGACCGGGGTCCACAATCACAGAATAATTATGAAAATACCAAAAATGCCCTTATATCACAGAAATACATTTAATAAGTAAAAATTACATAATTAACCTTAAAACACAGTATAAACCAATAAAAACTCATTTTATTAGTAAAATAATATATTATATATATAATTGAAAATAATTCACGAAAAATAGTTTTAATTAATTAAAAATACTAAATAATTTGTAGAAATCATTTTTATACCTTAAATAACTATTAAACCAATTAACTTACATTTTTAGTCAATTTAGGATAAAATTACCAAAATACCCCTATATATATATATATACTAAAATTACTCCAAAAATTCACCAAAAATAGTATAATTATCCAAAATTAATTTTCTCAACATATTTATCAATAATATCAATAATTAAACTCAATTAAATAATTAATTTTAATTAAAAACATAATTAACCCTATTTTCTTAAAATTACATAAACTAATTAAATTCAAAATAAATACATAAAAATTCCAAATAAATTTCTATAATTCATTTAAACACCTATATTTAATAATTCATTTAAACACCTATATTTATCATAAAACATAATTTCAAAATTTATTTAATTAATTTTCGAAAATTAGAAAATAATATTAAAATATTCAAAAATAACCAAAAATCAAAATAATTCCCAAAAATTCTACAAAAATTCACACATGTAGATTAAGCTACTAGGATCAACATTTTGTTAAGGGATTTTTCATGAATCAACAAGAAAAATTCAAAAAAAATTCGAAAACCTATTTCGGCCAAAATGGAAAAATTGAAAAACAAGGAAATCAAGGGAGTTTGAGTTCAAACCAAAGCTATAATCAAGATCACCGTTGCTTGAGGAGTCCAAAGACACCGGAAACGCGAAGTTTGGTGGCCAGAGGAGGAAGAACCATGGAAGCTTGGATTTTCGGCCAAAAATGGCAGAAATGGAGCTGCTCGTTGCCGGAGAAGACGGCTGGGACGACGAGGCAGCGGAGGAAGACGGTGACATGCAGGGAAGGCACACTGATGGTCGGTGATCAGACGGCGAGGGTGAGGGGATGGGTTTCGGGGAAGAGAAGAAAACGGAAGAGAAAAGGAAAGAAATAAAAAAAAGATTTTTGTATATATATATATATATATATATATTATAATATTAATAATAGTTTAATAATTTATAATATAGTATATTAATATAATACTTAGAAAAATTATCCACCACACACATAATTTAATATTTTAATAATTTATACACACTAAAAATATTTAAATAATATTAAAACTAATAATAAATAATAAAATATTAGGGTAATTATTTAAACCTAGTTAAATAAATAAATACACACATATGCTTTATTTGGTACTTTAAAAATATATATGAGTTCATGTAATTATGGAAATTCATTTAAAATAATTAAATATAAATAGTTTACGTATCAATTTTCCCGAAAATGCAAGTTCCGGGAAAATTTTACGTAAAGTACTTAAAATAACATACAATAATTAAAAATAAGTTTCAAATACATATTAACTCATAAAATCTCATAATTATGTACAAAATTATTAACACTGCATATCCTGATGCAGTATTAAAATATTTAAAAAAAATACGGGATATTACATATACCAAAACCAACAATTTAAAACAATTAAAGTTATAAAACTTCCTTTAAACTTTCATAATTAAAATTATTGTTTAATATAAATAAAGTATTTAGATAATTCAATTATATAATAAAAATGTTAAAGGACTCATTTAAGCTTTTAAAATAATAAAGAAATTCGCCATTGCAATTTACTTATAAAAATTATTTTCATATTTTTATTATTTTAAATTAGTCTTCAACATATTAAATAACTATAAATTTAATTAAAACTAAATAAACAATAAAATATAAATTTTCCTCTCAAAATATATTTAAACATAATTTTTTTCAAAAATTATATCTTAAATTCTACAAATAATTTCATAAAACTCCTTTTATAAAGTTTAATCTATATAATTTATAGTATTTATTAAAAATATAAAAACACCTGGACCTAGAAAAATAACTCAAACTTCAAAAATCCGAAATTTCAATAAATTCATAAAATTATGAAAAATATATCAATGGAAAGCTCTTGACTCCAATTTCATTTCTTATAACTACCATAAAAGCCTAATTCCTACTCAAATCAAATAAATTGGTCAAAAACCCAAAAATCATTTTACCTCCAATTGAAGTGGCTGCCAGTGTAGATCAGACAAATTGGCAGAGGAAAAATGTTGCCCAGAGGATGACTAACATAATAGTACTAGAGGCGATGACTGGCTACACCAGGGGGCAGCGACGACACCCCTTTTTGTACTCGGCTGGCTAAAAAAATGAGAGAGGGAGAGAGAGAAAGGTGGCTGGCTGGAAATGGGAGGCTGCTGGTGGCATCTGGAGCTACTGGCGGTTGGTGATGATTGCTGGTACAAGCAGAGATGATGGTTGGTGGGAGGGAAGAAGAAAATAAAGAAAGAAGGGGGGAGAAAAAGAAAGAAGAATTAAAGAGATTTTTTTTTATATATATAAAAATACATATAATATTAAGCAAAAACATTTTACCTACTAATTGTATACATACACATAAATATATATAAATCCATTCTCTCAAATTTTTTTAAAAATTTATTAAATATTCATTTAATAATAATTTCATAAAATAATAATTGATACTCTAAAATTCATATTTTAAGTTAATAAGTAAAATACGGATCATTACACTCTACATGCTGCCTCGTTTGATGACTGGATTGGACTGATGTTTGACTCAAAATCTATGCTGCATATGGAGTTTGTTTGTATGATTTTGTGGGAGTTGTGGAATCAATGAAACAATCGAATTTGGCGTGGTCAATTGAATTCTTCTTTTCGCATCATTAGGTCTGCCAAAGATTTTTTACATTAGTTCAAGAAAGCCAACTTGTAATTGCTTGATGCTCAGAGAATTGTTAATCCAAGATCACCGGTCAAAAGGCATTATCCGAGGTCTGGTGTGTTTAAACTTAATCTTGATGCTGCTATTAACCATGCATTTGGTGGGAATGGGTATGGTTTTAACGGATTGCTTGGGTCGGGTTAGTATGTGTATGACGCGTTATACTCCTGGATTATTTGATCCGAAGACTGTTGAAGCCGTTTGTTTGCTTGAGGCTTAAGCAGTAGGGTCTTGCCAATGTTCAGGTGGAAATGGATGCTTTGGCGGTGGTTCAAGGTTGTAATAATATGGTTGCAGACAGGTTTATGTTTGGAAGAATTGTAGATGCTTGTAGGGTGTGCATTCAGTTGGTTTGGTTGGTTTTGGGCTATTTTTTTATCAAACCGAATCAAATTAAACCGGAAAAATGAATCGAAATTACCGAATTTTAAATATGAAAATCAAACTGATCGAAATAACCGACATTTATAAAAATATTAATTTTTTAAATATATTTTATTACATCTGTTATGGCTGCTTGATTAATGATAGTTCTCATTTTTATTTCAAAAAAAAAAAAAAAAAAAACTAACTCTACTAACAATTCTAGGTTGAAGCCTAATGCATTAAAATGGCTGCTGCTGCACTCCATGCTTCTTGCCTATTAAATGAAACAAACCTTCAATCTTTTTTAAATTAATTTATTTGTCTACCCTTTTGGTTCTTTAAATTTTTTTTTCCCAAAGCATGAGATTTCTTCTTGTTAATATTTTTGTCATATCAATCTCACATTTTTGCTAATTTTACCTCTTGTTACAGTTCTCTACAAACAATTAATCAATATACATACATTTGATAGATCATTGTGTATTCACAACGTTAATATGGAGTATAATCTCATATTTAAGCTGGAGCTTTTTGAGATTTGTTTCAAAGCATTGGCAATGTCGTCCGCTGGACGCTTCTCCACACAACTAGGAAATCAAGGGAACAATGTCTATCTTTTGAGTTTATTTATCTTACCAATTCTTCAGACCCTCTTTTTCACCACATCTGGGGTTGTATACATCATCATAGCTCAAAAGAGAATCATCTCTAGAAATCAGATTTACAACTCCATTAGCACTAGCAGACAGCCCTAACAAATAGAAAGAGTTGGAAGAGTAGAAGTTTTAATTAGAGAGACTAATTGTTTTTAGTTTCTGCATATGAAAGCCAGAGAGGATATTGCATTGCATCAGTACTATAATAAAAATGGTATTGGAGGAAGTATCATAAAGCTGAAATATGAAGAATCACACAGTTCCACCATAAATTATTATTTTGTGCAATTCTGTTTTTTGGGTTTGCAATGCCAATAAAGCTAAAGAGACAACAACATAGATGCACACATCAACCACAACAACACAGTTCAACATAGATGCACGCATCAACCACAACAATACAGTTCAACATATTACATAGTTTCTATGCTTCTTGTGCTTCAAATGCTAGACTTAACTTGGCCAACAACACAGACTAGTGGAAAATAAATCAAGCCAGACAATGAGGTAACAATTTAATGATTAACAAATGTAGAAAACAGAAACACAAATTTAATGAAATGTCACCAAGAGGAAATCATCCAAGTCCCCCTTAAATACAGAAGAAAGAAGAAAAGCAATAATAATGATGAAAACAACTTCAACCAAATTCAATTAATTCCATTTTTCCACCGTTCAAATAAAACGTACAACTACAAAGAAGATACAAAAGGGTTTGATCTAGTCTTAATTATTTTTCTATGATCCCCACAATCCAAACCACATCCACATTGAGGGCTCTCTTCAAAATTGTCAATAGGAAATCCAGCACCAGCAATCCCAACAGAGAATTCAAGATCATCCCCACTTCTTGAAACCTCAACAATGTTAACCCACATAAAGAATAATTTAACACTAACACCTTGCAAACTCGAAAGCTTCCCTTTAGATATGTAACCTTTGATAGTTGACCTGTACCTTAATTGATAAGATCCTTCAAGAGAAAAGCTACAAGTACCATTTAAGAATGCAGAAAATTTACCTGAATTGGTTTCAAGTTCATACCCAGTAATTCCTTTAGGAAGCAACCCTTTAGGGAAATTGTAATCGCTGAGGATTTCATAGGCTGTCCGTTCTTGAATTTGTGATGCACTCAATCTTGATGATGACAATACGAGGAGGGTTATGCAAAGAATTGCTGAAAGAGATGTGTAGCTACTGTTGTAAATTTGAGGCATCTCTTTGATTAGATCTCTTGGTGTTGTGCTGTTCTTGATTTTTTTTTAGAAAAAAAAAATTTGTTTCTTGTGTTGTTCATGTGAATATATATAACAAAATCGAGAGTTGGAACGGTTGTTGAACTGTTGAAGCAAAGCTGCAACCAATAGTCTCCTCTCCTCTGTTTCGTTGCAGCATCTGTTATGTTATCTGTAAAATGAGCTGGGCTGTAATGAAAATTTTGCAGTGTGTTATTTTGGGCTTTGGTATCGATTACATCAAAGAGACGTGTTGATTTCTGCCCAAATTTTTCTTTTTATTTATTTTTTTTAAATCTCACTATTTGGCTCAATAAATTACAGCCACAATAAATGAATTTTTTTTTTTAACAAGCTCCAGATTTACCTATGCCAGTGGTCTGGAATGGAAACTATGACCTTTGATGCCATGAAGTTTTAAAGGATATTATTTAGTATGAAATTAAAGTACAATAAGTGTGAAATACAACATTTAGTGTCAACAATAAGTGTGAAATGCAACGTTTAGTGTCAATAAGAGTGAAATGCAACATACTAAAGTATTACGAAATATCACACGAACAATTTTGTCACAAATCGAAATCCCATTAATCAAAATTGTATTTTTCTTTCTTTGGTCAAAAAAAAAAAAAAAAAAAAAAAAGAGGATCCAAGATCCTTGAAGGAAGTTTCTTTCTTTACAGGCAAAAACCCAGATAAGCCAAGACAGCTAGAAAACTTTTACACCACACTCTTGAAGCAGACAAGACAGCTGCAGTTCAAAGATGAAGCAAATGAACTCGCTTATGCCAAGTCTTGAATGTAGATGGCACTGCAGTTGCCCTTAGCAAATCCTCAATCCAGTCGTTCCGTCTGAAAATACAATACATCAATTTGACATTTCTCATTACTACCAATCATGTTATCTAAATAACAAGTTAAAATACTATTTCTAATAAACTTGCAAGCAACTAATTTGTAACACATTAAGTGAAATGAAGAATTTGGAGCACATCATTAGAAGCATGAGGACAATGACCTACCTTCCAGAGACCATCATTCAGATAATGCATGTTGTCAACCCCAATTCCCTTGTTGATTGTTTTTCTGTAAACCAAGCAAATTTTGTACATAATTGCATTCACTAGTCACAACATAAAGGAAAATAAAACAAATATTAATGAACTTTGCATTGCTTGTCTCTTCCATTTGTGTCTTATCTTTTAAAACATCAAATGCAAAGACCTTAATACATATTTGAAGACCATGACACTCAAAAAAAAAAATCACTCTCCTAATAATGACCACTTACAACTAGCAGTCGTTCACACTTCACAGTATTCACATTTCTTGAACCCAAAAAATTAAAACAATAATAATAATAATAACTTACATGTCTTTTGCTGACATTTTTGTAAAGCCAATCGCAAGAGCATGTTGCTTTCCTTCAGCCATAATAGCCTGAGAATATTCAAGTTACAAATCATATATATATATATAAAGTATTATTAAGAAAAGAGAGAACAACAAACATATTAGGTTGCATATAAAAAATAAAAAAAATGAAATCTCCTTAAGCATGAAAAAACATGCAAGTATCGCAGGACACATCTCATACCACAGGAGTTTCTGCATCCACTTCCTCGTCCAAAGCACCACCTGGAGATGTAAGTCCAGGGCACATTATGTTTGCACCAGCAAGGACAAATTTTATTGCGCCCCTGTCTACCTGTAACTTTTTCATTATGTTTGGATCTGCAAAACCAGTGTCATGGAGCTTAGATTCTCAGAAGAGTAGAACAAAAAACAGATGAGAGTGATAACGTTCAAGAGCTACTTAAATTACTAACCACAAATCGTAAAACATATGAATTAAATAGAGTCACATAAACCCCATCTTTAGAAGCCAATGGCGAAGTCAAACACCAAGAAGAAAAGGGTACATCAGGGCTTTCTCACAAAAGTCAGTGTGTGTCAAAAAGCATTAGATGGCCCAAGTTTAGAGATTAATGCAGCAGATGAAATGGACATAGAAACCATGAGTAGTTACATGCATAAAGCTTTATCTTTACATTTCTTTCCACCAATAACCATTATCTAAACGCACGGAGTAAAGGCAACCCTGTAACGATTAATTATCTAACAAAGCAAAGAAGTACTTTACATTGGTGAAGAAGCCGTAACGTAGGCATGTAAGGTCCATCACGGATGTTAAAAAACAGAGGAACACTGTTCACCATCACCAGATTCAAATGATTTTGGCTGCATACATATTTCAATAACATGTCAATAACAAGTCCAAAATATATATAAAAAAAAAGATGAAGCAAACAAAAGCGACATACGTACCATTTAACGACAATTAAAGGTGACTTCTTTGGAAGCAAATCGTCTAAAACGGGCTCAAGTCCTGGGTACTGCACTAAAATTCAGATCTTTTTTATCATCATACCAAATGTACCTATTTAAAAAGTATGCAATTGAACAAAACATATGAAATCAAGAAGATAAAAAGAACCCTAACCTCATCAGCAATGCTCTGCCGAATTTTCCTTTGAACAGATGCCTTCACTTGATTCTGTGAAGACACTTCATCTGGTGAAAACCTAATTTTACAATAAAAACAGTTAAAAAGCTATCCTCATCAAAATTATAGTTACAATAAACTCAAAATTCAATACTTACTTTTTGAACATTTTGGATTTGAACAAAATAATTTGCGGTTTGAATCGATCTGAAAACCTTGTTCTGTTCTGTTCTGTCCTGTTCTACTTCAGAAGTGCCTGTTGCTGCAATTAAAAAATTTAGGAGACCCCGGTGGCGTTTGTATCAAGCCGATATGTTTTGGGCTAACTTTTGTTAGCCTAATTGAACTATGAACATAATAATTTGACCCAATTTTTTGTTCATTCTTTAATCGGAAAAAACATAGTGTTTGGGCCTACTAGATTGGCCCGAGACGTAAACTTGAAAAGTTTGGGGATCTTTACTAAAATGCGCCAAAAATTTAAGTCAATCATTAAAATACCTCAACTTTTTTTAAATTACTAGAATGCACCCAGAATGGAAAGCACAGAAAAATGATTACACGATTGCACAAATCTCCATCATTCTCGTAACTCAAAGTGTTGAAATGCGATAAAAAAACTGGTCCTTTATGTTTTCTTCTTCTTACAAAAAACCAATCTCAACAAAAATAGCTTCAAGGTCAGGTGTTGGATAGCACCTTCTCCATTATATCCATACCTTTAAATATGATTTCCTCTCAAAATCTATACCCACTTTAATTTTCTCTTTTTCTACTCGATATCACAATTTGTTTCTTGGAGGTAGCAAAAAAACTAGCTTTGCCATTTATTTTGTTCTTGAAGATTCGAAACAGAGTGTCCAAATTGAGAATCACACAGAGGAAGAGAATGAGAAAGTGAATTACCATATTTTAACTCCACATGTGGCGAAGAGATTGGCTAGGAAGAGATCGAAGATGTTTACTTACTTGGTCAATGTTAATGGGTATGCTACCTTTTGAGTTAAATTAGTTTGATTAGATTATATAATCATGTTGTTGTGCTTTGAAGTTTGATATGTTTTTATATAAAATCATACCTATGTTTTGTTTAGTTCGATTTAAATTTGATATGAATTCTGATTTTGATAAAAAAATAATATAGTATAAATTAATTTAGTATCAGCTGCATATCCTTTGCTTAGATTTGTTAAGAATCATCACGTTAAATGATTTGCAAAGATGACCCAGTACAGTTAGCAACTAGGATTGTTGGTTCTAAGCAAAGAGGGATGCAATCAGTGACAAAAGAAGTGTCGATACTATCAATGAGTATAGAAGCGTTGGCAACGAGGATATAAGCCATGGTGAGAAAAGATTGATCCTGATTGATGGGAATTTGTAAATGAAGGGTTTTTGGGAGAAATGCATCAATTGTCTTTTTTTTTTCTGTTATTGTTGTAAATGCACTAAATGGTTTTTTGTATCGAATGAAGATTTTTTTTGGGTTTTGGTATACAATATAGACCTTACTTGTAAAAATCAAAGCTTTATATGTTTTTTATCCCTTTCTTTGCGTGTTCTATTGTGGATCGATATCATTTTTCTAGGGAACTGTAAAGATAGAACATTTTGCTAGTAAGTGGATAATTTTGTAGATAAAAAGTTTTCTAATTTGTTAATCATCTATAAAGTAGAATTGGAATCTTTCCTTTGTGCATGTTTGAAGTTTTTATTTTGCATAGGCTTTATTTATCTATTTATTTACATTTTTTTTATTATTGATAATGAAAGTTTCTGTGGGAAAATTACAATGTTGGCAACATTTGTAGATAATTATTATTTGATTGATTGAAATTCATCGTGCTGCTAGCTAGTCAGATGGGGTATTGTATCCAAAACAAGGTTGGTTTAGGTAGTCAGATGGAGTACTTCTCCTTATGTCGGTGATTTCTGCCTAAAACAAGCTCAGCTTAGTGGAGGATGGAGAGCATTTTTTTGATTTTTCACCTCATAATGTCTTTGTTTGATTGTGATTAGAGATCATATTTTTGAGATCTTATTCCTGCAGCTTATAAAAAAAAATGGAGCATTATTTTCAGTTTTAAATGGTTGCAATATTGACTATATATTGAAGATTGCATTTTCACCTTGGTTCGAGTTTGATTTCTTGTCTACCCAATGCCATATGAGATAGAGCAATGAAGTGAGCTTTTGACATTTTATTGTTATTGAAATTTAAGAAATAAAGCAAGGATACATAATGGAAGATTTGATGCGTTTTGGCATTTCTTTTTTTTTTTTTTTGTTATTTTTTTTAGAGAAGCCATTGATGACTTTTTCAATATATATGTTAATTTTATATTTTTTTTGTTTTATTATTTTTATTATTATGATAAATATATACAAAGTATTATAAAATAACAAAAACACATGAAATTATCAATCATAATATTTTAATTAATTAATTTCAAAAATGAATCGGAAACCAAACATAAACAAAAAGGATACAAAAAACTGAATCGGAAACCAAAAGGCTATAAAAAAATGAATCAGAAACTAAAAATAAATTTAAAGAAAATAAAAATAACAACTCTCCTTATACTATGGAATATTTAAGGATTGCATAAATACAATAAACATACAAAAAAGAAAATTTGTGCAACTACATTGCCATTAATAAAACAAAAATGTATCAAAAACAAAAAAAAAATGATACCAAATTAAAACAAAAAAGTATTAGAAACTAAAAAAAAAAAAACAAAATGATACCAAATTATAAATGCAACATAAAAATAGTAGTGTCAATAATAACTCAAGTTCAACTATGGAATATTTGGACATAAAATAAAGATTGCATTAATACAAGAAACATACAAAAAGAAATTTTGTGATACAACTAAATTGCCATTAATAAAATAAAAAAGTATCAGAAACCAAAAAAAATACCAAAACGATATGAAATTATAAAAAGGTATCAAAAACCAAAAAAAAAAAAAACCAAAACAATACTAAATTATTAAAAGGTTATCAAAAACCAAAAAAATATCAAATTATAAACGCAACATAAAATAACAATATCCTCTTATGACTCAACAACACCAAAAAACTTAAAAACATATTTATTTATTTAAAATTTTTCTATTAGAAAAATTACAACTCACTTAACTTCAAAGAAAATGTGTAGCTTTAAGTTATAGTATATTTTTTGTTTATTTTCAATTTCCTATACAATAACAAAAGGCAACTTTAAGATATAGCCAGGTTTGTGCTCCATTTTCTATGGATGAAGATTGAAAAAATCATTTTTAGCATCCTCCAAATACAAAATTAAATTAGAAACCAAAAAGTAACAAAAATAAATTATAAAAAACTAATAACAATATATGCTACATCAACACCCTTCACATTTTGTCCACCAAAACCTTCAGAATGAGTAGAAACAGAAACATAATCACCATTTTCTACACCCTATTCAATAAAAAAAATACAAATAAACGAAACATATAAAAAAAGAAAAAATTATTTTATAGAGCAATGCATGCTAGTCTCTTTTAACAAAAGCCAATCAAAAATTAATTTAATGATACTACAATATTTTTAGCTATTTTACTTATAGGATTATATATTTGATTTATTGCACTTAAAAAAATAACATTTATAAAATAATGGTAAATTTATTAAAAAAGAAAGAGGGAACAAAAAAATAAAAATAAAAAAGAGATTTTATTTCAGTATAAAATGTCAAAAAAATTATGAAATAAAATCCAAAAAATATATATATTGGCTAATGCTCCACTAATATAAGAAGAAGAAAAAAAAAAGAAAAAAAAAGAGAATAAAAATTTTGAAACAAGATGGAAACCAAAAAAAAGAAAGAAATAAAAATAATAAAGAGAAATTAAAAATAAAAAAAGAAAGTAAGGAGGAAAGAATAAAAATAAAAAGCTAATAAGGAAAAAAGAGAAATAATAAATAATAAACAGAAAATAAAAATTAAAAAAATTGAGGAAAGAAAAAATGAATTTTTTTTAAAAAAAAGAGAAAAATGAATAAAGAAGGAAAAAATAAAGGGAATAAAAATAAAAAATAAAGAAAAATAAAAATAAAAGGAAAAATAAAATAAAAGGAAGAATGATGTATATCTATAAATAAAAGTGATACTCCTGTAATTAAAAGTGGTATTTTAGTAATAAACAAAAACTTAAGATATTTTAGTTAATATTTTTTTTAAAAAGTGCCTATTTGTGTAAAAATTTCAAAATTTTTTACAATTACACCTAATTGTCTATCTATAATATGAAAAATATGCATCTCATTTTGTGTTATAAATCTTACTATTAGATCTAATATATTTAATGTAAGCAAAAAATTTTCATATTTAAAATATATATTACAAATTTCACCCTGAATGTAATACACCTAATTGATTACATATAATTACTAATGTTATACACAGTGTATGTATTACTTGAGAATATAATATACTCATAATATATAAATTTTTTTACATTCATCTTATATACTTTTAGGAATTAGAAGAAGAATTAAGGTTGATTGGTCTCAATAATTAATAAGGCTTACGTTTAAAAAAAAACAATTAAGATGGTTGATAATCAATAGTTTTTAAGAAAACCACCATAAAGGTGAAAAAAATTCTGTATGATTACATGCTTCCCAAGGCATGAGATCACACCTTTCCTTCATAAAAAAAAAAAAGGCATGAAATCATATCTTAATATAATTCACAAGCTCCAAAAAAATTTTAGGCATTAGTCATGGCATCTCAATGATGTCCAATTTGGCCAAAAGATGCTTCTTCAATAATTGTTCGCAAATAAACTATCAACAAAAATCAATAGCAAAAAATTCGAATTTAAAAAGTTTTGTTTTTTTTATTAATTAATTAATTTAATTTTTAAAATAATTGAAACTCTTAATGCAAGAACATCAAATGAAAATTCATAGTAACTAAATAGGCAAAACACCAAATTTAATCCGTTTAAAATAAATGATTTATCATTTTATCATGAAATAAAATTATTAATATAGGTTATAGATTAAATACCTTCCACTATTTTTATCTTCCTTTAAAAATCCCGATATAAGAGTAGGCAAACTGATAAAAAAAAACAAACTATCACTGAAAAATTCATGGTAATGATGAGTAGGCAAAATACCTAACAAGGTTCAAAAACAAAAAAGAAAAAGTGGGTGGAACAACATTTTTTTTTTCTGTTTGTCGAAGGTAGGCAAAGCAACATAATTGAGCAAAAGCTTAAAACCTATATAATGACAATATTATGGTTGTTTACTTGCATAACATCGTGTTCTATTTCCTAATTTCAGTTTCTCTAAGAAATGTTGTAAATTTTTTATGAGAATGACAAAAATATGAAACATTGTATTTATTTGCTAAATTTTAAAAATTATATTTAAATATAAAAATTAAAACTATAAAAATTTGTGCTTCGTATGCTGTGAATGGATATATATATATATATATATATATATATATATATATATATATATATATATATATATTGAAAGGCATTGAATGTGTTGAATGTTATGTTTGGATGCATGACACATAATTTAAGTATAAAACACTTGATTGATAAAAAACATATATCTTTATTATCCACATTTTATCATTAGTTATTGATAACATACATGTATATATTTCTATTTAATTAAAAAATTTTATTTTCTATACAGATTATTCAAAAAGGGAAAACAACTACATCCACATAAGGAAAGGATCCTACCTCAAGAAGACTCCCAAACAAAAAAGGAATATTGTTATATTTGGTTTAGAATTCCTATCTAAAGAAGAATCCTACTATTTTCAGGTTGAAATAACACTATAAATAGGACCTCATATCTGTTATTCTTATTCTCATTCATTTTATTCTCTCATATTCTAGTTGCTCTTATTTTCTCTCTCTAGATTCTCTCTCTATTTTCTGACTTAAGCATTGGAGTGTTTGTAGGGATCCACCCCCTCTCACTTTGCCCTTTGTTGATCACTTGCAGGATTCCAAGCTCAAGAGTTCCGTAAACAAGTTATCAAGTGGCGCCGTCTGTGAGGAGTCTTAGGAAAAGCCATTCATATATCTGCTAAATTAAGACATCGACACCATGACTTCCAGTCCACTGCCAATCTCGACTCCTGAAACTCACATTAACCTCTTGGCACTCACTCCTCTAATTAATCTATCAACACCTCTCCTAATAGTAGTACCTTCAGCAACTTTCAATATGCCGAACCTTCATTCGAAAGTACACACTTTCCTCTTGGAAATACCTAGGGATGGTCGACTTTTGGCACCGACTTTCCATATTATGCTCTATTGCAACACCATCACTGACCAATACCTTCCGTTCCTTTTCCAAGCCTAACAAATACACCGCTTGTAACTACGCCTAACCTGAACACTGTAACCCAAACACTCAACCTCACCCCAACCAACAAGGAAGTAATGATACAAAATATCCAAGCTCAGATAGCCATAATGCAATAACAATTGAACACCTTAGTTCAAAGTAGCAACCCTGGGTCAGCTCACATAGACAACAACACAACACCTCTAGAGATACCTAAGGCAAACAAAGGGAAGAGTAAAGTTCCAGAAGGGGAATCTAGTTCAAAAATTCTGGCACTCAACAACTCGAAGTTAACTCAGAGGGTTAAAGAATTTATACATAAAGCCTGCACAAGACCAAGGAAGGAAGATGAATGTATTATCAAAGGCAGAACGCCATTCATAAAAAGGATAATCTAGACAGAGATCCCAATCAAGTTCAGAATCCCACAACTAGATCAATATGATGGGACTGAAGATCTCATCAACCACATATCCTTATTTAGAACAAGAATGTTGCTCTAGAACGTGAATGATAGAATTATGTGTAGGGTCTTCTCAAGACACTCATAAAGAATGCCCATAAATGGTTTCATCGGCTCCCAGAGAACTCTGTCACCTTTTTTAAGGATATGGCAGAGAAGTTCCATACCAGGTTTGTCACCAACATTTCATTTGCCAAAAATATCAATGATCTCTGGATGTGCCGGCAAAAGGCCGATGAGTCCCTACGAAGCTACCTCGATTGATTCAATAACGTAGCCATACAAATCAAAAACCTTGTAGACGAAGTTACTATAGAAGCTTTGAAAAATGGCACTAGACTCAAAAAGCTCAAAGACAAGATAATGACGAAGGAACCTAGCATTTTTACTGAAGTAATGGCTATGGCGGTTAAAATGATAAAGATGGATTATGATAGAAGGATGTGAAGGGAAGAAGAAAAATCGCCAACCAAAGATGAAATATCAAGATCCAGAAGAGCAAGCTTCCTAAAAATAAATTTCAGAAACCCAATAGAAAGATTTGAAAGGGAAGCAGACAGATACACACCTTTAAATATCTCTAGATCTAGAATCCTTATGTGGGTCAGACAGAATGGTATAGGAATTACCCTAATTAGAAGAATAAGCCCACGCCGAAGAGCCACGCAAGATAGGGGACACTATTGCTAGTATCACCAGGAATACGGGCACGGCACTGAGGCCTGTAGAGAATTGAAGAATGTCATAGAAAGACTGGTGCAGAATGGTAAACTTAACAATTTCACTGACACATCTAGAGGAATTAGGAATCTGGATGTGTAAACGGCGGGATTCAGCGCGCGTCCAAGATTTTAGCAACTGCGACACTGTTTGAGCTTAGGGCTCTAAAGAACATACTAACCACTATCACAAAGACATGGCGTGGAGATGAGGAGTCGTCACCCAGGGTAATAACTGAGACAAATCGAAAAGGTGGTACTCGATTCCCTAAAAGAAAGCTAGCACCACAACTAGGAGATTTTGGATACGGAATACTAACTTTTTTCAGTCTTGTGTTCATTTAGAATTACCTTATGGATTATTATCTTATTCTCTATTTACATGCAATTTCATATAAACCCAAAACAATAAACTCCAAGGCAAACTAGTCATGAAATATATAAGTAAATAATGCATTCAATAAATCACATAATCCCTAAGTTAGTCGAATCTACATGGGTTTTAAATAAATGAGCTAAATCTACATGTTTTAATTTATAAGTGAACCTAAAGACCTAATTCCTTTTGATTCTAATTAAATGAACTTAAGTCTACTAATTTTAATTCTAAATATGAGCTTAAATCTACAAATTATGAAATATTTAAATTAGTGGGCTTAATTCTACATGTTTTAATTAAATAGTGATCTTAAGTCTACAAATTATGAAGAAAATGGCTTAAATTAAATGGGCTAAGTCTAAATTAATTAAATTAAATTAGGTAGGCCTATTCTAATTAACTAAATGGACCTAAGGATATTTCTAATCTAATTAATTAATTATGGACCTAAAAATATATTTTAATTAATTAAACCTATTTAATTATTAAGTGAGATGGGCTAAAAAAATTATCTAAAAAATAAATAAATAAATCAAGATCTAAAATGGGTTTAAGGCCAAAAACACATAAAAACAACAAATAAGCCCAAAAATAAATAAAAACATAAAAGAAACAATTAAATAAGATCAAACAACTAATTAAATTAATCCTTACTAAAACCCTAATTTTATTATCAAGCAACCTAAATGAATCTACTTACTCCATTGATTTTAAATAATTACCTAATTGAAACCTAATTTTACTAACCAATTAAATAAAAAATAAACAAACAACCATACATATAATTTTATTACTCCCACTATTGGGGCTATTGCATTAATTCATAAAACAATTAATAAAATAAAAATACAGCAATAAATAAAAATAAAGATAATAAAAATAAAATAAAACCCTAAAAACTAAGTCTCTACGAGATTTTATCCATAGTCTTCCACGAAATTCTCATGAATGTATCCCTCCCACATGATCATCATGCGTTTTCCTCCATCATTACCAAAAAAAATAAGATTAAATTATAATTAATGAATAAATTATGATAATAACTTGAAAGAATAATAATAAAAAAATAATAATATGAAAAAAAACAAAAAAAAGAATAAGAAGAAAATGATATGATTATGAATGATTTAGGGTACACATCAGATTGTTAGTTCACCGTTCTTGATAAATCTTCGAATTTTCTTCTTCAAAAATTCTTCACGAATCTTGAATTAATTATTCAATTAAAAGGAATTCTTTGTAAAAAAATTCAAAAGAAAATCATGTTTTCTTCCGCTTTTTTCTCTTCTTTTTTTTTTTCTTTTTTCTTTCTCAGTTTCCCTCCTCCTCTTCTTTATATAGTGGAATTAGGAAGCCTAATCCCAATTCTAATATGATTTTAATTCCTAAAGTATAAGATTAATACTTAAAATTATATTTAGGAATTGAAAACTAGTTAGGACTGAGTTAATTATGAATTTTAAACCAATTAAAACTGAATTAAAAATAGGAAATAGAGATGGAAGAATTCAATTCCGACTGGGATTATGTAATTCCTATCAGAATTATACAATCTCGATCGGAATTGGTGTAATTCCAATTGGAATTACATAATTCCGATCAGAATTATGGAATTCTGACATATATTATTTTTTTTATTTTTATTTTTTAACATTTAATTATAAAAAGACCCCTGAAAGAATTTAAATTTTGCAATTAGGTCCTAAAAAAACCTTGCAATTTAGTCCTTGAAAACATTAAATCCTTCCTTTAAAAGCTACATTTAAACCCTTAGAATTTTAAAATTAAGCATCGAAGACATTTTTATCACTGGAGTCTTTTACTGCATCTATAATACATTATCCTGAAATTGTGTGTCTACAAGATGCCCATGGGTAAGACAGGCTAGAAATAAAAAAGGTACATAATGAGCCGGCCGGCGTTATTAACATGATTATTGGAGGAGAAAATGTTAAGAAGAAACCTAAAAGGAGTCATAGAGAAGGGCCAACTTTTAAGAAAAGAGAGATCATATTTGATTCAGAAGATAGGTTTCATGTTCACCATCCCCACTGTGATGCCCTGGTGATAAATGCATACATTAACAATTATCTGGTGAAGAGGTTATTGGTTGATAACAGAAGTGCCATCAACATATTGTCTTGGAATGCTTACAAAGCCATGGGAGGCTCTATAACCAACCTAAAAGCCATCTAGAATCCCATTACAAGCTTATGTAGAGGAACCATACAACCAATGGGAATTGTAGAGTTAAATCTGGAATTTAAAAATTGGGACAATGAAAAGACAAAAGTCATTAAAGCTCTGTTCAATATGGTGGATCTCCCACTGGCATACAATGGTATCATAGGACGACCAACACTTTACGAAATAGATGCAGTTATAACATTTGACAACTGACTATGAAGATTCCAGTTGAGGAAGGAACTCTCACTATCCACGGAGATCAGCACATGGCCAAATAGTGTTACTAGATGGCAATAAAGCCTCAGACAGAAGCTTTCCCCTTAGAAACTTGGGAAATAGAGAAGCAAGGCACTAGACCATAACCAGTCGATGACTTTGAAACATTACAAATTGCTGATAGGAAAACGATGAAGATTAGCAATGAGCTTGACTATGACACCAAGCAAGGAATAAGGGAAGTCCTTATTAGGCACTCAGAAGACTTCGCTTCTCAGGCATCCGAAATAATTGGGGTAGATCCCCAGATTTCCTGTCATAGCTTGAACATCAGACTAGGGGCAAAGCCAATAATTGAGAAGAAAAAAACCTTTACATACGAGAGGTAGAAGATAATTGCCAAGGAAATGAAGTTATTAGAAGTTGGCTTTATCAAAGAAGTTACTCACCTAGAATGGGTGGCCAATGTGGTACTAGTTAAGAAATTGAACAGAAAATATAGGATGTGTGTGGACTATACTGACCTTAACTGGGCATGCCCCAAGGACATTTACCCACTACCTATAATTAATCAACTAGTAGATTCCATTGTCGGCCATGGTCTATATAGTTTTATTGACACAGCGCAAGGATATCATCAGATACCGATGAAGAGGGAAGATCAGAGAAGACATCCTTCATCACCCACGAAGGTCTTTACTGTTATAAGGTGATGCCCTTCGGTCTAAAGAATGCCAAAGCAACATATCAGAGGATGATGAACCATGTACTTTGGGACCAGATTAGGAAAAATGTGGAAGTATACTTGGATGACATTATTATCAAAAGCAAGCATACAGAGCAATACCCAGCGGATCTGGATCAGGTCCTCTAATTGCTAAGCAAGTCTAGGATCAAGCTAAATCCGGAAAAATGCGTCTTCGGAGTTAAAGCGGGCAAATTCCTGGGATTCATGATATCCCATAGAGGTATTGAAGCCAACTCGAAAAAGATGGAGGCCATTCTCAACATAAAAGCTCCAAAGACTATCCACGAGTTATAAAAGCTAAATAGCAGGATCATAGCTTTAGGACATTTCATCTCCTGCTCGGCCAGCCGGTGCCTACCACTATTTCGAGCTTTAAAAAATTCCAAGAAATTTATTTGGATTGAAGACTGCTAGGTGACTTTTAAAGATGTTAAAAAATTCCTATCCTTACCACCTTTACTCAGCAGGCTAGTCTTAGAGGAAATATTGTACTTATACCTCTCAGTGGGTTAATAATGCATAGCTTCAGTGCTAGTAAGGGAAGAAGAGAGCCAGTAAAACCCGGGACACTATGTTAGCAAAATACTCTGTGGGTCTGAGGTTTAGTACCCAATATTGGATAAGCTGGCCATAGCCGCTGTCCATGCATCATGGAAGCTCAGACACTACTTCCAGGCTCATCCCATCATTGTTAGATCCCGCTTCCCCTTGCAAAAAATTTTACAAAGGCCTAAGACTTTAGGTAGATTGGTTTAAGGGTTAGTATTACTTGGAGAATTCGACATCGATTATAAGCCCTGTCAGCAGGTGAAAGCTCAAGCATTAGTAGATTTTATTCAAGAAATGACACTGGAAGATCTTACCATCACCAAAGCACTAGAATGGAAGATCTATATGGACAGAGCATCCTCCACTCAAGGATTTGGCGCTAGGGTTATCCTTAAGGGACCACATAAAATTCACATCCGGTATGTAGTTTGAATAAAGTACAATGCAACCAACAATGCTGCTGAATATAAGGTACTCATCACAAGGTTAAAGTTGGCTGGCAAAGTCAAAGTCGAACACCTCATAATACACTCAGACTCTTAATAGTAGTAAATTAGGTCAACAAGACATTCTGGATCAAAGATCTGAGTATCGTCAGATATGTAGGAAAAGTTATGCAACTCTTGAAGAAGATCTAATGGAAAAACTTTAAGGTTGACCTCTTAGCCAAATCAGCAGTTAAAGACAATCAAGCATTTAAGGGGATGGAGTTCACTGAAGCACTGACAAAACCCAACACTAAGGACCCATATATCATAGAAGTATGGGAAGTCTCAGAATGAATGCAACCGATAGTCTAATACCTAAAAAACAGAACACTCCTAGAAGATAAACTCAAGGCTCAAAAACTAAAGATGAAGGCAGCCCACTACTCTATCCATCACAGTGAGCTCTACAGGAAATCCCTCTCACACCTATGGTCCAAATGTGTATCCCTAGAAGAAGGGATACTTAGGGAAATCTATGAAGGAATTTATAGAGCACATGAATCCTACTGCACACTAATCAGGAAAGCACTACTTCAAGGATACTACTGGCCCACCATGCCTAATGATGCCTAGAAGTTAACTCAAGAATGTCATAAGTGTCAATAATTTGCTCATCTCAATCACAAGCCTTCCAACCCCCTGCATTCGATCGGCAGCCCTTGGCCCTTTGCCATGTAGGGAATGGATATCCTGGGTCCCTTTCCAACCTCCACTTCATAGAAAAAGTTCTTAATTCTAGCTATAGACCATTTCAGTAAGTGGGTAAAAGTGGAAGTAGTTTTTACCATCACGGAAGCTCGGATTCAACACTTCTTCTGAAGAGAAATCATCTGCAGATTTGGCATATCGCACACCCTGATCACATACAATGGCAAGTGGTTTGATAATGAGAAGTTTAGAAGGTTTTGCTATGACCTCAAAATAAAGCTTCATTTCACCTCGGTACCTCACCCGCAAATGAATGAGCAAATAGAGGTCACCAATAGAACTATTATGCAAGGGTTAAATAAGAGACTCAATGAGAAGAAGGGAAACTGGATCGAAGAACTTAATAATGTAATTTGGGCTTATAAAACTACTCCCAGATCATCCATAGAGGAAACACCATTCAGGCTAACTTATGGTTTGGACGCGGTAATACTAGTAGAAATCAGTTCACCAAGTTTAAGGGTTAGTTGAGACTTAGATCAAAACATCAATAGCATTAACACTTGGATATGTCTGGACCTATTAAAAGAAAGAAGAGAATGGGCGTCTGCTATAGCTGAAGCATATAAGAAGAAGATAGCGAAATATCACCTCCGGCGTAGTCACCCAGACAATTCAAAGTAGGAGACTGGGTACTCAAAAGGGCGAATATTGGCAAAGACAACTCTAGCACTGGCAAACTGGGTTCCAATTAGGAAGGCCTTTATTAAGTTATAGAGCACACATCTAAAGGGGCATACAAAATAAAAGACAGAGAAGGCAAGGAACTACAATGATTTTGGAACTCAGACTGCCTTCGAAAATACTACCAATAAATGTACTTGGAATGATATCAAATAAAGTATTTTCATTCATTGGAAAAAATCATATTACAAAATTCAATTACAAAAAAAAAAACTCTAGTCTACTAAATGTACATCCAAAGGATCAGACTTGGAGACGGGAGGAGGAATAGCATTGATAGCACTAATAAGCATTAGAAGCTTAAAAGAGGACCCTTAAGCTGATTTAGAAATATTCCTTGCATGAAGGGAAGTGGCCTTGTGCCGCGCATCCTCTTCAGTGGCGATCTTAGCCTAATCAACCGATGTTATTCGATCCAGGTCAGCCAAGTCCAGCTCTAGATTCTGAGAGAGCAACACCCTCCTACATTTAGACCTGTAGGCCTTGAGAAATCCTCCCACCATGCCCTGATAGGATCTCTTATCGTTCTCTTAATATTTCTCAACCTTAGTTAGCTTTTTCTCTAGATCTATGATCTAAGAGTCCTGCTCTTTGATCTTCTTGGTCAGTTGAGCTTGACTGTGCTCCAGATCAACCACCTTTTTCTAGCTTGCCTCAGCTTCAGATTTAGCCTCTACATATTTGGTTTGGCAGAGCTCTAGTGCCACCTTTGCATTATCCAATTTCTTCTCAAAATCAATCGTTATTGTTTTGACCTCTATCTCCTTCAGACTGTATTGGCTTTTGAGGTAGAAATACTGATCCTTCACTAGCAGCAAAGCCTGGGTCATATGTGAAAGAAAAAACTCATGTCATTACCTCAATACAAGAACACGTAAAAAGATCAGATAAAAAGTGTTTAGCACTTACTTCTAGTGAATGCCCGATCATGAAACTTAACAGCTCCTCTTCACCCTCCTCGGTCCAGTATTGCATATCCACTGGTAGCCTCAGTGACTCAACATATTGATCTTGGACTTGGTTGTTCGAGACACTCGATGGTTTTACTTTGTTCAAGATCCACGCCCTTATGTCCGAACACCCGGAGAGCCTTAGACACTGGACGTATATCTCCTTATATAGCTCCTCAACATCCGAGCCTTAGTCAATCAGCCGCCTTTTTTACTGACCTTCCCTACTAGATCGTGAAGACCCAGCCACAACCTTTCCCTTTGAATTACTAGCTGCTTCCTCATGAATCGCAGGTACTTTAGGATTGAGAGAGGGGGAAGAGATTTGCACTTCTTTCGGCCTTGCTTTTTCGTTAACTATAAGTTGAATTCCTTCTGCAAAAGCAAAAAAGTCAGCCATCTATAATTGAAAAGATAAAAATATAAGTCAGAAAGATACCTTTCAATAATCAAAATATACCAGTAGACTGAACACGATCTGGGCAGACTCTCAATAAGTATCTTCTTGATACATCTTCAGCTGACTGAGCTTAAGCCAAGCCATTGAGATAAAGTCTCAAGACTATCTTCGTATCATGGTCGGTTAACTTCAAAGGCCATTTCACCTTGTGACATTGATTAGACCACATTCACCGGACATCCAAGAAGTCTATAAAGTGCTCGATGATGAAAAACTTGTGCCTCCACTTCTTGTGAAGATCCGGAAGCTTCACAAATAGGCTATGGTTAGGGACAACCGATAAGGGGAACATTAGTTCTCCCTTATTCCTAGTTAGGCTATACAAATACCATAGGACATCTAAGTCCGGCTCCTTACCCTCCTCGTGCATCAACTGAATGAACCTGGTCAGAATTCGGTAACTATTATGGTGAAGCTGACCGAGTGCTATATTATACCTATGTAGAAATCTTTTTACAAAAGGATCCAATAGGAACTTCAAACCCCCTTTTAGTTGGTCAAAATATAGTACTAACCTACTGAGATCTAGTATAAGGGTATGGGCTCTGAACTTCCTATCTATGGTGTGCAGGGCATAATCAGCCTGATACCACCCTAATAACTCCTCATCTATCCTAGACACAAACAAATTAGGGCTAACATGTTCCCTCGGTGCCATAAGTCTATCTAAGAAATGAAATAGAAGAGGAATGAAGGAAGGAAGAAAAGGATCACCTGGCTGTAAAATGGAGAAGTCATTACAGGAAAAGATTGGTGGCAGTAGCAAAGCGAACGAGATACCAACAAAATAGAAAAGAGTAAAAATGCATCAACTCAAAAAAATAGGGATACTTATAAAGCAATAGAAGGGCACTAGAATAAACCATTAGCTACCCTCATAATTATTTCGTTTCTCCCCACATTATTAAGGACAGTCTGGAAAATAGAAAAACCTATTAATCAAGTAGTCATCATTATGGCAGCTGAAACATCTTATCTTTTAACACACGAAAAGACATGATGGTTACGTAATTCAAATTTTAAAAATTGAGGCATCGAGGTGACATAGACGTTACCTACCCTGAGTGCATTATTAGCAGTTGTTCTTCCACACTTGACATAGTAAGATCCAACATCATCCACCAGCAATTGAAGCTGGCATCCTCAGGTCACTTCTATAGTACTGAGGTTTTGAGCATCTATGCCTCATGCATTAAGACTAGTAATTGAAGCTAACTCCCTCAGGTCTCTTCTATAGTACTAAGGATAGGCATCCGAGCCATACTTGTAAGACACCTAGACTATTCGGCACTCGGGCCGTGCTTCTAATACACTGAGACTATACGGCACTTTGGCTGTGCTTTTAATGCACCAATATAAAGTCCAGTGACTAAAGCTGACACCCTTAGGTTGCTTCTATAGTATTGAGGTTCCAAGCATGTAAGCCTCACATCCTTGCATTAAGCATCTAAGCCTCGAGCATTAGTTAAGTGACTGAAGCTAGCACTCTCATGTTGCTTCTGTAGTACTAAGGTTCGGCACTCGGGCTGCACTTTTAATGCACCGAGCATCAAAACTTTAGTAACGACTGGTTCCATCATGTTGTCTTCATACTGACGGGTTAATCCATTACATATTCTTTTTCATAGATTTTGTGCACTCTAAAGTCTAGCTAGCATTTCCGCAACATCCTTATGTGACGGTTTCAAGACTCAGTACCGAACTTTATCTTTTCCTGTGACTGAGGCTAGCCACCTTAGTTCACCTTTTCATATCAAATGGAGTGATTCAAGCACTCTCTCTCTATACAGAAGAATAAATGTTTTATCATTTACATACTCGGATACGTCAGACATGAATATCTGAACACACCTGCGGGGGGGGGGGGACTTTTAATACTATACATGTATATATTCCTGTTTAATTAAAGAACTTTGTTTCCTATACAGGTTACTCAGAAAGGGAAGGCATCCACATCCATTTAAGGAAAGGATCCTGCCTCAAGAAGACTCCCAAACGAAGAAGGAATATTGTCCTATTTGGTTTAAGATTCCTATCCAAAGAGAAATCCTACTCTTTTCAGGTCTAAGTAACACTATAAATAGGACCCTATATCTCTCATTCTCATTCATTCTATTCTCTCATATTCTAGTTGCTCTCATTTTCTATCCCTAGATTCTCTCTCTATTTTTTGACTTAGGTATTGGAGTGTTTGTGGGAATCCTCCCTACTTCTCACCTTACCCTTTGTTGATCACTTATGAGATTCCAAGCTCGAGAGTTCCATAAACAAGTTATCAGTTATATTACATCAGATATAAGAAGAAATTTTCTATATGTGTTAGACTAAATACATATTTTTGTATATAAATTTATTTTTTTATTTATTAGATACCCGTTGTATTTACTTAATAAATTCTTACTAATTTTCTAGATATTAAGATAGATAAATTCACTAAGCTAAAGAGGCAGCTAGATTGTGAAGCTTGAATATAAAAGCTGCTTGAGAGTGGAATTACAAAAACAATAATATCTTGAAACAAAATTACTTGCTATGTTAAGTTAGAGTGTATAAAATAATAAAGTAGCACGTGAAAATAGGATAACAAATAGTGGATAAGAAAATATTTTTATTAAAAATATTTCAACATTACAAATAATAAAAAAATAAAATTTCACTCAACAATTTTGGAATAGCACTCACATTACTACCCAGCACACACCCTACACATACACTACACTTGCTTTTATACCACTGTAATATCCCGTGTTTTTAAATATTTTTATACTGCATCGAGATATGCAGTGTTAATAATTTTTGTATATATTTATGATATTTCATGAGTTGTTATTTAATTAAAATTGATTTTTAATTATTTTATGTTATTTTAAGTATTTTACGTAAAATTTTCCTGGGACTTGCATTTTCGAAGAAATTTTTACGTAAATAATTTACTATTAATTATTTTAATTAGATTTACGCATTTGCATGAACTCATATATATTTTTAAAGTACTAAATAACGTATATATGTGTATTTATTTAATTAAGGTTTAATTAATTACCCTAAT
Organism: Mallotus nudiflorus; assembly: GCA_947683625.1. NCBI lineage: Eukaryota > Viridiplantae > Streptophyta > Magnoliopsida > Malpighiales > Euphorbiaceae > Mallotus > Mallotus nudiflorus. Next base: position 4,700,217 of record CANTUR010000117.1, on the reverse strand, counting down.
ATTTTACTATTTATTAATTAGTTTTATTGTTATTTAATTATTTTTATTTAGTATATAAATTATTAAAATATTAAATTATATGTGTGTGGTGGGTAATTTTTCCAAGTATTATATTAATATACTATATTATAAATTATTAAACTATTATTAATATTATAATATATATATATATATATATATATATATATATATATATATATATATATAAAATTCATTTTATTTCTTTTTCTTTTCTCTTCTATTTTCCCTTCCTTCCCCGACTTCCCTTCATCAACCCTCACCCTCACCGCCTGTAACTTCCGATCGTCGGCCGTCAGAGTGCCTCCCGGCGTGCCACCGTCTTCTCCAGCAACTCCACCGTTTCGGTCGTCTTCCCCGGCACCGATCAGCTTGACTTCCACCATTTTTGGCCGAAAGTTTCATTTTCTTCACACCTCACGATTCCGGCCACCAAATTCCCTCATTCCAGTGTTGTTGGACTCCCCTGAAGCCATAGAAGACGATTACAAGCTTTGTTTGAGCTTAAAACTTGATTTGGTATGGTTTTTCTCAATTTTTCAATTTCGGCCATAATTGATTTTTGAATTTTTTTTAGGCTTTTCTTTGCGATTCATGAAAAATCCCTTAACAAATGTTGTTCCCATTAGCTTAATCTACATGTGTGAATTTTTTGTAGAATTTTTGGAAATTATTTTGATTTTTGGGTATTTTTGAATATTTTAATATTATTTTCTAATTTTCGAAAATTAATTAATTAAATTATGAAATTGTGTTTTATGATAAATATAGGTGTTGAAATGAATTATAGGAATTTATTTGGAATTTTTATGAATTTCTATGTATTTATTTTGAATTTAATTAGTTTATGTAATTTTGGAAAATTAGGTTAATTGTGTTTTTAATTGAAATTAATTAGTTAATTGATTTTATTTATTGATATTATTGATAAATATTTTGAGAAAATTAATTTTGGATAATTATACTATTTTTGGTGAATTTTTGGATTAATTTTAGTATATTTATATATATAGGGGTATTTTGGTAATTTTACCTTAAATTGGCTAAAAATATAATTAAATTATTTTGAATAGTTATTTAAGGTATAAAAATGATTTCTAAAAATGATTTCATATTTTTAACCAATTAAAACTATTTTTCGTAAATTATTTTCAATTATATATATAATATATGATTTTTCTAATAAAATGAGTTTTTATCGGTTTTTACTGTGTTTAAGGGTTAATTACGTAATTTCTAATTATTAAATGTATTTCTGTGATATAAGGGCATTTTTGATATTTTTATAATTGTTCTGTGAATTGTGGACCCTGGTTGGTAGACTGTAGTTTGGAGTCCGATCGAGGGGTTGTGGATGTGTTTCTATGTTTGTTTTTTGAAGTGCATTTCTTTGCAGGGCTGGCTCTACTCTTTGAGTAGAGAGATGTCCATTTTACAGGGGAGATTTTATCGGATTTTCGGTAGAATTCTTGTAAAACGCGATGTCCGGTCGAACCCTAATTTTGATTCTGTGTCTAATATTCTAGATCGAGTTTCTAGGATTTTCTATTAGGTTTATTCTAATGTCTGTTATTTTTGTATGTTTAGTTGCGCCGAGACTGAGGCTTAGTGGACCAGGCCTGTCGGACCCATCTCGAGGAGCGCACTAAGTGTGAGTTACTATTTTATATATATATGCTTTAGGGTGCATGATTTAGAAACTTATGTTTTATTTTGATTAAGTATGCATAAATAATTTGAGCAATACTTAGTTTATTTTTAGTTTATTTTTGATTTATTTTCTGTATATTTTAAAATATATGCATGTCTTATTAATGAATTATGCTTAAAATGTTTTTGAATATATTTCTAGCTTATTTTGTAATTATATTGGATTTATTTGACGTATATATACTCGAAATATACCTGGTTTATTTCTAGTATATTTCTAGTATATATATGGTTTATGTTGCTATTTATTTCAAATTCATGCATCATTTATTTTTATGAATGTATGATTTATATTTAAAAATTAAGGATATCAATAGAACATGTTACCTAGTGGGCAGCACTAGGGCCGAGTACGTACCGATACACTTATAGCATTTAGGCTATATTACTAACCATTTTTGGATATTGATTGGATATGATAATTTGATGTGTGAGATATGGTTTGGAGGTGTGATTGTTGGAGATTGGTTGACCTAGTGTCTCTGGGCCAATCACACTGGCAGTCAGACTGCTGGAGCTCGGTTGACTTAGTGTCTCGGGGCCAGTCTACTGTCCAAATGGAACAAGTGAACATATTTGGATATAAGTGAGCCTGTATGGCTAGAGTGTTGTCTAACACTATTTTGAGGTTGCGATTTTCTAGGGTTCTATTTAATCCTTTATAAATGATGATTTTCAATGAAATATATAAAATGATTTTACTGCATCTGTGTGTATTTGCCTGTATATATACATATTAGATATATACTGTTGAGTGTATGCATTGTCATTTAGTATGTATGTATATATATTATAGTAATTCACTCAGTGAGGTCTGACTCCCCTCCGTTGACTATTTTTCAGGAGAGTCATCATCTTCAGACCTCAGTAGCAGGCCTGTACACCGGATTTCTTCTGCCTCGGCTTCTTTATGTAAACTGCTCACTTGAATTTTATTTTTATAATCTAGACACTGCAGTAGTTGTAAATAAATTGTGGGTTTTATGTATTATATTTGTGTGAGTTATGTATTTTGAGAATTTGAACTGAAACTTGTATTAAAGGATTTATTTATATATGAGATATGGATTTGATTTAAATCCCGTGGTGGATTATTATTTTGATATTTATGATTTTATTTCCGTTGCATTAAGTGTTATTATTATTATTGTATGATTTATTTTATTTTTAGGCTTGCTACGGGTTCCGGATTCAAAGAATTCCTGTTCCCTAGTGCCGGTCATGGCCCCTGTTTTGGGTCGTGACAACCACTCACTCAAACAAACACCACAACTCACTTGTTTCACTCACACTCATAATTAAATTGCTCTCTCTTTACTTATACCACTCACAATTGCACAGACATTCACAAATGAACCCTACACTATATTCACTGTCACTTATTTTCTCTCACTCAATTTGTGCTCGTGGCTTGTCCCCTCCTTACAAATGGCCATCTAAATGCATGGCTTTATATAGCCATGAAGTTGCTCAATTTGTCAACTAAATTGGCTTGAAAGTCAATTAAAGACAAAGAAAACTAATCAACAAAGCTTTAGTAATTTTTTAGCTTAGTTGGCTTAAAAAAAATGATTGGCTTATCTCTTTAGTAGGCACCGAATTCGGTGCTGAAATTGTTGACCATCTTCTTTTTTTATTAACAAAATCTTCTAGATGATATTAATAATGATTTTAACACTCCTCCTTATTGTTAATATCCTTAATCTATTTCCTTGGAGTCATGCTGAGTTCTTTCCAAAATTCCTCTAATTTTTCACTATTAAGACCTTTAGTGAAAATGTCTGCTAGTTATTCTTTTGTCTTCACCTGAATCACCTTGATCTCCTATGTTAAAGTTTTTTCATGAATAAAATGATATTGCACCTCCACAAGCTTTGTTCTAGCATAAAATAATGTGTTCTCAACTAAACAAATAACTAACTGATTATCACAGTATAGTGGTACTGGATAATCAACTGTTTAGTGTAAATTCTCTAATAATTGTACTAACCATGTACTTTCCTGAGCTATCATTATTGTTGCACGATACTCAGCCTTTGTTGTTGAGAGTGACACTATTGGCTGTCTTTTTCTACACTAAGTAACAACTCAAGAACCCAAACTAAATGCATAACCAGTGGTTAATCTCTGTGCATCATAATCACTAGTGTATTCAACATCATAATATCCTTTTAACTTGCAAGTTAGTTTACTTTCATAAAATACCTTGAGATCAAGTGTTCCTTTGATGTACCTTAAAATCCTTCAAACTGCTTCCAGGTGAGGCTTTTTTAGAGTTTGTATAAATTGACTGACTACTCCAATTACAAATGCAATATTTATCCTTGTCAACATTAGATAGATCAAACTGCCAACTATTTATCGATACATCATCAAATCCTCCAAATCTTTGCCTTTTGTTATAATTAATTTGGAGTTCATCTCTAGTGGAAGAGCAAAAGGTTTGCAGTCAAGCATTCCATACTTTTGAAGCAAATTTCTTGCATATTTCTCTTGACATAAGAACAATCCTTCCTTTATGCATTCCACTTCTAATCTAAGAAAGTGATTCAGTTCCCTAAGTTCTTTCATCTAAAACTGAATTGATAGATTTTTCTTAATCGGATGGATTTTATTAACATCATCTCCAATGATGATGAAATCATCAATATAAATAAGAATTACTACTAGCTTCCCTTCTCAAACTTTGACAAATAAACATGAATTAGCTAATGCAACTCCTTAGCCACTTTGGATGAGAAACTCAGCAATCTTGCTATACCGAGCTCTAGGGGCTTGCTTCAACCTGTGCAACGCCTTCTTCAGTTTATAAACATACTCAGGATTGAGTTTGTTCTCAAATCCTTTAGGTTGCTCCATGTACACTTCTTGATCTAGCTCTCCATTCAAAAAGGCATTCTTGACATCCATCTGCCATAAATTTCAAGAATTGCCTATTGCAAGTGCCAGCAAAACACGAACAGTTATAATCTTAGCCATCAGACTAAATGTCTCATCATTGTCTAGTCCATATTGTTGTGAGAATCCTCGTGCTACTAAACAAGCTTTGTATCTCTTAATTGAGCCATTTGAACAAGTCTTGATCTTGTACACCCACTTGCATGAAATGGGCTTCACATCTCTAGGTTTTAGCACCGAGTCCTAAGTTTGATTTTCATCAAGTGCTTTAATCTCCTCTTCTATGGCTTCTCTCCATTCAACTTTTTGTGATGCCTCCTTAAAAGATATTGGTTCTTTGCTTCTTCCACTACTGTAACATATGCATATTTATGATTTTTCTTTTTCACCTTGGTTGATCTTCTCAACTATGTTGGTGATGTTGCAGGTTATTCTTCTGGTATATCCACTGCTAGTTGATCCTCATTATCTATCTTTTGATATACACCAGTTTGCCATGGCCTTTCTTGAGCTTGAGACTGATCTAGATTCTGTTAAACTTCTGTTGACTGCTCTTCACACTTTTTATGCAATTGTTCCACTTCATTAGAGTAAGGAAATGAAATATCCTCTGGTGTCTACCTTGATGATGTCTTATCAAAAATAACATTTTGTGAGACATAACATTTGCCAATTGTGGTATAACAACATCTCCATCATTTTCTGTGCTCATCATAGCCTGCAAAGATACACCTAATTACCTTCTTATCAAATTTGCTACATAGATGATTAAGTATAAATACATAAAAAAAACACAACTAAAAACTTTAAAGTGGCTCATTGTGGGTTTCATTTTCCACAGCTTCTCAAATGGAGACATAAATCCCATATTCTACTAAGGAAGTCTGTTGATTATATGAGCTATTGTTCTCATGCACTTAACCCAAAATCTTTGAGGAACATTCTTAGCATGTAATATGCTTTTATATATTTCTCCAAGATGCTTGTTCTTTCTTTCTATAACACCATTTTACTGTGGCGTGTTTGGACAAGTCAATTATCACCTAATCTTACACTGAATAAGATAACTTGAGAACTCATTAGAGATATATTCTCCCTTATTTTTAGTACAAAGGCACTAATTTCACTCCTAGCTTCACTTTTAACAATCAGCTTGAATTCTTTAAACTTTGCTAGAGTTTTAAAATTTTCTTTTATGAAATACCATACATAACTTAAATAATAATCAATAAATGTCACCATGTAGTGCATACCATTGATTGATGATTGCTTTACTTTTCTAAATACATCTGAGTGGATTAACTTTAATGGCTATTTGGATCTAAATGATGACTCCTCAAATAAAAGTTGGTGCAACTTTCCATACTGATATCTAGCACAAACCACATCAATATAAACATTAAGATTAGGTAGTCATTTTAATGAGGACTTACTTATCATCATCTTTAGCTTATGATAGTTGACATGTCCTAACTATGTATGCCAGAAGTCAGTTGTATCATTGTCTTTCATCTTCTCTGTATAAGCATCTTCTACTATTAAGATCTATATGAAATCCGCTTTCTGTCCCTCCATTGTTGGTGTGTCAACATTGTGACTTATTGACAAACCTTGATGTCTTTGGGGCTGAACCTAATAAAGTTATCACAATAAGTTAAATTTGAAATTGACAAAAGATTCTTCTTCATTCCTAATACTCTATACACATCCTCCAATTGCACTTATTGTTGATTTAAATAGGAAGTGATCACTGTGTCGTTAATGTGAGTGATTGGTAGCTACAAGTTATTTACAGTTACCACAACTCGCTTGCTTTTATACTCTGAAGCATTATGAAGCTTGCTTCTATCTCCTGTCATATGATTGGAATAACTAAAACCAAAGATCTAATACTTCCTATAATTAATTCTATAAGAACTGAAAGCATTGGATGCATGCTCCTCTTTTTATTCTATTGTGGTAGCTATAAAGCTAGGGACTTCCATAATTCTGAATTGGAACACTCTTCCACTTGCATTGTTTCCATAAACAATGCTTTTGCATCCCATTCTAGTTCATCCTAGTAGCGATTACTTGTTGTTACTGCATTACTTTGAATAATCTTCTTCTTAGACCAACAATCTCTAACATAGTGTCCTTTCTTACAGTATTTAAAACACTCGCTATTCTGACGTCTAAAATTTTTAGACTATTGATTATTGTGTTGCTGCTTTTATTGAGCCCCCTATGATTGGACGATACCTCGTGTCTTTCCTCTATTCCTACCATGAGGTTAATTCTCCCTTTTGTTGATAAAGAGCGCCACTTCTTTAGTATTTAAGGAGACTCCAACCATTTATTTTGCTAGAGTTTCTTAACTTACCAATAAATTCTCTAACTCTTCAATTAAAGATTGTGCAGGCCAACCTTGAATGTAGGGATGAAACTATGGTACTGAGGTCGTAGTCTATGAATGATGATTCTTCTTATTCTACTGCTAGCTATTCTAGATGCCTCATCCAGCTTAGCAATTTCTCGGTATAAGGACTTCACTTTGGTAAAATATTGATTAATTGGCATATCCTTTTGTAAGATAGACATTAGTTCATTTTTCAACAGTTGAAGTCTAACGTCATTCTTCTTTGAGAACTGCAGAGCAAGAGAATCCTAAGCTTCTTTCGGTGTGGTAACATCTCTGATGTGCTCCATCATCTCCTCTTCAATAGTTATTTTGATGGCAAACATGACTTTTCCAACTTTAATTCTCCATTTTCTGAGATTGCCATTATCATCATCTGGTAGTGGTGATGTATCATAGCAATAACCTCCCAGAGGTCTTGACCTTGCAAGTATGACTCCATGAAAGTCCTCCACATGTTATAATTTTTTTAATAACACCGACATTATTTGATTTTGCCATAGTGACTTAGATTCAGCAACCTCGTGTTTCACCTAGCAAGCGTGATTTTGATCCAATGAGTTTTATAGTTCTAAACTATGCACGTGCAAAATCTTCTCCTTGTCGTAAATTAAAAAATTTTTTAAATTTTTTTTATGATGTGGAAGATCAATCAAAACTATAACCACAAAGCATACTTAGAATTTCAAGAGAAATTACAATCACGGCTCTGATACCACTTTGTTGAGTTGGAGTGTATAAAATAATAAAATAACACATGAAAATGGAACAACAAATAGTGAAAAAGAAAATATTTTTACTAAAAATATTTCACTATTACAAATAACAAAAAATAAATTTCACTCAACACTTTTGGAATAGCACTCACATTACTATCCACCACTTACACCACATGTACACTATACTTGCTTTTATACCACTCGTTCAAACACACACCATAGCGCACTTGTTTTACTTACACTCACAATTGAATTGCTCTCACTTTATTTGTACCACTCATAATTGCACACACACTCACAAATGAACCCAACATTAAATTCACTGCTACCTATTTGCTCTCACTTAATTTGTGCTTGTGGCTTGTCCCTTCCTTGTAAATGGTCATATGGATGTGTGGCTTTATATAGCCATGAAATTGCTTAATTTGTCAACTAAATTGGCTTGAAAATCAATTAAAGATAAAGGAAAAAAACCAACCAATCTTCGGCAATTTTTCAACTAAGTTGGAGTGAAAAAAAATGATTTGCTTATCTCTTTAATATACATTGAATTCGATGCTGAAATTATTGACCATTTTTTTATTGACAAAATCTTCTAAATGATATTGATAATGATTTTAACATGCAATACCTAGCATTGCTCAAGGTACTTCATGTTCAATTAAAATCCAGTGAGACCTTATGAGCAACGAATACTAAATAACTATGTTGGCTATAATGTTGATTTTTTTTTTCTAGTACTAGTACTAAAAAGATGGGGGTATTGCAAATGAACAAAACAGATTTTGGTGGGTATATGATCAATTGAAAAATTTTTCCACACAAAAAACACTTGTGAATTTGAAAAGATATACAATTGAAGATGCATTTATGGCTAATGGCTTTACATGCATCCACGTTTTAAGTTTCTTGATCTAAACAAAAAGAATCAACATGTCAACAAATCATAATCAAGACAAGAGTCTTTTCAAAGAAATAATCAAGACATAACCATATGAATAGTCTAATCACAAAGAGTAAAATTCTTTACACCTTCTCTTTATATTTGTATGTTCTTTGTATAGGGAACAATTCATGTAATTTTAACAATTTATCAATATATATATATATAATTACTAATGGATGTCACTACTAACGATATAATTGTGCAAAAGATTAAAAATATTGTCCAAGTTTCATATGCATATATTTGCTTATCACTTATTGATCATTTTCATAATTAATGAGTTAATTATTGTTAATCATGTTTTATTTTAATTACAGACGATTATTGGTTATGGTGTAGTAAAATCGTGGTCCCTAGAGGTCATGTACAAGCATGTTCACCAAGTTATTTCATAACTTTTACAGCAAAGTCTATCGCTAATGATTCCCCTGGTTGCTTAAAGGACTACAATATTCTTCCAATATCATAACCAATGTCCTAAAGCAGCTCTTGATGAAGTAAGACAACAAAATTCAAATATAACCATTATTTATAGTGATCTCGATAGTGCTTTAATGTATGTGCTCAACAATCTTACAACTCTTGGTGAGTGTTGATTTCAACTATTAATTAAATATCGTTATTAAGAATTGTGCATGCATCAGTGCTTGTGCAATTACATTAAGGATTTTTGTTGTTTGTAGGATTTAAAGTTTTTAAACAAACTTGTTATGGAATTAGAGGTCCATATAATTTTAGTCCTGGATTAGAAAGGACATATGGAGCTTGGAGCTTTCTAGTTTGTCCAAATCCTAAAGAGCATGTGTTTTGGATGGAAGGCACTTCTCTCATTAATCAAACAAGTAATTAGGAGATTATCTTATTAAGAAAATGTTTCCTCAACTTAAGTGTGATGTTGTTGCCTGAAAAAAATTATAGCACTTATGCAATATAATATTTATTTGTTAGCTTGCTGTAATGGAAAAACAATGTTGACCTTCTGATGTATGATGGATCTATTTGTTAATGAATTGGTATTTATGATTGAAATTGTATATATTTTAATGAATTGATCAAATAACATCTTGAGCTTTGCTTCTTTATCAGCACTCTTGATGTAAAACTTGGCTGGCTAAAACTGTTTTTATCAACCGCTTGTACTAATACTAAAGGTAACTTACTATCTACTATATATATGTATATTTATAAGTTGTTGGAAGACTTTTACTGGTATTGTGATTTTAGTTGGATCTAATTATGCTCAATACTTATGAAATACATGTTCAATCAAATTAAATATACAAGTAATGATTAATTTTTTTTTTATGGTAGATTGTCAAAATAAACTGAAATCATCTCTCTTTATGGTCGGAACTATTGGACTAAACAACTACAATCATGCATTGTTTAATGGTGACACCATTTATTCAGTAAAGTCGAATGATATATATTATTGACATCTATCATTGTTCTTTATAAAAAGACATTTGTACCTAATAAATGAACTTTGTATGAGAGTAAGGTATAACATCTTTCCCAATTAGATATAGGATAATGATTTATGTCATTAGTAGCAACATGAATAATATGTCAATAGAGAAAAAAATTCCTTTTATGCCATTGACAACACTATTTATATTATTAATAGCGACATGTGTCATTATCCTTAAATCTAATATAACACTAAAACAAAAGTGCATAACGAACTAGGATTAGCTCGCATGAATTGTTCTTATTTAAGTGGTATTTTAAAGTTAAATTATATACATTCACACTAAATAGTTATTAAAAATCCATTAAAAGATTTTTGTTGTTTTATAATTCTACTTGAATTGAATTAAATTAATAATTATAAATAGTTGCTACTTTTAAGTGACGAAATGTGTCTTAAATGATGTTATTATTCCAGATAAAAAAATTAAAACTTGATATGAATTTTGAATCCAATTCAGATGAAAGAACATAGAGTGCAAATGAACAGTAAATTAGGCAGCAGCACTAAATTAGTACCATTTAAGGCTAACATTCAAGTACAAAAACTAAATAAACAAATGAATTAAGTTAAATTAGAAACAAAAGTATATGTAAAGAGACAAAACTATCCAGGTCCACCATTATTACTGGTAGGCACCACACCACACTGAGTTTTAACGCCAAGATTTATATATATAGTTCTCTGCTTGCTTCATTTTTTGAAGGGTACATGTAGCGCTAGGATTTTATACCAACGGATCTTTAATCATCGACCACACATATATATCATATGCTGTCAATAATTAATTAGGCAGCAGCACTAAAAAAAATATTTAGTACCATTTAAGGCTAACATTCAAGGACAAAAAAATAAATAAACAAAGCAATTAAGTTAAATTAGAAAGAAAAGCGTATGTAAAGAGACAAAACTATGCAGGTCCACTGCCATTATCACTGCCATTGGTAGGCACCACACTGAGTTTAATGCCAAGATTTGTATATAGTTCTCTGCTTACTTCATTTTTTGAAGGGTACGTTTAGAGCTAGCTAGGATTTTATACCAATGGATCTTTAATCATCAACCACACATATATATCATATGCTGTCCTCACGTCTATAATATTTCAAGTTCACATGCACTTAAATTGTTTGTTTTCTTCAGTCTTCAGTAGTGTTTCAAGCAATAGTTAGCTAGCTACCTCTTTTCAAGCTTCTTTCATGGCTAATCCAAGCTTCATAGTTGGTATAATTGGTAAGTTTATCTCAGCTTTAGCTTTTATATCGTTTTTGGGTCAATTTCTTTTTGTTTGTTAATTAGATTGATATAAGCTGTCCATTGTTCGAGGCTTATAGTTGATTACTTGTATGTATATATGCTTGCAGGCAATGTCATTTCCATACTGGTTTTCTTCTCTCCCATGTAAGTTAAAACCATGAATGCTTGAAAAATATCGAACTTTTTCGTCAGATTACTATATTGGTTGTAACTAGATTTTGGTCTTTTTATGTATAAGATTATAAAATCCGTTTAATTACACCATTTTACTTAGCATGTAGATTTGGCATGAGTTTCAATCCTTTATCTGTGTGCTTTTAAAGAATTTTATCTTATATTGGATGTAGGGAAAAAGTTCAACTTTTGTGCTTTAATCTCACTTTGAGCCTCTGTTTTTTCTTTTTTTCCAATTAAAACTTTTGATTTGGAAACTGGAGTATAAAAGAATTATACTGATTATAATCAAATCTTATAACTTTTTTTGATATAATTAAATTATATAAGTTAATAAAAAAAACTAATTTTAATGGATACTAACAAATTAAATTGATAATTTTTTAGAAATATATATATAACCTCATTATTAAATTTTAAAAGTTTTTCAATCTATAAAATAATTTTTTTTACATTTTTTTTAAATTTTTAAAAATTTTAAAATTAAGTGATATAAATTTCAAAAAATTACCAAATTCAATTGTTAATGTAAATATCAAATTGATAATTGACCTAAAATTTAATTTTAATGGTTGAATAAAATTTTTTAAATTTTATTCCTTAGTTTAAATTTTTAAATTTACACAATAATTTTTAAACCTACACAATAATTGACCTAAATTTTTTTTATTCAACTATGAAAATTAAATTTTAGATCAATTGTCAATTCATTATTTATATTAATGAATAAATTTGGTCCTTCTTTTGAAATTTATATCATTTGATTTTTAATTTTTAAAAATTTAAGAAATTTTTTTTAAAATTTAAGAAAAATTTTAAAAAATTATTTTGTAGGTTGAAAAAATTTTAAATTTTAATAATTAGGTTATATATATATATATATTAAAAAATTATCAATTTATTTTGTTAGTACCCTTTAAAATTAGTTTTTTATTAGTTTATAGAACTTAATTGTATTAAAAAAAAGTTATAAAATTTTATTGTAATCAGTAAAGTTCTTATATGCTCCAATTTCAAACCAGAAGTTCCGATTGGAAAAAAAAAAAAATAGAGAGTCCAAAGTGAAATTAGGGCAAAAACCTGCAGTGTAAATTGAACTGTTTCCCTTAGATGTATTACATGCATTTTAAGCTTGAACTTGTAATATATATTTTGAGTATTTTATATTTAAGTATTAAAAAAATGATGTCTTTATATTATAATTTTTTTGTTCTAAATTACCAGCATTCAAACTCATTGAACTCTGACTAATTTGATTTGACCTAAATAGGATTGCAATAGAGACAAATGTTTCTCAACAACTAATTTATAGTTACAAATTTAATTATAAAACATAATATAATTGGAGTAAATAATATACAATAAATTAGAATGTTTTCCCTTTTTTTGACCATTATATCAGCATATAATGTTTTTTTTTTTTCCAAAACATTAATATTTAAAATTTATTAAACTCTGACTAATTAATGCAATTAAAAGCTGTAAAATTGTACACCATAGAGTTACTCTATTGACCTGCGCCTTCAAGTTTAGTGTGGCCGTATATATTGTTAATTTTTAAGCTCCAGACCAGCATAAATTGAAAATTCAAACTTCTACAACTTCAATTCAGTGTTACCAAGTCTAATGGGGTTTGCATTTGTGTATGTATGTATAGAAAAACATTTTGCATAGTGGTGAAGAAGAAATCGACAGAGAATTACAAAGCGATTCCATATATAACTACATTACTGAGCACAAGTTTGTGGTCTTTCTATGGAATTCTCAAACCTGAAGGTTTACTTATCCTGACTGTGAACGGAACCGGTGTTGTATTCCAGTCCGTCTATGTCACTCTCTTCCTCATCTATGCTCCCAAGGACAGGAAGGTATAATTCCATTAATCAAACACACTTTTAATTGGTTTCTTTAATCAGTTCTGATAATTGCTGGGCATGATATCTTTTCTTATTTTTTTTCTCTTTAAAAAAAAAAAAAAATCAGATTAAGGCAGCAAAGTTGGTGAGCCTGCTAAATGTGTGTTTTCTTGGAACTGTGATTGCAATAACACTTCTAGCACTGCATGGACATCTGCGGCTTACCTTTGTTGGCATCCTATGTGCTACCATAACCACAGCCATGTACGCGGCACCTCTATCTGCCATGGTAATTACAGAAAACATTTTTGTCTACTCCCAGTATATGGAACATATATGCATCTATCATATGCATAGTGTTACAGTGTATAGCTTATTTTTAGGTGGTAGCGTTCCTAATTTACATACTTTTTTTACGTGCAACAACAGAGAATGGTGATAAAGACTCAGAGTGTGGAGTACATGCCCTTCTTGCTCTCGTTTTTTCTCTTCCTCAATGCCAGTGTTTGGTCCATTTATGCTGTTCTTGTTAAAGATTTCTATATCGGAGTAAGCACTAGTACTTTTTTTCTTTCGTGTCTAATTCTTAATTGTGTAAAGCGGCCGCTGTACGAAGTGGGTTGCGAAATTATAAAAAATGAGCACTCTGCTCATGGGGCAGTATAGTATTAAAAGAAAAATCTTATTTTCTAATGGTATGCTACATCACGAGCTGTTATGTGTATCATTATTTTTTTTTAATTAATGTATACTCTTTGTAGATGAAATTGTTTGACTAACGGATAACTATAGGTACCAAATGCAATTGGCTTTATCTTAGGGTCATCTCAGTTGATCCTTTATGCAATATACAAGAGCAAGTCAGCTTCAACCAAACCAGCAGATGTCATGGAAGCAAAAGAAGAAGAAGAAGCTTCAGCTCATGTTTCAGTTAAAGGAGAAGGCATAGAAATGCATGCATTTGGTAATGATGGTGATGAAGAGACTGCTAATTATGCGGAGAACAAAAGTCTCAATAAGGGGAATAGTCTACCAAATTCATCAGTTAATCGACAAAACAGCTTACAGAAGATTCTAAGAACAGTGTCTTCAAATGCTAGAGACTTGCAGTATTGGGATAAAGCCTAAAACAGATCGATGGTGTTCGAGAATTAATCATGATCAACACTCTTCAATAATGATTTATTTTTGTCTTCTTAGACTAAAAGTAGCCTTGCATGTACTATTTTATCATTTGCAACTTTAATAACCATTTTCTTGTAATTTATAGTTTAGTAGAGATGAGCAAATTAATATATATGTTATTTAATTATTTAAAAATATTAAATATTTAAAATAAATGATTTGCCATTTCACAATTCTAATGTAAAAGCAGGAGCTATCACTATATTAAGATTGTTTTTGCCTCTGAATTTTTCCAATAACAATATTAATTATAACAAAAATAATACTAATATGACATATTCAACGTAAATTCAAAAATATTAATTGAATGATATATATATATAATTCTTAAAAAAATTTGATATATTTTGATCAAGTAGTTAAATTTTTATAAGGTATACTAGCGATTTGATATTGAGAATATTCGAAAAAAAAAGTATTAATAGAAAAATATTAAATTTTTTTAAGGAAAGATTTGTATTAAAACAAAGAAGAATTTTATAACAACTTTGATAATCAAAGTTATTTTTATTTATTAACAAAATATATTTTATTTTGTGAAAATTAAAATAACCATAAAATTAACCTCAAACAAAAGGCACATTTGAACTTAAAGCCCACTAACGTATTGAAAGCTTTGAGTGAAAGCCAGCTATATCCAACCAAAGCCCATAATGCAATATGCAGAAAAACCCAACTATAAATAACCACCTCAAAACCCTAATGTCATTTTTGTTCCTTCTCTTCAGCAGCGGCAGTCTACGCTTCATCTATAGCAGCACCATGGTCTGTCTTCTTCTTCTTTTTCTTGTCTGCATTTCGTTTATGTACATTTTTATCATTGTATTCCTCTGCTGCTGTTTAATTGCATACGAATTTGTCGTTTAATTTCATTTTTCTTTTCTCAGGGAATCGATCTGAAGGCAGGAGGTAAGCGCAAGAAGACAAAGCGCACAGCACCTAAATCGGATGATATTTACCTCAAGCTTCTCGTCAAGGTCAAATCTTTATTGCTAAATTTTTCTGTAATTGATTTTATATTTTTTGTATTGTATTGTATTGTATGATTGTTGATTTTTTCTTTTTCTTTTTTTTTCCCTGAATTCTTGAATAGCTATACCGGTTTTTGGTAAGGAGAACGGGAAGCAAGTTCAATGCCGTGATATTGAAGAGGCTTTTTATGAGCAAGACTAATAAGCCACCTCTTTCGCTTTCCAGGCTTATCAGTTTCATGAAAGGAAAGGTATTGAATTCAGTTTAGTTTGATTTGATTTGATTTGATTTTTTTGTAGACATTGGCTTTTGGATCTGATTTTGGGTTGTTTTTTTTTAATGTGTAGGAAAATAAGATTGCAGTGGTTGTTGGGACAGTGACTGATGATATCAGGGTTTATGAGGTTCCAGCTTTGAAAGTTACAGCATTGAAATTTACCGAGACGGCACGTGCCAGGATTGAGAAGGCTGGTGGAGAGTGCCTTACATTTGATCAGCTTGCTTTGAGAGCTCCATTGGGACAGAACACGGTATATATGCTTGTTTCTTTATTAGTTAGTTAGCTGTTAGACTATCATCTTTTATGGACTATGTTAGCTATTGAACTATCATCTTCCTTGAACTACATCTAAATTGTTGTTGGAAAATGATTAAATGAATTTGTGCTGTTTGTGGGTATTTAATATCAAATGGGAGGCTATTGAAGAGCAGTGATGAGTCTACAGACCTGTAATGATTTGCGGTCATGATCGTAACTCTTTATGAACATCTAAGGGACTGAGTTCTATAGTAGTGCTCCCATTTTGCATTATGGATTTGATGTTCATGATTCCACTGGGTTTCATATGATTGTATATTTTTGTTAGATTATTGGGCAGGCTGTAATGAGTGGTGGGATGCAAAATCCTTTTGTGAGGCATTTGTGTTTCAAGGAACAATGGTGTTTACATGCACATGTTGTACAACCACACATTTTTTTTCAATTAATATTTATGTATCTTCTTCCTTAATTTGCTTACTTATTGTCTGTAGTTTTGTGAATAGTTACAGCATGCTAGTTTTATGGTCATTAATATTGAATTATTTATACAGGTTCTCTTGAGAGGTCCTAAGAATGCTCGTGAAGCTGTGAAACACTTTGGCCCAGCTCCTGGTGTGCCACACAGCCATACCAAGCCATATGTGCGATCTAAGGGAAGGAAGTTTGAGAGAGCAAGAGGAAGGAGAAACAGCAAGGGATTTAGGGTTTGAGTTGTTTTTGGTTTTAACGCGTGTGACTGTTGTTTTATTTTCTATTACTGTATCCAAAATTTTGTTAGACTCTAGGTTCCCGTGGAACTTGTTTTTGTTATTTCACCATGGCTATCAATTATCAGCATGAATTTGTTTTATGTTGGCAATTATACTTATATGGGTATGCTTAGTGAATTCTTGCCATTTTATCTTGTGAAAATTTTAAAGGTTAAATGATTATATTGCTCATCCCTATACAAAAATTTGTTCTTTGGTTCAAGCCCTTTTTGGTAACCGAGTCCTGAGCATGACAGCGTTGTTTTTTCCTGTGCCCGATACATTTTGTCCATGAACTTGCTGGAATGAACTAGGCACCTGCTATGAACAAGCCTAAAAAGTATCAAGGTTTTGGCAACCTGATGGGAACGTGCTATATGGGATATGGAAACATTCGTTCACCTTCAAGAAGAGAAGCAGCATGAGAAATTTTTTTTTTCCAATAGATTAATCAAATTCTCTTACAAACATTAAATGTTTTCTCCAGTTGTCTCTGCCTATCTCAACTGCTGAGTAAAACATGGACAAAGGAAGATGGTAATAAATAAAAAAAAAGGTAACTAGATCAGTAGTTCTTAATGAACTCATAAATAAGACGGTTGATCTCCTCCGGTCTTTCTTGGTTGATGCAGTGTCCAGCTCCTTCCATAACCACAATATCATCAAGTAAAGGCACATAATGTTTGAATCCACTGCCGTGTACAAATTCCTTTATCCCTGGAGTGGTATACACCATGTCAAGCTCCCCAACCACAAACTTCACCGGAACTTTCACTGGTTCCCCAGTCCATGAGGCTGTCAGCTCCCAACTCCTGCAAATAACCAGATTTTATATATCATTGATTAACACATGGTATATAGAAGCATGATTTTACATCACAGGATTGTAACTGAACATACAAATCCATAGCTCTGTAGTAATTCAAAGCTCCAGTGAAGCCTTTTTGGCTAAATTTCGTTGCATAATAAGCCACATCTGCTTCTGTAAACCAAGAGGGCAAGACGATTGGATTTTCTGGACAGATTCCAAATGGATTTTCTTTGAACAAGCAAGAGGGACCTGGTTTTCGGTCGGTCAGAATTTTCTTGATAACTTCTGCGGGTCCACGATGTTCAATCTCAGCTTCTATTACTCCCGTTTCCTACCAAATTGGTTATTGACAATTGCATTTAATTTCAGTATCAACAGAAATATGGCAACATTAATTTCATACGTACCAAATATAGTTTGAACTTAGAAGCCAAACCATCAAATCAAGATTAAAAATAGGTTCTGAAATAAATGCTACTTTAGAGCTTATCAAGCAGAAACAAAAAGAAAAAGCAAAAGACCACCTACCATATGTACTAAAACAACACAGTTCAATTCTTAAGTATAAGCTAAAATCTTTTAAACAAAAAGACAAAGCAAAAGACCACCTACCATATCTACTAAAACAACACTGTTCAAGTCTATCTTAAGTATAAGCTAAAATCTTTTAATTTTTGACAAGGGATATATGAGAATGAACCTGGAATCTGCAAATGTAGTAGTCATCTCCAAAGAGAAGTCGCATGCTCTCAGTAGGCTTCATCTGTGGATTTCTTGGCCTGAAGGGAACACTGAGACAAAAAAATGCCTTCACTGTATCAGGCCTGAACAAGCACAAATACCATCCAATAATGGCACCCCAATCATGTGCAACAAGAAAAACTTGGTCTACTCTAAGATGATCAATTAGAGCTACAAGATCACCAACAACATGGTGACAAGTATAGCTATTGCTTGAAGGTGGAGCCTCGCTATCACCGTAACCTCTAAGATCTGGTGCAACAGCTCTGTATCCAAGTGAGCTTAGTGCAAGAATCTGATGGCGCCAAGTGTACCAGAGTTCTGGAAATCCATGAAGAAATAGTATCACTGGCCCTTCTCCTTTCCCAGCAATGTGCATGTTTATGCCATTTACTTGCACCATTTTGTGGGTTATCTCCTCCATTTTTCTTGCTAGGTTCAACTTCGTCTCTGTAGCTTCCTCTTGAGCTCTCTCTCTATGTGGGTTCTGGTCTATCAATCCTGGCTTCGTGAATAACTAGAGCAGTAAAAGACGATAAATGAGAGGCTGTGCGGTGTGCTTTTATTAATTGTTGATTTAGCTTTTCAAGGGGAGCCGTTGAGCATCTCAGAGTAAGGCCATGGAAATATTAATGCAAATAGTTGAGAACATGATTCTTCAGAATTACAATGTTGGAAAAATATGGGATTTGTTGTCCATGTTCATACAAATAATACATTTGCTAGAAAACAATATAGAAATTAATATAGATCACAAAGTGACAGTCATGTCTTAAGCTGGATGATTGTTTATGAAGGAGGGTACAAGTAGAGTTTGTAACATTGGATCATAGTTCTAGTTTTTTTGGAGGGTTATCAATACTCCATAGAATTTATATTAATTATTAGTCGGTGGAAAAGGGAAAATTGTATGGAAAATCAATGAATTATGCTGTAGAGGTTTGATCCCATGATTAAAAGTCTAAACCAATTAGTTTATATGAATCATAATTCTAGTTGTGAGATAGATGCATTTATATGGTTAAACAGGAACCATTGATTTATTTCAATTTTAGATTTATAAAGCATGTTTAGTGGTTGAATTAAGTTAAGCTTCAAATGGCTCCAAAAGATATGACATGGAAATGTAGTAGCTCCTAAAGGGTGATTTCCGAATTCAATAATGCGATTCACGAATATGGACAAACAAATATCACAAAATTCAGCTTATTAAATATGGATTTAAGTATACAAGGACAATCCTTGACTTGCCAAATTCATGCCAGCTACGCCCAAAAACAATTTTTTTTTCAAAAGTATTGATATTTAAAATTTATTAAATTTTAATTAATTTATTTTAATTTAAGTAAAATTGTAAAGATAATATTTTTTTTAATTATTATTTAATACGATTACATATAGTATGATTTGAACTTAAAATATTATTTTAAATGAAAATATATTACAACAATTGTTAATAATAAATTAAATTTTTATTAATAAGGAGTTTTGACAATTTTAATATCAATAAATTGTACAATAAAAAATTAATAAAAATTAAATTTATAAAAAAAATAAAATAAAATTAAATTTACAAATTAAAAGAAGAAAAATCCCTCTATCTCATCATGTTCTTTGGAATTTAGTTAAAAAAGGGCAATACACCTTTCTCAAAGGAGAAATTACAAATTTGGTATCTCAATTTTTGTGAATTTTTTATTTGGGTGTTTATTTTTTTTTTTAATCAAGTGTCTAAATTTTAGAAAAACATACTAATGTAGTGTTTTCGACCAACTTAATGTTAATTGAGTATTTAGTCAGATCAAACAACATATACTTTTATCTCAATCATTAAATATGTCATTTACTATTGTGTTACATTATTTAAAGGATAAAATTATCCTTATTCAGTCACCCTCTATGTTTGTGGTGAAAGTTAATGTTGAGATTATTTTTATCAATTCATAATATTTAATAAGGTTAATTTTATCATTTAAATAATACAATACACATGACACATAATATGACTAATAATTGAGATAAAAGTGAGCTTTGTTTCATATGAGTCAGCATCCAGTCAATATTAAATCTTCTGAAAACACTATATTGATATGTTTTTATAAAATTCAGACACTTGATTGTAAAAAAAAAAAAATTCAAATACTCAAATAAATTAATCACAAAAGTTGAGACACCAATTTTGTAATTTTTCCCTTCCTCGAAGGAAAAAAAAAAAAAAAAGAAAAAGAAAGAAAGATATGCACCGGACCTTGGTTGGTTGGAATGATCAACTAATAGCAATGACAGGACAGCAACTTGGTTATAATTGTAGTTAAATATAGAAGTGATAGTCAATTTGATTGGCTAAGTAAGGCTTATGCTTACATGTTATATTGTCAATAGGATGATCCAAAACTGTTTAAGAAGTTCCCATTGTTGGTTAAGCTTTTCTCTCGTAAATGAGACATGTTAGTGACTATTTATATCCACTTTTTAATAGTTAAGATGAGATGTTCACAACCATTTTCATCCATTTTTTTAGTATTTAAATACATGCCTTAGTTCTGATAAAAACACACAAGAATTAAGCCACCCTTAAGATCATATCATACAAAACAACATTAGAGTGAAAATTAAGAATGTTTGTTCCAATCTTTTTTTGCCTGGCTTCGCTTCTTGCCATCCCTACTCACCAAGCAGGAGATTTAATAACCACAACATGTGATAAAACCTTATACAAAGCTTATTGCAAATCAGTTTTAGGGTCAGCCTCAGCGAGTGACCTGCCAGGCCTAACCAAATATGCACTAAAATTGGCATCATCAAAAGGGTCTGACATAATTGATAAGATCAACCACCTTGCAACTTCTGATCCCGATGTTCAACAATGTATAAGAGACTGCTCTGAGAATTATCAAGATGCAAAAAGTCAGATTAAACAATCAACTGCAGCTGTTGATACTAAAGGTTATAGCGATATTAACATCTGGGTGAGTTCTGCCATGACCAGCGCACAGTCATGCGAGGATGGTTTCAAGGATAAAGGAAAAACCTCTCCATTGGCTGCAGTTAACACAGAGTTTACTCAGCTTTGTAGCATTATTTTAACCATGTCCAATCTACTGGCTAACGCTTGATTAGCTAGCCTCCTCCTCTATTAAAGTGCAAACTCTTCTCATTTATAAATAAATTTTGAGAAGATCTTCACTTGCTTCTCAAAACCATGTTCCTACATAAAGATTTTAAGTTGGCATTATAACCCTTTAATCTAAATCAATGCCAAATATGCAAGTACAATTTTGAATTTGAATTACCAGAACATCTCTCTTTTCTCAACAGTATTTTAGGTTATTTGCTAGTGTATATCCAACAATTGTTTTGGTCAGATACCCAATAATTTTTTTTAATAATAATAATAATTTTTTTTTATCATAATTGAACCAACAATTAATTGAATGCCAATTGGCATGCAATTAATTTGTATTTTTTTTAGATAAACGAAAATGGTGTTTTTGTCGTATTAAAGCATCTTCAAACTTTTCTTTAAACCTGCACCTCTTATTATTATTATTTTTTAGGAAAAGGTTGCACTTCTTATTTTTATGTAATTCTATTTATTGAAAAAATATAGGTTCAAGAGATTTTTTTAGGTTCTCAATTAAAAGTTAGATTTTAATTAATTAAATTTGATTCGGTTAAAATCATAAAAGTAGTAAATATTATTTAACAAATAATTTAATATAATTATTAATTGGATTAATTTAAAATTATAATTTAAATTTAATATGTCACGGTCTTTTATATTTGACTTTGATTTAACTTAGTGATTTTATATCCAAACAAAGAGCTAATTTCATATAATTTATTTACTAATTCGATTTATTCTATTGGTGTGATTTTTTAAATGATTGAACAAATTAAGATCATTAATTGAAACGTTATGGAGAACAGATTTAATTCTTAGTTACATGTGAGAAGGGATAAAAATGCTTTATTTTTTTGGTTCATAAGATTTACTATTCATGTTCCAACATTCAATGACTGTATAAGTCCTATGAACATGTTTACAACACACACCACAATCTAACGATGTGAGATTTAAGAAGATCAACTCCAATTTAACCATATTTATTGGATCAAAGTTTAGTAATATTGTCATGACTGTTAACATATTATGTTTTTTTTCGCTCAGAAAACTTTATGTTCATACATTAATATCCAGACAATTACGGACTGGATGAGATCTATGAATATACTTATAACACATATTACAATCTAATGATGTGGGACTCAAAAGTACTAGATAAAAATGCTTTAATGCTTAACCATATAAGCAAAAAAAATCTTTTCTTGGTTAGGTGTGACCAATGAACCTGTAATCTGCAAATGTGCGTAGTAGTCTTCTTCAAAGAGAAGTCGCATGCTCTCAACAGGCTTACTTGGTCAGGCCTAAACAAAGCATGAATAGCATCCAGTAATAATGGCTTGGCAGCGCAATTAATCATGTGCAAGAAGAAAAACTTGGTCTACTTTAAAGATGTTCCATTAATGCTACATATATCATGACCACCAACAATGTGGCGATCGGCAAGTATAGACTATAGCCACTGCTTGAAGGTGGAGGCGCTTCACTGTCACCCGTAACCTCTAAGAGTAGCTTACTACAGAGAGTAGTAAATGACGATAAATGAGAGTGTGATCGGTTGCGTTGTGAGTGCTTTTATTGTTTATTTGAGCTTTTTAAAGTGGGCTCTGTTAGCCATCTTAGAGTAAGACCGTAGAAACATAAATGCAATTAAATGGTTTAGAACAATAAATTTTTTCTTTTATTTAAAATTCAGGGGTGGATTCTAGCATTGGCATTGTCATAAAGCATTCGCTCAGAATGCGGATGGTGTAGCAGCGTATTAAAAAATTATAAATTTAATTTCTTATTATTAACTCCAATTCGAATTCTTACTTAAAGAATTATATATTTACTTTCTCTAAACAACATATTAATCATTAATTTACTTGGTCAACACGTGGCTGAGTCACGTATTGTACATTAAGTGAGCTGGAGTTTTTTTTTTTTTTTTATATATATAAAAACTTTGATTATTTTAAAGTTTAAAATAGTTAGATTTATAAGAGTAATAACATTTTTTTAATATTTATTTTTTTCGTATATAAAATTTAAATTCAAAATTTCACTTAAAAAAATTCAAATATTTTACCATTTGAAAAAAAAAAAAATCGTGAATGTGTATTACTAATTTTTTTAAACTCCAAATTCATACCTATCTAACTGATTATTTTAACATATTTAGATTGTTCAGTAGTTCATTAAAAATGGCAACTCTCAACTTTAGTTCTTAAGTTGAAATTACATAATTTTCTGAATTTTGATTTTTAATAGAAATAACGTCAATAAATGTGTGTGTATATAGACATATATGGGATTGCACGAGTATGTATAACAATTTGAAATTTTTGTAACCATTAGTTTCCTAATTTAAGCTATGACAGATAAAATCTATTTCAGTTTAGGAAAATTAAAATTTTCATGTGAAATGTCATGTCCTCCACCTAATAAGGGCAGATGATCATATGATTAATTGATAGCTATTTAAACTCAGGGGAGGCCCAGCTCTTTCATCGTAGATGAGATGTTAATAATACCCATTTGCATCCACTATTTTAGGACTTAAAATGAGGAGATTAAAAGCTATTTATGTCCATTTCTTTGTAGTTAAATACCCCTCCAAATTGCCTCATTTCTCATCAAAACACTTAAAACTACAACAAATTTTATTAGACAATGTTGGGTTCAATCCTTTTCTGCTTGGCTTTGCTTATTGCCATCCCTACTAATCAAGCACAAAATTTAGTAACTACAACATGCGATAAAACCTTATATAAAGATTACTGCAAATCTGTTATGGGATCAGCCTCAGCAACCGACCTGCCAGGTCTCACCAAATTTGCACTCAATGCAGCATCATCAAAAGTCACCGACATAACCAGCCAAATTAAGAAACTCTCTAGCTCAGCTTCAGATGCAGTCGTTCAGCAATGTCTGACGGATTGCTCTTCCAATTATGAAGACGCAGCTTATCAAATTGTGAGCTCAACAGAAGCTGTTGCTACTAAAGGTTTTAGCGATATCAACATATGGATGTCTTCAGCCATGACCAACGGTGACACATGCGAGCAAGGATTCAAGGAAAAGAAAGTTACATCTCCATTGACTGACCTTAACACACAGTTTAAGCAGCTTTGCAGCATCATCTTTACCATGTCCAATCTCGCCAACGCTTAATTAAACTGTGAACCTTCACGAGCACCTACTCTACAAATTTATAAAAAAAATTTGGAGAAGATTTTCAGTTGCTTCTCAAAGCATGCATGTAAAAAAGATTAATTTTGGCGTTGTAGCCTTTAATCTTCGGACTTATAAAAAATTTTATGAGAAGATTTTCAGTTGCTCTATCGCTCTTTAATACGAATTACTTTATAAATTCAATTCATCATATCCAATGGCCATTTGGACTTTTATCGATCAAAGCATGAATTTATACAGTAGATGCCTTACTCACGTTGGCTCAAGAAGTGGTGGAATGGGCACATGGATGTACCTACTCACAAAACTAAATGATCATCGCGAGTGAGGCAGAGGTCTATCCTCCGCTCCCTCTAAGAATAACCTAAAATATAAGTTTCAAATTTTAATACTATTAATTTGTAAAATTAATTACAATTTATTTAAAAAAATATTACAATTTATTGTACATTATATAAATACTTAAATTGTACGATCTCTCTATTAATAAAAATAAAAATAATAATTTTCAATAATTTTTATTTGACAAACGTTTCAAACTGTCTATATAAATCAAAATTTGAAAAAAAAAAAATTTTCTAGGCAGGTCATATAAAAGAAATATAGAGTTAACATGAATAGCCTTGTTTTGTATGATTAATAACAAAAGAAGTCACTAATTCAAGTTGAGAGATTCACTTGTAATTAAATTAAATTATGATAGTCAATTATAAATTTATTTAGAGCATGTGTGGTGTAAAAAAATTCTATATGATTTTATATAATTTATTTGCAAATTTAATATTAATTGTTTCATTTGAATAAAAATTTTATTAAATTAGTTATAATTTTAACTTTTTAAATTCATGAAATTGCTTATAATTGAACTAAATTCTGACAAAATAGTCAGAATTTTTAAACAATTTCCATTATTTTAAGTTTATATTTTCATAAGATTAAAAATGCGATTTTTATTTAATTTTTTTCTAAAATACCTCTATTTTTTTATTTTATCAAATCAAACACACTATATTAATAAAAATTTATTTATAATTAAATTTTATTTAAAATTTTATTTATAATTAAATTTTTATTTAAAAATTAAAATAAATTTTTTTAGTGAAGATAAACCAAACACTATATTAAACTTCAGATCTATTAAACTTATTAGTTTTTCAGATATTTTAGTTGTCAATTAATTAGTTTATCATAAAAAACGATGATTTTTATTATTATATACAAGGGTGAGTAACAATTAACAAATACCTGGATTGTAGATTGATTGGTTAATAATAATCACATGCTGGTTATTGCAACTTTTTTTTTTTTTTTTTATGTGATGGGCAGTTACGAATATTTTAAAGTTTATGATGAATGGTCCGATAAAAAAGAAAAATTCTTCTAGTAATTTTTTTTATTGAAATTATCGATATTTAAAATTTACTAGATTTTAATTAATTCTGTTTGATCAGATAAAACTGCTAATATGATTTGATCCAGACAGAACTACAAAAATAGTAAAGGTCTTCCAACAACTAAAGCTCACTTGACTTTACTTAATTCAGTTTAATCTGAATAGAACTATAAGGTGTCAAAAAAACCAAGATAAAAAAAATTTCAAACACTTAAGAACAAAAAAAATGTTTCTACAACGCTTATAACTCAAACTTTTATTTTGAATTGATTTTGCTTGACGATTACAATGCAAGGAAGAGGAGGTATTTATACAAACTCCAAATTAATATAAACCACCAATATGCTCATGATTAAAATATTTAAAACCACACACATTACACCTGACACCATATCAACCATACACGTGGAAAAAACTAACTTCACACCAATACTATTCATCATTTCTTTCTTTTAATCTTAGCCACATAACTTTTCTTCTATTCTTTTCTTTTAATTTTAACCACAACTTTTCTTTTTTTATTAAGACCACATATATGTCAGAACAAAACAAGTTTAGTTATTCATCGCCTCCCTTTAAACTTGTTTTATGAGACTAAACAAAATTCTCAACCTCACAAAATCTTCAGTTTTTAGTGCTTAGTGAATATATTTGCAATTTGATCTTGAGACTTCACATATTCTAGTTTCACATCTTGTTTTGTAACACATTCTTTTATGTAATGGTACTAGGTATTGATGTGTTTGCTTCGATCATAATACACTGGATTCTTGGCTAAAGCTATTGCTAACTTGTTGTCAATGTAAATCTCTGTTGGTTCTTCTTATTTCAGGCTTAGCTCCTTTAACAAATTTCTCAGCCAAATTGCATGACAAACATATGAAGTAGCAACTACATACTTAACTTCACATGTTGACAAAGTGATAAGTGGTTGCTTTTTTGACATCCATGTGAAAGTAGTATTTCCTATGAAAAATACAAATCTTGTAGTGCTTTTTTGATCATCTAAATCTCTACTCCAATCACTGTCACTATGTCCAACAAGCTTGCAATCATTAGAAATGGAATAGAATAACCCAAAGTTAATTGTACTTTTGAGGTAGCTGTCACGACCCAAAACAGGGGCCATGACCGGCGCTAGGGAACTGGAATTCTTTCGAATCCGGAACCCGTAGCAAACCTAAAAAAAAAATAAACATGCAATAATAATAACAATATATAATGCAGCGGAAATAAAAATCATACATATCATAATAACAATCCACCACGGGATTTAAATTAAATACTCATCTCATATATATAAATCTTTTAATACAAATCCAATTCAAATATATATAATACAACATCTCTTTAAATATTTAATGACTACTGCAGTGTCTAGATAAAATAAAACTCAAGACTCAGAGAAGCAGTTTACATAAAAAAGCTGGGGCGGAAGAAATCCGGCGTACAGGCCTGCTAATGAGGTCTGAAGAAGATGACTCTCCTGAAAAATTAGTCAATGGAGGGGAGTCAGACCTCACCGAGTGAATTACTATAATATATATACATGCATACTAAATGACAATGCATACAACCAACAATATATATCTAATATGTATATATACATGCAAATACACACAGATGCAATAAAATCATTTTATATATATTTCATTGAAAATCATCGTTTATGAAGGATCAAATAGAACCCTATGATATCGAAACATCAAACAGTGTTAGATAACACTCTAGCCATACAAGCTCACTTAATCCAAATATATCCACTTAATCCATTTAGACAGTAGACTGACCCCGAGACACTAAGTCAATCGAGCTCCAGTAGTCTGACTATCAGTGTGATTGGCCCCGAGACACTTGGTCAACCGAACTCCAGCAATCACACTCCCAAATCATATCTCACACATCAGATCATCAAATTCAATCAATATCCACAAATGGTTAGTACTATAGCCTAAATACTATAGGCGCACCAGTACGTACTCGGTCCTAGTGCTGCCTACTAGGTAGCACGTTCTATTGATATCCTTCATTAATAAATATAAAACATCCATTCACAAATAAATGATGCATGAATTTAAATAAAATAATAATATAAACCATATATATACCGGAAATATATCAAAAGTAAATCAGGTGTATTTCGAGTATATATATGTCAAATGAATCCAATCAAATTATAAATTAAGCTAGAAATATATTTAAAAATATTTTAAATATAATTTATTAACAAAACATGCATATAATTTAATATATACCAAAAATAAACTAAATATAAACTTAAGTAATAATCAAATTATTTATGCATATTTAATCAAAATAAAACATGCATTTCTAAATCATGTATCCTAAGCATATATATATAAAATAGTAACTCACAAATTAGTGCGCTCCTCGAGATGGATCCGACGGGCCTGGTCCACTAGGCCTCGGTCTCGGCGCAACTAAACAAACAATAACGACAGAAATCAGAATAAACCTAACAGAAAATCCTAGAAACTCGATCTAGAATATTAGACACAGAATTGAAATTAGGGTTCAACCGGACATCACGTTTTACGAGAATTCTACCAAAAATTCGGCACAGAACCTCCCATGTAAAACGGACATCTCTCTACTCAAAGATTAGAGCCAACCCTGCAAACAAACACACTTCAAAAAATAGGCACAACAACAAATCCACAACCCCTCGGTCGGACTCCAAACTACAGTCTACCGATCGGGATCTACAAACACATAACAATTTCAGAAATGCCAAAAATACCCTTATAACATAGAAATACATTTTATAGGTAAAATTATATAATTAACCTTAAAACACTGTAAAAACCGATAAAAACTCATTTTATTAGTAAAATCGTATATTATATATATAATTAAAAATAATTCACGAAAATAGTTTTAATTAGTTAAAAATACTAAAAAATTTGTAGAAATCATTTTTATACCTTAAATAACTATTAAAACCAATTAAATTACATTTTTAACAAATTTGTGTAAAATTACCAAAATACCCCTATATATATAAATATACTATAATTACTTCAAAAAAATCACCAAAAATAGTATAATTATCCAAAATTAATTTTATCAACATATTTATCAATAATTAAACTCAATTAACCAATTAAATTCAATTAAAAACACAATTAACCCTATTTTCCAAAAATTACATAAACTTAAATAATTCAAAATAAATACTTAGAAATTCATAAAAATTCCAAATAAATTCCTATAATTTATTTAAACACCTAATTTAACCATAAAACACAATTTCATAATTTAAATAATTAATTTCCGAAAATTAGAAAATAATATTAAAATATTCAAAAATACCCAAAAATCCAAATAATTTCCAAAAATTCTACAAAAATTCATACATGTATATTAATCTACTAGGATCAACATTTGTGAAGGAATTTTTCATGAATCAATCAATTCGAAGCTCAAAAAAATCGAAAACCCTAATATGGCCGAAATTGAAAATTCGAAACCTAAGCAAATCAACACCATTTTAGCTCAAAACAAAGCTAAAATCACACTCATTGGAGCTCAAGGAGAAGAAAAAGACCAGCGATGTCGAAAATGGTGGGCGGAATCGTGATCGACGGCGAGGAGAGGAAGTTTCGGCCAAATGGGGAAAATGGGAGCTAACCGACACCGAGGAAGGAGCTTGGGGCGGCGGAGGAGCTGGCTAGGGAAGGCGGAGCTGCTGGCGGCACACCGACGGTAGGGGAACGGCAGTTGCAGTGGTGGTGGGTGATCGGGCACGGGAAGGAAGAAGAGAAGGGAAGAAGAAAAGAAAAGAAAAGAAAAGAAAAAGAAAAAGAAAAGAAAAAGAAAAAGAAAAGAAAAAGAAAAAGAAAAAAAAAATAATTTTAATAAAATATTTGAAAAAAATCACATCCACACACTTAATATTTAATATGTTAAAATTTAATATTAATTAAAAATAATTAAATAACAATAAAATAATTAATTAATTAATAAAATATTAGGGTAATATATTAAACCCTAATTAAATAAATATTTACACGCATAGGCTTTGTTTAGTATTTTAAAAATACGTATGAGTTCATGCAAGTTCAAAAATATATTTAATATAATTAATAAAAAAATATTTACGTGAAAATTTCTCCGAAAATGAAAGTCTCGGAAAAATTTTACATAAAGCACTATAAATAATACACAATAATTAAAATAGGTTTAAATACACATCAACTCGTAAAAATATCGTAATATATATACAAAAATTATTAACACTGCATATCCCGGTACAATGTTAAAATATTTAAAAATACGGAATATTACAGTAGCGAAGTATTCTCTTTGCAACTTTGAGATGAGTGGTTATTGGAAATTCCATGTAGCGGTTCACCAATCCAATTGCATATAGAATATCAAGCCTCGTGCAAGTTAAATAGTGTAAACTTCTAACTAAACTTTTAAAGTATATTGAATCCAAGCTTTCTCCTTCTTCATGCTTAGATAATTTAATTCCATATTCCACTGGCATGCTTATTGGTTTGCAATTCTCTATTATGAACTCTTGAGAATTTCCTTTGTATAGCCTTCTTGTGAGATGAAAATTCCATCCTCTTATTATTTAAATTCAATGGTAATATAATACGTTATAAGCCCAATGTTTGTCATTTTGAACTCCATTGTCATTTCTTTTTTGAAATCTTTGAACATGTTGGGGTTGCTCTTGGTGAAAATCAAATCATCCACATATAGGCACACGATAAAGACATCTCCATCTTTGATTTTAAAATAGAGGGCATGTTCATATGGACATTTGATAAAGCCACTTTGTTGAAAATACTTGCCAATTCTGTTATTCCATGCTTTTGGAGCTTGCTTCAATCCATAAAGGGCCTTATTCAATTTTAGGGCTTTATTTTCATGTCCTTTCATAGTATAACCCATCGGTTGTTTGATGTAGACTTCTTCTTCAAGCACTCCATTTAGAAAGGTAGTTTTACCTCCATCTAGTGAATCTTTTGCTTATTTTGAGCTACTAAAGAAATAATAAATCTAACAATCTTTAAGCGTGCAACAGGAGCAAATACCTCATCATAGTCAATTTCAGTTTTTTGACTGTAACCTTTGGCAATTAGCCTTGCTTTGTGCTTTTTGACCTCTCCTTTAGCATTCTTTTTTATTTTGTAGACCTATTTAACACCAATTGGTTTATGTCCTTTTGGAAGAGCAGTGAGTTCCCATGAGTTATTCTTGTCAATGGCTTTGATTTCATCATCCATTGCATTTTTTCATTTTCATCTTATGTAGCTTTTTGGAAGTTCACTGGTTCACAATCAATAAAAAAAGTAAAAGTGATTGAGATTCTTGAGTTGATCAGTCACCTCAAAAAGATCTTGAATGCTTTTTGTGTGTTCTTCATTTCTTTTAGCCAAGAAAGATGACGGTGAATTTCCTTTATCATTTAGCATTGGTAAAGTAGGTGGTGTAGCGGGCTCTTACTGAGGTTCACCTAGTTGCTCCATTGGTGTTTGTTCTATTTCATCAAACTAAGGAAAAAAGTTAAAATTCATTTGTGGGAAAGTTGAACTCCTATTCACCTTCTTCGTCAAACATCACATCTCGACTGATCACAAACTTATTGTTGTTTAGATTGTATAGTTTCTACCCTGTTGAATAAGTAGAATAGCCAATAAAGATGTATCTTTCACTTTTATCATTAAGCTTAGTTATTTTTTCATCTAGCACATGAACATGGTCTACACTTATAAATACTCTAAGATGAGAAATTCAGGCTATCTTCCATTTTAAGCTTCTTGAGATGTCTTTTCCCAAACACTTCTTGTTGGAGATCGGTTGGACAGGTAGACTGCTATAGCTACTGCTTCAGCCCAAAATTATGTCGATAAATGTTTGCTTTTTGAGCATGATTTGTGCCATATCAAGGATGGTTCATTAAAAATGGCGACTCTCAACTTCAGTCCTTAAGTTGAAAGTATATAATTTTCTGAATTTTGATTTTTAATAGGAATAACGTCAATAAATGTGTGTGTATATATGCATATATGGGATCGCACGAGTATGTATAACAATTTGAAATTTTTGTAACCATTAGTTTCCTAATTTAAGCTATGACAGATAAAATCCATTTCAGAATTAGGAAAATTAAAATTTTCATGTGAAATGTCATGTCCTCCACCTAATAAGGGCAGGTGATCATATGATTAATTGATAGCTATTTCAACTCAGGGGAGGTCAAGCTCTTTCTTCGTAGATGAGATGTTAATAATACCCATTTGCATCCACTATTTTAGGACTTAAAATGAGGAGATTAAAAGCTATATATGTCCATTTCTTTGTAGTTAAATACCCCTCCAAATTGCCTCATTTCTCATCAAAACACTTAAAACTACAACAAATTTTATTAGACAATGTTGGGTTCAATCCTTTTCTGCTTGGCTTTGCTTATTGCCATCCCTACTAATCAAGCACAAAATTTAGTAACTACAACATGCGATAAAACCTTATATAAAGATTACTGCAAATCTGTTCTGGGATCAGCCTCAGCAACCGACCTGCCAGGTCTCACCAAATTTGCACTCAATGCAGCATCATCAAAAGTGACTGACATAACCAGCCAAATTAAGAAACTCTCTAGCGCAGCTTCAGATGCAGTCGTTCAGCAATGTCTGACGGATTGCTCTTCCAATTATGAAGACGCAGCTTATCAAATTGTGAGCTCAACAGAAGCTGTTGCTACTAAAGGTTTTAGCGATATCAACATATGGATGTCTTCAGCCATGACCAGCGGCGACACATGCGAGCAAGGATTCAAGGAAAAGAAAGTTACATCTCCATTGACTGACCTTAACACACAGTTTAAGCAGCTTTGCAGCATCATCTTAACCATGTCCAATCTCGCCAACGCTTAATTAAACTGTGAACCTTCACGAGCATCTACTCTACAAATTTATAAAAAAAATTTGGAGAAGATTTTCTGTTGCTTCTCAAAGCCTGCATGTAAAAAGCATTAATTTTGGCGTTGTAGCCTTTAATCTTTGGACTTATAAAAAATTTTATGAGAAGATTTTCAGTTGCTTTATCGCTCTTTAATACGAATTACTTTATAAATTCAATTCATCATATCCAATGGCCATTTGATCTTTTATCGATCAAAGCATGCATTTATACAGTAGATGCCTTAATCACGTTGGCTCAAGAAGTGGTGGAATGGGCACATGGATGTACCTATTCACAAAACTAAATGATCATCGCGAGTGAGGCAGGGGTCTATCCTCCGCTCCCTCTAAGAATAACCTAAAATATAAGTTTCAAATTTTAATACTATTAATTTGTAAAATTAATTACAATTTATTTAAAAAAATATTGCGATTTATTGTACATTATATAAATACTTAAATTTTACTATCTCTCTATTAATAAAAATAAAAAAAATAATTTTCAATAATTTTTATTTGACAAACGTTTCAAATTGTCTATATAAATCAAAATTTGAAAAAAAAAAAAAAAATTCTAGGCAGGTCATATAAAAGAAATATAGAGTTAACATGAATAGCCTTGTTTTGTATGATTAATAACGAAAGAAGTCAGTAATTCAAGTTGAGAGATGCACTTGTAATTAAATTAAATTATGATAGTCAATTATAAATTATTTAGAGCATGTGTGGTGTAAAAAAATTCTATATGATTTTATATAATTTATTTGCAAATTTAATATTAATTGTTTCATTTAAATAAAATTTTTATTAAATTAGTTACAATTTTAACTTTTTAAATTCATGAAATTGCTTATAATTGAACTAAATTCTGACAAAATAGTCAGAATTTTTAAACAATTTCCATTATTTTAAGTTTATATTTTCATAAGATTAAAAATGTGATTTTTATTTAATTTTTTTTTAAAATATCTCTATTTTTTTTATTTTATCAAATCAAATACACTGTATTAATAAAAATTTATTTATAATTAAATTTTATTTAAAAATTAAAATAAATTTTTTTAGTGAAGTTAAACCAAACACTATATTAAACTTCAGATCTATTAAACTTATTAGTTTTTCAGAAATTTTAGTTGTCAATTAATTAGTTTATCATGAAAAACGATGATTTTTATTATTATATACAAGGGTGAGTAACAACTAACAAATACCAGAATTGTAGATTGATTGGTTAATAATAATCACATGCTGGTTATTGCAACTTTTTTTTGTTTTTTTTAATGTGATGGGCAGTTACGAATATTTTAAAGTTTATGATGAATGGTCCGATAAAAAAGAAAAATTCTTCTAGTAACTTTTTTATATTGAAATTATCGGTACTTAAAATTTATTAGATTTTAATTAATTCTGTTTGATCAGATAAAACTGCTAATATGATTTGATCCATACAGAACTACAAAAATAGTAAAGGTCTCCCAACAACTAAAGTTCACTTGACTTTACTTAATTCAGTTTAATCCGAATAAAACTACAAGGTGTCCAAAAAATCAAGATAAAAAAAATTTCAAACACTTATGAACAAAAAATATGTTTCTATAACGCTTATAACTCAATCTTTTATTTTGAATTGATTTTGCTTGACAATTACAATGCAAGGAAGGGGAGGTATTTATACAAACTCCAAATTAATATAAACCACCAATATGCTCATGATTAAAATATTTAAAACCACACACATTACACCTGACACCATATCAACCATACACGTGGAAAAAACTAACTTCACACCAATACTATTCATCATTTCTTTCTTTTAATCTTAGCCACACAACTTTTCTTCTATTCTTTTCTTTTAATTTTAACCACAACTTTTCTTTTTTTATTAAGACCACATATATGTCAGAACAAAACAAGTTTAGTTATTCATCGCCTCCCTTTAAACTTGTTTTATGAGACTAAACAAAATTCTCAACCTCACAAAATCTTCAGTTTTTAGTGCTTAGTGAATATATTTGCAATTTGATCTTGAGACTTCACATATTCTAGTTTCACATCTTGTTTTGTAACACATTCTTTTATGTAATGGTACTAGGTATTGATGTGTTTGCTTCGATCATAATACACTGGATTCTTGGCTAAAGCTATTGCTAACTTGTTGTCAATGTAAATCTCTGTTGGTTCTTCTTATTTCAGGCTTAGCTCTTTTAACAAATTTCTCAGCCAAATTGCATGACAAACATATGAAGTAGCAACTACATATTCAGCTTCACATGTTGACAAAGTGATAAGTGGTTGATTTTTTGACATCCATGTGAAAGTAGTATTTCCTATGAAAAATACAAATCTTGTAGTGCTTTTTTGATCATCTAAATCTCTACTCCAATCACTGTCACTATGTCCAACAAGCTTGTAATCATTATAAATGGAATAGAATAACCCAAAGTTAATTGTACTTTTGAGGTAGCGAAGTATTCTCTTTGCAATTTTAAAATGAGTGGTTATTGGAAATTCCATGTAGCGGTTCACCAATCCAATTGCATATAGAATATAAGGCCTCGTGCAAGTTAAATAGCGTAAACTTCTAACTAAACTTTTAAAGTATATTGGATCCAAGCTTTCTCTTTCTTCATGCTTAGATAATTTAACTCCACATTCCACTAGCGTGCTTATTGGTTTGCAATTCTCTATCATGAACTTTTTGAGAATTTCCTTTGTATAGCCTTCTTATGAGATGAAAATTCCATCCTCTTGTTATTTAAATTCAATGACAATATAAAACGCTATAAGCCCAATGTTTGTCATTTTGAACTCCATTGTCATTTCTTTTTTGAAATCTTTGAACATGTTGGGGTTGCTCTTGGTGAAAATCAAATCATCCATATATAGGCACACGATAAAGACATCTCCATCTTTGATTTTAAAATAGAGGGCATGTTCATATGGACATTTGATAAAGCCACTTTGTTAAAAATACTTGCCAATTCTGCTATTCCATGCTTTTGGAGCTTGCTTCAATCCATAAAGGGCCTTATTCAATTTTAGGGCTTTATTTTCATGTCCTTTCATAGTATAACCCATCGGTTGTTTGATGTAGACTTCTTCTTCAAGCACTCCATTTAGAAAGGTAGTTTTACATCCATCTAGTGAATCTTTTGCTTATTTTGAGCTACTAAAGAAATTATAAATCTAACAGTCTTTAAGCATGCAACAAGAGCAAATACCTCATCATAGTCAATTTTAGCTTTTTGACTGTAACCTTTGGCAATTAGCCCTGCTTTGTGCTTTTTGACCTCTCCTTTAGCATTTTTTTTATTTTATAGACCTATTTAACACCAATTGGTTTATGTCCTTTTAGAAGAGCAGTGAGTTCCCATAAGTCATTCTTGTCAATGGCTTTGATTTCATCATCCATTGCATTTTTTCATTTTTCATCTTATGTAGCTTTTTGGAAGATCACTGGTTCACAATCAATAAAAAAGTAAAAATGATTGAGATTCTTAAGTTGATCAGTCACCTCATAAAGATCTTGAATGCTTTTTGTGTGTTCTTCATTTCTTTTAGCCAAGAAAGATGGCGGTGAATTTCCTTTATCACTTAGCATTGGTGAAGTAGGTGGTGTATCGGGCTCTTACTGAGGTTCACCTAGTTGCTCCACTGGTGTTTGTTCTATTTCATCAAACTAAGGAAAAAAGTTGAATTCATTTGTGGAAAAGTTGAACTCCTATTCACCTTCTTCGTCAAACATCACATCTCGATTGATCACAAACTTATTGCTGTTTAGATTGTATAGTTTCTACCCTTTTGAATAAGTAGAATAGCTGATAAAGATTTATCTTTCACTTTTATCATCAAGCTTAGTTATTTTTTCATCTAGTACATGAACATGGTCTACGCTTATAAATACTCTAAGATGAGAAATTCAGGCTATCTTCCATTTTAAACTTCTTGTGATGTCTTTCCCCAAACACTTCTTGTTAGAGATCGGTTGGACTGGTAGACTGCTATAGCTACTGCTTCAGCCCAAAATGTTGTTGATAAGTGTTTGCTTTTGAGCATGATTTGTGCCATATCAAGGATGGTTCTATTTTTTCTTTCTGCAATGCCATTTTGTTTTAGAGATCTCAAAACAGTGAGAAAACATCGAATTCCATTTGTTTCATACAACTCTTGAAATTCATTTGAAGTGAATTCTCCTATTTGATATGGTCTTATTGCTTTAATCTTTTGACCACTTTTATCGTCCATAATAGCTTTAAATGTCTTGAATACTTTAAAGATCTTTGATTTTTTGCTTTAAGAAATATGCCCAAGTTTTTCTTGAAAAATCAATAATAAAAAGAAGGAAATAGTTATTTTTATTGAGAGAGCTTAGAGTAGTTGGCCAACACACATTGGTATGAATGAGCTATAATTTCTTCTTAGCTCTTGAGTATGATTCGTTGGAAAAACTATTTCTAAATTACTTTCCAAGTAAACACCTTTCACAGAACTGATACGGATGGATGATGTAACGTAGTCCTCTTACCATTCTTTTCTTTAATAATAGTTCCAAGCTTCCAAAGTTGAGGTGTCTAAATAGAAGATGCCATAACCAAGATGCATTTTTCTAATAAACTTTCAAATACTTTAAAATATCATTTTGAATATTCAAAGAAAATAATATGTTCTTTGACATTTTTACTTTGGCTATTAAATCTCCTTTGCCATCTCTTATAAAAAGACTACAATCTTTCGTGTGAATATCATAACCTTTTTCTAAAAGTTGACCCAAACTTAAAATATTGCATGTCATATCAGGCATATAATAAACATCAGAAATTAATTGATGACTACCATTTTTAGTATAAATAAGGATGTTACCTTTTCCTTTTATTGATCTTTTTAAATTATCACCAAAGGAACATTGCCAGCCATTGATTCGTTGAGTTCCATGAATATACCTCTTTTTTCACACATATGGTTGCTTGTACCAATATCAAGGTACCAAGTCTTTCTTTAATCTCCAACATTTTCTTTGCAGGCTAGTAGTAGTATCTCTTTCTCCTCGATCTTTGCTTTAACATAATTGATTTTTTCTTCAACCTTACTGCTGGGAGCTCTGCATTCTAATGCATAATTATGACAATTATAACATTGAACTTGAGATTTATTGTGAATTGAGTTTGGATTGCCTCTCCTATGATTTCTTATAGAACTTTCACCTTTCTCATAGTTGTTGAAGTTACTATTATAAGAACTCCAACCTTGTCCATGACCACAACTTCTACCTTGTTCGCGCCTTTACTTTGACCACATTGATTTCTTTCATTGCCTTGGCTTTCATGCATATCTTTGAGTTATAGTTTGAGGAGTTGCTCAGAGATTCCTTGCTTCTTCTTATGCTTCTGTTTATAGGTTTATAATGAGCCTAGAAGCTGATCAATTTCATTTCCTCTAAGTCTTTAGTGTCTTCTATAGTTACAATAATATGTTCAAACTTTGGGTCTAATAAGCAGAGTATCTTTTCCATTATTCTTAAATCTTTTAACTTATCACCATTTCTTTTTAGTTGATTAGAAATAGCCAAAACTCTAGGAAAATAATCAAAAACGGTCTCACCTCCTTTCATGTGCAGAGATTCAAACTCTCCACTTAAAGTTTAAAGACATACCTTCTTTACTTTTTCTTCTCCTTTAGATTATGTTTGGAGCTTCTCCTATGCTTGTGTAGGTTGTATGAAATTTTCTCAAAATTGTCATCATCTAGGGCTTGATAGATAAGAAAGAGAGCCTTCTTGTCCTTATTTCTTGAATCTTTTAAACTATCATTTTCAAACTGGGATAATGATGCCTTATTTTGTGGTTTACTGTAGCCTTTCTCTGCGATATCCCAAACATCATGTGCACCAAGGAGAGTGTTAATCTCAATTATTGCATAGTTTTTCGATTTAATTTCCATAGAATTTATTAATATTTTATTTTGCTTATTATTTATATTTAGTATTTTATTAGGATTTTAGTTTATTAGCTTGATTTTATTTCCTTTTTAGTTTCCTATTTAATTTATACATTTTTTGTATGGTTTTATAGGAATTTTGCTTTCTTAAAGAGTTAAGGATTCAAGCTAATAATTAAGGAGCTATTTAGGAAGTTATTTTCCTAATTGGAGGAGGTTTTGAAGAAGAAAAATTGCTATTTTGGTCTTTGGACGAATTTAGGGTATTTTTCCCTATAAATAAAGAATTTTAACTCTAGGTTAAAGAGAGCCCTTAAGGGATTAGACACTGAAAAAATACAAACAAAAGCTCAAGAAGGTGAACAAGGGTTTGAAGATTGAAGTAAGCTAAAATAAATTTTATCTATTCTTCTTATTCATTATCTTATTATTTATTTTATGTTTATAATTTTTTTAAAGCCATGTTTGGCTAATCTTTTATTTTAGAGTTTGGTTTTGGAGTAACTAGTTAGACTTGTTAGGATTTTTATTTCTTATTAATGATTTGATTTTCATTCATTTTTATGAGTTGTTCTTAATATCTTGTATTCAATTAAGGGCCCAATTATTTGCATGTTTATGGGTAAGTTGCTATCAATGAAAGTTGAGTAATTTACTAGCTTATAACTCATAAGACTTAAGAACCTTGATTATGAAAGTAGACGAATTCTTCAAGGATTAATAAATTACTAAGCAACTTAATGAGCACTAATTAATTGACTTGACCATGAAAATAGGCGGTAATTAGTTTTGGCATGATTGAATGATTTCGAATGAGACTTTAGGTAATTTATAGTAGTTTATCCCTTGAATATGATTAATGAAATAGTTGAACTTAATTTTGTAATTCAAGTTTGTTGACTTTAGCAATAATAAATCTTAATTTTTATCTTAACAAACTTAATTTTAAGCATTTAATTTGTTCATTTAAGTGTGTATAAGTTAGGACTATTGGAAGTTAAAATGAAGCATAATTATCTTGGGCTAATTGGACCTTTGAGATTCAAAGAGACTTTTGACATCCTTAGAGCTTTATAATGAGAAATTTATCTTCTTCACATTTGAAGTATACATTTTGAGCTTTATGAATTGGGATTATTTGTTAAAATCCAAGTTCATTTGGTTATGCAAATTTTGAGTCAAAATCCATGTATATGTCTGCCATCTCAAACTGCACATCTCTTAGTATTTTGGACATATCTTGAGTTACAGAAGTCCAATTAAGGTGATTCAAAATGATATGAAAAGATAAGTCAAATATATACAAAGTTTATGCAGAAATCATGGGAAAATTAAAATTTTTTCAGGAGTAAATCATGGCTTCAACTTGTGTATAGTTGTCTAACAGTATTCTGCATTTCTGATTGTATAGCTCTTAGTATTTTAGACATATCCTGAGCTACAGAAGTCAAATTTAGGTGATTAAAAATGATATGAAAAGATAAGTCAAATATATAAAATTTTTATGATGAAATTATCAGCAAATTAAATTTTATTTAGGAGAAAATCACAGCTTCAACTTGGGTATAGCTGTCTGATAGTATTCTGCATTTCAAATTGTATAGCTCTTAGTATTTTGGACATATCATGAGCTACAGACATCCAATTTAGGTGATTCAAAATGATATGGAAATATAATTCAAATATCTACAGTTTCTATGAAGAAAGTATGGATAAATTCAAACTTCTTAAGTAGCCAATCATGGTTTCATTCCATGAATAGTTGTCTGACATCATCACTTTCAATAATACAAAATATAGACATTGGACACATTATTTGCACCTCCAACAACTATATTTTTAAGTATAAATACCTCTAGATATGAATGAAATTTAAGAAAATTGTTTATCATTCATTCATTCTTAAGCATTCATTGAGCTCTCAAATTCTTTTAAATAATTCTTTGTTTATATAAATCTTGTGAGAGTTGGGTGTGTGTTAGAAATAGAATTTCTTTTCATCTTAAATCTTGGGTTAGATTATAAGAGAAGTGGGATTTATTTCCAAAGGAATTGGTTTAAGTGTTGTCAAATGAAACACTTGGGTTTTGATTTTTTGAGTGAGCCTTGAAAACTCATGTTATAAGATTATAAGAGTGAGCTATAAAACTCTTGTATAATCTCAATATTGTGAATAAGATTGTGGGTAATTGAAAATCATAACTTGGGGTTAAGTTAGGTGGAGACGCAGGATTGTTGTTGAATCGGAACTCCTTAAATCTTTGTGTTCTTCATTCTTCCTTCTCAACTTCTATTTAATTCTTGTAAAGAATTCTTTTAATTTCTTATTTTTATTTGATAGTCCTATTCACCCCCCCTCTAGGACTCTTTTCAAAGTCCTAACTAGTGAAACAAACTCAATCTCTAGTTTATCCCTTTTGATTTAATTAGATTAATTAGAGTTGGCATTTTATTTTGATTTATTTAGTTTAATTCTTACAATTTAATTTGATTCTTATAATTTAATTTGATTTGTGCTAGTTAGGAAAAATTGATTGACAATTAGTGCTTAGTATCATTTCCTCATGGGAACGAAACTTTACTTATCACTTTATTACTTGCCATAAGCTGTACACTTATGGAGTTATGCTAATAGAGAGCATTCATTTTGATACTCCAATTATGGTAATTGTTGTTATTGGGTGTTGGAACTTGGAAGGATGCCACAGTATTTTTCATATTGCTTAATCTGGAAAGAATTTGCAAAATCCAATTGCACAGATGAATCCAGAATGCCGAAAAACCTAAAGAGGGACTTTGGTAAAAAAGTTAACAGCTTAGTTAATGGCTCAGTTAATAGCTTTTCAGCTCAGTCAACAGCTTGATAAATTGCTAAGCGGCTTGGTCATGGTCAACAGCTTTAACTCGATTGACTTAGTGGCTTGACTAGGTTGAGTTGATGCTATTTTCAAGAAAAAATTTTCAACAGCGATTGGTGGCATGAGTAACCTCCAATTGGGCTGATTACGGTACCTTGGATTTGTCTAGTCGAGATCTTCAATTTGATATGCTATGGCATATATTTTTGGCCAAGCTCTAATACCACTTTATTGAAAAAAAAAAAGATAAAAAAATCTTAGGAACAAAAAAAATGTTTCTACAACTCTTATAACTCAAGCTTTTATTTTGAATTATTTTTTCTTGACTATTATAATATAGGGAAGAGGAGGTATTTATACAAACTTCAAATTAATATAAACCACTCAATATGCTCATAATTAAAATATTTAAAACCACACACATTATACCTAACACCATACAAAACCATACACGTGGAAAGCCAACTTCATACTAACTCTAATAATCATTCCTTTCTTTTAATCTTAGACATAACTTTTCTTTTGTTGCTTTCTTTTAATCTTAGCTGTAACTTTTCTTTTGTTGATTAAGATCACATATATGTCATAACAAAACAAGTTTAGTTATTCAGCATAAGGACAACAAAAATTTTTCAACAAATAATTTAATACTACTACATACTTTTATATTCAAATTCAAA
The DNA here is from genome assembly GCA_947683625.1 of Mallotus nudiflorus. NCBI lineage: Eukaryota > Viridiplantae > Streptophyta > Magnoliopsida > Malpighiales > Euphorbiaceae > Mallotus > Mallotus nudiflorus. The sequence continues at coordinate 4,657,667 of CANTUR010000117.1, read as the reverse complement.
ATTTAACTTAAATGAAAACAACTCCCTAATTGTTGGTCTTAATGCTTGTTAGTTCCTAACAATTTTTTTTAACATTAAAAGGGAGTTTAAAAGCTATATTAACATAAATAAGGGAATGTTACTCTGATTCTATCTTAAAACATTAGTTGTTGAATGTTTGGAGTAGCTACTTGAAAGTGATGTACTCTTATATAACTTTTAGTTGCCAATTGTCCAAGGTAGTCTGCACATTGATTTGCCTTCCAAAGAGAATGAACACTATCAACCTCGCAACTTTACAATAGTCTTTTAATTTCTTGGGTAAGGGATAAATGGCATTTATGCAAAAGTATATTAAATATAAATTTATTACTAGTTTTAGAATGAGGTTAATTACCAAACTATGGTAAAGAACTAAATAAATTCTCATTTTATGGTACTATCTAAACTAATTCCCTTTTTTATGGTATGTTATGAAATAATTTTTCATTTTGTGGTACTTTTGGATGAGGTGGAGGGGAGAGAAATGTTTTCACTCAAACCACCACTGCTGGTGCTAGTGGCTTTATCATTATGCCGCTACCAGCAATGGTGGTATGAATGTGATTAATTTTTTTCTTATCCATCATGGAAGAAAATGTTTGTCCACCCACCCCCCCCCTCCCCCCCCCCAATTTGACACTTTTATCATGGTGTCCTAATAATTGTTAAATGATTATTCCTACTTTTTTAATATTATAATTATATAAGTAATTATTTGATTATGATTATGTTTTTTTAATAGTTAGTTAGTAACTAATAATTATGTAATGATTGTTAATAATAATGATAATAATTATTATTAATTTTTTAAAGTTATTTAAGTTAATTGTTTAATATAAAATAGAAAATTTAAAAATAAAATTTGTATTGATTTTTAATCTACAAAACGTCTTATTCGTTAGTCACCACTCAAGTCTTCTTTCATCATGTATATATATTTATGGGTATGAATATTTATATATTGAAAAATCATTATTTGTTGATTAATGTTTGATAACTCCGAATTGATATTTTGCTTATGGAACCTGCATGGACGAGGAGAATGGGTAAAGGGGTGGGGTTTCCTCCATAAACACTTTGAAGCTTAAGTCAGTAATGATATGAGAAAAAAATATAATAAAGCAAATAGGCATAATAAAATAGAGAATAAAGAGCGATTGTTTGGATGATATGATGATGGAGTAATGGAATGATGTCTTGGTGATGTTATATTATGAGAATGGGGATATGAGTGAATATAAGAACATGAATGATATAAGATGTCATGAGATATATTTATAGGAGAAGGTATTGCTCAAACCTCTTAAGAATATAATTTCTTAGTCTTGTAGGATTGCCTTATTTAGGAGAGAAAGAGACTTCCTTTGTAGAGTAATCTTTCTAATTGAAATAGACTTCCTTATTAAGCTTTCTTTTTATTCAAGTAATCATTCTCTTTAGGAAAATATAACCCTTATTAGAATAGGATACTAATATGAGATATCAAGAATCCCCCATGAAAGTCTGTTCGGATAGTTATGTCTAACATATCATGTTCTGTAAATGATAAAAGATGCCATTGTATCTGATATGGAAGAGTGAGTTGAGGTGGCTAGCCTCAGTTATAAGAAAAGATAAAGTTTGGTACTGAGTCTTGAAATCATTATATAAGAACATTTTTTGAAGTGCCAACTGGACTTGAGTGCATAAAACTTGCAATAAAAATGCTTTAGGGTCAAAGATTAACCCGTCAGTGTGGAAACAACATGATGGAACCAGTCGTCATTGGAGTTTTGATGCTCGGTGTATTAAAAGTGCGGCCTGAGTGCCGAACCTCAGTATTATAGAAGCAACCTGAGGGTGCTAGCTTCAGTTACTGTACTTAGATGCTCGAGGCTTATATGCTCAGTGCAAGGACGCGAGGCTTACATGCTTGGAACCTCAGTACTATATAAGTGACTTGAGGGTGCCAGCTTCAGTCATTGGACTTAATCTTGGTGCATGATAAGCACGACCCAAGTGCCAAAGCTCAGTACTATATAAGCGACTTAATGGAGCTTTAGTTATTGGATATTATTGCTATTGAGTCCAAGTGCCATATGTTCTCAATGTATTAGAAGTACGACCTGAGTGCCATATGATGTTGCTCGATTTATAAACTTCAATGACTTTATTAATGGCAATTGCCTAGTCAGAATATTTATTGATGTTGAGTCTGAACATTATTATTGCAGATGTTTGATTTTCTAAGCATTTATTGTTAGTGGTATTTTTTACAAAAGGAAGGATGTTTGTGATCCTGGTAGTGAGTTTGAGCTCTTTCAATCTGAACTCCATAATATGGGATAGTAATTTAGTGAGGGTTTTAAAAATAATGGAAGGCGGTTTTAATTTGAGCTTCCACAGTTAAATTTAGATTTGCCCAATCCGAATTGTGAAATGAGCATTTGTGAATTAGGTGAAGGGGGGTCAATGTTGTACGCTTCTGAAATAGAGGATAGTGTGTGATGTTGGCTAGGATGTCTTGGAATTGCCCTTTGTTCTATCTGGATGTGTAGCAGATATACTTAACTCCATTCTTGAATTTCCCTTGTTGGATATTCTCTAAAATTTTCATGAAAGGATTTGCTTGAATGTTATTTGATCTGGCTTTGAACATGAACTACCATTTATTGTCTAAGCATGAGTGAGTGCTTGTCCGTCTTAGTGTTATTTGGTAATGTGTCTAATGTCTTTTGACAAACTCTACGTGTTGATGCTGAGTGAGATGTTCAGAGTGTCCGATTGTTTGGATTAATGGGTGCTTAAAGTAGCATCTTCAATAAATATGTTTTCCTTATTTATAGTGATAGATAAAAGAATAATAATTTTGGGATCATATAATCGATCTCATTTGATGGCCAGTCCTTGTGTAATAAATATATCAAATGTGAGTAATATATATTTTGCATGAATAATAATCATGTATATATGGACGAGCATCTATGTGTAGATGTGTAAGCGTGCTTGTATAACGAGTTATAAATATTCATATAAGAATAAATAAGATGCAAAAATAAATAAATTAAATAATATCAAGAGAAACTAGAGAAAGTTATCTCATGATGTACTTTTTTCCTTCCTTTGAATTCACGAATATTTATGTTCGTTGTGTGCTTTAATTGTTGATTGAATGACTTTGTCTTTGAAGATGCTACCTAAGTTTGTGTGTGCCCAATTTATTGGCATTTTGTGTATATCCAGCTTCATAAAAATATATCGTCCGAATATACAACTCCAAGATTATCAGTTGGATTAAGTTCCCAAAGGCCATGATGATTTTTTTTATTGATACTTATGAGTATCGATGTTGAGGTGCTCATGGTAACATCTACACTTGTATTGTTTTACTGTAATAATAAATAATAAAAAAATGAGAATCTCGGGCTTGGTTGATCCATCCCAATTAATGATCCATCCAAGTGATAATAATTTAAGAAAAATGGATATAAAAATAAATAATTAGGAAAAAAACTTATTTTAGTTGTAGTGCTCTTGTTCTGCCTCCTGAAGTAATGAATATTTATGTTCATTGTGGATATGAATAATTGTTGCCGATTAATTTGAAAAATCCATTAATTCCTCATGGAGCTCATGGTTCATTTATTTTTTTTGCTTTGCTATTTGAGCTCTTACTTGTTACTCAGAGTTTGAGAGTCCATGAAATTAATGCTCGATAATAGATGCTCGGATTTGCAAGGCTTTAGTGGACGGTACTCGTGTTGTTCGGATGCTCAGAGTCTAAGTGCTTATGAAGGGTACTTGTTGGATGCCCCATGTCCTAAGCTCGATGCTCAATTAATGCTCGGATATCAAAGGCTTTCAATGTTCAGCAAAAAATTATTTACTTTCTTTGATGCTCAGGCGCAGATTATTTGATGCTCAAACTCGGATGCTCGATGATCTCATGCTTTGAAACTTCATTACTTAAAGCTTGATGGATGCACACAAAGCAGATGTTTGGTATCCAACGCTCGTTTAAAGTTTTGACGTATGGAATTTAAAGGCTCAATAATAAAGAAAATGATTTCAGACATTCATTTCTAATTATTCCCCAGCTTCAGTGGTGCTTTGGTCCTCAGTTAGCTTAAATATATGAGTGTTAGTTCTCGGAAGCTCCATGCTTAATGCTCGGTGCTTGAATTCTCAGTATCCGGTATTTGATGTTTGATGTTCACTTGATACTCGATTTTAGTTTTGAGAGCCATTTGTTGAATACTCACATTCTTCAATCTCGGTATAAGGTCATGTGGTCTACCTTTGTGAATTTAGAGGAAAGCATGTAGTTCTTTTTGTCACTACGTTTGATCTTGGTGTCAAACTACTTCCAAGTCTCAATGCTCGGTGATTCATTTTGGTTGCCCAGCTGTCTTACTATTTGCTCTGAATTCTAACTTTAAAAATTATTTCATCCATAGTAGAACTTTCTTTAAAACTCAAAAGCTTATAATTTTGGCTCCTTTTCCATGCTAACTTATCATCATAGAAGGCTAATCCCACATCAAGTCAGTCGATAAGAATGCCATTACAACATTGTTGAACCTTTCATGCCTTGTGACTTAATCATCTAACCACACAACTCTGCTAATGTAAGGGAACTTAAAGCTCATCAATATCGTGATAATAGATGGATAGATCTCGAATGCCAGGCCTTTATGTTCTGCACCTTATTGAAGATACAATGAAGTTGTTGCTTATAGTTTGGAGCTCATTCTACCAATAATTTCTGAGCAATTCTTTATATACCAATCTACTGCTCAGGTAATTAGAAGCTTGAAGTTGCACAACTCTGTCAACTACTTGGGTACTTTAAGTCTTTACTTCAACTATCTCAAATCATGTGTGCCTCCGTCAATTGATAGCAAGCTACTAACCCCCAGAGGAAAAGTTTGAAGCCAAGATCATATTATAAACAACATGATAAACTTCTGAGGAATGTTAAGAATGGATCAATCTCCCATGTAAAGTAGATAAGAAAGTATTGCCCTGACCATCTTTGCACTATTTCAATATGAATTTATCACTAATGACTAAATTAGATTTCTTTATGATTATGCTTAGAGAAATTGTGATCTGATTGTGTCTTTGAGAGGTCGAGCAAAATTCCTAGCAAGCAAAGATAATTCAAAATTGTATTTGATTTTTTCCATAGACGGCATCACTTGATAACTCCTAATTGATATTTTGCTTATGGAACCTACATGGACAAGGAGAACGAGTAAAGGGGCGAGGTTTCCTCCATAAACACTTTGAAGCTTAAGTTAGTAATGATATAAGGAAAAAATATAATAAAGTGAATAGGTCTAATAAAATAGTGAATAAAGAGTGATTGCTTGGATGATGTGATGATGGAGTGATGAAATGATGTCTTGGTGATGTTGTATTATGAGAATCGGGAGATGAGTGAATATAAGAACATGAATGACATGAGATGTCATGAGATATATTTATAGGAGAAGGTATTGCTCAAACCTCTTAGGAATATAATTTCTTAGTCTTGTAGGATTGCTTGTTTAGGAGAGAAAGAGACTTCCTTTATAGAGTAATCTTCCTAATTGAAATAGATTTTCTTATTAAACTTTTTTCTTATTCAAGTAATCCTCCTCTTTAGGGGAATATAACCCTTATTAGAATATGATACTAATATGAGATATCAATGTTATATACATGTCTTAATCTTGGATTTTTTTTTTCTAAATTTATATATTTTCACATATCTTCTTTAAGAATTGAAAATGAAATGATGTATGTGACACAAAAAAAAAGTTTTATATGGACATTCAATTGCGCTTGCACCCCAAAATGGTTTAACTCAATTACTTTCATTATATTTATTTTTATATGATAAATTAAAATAATATATTTAAAATTTTCTTATCAATTAATATTGTTATAAATTATAACTTATTTTTATAGGTAGTAACTGTAGACACCCGATTCAATTAGTCCATGATAGGGGCGAATTGTGGATGCTTGGTTTGGTCAGCCCATATTAGAGTCTGATGACGAAAAATGTAAAATTTGAGTGCAAAAGGAAAATCCGAAATCTTCTTGATAATAAGCTTGAGGGTTGGAAACCTATAAACCTGAGCCCAAAACCCTTATAAGGTAAGCCCATCGCCTTGGCCCACCAGGCCAGTGCAGGGCAGGCTAAAGAGGCTATGCCTCTATGAAAAGGCGATCACCTCTATGGTAGCAAGTGAAGAGGCAATTGTTTCATCATAGAGGCACTGTCTCTACACCTTTCCACTTGGCTTTGTATTAAATACAGGGGTTATAATAGTGGTCAAGCGCAAGCCCACCTCAATTGGAGCTTAACCTTTAGTTTGAAAAAGAAATTTTTGGGAAAAGAAAAAGGCTAGAAAATGTAATGATGTAGGAGAGTAGTAGGGGGATAGGTTAGAGGTATGAATAAAAAGCAGAAAAGAGAAGGAGAAAGGAGAGAGAGAAAGAAAACTCTTAGCAATTGGGAAAGAAAAAAAAGAGAGTTTCAGAGGAAGAGAGCTATGGGGAGAGGAAGTAAAAAAAAACATTTTTGAGAGGAAAAAAAGCCTAGAGGTTGATTTTTCTTGAGAAGGAAAAGGGAAGAAACTTGCATTCAAGGGAAGATCAACATCCCTAATCATTTCTGAGGGCCAACTATATTTGGAAAGCTCATTCTTTAGTAATAATCTTAATCCTCTCTAAGTTCAATTCATAGATTTGCATGATTCATTTCTTACTTATTTATATAACTTTTAATGTATTTGTTTACTAGCTTTTATATTCATTCCCTTGTGTTTATTATTCATAATATGCCTTGCTTTTAATATGATTCACGAAGTTTTAGGTGTAGTTGTGTGTCTACTTTGTTTGCAATAGTAGATTTTTATTTGAAGAGAAAGTTTGCTAGTTTGAGAGTTGCTTGAGCCTGTTGATAAGGTAATCGCCTCTCAAAGAGGCGTCGCCTCATTGCTATAAGGTGATCACTATTTTGACAGGCCGTCATGAGTTTAGTGTTTGGCCTAGCCTCTACAAACCATGTCGCCTCACTGTCATAAGATGATTGTCTCTTCACAGAGGTGATTGCCACTCTGATAGGGTCTTATATGACCTTGTCTCATTTTTTGTAAATTGTGTAGGGTTTCCATGTATGTATAGGCCTTAGCATACTTAAGTCCATTTTGTATGATTATTCCACAACGTTGTTCAATTAGAGTTTAATATTTACCCCTTTTTGTGACTTTGTCTCTTTTGCTTTTATTAAATTGATTCATGAGTTGATTTTATGGATTTTTATGTGGGATCTTTATGTATTTCAAGGAACTAACATTTTGTCTATTGTAGGGATTTATTGGTGATTTCTAATCATCAAGTATTTATCCTATTAATTAGTTCTTGAGAGATTTTATTTTATTCAAGTGGTTTATTTTCAGTTTATTTTTGGTTTATTTTCCATTATTGTACTTTTACTTGGCACAAAACTTTGTAGTCCTTAATCCCTTCCCCACTTGATTTGGAGTGTATGGTTGTAAATTATAATTTTTATTTTATTCATGGTGAATTTTGGGATCAGCCGCATGAAAGAAATTAATGTGCAAACCTGAGTCTAATTATAAAATTTAACAATTGTTTTAAGGAAATTACAATTCTCTTGATAATAAAGTAATCATTTTTATAATTAAGGGTAATAAATTATAAAATATAAACGGAGGTTAAGCACAAGATTGGATGTGTCGTATAAGTGTGTACCGGCTTTCATCTGGGTGGAAACTCCATCTCTAAATAGATTTTAAGACCTATTTTGTATTTCCTATTGGCCTTCGAGCCTACACAATGCCATGGTCACCAAACACTTGGATGTACGTTAAACTTTGACGCCTACAATAATTTAATAGTATTTATTTTAAAAATTTTAACCTAAACTATTTAAAATTTAAACAATTTTAAAAAATTGAATAAACATGAGCAATATTTATTACTGACCTTTATGCAAGGTAATATTTCATGGTTGATCACCATCTTGATCTAAAAATGAAAAGAAAAATATTGTACTAATAATAATAAAAATTAATAGCAAGTACCAACCATCACTAGTATAAAATTTTTATATAAATTAATGAACTAATTATTTTTTAAAAAAAAATTGGATTGACTAAAAAATAAAGAATCTATTTTCAATTTTATAATCTCTTATTAATTATCAACTTAATTTTTTAGTCATAGATGATAAAATATTGAAAACATATGTAACATTTTATTAATTTGATTAAAAAAATGAATAATAACTAAACCTTGTAATGCAATTAAACATTATTATTACTATTTTTTTTAGACTTTGAAAACACTATTATTCTAAAGCCTAATACACATATTTGCAAAGTGAGAAATCCCTTACCATGCATTAATGTGGTCTTAAGGACTTGACTACACATTTGCTTTATTTTTTATTCAAATTGTTGCATTACTCTCAAATAATTTTTATTGTTTTATAATATGAAATAAAAATTCATCATCAAAATTTTTTTTCGAATAAGTAATTCAAACAATTTCTAACTGAGTGAGACTCGTAAACATGCTTATGCACATACACCCTTAATCACAACTAAGCAATGTTGGATTCCAAAAGGACTGGTAAGGGTGTAATCGAGTTAAGCTAACTTGCGAGCTGTTTGGGATCAACTAAGAAAAAACTCGAAATTGACTTGACTATTGTCAAGTCAAACTCAAGTTCGAGCTACTCGAGTAGGCTATCAAGACGATCTTGAGCTCCTAAATATGTGACTCAATAGGCTTGCGAGATTAAATGAGCCTATCGAGTTTTGAGCTTGTATATATTTACTATTCTACTCTTTATTTTAATATAATTATAAATATATTTTTGCGAACTGAGTCGAGTTTGAGTTTAAACTTGAGTGGAGTTTGAGTTTAAACTTGAGTGGAGTTTAAATATTTTAAAATATATATTTTTATAAATTTAAAAATTTTATTTAATTAATTAAGTCGAGTCGAGTTCGAGTCTATAAATTATTTAATCGAGTTGAGCTCAAATTTCAAAAAAAGAGTTTAACTAAGTTCGAGTCGAATTTGAGCTTTGAGTTTAAAAATTGAGTCGGGCTTAAGTTTAGCAGTATGTCGACTTAACTTGGCTCGATTACAATCCTGGGGATTGGCCCATTTCGAGCCACCCATGCCTTCATAATAAAAATTTAAATTTGGAGAACATATATGTATATATACATATGGAGTGGTCCTGTAATAACCTGAATATTTTAAATTATTTATATAAATATTGAGGTTTTCAATGATATTAATTATCTTTATTTTATTTTGTTATAATTGTGATATTAAAATTATCATGTTTACGTACTAAATTTAAATATTTATTCGAGAGCTATTGATATTATTATTTTTACATCATTTTATTTTATGCACATACTTTATTATTTTAATTGTCCTAATATTTTATACATAGCATTATTATTGTTTATTATTATTATTTATAGTATTATTTTACCTAGTGCTAGAATTATTATTATTCTTGTGTATATATATATATACATTGCTTTAACTACCTAATATATATGTATATTACTTAAACTATTCAAAATATATATATATGTAATTTTTTTTGTACCAAAAGTTAGTCAATAGGCCATATACGGGTCAACATTATTTTTCTGCCTTTCCCCTACAATTTTTTTTCTTTCTCTCTCTCCCTGCCATCTTCTTCTTCTTCTCTGTCGGAGGACCACCAGCACCTCCCTCTTCTACTGGATGTCGACAACTACTGGAGGAGGCCATTTGGAGCTGTTGAAGTCGTGCAACAACAGTAACAACAACCTTCCTTCCGCCCTTGACCTCTGTTTTTGGTGAGTTGATGGGTTAAGGATAGTAGATCTTGGTTGATCTTGGAAGTTAGGTAGTTGATTTTAGTTAGTTGTTAGGTTGATTTTAGTTGTTTTGGGTTGTTTGTTGGCTGATTTAGTTGATTTAATATTTTTGTTAATTTTTATTATATTTCCTAATTACCCAGAATTTTATTTTAATTATGTGGTTAATTTTTGGGTTGATCTATACATATATTAGTGGATCTAAATTATTTGGGGTTAATTTTGGTTAAGAGTATATAAAAATTGATTTAGATTAATTAAAATGATTTTATGGAATTTTTGTATATTTATTTGGGTATTTTAAGTTTTACGTATATTTTGTTAATGTGGTTAATTAATTATTTTTGGTTGAATATTTGAGTAAATTAGTGTTAGTATATTATGTTAGTAACTTTAGTAGTGATAAAATAATTTTTGATAATTTATTTATTTATTTTTTTAGAAATTATTATTATTATGTGAATTTTGAAATAATAGGTAAATGGTATGTTTTTGTTGATATTATAATTAAATACTATGTTTTAGTTAATTTTGAGATAAAATGTGGTATTAAAATAATTTTTATAAATTATTTATTATTTTTAGTTAATTAATACTAACTATTTTTGAAAATTTATTCAAATTAAATTATTTATTGTTTTGTGGTTTAAATGAGTTTTTAATTATTATTATAGTATATTTAAACTATTTGGGCAATTATAGTTTGAATTTGACTATATTATGTTGAATATTTGGAAAGTTGGATTTTTATTAATATTATATTATTATTTGAAATTTTATTAAATTATGGTGGAAAACAATTTTATTTAGTGTTTTAAAAATTTAATAAATTATATTATGATTTATTATTAATTTTTATAGTTTTTGGTGATTTACTATATTAATATTTAATATTTGCTTATTTGTACTTTTGTGAACCTCGGTTGGGAATTTTGTAGTTCGGGGTCCCAACCTGAAATGTTGTGCCACTATGAAATTTGAAATGTGTTTATTTGCTGGATTGACTCTATTTCGGTAGAGGGATGTCCATTTTACACAGAAAACTTTATCGAATTTTTGATAGATTTCTCGTAAAATGTGACACCGGGTCAATCCTAAAATTGTTATTCTGAGTTTGAATTGAGTCTTCCTTAGAAACTCTAGAAGTTAAGTTTCTATTTTTTGATTGTCATTTTCCTTTTCTATCTTTTAGTCGCCCCTCCAGTTGTGTCTACCAGTTGAGGTCGGACATGACGTGCAAGAGGAGCGCCTTTATCCTGTAAGTTAATATTTGATTTCAGTGTCGGGTTTTTTAATTTAAATTGTATTAAATTCTTATGAATTTAATTTTATGAGATCCTAGTCGGCATTTTTCTATATGATATTGCATGATTTAATTTACAATTGATTTATTTTATTGTTATTGATTGTAATTTTTCCTATTTTATTTATTTGCAATTATTTTAAATAAATTATGGTAGAATGAGCTATCTGATGGATTTCATCAGGACTGTGTGCGCACCGGTAAAATGTGATTATTATTTATTATATTGCTGGGGCCGATAGTTTGGTGATGCTTTGCTCTCGAACACTGCCAGTAGTATAATATTTGTTTATTTAATAAATACTGGGGTCGAAAGTTTGGTGATGTTTTGCTCTTGGACACCACCGGTATAATTTGGATTATTATTTATTAAATCACTGAGACCGATAGTCTGTTGATGTTTTATTCTCGGACACCGCCAGTGATATTGGATTAAGTGATGTGACTGGGGCTGTGTATCTTGGTGATGATTTGCTCTTGGGATTCGGCAGTCTTAGATATAAGTGGGTTGTATGACTATTATAAAATTTATAAATCGAGTTCTACCAATTTTTTTTACACTGAAATGTTTTAAAAAGACATTTAAATATTTATTTCTTCCTTTTGAAAAAAAATAGATTTATTATATATATATCAAATGGTTTGAATAAAATTATAATTATATTATATTTCCATAAAAATTTATTTTTAATGAGATTTTCAAACTGCATTCATTTCTTTTTTAACTTACTCAATGAAGTCTGACTCCTCTCAATTTTTTTGTCAGGAGTTTGAGATTTTTCTGTTGGGTCTACTTCTCTTCACCGTGTAGCTCCGTCATCGGCTATTCTATGTAGGTTTACTTAGTTTTGTTGTATTTATTTTTGTATACTACAGTAGAGAACTGTACAACCGTATATTTTAAGTTAAATATTATATACTGAGAGATTATTTGTATAATTAAAGTTTATTTATTTTATGCACTGTGATATTATGGTTTAAATTATATTAAAAAAATCAGTTTAATAATATGTATTGTAATTTAATTATTTATTGTAAGATTTCAAAATTTACTATGAATTTTGATAGTTATATGCTTTTTTATTCTTTAATGTCGATCATATATCCCTGAGTTTGGATTGTGACAGTTCCAATGGGAAAAAGCATGCCTTCATGATAAGAAAGATATTAAAAGTATGATATGTTCAAAACAAGAGTGTTCAAAAGTATGCATGGAACAGTTCCATACCGCCACTGTTACAAGCGGCATAAGAACGCAACACTGTACAGTAACATACCAGGCGGTATGCAATAAAGCTATTGGTCCTGCTTGTCTTGTCTTTTCTTGTCTACTGTAGGTCACCCATATAGCCTTTAGTAGTGGCGGTAGGATATCTTTTTGCAGAGAACCGCCATAATATCGCCATATTCACTGGCGGTTTGACTGTAGTTAAACATGTCCTCTAGTGATATTACGGTTAACAATGGCGTTTTTGCTTTTAAAAAAAAAAAACCATAAAACCGAAATTAGTTTAGATAATACCATAAAATGGGAATTTATTTAGTCTTTTACCTCTAGAATGACTCTTTTATTAACAATAGGCATGATATGCATATTTATTGATTTGTCAAACTCTTTTGTCGTAGAAGAGATGCTAATAATAACCATTTGTATCCACTATTTTGAGACTTAAAATGAGGACGTCAATCGCTATTTATGTCCATTTGTTTATAGTTAAATAGCCCTCTAAATTGCCTCATTTCTCATCAAAATCTTTCAATCAATACATAAACAACACTTGATAAAGCTCTATTGAAACATTAACAATGTTGGGTTCAATCTTTTTTTGCTTGGCTTTACTTATTGCCATCCCTACAAATCAAGCACAAAACTTGGTAACGACCACATGCGATAAAACCTTATACAAAGATTACTGCAAATCTGCTCTGGGATCAGCCTCAGCAACAGACCTGGCAAGCCTCACCAAATTTGCACTAAGTGCAGCATCATCAAAAGTGACCGAGATAAACAGCCAAATTAAGAAACTCTCTAGCTCAGCTTCAGATGTAGCCGTCAAGCAATGTCTAACGGATTGCTCTACCAATTATGGAGACGCAGCTGATCAAATTGCACGCTCAACGGCAGCTGTTGCTACTAAAGGTTTTAGCGATATCAATATATGGATGTCTTCAGCCATGACCAGCGGTGACACATGCGAGCAAGGATTCAAGGAAAAGAAAGTTACATCTCCATTGACTAGCCTTAATACACAGTTTAAGCAGCTTTGCAGCATTATCTTAACCATGTCCAATCTCGCCAACGCTTAATTATTAAGCTGTGAACCTTTACAAGCACCTACTCTACTAATTTATAAGTAAAATTTTCAGAAGATTTTCAGTTGCTTCCCAAAGCAATATGCATGTAACAAAAATTAATATTGGCGTTGTAGCCGTTTAATCTTTGAATTTACAAATAATTTTATGAGAAGCTTTTCACTTGCTTTATCGCTCTTTAATACGAAATTACATTATATCTTCAATTTATCATATGCAATGGTATCTGGACTTTTATAGATCAAAGGAAGTGGTATTCCTGAATGATATTCTATACTGTAAATGCCTTAACGACATTGGCTCAAGAAGTGCTGGAATGGGTACATGCATGCATGTACATATTCACAAAACTAATTAAGTAATTATCTGTAGTGAACTAGAAGTTTACCTTATCTCCCTTCAAGGATATCATAAAAAGCTTATCTCATCTCTTTTTTTTTTTAAGGATATCATAAGATGTAAAGTTTGATTTTTATATTAATAATAAAATTAATATCAATTTAATTTAAAGAAAAGATTATTTTTTATTATACAATATATAAATATTTTTTTTCTACCATACACTTCAAATTGTATAATATAAATCAAAATTAAAAAATATTTCTAGGGAGGTCATATAAAAAAAATATAGAGTTAACATGAATAGCCTTGTTTTGTATGATTAATAAAAAGGAAGTCACTAATTCAAGTTGAGAATTGCACAATGTATAAATATTTAGATTGAACAATCTTTTTATTAATTAAAAAATTAAACAATTATCATAGAAATCTTTTCTGTCAGATTCTTCAAACTATATAAAATAAACCAAATTTTTTTTTAAAAAAATTATAGGCAGGTCATATAAAAGAAATATGGAGTTAACAGGAATAGCCTTGTTTTGTATGATTAATAACAAAGGAAGTCACTAATTCAAGTTGGGAGATGCACTTGTAATTAATTAGATTAAACTAGTCTAGAATTCGCTCTTCATAACATAAAAATTTTAAAATAAATAAATAAATATTTTTAATAAATTAACTATTTTAGTAACATATCAATGTACTGACTATAAAATAAATAAATAAAATAAATAATTTAAATAAAATAATAACTAAATAAATTAAAAAAATATATATCATATTAATTTTATTTTCTTTAATTTTTGTTACCATAATGTTTAAGTTGTAATAAGATTAGTTTTTAAAATTAGAAATTTTTACCAAAATAGGCACTTTTTTAAATTTTATTAACCAAAATACTCCAAGTTTTCATTATTTACTAATTAAACTCTTTTTATTTATATGAGTGCCCTTTTTATTTACAGATATATACCCTTATTCCTTTTACTTTATTTTTCATTTTCATTTTATTTTTTGTATTTTTCCTTATTTATTTATTTATCACTTTTTTTTTAAATTTTTTTCCCTTTTTTCTTATTTTTTGTTTTTTCATATGTATTCTTTCCTCATTCCTTTATTATTACTATTTTTATTTCTTTTCATCATTTTTCAAAATTTTTATTTCTCATTTTTCCTTATTTTTTCCATTTTTTTTATATTAGTGGAGCATTAGCCAATATATATTTTTTAGATTTTATTTCAGAATTTTTTTGATATTTTATGCTAAAATAAGATCTCTTTTCTTGTTTTTATTTCTTTGTTCCCTTTTTTTTTTCTATTTTTTTTGGATAAACTTTCCATTATTTTCTAAATGTTAATTTTTAAAATTTCAATGAATCAAAATAAATGTAAAATTATATAATCCTAAAAATAAAATAGTTAAAAATCTAGTAGTATGATTAAATCAATTTTTTGTTGGATTTTATTAAAAAGCCTAGCATGCATTACTTTTCGTTTTTTAATATGTTTTGTTTATTTGTAATTTTTTTTATTGAACAAGGTGTTGAAAATGTTTATTCTGTATCTATTCCTATTGATTATGGTGGTTTTGATGTACAAAATATGAAGAGTGTTGATGTGGTATATTTGTTATTAGTTTTTTTGTAGCTTTTTGATTTTTGATTTAATTTTGTATTCATAGGATGCAGAAAATGATTTTGTCAGTTCTCCTACTTAAAAAAAGGAGCACAAACCTACTTATAACTTAAAGTCTCATTTTATTATTGTACAGGAAACTAAAATAAACTAAAAGTATACAAAAAATATACTATAACTTAAGATAAAATTTTTTTTGAAATTATGTGAGTTGTAATTATTGTAATAGAAAAATTTTAAATAAGTGAATATGTTTTTAATTTTTTTTTGGTGTTGTTGAGTTGTAAGAGGATATTGCCATTTTATGTTGCATTTATAATTTGGTATCGTTTTTTTTTTATTTTTTTTTATACTTTGGTATTGTTTTGGCTTTTTTTTAATACTTTTTTTTTGTTTTATTAATGATAATATATTTGTATCATAGGGTTTCTTTTTGTATGTTTGTTGTATTTATACAATCTTTATTTTATGTCTAAATATTCCATGGTTGAAACAGAGTTATTATATGTGAATTTGTTTTTGGTTATTCTTGGTTTCCAATTTATTTTTTTATATCCTTTTGGTTTATTTTTGGTTCCCGATTTTTTTTTAAAAATTAATTAATTAAAAATGATATGACTGATATTTTCATTTATAAAAATTGTATGAATTCAAATTTATTTTAGAATACTTTTCGTTTATTTTACATTTCTGATACAATAATGTAGAATACTTTCTGTTTATTTTATGTTTATGATATAATAATTTTATATATGTTTTTGTCAATTTCTAACACTTTGTATATATTTATAATAATAAAAATAATAATAAAACAAAAAAAATTAACAAATATTAAAAATTATTTTGCTTGTTTATAATTAAATAATGTCAATAAACTTGCTAATAACTCCAAATTGAATCTCTTGCTTGTGGAACTTGCATCGACAAGTAGAACGGGTAAAGGGGTGGGATTTCCCCTATAAACACTTTGAAGCTTAAGTCAATATTCGTATAGGGAAAAATATAATAAGGTGAATAAGTATAATAGAATGGAGAATAAAAATGTATAATGTTAGATGATTGCTTGTATGGAGTGATGTCTTAATGTAGAGGGTGATGTTATGTGGAGATGATGAATGAAGAGATGAATGAAAATGAGAATGAATGACATGAGATGTATTTATAGGAGAAGGTATTGCTCAAACCTGTTAGGAATATGATTCTTTAGTCTTGTAGGATTGCCTTGTTTAGGAGAAAAGTAAACTTCCTTTGTAAAGTAATATTCCTTATTGAAACATACTTCCTTATTAACCTTTTTTCTTATTCAAGTAATCTTCCTCTTTGGGAGAATATAACCCTTATTAGAATATGATACTAATATGGGGTATCAAGAGTCTCCCCTAAAAGTATGTTTGGATATTTATATTTGAGATTTTTGGATTTCCAAGAATCATATGAAGATGACTGATGCACTGAGGTAAGAACTTTTGCTTGAAATCTCATTTGTTGTTGAAAAATGACCTGACGTGGCCAGCCTGAGTCATTAAACATTAAGATGCTCAGTATACCAAGTCTTACAATCATTGTATCAAAATATCATACTTATGAAGTGCCAGTTGGACTTAGATGTGCAGAACCTACAATAAAAGATTCTTGGTATTATGGAAATAACTCGAGGGATTAACCCGTCAATGTCATAGAAATGACTTGACAGAACTAGTTTTCACTAGAGTTATGATGCTCGGTGCATTAAAAGCGTGGCCTGAGTGCTGTATATTTTCGGTGCATTAGAAGTGCGACTCGAATGCCGAACCTCAACACTATTGAAGTGACCTAAGGGTGCCAATTTCAGTCATTGGACTTAGATTCTTGGTGCATTAGAAAAGTGGCCCAAATGCCGTATAATCTCAGTGCATTAAAAGTGTGGCTCGAGTGTCGAACCTCAATACTATCAAAGCAACTTGAGGGTGCCAGTTTCAATCACTGGACTTAGAATCTTAATGCATTAGAAGCATGTTCCAAGTGCCGTATTATCTCAGTGCATTAAAAGTACGGCTCGAGTCCCATATAATATTGCTCGGTTTATGAACTTTAATAACTCTGTTGATGGCAACTTCTTAGTTAGAATAATGATTAATGTTGAGTCTAGGCATTATTGCCAGTGATGTTTGATTTTCTGAGCATTTATTGCTGGTAGTATTTTTGCAAAAGGAAGGATGTTGTGATCCAAGTAATGAGTCTGAGCCCTTTAAATCTGACCTCCATAATATGAGATAGTAATTTAGTAAGGATTTTTTGAAATAAAGGAAGATAGGCTTTGAAAAATCAAATTTGGGTTTGCCCGATCTAAATTGTGAGATAAGCATTTGTAGTTTAGGTAAAAGGCTAAGATCACCCCTTTTCTCAAATAGAGGGGACTGTGTGATGCTAGCTAAGACATCTTGGAATTGCACTTTGATTTATCCAGCCATGTGGTGGATATACTTGACTCCATTCTTGAATTTTCCTTTGTTAAATTTTCATGAACAAGGATCTATTGTAGAGTAAGATTTGCCTGAGTGTTGTTTGATTAAGCTTTAAGCAAGAGCCACCATTTTTTGTCTGAGCATAAATGAGTGCCTGTTTATATTAATGTTGCTTGATAGTATGTCTGATGTCTTTTGACAATTTCTGCATATTGATACCAAGTGAGATGATAAAAATGTATGATTGCTTGAACTGATTAGTGCTTAAAGTAGTATATTCAATAAATACATTTTCCTTATTTGTAGTGATAGAAAAAAGAACAATAGTTTTGGGATCGTTTAATTTATCTCTTGTAATAGTTAGTCCTTATGTAATAAATATATCAATGTTATTGATGTATGTTTATGCATAGATAATAATCATGTATTGGATGAACATCTAAGTGTATATGTGTGATCATGCTTGTGTGACAAGCTACAAATATTCATATGAAAATAAGATGTAAAAATAAATAATTCAAAAATAAATAATTCAAAAAGAAAAATTATCTCTTATTCAACCTTTAAGTTTAATGAATATTTATATTTGTCTTTATTTGTGCAATTATTGTATAGCACCATGAAGAGAGTTGAGGATACTTATTGATTAATGTCCAAAAACATTTATCTTTATTGAATATCCGAGTATTACTTTGGTTTTATGTAAGTATGCCATCTGAGCTTGTATATCCAGACTTTAGATATTCGAGGCATCTCTTTTAACATGAAAACAATGTTCGGACTTTATTTTAATGCTTAACTCAGATTAGGCTCAGAAAGTTAGAAGGAAATTCTTTCCAAGCTTTGATCTCACCTTGGGTTGTAATAGGGTTTTGATCCCATTCGAAATAGTGGGACATAAATCAAGTGTCTTCAATAGGATCCAACTTTATTTACTTTATTAGAAATCTCATTTTGTTTGACATAAATCTTGGGCGATATAATTTTTTTTTAAACAGAGGTCTGAAGACTTAACTTTTTTAGTAGATTTTAACACTAGGTACTCTTGCACTTCCATTCACATTCTGGTCTTTATTTTAAAACTGTTCTTAATATGAGTTTCCTAACTTTGTCATTCTAAGCTTCAAGCTTCTCTTGGGTTGTTAGTTTTGGTGCTTAGTGCTCGTTGCTCGGTTAGCTTAACTTTCAGTGCTTGGTGATGGGATAAATGCTAGAAGATTGGTGGATGCTTGATGCTTAAAGCTCAGTAGATGCTTATTGTTCAATGGTTCTTTGCTCAGCTTTTAATTTGAGCTTCGCTAAAAGCACTAAGAGAAAACCAATTATTTGATGAGCAATTTACATTACTCAGAATTTCCTGAAAACTTTGTCCTTGCTTTCGAGATGGCTAAGTCTCAAAGTTTGATCATGGAGATGGGATTTGTAAATAGTAGCATCTGTGTTCTATTGAAGCATGATGAATCGATATGTGGCTAACACAACTCTTCTCAGACTCAAGTGTCCAATTACTTTTATAGTGTCTAATTCTTCAATGCTTAGCACTTATTTGACAACATGGATGATTGATTTACAAAACCAGTATGTTCCTGATTCTTGGCGTCAAGGGACTAGGCTCTGGGAAATAAGCTCAGGTTTTAGTACTCAATGGATGCCAGTGAAGTCAATGCTTCGGTATCCAAGGCTTAAGTGCTCAAAGCTCATCTTATGATCTTAGAACCACTCAGAACCCTTTTTTTTAAAAAGTTAATTATATCTCGTTAGTTAAATAGATTTTGTAACTTTTAAATATTTATGTGTTGGCACTTATGTTCTAGTTGATGTTCTTCTTGTAAGATTGTATCCCAGACAGAGCTTTTAATGTCAATGTCCCAGCTTTCAAATGCCTTTTTCATGCTTTAAGCTTCTCCGAGTTTGCTAGTATAGTGCTCGATGATCAATAAATGCTCAATGCTTCGATGCTTGCATAAAATGAAACTTTAATTTAGAATAATGTCTGAAACTTGATAATTGGGAATCATATGTCTAACTGTCTTTGGGTTGTCGATGCTCAATTCTTTGATGGTCGGTAGTATGTAACCTCAGTAGATACCTTAAAATACGAGATGTCCCAATTTTTTATTATAAATCTCGGTGCTTTGAATCTTGATGCTCAAAGCTCAATAAATGCTCATGAAATGGATGTTCAGTGCACAACAGTTGTTCAAAACTCAGAGCTTAACTTTTGATTTGAGACCCATCCTTATTCAAGTCTTTTCTCTTCATTGTCTTTATTGATAATCGGTTTTAGCTTTATTCACGTGTCTATATTTGGTAGTGTATGCCATGATGACGAAGCACGATGATGGTCCATAAAAAATTGGTCCTTTTGAAGATGCAAAAAATAAGATTTTTGTCGAACTCAGCTTCTAAGACCTCTCTCTTTACACAGTTGTAATCTCTAAAATTTGTCCATGCTTAAATGACAAGGACCTTCTATTTTTGGATCTCTAATATCTGTTACTTTTGCTAAATAGGATGAGCTTGCCTAGTGGTTAAAAAATCATTGTTTGGTAATTCTAATTGGACCTTGTAAGCACCTAATTTCGAGATGCAATTGTGCACAATTATGACGTTAGCCCCTATGATGAAATTCATTTGAAAATTGAACTTGGTTGTCAATTTTCTGGACTATAAGGACTAAATTGTAACATTTTTTTAGGGTTTGATTACAAATAAGTCATTTTTTCAGGGATCTTTTGGTAATTAAAAGTTTTAAATTTTTTTTTTAGGATCGGGATTGGTATAATGCCGATCAGGATTAGACAATGCCGATCGGCATTGCATAGTACCGGTCGACATTGCACAATAAGTCCCTTTTTTTATTTTTCATGTATTTTTTCTTATTTTTTTATCGATTTTTTTAGTGTTTTGATTGGTTGAAAATTTAAATTTTATATGATAAGGTTTTTTTAAAATGCAAAAGATATTTTTGAAATAAAAAAAACAAACGCTATCTGATCAGATAGAGTTGTTCCTCCTTTGGAGGAAGTTCACCATGCGCAGACTCTGCATTTAAAAGCAGAGTCTGCATGCGTGCGTAAGGGGGGATTTTCTTGAGGAGGATTTTTTTTTGGGGAAATTTTTTACACAGACGGAAGATAGATCAAACTTTGATTTCTTATGTTCTTTTAAAACCCTAATTTTTGTAGTTCACTTAACGAAGACGATATAACAATTTTTTAGTCCCAATCCATAATCAAATCCATAGTGAGTCAATTTCAATGGTGAAAATCCTAATCTGAGGGGTCAAAAAAGAGCATTTTCATAACATCTAAATCATCAGTGTTATTTTCTATTTCATGTTTTATTCTTTCTATTATTTTCTTTTTGTGATTTTTGTTTTATTCTGTTATTCTTTTTGATTGTTTAATTTCACTACTAATCTCATTACTTGTTTTTTGTTTGGTTTTGATATGTGCATGTGGATTGAGGAGGATACTGCCTATATTTAAATTGAACAGAAGGACCATGGAATGTCATGGAAGAACATATGTTGTTTTCCAGTAGGATTTATGATTTTTTTATTTTTTCCATTTTTGGTGTTCTATGTAGTTATTTTAATTTTTGGGTGTATAATCATTTAATTTTAATTTTGTATGTAGTTTGTAATAGCCCCATTAGTGGGAATAGTGAAAATTTAATTTTCTGCACTTTAAAATTAATTAGTAATTAGGTTCAATTGGGTAAAAAAATCAATTAAAATCAATAGTGGCAGTAGCTTAAATTAGGGTTTTTTTTTCTAGAAAATCACTATAATGTTTGTTTGATCTATTTTTTGTATTTTATTTGTTTTGGGCTTGTTTTTTTTTTTTAATGTTTTTGGGCCTCAAGCCCATGTTTAAGTCTAACCTACTTAATAGGCTTAAAAAATGGTTTTGTTTTTTTAAATAATTAAAATCAATTTAGGCCCATTAGGTTAATTAGATTTTAGGCCCACTTAGTTAATTAAAATTGTTTAGACTTAGCTCAGCCCACTTAATTTTATTTCTTTTAAAATAAATAGACCTAGGCCTATATTTCACTTAAAATAAAACTAATTTAGACTTAGGCCCACTAATTTAATTTTCCTTTAAAATTGAATAGACTTAAGCCCATATCTTAGAAAGGCTAAAAATAAATAGATCTAGGCTCACTAATTAATAAAATGTAGGCCCACCTTTATTCCATTTTACTTGTAAATAAAATGTAGATTTAGCTAACTTATAAAATAAAATTAACATAGTTTAGACATAAGGACATTACCTTTTTGATGCATTTTTACTTGTAATTTTATTGACCTGTTGCCTTTTAGGTTAGATGGATGTTAATTAGGGTTTAATAAAATTGCATGTAATTAGAGGATGAAATAATCATTTATAAAATTATTCTAAAAGAACACGAGACTAAGAGAAGTTAGTATTCTGTATCCAGAGTCTCCTGGTTATGGTGCTAGCTTTCTTTTAGAGAATCAAGTACCACCTTTTTGATTTGTCCCAGTTATTACCTTGGGTGGCAACTCCTCATCTCCATGCCATGTCTTTGTGACAGTGGTTAGTGTGTTCTCTAAGGCCCTGAGCCTAAACAGTGTCGTGGTTGCTAAAATCTTGGATGCGCACTAAACCCCACCGTTTACAAACCTCTCGTAGATAGATTGAATGGCAAAATCATGGTTAGCTTTTATTTTTTTGTTAGCTCCTTCGTTCAATGGTAAAATTGCTACATGCTGAGTTTGAAAACATTTGAGTCATACCACCTCATTTTCTTGCTTCCATGTTTCGACTTAAAACTGTCCTTTTATTTTTAGTTGCAGCAGTATATGAGAAAAATAATAAGATATTTGGGATCCTTGAATTTCATCTCTTTCAAATATGGAAGGTGATTGACTCTGAATTATAAAATAATTTCTTAATGCACCCGAATTGTATAATCAATAGAACTAGTATATGTTATCTATTCAATATGAATTTCTTATACTACACTTACATAAACACTAAGCATAAATCATGGTTTGCTGTTTTCACCCAGACCCAAACATATGCAATGCATTCTAAGATTGTCAAGATGTATTAAATCTTTATCTCTTTATTGATCTTGACCTTTCTCATGGAAATACTTTAAGGAAATAGCTATTTTAGTTGAATGCTTTAGTTACGGCCAAGTTCTCAGCAAGCAATGATAACTTTGGAATTTAATTCGAAGTTCAATTCGATTATGCCCAGCTCTTGATCCTCTTATTTTGAAATAAATAAGAAAAAGCTAGGCTTCCCACTGATGGCACCACTTGATAACTCCAAATTGAATCTCTTACTTATAGAACCTACAACGACGAGTAAAACGGGTAAAGGGGGTGAGATTTCCCCCAAAAATACTTTGAAACTTAAGTTAGTATTCGTATAGGGAAAAATATAATAAAGCGAATAAGTAGAATAAAATAGAGAATAAATATGTATAATGTTGGATGACTGCTTGTATGGAGTGATGTTTTGATGTAGAGGGTGATGTTATGTGGAGATAATGAATGAAGAGATGAGTGAATATGAGAGTGAATGACATGAGATATATTTATAGGAGAAAATATTGCTCAAACCTGTTAGGAATATGATTCTTTAGTCTTGTAGGGTTGCCTTGTTTAAGAGAAAAGTAGACTTCCTTTGTAGAGTACTCTTCCTAATTGAAATAGACTTCCTTATTAAACTTTTTTCTTATTAAGGTAATCCTCCTCTTTGGGGGAATATAACCCTTATTACAATAGGATACTAATATGGGATATCACTTGTTATGTACTTTGTACTTATGGGTGATTGTCAAACCTATTAGGGAGTGTGGTCAAACCCCCAAGGTAGATGGCCCCTCTGTATCCGGGGGAAAAATAATTTTTTTTGTGGGTAGCAATATCATTGTTGTTATCATTACTCATTATAGCTATTATCATCCATATAAGTTTAATATCTACCCCTGTATTAGGAGTAAAAAATATATTTTTTTGTGGGTAGTGACAACACTGTTATTGTCACTACCTGCGACAACTACCATCATCCATATAAGCTTAATTAGTTAGACTTAAAATCATTAGTTTTGGTGGAAAAATAAGTTTAATTAGCTAGACTTGGAATCATTAGTTTCAGTGGATATATATATATATATATATATCATTTTTCTAGTTTCAAGTTTTAAAATTGTTTCAAGACAAAAACACTTTTGCTTTTGACATTAATTAAAAAAAAAGAGTTTCTAGAATAAATAATGTGATGAATCACTCTTTGTCTATCAGATCCATCAAATCTTGAATACCAGCCTCCTTTCATTATCAATCATTTTAAAGAGCTACCCAGGTGAACTAGCTCCATTGTATTAACTGTTTTTCAACTTATATGTATATGCTTCCTATCATCAACATCAAGTTTGCCAAAATAGAATTTTTTGCAAATTGGAAAGCTTAATATGAATATAAATTCTCAATTTACAGCCATAAATCCTCAAGAAATAAGAATAATAATACTAGAGTGATAGAAGTGAAACCCATAAATTGCAAAATAAGATTAACCCATCTCAAATTCAAGAACATAAATTTATCAAATTGAAAAATTGTAAAAAGATAACAAGAAAAATCAAAACTAAAAAAAATAAGAACCCAAATCGTATAATGCAATTTAAACTTCAAATAAGAAACCTAACAAACTTAAATCATTAAACAAAGTGAAATTAAAAGACAAGAAAGCAAAACGAATAAGAAATTATTATGGGTCCCTCCTAGTGGAGCCCATAAATTTTTTTAAAAAAAGTCATGGAGCCCATAATTCAAACTTAGTTGATTTTTTTAGCAAACCTTATGCTATAAATAGCCATTCAGATGCAAGCACAAAATATAAGCAAGCAACATAGAAAAGGAAATAGAGAGTGAGAGAAAAAGCTAAAGTGTGAGGTGTGTGCTTGTGAGGGTGGCCAAAATAATTTTTTACTTTGATAAATGTGAGAGAATTTTAAGGGTTTGAAAAATTTTCTCAAAGGATGAGTGACGAAATAGTGAGGAAATTATTTTTAAGGTGTTTGGGAAACACTTTGAGTGCCACTATTTTAGTGAAAACTCTTTTGTTGTATGCCTCTAGTGTTAATATAGAGAAAACTCTCTCTTGTACCTATTATTTTTATAGTGGAAGAATTATTTAGATTTTATCCCGTGGATGTAGCCCAAGAATTAAGGGTGAACCACGTTAAAATATTGGTGTCATTTTTATTATTTATATAGTAGGTTTTACTGCC
Source organism: Mallotus nudiflorus (assembly GCA_947683625.1). Taxonomy (NCBI): domain Eukaryota; kingdom Viridiplantae; phylum Streptophyta; class Magnoliopsida; order Malpighiales; family Euphorbiaceae; genus Mallotus; species Mallotus nudiflorus. Next base: position 4,632,444 of record CANTUR010000117.1, on the reverse strand, counting down.
TATTTTATTTACCCATTGGCAGGTTTAACCGCCTCTATTTATTTATTTATTTGATTATTTCTGCAGTAATTTTTATTTTGTCTTTGTGAACATTATTCCACTGCACAAACTCTGTTAATTTTCCCAACAAGTGGTATCAGACCTATTGGTTCGTGTTCTGGAGGCATTATTAAATACTACAATGATAAAGGCTAAGACTAGCAAGATGGTTAGCTTAATTGACACAAATTATCACATATGGAGAAACGAGATGAAAGATCTCCTATTTATGATGAAGTTGCATCTATCGATTTTTATGATAACAAAACTCGAAGGCAAGATAGATGACGAATGGGCATTTGAGCATGAGCAAATGTGTGGCTATATCTGACAGTTCATTGAAGACAATGTGTACAACCACATTTGTAATGAAACTCATGCACGGACGTTGTGGAATGAGCTTGAGGAGCTGTATGCTTCAAAGACTGGCAATAACAAGTTATTTTATTTGACAAAATTAATGCATATAAAATATAGGGAAGTCTTTTATGTCATCGATCACTTGAATGAAATGCAAGGGATCGTGGATCAGTTGTCAGGAATGGGCATAAATTTTAACAATGAAAATCTTGCTTTTATGGTACTGGCTTGTTTGCTAGAGTCATGGGAGACTTTGAAGATTTCACTTATAAAAAAGCCAGAGTCATGTGAGACTTTGAAGATTTCACTTACAAACTCTACACCAAACGGTGTAGTGAATATGGAATTTGTTAAAAGCAGTATTCTAAATGAAGAAATGAGATGCAGATCAAAGGGTACCTCTTCAATATAGTCAGATATCTTTGTTATAAATTCCAGGGGGATAAGTGAGACTTGAAGCTCAAAGCAAAGAGATAAGAGTAGAGGAAAGTCAAATAAGTATGCAAAAATTGAATGCAATTATTGCAAAAAGAAAGGCCATATCAAGCAGTTCTGTCAAAAGTTCAAGGACAAAAATAATGGAAAAAATGTGAGAAAAGATGACAATAGTGGTGATGATGAACCAAATCTTCTTAGAGAATTCAATGTCCTTTTTTTTATGATGATACTATTAATATTACTCCTCATGAGACCAGTTGGGTAATTGATAGTGGTGCTTCCATTCATGCTACATCTTAAAGAGAATTCTCTCATGCTACATCTCGAAGAGAATTCTCTCATTCTATATCTCAAAGAGAATTCTTCTCATCCTACACTCAAAGAGATTCTAGATTTATGAATATGGGAAATGGCAATCGAATAAGAGTTACTAGTGAAGGAGATGTGTGTTTGAAAATAGTGAATGACACAAGACTAATCTTGAAGAATGTCAATCATGTTCTAGATATTCACCTGAATTTGATCTCAATAGGCAAACTTGGTGGTTGTCAGTACTTTATGACTTTCATTGATTATCATTCTCGAAAGACATAGGCATACACCTTGAAGTCAAAAGATCAAGTGCTAAATATCTTCAAGGAATTTCACACCTTGGTGGAGAGACAAACCGGTAAGAAGCTGAAGTGCATCTGAATAAACAACGGTAAAGAGTATTCTGGACCATTTAATGCTTATTGTAAAGAGCATGGTGTTTGACATTAAATGACACCTCCAAAAATGCCACAATTAAATGTTTTAACTAAGGGGATGAAATGGACTTTGATGGAGAGAGTCGGTTCTTTACTCTCACATTCAAAGCTGCCTAAGACATTTTGGGGTGAAGCTCTACTTATAGTAGTGCATGTGCTAAACCTTTCACTATGTGTTCCTCTATAGTCTGACACTCCAGAGAGGGTGTGGTAAGGAAAATATGTTTCCTATGGTGATTTGCAAGTTTTTGGGTGCAAAGCCTTTGTGCATATTCCTAAGGATAAGAGATCCAAGCTTAATGTTAAGACACAATAATTTGTGTTCATTGGCTATAGCCAATATCAACTTGGCTATAGATTTTATGATCCAGTCTAGAAGAAGCTTGTCAAAAGCTATGATGCTGTGTTTATTGAAGATAAGATAATCGAAGATATTTCTAGAGTTGAGAAGAACATCCCTAGCTTTGAAGATGATTTAAATTTGAAGTTAGTTCCTCCAATAACAGTGCCAAGGAAAGTTAGAGATAAAAATAAAGTTATTCTACTAGATGTAGGTGATGTAGATGCTCCTATTAAGATTCCACTTGAAAATGATGATTATGGTGTTCATGATCAACCATCGGCAAATGAGGCTTCTCCAGTGCCATTGAGGAGATATGATAGAAACAGATAACCTTTTACCAGATATCCTAGAGACCAGTTTGTGTTGCTAACTGATGGGGGAGAGCCAAAAAGCTTTGAAGACGCTGTGAATGATGAATACAAGTAGAAATGGTTTGAAGCCATACAAGATGAGATGAAGTCTTTGCATGAGAATAAGACATTTGAGCTTATGAAGTTACCTAAAGGCAAGAGAGCTTTGAAGAATAAATGGGTGTTCAAGATCAAGTATAAAGAACACAGTCTTCAGCCACGATTCAAAGCTAGACTGATTGTAAAAGGATTCAACCAAAGAAAAGGTATCGATTTTAATGAGATTTTTTCTACAGTCGTGAAGATGACATCCATCCATACTGTGTTGGGTTTAATAACAAGTTTTGATCTGGAGATCGAGCAAATGAATGTTAAAATTGCCTTCTTTCATGGTGATTTAGAAGAGGAAACAGTTAGAGGGTTTCAAAGAAAAGGGAAAAGAGGACTATGTTTGTAGATTGAAGAAAAGCTTGTACATCTTGAAATAGGCACAAAGATAATGGTATAAGAAGTTTGAGTTTATTATGGGGGAGAAAGGCTACAAGAAGACCACTTCAGACCATTGTGTATTTGTTCAGAAATTCTCTAATGATGGCTTTATTGTGTTGTTGCTCTATGTGGGTGACATGTTGATTGTTTGTCGGAATGTTTCTAGAATCAACAACTTGAAGAAGTAGTTTACTAAGTCTTTTGCTATGAAAGATTTGGGACCAACAAAGCAGATTCTTGGCATGAAGATTATCAGAGAAATAGGAGTCAAGAAGTTGTGGTTGTCACAAGAGAAGGATATTAAAAAGGTACTTTAGAGGTTCAACATGTATAATGCTAATGTAGTTAGTTGTCCTCTTATTAATCATTTTAGATTGACTTCTTAACAAAACCCTTTCACTGATAAAGAGAAAGAAAGATGGATAGAGTTCTATATGCTTCAGTAGTTGATAGTTTAATGTATGTCATAGTGTGTACATGGCCAGATATTGCATAATCAGTTGGAGTTGTGAGTCGGTTCCTTTCAAATCCTAGAAAGGAGCATTGGGTTATAGTGAAATGGATTTTCAGGAATCTTCATGGAACATCCAAAACATGTTTGTGTTTTGGAGATGCCAAACCTATATTAGTTGGATACATAGATACAGATATGGCAGGAGATGTTAATGCAAGAAAATCAACCTTTGGTTACCTGATTACATTTGCAGGGGGAGTTATGTCATGGAAGTCAAAATTATAAAAATGCTTTGTCTACTATTGAAGTAGAGTTTATTGCAATAACGGAAGCTTGTAAAGAGTTATTATGGATGAAGAAGTTCTTAAATGAACTTGGTTTTTAGCAAGACAAATACGAGCTTTTTTATGATAGTCAGAGTGCTATCCACCTTGGTAAGAATTCCTCCTTTCGTTCAAGGTCAAAGCACATTGATGTGAGATATCACTGGATACGGAATGTATTGGAGAAGAAGTTATTGCAGCTAAAGAAGATCCATACTAATGAAAATGGATCAAATATGTTAATGAAGACTCTACTAAGGGAGAAGTTCAAATTATGTCGATTCGTCGTCGGAATGGTGATGACCTCTATGTAGTCGGGAGGGGCAGAATTGTTATGGGTCCCTCCTAGTAGAGCCCATAAGTTAAAAAAAAAAGTTAAATTTGGTGTTGCATTTTTTAAAATCTTAGTTAAAGACATGCATGCCTCTATTATTTAGTGATCACTTAGCACAAAGAGATGGGTAAAATCTCTTAATAAAACCTCTATTTCTTCTAGTTTTAAGAATCCACAATCTTCAATCAAACTCATTCAACACCACCGCGACCACCACCACTAGCCAAAACGACAACATAGTGAAAGAAATCATAGAATTGTTGAAGCTAAACAAATGGAAGTATTTAATAGAATTATCACCATCATTGTCATTATCAAATAAACTAAACCCATATATTATTTTCTCTATTCTCAAACAAAACTAGTTGAATGATCCTAGATGTCTCTATGATTTCTTCAATTGGGTTAATTTAAGAACCGCTTCTTCTTAAAAGCTTTTCTTTTTCAATTATTGCTATCATTTTATGCAATTCTCAACTTTTATTCGTGCTAGTTATGTTTTGGAAGACATGATTGAGACTTGCGAGGCTCATGTGTTTTTGGACATGGTTTTGTTAGTGACATGCCCTAGGTCAATCATGTATGACCATGTTTTGACTTTATCATTTTATTTAATAAAGAGGCATTTTTCATTATCATTTTATGTTATGATAATTACTTGAATAGTCAATTCTTACTAAGGTCACCAAGTATATGACTTGATAGTAAAACCCTTAGATTAAATATGAATTCTATTCAAATTATCCCTAGTCATAACAATATGTTATGGCTAGTATGATGTTGATTGATGATTATGTTTTACTGATCATGAATATGAGATATTAAGTCAACTCATAGGTACTTATTTGGGAAATAATGTATTGTATTGATCCATTATGAGAATACTATATAGATAATTGTTATAAGTAATTCTTATCATAATAATATTGATTTAGTCCTTTGACCTTGAAATCATCATGGATTTCTATATAACTATTATATATTTTGACACAATATATCATTGTCTTTAACAGGATGATTAAATAGATTGCTGTTGGATATAAAATGAGTTATATGAGGAATGTGAGTGATTGAGAAGGAATTTGTCCCTCATTTAATCTGAGTAAGATATCTATGAGCCCCTTAATAAAATAGACTAAGGAAAATGCATGGCCATGCTAAAGTGAATTGATAAAGAGTTATCATTCTCAATCTACTTAGAGTCAAGAAATAATATGATTAATTATATAAGGATAACATAAACTATGCCTTATATTCAATCAAGATATCATGTGACAAAGGGATTACAATATTTATTATAAATTAGGTTATGTCAAATTATTGACTTCACATGACTTGGGTAGTCATAATGTCTTGCTAGAGGCCATTTATGACTTGTAGATCTAAATAGAAATTGAAGGCCCATTGCCAATGTCATGTGAACCTACAAGGTCACACACGTAGAGCAGACCCAAAAACAGATATGGGTTTGAGAAGCCTAAACATGCTCTGTGGAAATAAATAAATAGTTTATTTATTTAAGGTAAAGGTTATCTTAAATAAATGGAATATTATATCTAATTTAATTTTAAATAAAATCAGAATAATAATAATTGAGAAATTACCAAAAGTTGTTTTGGTAAGTGAAACCCTAATTAGAGGTCTATAAATATGTTATATTCTCTAGGGTTTCACTAACTCAATTATTAGCCACCATAATTCATTTTTCTCCTCTTAGAAAAACTAAAACATATAGTGTTTTTGTTCTTGATTTATGAGAAATCAAGAGAAGTACTAGCGCACAAAGTTTTAATTTTAATTAAGGGTTGTTCGTGTGGACGCTTGTGGAGGACATATTCTTTTGGAGATGTCTTGATCGAAATACCATAATCAAAGGCTCGAGGTAAGGTGTCACTGGAGTAAACCTCCTCTTTGCCTTCCAACAGTCTTGCCTCTTCTGCGTTTGTGGTAAGATTTGAAAACCTTAATTTTAAATTAATTAATCGAATTACTTGGATCCGACTTAGGGTTTTTGATTAAAAGTTTTAATTTTCGCTGCAATTTTGAATCACGAAACCCAACAGGTTTGGGTCTTGATTCTTTAAAGTTACAAATTCAGAGGATAAACCAAAGGACAAGATGAATAAGAAAGATGAGGAGAAGGAGATTGGGTATTGGGCATTTATCTAATGAGGATGGAAATGGAAGGGTGTTGGCGGAGGTGGAAAGCTTGATTTGGAGTGACAGTGAGATTTTTTTTTTGTCATTTACGTGTTAAGGGTGCTTACTAGTAAATATTTTGGGCATTTGGGGTGGCACATGGGTAATTTAGAAAAAGTTAGGGTATTTTAGTTATTGAGGGATTTTTAGGGCATTTTAGTAAAGATTCTTTAAAATTATTAGATTAGTATTAGAGTATATATAGTAGTGTTTTAGTTGAAAAATAATACTAATTAATTATTATATTTTTTGAAGTTTATTTAGAAAAAATAAAAATTTTAATGGTTTGAAAAAACATTTGAGTGATTTAAGGTAAAAAAAAAATATGTAGTATATAAATATTTGTAGAATTTGAGTAGTATTGAGATTTGTCTAATAGTGTTTGAGTTAAAAAATAATACTAAATAAATATGGTAAATATTTTTTAAATAAAAAATTAGGATATTTAATGTTTTAACACATCAACTTTTAGAATAAATACTTAAATATAAAGATAAATATTTGTTAAATTTTTTGCTTAATGACTTTAGAACTCATCATTTAATGTATACACATGATACTATTTTATTTAAAGTTTATTTAAAAATTAAAATAATTTTTTTAGTTAAATCAAACATTATATTAAACTTCAAATCTATCATTTAACTTATTAATTTTTCAATATTTGAGTTATCAATTAATTAGTTTATCATAAAAATGATGATTTTTATTTGTAAATACATAGGTGAGTAATAGAGATGTGGACTATAGATTGATTAGTTAATAATAATCAATTGCTAGTTAATGCAATTTGTTTTTATGTGATGCCTACTTTTTAAACTAAATAGATTGATTAAAAAAACTCTTTTAGTAATTTTTTTATCTATATTATCGGTATATAAATTTATTGAATTTTGATTAATTTCCTTTAATCCAGATAAAATTTGATACAGGAGTGTCTCATTGATATGTTTACATGCCAACTTATTTCCATCAGCAATTGTCTGCCTTCCAATAATTCATTTCTTTCCAGACTATTTCCATCAACATTTGTCTTTCAATAATGTGTTCATTTATGTGTGCCAGCTTTGTTAATCTTCCAGCTTAAAAGTTGTATTATTTAATTTGTACTAATGCTTATAAATAGGCTATGAGTATTTCATTTGTATTTGGAATTCAATTTGAGAAATAAACACTTCAGTTCTTTTTTTAGAAGATTATTTTCTACTATTAAATTCTAAGAGTACCTGTATCCTTGGATTGACTTCTCCAAAGTTGTGATTAAGCCAAGTATTCATCATAGCGGAGTTTTTAATTCCACCACAATCGACAGAATACAAATTTCGACACTCCAACGGTGTTAACTTGATATCAGAGCAATCTCAATCTTCATGTGGATTAGAGTTGAAAGGTATCAATCTATCCATTATTTATCCTTTTTTTTATTTAAAAAAAAATTATTTGTTGCATTACCTATTTAAACAAAAATTCATACCTGAATTTGTAAACTCAAATTAATCGAACCAAAATCCTCCAACTATGCCATTCAACTAACTTTTACACTTCCAAAAACACTTCCATTCCCTAGTGATCAAACCAAACTTCACCCATCCAAAAACCTTTTCAATTTTAAAAAAAAAATTAGCAAACTCAAGTTGTAACCAAACCACTCTCACCGAACTTATCCTTTCTCACCCATTCATCCATGTTTCTTTAAGAACTGATAAAAAAAAATTTCAACAAGCCAAAAAAAAAAAAAAAGAGTTGTAGTAAGAAGAATAGAAGTGAATGTTTATAAAAAGGAAGATAAGATAGTTATAGAGGAATATATATATATATATATATATATATATATATATACAAAGAACAAGAAAGTGCTCTGCCAACACCAATATGAGTGCTAAAGAATATTTTAGTATCACTTGTCTTAATTTTTAAATATATTTTTAGGATATTTTTTTTATATAATTTTGGTTATACATATAAGTAGTTATTCTTTAATAATTTTTTTTTAGTTTGACATATTTTTATTGTAATTTTTTTTCTTGGTTGAAAGGTTTGTTTATAAAAACAAAAAACCAAAAAAAAAAAAAGCGAGATAGTAAAACAAAAGTGAGATATTTAAAAAGAAGAGTGAGATAGTTTAAAAAAAATAAGATAATTAAAAAAAAGTCTATTTTTTTCTAAAAAAAATTATTGAAAGATGCTACCAAGACGAAATCGCCAAAGACCTATTCAAGATGTCATATTAGAAGAATTACAATGCCAGATTCAATAACTCCAACAACGACTTGAACAATATGAGTAAAGAGGAGAATATTTTTGTGAGTTAGAAGATGATACAAAAGTTGAGATTAATCCTTTCTACAATCTAGCAAGTAAATCATCTGGAGAAGAAGCATAACTACGACTTTGAGCACATCAAAGGAGAAACCAAGACCAAGATTATGGAGTGAAAGTGGACATACCATATTTTGAAAGATAGTTAAATCCAGACGATTTTATTAAATGGATGCATATTGTTGAATGAGTCTTTGAATATAAAGACATTCTAGACCACCGCAAAGTTAAGATTATTGCTATAAAGCTTTAAAAAAATGCTTTAATATGGTAGGAGAATCTTAAGCACAAGTGAGAACGTGAAGGAAGAAGTAAGATCACAACTTGGAAGAAGGTGAAAAGAGAACTTCGACGCAAGTGTCTGCTTGATTATCGATAAGATATCTTCATCAAGCTTTACAACCTTCAACAACGTGATCTATCAGTTGAGAAATATGTCACAGAATTTGAACAACTCATGATGAATTTTAACCTTAATGAACTTGAAGAACACACTGTTACTAGATTCCTCAAAGGATTGAAGATTAAAATTACCAGTGTTGTTCAACTTCAATCCTATTGGACACTCAATGATGTGATTAAGCTAGCATTGAAGGTAGAATGCCAATAAAAGATTTTCAGATGGAGTGGAACAATGAGTATAGCCAAGACCAATACTTCTAACTAGGAGAGTACTTTAATAAGGCCATCATCATCCACCACCACCAAGAAGGATACTGAAGCAATTGAGAAAACACATGGCACAAGTTCTAGCAATAATTCTAGAAAATGCTTTAAGTGTCATGGATTTAGCCATATTTCATTTAATTGTCCAAATTGAAGAGTAATGTCATTTGTGGAGGAAGCATTATATGAGGAAGAATATGAGAATGAAACCCTATAAAAGATCAAGAAAATGAGATCATCCACGCAGACAATGGTGAGATGATGGTCTTGTGTTGTGCCCTGAACACTACCATTACTAGAGAAGAAGATTGGCTATGCCATAACATTTTCCACACTCGATGTAGTTCCCATGGCAAGGTTTGTGATGTCATCATTGACGGTGGTAGCTATGAAAATGTGGTGTCAACAAAACTGATGGACAAGCTAAACTTGCCTATTGAAGATCATCCAAGCCCATACAAGTTAACTTGGTTAAGGAAGGGTAATGAGATCAAAGTCATAAAGAGATGTTTGATTGAGTTTTGCATTAGCAAGAAGTACTAAGACAAGGTTTGGTGTGATGTTATTCCTTTAGATGCTTGTCACATACTATTAGGTCGACCTTGGTAATATGATCGTCATGTTATGCATGATGGTTATATGAATACTTATTCTTTTACCAAGGATGGACAAAAGATTATATTATCGCAATTAAAGAAAGAATGTGCTAGTGATTCAAAGGACGAGAGTTGAAATTTGATCTAAGATAATGATTGCCAAAGTCGTAGAGGAAACCAAAGTTGCATGTGCCCTCGTCATCTTGGAAGAGAATGAAGGAAGCACCATTCTAAAGACCATCCAGCCATTTCTTCAAGAATTTGAAGATGTAGTTCTAGAACCATTAGGATTGCCACTTATGCAAGATATTCAACATTGTATTGATTTCATTCTAAGAGCTATAATTCTAAATAAAGTAGCTTATCGAATGAGTCTGAAAGAACATAAAGAGTTATAACGTCAAGTGACTAAACTCTTGGCTAAAGAATTAATAAAAAAGAGTGTAAGAGTGACTAAACTCCTAGCTAAAGGATTGAAGTCCTTGTGCCATTCCAGCCTTACTTGTTCCAAAGAAAGATGGATCGTGGCATATGTGTATTGATAGTCAAGTTGTGAACAAAATTACCATCAACTATCATTTTCCCATTCCACGATTGGATGATTTGCTCAATCAACTACATGGTTTAATAGTCTTTTCAAAGATTGATTTGAGAAGTGGATACCATCAAATTCATATGAGAACTGGTGATGAACGGAAGACTGCCTTCAAAATAAGAGATGGTTTATACGAGTGGATGGTTATGCCATTTGGACTTTCCAATGCACTAAGCACTTTTATGAGGCTTATAAATTAGGTATTTCAACCATTTATTAGGAAGTTTATAGTGGTTTATTTTTATGACATCTTGGTGTATAATCAAGATGAGAAAGAGCATCTAATATATCTCAAGCAAATCTTTAAAGCTTTAAGGGACCAAAAATTGTATGCCAACCTTAAGAAATGTCATTTTTTAACCAATAAAATGATCTTTCTTAGCTATGTCATCTTAAGTAGAGGCATTGAGATGGATGAAAGCAAGATAGAAGCCGTTGTCAATTAACCAACACTACGATCACTTCATGATGTTCGGAGTTTTCATGGTCTAGAATCATTTTATCGATGATTCATTAAGAATTTCAGTATTGTGACTACCCTAATCATAAAATTATTAAAGAAAGATAAATTTGAGTGGACACCAACCACTCAAAAGAGTTTTGAGACATTAAAGTAGAAGGTAATGGAAGCCCCAATTTGAGCACTTCCAGACTTCAACAACGTCTTTGAAGTCTATTGTGATGCCTCTAATCAATTATATGCCTTTAATATAGTCGATTATGATGCGTCCAATTGCCTTTTTCAGTGAGAAGCTCAACGAGACTCTAAGGAAATATTCAACATATGATAAAGATTTCTGTGCCATTATTCAAGCTTTAGATCATTAGAGACACGATTTGTTGGCAAAGGAATTTATGCTTTATTCTGATTATAAAGTACTCCAATACCTCCATAGTCAGAACAAACTTAAAGGACGCCATGCCACATAGAGTGAATTTCTCTTTACCTATCAATACATCTTAAAGCATAGATCAGATATACAAAATAAAGTTATTAATGCTTTAAGTCACTATAACACATTGCTTTTAACATGTCAAGTTCAAGTAATTGGGTTTTAATTTATAAAGGAGTTGTATGAGGATGATCCAGACTTTAAAGATATCTGGAAGCAGTGCTGTGAAAGTCCCTATCATGAATTTCATTTGCAAGATGGTTAGTTATTTTTAGGTAATCGATTGTGCATTCCTCAATGTTCGTTATATGAAGCCATACTGATTGAATGTCATAATGGGAGTATTGTTGGTCATTTTGGTCGTGACAAGACATTAGCTCTTGTACAAGAAAGCTTTTACTGGCCACATTTGGTCAAAGACATAGAGCGATACATCAAAAGGTGTAGGGTTTGTCATATTGCCAAAACTTGATGTCATAATGCTGGGATTTACACACCTCTACCTATCCTCAAATCTCCTTGGGAGGATGTTAGCATGGATTTTGTTGTTGGTCTACCTCTCACACAAAGAGGTAAAGATTCAGCCATGGTTCTTGTGGATAGATTTTTTAAAATGGCTTACATTGTACCATGTAGTAAGACTTATAATGCTGCACACATTGCTGATCTTTACATTCAAGATATGACTACATGGGATTCTAAAGACTATCACTTCATATCGTGATGTTAAGTTCATGAGTCATTTATGGAGGACTTTATGGAGCAAGATGGGAACAAAACTTTAGTTTAGTTCAACAGCTCAGCCCCAAATAGATAGACAAACAAAAGTAGTTCATTGTAGTTTAGGAAATTTACTAAGAAGTTTTGTTGGGAAAAACATCAAACAATGGGATTTGATATTAGCTTAAGCTGAATTTGCTTATAATAATTCACCAAGCCAGATAACAGGTCGAAGCCCATTTAAAGTAATGTATGGGAAAAGTCCTATCACTCCTATTGAACTCACTCCTAAAGTAATTCAATAATAATTCAGTGTAGATACAAATGAAAGAGCTAAGGAAATAAAGAAATTGCATAAACAAGTGAAGGATTGCATTCTAAAGCAAAATGAGCAATACTAAAAGCAAGCAAACAAGTTTTGCAAACCTGTTGTTTTCAAAGAAGGTGATTTAGTGTGGATTCACCTGACGAAGGAAAGGTTTCCACTAGGACCGTATGCAAAGATTAAACCTAGAGTAGATGGACCTTTCAAAATAATTAAGAGAATTGATGAAAATACATACAAAGTTGAACTTCCTGGAGAATACAAAGTGTTTACTACATTCAATGTTGCTGATTAATCACCATAATTTGAAGATGAGGAAAATTCATACTCAAAGGTGAGTGTTTTTCAACCAATAGAGCATGACACAAGAGTGTCTCATGGATATGTTTACACGCCAAATCATCTCCATCAGCAATTGTCTGCCTTCCAATAATTCATTTCTTTTCAGCCTATCTCCATCAATATTTGTCTTTCAATAATGTGTTCATTTGTGTGTGCCAGCTTAGTTTTGTTATTCTCCAAGCTTCAAAGTTGTATTATTTAATTTGTGCTAATGCCTATAAATAAGCTTGTGAGTATTTCATTTGTATTCGGAATTCAATTTGAGAAACAAATACTTCAGTTCTTCTTTTAGAAGATTATTTTCTACTCTTAAATTCTAAGAGTACCTGTATCCTTGGATTGGCTTCTCCAAGGTGGTGATTAAGCCAAGTATTCGTCGTAGAGGAATTTTTAATTCCATCACAATCGACAGAATATAAATTCCAACACTTCAACGGTGTTAGAACTACGAATCCTATTCAATTCAAATATAATCACAAAAGCAGTAAAAATTTCCTAACAACTAAGGCTTACTAAACTTTAATTAATTCGAGTTGACTCAAATAAAACTACAAAACAACAAAAAAATTTCAACAATTAATTTAAACTTAACTACATATTTTGACTTGAATTTAAAATTGAACTTAAATAATAACAACTTCCTAATATCTGATCCCAATAATTGTTGATTTCAAGCAATTTTTTTTTTTAACATTATAAGGGAGCTTAAAAGCTAGATTAATATAAACGTGGAAATACTACTCCCACTCTATCTTAAAACAGCAGTTGTTGAATGCTTGGAGGAGCTACTTCAAAGTAATGGACTCCTATATAACTCTTAGTTGCCAATTGTGCAAGGTGGTCCCCACACAGATTTGCTCTCGAAGAGCATGAACAATATCAACCTCCCTCCCAAACTCCTCTGCAGTAGTCTTCTAATTTCTTGGATAAGAAATAGGTTCCGGAAGGGGCACTCTGATTTCTGCAAAAGTATATCAACCAGAAATTTATTATCTAGTTCTAAAATGACTCTTTTGTTAACAATAGGCATAATTTGCATATTTATTGACTCGTCGAACTCTTTTGTCGTAGATGAGATGTTAATAATAACCATTTATATCCACTATTTTATGACTTACAATGAAGACATCAATCGCTATTTATAGCCATTTCTTTATAGTTAAATAGCCATCTAAATTGCCTCATTTCTCATCAAAATCTTTCAATCAATACATAAACAACACTTGATAAAACTCTATTGAAACATTAACAATGTTGGGTTCAATCTTTTTCTGCTTGGCTTTGCTTATTGCCATCCCTACTAATCAAGCACAAAATTTAGTAACTACAACATGCGATAAAACCTTATACAAAGATTACTGCAAATCTGCTCTGGGATCAGCCTCAGCAACCGATCTAGCAGGCCTCACCAAATTTGCACTCAATGCAGCATCATCAAAAGTGACCGAGATAAACAGCCAAATTAAGAAACTCTCTAGCTCAGCTTCAGATGCAGCCGTCAAGCAATGTCTAACAGATTGCTCCAGCAATTATGGAGACACAGCTGATCAAATTGTACGCTCAACAGCAGCTGTTGCTACTAAAGGTTTTAGCGATATCAACATATGGATATCTTCAGCCATGACCGGCGGTGATACATGCGAGCAAGGATTCAAGGAAAAGAAAGTTACATCTCCATTGACTAGCCTTAATACACAGTTTAAGCAGCTTTGCAGCATTATCTTAACCATGTCCAATCTCGCCAATGCTTAATTAAGATGTGAACCTTTACGAGCACCTACTCTACTAATTTATAAAAAAATTTGGAGAAGATTTTCAGTTGCTTCTCAAAGCATGCATGTAACAAAAAATTAATATTGGAGTTGTAGCCCTTTAATCTTCGGATTTATAAATAATTTTATGAGAAGCTTTTCACTTGCTTTATCTCTCTTTAATACGAAATTTCTTTAGATCTTCAATTTATCATATTCAATGGCATCTAGACTTTTATAGATCAAAAGAAAGTGGTATTTCTGCATGCATATTCTATGCAGTAGATGCCTTAACGACACTGGCTCAAGAAGTGGTGGAATGGGTACATGCATCTACGTATTCACAAAACTAAGTAATTATCGCGACTGAGGCAGAGGCCTAGCCTCATTTATTTTCAAAAACATCCCAAGGTTTGAATTTTGTTACTGTTAATTTATCAAATTAATTCCTATTAATTCAAAAAAGAAAACTGTCACTTATTGTAAAATATATAAATACTTAGATTGTATAACCTCTTTATTAATAAAAAAACTAAATAATTATCAATAAAGTCTTGTCTGACAAACGTTTCAAACTGTTTGTATAAATCAAAATGATATATATATATAAAATCTAGGCAGGTAATATGAAAGAAAAATAGATTTAATGTGAATAGCCTTGTTTTGTATGATTAATAAGAAAGGAAGTTATTGTTCAAGTTGAGAGATGCACTTGTAATTGAATTAAATTATGATAGTCAATTATAAATTTATTTAGCATGTTTGGAGTAAAAAAAAAATCTAATTTTAATGTATTTGATTTAAATAAAAATTTTATTAAATTAATTCCAATTTTAACTTTTTAAATATAGAAATTTTGCTTGTAATTGAACTAAATCCTAATAAAATAGTTAGAATTTTTAAACAATTTTCACTATTTTAAGTTTGTATTTTTCATAAGATTAAAAATGCAATTTTTATTCATTTTTTTCCTAAAATACTCTTATTTCTTTATTTCATTATTACTTTCATGCATTATTATCTTAACAAGGTACTTTTGGTGAAACAACATATTAATTTGAATTCTAATTTAATACCAAATAAAATATTAAATTTATTTAAAATGAATTTCGTAACATGTTTATGTAAATCAAAGACACTATATAAAATTATTCTGTCAAAAGGAGATACGCCATGGAAAATCTTTGATTTGAAGCAAAAACTCTCTTATGTTTGGAACCTTTCTTCTAACTGGAAACTTATCTCGTTAGGACGTGGTTTTTACACTGTTCTTTTATCCTCGAACGATGAAAAATATTTAGTTTTGAGCAGAGGCTCCATTGCTCTCAAACCCCTGACTTCGACCCCGATGATCAGAAATCTACCAATTCGCAAATATGGGTTCGATTTTACAAGTTATCATGGGAATATTGGCATCTTCATATTTTGGCATCCATTGCCCGAGGGATTGGTGAACCTTTAAAGATTGATAATGCAACTCTTCATGGCGAATTTGGGCATCACGCTAGGGTGTTAATTGATATTGATTTATCAAATAAATTGCCGACAAATCTTTTAGTGGAAAGAATTGGAAAAAGTTTCTTCATTGATGTGGTATATGAAAATTTACCTTCATTCTGCAATTCTTGTTCTAATATTGGTCATGCCCCACAAGATTGACGTCTTGGTAAAAAGCAAATGCCCAATGCTCCGTTACACAAATCTACTGATTCAAGGGTGGTTGAGTCACGTTTGACAAAAAAGGATGATCATCTTGTATGGAAGCCAAAGAAGACCGTTCCAGTTTCTAACTCTTTTGAACTGCTACGTCGTGATTTGCCATCTAATGCAACTTCTGAGGAGTTGATAGCTCAGGTAGAGCATGTTATAGATTTAGAGAAATCAGTCTTTGTTCATCTGATGAGCTTCAAGGACGGTCTGTTGACATGAATCCAGATTCAGTTCAATTAGATGACAATAGTGTTTTGGGTGCAGTGGCGGTCCGGCATGAAAATACAGCTGCTTTTAGCCGAGAAGAAGGGGACAGGTGCTTCATAATGGCGACAAAGAATCAGAGGTTTTGCCCGCAGCTGATGAGCGGAATTTTTTAGCAGAAGTTGCAGATGATGAAGTTGCTGCATACGTACTTCAAGACCACGCTCCTGTGCATGGAGTGATCAGTATGACCATTCTGGATGGTCATCAAAAAGACACTTCCGATGAGAATGATGATGCCTCCATCTTGCCCCAACAGCTGAATAATGATGCTTGCCATCAACAGACATCTGCGACCCAGTCTTGTGCAGACCAAGTGGAGCCTCATGATGGAAATTGGGATACAGTTTCTGCCTCTTTTTTCTTCTTTCGATCTCTATGTGTCTTTTTCTCTTTATCTTTAATATATTTTAAACTTTAAAATAATTTCTGAACTCCAACATTTAAAAAAAAAAAAAAAATCAAACCCTATATTAAACTTCAAATATATTATTCAACTTATTAATTTTTCAATATTTAAGTTTTCGAATAATTAGTTTATCATAAAAAATAATGATTTTTATTAGTATATACAAGGAATAGAGACGTGGACTGTAGATTGATTGGTTAATAATAATCAATTGCTTATTGCAAATTCTTTTTATATGATGCCTAGTTTCTATTACTTTAAAATTTCAACTGAATCAACTGATAAAAAAAGAAAAATTCTTTTAATAATTTTTTTATCTAAATCACTCATATTTAAAATTTATTGGATTTCAATTAATTCAATTTATTTGAATAGAGCTATTAATCCGATTTGACCTAGATAAAATAATAATAGCAGTAAAAATTTCCTAACAAATAAAACTCAATGTACTTTAATTAATTCGGTTCAATCCCTAAACCCTAAACAATAAATATTTTCTAACTACTAATTTAAACATGACTACATATTTTTATATTCGAATTCAAAATTTAACTTAAACAACAACTCCCTAATAGTTGGTCCAATAATTGTTGATTCTCAACGGCTCTTTTTTCTTTTAACATTAACATAACAGTAGCTGTTGAATGTTCGGAGTAGCTACTTGAAAGTAATGGACTCCTATATAACTCTTAGTTGCTAAGGTGGTCTGCATACTGATTTATCTCTCGAAGATATCAACCTGGCAACTCCTCTGTAGTAGTCTTTTAATTTTTTGGATAAGAGATAGATCTCTGAAGGGAGCATTCTGATTTATGCAAAAGTATATTAACTAGAAATTTATTATCTAGTTCTGGAATGACTCGTTTCTTAACAATAGGCATGATATGCATATTTATTGACTTGTCAAACTTTTTTATGGTAGACGAGATGTTAATAATAACCATTTATGTCCACTATTTTAAGACTTAAAATGAGGAAATCAATCGCTATTTATATCCATTTCTTTATAGTTAAATAGCCATCTAAATTGCCTCATTTCTCATCAAAATATTTCAATCAATATATAAACAACACTTGATAAAGCTCTATTGAAACATTAACAATGTTAGGTTCAATCTTTTTTTGCTTGGCTTTACTTATTGCCATCCCCACTAATCAAGCACAAAACTTGGTAACGACCACATGCGATAAAACCTTATACAAAGATTACTGCAAATCTGCCCTGGGATCAGCCTCAGCAACAGACCTGGCAGGCCTCACCAAATTTGCACTCAATGCAGCATCATCAAAAGTGACCGAGATAAACAGCCAAATTAAGAAACTCTCTAGCTCAGCTTCAGATGCAGCCTTCAAGCAATGTCTAACGGATTGCTCTACCAATTATGGAGACGCAGCTGATCAAATTGCACGCTCAACGGCAGCTGTTGCTACTAAAGGTTTTAGCGATATCAACATATGGATATCTTCAGCCATGACCAGCGGTGATACATGCGAGCAAGGATTCAAGGAAAAGAAAGTTACATCTCCATTGACTAGCCTTAATACACAGTTTAAGCAGCTTTGCAGCATTATCTTAACCATGTCCAATCTCCCCAATGCTTAATTAAGATGTGAACCTTTGCGAGCACCTACTCTACTAATTTATAAAAAAATCTGGAGAAGATTTTCAGTTTCTTCTCAAAGCATGCATGTAACAAAGATAAATGTTGTTGTTGTAGCCTTTGAATCATCCAATTTATAAATAAATTTATGAGAATATATATATTTTATTGAGGAAATCTATTATGAATGGTATTTTATACTCGTATTGCACATGATAAGTGAAGAAAATCTCAACTTAAAACTTTATTTATTTATTTTTTCTTTTTTGCATTTAATGTCTCCAGTATTTAGCAGTTTAAAGGGACCAAACTATACCAGAGTTGATATTCTAAGAAAAAAACTATACCTAAGTTGAAGTCAGGTAGACTTATAAGAAGAGCAAAACTTTCTCATCACCTGTTTTATTTACTTTAATTGTTTTTTTTTGTTTTTTTGTTAAAAATTATTTTTTTATTCTACAATTGAAAATTGTGTCCAATGGTTATAAATTTAAACTAAATTCAGTTTGAATGGTACTTTTTTGAAAAATAAATTTAAGATTTTTTTAGTCACTAGACATTAATCAAATTTAGAGAAAATGAAATAAACCAAGAAATACCTGCTCCTACTCATTGGGACAACTATTCTAGTGTCGAATATGTTAAATCATGATGATAAAAAGAAATGAAAATAATTGTTTTATCATCGTAAAGCCTATGTGGTTGCTCATGATGATTGTATGGAGGGTCAATACATGCGTGCATGTTGAGCAGCAACAACAAAAATTAACCAAATTAAATCATGATGCGTCTTCTTTCAATTATGACATTGAGAATATAGCAAATGAGTCAAGGTCTGGCTTATTCTTGAGAGCCATTTACAAAAGCTAGTAATTATCAACAGATTTCTTGCATGGCAAAAGTTTCAATATAAATCAAAATTTAACATACAATACATTGCGTTATTATAAATAGAATTCTGACATTACGTCATAGTTCAAGTCGAGAGATGCACTTATGATCAAATTAAAATTTTAATTCTTATAAATCCTTCGATTTAAGGGTTGGGCTGAAAAATTAAATTTAAAATTTGTGTATTATGTCCTCCGCGTAATAAAGATAAGTAAGAAAGATATGTATCCAAACTATCTCTTTGGTTTTTATTTATTTATTTTATTAGTCTTTTTGTTGAATTCTTTTATTTGAATTTTCAACAATGAGGCTACTACCTTCTATGAGATTTGATTATCTATCCTTGGTGGAGTATGATTATCTCCTAATTATAAAATTTAATTTTGATATTTTCACAATCAAACTCACTTAAAGATTAAAAAGTCAATTTATAACTAATTAAAATCATGCAATGGAGCAAACAAATTATAAAGTTGCATATCAAATGAGCACTATCAACGCAATTGAAAAATAATAATAATAAATTTCATAATATATCTGAAAATTTTATTTAAATATTTTTTGGTTATACTTTTATTGATATGATTTTTTTTTTGTTAAAATATAATTTTAATTTTCATTAATGAAAAATTCAACTTTCCCATAGAAAAGACATTCACCATGAATTGTTTGGCTGATAATGATCAACTGAAAACTATTGCAAATCTTTGGTTATAATTGTATATAAACAAATAGGCATGCATGGTAGTTAAATTTGTTTGGCTAAAAATTATGAACATTGCAAAAAGCTTATTTAGTTATTTTAACTTCATGTTGTCAACAGAATGACACAAGAATACCGTTTAAAAAGGTTTCCTATGAATGACCAAGCTCTTACTTCGTAATTATATCCATTTGTTTACTAATTAGATAGCCCTTTAAAGTCCCTCAATTCTTTGCCTCCAATTCTGATAAAAACTTAAAAATAGAACCCTATATATCTTTCACTCAAAACACAAGCAAACATAAGCTAAAACTTCATTGAAACATTAATAATTATGTTTTCTCCAGTCTTGTTTTACCTTATTTTACTTGCAACTCTTACTTTCCAAGCATCAGATTTGATTACCACAACATGTGACCGAACCTTATACAAGGATTTTTGCAAATCTGCTTTAGGATCAGCCTCAGCAAGCGACCTCCAAGGCCTGACAAAATTTGCACTCAACTTGGCATCATCAAATGGTGTCGCAATACACAAGAAGATTGTTCAAATTGCTAACTCAACTAAAGATGAATTCATCCAGGAATGTCTAAATGATTGTTCTGAGGTTTATCAAGATGCAATTGATCAACTTGAAGACTCTACAGGGGCTGTGGATGCAGAAGGTTATGGCGATGTTAACACATGGGTGAGTGCTGCCATGACCGATGTGCAATCATGCGAGGAAGGGTTCAAGGGAAAAGATGGCATTCAATCTCCATTGACTGATGATAACACGAACTTCACTCAGCTTTGTAGCATTATTTTAACCATGTCCAATCTTTTAGCTAGCAATTAATTAATTAGTTGCAAGCCCCTTCTAATTTACACTATAAGTAATCGTTGAGAAGATCTTTTGCTTGCTTCTCAAACATGCATGCATAAAGATCAACGTTGGCATTATGGTCCTTCAATCTAAAATGTATTAGTACAATTTGAATTTGATTTACCAGGTTTCTTTTCCTCCTGTTAGCATATACAATAATAATTTGGTTAAATACCCAGTAATTTGTTTTGGGTTTCTTTGCTTTTTTTTTTTTTTTAATCAACAATGAATTCAATGTCAATCAAGTTGAATTGTGCTTAGCTGAAAACCCCATTCTATCTAAAGACCAAAAATTAATCATACCAAAACTGAAAGATTACAAAGAAATGGTGACCCTCTATAAGGCTGCTAACTTGGCTGTTGTGGCAGATCGACACCATCCCTTATGAGAAATTATACTATAAAACTGTTTTACCATGTCACAGTATGACATGGAAAGACAAACCAATAATTAGTTGACATCTGTTATAATATTTTTTTAAAATTAAAAATACATTTTTAGCCTAGGATTTGAGATTTTGTAGCCAATAGAGTCTACTATTCAACTCATATTTCACCTCTTATAAAAAATAAAATAAAATAATCAATATAGAATTTATGGTGAGATCAAATCAGTATTTGAATATAATTACGCACAGCACACTTAATACTTTTCCAGTACTCATCACCAGCTCTTTCAATAGTGTTTTGAACTTCGTTGATTCATCGACATGAAGAAAAGAAGATTAAAATAATATATACAAGTAGGCTGCCCGAGAGAAATTTCCCCATTTGCCTTTTTCTCTCTTTTTTCTAAGTGAGTTTTGTTTTGTTTTCAGTTATCACACAATGACATATAAATATGAACACGGATAAAGATTATACTATGCCCAAGTATCAATCTAATGCTAATTGATTTTTTTTTTTATAAGAGGTTTCATTTCAAAATTTGATACAGATCTTGCAATCATCGCAATAATTTTTCAAAAATCAGATCCTTATAATATAAAAAATTCTTAGAGACATTTTCTCAAACATTTAAACTGCATTAATGAAAAAGAACTGATTCAACCATGAACTTCCTCAATCTAAGCCCCTAGTTTAATAGATTTCTTCATTTCTCATCCATAATTAAACCATGAAATTAACAAAATCTATATACTTTTGCTTTTGATTTTGTTTGTGTTCATAGAAAGGAAAGATTGTTGACGACAAACAAGGAATCAAGATTAATTACTAGATTTGTTTGTTCTGGTTTTCTCTCAGTTTTCGGGATTTTTTTTTCTCAGAGAAGGTGAAAAGGGCAAGCTGGATTTGTTTTGTTCTGATTGTTTCTTCTTTTTCTCAATTTTTGGGGAAGAGAGAATGTAGATAAATAGAAGAGTGTGTGCAGTATTTCTATTTTTTTCTTTTCTTAGTTTTTGGGAAAGAGACAATAGAGATAAAAAAAAAAAAAAAATTTCCTGTACACTATTTCTATTTTTTGAAATTATTACAAGTGTTAAATTTTTATTGGTTTGTCATTCCATATCAGCTAATGATATGGAGAAACTGTAGTAAGGTAATCATTATTAGAAATTAATTAATATGAAATATTAAAAAATGCAATTATGAAATATAAAAAAATGCAATTGAGATTGAAAAAGACTAACATTGTACATCTCATGCATTAGTAGTCAGGGAAAAGGGCACAAAGCATAAAGGGTTCTTCCCTATTTGCGCGGATAAAATCCTGGAAACTACTGCAATTAGATATATAATACATGTCTTAGTCAACTCAAGAAGTTAGCATATCGATAATTAAGCTTAAACTTTTGCTCAAGAAATAAACAAAAATTCATTCATTGATTCAAGAACTTGATACAACACCAAGCCAATCATGGTCTTGTTGATCCTCAAGAGCCAACTCTTTTAAGATACTGATCCAAGAGGCATAAGAATGAGTAATTGCATGTGCTATTCACTTCAAATTCATTATAAATTGAAATTTAAAATACAGAAATTAAGGTCATATAAAAATAAAATATTGTTCATATAAAAATTTGTGAGAAATATTTTTATGAAAATATCAATTTTATTTATAAAGATTAAATAAGTATAAATTTTTTTACAGGAGAATAAATTTGATTTTTTTAATATACAATCTTTTTGAAAAACAATATGCTCAACAAATAATTTTGTCTAATTTTTAACTCAATATATCACATGACAGAATTGTTATCACTTTATAAGTTTATAAATCTATTTGTTAAAATTAGAAATTCATGATGTAATTGAGAAAAAATTGGCGTTTTATAAATTTTTTTACATCAGTTAACCTTTAAGTTATTATGTTCATGACAAATGTTCAATGTAGTCCTTAGTTTATAATGGGATTGTTGAATTGAAAAATGTTCTTCACTTTGGTCTTTAATGGACAACGTCTATAAGTTGTCATAAGAACACAATGAATGCAGCTCATTATTAATATATGGTATCCATCATATGAGGGCATTATATTATTTTCCTAATTGGGAGGATGATAGAATAATTTATTTAATTGTTCATTTGGAATTGAAACTAGAATTTAAATTGAAATTGGAAGAAATAGAAAATGGAATAAAAATTTAAAGAAGGTATTTGATTTATTATAACATGGAAATGGAAATTAAAATTATTTATCGTTTAAAATATTTTTATAATTATTTTGTGCATATAAAATTTAATATTATAATTATTTTTTATATATTAAAATTATATATTATGAAATATTTTTAAAAATTTAAATTATTTATTTTTAAAAAACATTTTTATTCAAACATTTTAATAATTATTTTATTATTTTATATGTCTTATTAATAAACTTTTAACAGTAAATGTCAAAATTTATATATTTAACCATAATTCTTTTGACCGGATCAAAATTCATTACTCAAAATAGGAATGGTCATTCACATTTATGAAATAATGGATTCTCATTGTATATAAATTTAACACTAAAACAAACATTAAGGGGTGTATTTAATTAAAACTTTTAAATACTTTGTGTAATTATTTGATATTTTAAATAATATAAAATTATTTTAAAATATATTGTAGATGATGGGGTTTAGTGTGTGTCCAAAATTTAAATAACCGTGATATTGTTTAGGCTTAAGGCTTTAGGGAACACACTACTATATCACAAAGTCATAGTGTAGAAAAGAGGAGTCGCCACCCAAGATAATAACTGAGACAATTTGATTTGTGGTACTCGATTCTCTAAAAGAAAGTTAGCACCATAACCAGAAAATTTTAGGAATGAAATACTAACTTCTCTTAGTCTCGTGTTCATTTTAAATAATTTTATAAATGATTATTTCATCCTTTAATTACATGCAATTTTATTTAAACCCTATTTGACATCCATCTAACCCTAGACATTTAGTCAATAAAATTACACATAAAAAATGCACTCAAGATCACGTTGTCTATAAGTCTAGACTATGTTAATTTTATTAAAAAGTTAGCTAGATTTACATCTTATTTACAAGTGAGAAAGAGACTAAAGGTGAGCCTACATTTTTATTAATTAGTGAGTCTAAATCTATTTATTTTACTTTGTCTAAAAATGGGCTTAAATCTATTCAATTTTAAAGGAAAATTAAATTAATGGGCTTAAGTCTAATTTAGTTTTATTTTAAGTGAAATGTGAGCCTAGGTCTATTTATTTTAAAAGAAATGAAATTAAGTAGGTTGAACTAAGTCTAAATAAGTTTTAATTAACTAAGTGAACCTACAATTTAATTAACATAATGGGTCTAACCTGATTTTAATTATTTAAAGTCCTAAACCATTTTTTAAGTCTATTTAAGTGAATTGGGCTTAAGCGTAGACTAAGGGCCCAAAATAATATAAAAACCAAAAAATACAACCAAAAACAAATAAAACACAAAAAAAGATCAAACATACATTTTAGTGATTTTCTAAAAACCCTAAATCAATTACATGCAAACCCTAAATTTAGCTACTGCCACCATTGATTTTAATTGATTTTTACCCAATTGAACTTAATTACTAATTAATTTTAAACGCAGAAAATTGAATCTTTAACTATTCCCACTATTGAGGCTATTACAAACTACGTACAAAAACTAAAATTAATCAATTATACAGCCATGAATTAAAATAACTACAAAGGACACCAAAATGCAAAATAAAAATAAAAATTCTAAGAACTATTGAAAAACAGTACAAGTTCATCAATGGCATTCCATGGACCTTCTGTTCAATTCCTGAACATTAGACTGCTTCCTCCTCAATCCCCGCTTAGATATCAAAAAAAAAACACAAAAAAATCAGATTAGTGAAATTTAAAACTCAAATTAATAAAATAAAATAAAAATCATTAAGGAAGAAAAGAATAAAAAAACACTGTGATAATCCTAGATGCTGTGCAAATGCCTTTTTTAGCCCCTCAGACTAAGATTTTCACCGTTGAAATTGAAGTATTGTTGATTCTGGACTGGAACTAAAAACAATGCTGGATCATTCTCTTTGAAAGAACTGTATAAAAAA
The DNA here is from genome assembly GCA_947683625.1 of Mallotus nudiflorus. Classification (NCBI taxonomy): domain Eukaryota; kingdom Viridiplantae; phylum Streptophyta; class Magnoliopsida; order Malpighiales; family Euphorbiaceae; genus Mallotus; species Mallotus nudiflorus. The sequence goes on along the minus strand of CANTUR010000117.1, from coordinate 4,607,201 downwards.
AAACTAAGGCTTTGACATAAAAAAAGAAATCAAAGTTTGTGGTGTGTGGGCTGTTCTCAGTAACGTTTGGATTTTAGAGTTTTTTGCGCACTGCTTTGCCTCTTTTTTTTCGCAGTCTCTCTGTTTTTTTTCTTTCGTCTTTTTTTCAGTTTGTGTGTGTGAGTCTCCAACCCCCCGTACCTCGCACGCACTCAGACTCTTTGCTTTTTAAAGCAGAGTCTGCGTATTGACTTCCCCTATTACAAGAACAAGCTCATCTCTTTAAAATAGACTGATAACAAAATTTGATTTTGAAAGCTCCTTACGTGTTTTGAATGCATCAAAAAGAATTATCTAATAATAATAATAATAAAATTAACTTTTTAACTAATCAAAACATTGAAAAATAGACGGAAAAATTAAGAAAATAGGCAAAAAAAAAAAGGACTTTTTACGCGTCGGTATTGTGCAATGCCGACCGACATTGTATAATGCCGATCGACATTACACCAATGCCGATCCCTTTTTTTAAACTCATAATTACCAAAAGACCCATGAAAAATTGACTTCCTTGTAATCAAATCCTAAAAAAAATATTACAATTTAGTCCCTAAAGTCCAGAAAATCGACAACCAAGTTCAATTTTTAAATAAATTTCATCATAGGGGCTTACGTCATAATTGTGCACAATTGCATCCCGAAATTGGGTGCTTACAGTTGCCCCCCTTTGTTGCTGTTTGCTTGACAAATTGCAACAAAGCAATAGAAGCACACAATTTCAAAAGAAAGGAATTAGGACACTTGATTGTATCCTAAATAATAGATTGATGCCCAAATTGTTGAGTAAGGTGTAATGTTTGACAAGTCTTACTATATTTCCTATTGAACATCTAGTGGACTTTATGCAAATGAGTTTCGTTATATTCCCTGTGGGACGTTTAGTGATAATAAATTGAAAACTTGCTATAGTTCATGTGGAACGTCTAACAATGATGAATTTCGTTATATTCCCTGTGGGATGTCTAACGATGCACACTATATTTCTTGTGGGATGTCTAGTGATGATAAATTGAAAAATTATTATAGTTCCTATGGAACATCTAGCACCGATGAATTTCATTATATTCCTTGTGGGACGTCTAACGATGTACACTATATTTCCTATGGGACGTCTAGTGAATTTGAATTGAAAATCTTATTATAGTTCTTATGGAACATCTAGCACCGATGAATTTTGTTATATTCCCTATGGGACATTTAATGATGCACACTATATTCCCTGTGGGATGTCTAGTGATGAAGAGATTTCATTATATTCCCTATGGGACGTCTAACGATGCACACTGTATTCCTTGTGGGACATCTAGTGATGATAAATTGAAAACTTACTATAGTTCCTGTGGAATGTCTAGCACCGATGAATTTCATTATATTCCTGTTGGGACGTCTAACGATGCACACTATATTCCTTGTGGGATGTCTAGTGAAGTTGAATTGAAAATCTACTATAGTTCCTGTGGAATGTCAAGCACTGATGAATTTGAAAGTTTATGTCATAACTGTTATGCAGTATATAACATAATGAAGGTTATGACTACTGTGCAGCACATAACATAATCATTTGAAATTCATATCATAGCTATTGTGCAGTAAATAAATCCTTTGATTGAAATGATGCATGTAAAATGCAAAAAATGAACTATGTAATCTTGTTTTGTATTTTGTACTTGATAGAAAATTCAAAATCACAGATTGATTATGCAGTTTTAGTAATTCAATGAATTATTAATTTGATAAATGTCATGATTTAATTAGGAACATGTTCCTAATTAGAATGCAATTATGGACCAAATTGCAATGAAAGAACTTGGATCCATGTATAAGGACCAAAGTGAATATTTTCCACTTTATATATACTTTCCTTTTTTGCATGTAACATTCCATTATCTCCTTTCTTCATTTTCCTTTCCTTTTATTTTCTCTCTTTTCATTAATTTTCTTTTCTTGATTTCTTCATCATTTGAAGTCTAATTTGCAATCCGTCTAATCCTATGGCCTCCTCGTTACACGAATAACATAAAGGAGTTGAGACTTCAAAATGTCAGAGGATTCTACCTCCTCATTTTTCTTAAAATGATCTTGGACTTTGAGAAAACTCAACTGTCTATCCTTTGATTCATTTATATACCCACAGGTGCAGAGATGTGAGTAGTAAGGTAACTTTTCTTGCTTCTATTTATTTCTGTAAAAATTTTACAGTGTTGGGACTTCCTCTGTCAGACCTCTAGACATCTTTCACTGTGATGACTCTACCAAATGATGGAGCCCATGGTCAGATTCTAGAGCTCAGGATGACTGATTTAGGCTATTAGATTTTTCTATTATACTGTTGTGTTAACCAACTCTACAAGTTGGATGCACTTCCTTCTGGATTTACAATTCCTGCAAACTTGTTGAAGTTAGTTTCAACCATGATGAATGTATAAAAGTACATTATAATGTTGAAAATTAATGAGAAAATTCATCCTTTTATCATGAGATAGCATGTACTTAACAAATCTCACTATTTTTTATTTTCATGACTGTCACTTATTTGCCATTTGCAAAGGTTAGAGGCATCGTTAACCATCTTATACTGAGAGTGTATCTTTTACCAAGTGAAGAGCTTAATTCCACAACTAATTTTAGGGAGAATTTGCTAAACAAAACTTATGGAAATTAAGCATAAAAATATTGAATTCAGAGTATCAAAACAATCTTTGAATTATTTTTGTACTTTTCTTCCTTATCCAAGTATTCCCCCCACCTTTCTCATATTACTCAGCGTGGATACCGTTGGAAAGGTCCTTTGGATACTCATACTCTTACAGAGCATTAGAGTAAATAGAGAAATTTTTTTTATTATTTTTTTTAGCGTGGGTCCTCTTTTAGTATTCCCCTGCCTTTCTTGTATTACTCAGCATGGATACGGCCAGAGGTTCACATTGATACTTTTGCTCATTTTTGGGCATTGGAGTACATTATGCTTGCTCTTATTATGATTCTCCTCTTAGTGTTCCTCCATTTTTTTTGTATTACTCAGCGTGGATACTGTTGAGGGATTTGTACTCGTACTCATTTTTTAGCATTGGAGTGGATTATATGCACATTTATTATTCAAAAGACTAAAATGACACTTTGAAATTCAACCAATTCATACTGCAAGTCCATAGATTTTATTTTTGCATATTCTTCCCCTCGTTTGGGTGTAAAGTAAGCATTAGATTGATTAGTGTTTTAGAAACTCTCAACGTATAACTGTCAACAAGACATCTAAATTCTACGAGGTTAATAAAAGAAAGCCACTAAAACCAAAGGTCATAAGATAAGTTTTCGCATATGATATCATGAAGTGGATGAATTTACTCTCAATTTTATAAATTTTCTTTCAATTTGTACTTTATTATAGAATAAAAAAAGAGATAGAGTTATACTACTTCCCTTTGGTATTTGTCAAGGTGTTTGTCACACAGAGTGAGATTTTGACTAGCAATTGGCATTTACTAACCTAGTCATTCTTATTGATGTATCGGTTCCTTTCCCTTCTTTATTCTTTTGTTATTTCCCTACACAAAATACTATAAGTTAGTATTCTCATTTTGCAAGTGAAGAAATTTTGTCAAAATGCAATGTTATTCTTTTGCATTCTTCCCTTTTTGATTATGGTAATGATGTCTCTAGTCACAGGGTCACGATATTCTGCCATCGAAGTTGTGGCTTTATTCTGTTGATGCTATGGTAGAGGGCTTCATCATTCCTTTTCCTAACATTTCCTGCAAAAGAAAATATTTATGAGTTAAAGATTTTTATTTCATAATCAAAGAAATCTTCAGAGTGCATTCGTCTCAAGTTTTGAGTGCATTCTTCCTTTTTTAAGGCCGAGCGCATGTATCGCTGACATGTTAAACCTTCTCGTTACCATATTCCACACCCTATAATGGTCTAACTGTTATGGAGAGATATTCCAAATGAAGCTCTCGATGAGACTATGGAGATGGATACTAAGTTTAAGGAGCTTGAAAGTCTTATCCAGCCTCTTGAGGTCACTGGGATGATTCTTCTTAGTAATGTCACTCCTTTTATTTTCATTCCTTCATGTACTTTACCTGTGAATACTCTAACTACTTTCTTGCACTTTTATAACACTAATCTTGAATGTCAGTAGCAAAGAGTTTGGACAATCTTGACTAGGCTCAAAGACTTTATTATGCAAAGAAAGTATTTCATAACAAATGTATGCAAATGTATGCATGTTATGCATAACATGCATGATCCTAATAGGACTTCTATTTATTTACAGCTTGGAGTGTAAGAACGAGGTGCCTCATCAATAACTTGTAGGTTCAAGCACTTGATGCTTCATTGTTGGTATTTCTGATGTTTGAGCTTTTGATATAGTCTATGAGACAAATAACTAGGCCAGCGAGTAGGGTCCATGGCTTTACACTGGAGCTCATAATTGACCGATGCACTATTAAACTTTTCTTTTGTTACTACTTCTACTATATAATAACTGTTATATCTAAATGCTTGTAGTATACTCCTTTCTGTCCTGAGATCATTTTCACTAACTTTGGAGTTCTACTGTTATATTTACCATTTTGCCCCTAACTTGTCCCGAAGTTACATTTTGCCCCCAACTTCATTTTGAATTCATCCTATCAATCACTTTCTTCATGTGCACAAGAGACTCAATTTGGTCATTATTGTTGTTGTCCTTTTATCTTACTAACCCTATTAGCTATAATCTCATGTATTGAAGATGCATAACAGTGGGCAAATTGATTGAAGCGAGTTTTGGATGATGAAATCAACTGGACTTGCACTTTGAAGAATTCTTGAGCAGAATATGAGGCTTGATGCTGATAATAATTGATGACAGTTACAATGTATGGGTTGAAAAGTAAGTTATTGAGCCACTTGAATTCTCAAGGTATAAGGGGACGCTAGGCTTACAAGAAAAATTACAAAAGAGGTGGCAAAAAGAAAACGTAACTAAAATAGTGATCTCACAGCTCTGATTTAGCTTTCATCATATATTTTTTTCCATTCAAATACTTATGCGGTATAATAAAGACCAATATGCGATATTTGAACAAAAATTTAAAATTAAATTTTAATAATTCATTAGGACAAAAAATGAGAACATTGATTACATCACTTGATATAACTCCAGTTATTAGTCAGTCATGAATTTTCCTCTCTAATTTTTACCTTACTGTTCTTTTTTCTCTTTTTTATTCTCTCTTTATTCTTTTTTTTCTCACATTTCCTATCTTCAAAAGTTACATCATGTGATATATGGATGTTCTTTGAATTTTCATTTGTGCCCATGCTGAATAAATCTAATTGAATTGAATTTATGTCAAACATACTGATCTAAATTATAATGCATAGAACTATCAGGATTACATAAGTAAGCATGATCAGAATTTATATGATCAATCACTAAAATAAAATAGAATTTTCATCCTCAAATAGATCAGACATTATTACATCAGTTTCATTATAAAAGACATCAACATAACTGTCACTAATGATAGTAGCTAAATCTTAGGGTGGCCCCTCTTTAAGTGGCAGACACAGTAGCTCTTTAATAACAGCACTACCCATCCTCTCAGCTGCCAACTTCATCACTTCCTTTTTATTGTCCTTCACCAGATTCTCCATAATCTACTCCTTGAAGATCTTAAACCCAGGGACATCTGCTCCAGCAACATTGACTGATTCCTTGGCTCCCAGATGGTATTTTCCTTCCCTTGGCTTTATGAAGTTCTGACTCAAAGGACCAACTTCTGCATAAAGCTTCCTCTTGTCTACATTAAATCTCTTCCTTGCCCTTCTACCTTTTGGCTTTGCTTCCCTTATAAAACCCAATCCTGTTGTGTCATCTTGATTTTTGAATTCTGGGAATTCTGGACTTCATTGTTCATTCTTCCCCAGTCATTGTCCAAGTCGGTAATTCATGCTCTCCATAATTTTTTCTACTCTTGGATCCATTTCAGTCCTATCAAATATCCTAGCAATCTGGAAACCAGGGGGTGCACACACTTTTTTTTATTTATCCAATATGGATGCCACAGCAGCATTGGTCCTAGCTTCTATGGTCATAACTTCTCCTTCATAAGGGAATTTTATCTTTTGATGCACAGTTTAGGGTACCCCTCCTAAGGCTTGGAACCAGGGCCATCCCAACAACGAGGCATAAGTGATTGGAATGTCCAGCACGGTGAACTCAATGGTTGATTTCACACGTCCTATTTTAACCAGAGCTTGGAATATCCCCTCCACATTCCTAGTGCTATCATCATAAGCTCTAATTATGAGGTTTGAATCTATTAAGTCTTTAGCTTTCAAACCTAAGTTAGGCATGATTTTTAAAGGACATACATTAATAGTAGAACCATCATCGACCATAGCAAAATTGGCTCTCTTTCCCCTCACCTCAGCTAGGATAAACAATGCCTTATTATGATTTCTTCCTTCTAAAGGCAAGTCATCATTTGAGAACATTATTAGCCTGTGTTTCTTTTCTGTAACCTTTGCTACCATAGCTTCTGAAGTAGTGGTTATTTCAATATTCATGTTTGATAGAGCTTTGACAAGAGCTCTTCTATGGCTGCTTGAATGCATCAGTAATTCTCAAATGTTGACATTTTCCTTAGCTTTCTTTAGTTGTTCCAAAATCAGATCCTCTTTCTATTCTTCTTCTATCTTTGCATCTTTTGTTTCTTCTCTTTTTGTTACTCTTTTTGTTTTCTTTTCTGTTGCTTTATAATTCTTCCCACTTCTAGTGATATGATTCACTTTAGGATCATCACTCCAGACATCAAAACCGATTGGGCTTTCTTCATCAGAGTCATACTAAATGTCAATAACTTTAATGATTTGGTCTATTTTCCCTTCTTTTCATACTTCCATTGTGCATGGTTCCTTCCCTTTTAGATCTCCCATATTGAGCTTGCCTAAGTGTTGATTCAATAAATCTTTAACTTATTCTTAAGACTGTTCAAGAGCTAAAGGGTTATTCTCAAATTCATCACCCCACCATGTAGGCACGATTGATTCAATAGGGATATTAACTAAGGGTGGTTTTGAGTAGAATACTTTATAATCAAACTGGCCTAAAGGCTGGCCCAGTAAATCTTCCACTCCTCTCTGTGGCTATCCGAAAGGTTCTCCATTGGGTATAGGGTTGAGGTCCTCGAAGGAGCTTAGCACTTCTTCTTTGCTAACCCCTAAGTTAATCATCATGGTGGCTGGTGGAACATTTTGGTAGTCTGGGAAAGGGTTGTTTCTGGTGTTTAGGTTAGAGTTGGATTTTTCAAGGTTAGTGATTTTTTCAGAGTCTATCAGGTTTTGGATCTCATGTTTTAAGTGGATACAATTGTCTGTGGGATGGCCAGTAGCTTAGTGGAATTTACAGTAACTGTTAGGGTCAAAACCAGGGAGATTTGGGTTTAGTGGCTTAGAAAAGGTTAAGGGTCAGAGTAGGCCTTTTTGGATTAGCCTCTTTAGGACTTTGGAGAGTGGTTGGTTGAAGTTGGAGAACCTTTGGGGTTGCTAAACTGTACGCACCTCTATAGCTCGACTAGTACTTCCCTGTTGTGTGCCCCTAGTTGAGTAATTTTTGGCTATTGAGCCTCTAGAATTCTTCTTTTTCTCATTCTCTATCTCTTCAATTTGTAGACCGTCATTATATAGATCTATGAAGGTCTTTGAGTTCATCATTTACAGTCTTTCGACCAAATTAGGTGATACATTATGAACAATCATCCTAACTTGATCCTTTTTAGCTAGTTTATTTTTCATTAGTCCTGCCTTGTTCATGAATTTAGTGAGGAAATCAGAAAAGGATTCATTGGATTTTTGCTTATTCAACTTCAAATCCCTAATTTTCACTTCCAATTAAGTGTTATAATCATATTATTTTAAGAATGCAGTACATAGTTCTTTTCAGTTAGCCCTAACAGACTTTTCTAACATGTGGTACTAGTTTACAACCATTCCCTCTAGTGACAGTACAAACAGCCTAGCAACTACTGCTAATGGTGCTTTAGTAGTGCTCATGGTTATTGTGTATTGGCTCAAATGAATTCTAGGGTCTCCTCTCCTATTAAATTTCTGCAATTAAGGCATTTTGAATTTTTCAGGCAGCTTATCTCCCTCCATTTGCAGCATGTCATCAAAGTAAAAAGAATATCCCATTCCTTGTCCTTTAATCAACTCTTTCATCTTGGACATTTTCTGAGTTAGTGCTTGCATATGCTTGGACTCATGATCATGGACCACTTTAAGTGACTCTCTATTTGCCTCTTCTACCATGTAGTTTTCAACGTCTTCTAGTCTCACATCAGTAACAGGCACATTTCTAGCAGTAGGTTGCCCCCCAGCATTATTAGCAGTAGGTGGAGGAGCTACAGCAATAGGTGGAGCTCCTATAGCAAGTGGTTGTTCAACAACAGCAGTAGGTGGTTGTTCAATAATAGCAGCAAGTGGTTATTCAACAATAAGTTGCACCAGTCTGGCCAAAGCCTATCGTAGTTCATCTTGCATCATAGCTCTCATGTCATCCATTAAAGCTCCCTTAATGTCCTTTAAGGTCCACATCTCTGGTTATTGTTCCATTTCAATCTGTTCAATCTGAGTTGGTTTAGCTTCTAGGTATAGTGGATTGATTAGACTCTTCTCTAGTTTTTGAAGGATCTCTTGAGCTATTGAATTTGGGCTTAGATCTTTTCTGGTCAATCTACCACCTTTTCTCCCCAAACATGAGAATACCTAGATGAATCTATGATGGATGTAAAATAAGGTGTTAGTATGATGCATGGACTATATGTATGCATGATGCACGTGTTATGCAACAAGTAGTAAGCAAGCACTTAGCATATAGCAAGTATCAAGAAGTAATCAACAAGTTATCATGCAGGTAAAACCTTCCAACCTTATTTCTCCCATACACGTGTTCAATGGCGGGTTTCTTTTCTTAGGATTTTTGGTCTTGGCCTTCATATCAACAGGGGATATAAAAGCCGATGTGCATGCCAAATCTCTCTTTAAAATAAAAGGCACATAAATAGCATTTCTAAATATAAAGGTCTAGCCTAATCCTTATTAGCCTGAATGAGCTTCAAAGGTATAAGCTTAGGCTTTTATAAATAGAAATACGTCATGGCAATTCAAATAAATAAGCACTTTGGCTAAAAATCCTAGGGGAAGTAACTAGGCCATTATATATGGTTAGGGTTCGATGAAAAGTTAAGGTTCCCTTAGCAAGATGCTCTCCATTATGGACTTTGAGTTATAGGCCAAGGTCAGAGGGGCCCAACATCCTTTACCAACTTGAGAGAAGATTACCCCCCTTAAGGACTTGGGTTATAGTCTTTGGTCAGATAAGCCTGGTAATCTCTCTTGAACCGAGTTGAGGCTAAAAGTGATGGTTAGCCAATCCACAACTCCATAAAGCTAGTGGAATCATGGAATCATAAACCAACGCCATTAGTTTAGTAGGGACATACAGAATGAATGTAAGAATGAAATAATAATCGATAAAATAACTCTAAAGAACAAAAGTAGGATGAGTATCTCTTATCCCTAGTGGAGTCGCCACTATAGATGGCGGGGTTTAGCACGCATCCAAGATTTTAGCAATCGCGACACTGTTTAGGCTCAGGGCCTTAGAGAACACACTACTATATCATAAAGTCATAGCATGGAGAAGAGGAGTCGCCACCCAGGGTAATAATTGGGATAATTTGATTAGTGGTACTCGATTCTATAAAAGAAAGTTAGCACCACAACCAAGAGATTCTGGGAACGGAATACTAACTTCTCTTAGTCTCGTGTTCATTTAGAATAATTTTATAAATGATTATTTTATTCTCCAATTACATGCAATTTTATTTAAACCCAATTTGACATCCATCTAACCCTAGGCATCTAGTCAATAAACTTACACATAAAAATTACACCCTAGACATCCATAAACCCAATGCACTCAAGATCGCATTGTTCCTAAGTCCAGACTATGTTAATTTTATTAAAAACTTAACTAGATTTACATCTTATTTACAAGTGAGAAAAGGACTAAAGGTGGACCTACATTTTTATTAATTAGTGAGCCTAGATCTATTTATTTTACTTTGTCTAAAAAATGGGCTTAAATCTATTCAATTTTAAAGGAAAATTAAATTAATGGGCCTAAGTCTAACTTGGTTTTATTTTAAGTGAAATGTGGGCCTAGGTCTATTTATTTTAAAAGAAATGAAATTAAGTGCACTGAGCTAAGTCTAAACAAGTTTTAATTAACTAAGTGGACCTAAAATCTAATTAACATAATGGGCCAAAGTTGATTTTAATTATTTAAAGTCCTAAACCATTTTTTAAGCCTATTTAAAGTGAGTTGGACCTAAGCATGGGCTTGGGGCTTAAAATAATATAAAAACCCAAAAACACAACCCAAAACAAATAAAACATAAAAAGATCAAACATACATTTTAGTGATTTTCTAAAAACCCTAAATCAATTACATGCAAATCCTAAATTAAGCTACTGCCACCATTGATTTTAATTGATTTTTACCCAATTGAGCCTAATTACTAATTGATTTTAAATGCAGAAAATTAAATCTTTCACTATTCCCACTACTGGGGCTATTACAAACTACGTACAAAAACTAAAATTAATCAATTATACAGCCATGAATTAAAATAACTACAAAGGACTCCAAAATGCAGAATAAAAATTAAAATCCTAAAAACTATTGAAAAACTGTATAGGTTCATCCATGGCATTCCATGGATTTTCTGTTCAATTCCTAAACATTAGACTGCTTCCTCCTCAATCCCCGCTTAGATATCAAAATAAAAAAAAAACAAAAAAAATTAGATTCGTGAAATTTAAAACTCAAATCAATAACAAAAATAAAATAAAAATCATTAAGGAAGAAAAGAATAAAAAAACACTGCGATGATCCTAGATATTGTGCAAATGCCTTTTTTAGCCCCTCAGACTAGGATTTTCACCGTTGAAATTGAAGTATTGTTGATTCTGGACTGGAACTAAAAATAACATTGGATTGTTCTTATTGAAAGAACCGTATCAAGTAAAAAACTAAGGCTTTGACAGAACAAAAGAAATCAAAGTTTGTGGTGTGCGGGATGTTCTCAGTAGCGTTTAGATTTTAGGATTTTTTATGCACTACTTCGCCTATTTTTTTCTCAGTCTCACTATTTTTTTCTTTTATCTTTTTTTTTTCAGTTTGTATGTGTGAGTCTCTAGCCCCTCATCCCTCACATGCACTCAGACTCTTTGCTTTTTCAAGCATAGTCTGCATATTGACTTCCCTCATTATAGGAACGAGCTCATCTCTTCAAAACAGACTGATAACAAAATTTGATTTTGAAAGCTCCTTACACATTTTGAATGCATCAAAAAGAATTATCTGATAATAATAATAATAATAATAAATTAACTTGTTAACCAATCAAAACACTAAAAAATAGATGAAAAAAATAAGAAAATAGGCGAAAAAAAAACTTTTTACGCGTCAGCATTATGCAATGCCAACTGACATTGTATAATGCCGATCAACATTACACAATGCTAGTAGGCATTGTGTAATGCCGGTCGGCATTGAATGCCGATCCCTTTTTTTAAACTTTTAATTACCAAAACACCCTTGAAAAATTAACTTCCTAGTAATCGAATCCTAAAAAAATAATGCAATTTAGTCCCTAAAGTCCAGAAAATCGACAACCAAGTTCAATTTTTGAATAAATTTCATCATAGGGCTTACATTGCAATTGTGCATAATTGCATCCCCAAATTGGGTGCTTACATATACAGTATTAATAAAATTTTAAATTTTATTTTTTATATATATATTTATTATTTGTGAATGTTATTTATTTATTTTATTCTAAAAATTTTATTTACGTAAAATAATTTATTTTGGAAGTTTTGTTATTTAAAACATTAAAGTTACTATCATTACTATTATTTTTAATAGTATCCATGTTATTATTTTTATTGGTATTATTATTATTATTTTTTTATTGTTATTATTATTATTGTTAGTATTACAATTATTTTATTGCTATTATGCACGTGATATTATTATTATTATTATTATTATTATTATTATTATTATTATTATTATTATTATTATTATTATTATTATTATAAAAGACTCAGCATTAGTTAGTTTCGGTCAACTCCTTCTCCTTCCTTATTTTTTTCTTTCTTTTTCGTTTTCTTCCCTTTCTCTCTGTGCAAATGAACAGCATCCTCCACCCATGTCGGATCACCACCACTGCCATCACCCATCGTCATTGTTGCCTTTTCTTCTTCCTCTAGCCTTTAACATCGCCTGAGGAGCCACCAGAGCATCGAAAAATGCACGAAACCGAGAGTGACCTCCATTTTTGTGGGTGAAGATTCCAACCACCTCAGCTCTTCATTTCAACCTTATTTGAACCTCCAAGCTTCGGTGAGTTTGATTCTAAGCTCTGTTTGAGCTTAATTTTCCTTGATTTTGAGCTTTAGCAAGTTTTTAGTTAATGTGTTATAGGGTTTCGAATTTTTTTTTGAATTATTGTATTTGATTCATGGATTTTTGCTTTGATAATATTGTTTATGCCAGCTTAATCTTCCTAAATATAATTTTTATTTTATTTTTTGAATTTTTTTGAATTATGGATATTTTTGAATATTTTAATAATTTAAATTGAATTTTTGATAATTATGTTAATTAATTATTTTGAATGGAAATTTGGTTAAATTAGTGTTATTAATTTAAGTTATTAATTTTAGAATTTAGAAAATAATTTTTGGTAATATTGTATAATTTTTGGAAATATTTTTGTATTATGTGATTTTTAGATTATGAGTTAATTATGTGTTTATATTGAAAATATTGTTAAATAATATGTTTTAAATAATTTTGGAATAATAAGTGGTGTTAAATTAATTTTTATAAATTATTTACTATTTTTAAATAATTAATACTAATTTTCAAAAATTATATTCAAATAATAAATTATTTACTATTTTTGTGATTAAATGGGTTTTTAACTATTTTTATTATATTTATATATAACCTATTTGAGGAATTAAAAGTGAATTTTACTATTTTACGCTAAATAATTGAAAATTTTGATTTTGATTTATATTATCTAAATTATTTGGGATTTTATTTAGTTAATGTGTAAATAATTATATTTAGTGTTTTTAATGTTTAAATATATTATATTTTGGTATTTTATGGATATTAATGGAATTTAATGATTTTTAATACATTTATTATTTTATAATGATTTGTGGTGAATTGTGAACCTCGATTAGGGATTTGAGTAGTTCGAGGTTCCAACCCGAGCTGTTGAACTTTATGATATTAGAAGTGTGTTTTTCTTGTAGGATCGGCTCTATTTTTCAATAGAGAGATGTCCATTTTACAGAGGAGACTTTGCTGATTTTTCAGTTGAATTCTCGTAAAATGTGACATCAGGTCGATTCTAAGCCTTTGGGTTTTAACTGAGTTTTGAATTCCTAGATCGAGTTTTTATTTAGAATTCTTAGAAGTATAAGTTAGAATTTATTCTAATTTTATGATTATTTATTTTCTAGCTACACCGATACCGAGGTCTATTGGACCAGGCTTGTCGAGCCAGTCTCGAGGAGCACAAACTTGTGAATTATTATTCTATATATGCATTGCATAGAAGATACATGATTATAAGCATCTATGTTTTCATTACACATTTAAACATGAATTGTTTTATTAAATGATTTAGTATATTTTGATATATATGCGATGTATATGTTTAGTATATTCTTAATAGACACTTGGTATATTTATAGTATATTTTGCTATATATGTGGCACATATATATTTGGAATATTTTTAGTATATGCTTGGTATATATTTGGGATATAATTGGTATATTTCTTTATAAAATGGATGCCATTATGTTTTTAGTTATGCATTTTATTATTTTCAATAAATATTCAATTTATTGAAGGATATCAATAGAACGTGCTATCTAGTGGACTACACTAGGACTGTGTACGTACCAGTGCGTTAGATTTAGGATTTGACATTATAAGATTTATTTGATGAGACATTGATTAATTGATTATTGAAAATGATAGTGAGTGAATAGTATGATTATAGGAGCTCGTTGACCTAGTGTCTCGAGGCCAATCACACTGACACTGAGACTCTAAGAGCTCAATTGACTTAATGTCTCAGGGCCAGTCTACTGTCTAAAATGGGATAAGAGAATTACTTTGGAATTAAGTGAGCCTGTGTGGCTAGTATGATATTTTGATTAAGGTTGCGAATATTAGGGTTCTATTTGATCCTTTATTCAAATAAATGTTTTCTGCATTTATATATATATATATATATATATATATATAAGCAGAGTTTGACATTTGTGTGAAATATGTGTATATGTATATATATATATATATTGATGTCTGATTGTATATGATTTAGATTGTATGTTTATATATTATAATAATTCACTCAGTGAGGTCTAACTCCCCTCGATATTTTTTTCAGGAGATTCCTCGTCGTCAAACCTCAGTAGTAGACCTTTACGTTGGACTTTTTTAGCCCCAGCTAGATTATGTAATTTATTTATTTGAAATTTTATTGTATTCTAGAAAACTATAATAGTGGTGTGTTATATCAATAGAATATTACTTTAGTAAGAGACCTATTTTTGAATATTATATGAATATTTTTTTATTTTATGAAAAGACATTTATGTGTTTATTTTAATATTAATTTAAAGTTTTAATTCTGATGTATTTTATTTATTTATTGCATGTTGTGTTTTTATTTTTTAAGGCTTGCTACGGGTTCCGAATTTGAAAGAATTCCTGTCCCCTAGCACTGGTCATGACTCCTAGTTTTAGTTATGACAAAGTTGGTATCAGAGCCCTAGTTTATGAATGTTATGGATCTAGGTTTTCAGAGTCTTATTTTCTTTGAAACTACTACAGTCATTTAGGTTCAATAATGTCTTTGATAAGTTTTCCACGTAATCATTAGGTTATCTTTTTATTTTTCGTTATCTGAATTTCATTGCCTTTGTCTTTTCAGAATGAGGAGACAAGTGCATGTCACTCCATCGGTCATTAAGGTCGAGGATGATAAGTCTTTTCAGGATGAGGTTTTACCTTCTGAGCCACCAACAAGGCGTAGAGGTCGAGGTAGAGGTAGACCTTGAGGAGCGGCAGGTCATCGTAGATAGTGAGAGCTACAGGATGAGGAACCTGTAGAGCTAGAGTACGAGGAAGCTGTTATACCTCCAATTGTACTATCGTTATAACTTGCCTATCAGTAGAGTATGTCTAACCCTAAGGAAGCATTGTTTCACACCAGAGTTGGTCGTATAGCCTTCAATGGGACTTCAGATCCGTTAGATTTTTTGCACGCCATTGAGACAAGGACTCAGACTGCTCACACTGAGTACTAGCAGATCATGATTTTTGAGTTATCTGTAGAGGGACCAACCCTAGATTGGTTCATCTAAGTGATTCAGTTGTACATGACGACGATCACCTGTGCATAGTTTCGAGAGAGATTTATGAGGAGATTCTATCTAGAGCCACTACGGATGAGCTACAGACTTAGATTAACCAGCATTACCGGAGGTGATAGATTTGTCGAGGACTACACCAGAGAATTTCTTTGACTTGGCAGATATGCAAAGGATTTAATATGAGACTAGTATTTGCTATAACAACTTATGTTACTCGTTTAGGTTCTACTTTTATTGGGATGGCTACTACGAGCCTTACTCTAGAGTCAATGATAGAGTTGGCCAAAGAGATAGAGCTGAGACTAGGCAGGCAAGGAGTTATGCCTGATTATTATCAGTTGGGTGCTCAGTTAGGAGGATTCCAGACTACTATGTATTTGACTTTTCAAATTGGTTCTAATAGTTAATAGAGAGGTTTAGTATAGTAGAGTCAGAAGAACCAACAGAAAGTCTATTTTTAGTAGCAGACATGGTCGTGCTGGACCTCATAGACCTATTAGATTTGGGTCAAGTGCTTCTAATAGTAGTAGTGGTCGGAGTTCGGGATACGACAACACAGGATCAGTAGCCAGTGCCTGTCAAACTTGTGGTAGAGTCCATAAAGGACCCTATTATATGGCACCACTGAAATGTTTTTGATGTGGACATTTATGGCATTTCACTAGATCATGCCTATATTCTAATTTTCAGCCACAACAGTTTCCACAGTTTTCACAGTAATCTATTACCAGTGCAGCTCTAGCACCTTTTCAGTTGTCTCAAGCTCAGTATCAGAGTATAACTCAAATTGTTACTAGCAGGGGCATGGCAGAGGTGCCAGAGGTTTTGGCCAGGCTTCCACCAATCAGTAGGGAGGTCGAGGTTAGGCTAGAGTTTTCCACCTCACTCAGTAGGATGCTCAGGCATCTAATGTCATTATTGCAGATATTATTCCAGTATGTTATTTGGATGCTAAAGTATTGACTGATCCTTGTGCCACACATTCTTTCATATCCCCTATTTTTGCTTTGAAGTCATGTTGGCAAGATTCAAGGATGGCTTTTCCTTTCTCTATCACCACTCCTTTAAGCGATTCATTGGACACCGACATTGTTCTTTTTAGTTGTTCAGTGTCAGTTGAAGGTAGAGTACTACCAGTAGAATTGGTGCTGTTAGATGTGATGGAGTTCGATGTGATTTTGGATATGGATTAGTTGTCTTAGCACTATGCCGTTATGGATTATCGGAGTAAAGAGGTAATTTTCAGAATTCTAGATGAATAACATTTTAAGTTTATAAGTGATTAGAGTTCTGCACCTCAGAATCTCATCTCCACTATCATGGCTAGGAAGGTGCTGAGGAAGGGTTGTCAGGGATACTTGGTATTTGTCAGAGATACTTCTGTGGAGAAGTTATCACTCACAGATGTTCCTGTTGCCTATGAGTTTCCTAACATTTTTCCTGAGGAGTTGCCAGTTTTACCACCTCATAAAGAGATTGAGTTATGTATATATGTGGTTCCAGACACTACTCCTATTTTAATGCTACCTTACAGAATGGCTCCTACAAAGTTGAAAGATTTAAAGGAGCAGTTAACGGATTTTCTAGATCGGGGTTTCATCAGACCTAATGTTTCTTCTTGGGGTGCACCGGTCCTGTTTATGAGGAAGAAGGATGGTACCCTAAGAATGTGCATTAATTATAGATAGCTGAATAAGGTGATAGTGAAGAACAAGTATCCTCGATAGATGATTTATTTAATCAGATTCAGGGTGCACAGTTCTATTCTAAGATTAACTTAAGGTTGGGTTATCATCAGTTGTGGATCAGTGAGGCTGATGTTCCTAAATGGTATTTTGCACTCGATATGGCTACTATGAGTTTTTGGTGATGTCATTCAGGTTGACTAATGCACCAGCTGCTTTTATGAACTTGATGAACAGGGTATTCAGACCGTTTATGGATTAGTTTATAGTAGTCTTCATTGATGATATACTGGTGTATTTGAAGAGTATGGAGGAGCACATGAATCACTTGAGGACTATACTGCAAACACTGAGAGAACATTAGCTTTATGCTAAATTGTCGAAGTGTGATTTTTGGTTGGAGAGTGTTGCATTCCTTGGATACGTAGTGTCTAAAGATGGTATTCAAGTTAATCTACAAAAGATTGAGGCAGTGTCTAAGTGGCCCAGACCGATGACAGTCATAGAGATTCAAAGTTTTCTGGGCTTAGCTGGATATTATAGGAGATTTGTGTAGGATTTTTCTAGAATTGCAGCTCATATGATTCACTTAACTCAGAATAATGTGAAGTTTGTATGGTCAGATGCATGTGAGAACAGTTTTCAATTGCTGAAGGAGAAGTTGATTATAGCTCTAGTTTTGGCATTGCCTAATAGAGTAGATAAATTCACTATGTATTGTGATGCCTCTAGAGTCAGCCTAGGTTGTGTGTTGATGTAGAATAGTAGGGTAATAGCTTATGCTTCGAGGTAGTTGAAGAAGTATGAACAGAATTATCCTACTCACGACCTAAAGATGGTTGCAGTGATCTTTACTCTCAAGATTTGGAGACATTATATGTACTAGGTAACTTATGAGATTTTCACTAATCACAAGATCCTTAAGTACATTTTCCAGCAGAGAGATCTGAATCTGAGGTAGAGAAGATGGTTATAACTCCTGAAAGACTATGATTGTGAGATTCTTTATCATCCAGGAAAGGCTAATGTGGTAACAAATGCCTTGAGTAGGAATTCCTCAAGTAGTCTTACTCACATTAGTGTGGAGAGGAGACCTTTGATCCAAGAGTTGCATTAATTGGTGGATCAAGGTCTGATGATGAAGATAAGTATATTAGGTGGACTATTTGCTCAGTTTAGAGTTTGATCGGTATTGAGGGATAAGATTAAGGTAACTTAGGGCTGAGATCCTATTCTAGCTGAGCTTGTGAAGAATATTCATGCAGGGAAGTTCGCTGATTTCACACTTGATGATGATGGTGTTTTGTGGATCAGTGGTAGGTTGTGCATTCCTGATGTGGATAATTTGAGAGAAGAAATCCTCGAGGAAGCACATTTTAAAACCTACAACATACATCCAGGTGTCACTAAGATGTACCACAGTATCAGAGACTTGTACTAGTGGGATGGACTGAAGAAGGACGTAGCTGATTATGTTTCTAAGTGCTTGACTTGTCAGCAGGTGAAAGTTGAACATCAGAAGCCTTCTAGGAAGTTTTAGCCACTTCCTATTCTTGAGTGGAAGTGGGAGAGAACTATTATGGATTTTGTGGTAGGTTTCCTCGTTCGAAGGATGAATACGATTCTATCTGGGTGATTGTGGATAGGTTGACCAAGTCTACTTATTTCCTACCTATTAAAGCCACTTATTCTGTAGCTAAGTTGGCAAAGCTGTATATTAAGCATATTGTGTACCTTCATGGAGTACTTATGTCCATTTTGTCTGATAAAGGTTCAATGTTTACCTCATAATTTTGGTAGTAGTTATAGGAAGCAATGGGTACAAGGCTTGATTTCAGTACTGCTTTTCACCCTCAGACAAATGGCTAGTCTAAGAGGATGATCCAAACACTTGAAGATATGTTGAGGATGTGTCTATTGGATCTTGGTGGTAGCTGGGATGATTATTTTCTATTTGTGGAGTTTGCATATAATAACAACTACCATAGTAGTATTGGGATGACACTGTATTAGGCTTTGTACAGAAGAAAGTGTAGATCCCCTCTAAGTTGGGACGAGATTAGAGAGAGAGCGTTTATTGGACCTGAAATGGTTCAGGATGTAGTAGAGAAGGTTGTTATCAAAAGGAGATTAGAGATTGCAGTTAGCAGGTAGAAGAGCTATGTAGATCCAAGACGTAAAGATGTGGAATTCTAGGTTAGAGACTATGTGTTTCTGAAAGTGTCTCCGATGAAAGGTGTAATGAGATTTGGTAAAAAGGGGAAGTTAACATCGAGATATATTGGACCATTCGAGATTCTGGAGAGAGTGGGCATGGTTGCATATCGGTTGGCTTTGCCTCCGAAATTGTCTCAATTGTCTCAAATGCATCCAATGTTCTATATCTCAATGCTAAGGAAGTATATTTTAGACCCTTCATATGTGTTGTAGCCTGATAGTGTGGAAGTGAATGCAAATTTGACATTCGAGGAGGAACCAGTCGCAATAGTGGACTATCAAGTTCGACAGTTGCGCTCGAAGCAGATTCTGATGGTTAAGGTGTTGTGGCAGAGCAACAACGTGGAGGAGTACACTTGGGAGACAGAAGTTGAGATGCGAGTTGCCTATCATTACCTCTTTCCTCAATGAATTCTTATTTCTGATCTTTTCTTTGAATTCAAGGACAAATTCTTATAAGGAAGCAAGATTGTAATGATCCAACATTTTAAATACTATAAAATTATTTTGAGATATGCAGTGTTAATAAAATTTAAAATTTTATTTATATAAATTCATTATTTATAAATGTTATTTATTTATTTTATTCTAAAATTTTTATTTACGTAAAA
This sequence comes from Mallotus nudiflorus, assembly GCA_947683625.1. NCBI lineage: Eukaryota > Viridiplantae > Streptophyta > Magnoliopsida > Malpighiales > Euphorbiaceae > Mallotus > Mallotus nudiflorus. The sequence goes on along the minus strand of CANTUR010000117.1, from coordinate 4,587,116 downwards.
TAATTTATTTTAGGATTTTTATTAGTTAAAACATTAAAGTTATTATCATTACTATTATTTTTAATAGTATTAGTGTTGTTGTTGTTGTTGTTGCTATTATATTTATTTATGCATGTGCATGTATGTGTATTATGCATGTGTGTGTGTATATATATATATATATAATGAGTTAACATTAGTTAGTTTCGGTCAACTCCTTCTCCTTCCTTATTTTTTTCTTTCTTTTTCGTTTTCTTCCCTTTCTCTCTGTGCAAACTAGCAGCACCCTCCACCCACGCCAGATCGCCACCACTGCCATCACCTGTTATCATCGTCGCCTTATGTTCTTCTTCCAGCCTTCGACGTCGCCTGAGGACCTGCTGGAGCATCGAAAAATGCAGGAAACCGAGAGTGACCTCCATTTTTTTCGGTGAAGATTCCAGCCACCTCAACTCTTCATTCCGGCCTTATTCAAACCTCCAAACTTTGGTGAGTTAGATTCCCAGCTTCGTTTGAGCTCAATCTTCCTTGATTTTGAGTTCTAGCAAGTTTTTTTATTTGTGTTTTAGGGTTTCATTTTTTTTTTGAATTATTGTGTTTGATTCATGGATTTTTGCTTTGATAATGTTGTTTATGGTAGCTTAATCTTCCTAAATATAATTTTTGTTTATTTTTTGAATTATTTTGAATTATGGGTATTTTTAAATATTTTAATAATTTAAATTGATTTTTTGATAATTATGTTAATTAATTATTTTGAATGGAATTTGGTTAAATTAGTGTTATTAATTTAAGAATTTAGAAAATAATTTTTGGTAATTTTGTATAATTTTTGGAAATATTTTTGTATTATGTGATTTTTAGAATTATGAGTTAATTATGTGTTTATATTGAAAATATTTTTAAATAATATTTTTTAAATAATTTTAGAATAATAAATGGTGTTAAAATAATTTTTATAAACTATTTACTATTTTTAGCTAATTAGTACTAATTTTCAAAAATTATATTCAAATAATAAATTATTTACTGTTTTTGTGATTAAATGGGGTTTTAACTATTTTTATTATATATAGATAACCTATTTGAGGAATTAAAAGTGAATTTTACTATTTTACGCTAAATAATTGAAAATTTTAATTTTTATTAATATTATATAAATTATTCGGAATTTTATTTAGTTAATGTGTAAATAATTATATTTAGTGTTTTTAATGTTTAAATATATTTTATTTTGGTATTTTTTTGGATATTTATGGAATTTAATGATTTTTAATACATTTATTATTTTATATTGATTTGTGGTGAATTGTGAACCTCAGTTGGGGATTTGAGTAGTTTGGGGTCCCAACCCGAGTTGTTGAGCTCTGTGATATTAGAAGCATGTTTTTCTTACAAGATTGACTCTACTTTTCAGTAGAGAGATATCTATTTTATAGAGGAGACTTTGTCGATTTTTTAGTAAAATTCTTGTAAAACGTGACATCGGGTCGATCTTAAGCTTTTCATTTTTAACTGAATTTTAAATTCTTAGATAGAATCTTTCTTTAGAATTCTTAGAAGTATAAGTTAGAATTTATTTTGATTTTATGATTATTTATTTTCTAGCTGCGTCGAAACCGAGGCCTATCGGACTAGACTCGTCGAGTCAGTCTCGAGGAGTACAAACTTGTGAATTATTATTCTATATATGCATTGCATATAGGGTACGTGATTATAAGCATCTATGTTTTCATTACGCATTTAAACATGAATTGTTGTGTTAAATGATTTAGTATATTTTGATATATATGCGACGTATATGTTTAGTATATTCTTAATATACAATTGGTATATTTATAGTATATTTTGGTATATTTGCGGCATATATATTTGAAATATTTTTAGTATATGCTTGGTATATATTTAGGATATAATTGGTATATTTCCTTATACAATGGATGCCATTATGTTTTTAATTATGCATTTTATTATTTTCAATAAATATTTGATTTATTGAATGATATCAATAGAATGTGCTACATAGTGGGCTGCACTAGGACTGTGTACATACCAGTTTGTTAGATTTAGGATTTGACATTATGAGATTTATTTGATGACAAATTGATTGATTCATTATTGAAAATGGAAGTGAGTGAATAGTATGATTGCAGGAGCTCAGTTGACCTAGTGTTTACACTGATAGTGAAATTGCGGGAGCTCTGTTGACTTAGTGTCTTGGGCCAGTCTATTGTCTAAATTAGGATAAGAGAATTACTTTGAAATTAAGTGAGCCTGTGTGGCTAGTATGATATTTTGATTGAGGTTGCGAATATTATGGTTCTATTTAATCCTTGATTTAAATAAATTTTTTCTGCATTTATATATATATATATATAAAGCAAAGTTTGGCATATGTGTGACATACGTGTGTATATATATATATATATATATATATATATATATATACTGATGTCTGACTATATATGATTTAGATTGCATGTATATATATTATAATAATTCACTCAGTGAGGTCTGACTCCCCTCAATATTTTTTTCAAGAGATTCCTCGTCATCAGATCTCAATAGTAGACCTCTATGCCAGATTTCTTCAGCCCTGACTAAATTATATAATTTATTTATCTAAACTTTTATTGTATTTTAAAAAACTGCAGTAGTAGTAGTGTGTTATATTAGTAGAATGTTACTTTAGTAAGAGACCTATCTTTGAATATTATATGAATATGTTTTTATTTTATGAAAAGACATTTATGTGTTTATTTTTATATCGATTTAAAGTTTTAATTCTGATGTATTTTATTTATTTATTTATTGCATGTTGTGTTTTTATTTTTTTTAAGGTTTACAACGGGTTCCGGATTTAAAAAAATTCTTATTCTCTAGCGCTAGCTATGACTTCCGGTTTGGGTCATGACATTTTGATAGATTTTAAAAGTTATGAGGTATTTAATTATAGCTTTTAAAGATTCTTTAAATGTGTATTCAATAATAACTTTTATAAAATTAAAAAAAGTCTATAAAAATTAAGGAATATTTAATTATGACTTTTAAATAGTTATTAAAAGTAAACCTAAATTTAAAAAGTCATGAATTTTTAAAAAGTTATTAAAAGTAAACCTATATTTAAAATGTCATGAATTTTTCAAAACAATGAATTTTTGTGGATTTTGAATGACTTTTTGTAGGTTAATATATATAGAAAATCTAAAAAATTCTCCTTTATCTTACTTCAAGATTTTGAATGACTTTGAATGACTTATTGCTATTTCAATTTATTTTCACTTTTTTATATTTTTTATATTTTTGTTTATCATTTTTTTTATTATATATATGTTAGATAAATATTTTTTGGTGGATTATGGATTTCTAAATCCCCCTCAATTTTTTACTCCTTTTTAAGGTATTGGTTATTATCTTCATGATTTTGACAGGTAAAGTTGTCATTCTTATTTATATTTTTTTTAAAATAAATATCTTAATTATTTTAAAGAATAATTAAAGACATCCACTTTGAAATTAAAAAATAATAATTATTTTAATAACAACTCTTTCATATTTTTTATTTGAAATTAATAAAATAGATATCTTATTTATTTATAAATTAATTAAAGACATGCACTTTTAATAATTATTTTAAAAATTTTATTTTTATTATATGACAAAAATTAATTTATTAGGTCAAAAAATATATATTAAATTTAATAAAAGTTGTCCAATATCTATAAAAGTTATAAAAAGCCTTTCAAAATAAAATCTGTAAAAGTTATTAACAAATTCAAAAATTCTATAAAAATCTTCCAAAATAAACTCTATAAAAGTCGTTAAAATTTATAAAAACTATTAAAATATTTATAAACTTTACAAAAGTTATTCACTTAAAAAAATTTATAAATAATTTTAAAAATGCTAATTGAATACAACCCCGAGAATAAGAATGAGTCATTCTTATTTCTGTACTTGGGCTTATTTTAATCCAAATAAACAGATCTTGAAAGAAAAATAATCTAAAATTTTCATCCGATATATGCACTAATATGTAACAAAGACATGGTTTCTAGATTGATTGATATTTGGTGAATGATAAATTGATTCCTATTGCAACTCCTAACTGTATTTAAGCATTGTACTCAAGCATTGAGTGTATTTGGTGATTGATTGATACAATAAGCATTGTACTCAATGTTGTTTGATTTTTTTTTTTTTTGGTCAGCCTCTTTTCTCGTAGATGAAATGTTAATAACCATTTAATTATGTGCATTTATTTAGCAATTAAAATAACTATTTATATCCATTTTTTGTAGTTATAAATACCCTTTAAGTATCTTAATTCTAATCAGAACATCTAAACACAACACAAAGAAACATTAAACAAAACTTTATTTATTAAAATATAAAAAATGTTGGGTCCAGTGTGTTTTTGCTTGGCTTTACTTATTGCCATCCCTACTAATCAAGCACAAAATGCACAAGATTTAGTAAGTGGCACATGCGATCAAACCCTTTACAAGGATTACTGTAAATCTGTTCTGGGATTGGCCTCAGCAAAAGACCTACCAAGCCTCACTAAATTTGCATTGAATGCAGCATCAACCAAAGCCGGTGAAATCAGCAATAAAATCAAAACACTTTCTGGCTCAACCAAAGATACGTCTGCTTTGAAATTTCTGAACGATTGCACTACCAATTATATCAGCGCAGCTGATCAAGTTAAACAGTCAGCAGCAGCTGTGGATGCTAAAAAATATAGCGATGTTAACACATGGGTGACTGCTGCCATGTCCGATTCTCAGTCATGCGAGGATGGATTCAAGGAAAAGAATGGTGTTACATCTCCATTGACCGCTGAAAATACTCAGTTTACTCAGCTGTGCAGTATCATTTTAACCATGTCCAATCTCTTGAATAAGGCTTAAGCTCATCCCTAGCACCTACTCTTATCATTTATGTATACAAAACATATTCATAATATATTAGTAATGTGAGAAGTTTTTCAAGCACTTTTTAAAGATGTATGCAATAACGATGTGAGCCTTAAAGCCCTTTAATGTGAAATTGATAAAAAATTTATGAATATGTTTTTTAGCAATAAGCATAGCATCTCATTGCACATTGTTCCTATTCTGCCGTTTTCTTGTTAACATATCTAATAATTTTCTGCCTGCAATGAATTATATGCCAATTAAATCTTTTTACCAAAATAGGAAGATTATTGGTCATCACTAAAAATTAAGGACTTTTAACAAAAATATTCAAAAAAAACAGATGCTATTAACATCAAATGTCTCATATTTTGAAAATATTACATGAGTGTACTATTTTTATAAAAAATTACAGGTTTGCTTTTTTTTTTCCTTTCATCTTGCGTCTTCTTCTTCCTTTTTTTTTTTTTTTTCATTTTTTTTCATCTCTGAACTCCTTTTTGTTCCCTCCCCGTTTCAAATTTGGGTTAAATAGATTCAACCCACCCCTTAACCGATGAAATCAAACCAAATCACATCAAATCATAAAAGACCTCTTCTCTTCTATTTCTTCTTCTTCTTCTTTCAAAGCTACTAAACCCTCTCTTGCCTCTTTCAATTTCAATCATAAAAAATGTTTAAGGCGGCCTCCAAAACTTTAACTCCCCAATTCACTGCTCCCCAATCCCCCACCACCGTTATGCGAGGAGCTGAGTCAGATGTAATGGGTCTTCTGCTTAGAGAGAGGATTCTGTTCTTGGGTAACAATATTGATGATTTTGTTGCTGAAGCTACCATTAGTCAGTTGTTGCTTTTGGATGCTCAAGACCCTACTCGCGATATTCGCCTCTTTATCAACTGTCCTAGCGGTTCTCTCAGGTCAATTCTATTTTTCAAATCTTAAATTAATCTTCAATGCATATCATATATCGAAGCATTTTAGCATTTCTGTGAAGCCCAGATGCAAAATGATGTATAATTAGACCTAAAATGCTAGTAGGAGATTCTGTTCATCATATTGTTTCTATGAAAAGCAGTTAGAATAGGACAGCTCTTGCCAAAGAATCACAAAGAGAAATTGCATTTGAATTTTCAATTTGTTACAGAATGATGTTACCATGTAATTGGTTTTATTGAATATATTTTTATTTATTTATTGACAAAAAAAAAAAAAAAAAGAACTAGCGTTTCTATCTCAGTACAACAAGATCAAATATAATATAATATAGATTTGAAGTTTCACAGGCGGCATCCATTGTGTGTACAGGCAAGGATGGTTTTGCTCAACTTTTATGCAAATACTACTTAAAACAGTACCCAACAAATCAAGTGCAAGCCATGTCAATCTATGTTGCTATAGTTTTTATTACTGTCACTATTATTTTTTTTCTGTTAATAATAAAGATGCACGCCAGTGGATAATTTGATATACATCTTCCTTGTATGTATATTTGATTTGGGTCATGGTATTTTCCCATTTTTGTTTCATGAACCAGTCAATTATCTTGTATTTTTTTTTACTAATTGCAATTTGCATTAAACATTTTGTTATTGTATTTAATACTAATTTTTTTATCTTGTAGTTTATAATTTTATTTTTTTAAAATTTCAGTGAATAACAAATTAAATTAATTAAAATTTTATCAATGTTTTTATTACCAATTTTTTTTACACAACAAACTTAAGAAATAATAAGAATGATACTTAAAAATGGTATATTTTCATAATATTATTAATATATCATACAATAAAAACAATATATTTGTAAGAAGTGGGGTTTAATGCTTGTCCAAATGTTTGGCAACCACGACACTGTGTGGGCTAGAAGCCCACTAGAAAAATACAAAATAGATCATAAAGCCTACTCGGATATGGAATCGTCATCCAGATAAAAGTCGGGATACAGTGTACAACAACTGGATCCCATGGAGGTTCTTCGAAGTCGTCATCAGAGATCGAGTTTAGAAACTGGGTACCACACAACCTTGCGGTTGGTCTCCATTTGTGTGTTATGTATTATTACCTTTAATTATTCAATTATTTTTTTATTACCACATGTATTGTAATTGCCTTCGGATAATTGTCAAATTTTATAATTAAGTCTAAGTTTGCACATTAATCCAATTTTATGATTTTAAGTAATAATTTACAACCATACATTGAATCAAAGGGGGAAAGGGAATAGGAATTACAACGCTTTTTATCATACAAAACATAATAGAATAAATACTAAATAAACTGAAAATAAACAGAAGTAAAAATAATAATAAACACACAAATATTTAATTGAGCAAGATAATAAAATAATTGTATAAAAAAGACTGAAAATATAGGAATATGAAAATACATAAAAAATAAAATGAAATAAATAAAAATAAAAATAAAATGATACAGAGGCATCACCCGCCTCTAGCCATGAGGTATTGCCTTATAGCAAAGAGGCGAATGCCTAAGTGCATAAAAATGTGGGTTCAAATGTGCTTAATTGAAATAGTGGCAAAAATAATAATAAAATATATGAAAACCATGCAAATCTAAATAATATTCACGTAAAAATTTGACTAATATATTAAATTTTAACCAATAAAATATATAGAAATACTCCCGTCATGCTACTAGTGAAGTGACTGAAAAATGAACAAATTCGGAGTACAAAAATCTAATTATATAAATAGTAATTTTTGAAATAGCAAAAAATACATGCAGTAATATGACATTGAACTAAAATTATGTAAAATTTTGAGTAACACACAAAATAGGAGCAAACAAAATAGATGGACATGTTCGTGTCACTCTTATGATGAAACAACTAAAAGAAAAAAAATTTTAAGCACAATTTTTTTATGAATAATAATATTAATAATAGAAAAATACAGAAATGTGAATTGTTAAAGTGGCGATCACCTCTGTAGTAAGGCAAGGTGATTGCTTCTTTGCAGAGATGATTGAAGAGGCAATCGCCTGATCAGCAAATGCATACAGGTAATAAACTTAGTTTTCAAATAAGCAATAATTAGTGTAAATGAACAAAACTTACAATCAAACAAGAACTTTTCTCAAAATAGTTGACCCTCAGAGATAGGTATGGACTTGATTTTTGCACACCCGAATGCAAGGTTTCTATCTTCTTCTTCTCAAGGATCGACCTTCAAGCTTAATCCCTCCTTTCTTCCCAAAAAGTTTCTCTTTTTCCATAACGTCTTTTTTCTTGTTTCAGAGCTCTCTTTTTTTTTTTTTAGATTTTTCTCTATCTCTCTCCTTTGAACCCTTCTTCCTTCTCTTTTATTTTATATTTTCCTAACTTAATCCCTTACCATGCTCTCTTCATCATTATCATCACCTTTTTAGCCCACAACTTTTCCCTAAAAATTAACTATTTCTATTGTATTGTAAAGCAAGAATAGGTGGGGAGCCACAAACTTATTGTCCTTGATGAACCTCATTTAATGAAACAACAAGTGGCCTAATGAAGAGGCGATGTCTCTTCACCTAATTGCCAAAAAGGCCATCGCTTATTTGGCTTTTAAGTCTGGGCCTTTTTGGCTAAAGAGTTTGGGCTTGGAGTTATGTTTGCATGGGATTAGGTTTTTTAGGCTTAGGCTCTTAGGTCCACTCTCAAGAAGATTTCAAGCTTTTCTTGCATTCGAGTTTTAAGTTTTCTTATCATCGGGCTTTGGTGCGGGCTGATCAAACCAAGCGCCTGTGGTCCACCTCTGATTCATAGGTCGATCGGACCAGGATTCTACAATATTATCTAAATATTATTCATATATCATACAATAAAAATAATATATTATCTTAATATTATAAGTATCTGAAAATTAAAGCAATATTTGAAACTCTAGATAGTATCTCAAATTCATAAATATATTATACTATCTAATATTATCTAACCGGTGCATTAATCAACCGATATATTACATTAGTTTACTTTGAGACTATTATTTCAACTATTTTTAATGTAATGCTAGGAAAACAACTTTGGTGAAGGCATTTCATCTTTTTTTCTCTTAAAAAAATATCGAAAGCTCTCATTTCTGGCACAAATAAAGAGCAGATTTTGTGGCTAGAAATTAGTATCTCTAAAATTTTTAATATTTGAAAAATAAAAAGTTATATTGAGTATATACAAACACAATAGATAATATACATGCAAAATTGCCAGTTAAGTATACTATTCATATATTATTCATAAATTAGTATATTATTCGTATATTTTCATAATATTAGTTGTTTATGTATATTTGATTTGTTTGATAGTATTTTCCCTTTTTTTTTCATATAGGAAATTGGAACTATAAGATATATGAAATATGTTGGAAATTTGTAATGTTGAATTTGAATATTTTTCTTATCCTTTTTTTCTTTGTTTTTTTTCCATTGTTTTGTTTCATATTTGGAATCAATTTTTTTTTTTCGTGATTCTTGGATACATGATTTATATATATGTTCATGGAATTGTTGAGATAATTAGTATTGTTTTATTTGTTGATGATTTAATTGGAGATTTTTTTTTCTTTGAGAATTTTGCATATCATTAGTGATCTAATTTTTTTTTTTTCTGGAACAAATAAAGAAGGTTCTTTGTTTTACAAATTAAAGATATCTAAATTCATAGAAAAAAGAGTATTTTTGTGTTAAATGATTAAAAGTTGAGTCTATATTGTCTAATTGTGTTAAATTTTTGTTGCACAACAAGCTTACGAAATAATAAAAATAATACTAAAAATAATATATTATTTGAATATTATTCATATATTATAGAAACAAAACAATATATTATTAGAATATTATAAGTATCTAAAACTCAAAACAGTATATTATCTAACTATTATAAGTATCTGAAACTCAAAATAATATCTAAAATGATGTGATCTTAATTCCAAAGAGGAAGATTTCAAGATTTGTTCATGCTAATAAGACAACTTTCATTCAAGAAAAGAGCAATTCATATAAATTCGTATTTTGTGTAGCATACTTTAGTATTTTGGCCATAAATCACTCTAAAAAACTCAGATTGAGATTATTCAAGAGGCTATTGAAAGCTAAGAAAGAGATATACAACTTTCATGAAGATATCTGGAATTAATTCAGTCTTATACCTGAGTTAAAATTATGAAAGATTATTAGATCTTCAACAAAACTGGGCAGACTGAATATACATTAGTAAATGGGAAGTATCTCACTCAATATAGATCCAAATGAAGCTATTCAAGATGCTTCTAAAAGATAACAATAAGAGCTACAACTTTTATGTTTTGGGCTTGAGTCAATTCGACCATCATCATATTGAAAAGTGTGCTATAATGTGCTGCATAAGTAAATTCGAATTTAACTAGGATTATATTTTCTTATTTAAGTAAAATTATATTTTCTTATTTGAGAAGGATTTTGTTTTCTTATTTAGTTAGGATATTAATTAGGTTTTATTTAGGGTTTCTTTAAGCCTATATAAAGGCCTTATTTTATGTAACCTAGAGGGTGTGCAATCGTGGATGATTAATAAAATTTAGAGATGATTCTCTGTGGTTACTTGGTGGTTAACCATGTGACAACCTTTGTGACTTATCAATCTATCTTTTAGTCAATAAATTGTGGCATGTTCTATATAACCTTTGTTACTTATTTGTTATTATTTAAAAGGTTAAAGTTTTGATATAACTTTGATTGTTTGGACTAACTAAACACTTATGTATATTTAGTCTGCCCAGTTTTGTTGATGATTTGATAATCTTTCATAATTTTAACTTAGGTGTAAGACTGAATTAACTCCAAATATCTTCATCAAAGTTTTAGATCTTTTTCTTAGCTTTCAACAACCTCTTGAATAATCTGAATCCAAGTTTTGTAGAGTGAGTTATGACCAAAATACTAAAGTATGCTACACAAAATGCGAATTTATGCAAATTGCTCTTTTTTTGAATGAAAGTTGTCTTATTAGCATGAACAAATATTGAAATCTTCCTTTTTGGAACTAGGATCACATCATAAAACTTAAAAATATATCTATAAATTAAAAACAGCATCTCAAAACTCATAAATACAATATATTTTTTGAATATTATTTGTATATGATACAATTAAAATAGTATATTTTTTGAATATTATTTGTATCCAAAACTAAAAATATATCTAATACTCAAAACAGTATCAAAAACTCAAAACAATATCTAAAAATTAAAAACGATGTCTCAAACTCATAAATACAATATATATTTTGAATATTAATCATATATGATACAATTAAAAATAGTATTTTTTTAAAATATTATTCTTATCTAAAACTCAAAACAGTATTTGAGACTTAAAACAATATCAGAAACTCAAAGCAGTATCTAAAAATTAAAAGCGGTACCTCAAACTCATAAATACAGTAATAAATTTCAAATATAATTGTATTCAATTCAATTAATTTGAATTCAAGTGACCATCCTTTTTCAAATACATGAAACTTGAAATATTTTTCATTTATTTCTATTTTATTATTTGTATATTTTAGTTTATTTTTCTATAATAAATAAATAAAATAATATCAGTCTAATAAATATATATAAATATAAAAATTTATATTTCAAAATATTTTCCTAGAATATATGAAACGAGTTTTGCTCCTATCTTGTTATATATCTTATGAATGTTATTCTGCTACTAAATAATGAGATCACGTGTTATACTTTGATAAAGATTTCTATTAATTTGGCTTTTCCAAGGGAGTAGATTACTAATTAATGATAACAACTTTATGTAATATGTATGTATAAATATGTATTTCTTTAAGACTTGGCTTAATACTTGAAAATGAGATGGTTATTATGAATAATTTTGAATATATTTTGCAAAAGCTATTCTAAATATTATTTTGCTAATGAATGATGGAAGCATATATTATATTTTGATATGAGATAATAATTAAAAGTGTAAAAACATATATTGCTAAAAGTAAATGATACACACTCATGTTATGGTTGATATATGAGATCTCTACACGTGTGTATGACTTATGAGCATTTAGGGGGAGTAACATATTGAATGAGTTACCACCTAAATGTATTTGACCACTTAGAGGGAGTAACATATTGGATGGGTTACCACCTAAGTGTGTTTAATGTTCTTAATGGACTAACATATTGGATGGATTAGCACTAACGAGCTTAAACTCTACACATGTGTATGACATGAACATTTAGGGGTAGGAACATATTGGATGGGTTACCACCTAAGTGTGTTTAAGGCTCTAAAGGGACTAATATATTAGATGGGTTAGCATTAAAGAGCCTAAAATGTTAATTATGACTTGAGTGTGTATTAAATCTCTTGATTTTATGATGAATATTTATATAAATATGATGTTCCTTGAGAAGAATGAGATTTGCTATTTATGATTTGATCTACTAAATATCTTGATTTTGATGATGAGTATTTATATAAATACGATGTTTCTTGAGAAGTATGAGATTTGCTATTTATGATTTGATATACTAAATCTCTTAATTTTGATGATTAATATTTATATAAATATGATGTTCCTTAAGAAGTATGAGATTTGCTATTTATGATTTGATATACTAAATCTTTTGATTTTCATGATGAATATTTTTATAAATGCGATGTTCTTGGAAGGGAATGTGATTTGCTATTTATAATTTGGTCAAGTTCCATATTGAAATGGGAATGTGGTAAGTTATTTGAATTTGGTATAAAAGATATATATTATTGTATTTAAGAAATATATGTTCCTCGTTGTTAATTCTTAATTTATTCACTGAGTATTTGTACTCGTTCTTTTATTACTATTTCTTTTTAGAGAATCTATTTTAGGATGAATCTTTAGCTTGGTTGGATATCGTTCTACACTTGTCCACGTTAGAGCCAAGGTCGAGTCAACATTTTAGCTTTTAGTGTTGCTCTATCTTTGTAATAAAATAGCTTGTAAAGTTTGGTGCTAATGAGAATGTCTATATACATATATGTATTTTTGGTTGTAATAGCCAAGTAAGGTGTGTAGCTAAAATATGTGTTTTGATACTCTATGTCTCTTATTAGAATGTTGAAATTTTATACTTAAGAGTGCATAATCTTGAGGTTTTTAAGAAGCCTTAGGGTGTTTAGTCTCTTTTGAATGGGGTGTTACAAACAGAGAATAAGAAAAAAAAAAACATAAAAAGAAAGAAAATTAAAATTTTTTTAAAAATAAGGATAATAGGAAATCTAAAAAAAATAAAAAAAAAAAGAGGAATGAAAATGAAAAAAAGAAAATAAAAGAGATAAAATTAAAAAAAATAAATGTAAGGATAAAATAAAAATGAAAAATAAAGATAATAGAGAAGAAAAAAATGAGAAAATAAAAATAAGAATAAATAAATAATAGAAGTGAAAAATAAAGAAAAAATAAATAAAAAAAAAATAAAAAAAAAGAGAGAAAATTAAAAAACAAATATAAGGCTAAATGAAAAATGAAAAAAAAAAAGATAATAGAGAATTGAAAAAAAAAGAAAATATAAAAAAAAGGATAACAGTAAATATGAAAAAAATGAAAATAAAAAGAGATAAAATTAAAAAATAAATATAAGGATAAAATAAAAAATGAAAAATAAAGATAATAGAGAATAAGAAAAAAAATAAGGAGAGATAAAAAAAAAGAAGTGAAAAATAAAGACAAAAAATAAATAAAAAATAAAAATGGAAAGAAAGGAGAAAAAAAAAAACCAACTAAAAAAGCTAAAAAAAATAAAGAAAAATAGAAAGAAAGCAAAATGAGGACTCTTTAAAACAAAACAAAAAATAGGGCACACATAGGAGTGTAATCGAGTCGAGCTAAGTATTGGTGTAATGATCCAATATTTTTAAATTATTAAAATATACTTTAAAATATGCAGTATTAATAATATTTTAAATATATATATATATATATATATATATATATATATATATATATATATATATATATATATATATATATATATATATATATATATATATATATTATAATTATTTGTGATTAGTATTTATTTATTTTACGTTAAATATTTTTCTTACGTAAAATAATTAATTTGAGAATTTTATTATTTAAAAATATTAAAGTTATTATTATTATTATTTGTTATTGCTGTTATAATCATTATTATTATTGTTATTAGTGCATAGTGTGCATGTGTATAGTGTTCGTGAGTCTATGTATATGTGTATATATATATGTGTTGAGTTTTTAATGCATATATATATATATATATATATATATATATATATAAGGTCAACTCATTTTTCTCTCCCTCCTTTTTTCTTCTTCTCTTTTCTTTCTTTCTTCCTTCTTCTTCTTCTTCTTCTTCTCCTTACTGCTTTCACCATTGCCGACGCCACTGAAGTTCCCAGCACCACCAACCACCACCCAATCTTGCCCCACCTTCCCCTCACCTTCCCACTGTCGCCAGGGCATCCTTAGTTGCCAGAATCCGTGAGAAACTGTGGGTGTGCTACAGTGTTATCGGTGGAAAAACGGTTATTTCAGCTCGAGTTTTTTTGGCTCTTTAGACTCCTCACAATGTGTGCTTCTTGATTCTCAAGTCGTTTCGACTTTACAACGTCCGGATTTTGAGTTTTTTCAATTTTAGTTTATGTCCATTTTAGGTTTTTATTTTTTTTAAAGCTTGTTCTTGTTTGATTCTTGAGAAATCCCTTAAGGAATGTTGTTATATGCAACCTAAGCTCCTAAATATAATTTTAGTTTATTTTTTTTGAATTATTTTGAATTATGGGTATTTTTGAATATTTTAATAATTAAAAAATGAATTTTTATTAATTATGTTATTTATTTATTTTGGATGGAAATTTGGTTAAATTAGTATTATTAATTTAAGTTATTAATTTTGAGTAAGAAAATAATTTTTAGAAATTTTGTATAATTTTTTAATAATATTTTTGTATTATGTGATTTTGGATTTATAGGTAAATTGTGTGTTTGTGTTGAAATTATAGTTAAATAACATGTTTTAAATAATTTTGGAATAATATATGGTATTAAAATAATTTTTACGAATTATTTACTATTTTTAACTAAATAATACTAATTTTCCAAAATATCTTCAAATAATAATTTTATATACTATTTTTGTGATTAAATAAGTTTTTAACCATTTTTATTATATAAATAACCTATTTGAGTAATTAATTGTGAATTTTACTATTTTATGTTAAATAATTGAAAAGTCAGATTTTTATTAATATTATATAAGTTATTTGGGATTTTATTTAGTTAAAGTGAAAATAATTATATTAAATGTTTTTGATTTTAAATATATTATATTTTGGAATTTTATGGAATTTAATGGTTTTTATTATATTTATTATTTAATATTGATTTGTGATGAATTGTGAACCTCAGTTGGGAATTTGTGTAGTTCGGGATCCCAACCCGAGGTGTTGAGCTCTATGATTTAGAACTGTATTTTCTTACAGGATCGGCTCTACTTTTTAGTAGAGAGATGCTCGTTTTACATAGGAGACTCAGCAGAATTTTTGATTGAATTCTCGTAAAACGTGACATCGGGTCGATATTGTGTTTCTGGTTTTTAATTGAGTTTTAATTCCTATATCGAGTCTTCCTTTAGAATTCTTAAAAGTATATTCAGGAATTTGTTCTAATTTTATTATTATTTATTTTTCTATTGCTTCGAGACTGAGGTTTATCGGATCAGGCCCGTCAAGTCAGTCTCAAGGAGCGTAAACTTGTGAGTTATTATTTTATATATGCATTGCATATAGAATGCATGAATACGAGGTTTTGTATTTTGATAATGAGGTTAAACATGAATTATTTCATTAAATGATTTAGTATATTTTTGGTATACTTTTAGTATATTTTGGTATATTTGCTATATATGTGACATATATGTTAGTATGTTTTGGTATATATTCAGTATATTTTGACATACACTCAGCATATATATTTGGTATATTTATGGTTTATTTTGCTATACATGTGACATATCTATTTAGAATATTTTTAGTATATGTTCGGTATATTTTTCTTCATTGGATGCCATTTTATTTTAATTATTCATTTTATTATTTTCCATAAGTATACGATTTTATGAAGGAGATCGATAAAATATGCTACCTAGTGGGTTGCACTAGGACTGTGTATGTACCAGTTTGTTAGACTTTAGGATCGATAGTATGAAGTCATATGAGGTGAAATTTGATTATTTGATTAATCAGAATTTCAGTGAGTGAATAATGTGATTGTGAGAGCTCGATTGACCTAGTGTCTCGGGGCCAATCACACTGACAGTGAGACTGCAGGAGCTCGGGTGACTTAGTGTCTCGGGGCTAGTCTACTGTCCAAAATGAAATAAGAGAATTACTTTGGAATTAAGTGAGTCTGATGACTAGTGAGATATTTTGATTGAGGTTGCAGATATCTAGTCTATTTGATCCTTCATTTAAATAAATATTTTATGCATCTATTATATATATAAAATTGATTTTAGTATCTATGTGAAATGCGTGTATATGTATATTATTATATTAATGCTTGACTGTATATGATTTAGATTGCATGTTTATATATATTATAATAATTCACTCAGACAGGTCTGACTCCCCTCAATTTTTTTTTCAAGAGATTCCTTATCGTCAAACCTCATTAGTAGACCTCTTTGCCGGTCTTCTTTAACCCTAGCTAGATTATGTAATTTATTTATCTAAACTTTACTTGTACTCTAGAATATTACAGTAGTAGTGTATTGTATCAATAGTATGTTATTTTGGTTTTGAGATCTATCTTTGAATATTGTATGAATATTTTTATTTTATGAAATGACATTTGAGTATTGATTTTATATCAATTAAAAATTTAATTCTGGCGTATTTTTATTTATTTATTACCTGCGATTTTATTTTTAAGGCTTGCTACAGGTTCTGGATTCAAAAGCATTCTCGTTCCCTAGCACTGGTTATGACTCCCGATTTGAGTCGTGACAATTACCTATGCTCAGGCTCAACTCGAGTTAGAAAAATTGAGCTCGAGCTCAATTTAATTTTTCAAATTTGAGCTTAAGCTCACTCGGGAAGGCTCATTTGTGTCGAGCTTAAGCTCGAGCTCGCTCATGAGAGAGCTCGGTTTGAGCTCATGAAAGAGCTCATTTAGAGCTTGGTTTGAGCTCATGTGAGAGCTCAGGTTGAGCTCATTTAAAGAGCTCATTTGGAGCTCGATTAGTGCTCATTTATGAGCTCATGAGCAGGTAACAAATCAAATTTAAAAAAATAAATAAATCTTACAAAATAATTGAAATTCTACAAATCCAATACACAAAACATTTAAAGAAAATGTTAATCCAAAATAGCAAAGATAAAAATATTTTTTTAAAAAATAATAATATGACAATAAAAGTTCAATTTAACTTGATTCAGTTCAAGAGTTCAAAATATCCATGATTTGTTTGTAGGGAAAAGTTGTTGAGTTTGTGCATAAAGTCTTTATGATATCCAGCTGTCCAAAAAATGGGAAAAAAAATGAAGATAAAGAGATAAAACTTTCTTAGGTTATCACAATCACAAAGATCAATTATACTTCTCTATTTTGTATGTATATTGGTATGATTGTAGAAAAATAATAATTATAAAGGACATAGTAAAAGAAAACATAAAGGAGGTATAGGGAAAGGTTGTTACCACAAGATATAAGGATCATTTAGTTAGGATCAAACAAATAAAAAACTCAACCTGTGTCCACCAAATTTTTTTCATAATTCAACTTTATATTCAAAATGCAAGATCACATAAATAAAATTCAAGGTCACATAAACACAAAGATAAGACCATTCTATAATCAACTTCAAGTGAAAGGTATTTTATGCTCTTTGATGTCCTTTTGATCCTAAAAAAAGTATAACAAATATTAAAAAAAAAAGCAACTAAAATACAAAAATAAATTTAAAAATAAATATAAGACTTAAAGTTTAAGATATTACTTTTCTTTTTCACTTTATCCCATAAAAGGCACATAACCAATCTTCACTGCATAACAAAACTTAAACAGTGTTTGCTCAAACTTCATATCACCCTTGGTATATGCAAATTGACTCTTGCAATGCATGCATTCATCCTTTTTTTTTTGTGATTTGTCCTTAAACATGACTAATTTAAATTCATTCTATACTTAAAAGGTGAACTTTCTTTTCTTTTCACAATCGGGGTTATCATATATACTATTTTCAACAATATCAACCCCATAAACACTAGCACTTGCAAATGCTGCATTTTCCTTATTTGACATAACATTTGTCACATTAACATCCACAACAATAATTTCCATTGTTGGACCTGTTTACGAATTTTCTAGGGATAATATATTTGTAGGAGGAAGGTCTGACATTCTAGTGAAAATAATAAAATAAGAAACGCAATACCAAAACAGCAGAACTAAAACAATATTCAAGAAATGCATACCAAAACAATCTTCAAGAAATGCAATAATAAAATAGTAGCCAACAAAATACAGAAAATAAATACGGAAAATAAATACAGCCAACATATTTATTTATCTATTCATTTAATATAAATACAGAAAAAAAACTTAAACAAAGGAAACTACAAAGCTAAACAAGTTAACAATATAAAACAAGAAACTAAGACAACACCAACATGAAATAGGATAGTGTGAGAATCATAATGGATAAAAAACTATATATGTAATGACCCTTTATTTTAAATTATTAAAAATTATTTTGAGATATGTAGTGTTAATAATTATTTTAATATATATATATATCCCCCTTCCTTTCCCTTTTTCTTTTCCCTCTTCCCCTTCCTTCCTTTCCTTCTTTCCCTTCTTCTTTCTTCTCCTCTTCTCTCGGTTCCCTACACGTAGCAACTCCACCCTGCTGCCACCTACCACCACACCGATGCCTCGCCACCAATGACTGCAGCAGTAAACTACCGACGTCGCCTTTTCTCCCTCGTGCGCATTGAAGCCGAAAATGGAGAAGATGATCGATGACAATTTCTATGAGTTCACCAGCCATTCTTAGGCTTAAATTGAAGCTCTTAGTCTGGGCATTGTTAATCCTTAATTAATTTTGGATTCTAACACCGATAACAACTCCAATTTCTTAAAATTTAAATTTAGGTATTTTTATTTTAATTGTGAAATTGAAACTTAAATTGATTTTATTTGATATATTTTCTTTAGGATTGATTATTATATGCATTATAAGGATTTCAAAAATAATTTTTAGAAAATTTTTTACTTTTTAGGGTCTCGGGGTTACTGTTCACGACACTATTCTCAAGCCAAATTTTTTTATATTTTTAATAAATTCTACTAGTTATTTTAAGTATATTTCATGAAGGAAGTTTATTGAAATTATGTTCTAATTATTTATTATGAATTTTTGAATACTTATGTCAAAAATGATTTTTTGAGAAAATTAGTATAAATGGGTAATTTTTATGTTTTAATTGAAATTATGATGTTTTGGATAATTTTTGAGTAATAAATACTATTAAAATAATTTTTATGAATTTATTCCTATTTTTAGCTAATTATTAGTAATTATTGAAATAATATTTGAATAAAATATTATTTATGATTTTTATGTTTTAAATGAGTTTTTGGTTGCTTAATTTTATAATTGAATAATTTAATGAATTTTTTATAATTAAATACTATTTAATTTTAAAATTTTTGAATGAGGACCTTTATAACAAAAATTGATTTTAAAATGAATTTTATTAATTATTTTATAAATAAACATCTTTTATGCTTTATTTGTGCCAATAAATTAATTTTGATATTTAAATGAAATTTTATTGATTTATATTGTGGTTTGTGAAAATTGGTTCTCGGTTGGGCATAAACTATAGTTTGGGGGCCTAACCCGAGATTTGGAGTTGTTGCGGTTATTTGAAATGTTTAATTGAGGGGAGTCTTTTATTAACTTACTCAATGAGGTCTGACTCCCCTCAATATTTTTTTTCAGGATCATAGGAGTCACCTGTCATTCAGCCTACTCTATGTCAGGTTTCTTCTTCTCAGGCTGTTTTATGTAGGTCTATCTAATATATATATTATTATCATGTGTGTATTTAAATCTAGAACATTGCAGTAGTAATGAATTGGTTAATTATTAAAATGTACTTTGAATTACCATATGTATTAAGAACATGTATTAAAGAGTATTATTATATATACTATTTAAGTTTGTGTTGGATTTTAATTCATTGTGCTTTTTATTATTATGTAAATTATGTCTTTCTATTATTGTCCTTATTTTATTAAAATTTTTATTAAGGCTTACTATGGGTTTCGGGTACTTTATGTCTTCCCATTCCCTAGTGTCGATCACGTGCCCCTTTTGGGTTTGGGTCGTGACAAAGTTGGTATTAGAGCTTTGGTCCTTTTTATATGTGTTTTCAATTATCAATGTCTGTTTTCCATAAACTACTATGATAATAGGTTGATAATTTTCACTTATTATCTTCCTTTGTTTTACTATCTACGCTTGTGTAGTACTTTTGTCTTGTCCTAAATTTGTTTATCTTTTTGAGAATAAGGCGAGCACAAACTACTCCTACTGCGGAAGTAGCCTTTGAGAAGAATGATGATGAGCAGTCTATTCAGGATGAGATTCTTCCTCCTGCACCTCGATGTAAAGGTAGAGGTAGAGGCAAAAGTAGAGCTAGAGCAGTGGTAGCTTATAGGCAGGAATAGCCATAAGCAAGGCTTGAAGTTCTAGTAGAGGATCCTACAGCCTTTGCAGTGGGTATGGCAAGAATTAACCAAGGCTTGGCAGCTCTTAACCAAGTAATGCCCCTGGTACAGCAGATGCTTCAGCAGAGGACTCAAGGGATGACAGATGCTGATGTTGCCCTACTGTACTCTATAGTCGGGCGAGTTTCTTTTAATGGTACAAGGGATGCTCTAGATTTCATTAATACCATTGAGGCTAGGACTAGGATAGGATACTTAGATTACTAGCTGATCATGATAGTGGAGTTATCTATGTCAACAGCAGCTCAGGACTAGTTCATGCATTCTATCTAGCCCTACATGACTGTGATGACTTGGTTACATTTTAAGGAAAGGTTTATGAGGTTTTTCTACCCAGCATCGATGAGAGAGAACTACAGATGGCAATTGTTGAATATTGCCAAAAGAGATCAGTCAATTGGAGACTACACTCAAGAGTTCTTCAAACTATCATGTCATGCTATAGATGTGATGCTAGACGAGATAAGAGCAATGGAGCTCTATGTGATTGGGTTAGGCCCAGCTGATATTAGCATCCAGACAGGAGGCAGCAATCTTGAGAGTATGGTTGAGGAGGCTAGATAGCTTGAGCGGAGACATATCAGACACAATACCATTCTAGATCCTTATGATAATGGTAGTAGCATATTAGATCAGGGGGTTCAGTAGCCTATTTTTTAGATAGGCTATATAAGTACTTAGCCAGGGGGTACATCCTAGCAGGGCAGACAGTTTATATCACACTGGACTAGCAGGCACAATTTTGCTCAGAGTTATAGGAGTGGCAGGACTACTAGATTTGGTGCTGGTGCCAGTAGTAGCAGCAGTGGTCAGAGTTCCAGACATGGTAGTTTAGGATCTGAGGTTAGTGCATGTGCCATTTATGGGAGAGTGCATCAGGGTCTGTGTCACTTGGAGCTTACTTTCGGTGTGGACAGTTCGAGCATTTCGCCAGGGATTGTCCTAATTATGGATTCCAGCCAACATATGCTTAAGGATCTTCTTCATCAGTCACTTAACTATATCCATAGGTGCATCAGTAGTATCAGACACCTATGTATCCTCAGTAGTGACCGAATCAGTATCCGAGCCAGCAGGGCAGAGGTTTTGGAGGTAGAGCTATGGGTAGAGGATGTACACAACCATCCACTTCATAGTAGGTGAGTCGTGGTTAGGCTAGAGTTTTCACTTTGACTCCTTAGGATGCTTTGGCATCCAATGCAGTTGTGGCATGTATTCTCCCAGTATGTTATTTTGAGGCTAAAGTCTTGTTTGATCCAGGTGCTTCGCACTCTTTTGTATCTCCCGTGTTTGCTTCTAGAATAGTATGTCCACCTTCCAAGATGTTGTTTCCCTTATCTGTAGTGACTCCTCTTAGTGATGAGTTAGAGACAGATGTGTTCTTTCCATTTTATCCAGTGTTGGTGGAGGGTAGAGAGTTGCTTGCAGATTTAGTTTTGCTTGATGTGATTGATTTCAACGTAATTCTAAGGATGGATTGGTTGGCACAGTATTATGCCATGGTTGATTGTCAAAAGAAGGAGGTAATTTTTAGAATTCCATTTGATGAAGAATTTAAATTCAGAGGTGACAAGAGTTCAATGCCTTAAAACATCATTTCTGTGATCACGACTATGAAGATGCTTAGAAGGGATTATCGAGGATACTTAGCTGTGGTTAGAGATATACAAGCAGATAATGGGGTAGTTGAAGGGGTGCTAGTGATGTGCAAGTTTTTAGATGTTTTTCCTGAAGAATTGCCAGGCTTGCCACTTGATAGGGGGATAGAATTTTGTATCGATGTAGTGCCTAGTACAAATTCTATCTCTATGCCACCATATAGAATGGTGCCTATAAAGTTGAAGGAGTTGAGAGAGCAGTTTCAGGAATTACTTGATAAGGGTTTTATTCAGCCTAATATATCTCTTTGGGGTGCTCTTGTGTTATTTGTGAAGAAGAAGGATGGTAGTCTTCGACTTTATATCAACTATAAGTAGTTAAATAATGTTACCATTAAAAATAAATATCCACTCCTGAGGATTGATGATTTGTTCGATCAATTACAATGAGCTCAGTGTTTCTCTAAGATTGACTTAAGGTCTAGGTGCCATCAATTGAGAATTAGAGGTGAAGATGTACCTAATATTGCATTTTGGACAAGGTATGGCCATTATGAATTTTTGTGATGTCCTTTGGGTTAACTAATGCCCTAGCAGCCTTAATGGACTTGATGGATAAGGTGTTCTAACCATTCTTGGACTGATTTATGATTATGTTCATCGATGATATTCTAGTATACTCCAGAAGTAAGGTCGAGCATGCGATGCATTTAAGATTGGTGCTTCAGACTTTGAGAGAGCACCAGTTGGATGCCAAATTTTTGAAGTGTTAATTCTGGTTGGATCAAGTGGCATTCTTAGGCCACGTAGTGTCTAGTGACAATATATAGGTGGATCCGAGGAAGATCGAAGCTATTACAAAGTGGCTGAGGCCCACAACAGTGATGGAAGTGAGGATTTTTCTAGGTTTAGCAGGCTATTATAGGAGATTTGTGAAGGACTTCTCCAAGATTATATGGACAGATAGATGTGAGGAGCACTTTCAGTTGCTTAAGGATTTATTGACTTTGGCTCTAGTGTTGACTCTACCTTCTGGGGATGAAGGATATATGGTGTATTGTGATGCTTCTCGAGTAGGATTAAGTTGTGTGCTAATGCAAAATGGTATAGTGGTTGCTTATGCTTCAAGACAGTTGAAGAAGCATGAGTAAAATTATCTTACTCATGACTTTAAGATGGCAACAGTAGTGTTTGCACTAAAGATTTGGAGGCATTACCTGTATGGTGTGACTTATAAGATATACACCAACCATAAAAGCCTGAAATATATTTTTCAACAGAGGGATCTGAATTTAAGGCAGAGGAGATGGATGGAACTTCTTAAGGACTATGATTGTTCTATTTTATACTATCCAGGCAAGGCAAATGTAGTTGCAGATGCCTTGAGTAGAAAGTCCGTAGGCAGCCTTACACACATCAGTAGTGAGATGAGACCAATTATTAAGGAGATGCATGAGTTAATTGACTAAGGACAGTAATTGAAGGTGACTAAGAAATGCATCCTTGCCTAGTTCAATGTATGGTTAGTGTACTTAGATCGAGTTAAAGCAACATAGAGAAGAGACCCTCAGTTGTAAAAGATCATGTTTGAAGTGCAACAAGGCAGGTCCATCGAATTTATGATTGAGGGAGAGGGTGTACTGTATTTTGGTACTCGATTATGAATGCCAGATATGGATGAGTTGAGGAAAGAAATCATGGAGGATGCACATTTTTCAGCTTACAGTGTTCACCCAGGTTCTATCAAGATACATTGTGACCTGAAAGATACATATTGGTGGAATGGAATGAAAAAGGATATAGTAGAATTTGTATCTAAATTCCTCAATTGTTGGCAGGTGAAGCTAAAGCATTAGAGCCTGCAAGGTTGTTGCAGTCATTGCTTATCCTAGAGTGGAAGTGGGATATGATTACTATATACTTTATGACTGGATTACCTCATACTACTGGTGGTTATGATGTAGTTTGGGTGATAGTTGACAGACTGACTAAGACAACACATTTTCTGCCAATCAAGAAGACATACTTTACTGACATAATAACAAGACTGTATGTTAATAAAATTGTTTATCTTCACAGGGTACCAATGAATATAGTATCTGATAGAGGAGCTCCTTTCACCTCGGTCTTTTGGTAAGAGTTGCATAAGGTATTAGGTACCTGGCTTAATTTTAGCACTGCATTTCATCCTCAGATTGATGGTCAGTTAAAAAGGACCATATAAACCCTTAAGGATATGTTAAGGATTTGTGTGATCGACTATGGTGGTCAATGGGACATACATTTGCCATTTTAATAGAATTTGTATATAGCAATAATTATCATGCAAGTATTGAGATGGCTCCATATGAAGCACTGTATGGTAGGAAATGTAGATCACTATTATGTTGGAAAGTCAGAGAGAGACAACTGACAGTTCCAGAATTGGTGTAGATTCCTTATAAAAAGGTTCCTATTATTCAACAATGCTTGAGGACAACCTTTAGCAGATATAAGAGTTATGTAGACCCAAAGAGGAAGGACATGTCTTTTTCTGTTGGAGACATGGTGTTTCTGAAGGTGTCTCCAATGAAGGGGGTTATGAGTTTTGGTAAGAAAGGAAAATTAGTCTCGAGGTACATTGGGCCATTCGAGAGTTGGAGAGGTGGCTTATAGATTGGTGTTGCCACCTGAATTATCTTGGATTCACCCGGTGTTTCATATTTCCATGCTGAGGAAATATATTCATGATCCCTCTCACGTCCTTCAGCCTCAGACAATGGAGCTCAGTGAAGATCTATCATATGAGGAATATCCTATGGCGATTATGGATTGCCAAGTTCGTCAGCTTCACACCAAAGAGATCTCGATGGTAAATGTGTTATAGAGCAACCATATAATTAAGGACTGCACATGGGAAACGAAGGTAGTGATGCGGGTGGCTTATCCCTATCTTTTCCATTAGATTCTATATTTTATTATCGAAAATTCAAGGATGAATTTTTGTAAAGGGGAAATATTATAATGACCCTTTATTTTAAATTATTAAAAATTATTTCAAGATATGCAATGTTAATAATTATTTTTATTCTATATTATTATATTAAATTGTGATATTTGATTTTAGTAAAAATTAAATTTAACTTTAGGGGTTAAATATTATTAATTTAATTTTAGCATTTAATTGGTGTATTTATATGCACTTAATAAATATTTATGGGTGGAATAATTGGGAATAATATTTTAATTTAATATACTATATTATTTTTTCTTTTATGTTTTTATTTAAACATATATATATATATAGAGAAAAAAAATATCCCTTCCTTTCCTTTCTTCTTTTCCCTCTTCCCCTTCCTTCGTTTCCTTCATTTCCCTTCTTCTTTCTCCATCTCTTCTCTCGGTTCCCTGCATCCAACAGCTCCAACCTGCTATCACCCACCACCATGCTCACTACCAGCTCCAGCAGCATGCCAATGCCTCGCCACCAATGACAGCAGTAGCAAACCGCTGACATTGCCTCTTCTCCCTTGTGCACGTTAAAGCTGGAAATGGACAAAATGACCGACGATAAGTCCGACGAGTTCACTAGTCATTCTTAGGCTTGAATCAAAGCTCTCAGTCTGGGCATTATTAATCCTCGATTAATTTTGGATTCTAACGTCGATAACAACTCTAATTTCTCAAAATTTAAATTTAGGTATTTTTGTTTAAATTGTGAAATTAAAGCTTAAATTGATTTTATTTGATGTATGTTCTTTAGGAATGATTGTTTTATGTATTATAAGGATTTCGAAAATAATTTTTGTAAATTTTTAGAAAATTTTTGAATTTCTAAGGTCTCGAGGTTACTGTTTATGATACTATTCCTGAGCCAAAATTTTTTTATATTTTTAATAAATTTTATTAGTTATTTTAAGCATATTTCGTGAAGGAAGTTTATTGAAATTATGTTTTGATTATTTATTATGAATTTGTTAATACTTATGTCAAAAATGAATTTTTGAGAAAATTAGTATAAATAGGTAAATTTTATACTTTAATTGAAATTATGGTGAATTATGATGTTTTGGATAATTTTTTAGTAATAAATACTATTAAAATAGTTTTTATGAATTTATTCCTATTTTTAGCTAATTATTAGTAATTATCAAAATAATATTTGAATAAAATAGTATTTATGATTTTTATGATTTAAATAAGTTTTCAGCTGCTTAATTTTATAATTGAATAATTTCATGAATTTTTTATAATTAAATACTATTTAATTTCAAAATTTTTGAATGAGGGCCTTTATAAAAAAATTGATTTTAATGTGAATTTTATTAATTATTTTATAAATAAATGTCTTTTATGTTTTATTTGTGTAAATAAATTAATTTTGATATTTAAATGAAATTTTATTGATTTATATTGTGGTTGTGAAAATTGGTTCTTAGTTGGGCATAAAATGTAGTTTGAGGGCCCAACTCGAGATTTGGAGTTATAGTAGTTATTTGAAGTGTTTTTTTGTGCACGGTTGGCTCTACTTTTGTATAGAGATGTCCGTTTTACAGAGGAAACTCTGTTGAATTTTTGGTAGATTTATCGTAAAATGTGACATCAAATCTGTTTTAGTAGAGTCATATTTTAATTAAGTCTTTCCTTAAAAATCTAGAATTTGTAGGAATTCTATTTTTAATTTTATTTTTATTTCTTCTCTTTAGCCGCGCCTCCAGCCGAGCTGACTAGTCGGGGTTGAGCACGACTGCGCAGAGGAGCACATTCCAATTATAAGTTAATAATTGAAATGTATATACAGGAAGTATATATAGGAAGTATATATATATATAATATATATATATATATATATATATATATATATATATATATATATATATATATATATATATATATATATATATATATATATATATATATATTAGCATGTTTATATTAAGTTTCACATGATTAGTAAATTTTATTTTATTGTAACTTTCTTCAATATTTATATCTATTTATTTTAAATGAAATTATGGTAGAACGGGGTACCTGATGGGTTTTATCAAGATTGTATGCGCACCGATAGGATTAAGAGTGAGTGTTGGTGGTTATAAGGCTCGGTTGATGCTTTGCTCTTGGGCATGATTTTGTGAGAATATATATAAGGCTCGGTGATGCTTTGCTATCGAGCGTGATTTATATATTATTGGAGCTGGTAGCTCGATAATGATTTGCTCTTGGGAACTGCTAGTAAATATTTGTTTAAGTGAATTGATTGTGGCTGGTAGCTCGATTGATGTTTTACTCTCGGGAACTAGCAGTCTTTGGATTATAAGAGAGCTGAAAAACTATTAGATTTGTGGTTTAGGGTTCTACCTAGTTTTTATATATAAAATGATTTAAGAAGCTTATTTGTATTTTATAAAGTATTTTATGATTTTAAAATACTTTATTTCGGTAAAAGAGGATTACGATAAAATTTTAATAGTTTAAATTATAAATTATAAATTTCTTATTTCATAAAGATATTTTAAAGGAGGCTTCTGTACTATATATATTTCTTTTATTAACTTACTCAGTGAGGTCTAAGTCCTCTCAATATTTTTTTCAGGATCTCGGGAGTCATCTATCGTTCAGCCTACTTTACGTCGGGTTTCTTCTTCTCCGGCTATTTTATGTAGTTTTATCTTATATATATATTATTATCGCGTGTATATTTAAATCTAGAACATTGCAGTAGTAATGAATTGATTAATTATTAAAATGTACTTTGAATTACCATATGTATTAAGAATGTGTATTAAAGAGTATTATAATGTATACTGTTTAAGTTTGTGTTGGATGTTAATTCATTGTGCTTTTTATTATTATGTAAATTATGTCTTTCTATTATTGTCCCTATTTTATTAAAATTTTCGTTAAGGATTACTATGGGTTTCGAGTACTTTATGTATTCCCATTCCCTAGTGTCGATCATGTGCCCCTTTTGGGTTCAGGTCGTGATAATATAAATGCACTAACCTAAATGAAGCAAGATGGGATAGTATAAGAAAGTTTGAATGATTGGAGACCAATTAGGGCAGCTAGTAACAAATGTAAGAAGAGAGAAATAGAGAGAAGGGATTGCAATTTTATAAAAAGCAACATAATGTAAGTTAATTTTTGCAAAACAAACAAGAAAATGCAAAATAAAAAAAATGGAAGTTAATTTTTATAAAACAAACAACAACATGCAAAACAAAAAAATGGAAGTTAATGCAAAACAGAAAAAGCAACATAATGTAAATTAATTTTTGCAAAACAAACAACAAAATGCAAAATAAAAAAATGGAAGAACAACTAACCTACAAAGAAAACCATAATGAGAAGAGAGGGATGAGCTTTAGATTAAGTGAGGAGGACGAACTTGAGCTTAGTGCACGTTGACGGTGACATGGATAGTGATGATGCTAACAATGATAGGGGACAATGGCGATGGCATTAAACAACAGATAAGGGAGGATAGGGGATGATGGCAGTGGCAGTACACTAAGTTATGACATGGAGAGGAAGACTACGGGGTGACTGGGTGAGCTGCGATGGTAGGGTGAGGGTAAGGAAGGATGGTAGGGTGCTGAGGTGAGGAAGGATTAATGGTTGGCTAGACGATAGTGATAGTGAGATGATGGTGGGGGTGAGCGCTGAGTGGCAGCTGAAATTGCTTGAAGAGAGGAATTAGGTTTTATTTCAATTCAATTGAAAGAGATAGGTTAAAAGGAAAAGAAATATTTTAGTGAATTAGTTAACCAAAAACTATGTAGGTTTATAATTATGTTTAGTATTTTAATAAGTGTATAATAAAATTTGTAATAATTTAGAATTTAAGATTCAATAATAAGATTAATATGTAATAATCATTAAGTTATAATTTGTAATAACAATTTTATATTTTTTTAACAACAATACTAAATTATTTCTAACATTAAGATTAGGTAAATGAATGAGAATGAATGAAATAGGCTAAAGTGAAGAATGATGTTTAGTGAATTAGGTAAAATAAAAACTATGTATTTTTGCATAAAAATACGTAGTTTTGAGAAAATTATAAAATTTTATGGTTATAGACAAATTAAAATGAAGATGGATTTTTATGGTTAGAATAAATTAAGAGAGATTTTTATGGTTATAGAAAACTAAGAGGGATTTTTATTGAATTAGGATAAATAAAAAATACGTAGTTTTGAGTAAAACTATATAGTTTTTTGTTATAACCTGAAACTTTTTATAAATTGTTAAATTAAAATTCTAGGATATGCAGTGTTAGTAATTATTTTATTAATTTATGATATTTGATTTTTCGTGAAAGTTAAATTTGAAAATTTTTTTTACATTGAATATTATTTTAATATTAATATTATTATTTCGGGATTAATTAGTGTTAATTAATATTTGATCATTAGTATTTATGTAACTTTATTAAATTTAAATTAATTATTAAGTATGAGTATATGTATCTATTTTGTGGGTGAGAATAATTGAGAGAAGATATTTTAATTTTTAATTATTATACTTTTTTGTCCTTTTTCAAAAGAAAAGAGCCACCAGCAGCCATCAGCTCCTCCTCTTCCTGTCATTCTCTCTCTTTCTTTTTCAGTTTCTTCTTCTCGCCAGATTGCTTAGGAAAACGCTGATGAGGATTCCGATCGTTTCAAGCCGAGCTCGATAGCTCAATCTCTTCCTCTCCTTTTGGGCTTCAATTCCCCCAAGGTAATTCATCCAATCATCACTGAATTCAACTTCAATTTTGAGAAATGCTATTCTAGGTTTTATTTTAATTTGTGAATTAGAGCTTGTTTTTTTGTTGATTCATGTTAAATTGAGTTTAGATTAGTTAAATTGAGGTTGTGAGCTATCCACTTATAATTTTTATTTATTTTTTTGGAATTTTTTAAAAAATTCAAAATTTTTAGGCCTTGGTTACTGTTCATGTAGTCTCTAGTCTGATCAATTTTTATTAAATTTTATTAATTATGTAGATTAATCTTTGTTAAGGAAGTTTATTAAAATTATGCACTGAATTTTTGTTATAAATTTTTTAATGTTTATGCCAAAATTAAATTTTTGGAAAAATTATTATAAATTAGTAATTTTTATTAAGTTAAGTAAATTATTGATAATTATGATGTTTTAGACAGATTTTGAGTAATAATAATATTAAAATAATTTTTATAATTTATTTTCTAATTTTAGCTAATTAATATTAATTTTCAAAAAATAATAGAATAATAAACTTATTTATTGTTTTTAAGCTTAAATAACTTATTTGTTGATTTTGTGATATATTTAAGTAATTTAAATATTTATTTGCAATTAATGTTAATTTAATTGTAAAATTTGAATTTAAGTATGTTATTGACAAAAATTTAAATATAAGCTAGAATTTTACTATTTATTAGAAAATAAATATGTTTTATATTTTGTTATGAAAATAAATGAATTTGTTGTATTTAAATGAAATTTTATGATTTTGGCAATTTTAAAGGAAATTATATTATATTATTATTTCTGTGAATTGTGGTTCTCGATTGGGCATTTAATGCAGTTCGGGGGCACAACTTGAGACTCGGTGATTGTGTAAATATTCGAAGTGTATTTTTGTGTAGGAACGACTCTACTTTTAGTAGAGAGATGTTCGTTTTATAGAGAAGACTCTACTGAATTTTTGGTAGATTTCTCGTAAAATGTGACATCGACATGTGTTGAATTTCTAATTTTAATTGACTTAGTGTCTTTGGTCAAGTCAATTTCGTCAATTCCATAATTTTCATAATTTTTGAGAATTTTCATGAATTTATTTATTTTATTTTATGAGCATATTTTAAATAAATATTATTTATTTTCAAGAACTCGATGATTCGAGCTACAACACCAAGGCAGCAGAGAACACGTTGCCCAACACGTTCAACTTGTGAGTTAATTTTATGAAATGTGTGTTGCGAATGTTTTTATTATATTTCAAATAATTAAATATAACAAGAAATGATTATATGATTGATTTATGAATATATTTATATTGCCTTATGCATGACCATTCCTCCTATATTTTCGAGTATAAATTGAAAGCATGCTTAAAAGAAATTTATTTTGGTATGTTTTATTTATTTATATTTAATCATTTGATTATTCATTGTTTAATGATTTATTTATTCTATTTTATTAATTTAATTATTTAGAATTCAAATTGATTTGGAGATAATGGTAAAACATGCTACCTAGTGGGTATCACTAGAACCACATGCGCACGGGTAAAATCTCAATTTATGTGTAATGTGAAATAGGCTCGGTAGAGTGTGTAATTGTAATATCTCGAATTTTTAAATATTTTTATACTGCATCGGGATATGCAGTGTTAATAATTTTTGTATATATATTTATGATATTTTATGAGTTTGTTGTTTGTTTAAAGCTAATTTTAATTATTTTATATTATTTTAAGTACTTTACGTAAATTTTTCCTGAAAATTGTATTTTCGAAAAAATTGACACGTAAATAATTTAATACTATTTATTTTGACTAGTTTTATGAATTTAAATGAACTCATATATAATTTTAAAGTGCTAAAATAAAATGTATATATGTGTATTTATTTAAATTAATTAGAGCTTAACTAATTTCCTTAATTTTATTATTTAATTTTTGTATTAATTAATTTTAAGTGTATAAATTATTAAATATATTAAAATATTTATGTGGTGAGTATTATTTGTGTGTGGGATTATATTATTATAATATATATAAGGTGGACATATATATATATATACATATATACATGATTTTTTCAAACAAAAAATAAAAGTTGTCTTATTTACGATTTTGCCCCTCCTGCATCTTCTTCTTCCCAATGTCATTTCCACCATTTCCAGCCACTTTCAAGCTGGTTTTCTTGCTGTTACTATGCCCCTCAACCTTCCTCTTCTACCTCCAGCCATTTCTACCACCTGAAACACTCTTTTTCGGTGAGTTTTGGCCGGATTTTCATCAAAGAGCCAAAAATCGACTTAGCTCCGACCAAGCACTTTTCGGCCACCAAATTTGATGCTGTCAGTCTCTATCTTCTCCTTGAGCTCTGGTGAGTGTTATTCCAAGCTTTGTTTCACTTGGTTTGATCTAGAATTGCTTAGGTTTCAATTTCTTCAAATCAACCATTTTGGGTTTTGAATTTTTTTTAGCTTCAATTTAATTGATTCATTGAAAACTTACTTCACAAAATTTGTTCCTGGAAGCTTAATCTACATGATGTAATTTTTTTAGAATTTTTAGAATTTATTTTAATTTTTGTGAATTTTTTATTATTTTCTAATTTTCAAAAATTAATTAATTAAATTATGAAATTGTGTTTTATGGTGATTATAGGAGTTGAAATGAATTATAGAAATTTATTTTTAATTTTTGTGAATTTTTATGTATTTATTTGGAATTTATTAATTTTATGTAATTTTGAAAAATAGGGTTAATTATGTGTTTAATTGAAATAAATTGGTAAATTGAGTATATTTATTGATATTATTGAATTATATGTTGAGAAATTAATTTTGAGCAATTATATAAGTTTTGGTGAATTTTTGAACATTTATAGTGAATATATATATATAGGGGTATTTTGGTAATTTTACACTAAATTGGCTAAAAATATAATTAAATTGGTTTTAATAATTATTTGAGCTATAAAAATGATTTCTACAAATTTTTAGTATTTTTAACTAATTAAAACTATTTTTCGTAAATTATTTTCAAATTATATATAATATACTATTTTTCTAAATAAATGGGTTTTTATTGATTTTTAGTATGTTTTAGGGTTAATTACGTAATTTGGATTTATAAAATGTATTTTTATTATAAAAGGGAATTTTTGGTATTTTATAATTATTTTGTGAATTGTGAACCTCGGTCGGTGAATTGTAGTTTGGAGTCCGACCGAGGGATTGTGGTTGTAATTCTATGTTTATTTCGAAGTGTATTTCTTTGCAAGACCGGCTCTACTCTTTGAGTAGAGAGATGTCCGTTTTACAGGGAAGGTTCTGCCGAATTTTTGATAGAATTCTCGTAAAACGTGTCCGATCAAATTCCTATTCTAATTTTGTGTCTAAAATTCTAGATCGAGTCTTTAGAATTTTTGTTAACTTTATTCTGATTTCATGTTGTCATTTGTTTGTCTAGATGCACCGATACCGAGGCCTAACGGATCAGGCCCGCCGAGTTTGTCTCGTGGAGCGCTAACATGTGAGTTATTATACTGTATATATATGCACTGCATATATGGTGCATTATTTATAATTTTTCATTTTCATTATATGTTTTAAAAATGATTTAAATTATAATATTTTTGATATATCTAGGGTTGCATTTTTATATATATGCATATTAAATAATTATGCATGTTAGTTTGATATATGCACATTAAACAATTAGGTTTAGGTTTAATACATTTGAGTAATATACACATGTTTTAAAATGTACACTTAGACATAATTATTTTATTAAATGATTAGTATACCTTAGGTATAGTTTTAGTAGATTTTAGGTTTATTCTTAAATAATTGCATGTTAAATTATAAACCTACACTTAAATTATTTTTAAGTTTATTTTTGGTATATTTTTTATTTATTTCCAAATAAATAAATGTTTTATTATTAAATTAAACCTAGCACATTAGTGGTATATTTAGGGTTTATTTTTGATATATGCATGCTAGATAATTAGGTTTATTTTTAGTATATTTGTGAATATATGTTAAACACAAACACATATTTAAATGAATATTTATACATAAATGTTTTATTAAATGATTTGTGTACTTAGGGTATATCTTTTGCATATTTAAGTATATTTTTAAGATAATGCATGTTATATTATTGTTACTCATTTAAATTGTTTTTAACTATATTAATGATTTATCTTTAGTTTATTTCATATTTTATTTGACATATATATATACCTGAAATATACTGGGTGTAATTTAGGTATATTTTTGGTATATATATATGGTTAATTTTATTATTATGAATACCGTTTCACATTAATTATTTTCAGAATAAATGATTTATTTAAGTGAAGAATATCAATAGAACGTGCTTCCTAGTGGGTAGCACTAGGACCGTGTACGTACCGGTACGATAGATAAGGATTGAGTGAGAGTTAAAATTGGGTGATTATAATTGATTTAATTGATTTGACTAAGATTAATAGTATGTTAGATAGTGTGATTGCGGGGCCAATCACACTGATAGTCAAACTGCTGGAGCTCAGTTGACTTAGTGTCTCGGGGCCAGTCTACTGTCCATAAGTGAATTGAATGATCTATTGGGTTGATTGAGATGTGAGGTGATAGATAGTGTGATTGCTGGAGCTCGGTTGACCAAGTGTCTCGGGGCCAATCACACTGACAGTCAGATTATTGGAGCTCGGTTGACTTAGTGTCTCGGGGCCAGTCTGCTGTCCAAATTGGAATAAGTGTTCTATTTGGAATCAAGTGAGCCTGTATGGCTAGAGTGATGATGGGATTGTTTGAAGTTGTTATTATTTAGGGTTCTATGGATCCTTCATGAATTAAAACAAACATTTTCTACATTTAGTATATTTATAAAAGCAAAGTTTGGCATTCGTGTGAAATGTGTGTATATACATATATATATATATATATATATATATATATAAGAATGCCTGATTGTTATGGTTTAGTTTGCATGTATATATAGGATAATAATTCACTTAGTGAGGTATGACCCCCCTCAATTATTTTTTCAGGAGATCCCATATCGTCAGACCTTGGTTGTAGAGTTCCTCGCCGGTGTTCTTCAGTCCCGGCTATTTTATGCAAATTTATATTCTGAACTTTGAATTGTATTCTAGAAACTGCAGTAGTAGTGTTATAATTTTTGGAAGTGTATTATTTTTTTTGGATATTAAATACTCTAAGAATTTGTATTTAAACATTATATGAATATGTATTCATTTATAAAAGGATTTGGAGTATTTATTTTATTTATTGATTCAGAAAAATTTTAATTCGGTCGTACTTTTATTCATTTATTGTATGATTTTATTTTCTTAGACTTGCTACGGGTTCCGGATTCGAAAGAATTCCCGTTCCCTAGCACCGGTCATGACTCCTAGTTTGGGTCGTGACAGTAATGACTCGATATTTTAAATAATATAATATTATTTTGGGATATACATTGTTAATAAAATTTTAAATTTTATTTATATATTATCATGAGTTGTGCATATTATCCATTTATTTTATTCTAAATATTTTATTTACGTAAAATAATTAATTCATGAATTTTATTATTTAAAGTATTCAAACTCATTTTCACTACTACTGCTACTGCTACTATTATATAATGTGCATGTATGTATGTGTGACAAGTGTTAAAGTTAAGTGCTACTACTACTACTACTACTATTATATAATGTGCATGTATGTATGTGTGACAAGTGTTAAAGTTAGGTGTGTGTGTATATATATATATATAAAGTGGAATGCATGACTTTTTTTTCGGGTGGTTTCTTTTCTTTTCCTTTCTCTTTTCTGTTTCTTCTTTCTTCCTATTTTTTTCTACCTACTACCTTCAACCATTGCAGCACCACCAAGCTTCATCAGCCATTGCCTGAACCATCACAGACCACCACCAATCTGCCCACCTTCCTCCTCTCCCTTCCCTTCGCCTCTAGGAAGTTTCGGTCGCTGGTTTTTTTGTAAGAAACCGTGGGTAGTTACTGTAGCACCAAAATTTTTTTGGTGGATTTAGCTTGTGTTTTTGGGCTCTTTAGACTCCTCTCAATGTGTAAGTCTTGATTCTTAAGTCGTTTCAACTTTACGGCATTTGCATTGTGAGTTTTCTTCAATTTTAGATTATGTCCATTTTAGGTTTTATTTTTTTTTGAAGCTTGTTCTTGTTTGATTCTTGAGAATTCCCTCAAGAAATGTTGTTGTATGCAACTTAATCTTCCTAAATATATTTTTAGTTTATTTTTTGAATTAATTTGATTTATGGGTATTTTTGAATATTTTAATATTAAAATTGAATTTTTGATAATTATGTTAATTAATTATTTTGGACAGAAATTTGAGTTAGTTAGTGTTATTAATTTGAGTTAATAATTTTAGAATTTCTAAAATAATTTTTAGTGATTTTATATAATTTTTGAGAAATTATTAGTATTATGTGAAGATTGGAATTATAGGTTAATTGTGTAGTTTTGTTGAAAATATAGTTAAATAATATATTTTTAAATGATTTTGGAATAATAATTGTTATTAAAATAATTTTTATAAATTATTTACTATTTTTAAATAATTAATACTAATTTTTAAAAATTATATTCAAATAATAAATTATTTACTATTTTGGTGATTAAATGGATTTTTAATTATTTTTATTATGTATTTAAACTATTTGAGTATATAAAAGTGAATTTTACTATTTCATGTTGAATTATTGAAAAATTGAATTTTTATTAAAGTTATATTATTATTTGAGTTTTTTATTTAATTATTGTGAAAATAATGATATTTAGTGTTTTGGTGTTTAAATAAATTATATTGTGACATTTTAATTATTTTTGTGGATTTTTAAGGATTTTAATATATTTTTAATTAATATTTATTTTTATCATATATTGTGAACTTCGGTTGAGAATTATATAGATTGAGGTCTCAACCCGAGGTGTTGAGCTATTATGTTGTTAGAAGTGTATTTTTCCTTGTAGGATTGACTCTATTTTTGTAGAGAGGTGTTAGAACCCGTGTTTTTAAATATTTTTATATTATATCAGAATATGCAGTATTAATAAATTTTAAAGTTATACATTTGATTATTTAATTATTTTGTGAATAATTAATGTTATTTTACGTTTATTTAATATTTTCTAAGTAAAAATTTTCCTGAAACTCATTATTTTGGGAAATAATATTTATTGTTTAATGTTATTTTATTTTATTAAATTATATGGTTTCATGCATGATCATTATTTTGTGTATTAATACATATACATATACATACACACACACACACACACACACATATATATATATATATATAATAAAACCTCATCTTCCCCTACCTCCCTCACCCCTAAAACCTACCCCTCACCATCCCCTCACTGCTGCAAGTCCAGCCACCTACCGTCGGTGTGCCTCCCGGAGTGCCACCTTCCTCTCCAGCTGCTCCGCCACCTTCCTCCACCCTCTTCAGCACTGTTCAACCCGTTTTTGGCTGAGAAACCTGAAACTCTTCCCTCCTCCATTCATCTACTTTTCAGTCACCAAATCCGGTGATTCCAGTGCTGTTGAGCTCCTAGAACTCCATAGAAGCCAATTCCAAGCTCCTTGTAGCTTGAAAACTCAATTTGGTAAAGATTTGAGCTTGATTTCATTTTCGCCATTTTTGTTTCTCAATTTTTTTGAACTTCGATCTTTAAGATTCAAGCTTAGTTCCTTCACAAAATATTCTTCCTCCTTTAGATCAATATACACTCTGGAATTTTTGTGGAATTTTTAGAATTTATTTTGATTTTTGTGAATTTTTTATTATTTTATTATTATTATCTAATTATCGTAAATTAATTAAATAAATTGTGAAATTGTGATTTTTAGTGTTTATGGAGGTTGAAATTAATTATAGAATTTAATTTATATTTTTTTTGATTTTTGTGTAATTAATATAAATTTATTTAGTTTATGTGAATTTTAGAAATATAGGTTTTATATGTGTTTTGTTAAAATTAATTGGTTAATTGAGTATAGTTATTGATTTTATTAAATTATATGTTGATAAAATAATTTTAGAGTAATTATATAATTTTTATTGAATTTTTGAGTAATTATAGTATATTATGTGAATTTTTATATATTAGGGGTATTTTCGTAATTTGGTAGTAATTTTAGTTAAATATTAAGTTTAATTGGTTTTAATAATTATTTGAGGTATAAAATGATTTTTATAAATTATTTACTATTTTTTAACTAATTAAAACTATTTTTCAAAAATTATTTTAAATTATATATAATAAACTATTTTTGTAAATAAATGGGTTTTTAGTAATTTTTAGTATGTTTTTGGACTAATGAGTATTGGGATTTATAAAATGAATTTCTATTAATATTGGTGTATTTGTCGAGATTATCGATTTTTAATAATATTATATTAATATTAGGGTTTTTAACTAATTTTTAATTAAATAATTATTTTTAGTGTTTAAATATTTAAATTGTTATATTTTGGTATTAAAAAGGGTATTTTTGGTATTTATGGAATTTTTACATATTTTGTGTATATTTTGTGAATTTTGGACCTCGATCGGTGAATTTGCATTTTGGGATTCCAATCGAGGGTTGTGAGCATATTTTGTATTCGAAGTGTGTTTTCTTACAGGACTGACTCTACTTCTTAAGTAGAGAGATGTCTATTTTACAGAGGAGGTTCTGCCGAATTTTCGATAGAATTCTCGTAAAACATGACATTCGATCAAATTTCTATTTTTTGTATGTGTCTAGAATTCTAGATTGAGTTTCTAGAAATTAAGTTAGATTTGTTCTAATTTCGTATTATTTATTTATTTGTTAGTTGTGCTGAGACCGAGCCTAGTGGACCAGGCCCCGTCGGACCCGTCTCATGGAGCGCACAACTGTGAGTTTATTATAATGTATATGCATTGCTTGCGGTGCATGTTTAGAATTCTATGTTTAAATACAATTTTTGCATAATTGATTATTTGAATATTTAAGTATATTTAGGTATACCTTTAGTATATTTTCGGTATATTATGAAATATATGCATGTTTTCCTTTTCCAATTAAATCTGGCTTGTTTATAAATATATTATTTATTGAATTTAAAATGTTTTGTGATTTATTTAAGTTGATTATACGTATATATACCTGAAATATACTTAGTTTCTTTTAGGTATATTTATGGTATATATATGGTATATTTATTTATTTTAAATATCATTATGCATCATTTATTTTCTGGAATGTATGTTTTATATTAAAATGAAGGATTTCGATAGAACGTGCTTCCTAGTGGGCAACACTAGGACCGAGTACGTACCGGTATGATAGTAGATTTTAAGTTAAATTACTAACCTATTTGTGGATATGACTTGATTGATATTGATTTGATATGAGATGTGATTGTTGGAGCTCGGTTGACCAAGTGTCTCGGGATCAATCACACTAACAGTCAGACTACTAAAGCTCAGTTGACTTAGTGTCTCGGGGTCAGTCTACTATCCAATTGGACTAAGTGAATTATTTGGAACCAAGTGGGCCTGTATGGCTTAAGTGAGTTCTATTGATATTGAGGTTGTGAAAATATAGGGTTCTATTTGATCCTTCATAAACCAATGATTTCCATTATAAAATGATTTTTCTTTGCATTTGTATGTATTTGCTTATGTATATATGTCACGACCCAAAACAGGGGCCATGACCGGCGCTAGGGAACGGGAATTCTTTCGAATCCGGAACCCGTAGCAAGCCTAAAAATAAAATAAAGCATGCCATAATAACAATAAAAATATAATATGCAGCGGAAATAAAAATCATAATATCATAATATTATCCATATCAACTGGATTTAAATCAAAACTCATCTCATCACATATATATATATAATCTTTAATACAAATCCAGTTTCAACATAATACATCTCTTTAAAATAAAGTACATAAAATCCAATACTTTAATTTACAACTACTGCAGTGTCTAGATAAAATAAATAAGACTCAAGTAGACAATTTACATAAAGAAGCCGGGGCGAAAGAAATCCGGCGTATCGACCTGCTACTGAGGTCTGAGGAAGTTGACTCTCCTGAAAAATAGTCAACGGAGGGGAGTCAGACCTCACTGAGTGAATTACTATAATATATATACATACACACTAAGTGATAATGCATACAGTCAACAATATATATATATATCTAATATATATACAGGCAAATACACACAAATGCAGAAAAATCATTTTTATATATTTTACTGAAAAATCCCAATTTATGAAGGATCACATAGAACCCTAGAATATCGCAACCTCAAAAAAATAGTGTTAAACAACACTCTGGCCATACAGGCTCACTTATTCCAAATATATCCACTTAATCCATTTGGACAGTAGACTGGCCCCGAGACACTAAGTCAACCGAGCTCCAGCAGTCTAACTGCCAGTGTGATTGGCCCCGAGACACTTGGTCAACCGAGCTCCAGCAATCACACCCCAAACCACATCTCACATATCAATAATCATAATCAAATCAATATCCATAAATAGTTAGTAATATAGCCTAAAGCTATAGGCGTACCGGTACGTACTCGGTCCTAGTGCTGCCCACTAGGTAGCACGTTCTATTGATATCCTTCATTAATAAATAATAAAACATTCATTCACAAAAATAAATGATGCATGAATGTAAATGAAATAACAATATAAACCATATATATACCGGAAATATACCAAAAGTAAACCAGGTATATTTTGAGTATATATATGTCAAATAAATCCAATCAAAATCATAAATTAAACTAAAAATATATTTAAAAACATTTTAAATATATTTTATTAACAAAACATGTATATAATTTATTATATACCAAAAATATACTTGAATATAAATCACATTATTTATGCATATTCAGTCAAAATAAAACATGCATTTTCTAAATCATGCATCCTAAGCATATATATATAGTATAGTAACTCACCTAATGCGCTCCACGAGACAGGTCCGACGGGCCTGGTCCACTAGCCCTCGGTCTCGGCACAACTAAACAAGCAATAAATAACCGACATTAGAATAAACCTAACAGAAATCCTAGAATTCAATCTAGAGTATTTAACATAGAATCGAAAATTAGGGTTCGACTGGATATCACGTTTTACGAGAATTCTACCGAAAATCCGACAGAACCTCCCCTGTAAAACGGACATCTCTCTACTCAAAAGAGTAGAGCCGACCCTGCAAATAAAATACACTTCGGAAAACGAGCTCAACACAAACAAAATCCCACGGTCGGACTCCAAACTACAGTCCACCGACCGGGGTCCACAAACACAGAATGATTCCAGATATACCGAAAATATCCTTATATCACAGAAATATATTTCATACGTAGAAATTACATAATTGACCTTGAAACACTATAAAAACCGATTAAAACTCATTTTATTAGAAAAACCATATATTATATATATAATTGAAAATAATTCCCGAAAAATAGTTTTAATTAGTTAAAAATACTAAATAATTTGTAGAAATCATTTTTATACCTTAAATAAATATTAAAACCAATTAAATTACATTTTTAGACAATTTAGGGTAAAATTACCAAAATACCCCTATATATATAAATATACTTAAATTACTTCGAAAATTCACCAAAAATCATACACTTACCCAAAATTAATTTTCTCAACATATTTATCAATAATATTAATAATTAAACTCAATTAACCAATTAAATTCAATTTAAAACACAATTAACCTAATTTTCCAAAATCACCTAAACTTCAATAATTAAAAATAAATACTTGGAAATTCATAAAAATTCCAAATAAATTCCTATAATTCATTTCAACACCCAATTCAACCATAAACTCCAATTTCATAATTTAAATAATTAATCTCCGAAAATTAGAAAATAATATTAAAATATTCAAAAATACCCAAAAATCCAAACAATCTCCAAAAATTCTACAAAAATTCACACATGAAGATTAAGCTACTAGGAACAACATTTGTGAAGGAATTAAGCATGAATCAATCAAGAACAATTCGAAAAAAATCGAAAACCCTAATAGGCCGAATTTGACAAATCGAAAACTAAGCAATTCTAGACCATTTTAGCTCAAACCAAAGCTAGAATAACACTCACCGGAGCTCAAGGAGAAGAAAGAGACCGACGGTGTCGAAAACGATGGCCGGAGGAGGGAGAAACGGCGGTAGCTCGACTTTCGGCCTCTAAAGCTAATTCCGGCCAAAACTCGTCGGGAAAGGGGCTGCTGGCGGCGGGGAACGGCTGGAGGCGACGGTGGCAAGCCGAGAGGCACACCGACGGTGAAGGAACGGCAGTTGCAGCGGTGAGGGATGGTGGTCGGGCGTCGGGCGTGGGAAAGAAGAAGGAGAAGGAGTCGGGGGCAAATGTGTAATTTTGCAAACTTTTTGATTTTTGATGTATATATGTATATATATATATATTATACTATATATTAAAATAATATTAAATTACACACATCAAATATACACCACACACATAAAATATTAATATTTTAATAATTTTTACCAAATAAAATTAATTAAACAACAATTAAACAAATAAATACTTAATAAAATATTAGGGAATAATAAACCCTAATTAAATAAATATACACACACAGTCTTTATTTAATAATTTAAAAATATGTATGAGTTCATGCAAGTCCGTAAATACATTTAAAATAATTAATAATAAATTGTTTACGTGAAAATTTCCCCGAAAATGCAAGTCCCGGGAAAATTTTACGTAAAACACTGTAAATAATATACCGTAATTAAAATAGGTTTTAAATACATATTAACTCATAAAAATATCATATATATAGTCAAAATTATTGACACTGCATATCCCGGTACAGTGTAAAAATATTTTTTAAAAAAACACGGGATATTACAGTCTCCCCCCCTTACAAGAATTCGTCCCCGAATTCTAAAAAGAAAAGATCAAGAAGGGAAGAGATACGGGTAAGAAGCTCGCATCTCAGCTTCAGTCTCCCACGTATGCTCCTCAACTCTGTCGCTATGCCACAGAACCTTGACCATCGGAATCTGCTTCGATCGCAACTGTCGAACTTGAAAATCAACGATCGCCACAGGTTCTTCCACAAACGTCAAATCTTCACTCACTTCCACACTATCAGGTTGCAACACGTGTGAAGGGTCTGAGATATACTTCCTCAACATCGAGATATGAAATACTGGATGCACCTGTGACATACTAGGAGGCAAATCCAACCGATATGCAACAGTGCCAACTCTCTCCAGAATCTCAAACGGTCCAATATATCTCGGTGTTAACTTACCCTTCTTGCCAAATCTCATCACACCCTTCATCGGAGATACTTTCAGAAAAATGAAATCTCCAACCTGAAACTCCACATCTCTGCGCCTAGGATCCGCATAACTCTTCTGTCTGCTTACTGCGGTCTCTAATCTACGCTTGATCACGGTGACTTTCTCTGCAGCATCCTGAACCATCTCTGGTCCAGTCAAAGCTCTCTCACCAATCTCATCCCAACTCAACGGGGA
This sequence comes from Mallotus nudiflorus, assembly GCA_947683625.1. Taxonomy (NCBI): domain Eukaryota; kingdom Viridiplantae; phylum Streptophyta; class Magnoliopsida; order Malpighiales; family Euphorbiaceae; genus Mallotus; species Mallotus nudiflorus. Next base: position 4,543,525 of record CANTUR010000117.1, on the reverse strand, counting down.
TCTACACTTCCTTCCATACAACGCCTCATATGGTGCCATGCCAATACTGCTATGGTAGCTGTTATTATATGCAAACTCAATAAGCGACAAATGATCATCCCAGCTACCTCCCAAATCCAAGACACACATCCTCAACATATCTTCCAGTGTCTGGATCATCCTCTCAAACTGACCGTCTGTCTGAGGATGAAAAGCAGTACTGAAATCCAACCTAGTGCCCATCGCTTCCTGCAACTTCTGCCAAAAACGAGAAGTAAACACCGAACCTCTATCTGACACAATGGACACAGGTACTCCATGAAGGCACACAATATGGTTCATATACAACTTCGCCAATCTAGCAACTGAATATGTGGCTTTCACAGGCAAGAAATGTGCAGACTTCGTCAATCTGTCTACAATCACCCAGATGGAATCGTATCCATCCTTCGAACGAGGTAAACCGACCACAAAATCCATAGCTATCCTTTCCCACTTCCACTCGGGAATAGGAAGAGGCTGAAGCTTCCCAGAAGGCTTCTGATGTTCGGCTTTCACTTGCTGACACGTCAAGCACTTAGCAACATAATCAGCAACATCCTTCTTCAATCCATCCCACCAGTATAAATCTCTGATACTGTGGTACATCTTAGTGACACCTGGATGTACGCTGTAGGCTGTAGAATGTGCTTCCTCTAGGATCTCTTCTCTCAAATCATCCACATCAGGAACACACAATCTACCACTGATCCACAACACACCATCATCATCAAGTGTGAAATCAGTGAACTTCCCTGCTCTGACATTCTCTGCAAGCTCTTCTAGAATAGGATCTCGGCTCTGAGTTGCTTTAATCCTATCCCTTAGTACAGATCGTACTTTAAACTGAGCTAACAATCCACCTGATCTACTGATCTTCATCATCAGACCTTGATCCACCATCAGATGCAATTCCTGGATCAATGGTCTCCTCTCAACACCGATGTGAGCAAGACTACCTGAGGACTTCCTACTCAAGGCATCTGCTACCACATTAGCTTTACCCGGATGGTAAAGAATCTCGCAATCATAATCCTTCAACAGTTCCAACCATCTTCTCTGCCTCAAATTCAAATCTCGCTGCTGAAAAATGTACTTAAGGCTCTTGTGATCAGTAAATATCTCACAAGTCATCCCGTACAAATAATGTCTCCAAATCTTCAAAGCAAAAATCACTGCAGCCATCTCAAGATCATGTGTAGGATAGTTCTGCTCATGCTTCTTCAACTGCCTCGAAGCATAGGCTATCACCCTTCCATTCTGCATCAACACACAACCAAGACCAATTCTAGAGGCATCACAGTAAACTGTGAACTTATCCACACTATTAGGCAAAGCTAATACTGGCGCTGTGGTCAACTTCTCCTTCAACAAATGAAAACTATTCTCACAAGCTTCTGACCACTCGAATCTAACATTCTTCTGAGTCAAGCGAGTCATAGGGGCTGCTATCCTGGAAAAATCCTGCACAAACCGCCTATAATACCCGGCTAAACCCAGAAAACTCCGAATCTCAGTAACTGAAGTAGGTCTAGGCCACTCAGATACTGCTTCAACCTTCTGTGGATCAACCTGAATACCTTCTTTAAACACTACGTGTCCAAGAAAAGAAACACTCTCCATCCAGAAATCACACTTCGAGAATTTAGCATAAAGCTGATGATCTCTCAGTGTCTGTAGTACAATCCTCAAGTGATATACGTGCTCTTCCATACTCCTCGAATATACTAGTATATCATCAATGAAGACTACCACAAACTGATCCACATACGGTCTGAATACTCTGTTCATCAGATCCATAAAAGCTGATGGTGCATTAGTCAAACCAAAAGACATCACCAGAAACTCATAATGGCCATATCTAGTGCGGAAAGCTGTCTTAGGAATATCAGCTTCACTAATCCGCAGCTGATGATAACCCGACCTCAAGTCGACTTTAGAAAAGAACTGTGCACCTTGTAACTGATCAAACAAATCATCTATCCTCGGGAGAGGATACTTGTTCTTCACTGTCACCTTATTCAACTCTCTGTAGTCAATGCACAGTCTCAGGGTACCATCCTTCTTCTTCACAAACAGGACTGGTGCACCCCAAGGAGAAACACTAGGTCTGATAAAACCTTTATCCAACAACTCTTGCAATTGCTCCTTTAACTCTCTCAACTCTGCAGGAGCCATACGATAGGGTGGCATAGATATAGGAGTAATACCTGGAACCACATCTATACAGAACTCAATCTCTCTATGAGGTGGTAACCCTGGCAACTCCTCGGGAAAAACATCAGGAAACTCACAAGCAACCGGAACATCTGTGAGTGACAACTTCTCCACTGACATATCCCTAACCAATGCCAAAAACCCCTGACAACCTTTCCTCAACAACTTCCTAGCAGAAATAGCAGAAATAAGATTCTGAGGTGCTGAACTCCTATCACCAACAAACTTAAAATCTTCTTCACCAGGAATTCTAAAAGTCACCTCCTTATTCCTGCAATCTACCACAGCAAAGTGCTGAGATAACCAATCCATTCCCAAAATAACATCAAACTCCATCACATCCAACAAAATCAAATCAACGGGTAATTCTCTATCTCCCACGAGAACTGGATAACCAGAAAGAACAATATCGGTGTCCAAAGAATCGCTCAGAGGAGTGGCAACAGACAAAGGAAAAGCCATCCTCGAAGCTTGCCAACAAGATTTAGAAGCAAAAATAGGAGAAACAAACGAATGCGTGGCACCCGGATCAAACAAAACCAAAGCATCCAGGTAACAAACAGAAAGAATACCTGCCACGACTGCATTAGATGCCTGAGCATCCTGCTGAGTCAGATGGAAGACTCTCGCCTGACCTCGACCTCCCTGCTGACTGGTAGAAGCCTGGCCAACACCTCTGGCACCTCCTTTAGTACCTCTACCACGACTCTGCTGTGGAACAAACTGAGTAGAACTCTGATGCTGGGCTGGTGGCAACTGAAATGGCACGGGTGCTGCACTAGCAATCGACTGCTGTGGGAATCGAAAAATCTGCTGCTGCTGATACCCAGAATAAGGACACGATCTGGCAAAATGTCCTGTCTGTCCGCATCTGAAGCATGTCAGTGGTGTCAGATAACACGGTCCCTGATGGACTCTACCACAAGTCTGACAAACACTGGCCGCTGATCCAGAACTACGACCACTGCTGCTGCTCGAAGCACCTGACCCAAATCTAAACGATCTACGCTGACCTCCACGGCCATGTCTACTGCTCCGATGCACTCGCTGCTGCTGTCTCTGACTCTGCTGAGTCGAACCTCGCTGCTGACTACTCGAACCAACATGAAAACTCGAATATGGAGTAGCCTGCGATCCACTCGACTGAACTCCCAGCTGGTAATAATCAGGCATCGCTCCCTGCCTAACTAACCTCAGCTCAATCTCCTTAGCTAGCTCAATTACAGACTCCAGAGTAAGACCTGCTGTAGGCATACCAGCAAAAGCTGAACCCAAACCAGTAACATACGTAGTAACAGCGAAATACTGATCTCGCATCAGATCCTCAGCATATCTACCCAAACGAAGAAACTCTCGGGTATACTCCTCTACAGATCGATCTCCATGAGAAATACTGGTCAAACGGAGATGATAGCTCAAACGAAGAGGCTCTGGACAAAATCTCCTCATGAATCGCTCTCGAAACTGAGCCCATGTCATCGTCATCATATAAGGCTGGATCATCTGAATAAACCAATCCAAGGCTGGTCCCTCGACAGACAACTCAACAATCATGATCCTCTGGTACTCGGTATGAGCAGTCCGAGTCCTAGTCTCAATCGCATGCAGAAAATCTAAAGGATCAGAAGTACCATCAAAAGCAATCCTGCCAACTCTGGCATAGAACAAAGCTGCCTCAGGGTCAGACATACCCTGCTGATAGGCAGGCTGAACAGGCTGAACAACTGGAGGAACAGGAACATCAAACTCAGGCTCAACAGGCTCCTCGTCCTGTAACTCTCTCTGCCTACGGCGACCTGCCGCTCCTCGAGGTCTACCTCTGCCACGACCTCTACGCCTAACTGGCTGCTCAGGAGGTAAAACCTCGTCATGAAAAGACTCATCATCCTCGACCTCAACGACCGGTGGAGCGACACGCGCTCGCCTCCTCATTCTGAAAAGACAAACGGAAAGATTCAGACAAAACAAACAACGGAGGAATAATGCTGAAAACTACAGCAAGGAATACTTATCAAGACATACTCGAACCTAATACACTGCAGTAGTCCAACAGAAAACACAACTTTAAAACTAGGGCCACAACTCACATAACTAAGCCCTGACACAGAACTCCACTCTGATACGAACTTCGCTCTGATACCAACTTTGTCACGACCCAAAATAGGGGCCATGACCGGTGCTAGGGAACGGGAATTCTTTCGAATCCGGAACCCGTAGCAAGCCTAAAAATAAAATAAAGCATGCCATAATAACAATAAAAATATAATATGCAGCGGAAATAAAAATCATAATATCATAATATTATCCATATCAACTGGATTTAAATCAAAACTCATCTCATCACATATATATATATAATCTTTAATACAAATCCAGTTTCAACATAATACATCTCTTTAAAATAAAGTACATAAAATCCAATACTTTAATTTACAACTACTGCAGTGTCTAGATAAAATAAATAAGACTCAAGTAGACAATTTACATAAAGAAGCCGGGGCGGAAGAAATCCGGCGTATCGACCTGCTACTGAGGTCTGAGGAAGTTGACTCTCCTGAAAAATAGTCAACGGAGGGGAGTCAGACCTCACTGAGTGAATTACTATAATATATATACATACACACTAAGTGATAATGCATACAGTCAACAATATATATATATATCTAATATATATACAGGCAAATACACACAAATGCAGAAAAATCATTTTTATATATTTTACTGAAAAATCCCAATTTATGAAGGATCACATAGAACCCTAGAATATCGCAACCTCAAAAAAATAGTGTTAAACAACACTCTGGCCATACAGGCTCACTTATTTCAAATATATCCACTTAATCCATTTGGACAGTAGACTGGCCCCGAGACACTAAGTCAACCGAGCTCCAGCAGTCTAACTGCCAGTGTGATTGGCCCCGAGACACTTGGTCAACCGAGCTCCAGCAATCACACCCCAAACCACATCTCACATATCAATAATCATAATCAAATCAATATCCACAAATAGTTAGTAATATAGCCTAAAGCTATAGGCGTACCGGTACGTACTCGGTCCTAGTGCTGCCCACTAGGTAGCACGTTCTATTGATATCCTTCATTAATAAATAATAAAACATTCATTCACAAAAATAAATGATGCATGAATGTAAATGAAATAACAATATAAACCATATATATACCGGAAATATACCAAAAGTAAACCAGGTATATTTTGAGTATATATATGTCAAATAAATCCAATCAAAATCATAAATTAAACTAAAAATATATTTAAAAACATTTTAAATATATTTTATTAACAAAACATGTATATAATTTATTATATACCAAAAATATACTTGAATATAAATCACATTATTTATGCATATTCAGTCAAAATAAAACATGCATTTTCTAAATCATGCATCCTAAGCATATATATATAGTATAGTAACTCACCTAATGCGCTCCACGAGACAGGTCCGACGGGCCTGGTCCACTAGCCCTCGGTCTCGGTGCAACTAAACAAGCAATAAATAACCGACATTAGAATAAACCTAACAGAAATCCTAGAATTCAATCTAGAGTATTTAACACAGAATCGAAAATTAGGGTTCGACTGGATATCACGTTTTACGAGAATTCTACCGAAAATCCGACAGAACCTCCCCTGTAAAATGGACATCTCTCTACTCAAAAGAGTAGAGCCGACCCTGCAAAGAAAATACACTTCGGAAAACGAGCTCAACACAAACAAAATCCCACGGTCGGACTCCAAACTACAGTCCACCGACCGGGGTCCACAAACACAGAATGATTCCAGATATACCGAAAATATCCTTATATCACAGAAATATATTTCATACGTAGAAATTACATAATTGACCTTGAAACACTATAAAAACCGATTAAAACTCATTTTATTAGAAAAACCATATATTATATATATAATTGAAAATAATTCCCGAAAAATAGTTTTAATTAGTTAAAAATACTAAATAATTTGTAGAAATCATTTTTATACCTTAAATAAATATTAAAACCAATTAAATTACATTTTTAGACAATTTAGGGTAAAATTACCAAAATACCCCTATATATATAAATATACTTAAATTACTTCGAAAATTCACCAAAAATCATACACTTACCCAAAATTAATTTTCTCAACATATTTATCAATAATATTAATAATTAAACTCAATTAACCAATTAAATTCAATTTAAAACACAATTAACCTAATTTTCCAAAATCACCTAAACTTCAATAATTAAAAATAAATACTTGGAAATTCATAAAAATTCCAAATAAATTCCTATAATTCATTTCAACACCCAATTCAACCATAAACTCCAATTTCATAATTTAAATAATTAATCTCCGAAAATTAGAAAATAATATTAAAATATTCAAAAATACCCAAAAATCCAAACAATCTCCAAAAATTCTACAAAAATTCACACATGAATATTAAGCTACTAGGAACAACATTTGTGAAGGAATTAAGCATGAATCAATCAAGAACAATTCGAAAAAAATCGAAAACCCTAATAGGCCGAATTTGACAAATCAAAAACTAAGCAATTCTAGACCATTTTAGCTCAAACCAAAGCTAGAATAACACTCACCAGAGCTCAAGGAGAAGAAAGAGACTGACGGTGTCAAAAACGGTGGCCGGAGGAGGGAGAAACGGCGGTAGCTCGACTTTCGGCCTCTAAAGCTAATTCCGGCCAAAACTCGTCGGGAAAGGGGCTGCTGGCGGCGGGGAATGGCTGGAGGCAACGGTGGCAAGCCGAGAGGCACACCGGCGGTGAAGGAACGGCAGTTGCAGCGGTGAGGGATGGTGGTCGGGCGTCGGGCGTGGGAAAGAAGAAGGAGAAGGAGTCGGGGGCAAATGTGTAATTTTGCAAACTTTTTGATTTTTGATGTATATATGTATATATATATATATATTATACTATATATTAAAATAATATTAAATTACACACATCAAATATACACCACACACATAAAATATTAATATTTTAATAATTTTTACCAAATAAAATTAATTAAACAACAATTAAACAAATAAATACTTAATAAAATATTAGGGAATAATAAACCCTAATTAAATAAATATACACACACAGTCTTTATTTAATAATTTAAAAATATGTATGAGTTCATGCAAGTCCGTAAATACATTTAAAATAATTAATAATAAATTGTTTACGTGAAAATTTCCCCGAAAATGCAAGTCCCGGGAAAATTTTACGTAAAACACTGTAAATAATATACCGTAATTAAAATAGGTTTTAAATACATATTAACTCATAAAAATATCATATATATAGTCAAAATTATTGACACTGCATATCCCGGTACAGTGTAAAAATATTTTTAAAAAAAACACGGGATATTACAATATATTTACTATATATACTATTGAGTGTCTGCATTTGACATTTAGTTATGCATGTATATATATTATAATAATTCACTCAATGAGGTCTGACTCTCCTCTGTTGATATTTTTCAGGAGTCTTCATCTTCAGACCTCAGCAGTAGACTTGTCCGCCAGATTTCTTCTACTCCGGCATTATTATGTAAATCATTTTCTTGAGTTTTATTTGTACTCTAGACACTGCAGTAGTAATTATATTTAAATCTATCATGAGTTGTATTTGTTAATATTTTGTAAGAGATTTTGAATTCAAAGTGTTACTCTGAAATATTTATACTTAAAGATTTTATTATATATATGTGAGATGTGAATTATGTTGTTAAAGTGAGTTGAGAAATTATTATTTTATATTCGAGATTTAATTTCCATTGTATAAATATTTTATTTATTTTATTATATGGCATGCTTTTATTTTTAAGGCTTGCTACGGGTTCCGGATTCGAAAGAATTCCCGTTCCCTAGCACCGATCATGGCCCCTGTTTTGAGTCATGACAAAAGGTGTCCATTTTACAGAGAAGGTTCTGCCGATTTTTTGGTAGAATTCTTGTAAAATGTGATGTGGGGTTGATCTTGAATTTCTATGTTTATCCGATTTTTGAATTTTTAGATCGAGTCTTCTTTAGAATTCTTAGAAGTATAAGTTAGAAATTTATTTTGATTTTATTATTATTTATTTTTCTAGCTGTGTCGATACTGAGGCCTATCGAACCAGACTTGTCGAATTAATCTCGATGAACGCAAACTTGTGAGTTATTATTCCATATATACATTGCATATAGAACACATACTTTTAAGAATCCATGTTTTTATTTTGTTTTGATATGAATTATTTCATTGAATGAATAAGTATATGTTTGGTGTACTTTCAGTATATTTTGGAATATTTCAATATATATGCGATGTATGCATTTAATATATTCTTAAAATGCATTTAAGTATATTTGGTATATTTTATGGTTGACGTTGGATTATATGTAGCATATATACTTGAAATATATTTTGTATATTTTTGGTATATTGATGGTATATTTTTGATATATTCTTTTATATTGTATGCCATTTTATTTAATTATGCATGTATTTATTTATTTTCCATAAATATACCATTTTATTCAAAAGATATCAATAGTACCTAGTGGACTGCACTAGGACTGTGTATGTAACGGTTCGTTAGACTTTAGAGTCGATATTATGAGAATTATTTGAGGTGAAATTAATTATTGTGAATATTGAGAAATTAGTGAGTGAATAGTGTGGTTGTTAGAGCTCAGTTGACCTAGTGTCTTAAGGCCAATCACACTAACAGTGAGACTACAGGAGCTCAGTTGACTTAGTGTCTCAAGGCCAGTCTACTGTCCAAAATAGAATAAGAGAATTTATTTGGAATTAAGTAAGTTTGCATGGCTAGTGAGATATTTGTTTGAGGTTACGAATGTTATTAGGGTTCTATTTGATCCTTCACTTAAATTAATGTTTTCTGCATTTGTTATTCATAAAAAGTGGATTTTAGCATTTGTGTGAAATGTTTGTATATATATATATATATATATATATATATATCTGATGCTTGGTTGCATATGACATTAGGAGATGTGTGTATATATATTATAATAATTCACTCAATGAGGTTTGACCCCCTCTCAACCATTTTTTTAGGAGAGTCTTCTTCTTCAGACCTCAGTAGACCTTTACGTGGGTCTTCTTCTGCCCTAGCTAGTTCATGTAAATTTAATCTTTGAACTTTTATTGTATTCTAGAGAACTGCAGTAGTAGTGTTATTATATTAGTAGTGTTGTTTTAGTTTGAGACTTTGTATTAAAATATTGTATGAATATTTTTATTTATGGAATGACAGTTATATATTTATTTTTATATCGATTTAAATTTTTAATTCTATCATATTTTTATATTATTTATTGCATGCTTTTATTTTTTAAGGCTTGTTACGAGTTTCAAATTCAAAAGAATTCCCGTTCCCTAGCGCCTGTTATGATTCCTCAGTTTGGGTCATGACAGAGCGTGTACTCTCGGGCAAGTGTAAATGGTTAGAGCTTGGTGGAGCTAGTGCTCTCAAGTCAGATAAAAGGATGTAACTCGGTTGAGCTTGCTCTCAGGACATCGATATTGAATAAGTGAAATGACTATGGCAGTAACACGGTTGACCTTGCTCTCAGGACGACAATCACTTGGATTAAAGAGAGCCGAAAGGCTATTAGAATATTGGTTTAGATGTTTTACCATGTTTTCCATAAAAATAATTATTCCATATATTTTATTGTAGGGATTTTATAATAAATTGATGTAAGAATTATAAATAGATTTTATTTAATATTATTGTGAAAAGTAAATGATTTTAAGGATTATGATTACTTTATTTACATTTATTTTAAAAAAAGGTTTTAACAAATTTTTTAATAAACCAGCATGTATTTTATAGAATAAATTCACTCAGTGAGGTTTGATTCTCCTCAACTTAGTTTTTAAGATCTCACAATCAGCTTCCTAGTATCCCTATTTGTGCTGGGTTCATTCTTCACCGGCTGCATTATGTATGTTGGACTGATGTATGTATTGTATAATTAAATTCTAGACACAACATTAGTTAACTATGAAACTTGTGTTATTTGTATTCTAACTTGAAATGTTGTTGTATTTAAAGAATATTATTATATGTATTTGATATTGTGCATTTATTATCAGTTTATTGTTAGTGTATTGTTTTAATTTCTCATAAAATTTTAAGGCTTACTATAGGTTTTAGGTACTTTATGTATTGCCATTCTCTAGTGACGATCACATACTTTTCGGTTTGGGTCGTGACATTTTTACAAACCTACATAATTTTATAGTTATGGACAAATTGTTTATTTATGACATTAAAACTATATATTTTTATGATGAGGTAAATCAAATTAAATTATAATTTATAATAACAATTTTATATTTGTTTAACAACAATACTAATCATTTTAAAACATTAAGATTAGGGTAAATGAATGAGAATGAATGAAATAGGATAAAGTGAAGATTGATGTTTAGCGAATTAGGTAAAATAAAAACTATATATTTTTAAATAAAACTATGTAGTTTTGAGAAAATTATATAATTTTATGGTTACAAAAAAATTAAAGTGAAGAGGGATTTTTATGGTTAAGAAGAGAGATTTTTATGGTTATAGCAAACTAAGAGGGATTTTTATTGAATTAGGATAAATCAAAACTATGTAGTTTTAAGTAAAACTATGTAGTTTTTACCAACCTACATAATTTTACAATATGCCTATGTATTAAAAAAATAATACTTATTACAAACCTTTTATTTATTATTTTTTATTGATGAACTTTTTGTTTATCAAATTTAATTTTATTGATGAACAACTTCCTTTTCAGCTTAAAAAACAACAAAAATTCATTTGTAACATATGGGATTTGAACCGGTGACTAATTACAAGAAGAGAAAAACACCTTCCACAAAGCCACAAGTCTACTTTTGACATATTATTGACATACATACAGACATACATGTAATTTTAATTTCTAGTAGATTTTTTTTTTGCTGCTAATTTTTGGTAGATTTAAACACTTGAAAAATGGTTCATATTTATTTATACGAACTATTTTACTTTTTTTTTTATATATAATTAAGTATTACTATACTCAAACACAAATTTAGTTTTGTCACAACCCAAAACAGAGGCCATGACCGGCGCTAGGGAATGGGAATTCTTTCGAATCCGGAACCCGTAGCAAGCCTAAAAATAAAATAAAATAAAATATGCAATAGTAATAATAACAATATCAAATTTGCAACGGAAATAAAAATCATAAATATAATAATAACATTTCCATCAACTGGATTTAAGTCAAATCTCAGCTCATCACATATATATAAAATCTTTTAATACAAATCCAGTTTCAAATATAATACAATACAACATCTCTTTAAATATTTAATGACTACTGCAGTGTCTAGATAAAATAAATCCAAGACTCAGAGAAGCAGTTTACACAAAGAAGCCGGGGCGGAAGAAATCCGGCGTATCGACCTGCTACTGAGGTCTGAAGATGTTGACTCTCCTGAAAAATTATCAACGGAGGGGAGTCAGACCTCACTGAGTGAATTACTATAATATATATACATACACACTAAATGATAATGCATACAATCAATAGTATATATATAATATGTATATATACAGGCAATTACACACAGATGCAATAAAATCATTTTTATATATATTTTATTGAAAATCATCTTTTATGAAGAATCACATAGAACCCTAGAATATCGTAACCTCGAAAACAGTGTTAGACAACACTCTAGCCATACAGGCTCACTTAATCCAAATATGTCCACTTAATCCATTTAGACAGTAGACTAGCCCCAAGACACTAAGTCAACCGAGCTCCAGCAGTCTGACTGCCAGTGTGATTGGCCCCGAGACACTTGGTCAATCGAGCTCCAGCAATCACACCTCCAAACCATATCTCATATATATCAATAATCACATCAAATCAATATCCACAAATAAGTTAGTAATATAGCCTAAATACTATAGGCGTACCGGTACGTACTCGGTCCTAGTGCTGCCCACTAGGTAGCACGTTCTATCGATATCCTTCATCATTAATAATATAAAACATTCATTCATAAAAATAAATGATGCATGAAGTTCAATAAAATATCAACATAAACCATATATATACTAAAAATATACCAAAAGTAAACCAGGTATATTTCGAGTATATATACGTCAAATAAATCCAATCAAATCATAAATTAAACTAGAAATATATTTAAAAACATTTTAAATATAATTTATTAACAAAACATGCATATAATTTAATATATACCAAAAATAAACTAAAAATATACTTAAATACAAATCACATTATTTATGCATTTTTAATTAAGATAAAACGTATATTTCTAAATCATGCATCCTAAGCATATATATATAGTATAGTAACTCACATATCAGTGCGCTCCACGAGACGGGTCCGACGGGCCTGGTCCACTAGCCCTCGATCTCGGCGCAACAAAAACAAGTAATAAATAATCGACATTAGAATAAGCCTAATAGAAATCCTAGAATTCGATCTAGAGTATTAAATACGGAAACATAATTAGGGTTCGACTGGACATCACATTTTACGAGAATTCTATCGAAAATTCGACAGAACCTCCCCTGTAAAATGGACATCTCTCTACTCAAAAGAGTAGAGCCGACCCTGCAAAGAAACACACTTTGAAAAACAAACACCACATCTCATTCACAACCCCTCGGTCGGACTCCAGACTACAATCTACCGACCGGGGTCCACAAACACAGAACAATTCAGAAAATACCAAAAATATCCTTATAACATAGAAATTCATTTTATAGGTAGAAATTACATAATTAACCTTAAAAAACAGTAAAAACTGATAAAAACTCATTTTATTAGAAAAACCGTATATTATATATATAATTGAAAATAATTCACGAAAAATAGTTTTAATTAGTTAAAAATACCAAATAATTTGTAGAAATCATTTTTATACCTTAAATAACTATTAAAACCAATTAAATTACATTTTTAGACAATTTAGGGTAAAATTACCAAAATACCCCTATATATATAAATATACTATAATTACTTCAAAAATTCACCAAAAATTATACAATTATCCAAAATTAATTTTCTCAACATATTTATCAATAATATCAATAATTAAACTCAATTACCCAATTAAATTCAATTAAAAACATAATTAACCCTAATTTTCCAAAATTCCATAAACTTCAATAATTCCAAAACAAATACTTAGAAATTCATAAAAATTCCAAATAAATTCCTATAATTCATTTCAACACCTAATTTAACCATAAACACAATTTCATAATTTAAATAATTAATTTCAGAAAATTAGAAAATAATATTAAAATATTCAAAAATACCCAAAAATCCAAAAAATCTCCAAAAATTCCACAAAAATTCATACATGTAGATTAAGCTACTATTAACAACATTTGTGAAGGGATTTTTCATGAATCAATCAATTCGAAGCTCAAAAAAATCAAAAACCCTAATGTGACCGAAATTGAAAATTCGAAACCTAAGCAAATCTAGACCATTTTAGCTCAAACCAAAGCTAGAATCACACTCACCGGAGCTCAAGGAGAAGAAAGAGACCGGCGGTGTCAAAAACGGTGGCCGAAATCGTCGTCGACGACAAAGGGAAGAAGTTTCGGCCAAAGGGGAAAACGGGGGCTAACCGACGCCGGGGAAGGAGCTGGGGGCGACGGAGTGGCTGGTTGGGGAAGGCGGAGCTCCTGGCGGCACACCTACGGTCGGGAATCGGGAGTTGCAGCGGTGAGGGATGGGTGGTCGGGCGCACGGGAGAAGGAAGAAGAAGAAGAAAAAGAAAAAAGAAAGAAAAGAAAAAGAAAAAAAAAAGAAAAATAAATAATAATAATAAAAATAATAATTTTAATAAAATATTTAGAAAAATTTACATCCACACACTTAATATTTTAATAATTTAATAATAAATAAAATAATTAAATAACAATAAATTAATAAACAAATAATAAAATATTAGGGTAATATATATTAAACCCTATTTAAATAAATATCGCACACATACACGGTGTTTAGTAATTTAGAAATACGTATGAGTTCATGCAAGTCCAAAAATATATTTAAAATAATTAATAATAAATTATTTACGTAAAAATTTCCCCGAAAATGCAAGTCCCGGGAAAATTTTACGTAAAGCACTGTAAATAATACACAATAATTAAAATAGGTTTTAAATACATATCAACTCATAAAAATATCGTAATATATATTCAAAAATTATTAACACTGTATATCCCGGTACAGTGTAAAAATATTTTAAAAACACGGGATATTACAATCTTCCCCCCTTACAAGAATTCGTCCACGAATTCCAGAAAACAAGATCAAGAAGGAAAGAGATACGGGTAAGAAGCTCGCATCTCAGCTTCAGTCTCCCACGTATGCTCCTCGACTCTATTGCTACGCCACCGAACCTTGACCATCGGAATCTGTTTCGAACGCAACTGTCGAACTTGAAAATCAACGATCGCCACAGGTTCTTCCACAAACGTCAAATCTTCACTCACTTCCACACTATTAGGTTGCAACACGTGTGAAGGGTCTGAGATATACTTCCTCAACATCGAGATATGAAATACTGGAAGCACCTGTGACATACTCGGAGGCAAATCCAACCGATATGCAACAATGCCAACTCTCTCCAGAATCTCAAACGGCCCAATGTATCTCGGTGCTAACTTACCCTTCCTACCAAATCTCATCACACCCTTCATCGGAGATACTTTTAGAAAAACAAAATCTCCAACCTGAAACTCCACATCTCTGCGCCTAGGATCTGCGTAGCTCTTCTGTCTACTAACTGCGGTCTCTAATCTGCGCTTGATCATGGTGACTTTCTCTGCAGCATCCTGAACCATCTCAGGTCCAGTCAAAGCTCTCTCACCAATCTCATCCCAACTCAATGGGGATCTACACTTCCGTCCATACAACACCTCGTACGGCGCCATACCAATACTGCTATGGTAGCTGTTATTATATGCAAACTCAACGAGTGACAAATGATCATCCCAGCTACCTCCCAAATCCAGGACACACATCCTCAACATATCTTCCAGTGTCTGGATCGTCCTCTCAGATTGACCATCTGTCTGAGGATGAAAAGCAGTACTGAAATCCAACCTAGTGCCCATCGCTTCCTGCAACTTCTGCAAAAAATGAGAAGTAAACACTGAACCTCTGTCTGACACAATGGACACAGGTACTCCATGAAGGCATACGATATGCTTCACATACAATTTCGCTAATCTAGCAACTGAATATGTGGCTTTCACAGGCAAGAAATGTGCAGACTTCGTCAACCTGTCTACAATCACCCAGATGGAGTCGTATCCATCCTTTGAACGAGGCAAACCGACCACAAAATCCATAGCTATCCTTTCCCACTTCCACTCGGGAATAGGAAGAGGCTGAAGCTTCCCAAAAGGCTTCTGATGTTCAGCTTTCACTTGCTGACACGTCAGACACTTCACAATATAATCAACGTCATCCTTCTTCAATCCATCCCACCAGTATAGATCTCTGATACTGTGGTACATCTTAGTGACACCTGGATGTACGCTATAAGTTGTAGAATGTGCTTCCTCTAAAATCTCCTCTCTCAAATCATCCACATCAGGAACACACAATCTACCACTGATCCACAATACACCATCATCATCGAGTGTGAAATCAGTGAACTTCCCTGCCCTGACATTCTCTGCAAGCTCTTCCAGAATAGGATCTCAGCTCTGAGCTGCTTTAATCCTATCCCTCAGCACAGATTATACTTTAAACTGAGCTAGCAGTCCACCTGATCTACTAATCTTCATCATCAGACCTTGATCCACCAACAGATGCAACTCCTGGATCAATGGTCTCCTCTCGATACTGATGTGAGCAAGACTGCCTGAGGACTTCCTACTCAAGGCATCTGCTACTACATTAGCTTTACCCAGATGATATAAGATCTCACAATCATAATCCTTCAACAGTTCCAACCATCTCCTCTGCCTTAGATTCAAATCTCGCTGCTGGAAAATGTACTTAAGGCTCTTGTGATCAGTAAATATCTCACAAGTCACCCCGTACAAATAATGTCTCCAAATCTTCAAAGCAAAGATCACTGCAGCCATCTCAAGATCATATGTGGGATAGTTCTGCTCATGCTTCTTCAATTGCCTCGAAGCATAGGCTATCACCCTTCCATTCTACATCAGCACACAACCAAGACCAATTCTAGAGGCATCACAGTAAACTGTGAACTTATCCACACTATTAGGCAAAGCTAACACTGGCGCTGTGGTCAACTTCTCCTTCAACAACTGAAAACTATTCTCACAAGCCTCTGACCACTCAAATCTAACATTCTTCTGAGTCAAGCGAGACATAGGGGATGCAATTCTAGAAAAATCTTGCACAAACCACCTAAAATACCTGGCTAAACCCAGAAAACTTCGAATCTCTGTGATAGAAGTAGGTCTAGGCCATTCAAACACTGCCTCAATCTTCTGTGGATCAACCTGAATACCTTCTTTAGACACTACGTGTCCAAGAAAAGAAACACTCTCCATCCAGAAATCACACTTCGAGAATTTAGCATAAAGCTGATGATCTCTCAGTGTCTGTAGTACAATCCTCAAGTGATATACATAATCTTCCATACTCCTGGAATAAACCAGTATATCATCAATGAAGACTACCATAAATTGATCCACATACGGTCTGAATACCCTATTCATCAGGTCCATAAAAGCTGCTGGTGCATTAGTCAAACCAAAGGACATCACCAGAAACTCATAATGGCCACATCGAGTGCGGAACGCTGTCTTAGGAATATCAGCTTCACTAATCCGCAGCTGATGATAACCCGACCTCAAGTCAACCTTAGAAAAGAACTGTGCACCCTGTAGCTGATTAAACAAATCATCTATCATCAGGAGAGGATACTTGTTCTTCACTGTCACCTTATTAAGCTCTCTGTAGTCAATGCACAGTCTCAGGGTACCATCCTTCTTCTTCACAAACAGAACTGGTGCACCCCAAGGAGAAACACTGGGTCTGATAAAACCTTTATCCAACAACTCTTGAAACTGCTCCTTCAACTCTTTCAACTCTGCAGGAGCCATTCGATAGGGTGGCATAGATATAGGAGTAGTACCTGGAACCACATCTATACAGAACTCAATCTCTCTGTGAGGTGGTAAACCTAGCAACTCCTCAGGAAAAATATCAGGAAACTCACAAGCAACAGGAACATCTGCGAGTGACAACTTCTCCACTGAAGTATCCCTAACCAATGCCAAATATCCCTGACAACCTTTCCTCAATAACTTCCTAGCTGTAATAGCAGAAATAAGATTCTGAGGTGTTGGACTCCTTTCACCCACAAACTTAAATTCTTCTTCACCAGGAATTAGTGGGTAGAGATGGAAATTGTCAGATGTTTTTAATATCTTAGGGAATTGTGACAATGGAGAATAAGGATAATTGGATATGGTTCATTGAATGGGTACAAATGAGTCTTAATATTGGAAGAGGAGCTGGATGGACTTCTACCCTTAATTAGTGTAAGGTAAACAATAGTTTTTAGTTTCCAATCAGGTTTTATTTAAGGAATTTTTTATCTTCTTGATTTTAACATTTTATTATTTTATTTTTTAGGGGATGCAACTAGCATTATATGAATTATTTCCTGATTCTAAGAGGAGGTGGCATGCAAGACATTTACTTAGTAATTGGAAAAAGAATCATAAATGTAAGACTCTTGAAAAGCATTTTAGGATGTGTGTCAAAGCTCCTAACAAAGCTAACTTTAAGGTAAGGATGGAAGATTTGGCTGATATTTCTTAAAAAGCTCATGATGACATGATGAGGTTTAATCCTCAATTCTAGTGTAAAGCATTTTTTGACATACACACTCAATATGATATAACTGATAACAACCTTTGTGTGGCATTTAATGGCAGAATCGTTCCAGCTAGGACAAAAAAAATCATTTCTTATTTAAAAGATATTATAAGGTTGGTAATGAAACTATTGCATGTTAATAGGGACATCACTAATAAGTGGGTGGGGGACTTAGGTCCTAAAATTAGGCAGAAATTGCATAAAAATAAAAAGGAAAGTTATGAATGCTCAGTTGTATGGGATGGATTAAGTGGTTATGAAATAAGCTACTATAATGGCACATATGTAGTGAACCTTAAAGATAGGAGTTGTGCTTGTGGAGCTTATAAAATTTCAGGAATTCCTTACTACTATGCAATTTGTGATATTTGTGATAGTGATCAATAGCCTGAAGATTTTGTTAATCATTGCTATACAAAAAACACATATTTGAAGGCTTATAGTGAAATGATGAGCACACTCAATGGGGAAAAATTTTGGCCTGAAATTGTTGAACCACCCACAAAACCTCCTCCATATAAAGAAATCTCATGGCAACCAAAAATAAATAGAAAAAAAGAGGAATTTAAGGTTGGCGACAATGGAAGGTTAATTAAAAGAGGAAGGATGATGACTTGCCAATATTGTTTTGGCAAAGGACATAACAAATCAGCTTGTCTGATTAGAAAAGTGGTGGTAAAAGAGCAACAAAAATCAAAAAGAAATAAAACTACCAAATTAAAGGTATAATACACAATGGTTAATGTATTCATACTTATAGAATTAAAGCATTTCTGCATTTTCATTACCTATTGGCATTTTAATTATAGGTCAAAAAGAATACTATGAGTATTCGGAGGACTACTTTTCAAAGCATGCCTAAGGAAAGTATTCCTCATGTTGATTTGGAAAGCATGCCTAAGGAAAGTATTCCTCATCCTAAAACTAGTGTATCTGCTATTGATAAAAGGGTTCAACACATTGTAAAGGTATCAAGAAGGTGTATATATATTATCTTTTAAATGATAATATTATCATTTATGTTAATGTAATCTGTATAATGAAATGTATTTAAAGATATGGGAAAGCAAAAGCTTGATGATGTTCAAGATGTGAGAAATGATCATGGAAAGAATAAAATGTAAGTACTATTATTTATATTTGTATTCATTTTATTTGTATCATTATGTAAAATTCATTAGTGTAATGTAATAAATTTTAGGACAAGGGAAAATAGAAACTGAATGATGTTCATTATAGTTCAAGGAAAACAAGAATGTAGAAAAGGCAAGAGGAAGAAGTGTTTATAAGGAAATTAAGAGCTAGAGGTATAATAATCCAAAAAGGTACATGAAGAACTAGCACAAAATCAGTTAGTGAAAAGAAAAAAGAAGTTGCCTCAATAAAAAGGAAGACAAGTTCAGAATTGTACAATTCTATTGACAAGCTAACAACAAAAGGGAAGAATTACAAGTTTCCAACAAGCATGGGAGTGTACACAATTCATAACACTAACTTGACACTTATTAATGTAAGTTAAGACAATTTATTTACATAAGTGTGAATTTAATGTAAGTTAAAACTGTTAATGACTGAGTCTCATTCAATTGTAGCCTGGTGCTCGAAATGAACATTCTATAGATTATGGTGCTCATTTTTCCAAAAGTCCAACAATGTATTAGAGAGGAAGATTAGTGACTTATCGTAGTTTATAAGTGGTCAATTAACAGCACAAGTGCCACAACCACTGTCAATGCTCCAATACAATCAGCTCATGATGCTAATTTAAATAGTCAAGTGCAAATTTCTTAAGAGCTAAATATGTCACAACAATTATGCCACACACAAGAGTCTCAAGCAAATGAGAAGAAAAATGATGTGTAATTCTACCAGTAAGAATTAGTTTAGACCATTTTAGATTTTACTAAAGTTATAAAAAATTGAAAGTTGATTGATCAAAATCTGTGAGATAATACTTTTTGTTTAGGTAGGTTTTGATTAATCAATAACTAATTTCAAAGCATAAAAATTCCTATTTTATTCTATCATTTATCAATGTTTAGGGTTAATTATATTATATAATGCAAGAAGGAGAATTTGTTATGGAAGCTCTATTTGTAATGCAGACAATCAAATTATGATATGCTATAAACACAAGCTCTTTTTATTATCTTTTTTCTTTTTGTTATCCATGTTTCACAAAAGCTACTTTTTATGCAATCATCTTTTTTTTATTGTGCTTTTACAAAATATATCAAACAATAACCAAAGTAACTGCTAATTTAAACAAATTTAATTACATTCCAAAATAAATAACATAACACTTCAACTTAATATTTTAACCTTCATTAAATTTCTTTATAACTTACAAGGGCTAAACAACACAACACTTTAACAAAAGCATTTGATAGAGTGCTTTTATACAGCACATTAAACAAAACTCTGCATTTGCTATAATGCTATTACACTACACATAAAATGACTAATTGATACTCCTAGCTTGCTTCTATTTTAGTGTGCAACTATATGGCATCAACCTTTCTAAATTACTTAACTATATTACATCATCCTAACTTTAGTTATTTAATTGCACCACATTATTAGTATTATGAACCATGTACCCTCCTCAATAAACCTGAAATTACTTGCTTTGATCTTCCACACATTGGCAGATCGATCCATTGAAAATTTGACATCCCATATCAACCTACATTTGAAAAAAATAAAAAAATCAAGGACATGTAAGAGTTTTTGCAGAAAATAATGCAAAAAAAATAAGAAATTAAAGAAAAATTAGAATTTTAATACCTCTGACCTCTCACAATTTAAGAATCTTCTTCCAGGATTCCTATTTGTCCTGAGGTCCTCATTACAGTAGCATTACCACAATTGTAATTCATGATTTTTTTTGAAAATCTAAAATTTGCTTCTTCCTTCGAAAACTTCCTTCTATCAATCTTTCTTCTTCCTTTATTTTTGGTAAAAAGCTCCAATAATAAGAGGGAAGTAAAAGGGAGGCAAGAATTTTTCCCTCTCAAATGAAAGTGAATCCTTTTACCATTTGCCCATATGTTTCACTTCATTTTATATAAAATAGCTTCTAAAATATGTGTCTTCAACGTGGCAAATATGATCGACACGTCATTGGGCTATGGAAAGGAGAATTCAAAGAGTGACGACACATCAACTAGTTTTATTAAATTTGATGGTCAAGGACTAATAGTGAAATTTTTGAAAAGTTTATGAACTCAATTGAAAACTTTGTAACTTATAGGACTTAATTGAAAATTGCATATAACTTATAGGACTGACGTAGTCATTATCCCTAAAAATAATATATAACACTTTAAAATCCATATTTAGTTTAATAATTAAAAATACGAGTCATTGCATACTATGTGTATGCATTGCATATAAAACTTCTGACCCAGCATCCATATATTTTGTTGTTAATGTGAAATGAATATGCTATACTGCATTAAACCTTTAATTATTGTTTATCTTTATAGAGACTACTGTTATTGTATGTGTGTGTGAATATTGTGTTCTTGACCTGGATGTTGTTTATATATTGATATGATTTTATTATTTTAACATGATATTTTGGAGGATAGTAGTAGAACATGCTACATAGTGGGCTACACTAGGTCTGTGTGTGCACTAGTGTGCTAGATGGGTAGGACATGAATTTTGATTTGATATGAGATTATATGAGATGGACATATGGTTAAAATGATTTATTGAGATTTTTATAAATAGAGATGTGTATGGTTGTGGCAACTTGGTTGACCTTTCAAGGTCTCAAGGCCGATCCATTGCCAAATTGGAAAAAAGAAATATTATTTGGATTCAAGAAAGCCTAATGGCTAGTGAGGTACAGTGATTAAGGTTACAGATATCTTAGGGTTATACTTTGATCCTCCATCTATATCTAGTTGTAATAAAGTAATAATATTTTTAAGCATTTGTATGAAATGCGTGTATAAACTAAATAAATATTATTATGGTGCTTGGTTACTTGTACCCTTAGGTTGCATGCATATATATAATGATAATTCACTCAGTGAGGTCTGATTCCCCTTAATTATTTTTCAGGACATATCTCTTCAAACTTCCCGTAGTCATCCTCTTTGCTGGACCCATTCTTCTTTGACTAAGTTAAATAAATTTTAAACTATCCTTTCTTTATGTTTCTTAAATGTTGCAGTAGTAGTATATTCTCGTTGTAATGTGTTATGGAAACTTTAGCACTCGTTATGTCCTTAGTTTTTATGTTTATATATTTCATTATGATATTATCTATAAACAACTCCTTAAGTTTTAATTCTAAGATAAATTCATGATTATTTTTTGTATGAATTTTATGTTTTAAGTTTGCTATGGATTTCAGATTCATGTGAATTCTTGTTCTCTAGCGCCGGTCATAACCGTTAGGTTTGGGTCGTGACAAAGTTAGTATCAAAGGCTAAGTTTAGGATTGTTTGACTTAGGTTAGTAGAGTTTGAGCTTTCTTTAAAACTATTGCAACAATTAGGTTTGACTATGTTCTTGAAAAGTCTTCCTTGCTTTCAGTTTTTTGCATAATCATTAGGATATCTATTGTTACCTAAATTGTGTGTTTTGTTTCTTTTCTATTTAGAATGAGGAGAGCGTGAGCTGCTCCATCGATCGATGATGAAGAGTCTTATCAGCATAGAGCTCCACACTTGCACAACCAACTATGCATAAGGGTGGGGGTAAACCTAAAGGGGTCGTTAGTCACAGTAGACAGCAGGAATACTAAGATAAGGACCCTTCGACTCAAGGTTTTGATAATGATTCCTATGCACCAAAAGTTCAGTAGGATGCATCAGCTATGCCTCAGGTTGTGCTACCTATGCAACTTTTATTTCATCAGAGAGCTCTAGGTATGTCAATGTAATATCCCGAGTTTTTAAAATATTTTAAACTGCATTGACATATGCATGTTAATAATTTTGTATATAATTACGATATTTTTATGAGTTTGATATTTATTTAAAGCTTATTCTAATTGTTTATATTATTTTAAGTACCTTACGTAAAATTTTCCCGGGAATTGTATTTTTGGGGAAATTAACACGTAAATAATTTAATATTAATTATTTTAAACAATTTCACAAATTTGCATAAACTCATATATATTTTTAAAGTGCTAAAATAGAGTGTATATATTTAAATTAAACTAGGGTTTAATTAATTATCCTAATTTTTATTATTTATTATTTAGTTTTAATATTATTTAATTATTTTTAAGTGTATAAAATTATTAATATATTAAATTATATGTGTGTGGAGTATATTTAATGTGTGTGGGAGTTTATTTTAATATAATATATAGTGTGGGTATATATATATATATCCATATATACATATTTATTTAACAAAAAAAATAAAGTTAGCATTATTTATGGTTTTGCCATTGAAGCTTCCTCTCCCTCCTAATCGTCTTCCTCATGAATCCGGTCACTGTCATGCCATTTTCTTCCTGTTGGTGTGCCTCCCGGCATGCCACCTTCTTCCTCAGCCATCCCCGCCACCTGCAGCAGCTGTTTCCGGCGTCGGAGGAGCTCATTTTGGCCGAAAAGTCGAAACTCTTCCTCACCGTCGATCGACGTGATTCCAGCCACCATTTTTGACACCGCCAGTCTCTATCTTCTCCTTGAGCTCTGATGAGTGTGATTCTAAGCTTTGTTTCACTTAAAATGGTCTAGATTTGTCTAGGTTTTGATTTTGCAATTTCGGCCTATTAGGGTTCTTGATTTTTTTGAGCTTCAATTTGATTGATTCATGAAAAATTCCTAGTAGCTTAATCTTCATGTGGGAATTTTTGTAGAATTTTTGGAATTTATTTGGATTTTTGGGTTTTTTTTACTATTTTATTAATATTTTCTAATTTTCAAAAAATAATTAATTAAATTATGAAATTGTGTTTTATGGTAATTATAGTTGTTGAAATGAATTATAGGAATTTATTTGTAATTTTTATGTATTTATTTTGAATTTATTTAGTTTATGTAATTTTGAGAAAATAGGGTTAACTATGTGTTTAATTGAAATTAATTGGTTAATTGAGTATATTTATTGATATTATTGAAATATATGTTAAGAAAATTAATTTTGTGCAATTATATTATTTTTGGTGAATTTTTGGATTTATTTTAGTATATTTATATATATAGTGGTATTTTGGTAATTTTACTCTAAATTGGCTAAAAATGAAATTAAATCGGTTTTAATATTTATTTAGGGTATAAAAATGATTTCTACAAATTATTTAGTATTTTTAACTAATTAAAACTATTTTTCGTAAATTATTTTTAAATTATATATATAATATACGATTTTTCTAATAAAATGAGTTTTTATCGGTTTTTACTGTGTTTTGGGGTTAATTACGTAATTTCTACTGATAAAATGTATTTTTAGTATATAAGGGTATTTTTGGTATTTTATAAATATTCTGTGAATTGTGGACCTCGGTCGGTGATTCGTAGTTTGGAGTTCGACCGAGGGATTGTGATTGTATTTTGTGATTATTTTCGAAGTGTATTTATTTGCAGGACCGGCTCTACTCTTTGAGTAGAGAGATGTCCATTTTACACGGGAGGTTCTGCAGAATTTTTGGTAGAATTCTTGTAAAACGTGATGTCCGATCGAATTCTGATTTTAATCCTGTGTCTAGTAATCTAGATAGAGTCTTTAGAACTTCTATAGATGTATTCTGATATTCTGTGGTCTTTTGTTTGTTTAGTTGCACCAAGACCGAAGCCTAGTGGACCAGGCCCATCGGACCCATCTCAAGGAGCGCAATAATAGTGAGTTGCTATTTTTTATATATATGCTTTAGGGTGCATGATTTTAGAAATATATGTTTTATTTTGATTAAATATGCATAATTGTTTAATTAGTACTTAAGTTTAATTTTAGTTTACTTTTGATTTATTTTTGGTTTATTTTCGGTATAAGTTAAACTATATGCATGTTTTATTAATAAATTATGTTTAAAATGTTTTTGAATATAATTATAGTTTATTTTGTAAATTAATCGGATTTATTTGACGTATATATACTCAAAATATACCTGGTTTACTTTTGGTATATTTCTAGTATATATATGGTTTATGTTATTGCTTATTTCAAATTCATGCATCATTTATTTTTATGAATGTATGTTTTATATTTTAATGAAGGATATCAATAGAACGTTCTACCTAATGGGCAACACTAGGACTGAGTACGTACCGGTACACTGATAGAATTTAGGGTATAATACTAACCTAATTGTGGATATTGATTATATTGATTCGATTTAATATCTGATGTGAGATATGATTTGGGAATGTGATTGATGGAGCTCGGTTGACCAAGTGTCTCGGGGCCAATCACACTGACAGTTAGACTGTTGGAGCTCGGTTGACTTAGTGTCTCGGGGCCAGTTTACTGTCCAAATGGAATAAGTGAATATATTTGGAATAAGTGAGTCTGTATGGCTAGAGTGTTTTCTAACACTGTTTTGAGGTTGCGATTTTCTAGGGTTTTATTTGATCCTTCATAAACTGTGATTTTCAATATATATATATATATATAATGATTTTATTGCATTTGTATGTATTTGCTTGTATATATACTTATTATATATATACTATTTATTGTGTGCATTGTCATTTAGTATGTATGTATCTATATTATAGTAATTCACTCAGTGAGGTCTGACTCCCCTCTGTTGACTATTTTTCAGGAGAGTCATCTTCATTAGACCTCAGTAGTAGACCTGTACGCCAGATTTCTTCCGCTCCGGCTTCTTTATGTAAACTGCTTACTTGAGTTTTATTTTTATAATCTAGACACTGTAGTAGTTGTAAAATTGTTAAAAAGATATTGTATTATATTTGTGTGAGTTATGTATTTTAAGAATTTGAACTAAAACTTGTATTAAAAGTTATTTATATATGAGATAAGAATATTGATTTAATTTCATTTGGTAGGAATATTATTTTGATATTTATGATTTTATTCCACTGCATAATATTTTATTTAATTATGTTGTTATTATTAGTATTGCATGTTTTATTTTATTTTTAAGGCTTGCTACGGGTTCCGGATTCTAAAGAATTCCCATTCCCTAGCGTCGGTCATGGCCCCTGTTTTGGGTCATGACAGTCAGACCTAGAAGTAACAGTGTTTTATACTAGAGTCAATAGGATCTCGTATGATAGGACTTCAGATCCGCTGGATTTTCTTCATGCTATTAAGTCGAGGACTCAGACGGTGCACACTGAGTATTAAAGGATGCTCATTGTGGAGTTATCTATTGATGAGGCAACATTGAATTGGTTATTATAGTGATTTAGCCCCATATGACTACTTTTACTTCTCAGTTCAAAGAGAGGTTCATGAGACAGTTTTGTCCAAAGCTCATGAGGATAAGCTATAAACTTCTATTAACTAATATGTCCAGAGGTGATTGATTAGTGGAAGAGTCTATGAGGGATTTTTTTAGACTATCCTGCTATGTTAAGGATATGATGAGAGATCATATTTTTCCATCACCACCTATGTCACTGGTTTAGGGACAACTTTTGTTAGGATGCCTACAATAGGCTTAACTTTAAAGGTAGTGATGTAGTTAGCCAAGGAGATTAAGCAGAGGCTCATCAGGTAGAGAGTTATGCCTGATTATTATCACACTATAGGTGCTAAAGTATGAGGATGTCACAGTGCATAGTATACAACGTTTTAGATGGGCAATAGCAATCAACCTAGAGGACCTTTTCAACAAGGCCAGAGACCTCCGCATAGGTCTACAAGAGCGGTAGACATGGCCGTAGTGGGACTCATAGGCCTATCAGATTTGGTTCCGGTGCTACAAGCAGCAGTAGTGGTCAAAGTTTGGGATATGGTAGTGCAAGGTCTACAGCTAGTGTTTGTCAGACTTATGGAAGAGTCCATCAGGGACCATGTTATATGGCTCCGGAAGCATTTTTTAAATATGGACAGATAAGTCATTATGCTAGATCATGTCCTCATTCAAGTTTTTAGTAGTACTTTCCTTAATCTTCTATAGCTAGTGTAGCCCCAGTATAGTTTCAATCGCCACCATTCTAGTATTAAGGTACTTCCTCGTTTATAGCCCAATAGGGGTTAGGTATAAGAGGTAGAGGTAGTGCTAGAGGTTTTAGGCAAACTTTTACCAGTCAGCAGAGAGGTAAAGGACAAGCTCTAGTTTCTACCCTCACTTAGTAAGATGCTTAGGCATCTAATGTGGTTGTAGTAGTTACACTTTTAGTATCTTACCTTGAAGCTAGAGTTTTAATTGATTTGGGTGCTATCCATTCTTTTGTATCTTTTATTTTTGCCTTGAAGTCGAGTTAGCAAGCTACAAGGATGACAACTCCTTTATCAGTTGCCACACCTATAAGTGATCCGTTGGACATCAATGTTATTTTTCTTAAGTGCCCTGTGTTAGTAGAGGGCAAAGATTTACTAGTAGATTTGGTGTTACTGGATGTGATTAACTTTAATGTAATCTTTGGAATGGATTGGTTGTCTTAACATTATGCCACTTTGGGTTATTATAGTAAAGTGGTGATTTTTAGAATTCCTAGTGAGGAAGAATTCAAGTTCTTAGATGATAAGAGTTTTACACCTCAGAATCTTATCTCTTCTATTACAGCAAGAGAGATGCTAAGAAAGGTTGTCATGGATATTTGGCTTTGGTCAGGGACAAAGCAACAAAACATAAATCTATTTCGAATGTTTCTGTAGCTTATGAGTTCCTTAATGTCTTCCCTGATGAATGTCTAGGTTTACCACCTCATAGAGAGATAGAATTTTGCATTAATGTGGTTCCAGGAATAATTCCTATCTCTATATCACCTTATAAAATGGCTCCTATAAAGTTGAAAGAGTTAAAGGAGCAGTTGCAAGAGTTTTTGGATAAGGGCTTCATTATACCCAACACTTCTCCTTAGGGTGCACCAATGTTGTTTGTCAAGAAGAAGGATGGTAGTGTTATTTGTCCAAAAGAACAATGGTACACTCTGATTGTGTATTGACTACAGAGAATTAAATAAAGTGACTGTCAAGAACAAGTATCCACTTTGAAGGATAAATGATTTATTTTATTAGCTTCAAGGTGCACAATTCTTTTCTAAGATTGACTTAAGATCAAGTTATCACCAATTGCGGATCAGAGAAGTAGACATTCCTAAAATGGTGTTTTATATAAGATATGGCCATTACGAGTTTGTGGAAATATTCATTAATGACATATTGGTGTATTCAAAGAGCATGGAAGATCATATGTATCATCTAAGAACAGTGTTGCAGACACTAAGGGAACATCAGCTTTATGCTAGTTCTTTAGGTGTGATTTTTGGCTTGAAAGTATGGCATTCCTTTGGCATGTAATGTCTAAGGATAGTATTCAAGTAGATCTATAAAAGATTGAGGTAGTATCTAAATGGCCTAGACCGACATCAGTTACAGATATTTAGAGTTTCTTGGGATTGGAAGGGTATTATAAGAGGTTTATTCAGGATTTCTCAAGGATAACAACACCTATGACTCGCTTAACTTAAAAGAATATGAAGTTTATATGGTTAGAAGAATGTGAGAGTAGTTTTTAACTACTAAATGAGAAGTTAACTATAGCACTAGTGTTGACATTGTCTAATGAAGAAGACAAGTTCACTCTGTATTATGATGCTTCCAGAGTTGGCCTAAGGTGTATTAATGCAAAATGGTGGAGTTGTAGCTTATACTTCCAGACAATTGAAGAAGCATAAACAGAACTATCCTACTCATGACCTAGAGATGGTTGTTGTTATCTTTGCTCTTAAGATTTGGAGACATTATTTGTATGGGGTGACATATGAGATTTTCACTAACCATAAGAGTTTGAAGTACATTTTTCAATGAAGAGTTCTGAATTAAGACAAAGAAGATAGTTGGAACTTTTGAAAGACTATAATTGTGAAATTTTGTACCATTCAGGAAAAGCTAATATAGTGGCAGATGCTTTGAGCAGTAAGTCTGTGAGTAGTCTTGCTCACATTAGTATGGAAATGAGGCCTTTACTTTAAAAGATGCACAAGTTAGCAAACCAAGGATCAAGGATGAAGATAAACAAGTTAGGGGGATTGATAGCCTAGTTCAAAGTGAGATCAATATTGAGGGATAGGATCAAGGCAACTCAAAACTGAGATTTTGATTTGTTAAAGCTTATGGAGAAAGTTTGTGGAGGGAAGTTTTCCAATTTTAATCTTGATGATAAAGGTGTTCTGTGGATTAGTGGAAGGTTGAGTGTTCCTAATGTAAACAACTTGAGAAAATAGATCTTGGAGGAAACTAATTATATAGCTTATACTATACATCTTGGTTCTACCAAGATGTACCATAATATAAAGGATATTTATTAATGGAATGAAATGAAAAAAGATGCAGCAAAATTTGTTTCCAAGTGTTTGACATGTCAGTAAATGAAAGTAGAGCACTAGAAAACTTTAGGAAAACTTTAACCTCTTTCAATTCTTGAATGAAAATGGGAGAGAATCACCATGGATTTTGTGATAGGGTTACCTCATTCAAAGGATGGATACGATTCCATATGAGTGATAGTAGACATGTTAATAAAATTTGCTCACTTTCTACTAGTTAAAGCTACTTATTCAATGGCTAAATTGGCTAGATTGTACATCAAGCACATTATGTGTCTTCATGGGGTGCCTATTTCTATTATTTCTTATAGAGGTTTGGTGTTTACCTCATGGTTTTGGCAGAAGTTGTAGGAAGCTTTAGGTACCAGACTTGATTTTAGTACTACTTTTTATCCTCAGACGGATGGTTAATCTGAGAGAACGATCCAAACACTTAAATTCATGTTGAGAATGTGTGTAATGGATCTTAGAGGCAGTTGTGATGATCATTTGCCATTGGTATAATTTGCTTACAACAACAGTTTTCACAGTAGCATTGAGATGGCACTTTATGAAGCTTTGTATGGAAAGAAGTGTAGATCCCCTCTATAGTGGAACGAAGTTGGGGAAAGAGAGCTAAATGGACTAAAAAATATTAAGGACACATATGAGAAATTTTCTTTGATCATAAGAAGATTGAAAATGGTATCTAGCAGGTAAAAAAGCTATGCAAATCCAAAGCGAAAGGATGTGGAATTCTAAGTTAGGGATTATGTGTTCTTGAAGGTATCACCAATGAAGGGTGTTATGAGATTTGACAAGAGAGGAAAGTTGGCACCGAGATATGTACAACCTTTTGAGATCCTAAAGCGAGTCGGTATAGTTGCCTATCAGTTGGCTTTAACTCCAAATTTGTCTTAAATGCATCCTATGTTTCACGTTTTGATTATTAGAAAATATATTTTGGATCCTTCGCACGTTTTGTAGTCCTAGAGTGTGGAAGTGAATGAAGACTTAACTTATAAGAAAGAACCAATTGCAATTGTTAATTATCAAGTTCATTAGTTTTGTTCTAAACAGATTCCTATGGTCAAATTCTTGTGGAGGAACAACAATGTTGAAAAGCACACGTAGGAGACTAAGGCTGAGATGCGAGTGGCATATCCTTTTCTTTTCCATAGTAAAACCTTGTACTCTTTTCTATTTGTTAAAATTCGAGGATGAATTTTTGTAAGGAGGGAAGATTATTATAACCCATATTTTTATTCATTAAATTAAATCATGGATTTTAAAGTTTTAATTATTAGTTTTATGAAATTATTCTTGAGTGAGTATTTTAGTAAATTTTAATAATTTTTAAAATTATGTAGTTATATATATATATATATATATATATATATATATATGTCACGTTTCACAAGAAATCTATCAAAAATTCGGTAGAGTTTCTTCAGTAAAAAATATATCTCTTTACTAAAAATAGAGTCATTCCTTTACAAAACAACATTTCTATAATCTACATAATTCAATAACTCGAGTTGGGGCCTTAAAAATATATATGCGCCAGCCACCGCCGTTGACCGCCATCACCTCCAAACACACTAGCAACCTCCCATTTCCACCAGCCCAACTTAGTTGGGTAAAAAGTATAGTTCGGGGGCCTAACTTGAGTTGATAGTGGTCAACGGTGGTGGCTAGTGCATATATATTTTTATAAATATATATGCGCTAGCCACCGCCATCACCTCCAAACACACTAGTAACCTCCCATTTCCACCGGCCCAACTCAGTTGGGTATAAAGTATAGTTCGGGGCCCAACTCGAGTTATTGAATTGTGTAGATTATAGAAATGTTGTTTTGTAAATGAATGACTCTATTTTTAGTAGAGAGATATTTATTTTACTGAAGAAACTCTACTGAATTTTTGGTAGATTTCTTATAAAACGTGACATCGGTATGTGCTAGTTATTGAGTTTAACTAGTATTGTATCTTAGATTGAGTCTCTTCCTTAGAAATCTATAATGTATAAAATTAGAATTTTAATTTTATTTATCTTTTATTATTTTTCCTATAGCCATACCAGGAGCAAGGCCTCCAGGACAGGGCCAGTTGAGTCATCATTGAGGAGAACATTCCACCTATGAGTATTATTATGTGTAGGCATTACATATAGAACTTCTTACCGAGCAACTAGATATTTTGTTGTTAATGTGAAATGAATATGCTATGCTGCATTAAACCTTCAATTGTTATTTATCTTCATAGAGATTACAATAACAAAATTAAAGGTTTGTATATATATATACAAACCTTTAATTATTCTTGACATAGATGGTGTTTATATATTGATATGATTTTGTTATTTTGTCGTGATATTTGGAGGATAGTAGTAGAACATACTACCTAGTGGGCTACACTAGGATTGCGTGCTCACCAATATGCTAGATGGGTAGGACATGAATTTTGATTTGATATGAGATTATATGAGATGGACATATGATTAAAATGATTTATTGAGGTTTTTATATATAGAGAGGTGTATAGCTACGACAACTCAGTTGACCTTTTAGGGTCTAGGGGCCAGTCATGCTGGTAATAAGACTGCAACAACTCGGTTAACCTTCAGGGTCTTGGGGCCGGTCTACTGCCAAATTGAAAAAGAGAAATATTATTTGCATTCAAGAAAGTCTAATGGCCAATGAGGCATAGTGATTAAGGTTACAAATATCTTAGGGTTCTACTTCGATCCTCCATCTATATCTAGTTGTAATGATGTGATAATGTTTTTGAGCATTTGCATGAAATGCATGTATAAATTAAATATATATAAATATAAAATAAATATTATTATGGTGCTTGGTTACTTGTACCCTTAGGTTGCATGCATATATATAATGACAATTCACTTAGTGAGGTCTGATTCCCCTCAATTATTTTTAGGATATATCTCTACAGACTTTCCACAGTCATCCTCTTCGCCGGTTGACTTATGTAAATTTTAAACTATCCTTTCTTTACATTTCTTAGGCACTGCAGTAGTAGTATGTTCTGTTTGTAGTATGTTATGGTAACTTTAGTACTTGTTATGTCCTTGGTTTGTATGTTTATATATTTTATTATGATATTATTTATGGACAACTCCTTAAGTTTTAATTCAGAGATAAATTTATGGTTATGTTTTGTGTGAATTTTATGTTTTAGGCTGGCTACGAGTTTAATATTCATGTGAATTCTTGTTCTCTAGCGCTGGTCATGGCCGTTGGGTATGGGTTGTGACATTCAAAATGCTCAGGCTCAACTCGTTTAGCTTATGAGCTTCAAAATTATGTTCAAACTCGACTCATTCAACTTAATGAACGAGCTCAAGTGAGCTTTTAACAAACTGAACACTGAGCGGCTCACGAGTAGCTTGACTCGATTACAACCCTAGTCACATGTGAAAACTAAAAAAAACACTTGTGTAATTTATATAAAAGGTAGGGTAAATGAGTATAAATAAGGTAGAAAATATGTCTAATTATGTAAATTTTTCAAAAATTAATATGAAATATTGAAAAAAAAAATTGCGATTAAGACAAGAAAAGAAAATGTGATCCAATAATATTGGAGCTCCTATCCATGAATTAGTAAATAAGGAGAAGGCCCGCTCGAGGCGAATGGAAGGTTTGCTATTCGCACAAATAAAATCCCGAACCGCAATGCAAGGCTTATATGGTCTTATTCCTTTATTTTATTTTTAAAAAATGCAGCTTACAGTATTAGTCGATTCCTTGACATGCCAACTCCATGATAATAATCAAATTACTTTAATAATCTTCAATAAAGATGACAAATAGATCTCAATGAAAATCAGTATTAGCTTACAACAAAAGAAGTATCTTCATCAAATTCATTGGCCACTTTTTGTTGATCAAAAGAAAATGGAATTTTTGCATATTAGATCCAACATATGCATTAGGATTTGTTTGGTATAAATAAATTTTATAAAATTTTATAAAATTTATTTAAAATTTTAAGTATTCTGTGTTTAGTTGAAATGAATAACTTATATAATTAATTTGCAATTGCATGTTTTAAAATTTGTGAAATTCATTCTAATTAGATTAAATTTTAATGAAATTGATGGAATTTGCAAATAAATTCTATAATTTTTAAAACTATATTTTTAAATGACTAACATATCCTTATTATTTTTATTTTTATTTTGAAAAAAAAAAAAAAATCATCTCTTGGTACCAAGACCAAGTCTCTTGGTCTTGTTTTCACCCGTAGCACAACGCTTAATATGAAGAGCAGTAATGCCAAGTTCCTTGCATCTCTGAGAAACACCCCGTGCAGCAAGCATGGCAGGTCCGAGAGTGACATTTTCTTCTTGGGTTGGATTTGATTACGCTAAATGCTAAGAGACGACCACCACTGTCTGGCGAATGGATTTGTTGAGTTGTGTTTCTGTTTACAACTATTCAAATTTTTTAATTAGTCTAACCTTAATTTAGATTTTTTTATATATAATGATCATAATTTTACTTTTTAATGAATTTTGAATTAAAAATTAAAAATTTATAAATTGTAACATTAATTAAAAAATATTTAAAAAGAAATATTTAAAAAAATTAATAAATATTTAAAAAGAAGTTCAATATTAATTTGAATGTTTAATGAGTCTTTTCTCAAGAAAATGCAGAGCACCCTTCTTGGATCTTGCCCCTAGGGCAGGCAGAATAAATTTTTATCACCTGCAGGTCGTGAAATCTTAATTAAGGCTGTTTTAACAACTTTGCCCTCCTATGCTATGTCATGCTTCAAATTCCCTATTGGTTTTTGCTACTGACTAAATTATTTAGTTTCTAATTTCTAGTGGCATAGTACTCCAACTAGGAGAAGTCTGCATTTAGCCAAATGGACTTTCATGTCTCAGGCCAAATATCATGGTGGCCTAGGATTCAAAGAGTTTCATAAATTTAACTCTGCACTCTTAGCTAAACGGGTTTGGCATATTATACAAAATCCGGACTCGATGTGGGCAAAAACAATGAAAAATATATACTTTCCACACACCTCCTTTGTTAATGCAAAGTTAGGCTTTAGACCCTTATTACTAGTTTAATCAAAACCCACAATGTCACGACCCAAACTAGAAATCATAACCGGCGCTAGGGAACGAGAATTCTTTCGAATCCAGAACCCGTAGCAAGCCTTAGAAAATAAAATTATACAATAATTATATAAAAGTACGACCAAATTAAGATTTTTTTCTGAATCAATATATAAAATAAATACTTCAAATCCTTTTATAAATGAATACATATTCGTACAATGTTCAAATATAAATTCTCAGAGTATTTAATATCCAAACAAAATAATACACTTCCAATATAATGACACTACTACTGTAGTTTCTAGAATACAATTCAAAGTTCAGAATATACATTTGCATAAAACAGCCGGGACTGAAGAACACCGGTGAGGAACTCTACAACTAAGGTCTGACGATATGGAATCTCCTGAAAAAAAATAATTGAGGGGGGTCAGACCTTACTGAGTGAATTATTATACTATATATACATGCAAACTAAACCATAACAATCAGGCATTCTTATATATATATATATATATATATATATATATATATATATATATATATATATATATATATATATATATATATATATATATATATATATATATGTATATACACACATTTCACACGAATGTCAAACTTTACTTTTATAAATATACTAAATGTAGAAAACGTTTGTTTTAATTCATGAAGGATCCATAGAACCCTAAATAATAACAACCTTAAACAATCCCATCATCACTCTAGCCATACCAGCTCACTTGATTCCAAATAGAACACTTATTCCAATTTGGACAGCAGACTGGCCCCGAGACACTAAGTCGACCGAGCTCCAGCAGTCTGGCTGTCAGTGTGATTGGCCCCAAGACACTTGGTCAACCGAGCTTTAGCAATCACACTATCCATCACCTCACATCTCAATCAACCCAATAGATCATTCAATTCACTTATGGACAGTAGCCTGGCCCCGAGACACTAAGTCAACCGAGCTCCAGCAGTCACTAAGTCAACCGAGCTCCAGCAGTCTGACTGTTAGTGTGATTGGCCCCGAGACACTTAGTCAACCGAGCTTCAGCAATCACACTATCTAACATACCATTAATCTTAGTCAAATCAATTATAGTCACCCAATTTTAACTCTCACTCAATCCTTATCTATCGTACCGATACGTACACGGTCCTAGTGCTGTCCACTAGGAAGCACGTTCTATTGATATCCTTCACTTCGAATAAATCATTCATTCGAAAAATAATTAATGTAGAACAATATTCATAATAGTAAAACCACCCATATATATATATACCAAAAATATACTTAAAATATACCCAGTATATTTCAGGTATATATATATATATAGTCAAATAAAATATGAAATAAACTAAAGATAAATCATTAATATAGTTAAAAACAATTTAAATGAGTAACAATAATATAACATGCATTATCTTAAAAATATACTTAAATATGCAAAAGATATACCCTAAGTACTCAAATCATTTAATAAACCATTTATGTATAAATATTCATTTAAATACGTGTTTGTGTTTAACATATATTCACAAATATACTAAAAATAAACCTAATTATCTAGCATACATATATCAAAAATAAACCCTAAATATACCACTAATGTGTTAGGTTTAATTTAATAATAAAATATTTATTTATTCGGAAATAAATAAAAAATATACCAAAAATAAACTTAAAAATAATTTAAGTATAGGTTTATAATTTAACATGCAATTATTTAAGAATAAACCTAAAATCTACTGAAACTATACCTAAAGTATACTAATCATTTAATAAAATAATTATGTCTAAATGTACATTTTAAAACATGTGTATATTACTCAAATGTATTAAACCTAAACCTAATTGTTTTATGTGCATATATCAAACTAACATGCATAATTATTTAATATGCATATATATAAGAATGCAACCCTAGATATGCCAAAAATATTATAATTTAAATCATTTTTTTAAAACATACAATGAAAATGAAAAATTCTAAATAATGCACCCTATATGCAGTGCATATATATACAGTATAATAACTCACATGTTAGCGCTCCACGAGACAAACTCGGCGGGCCTAATCCGTTAGGCCTCGGTCTCGGCGCAGTTAGACAAACAAATGACAACATGAAATCAGAATAAATTTAACAAAAATTCTAAAGACTCGATCTAGAATTTTAGACATAGCTTTAGAATAGGAATTTGACCGGACATCACGTTTTACGAGAATTCTACCGAAAATCCGACAGAACCTCCCCTGTAAAACGGACATCTCTCTACTCAAAGAGTAGAGCCGGTCCTGCAAAGAAATACACTTCGGAATAAACACAGGATTACAATCAAAATCCCTCGGTCGGACTCCAAACTACAATTCACCGACCGAGGTTCACAATTCACAGAATATTTATAAAATATCGAAAATGCCCTTATATAATAAAAATATATTTTATAAATCCAAATTACGTAATTAACCCTAAAACATACTAAAAATAGTATATTATATATAATTTGAAAATAATTTACGAAAAATAGTTTTAATTAGTTAAAAATACTAAAAATTTGTAGAAATCATTTTTATACCCTAAATAACTATTAAAACCAATTTAATTACATTTTTAACCAATTTAGTATAAAATTACCAAAATACCCCTATATATATATATTCACTATAAATGTTCAAAAATTCACCAAAAATTATATAATTACTCAAAAATTAATTTCTCAACATATAATTCAATAATATCAATAAATATACTCAATTTACCAATTTATTTCAATTAAACACATAATTAACCCTATTTTTCAAAATTACTTAAACTTAATAAATTCCAAATAAATACATAAAAATTCACAAAAATTAAAAATAAATTTCTATAATTCATTTCAACTCCTATAATCACCATAAAACACAATTTCATAATTTAATTAATTAATTTTTTGAAAATTAGAAAATAATAATAAAATAATCAAAAATTCACAAAAATTAAAATAAATTCCAAAAATTCTAAAACAATTACAGCATGTGTATTAAGCTTCCAGGAACAAAGTTTATGAAGGAAGTTTTCATGAATCGATCAAATTGAAGCTAAAAAAAATTCGAAACCCAAAATGGCTGATTTGAAGAAATTGAAACCTAAGCAATTCTAGATCAAATCAAGTGAAACAAAGCTTGGAATCACACTCACCAGAGCTCAAGGAGAAGATAGAGACCGACGGCATCAAATTTGGTGACCGGAAAGTGCTTGGTCGGAGTTAAGTTGATTTTTGGCTCTTTGAAGAAAATCCGACCAAAACTCACCGGAAAAGAGTATTTTAGGTGGTGGAAATGGTTGGAGGTGGAAGAAGAAGGCTGAGAGGCATGGTAACAGGAAGAAAACCAGCTTGAAAGTGGCTGGAAATGGAAGAAAACGTTTTGGGAGGAAGAAGATGAAGGAGGGGTAAAATTGTAAATAAATGAAAGTTTTGGTTTTTTGATAAAAAATTATGTATATATGTATATATATATATATATATTTACACTATATATTATAATAATATAAAATTTCACACACATTAAATATACACCACACACATATTTTAATATGTTTAATAATTTATAAACTTTAAATTAATTAATACAAAAATTAAATAATAAAATTAAGGAAATTAATTTAAATAAATACACATATATACATTTTATTTTAGCACTTTAAAATTATATATGAGTTCATGCAAATTCATAAAACTAGTCAAAATAAATAGTATTAATTTATTTACGTGTCAATTTTTTCGAAAATATAATTTTCGGGAAAATTTTACGTAAAGTATTTAAAATAATATAAAATAATTAAAATTAGCTTTAAACAAACAACAAACTCATAAAATATCATAAATATATATACAAAAATTATTAACACTGCATATCCCGATGCAGTATAAAAATATTTAAAAATTCGGAATATTACACACAACCTCTTTATGTCTGGCTTTAGATATAATATTGGCAATGGCAAAGATGTCTCTATATGGGATGATAAATGGATCTATGAAGACTCGGATTTCAAAGTCACCACTGCTAGGCCAAGCCATTGTGAGATCCTTCTGGTTTCAGACTTAATTGTTCCATCACATCGTAGATGGAATAGCACTCTCTTGCGCCCGAGCAACCTGGTTTGCTTCTCCATTCACTTATTTACCTCACTTTACATCCATATCATCTATGCATACATGGTGGTAACATGTCAGTAATTTATTCCATGATAATTCAAAATTGTTTGCTTCAATATCAACTATTGGCTGGTTCATATGGAAATCACGCAATTCTTATATTTTTAATAATGTTGAACCTCAACCATTGAGTTCTCTTCATAAGGCATATACTATGCAAAACCAAATTCACTATGCTTATCAGGAAGACAATCCATTTTCTAGCCATAATACTATTGTCCATTCACTAATACAAGGTCCCTTTTCATCTATATGGTATCCTCCCCCGCCAAACTATGTTAAACTCAATAATGATGCATCTTATAACTATACTTTAAGTGCAACTGGATTGGCAGTCCTTGTAAGAGACTCACATGGCAAGTTGATTCATGGACTGGGGAGAACAAAACAGACCCTGTCGACTCTTGTTGCAAAAGTCGAAGCCACCCTTATAGCAATAGAGATGGTAGCATCTCTTGAGTTAAAGCATTGTATATTTGAAATGGATTCTCTTTTGGTTTATAAAGCAATCTCCTCACCACATGAAGCTCACTGGAGCATCTTGAACTTAGTTAATATTATCTTGTCCATGCGGTAGCTAAGGCAGCTCTTGTTAATACACTTCCTCCTACTTGGATTTGTAATATTCCAGATGCTCTGTCTTTACTTTTGTAATTTATTTTCAGTTTGCTTGACCAAAAAATATATATATATAAAATATGAAATTTAAAAAGACGGTAAACAAACATAATCTATTTAAAATGGTATTTTTGACCAAATTCAAAATTATTTTTAATTTTAAATTTTAAATTTATATCAAATAGAATATAACAAAATATGAAATTCATTTCAAATGAATTTTATAAACTATTCACTTAAACCAAATAAACCAAACACACTTCGTTAGTAAAAATTCATTTGTCAATGAATTCCCTTTACATGATGGAATTAACCAATCAAGAGCTTAATCAATTAATCACAATAAATTTATCAAAGCCAATATTGTTCCTGGGAGATTTTATAAGGAGGGCAATGCAACCGTTGAATCAACCACAACAAAAGTAACCAAAATCACGACATTCATTCATTCGAGAAACTGATACAACACAAAACAATAGGTCGCCATAATTCTGAATGGCTACATGATTCAAGACATGATTCAACAATGTATGTTGACAATTGCACAATAAATGCGACTCCATACCAATCTTCTTTAATTTCAATCTACCAGACAGCCTTGTCTTTAGCGACAAACATAGAAGCACTAGTTGATATGACCATTCACCAGACTGTCTTAATAAACTTGTCGTCAAGCTCCAATAAATCAATCAAAACTTGCATTCAAGAATTTCAGCAATTCATTCCTTTTATTTTCTGCCTCCTTATCCTCCTTTGATTTCTCAAGTTTCAGTAAGATCTACAAAGTGAATATTACAACAAAAAAAATTGAGGCTAAAGGATTGCCAGTCACAAAGAACCTTCAACATCTGAGTGAAATTGGGTATTACTGTAACATAAAAAGAATAACCTAACCTTTTTGCCCGAAACTGCACTGCGGCGCACGCCATCATCCTTGTCACGTCCCAAAAACTAAAAAAGAAAATTTTAAAAGGTCATTGATACGTAAAAAGTAACAAAGTAGAAACCACAAAATGCAAACTATAATTCAGATGATATATGTACCTTGGAAAGCTGTACTGGGCTACTACTTCTCCTATCCTGCTGCTTCTGTATACAGCTCCCATTGCCAGGCCAAACCCAAGCGAGAAACAAGATCCAGGCAAGTCAAAAAAAGCAACCACCCAGACATTATG
Source organism: Mallotus nudiflorus (assembly GCA_947683625.1). NCBI lineage: Eukaryota > Viridiplantae > Streptophyta > Magnoliopsida > Malpighiales > Euphorbiaceae > Mallotus > Mallotus nudiflorus. Next base: position 4,502,832 of record CANTUR010000117.1, on the reverse strand, counting down.
CCACAGACCCCAGCTCCAATTTTCAAAGAGCCAACCATAGAACAGGCAGAATGTATTATAAGTACCTCAGATATTTTACATATGAATCCAAGTACAGGGACAATAATAATAAATTCAGTTATGCAGTCAGCAAACATATATAAACCATGTCCAGAGCATATCAAGTGTAAGAATTCAGCTCTAGAATAATGTCTTTTGCCACATGGTTTCATTTCTTTAAAGAAAGCCATCAAAACAGCATATAATTTATTTTTTCAATTTGAAAAGGATTGAATTCAAGCAACTGAAGAATGGGCTAAATAGAGAATTCTCACATTTTTAGGCTTTACAAACACTATGATAAAGTTACCCTCCACAGGTAAATAGGGAATTAAATCTAACAATCTTGTTTACAACAAAGATTAAAATAACAACACTGCCCTACCTCTTTAACTTTATGCTTCTGACGTTTATGTTTATGACTCTTACTTCTATCCTTTTCCTTGCTCTGGAGAAGTAAATCAGCAATAATAAGAGACATATACACAAGCATAGAATTAAAATGCATTGATCAAAAACGACCTTTTTCAATTTGTCATTTTTCTTGTGCCTCTTTTGATGATTAGAAGGTTCACGCTCGCTATCAGAGGAATCATCGCTTCTGCACAAACTCAAAATTAGTATCTTTATTATTTACAGTTGATTTTTTTTTTTTTTCCAAATTACGAATTGTATGCCCAAAAAACCTAAATTTCAAGTTTCAAATGAACAAAAGGATAGAGAGGTTACCTGCAGGAGTAGGAATCGGAGAAGGATTGATCAGAATCTGAAGAGTGGCGTTGGTGATGACGGCGTCGTTTAGAGCGGGATTTGTCGATTTTCTTACGGACCTTAAGACCATCTTTGTTTCTGTCTCTATCACGGCGGTTATTACGGCGACGGTGACGGTGGCGGGAGGATGATGAATCGGAAGATGACGATGATGAGGAGGAATCGGATGTGTAGGAGGAGGTAGAAGACGATGAGACCGCCATTCTAGAGACTACAGGAAAAATAAAAAAAAATTAAGGGCTTTTGCGCTTTAGATTTGGGATATTTTGGCCAAGGCAATTTACAAAAGATCTTCTTTTATAGGGCTGTTTTATAAGCAGGGAAAGAGAGCAATAAAATATATATATATATATATATATATATTTTTTTTTTTTTTGAGAAAATATTCATTAGGGACTAGCAAAACCTGTTTGGATCCGAATTTTCGAACCAATCCAATTCGAAAATTGTGTCTGATTGGACTACTGAGTAAAGAGATTATTCAGTTCGGATGAGAATTGAAATAATATTTAGATTTTAGCTGATAGGTTGGGAGAGATATTTTGTTCCTGATCTGTCTGAATTTTTGATATTGTCCTTTAATTAAATGACCTCATTTAGAACTAGGGTTAGTATATATACATATATAAAACTTTACTTCCTTCATTTTTCATTTCTCCTCTCACACGCCATTCTTCCAAAGCCTTCACTCTTCTAAACTTCCTCTATCCTCTTTTATTAACCTAGTATCTTTTTTACTCCTTTAACCCTTATGTCTATTTTGAACTTTAGAAACTCTAACAACTCTTGATCTTGATCTTTTTCTCTTATGTTCTCTCAATCTAAATTTCGATCTCCTTTCATATTTTTGAAATCGTAATGATTTTTGTTAATAGATCATCATCCCATTGATGATCTGTTTATAGGTAATACATTAAAGATATGCTCCTTTCTATGTTGGATTTTTTATATTTCGCAATTTTTTGTGGTTATTTGTATAATTTTTTTTTTTATACAAATATAGTTTATATTTTAAAAATATAGTATATGAGTATATTTATATTGATTTGGGTAAAATATATCCTTTGATTTATGTTATATTTGTAGATTATAGTCGATAAAATTTTTTGTTATTTTTAGAAAAAAAATTATTTTTTGAAAATTTTTTTATCTACATAGAAGTTTTTGTTATATATATATTATAATGTTTAGATATATATTCACTCAAATTTTTTTTGTCTTTATTTGTGATAAATTTTTATTTTTTGAAATTTTTTTTGATATGTGTGTGTGTGTATATATATATATATGTTTAGATCTATATTCGATGATAATTGTTTTGTAATTTTGTTTGATTGTGTAAAAAATTTTGTGTCATATATGTTGTATTATATAGATCTATGCTAGATGATAATTTTTGTAATTATTTGTAAAATATTATTAACTTTTTATCATGTTTTTTCTTCGGTTTCACATGCATGTAAACAAAAAAGGTATTTGTTTATAGATCTATAATTGTTTTAAATTTTAGTTCTAAAAATATTTTATTTAATTTAATAAAAAAGTTTTATTTTTTTATCTGTGAATTGTAAATAATTTTTAGATTAAATGTGTTATTTTTTGAAAAGGTTATTGGATTTTGTTCACAAATTATGTTTGTTATTTTTGTTCATATTTATTTATTTAAGAGTTTGTGTTGATATTGATTTATGTTAATAACTATAAATAATTTTTTTGTTTTTGTTGCTTTATCTTGTGTTGTATGTATCTAAAGTTGTAAAGTTTATAACTTTTTACATGAAGTTATAACTGTATAACTTTCAAAATAAAATGGGTAGAAGTAGTCACTGACTTACTGCAATCTCAAATTCTCAATATTACCTTAGTAGTAATATAAAGGTATTGAGCAATCACTTCATTTTATTTTTTATGTTTTATTGTGATGTGCAATTTTTTTAAACCTCTAAACTGATTCTTTTTCTGTTTTATCTGTTTTATGTCAATAATGGAGATGGCCAATACCATTAGCAATAAGAATGCCACTAGTTCGAACCTTGAGGTAGTGGTGGAAACCTTATGTGTTCCTGCTATTAAGCAAACACATACTGAGCCTCGGCCTCAAGTTGTTACTAAAAAATGAAAGGAGACTGAACCGAAATCCAAAGTTTAGCAGTACTTTGAGAGAATTAAGGATGATAAAGGTGTTGTCATCAAGGGTAAATGTATCTATTGCTCTGCACTTATAATGCACACTCTAAAAAACATGGCACTTCATCATTAAAAACCCATGTTTTGAATTGTTTGAAATTTCCACATTCTATAGATGTTAGGCAGTCATTGTTAACTTTACAACCTACTGGGGTGTGAGCACATGAAAATACTAAGTCTACTATCTGAAGGACTTAGGAACTTAAGCAAGAAACTATTAGAAATTCACTTGCACAAATGGTAATTACTGATGAATTGCCATTTAAATTTGTAAAAAGAGTGGGTTTAAGAAGTTCATGTCTGCTGCTTGTCGCTTTAAGATACCATCTAGGTGGACTATAAGTAGGGACTGTTTATCAATTTTTGCTAATGAGAGGGTGAAGCTTAAAAGTTTCTTTAAGTCATACTGTCAAAGAATCAGTAACACTACTAATTCTTAAACATCAATTCAAAGAGTCAATTATATGTGTATGACTACTCACTATATAGATGATGTGTGAAATTTGCATAAACAGATAATATGTTTTGTCCCTATTACCTCTCATAAGGGGGAATACATCTCTAAGTCATTATAGAATTGTTTGATTGAGTGGGGAATTAGCAATGTGCTCTCTGTGACAATGGATAATGCATCCTCTAATGACACTATTGTAAGGTATTTTAGAAAGAAAATGTTAAGTTGGGGTGCCTCTGCTATTAGACTGAAATTCCTCTATATGAGATGTATAGCTCACATTTTGAACCTCATTGTGAATGATGGGTTGAAAAAAGTTAATTCTTTTATTAAAAAAGGTAAGGGAGTCAATTGAAAACATCAGAAACTCACTTATTAGGTTGAGAAATTTTAAAGAGCTATATGATTTGTTAGGTATCGAGTCCAAATGCTCATTGTCCCTCGATGTCCCTACTAGGTGGAACTCACTTACTTAATGCTTAAAACTGCTTATTTATTTAAGAGGAATTTTAAAAAATATGAAGAAGCTGAATCTTCTTTCAAACATGATTTAGGGGATGATATCCTAGATTTTCTTGACTGGCAATTTATAAATCGAATGGTTGATATGTTGAAACTGTTCTTTGATATCACACTAAGAATTTCTGGTTCAATTTATATGATTGCAAATAGCTTCTTTTTGAAATTTATGATTTAAATTGCATACTTGTTAATATACAATCATTTTCTAATATGTCTATTAAGAATATGGGAAACAACATGAAGCAAAAATTTGATAAATATTAGAGAGATAAAAAAAATGAACTATATTATTTTGCTACAATCCTTGATCCTCGATATAAACTTGAATTTGTTGTATTCTCTATGCATCATATGTATGGTCCACTGCTGGGAAGCACCCTGTATTTGAACATGAAGTCTAATCTCCATATGTTATTTGATTATTATTTATCAACTTATAGAGCAACTCTTTTGCCTCTAAGTCTGCTATTAGTACTCAGTCTAGCTAGACAATTTCTGATTGCCTCTTTCTAGAAACACTATGTCTTTAATGAAAGAAAGATTCAAAAAGCATAAGTTTGATTCTGGTTTGGGTGGAAGTAAAAGATCTAAACTTGAAATTTATCTTAGTGAGGCTGTGATGGAAGATGAGGGAACTTTTGATATCCTCATATGGTGGAAGTTGAATTTTGAGAGGTTCCCAATTCTGTCTTTTATGGCTAGAGATGTTCTAGTTATTCCTATTTCTACTATGGCTTTTAAGTCTACATTCAATATTGGAGACAGAGTTCTTGATGCTTTTCAGAGTTCATTGACTTCAAAAATAATGGAAGCTTTGATATGTTCACAGGATTGGCTTAGAATGCCAAACCAGACTGTTGGAGTGGAAGGAACTCTAATGGATTTGGAGCCTTTTGAAAAAGGTCATGTTTTTAATTTAATTCTTCAATTACTTGCATTTATTTATAATATTTATGTATTGATTAAATTCTAATTATCTTCTTCTCTTTTCTTAACAGATCTTGATCTAGTGGGAAGTAACCCTTCTTTAGCTTAGTTAAATTGCTCATTGATGATAATTACTTTATTATTCTCTTAATATGTGCCTATTTTAATTGCTAAAGCTGCTTGCCTTTTTTAAAAATATCAAAAGCTTTGTGTGTGTACTGTTTGGGAACAACCTAACCTAAAGTGCCTCTCTTTAATGGTTGAGGTGTCATAACCCAAACCGGGAGTCAGGATCGGCACTAGGGAATGGGAATTCTTTCAAATTCAGAACCCATAGCAAGCCTTAAAATAAAAACATATATAATAAATAAATAAACGCCATAATTAAAATTTAAATCGATATAAAAATAAATCCTTAAATGTCATATCATAATAAAAATATTCATACAATATTTAGATATAAATCTCAAAACTAAAAAAACACACTACTGATATAATAACATTACTACAGTAGTCTCTAGAGTACAATCAGAGTTCAGACAATAAAATTAGATAATCTAGTCGGGGCTGAAGAAGACCGGCGAAGAGATCTACTACTGAGGTCTAAAGAAGAAGAATCTCCTGTAAGAAAAAAATATTGAGGAGGATCAGACCTCGCTAAGTGAATTATTATAATATATATACATGCAACCTAAAGTCATATGCAATCAAGCACCAGTATAATAATATATATATATATATATAGGCATTTCACACAGATGCGAAAATCCACTTTTATATATAATAAATGCAGAAAATGTTCATTTAAGTGAAGGATAAACTAAAATCCTAATGACATCCAATATGGAAGAATATAAAATGTACAATTAAAATATAATGACATCCAATATGGAACAATATACCAGAAATATACCGAACATATACTAAAAATATTCCAAATGTATGCCACATATATAACAAAATAAACCATAAATATACCAAATATATATGCTGAGTGTATGCCAAAATATACTGAATATATACCAAAACATACTAACATATATATGTCACATATATAGCAAATATACCAAAATATACTAAAAGTATACAAAAAACATACTAAATCATTTAATAAAATAATTCATGTTTAAATATATATTAAAAACATTAATGCTCATAATCATGCATTCTATATGCAATGCATATATAAAATAATAACTTAAAGGTTTGCACTCCTCGAGACAGACTTGATAGGTCTAGTCCGATAGGTCTCAGTCTCAGTGCAACTATACAAAAATAAACAATAACAACAAATATCATAACTAAAATACCTAATTTACACTTCTAAAAATTCTAAAAGAATACTCGATCTAGACACAACTCGACCACAAACCAAAAAACTTAGGATTGACCCGACAATCACGTTTTACGAAAATTCTACCAAAAAATCGACAGTCTCCTCTGTAAAACGAACATCTGTCTACTAAAAGTAGAGCCGATCTTGAGAGAAAACACACTTCTAAATAACACAAATGTTCACCACCTCGAGTTGAGACAAACTACAAAATTCCTAACCGAGGTTCACAATTCATAATAAAATCAATATTTAATAATAATATAATAAAATCATTAAAATCCATAAATATCAATAGATAACCACAATATAATATATTTAAACATCAAAAACATTAAATATAATTATTTTTACATTAATTAAATAAAATCTCCAATAAATTATATAATATCAACAAAAATCCGATTTTTTGATTATTCGAAATAAAATAGTAAAATTTACAAATAATTATTCAAATAGTTTAAATATATAATAAAAATAGTTAAAAACTCATTTAATCACAAAAATAGTATATAAAATTATTATTTGAATATATTTTAGAAAATTAGTATTAGTTAGTTAAAAATAGTAAATAATTCATAAAAATTAATTTTTTACTATTTATTATTCCAAAATCACTTAAAACATACTAATTAACTATAATATCAATTAAAACACAAAATTCACCAATTTATATTAATTTTTCCAAAAAAAGTAATTTTTCACATAAACTTTCAAAAATTCATAATAAATAATTGAGACAAAATTTCACTAAACTACCTTCACAAACTATATTCTAAATAAATAAAATAATTTTCCGGCGAGGATCACGTGAACAGTGACTTGTCGGAAATTTAAAACCAAAAATTCAACAAATTCAAAAAAAATCAACAAAAATTATATTTGTGAAGCTTAAGCTACCCTAAACAACATTTCTAAAGACATTTAGCATGGTTCATACAAATTCAAGCTCAAAAAATTCAAAAACCAAAATAGATATAAACTAAAACTTGAAGATAGAATGGTTACTAGACATTTCTAGCTCAAGACAGCCTAAGAATCAACAAGCCCGAACTAAGAGGAATTGATCGAGCCCTAGACATCAAGCTTTCACCACCATAAAATGTCATCGGCATCACAAGAAGAGGATGTTGTCCACATCAAAAAACTGAGAAATGGAGGCTCTGCCAATGGTGAAAATGGAGAAGGGAAGAAGAGGAGGTGATGGCGAGGTTCAAGGGTGGTAGGAGGTGGTTGGTAGAGGCTTCAGGTGGTGCTGCTTTTTTTTACAGAAAGAAGGAAGAAGAAAATAAAAGAAAGTGGGGAAGAAGGAAAAAAAGCAAACCGATTTTGTCCTGACTTTCCTATATATATATACATAACAACACATAGCACATGCACAATACACACACATGCACATGCATAGTAATAATAATAATAATAATAATAATAACAACAACAATAATAATAATAATAATAATAATAATAATAACACATAATAATAATGATAATAACTTCAATGTTTTTAAATAATAAAACTTCCAAATAAATTATTTTGCATAAGAAAATATTTAACGTAAAATAACGAATATTATTCGCAAATAATAATAATATATATATATAATTTAAAATATTATTAATACTGCATATCTCAAAATAACTGTTAATAATTTAAAATATCGAGTCATTATAATCTTCCCCCTTTACAAAAATTCATCCTCAAATTTTCCAATAAAGCACAGAATAAAAAAATTTATCAAGAAAAGAGGTAAGGGTAGGCCACCCACATCTCAGCTTTTGTCTCCCTAATGTGCTCTTCCACATTGTTGCTCTGCCACAACACCTTAACCATTGAAATCTATTTGGAACGCAACTGATGAACTTGAAAATCCATAATTGTAACTAGTTATTCCTCGTATGTCATGTCTTCATTCACTTCCACACTCTCAGGCTGCAACACATGCGAATATACTTCCTCAGCATCGAGATATGGAACACTTAATGCTTGCTCTGCCACAACACCTTAACCATCGAAATCTATTTGGAACGCAACTAACAAACTTAATAATCCACAATCACAACTAGATCCTCCTTGTACGTCATGTCTTCATTCACTTCCATACTCTCAGGCTACAACACATGTGAAGGGTCTGAAATATACTTCCTCAGCATTAAGATATGGAACACTTAATGCACTTGAGACAAATTTGGTGGCAAAGCCAACTGATATGTAATCATGCCCACTCTCTCTAGAATCTTAAATAGTCTAATATATCTCGATGCTAATTTCTCTTTCTTATTAAATATCATCACACCCTTCATAGGAGACACCTTCAAAAATAAATAGTCTTCAACTTGAAACTCCACATCTCTACATCTCAGATTCACATAGCTCTTCTGTCTACTAACTGCGATCTCTAATCTCCTTCTAATCATGGCAACCTTCTCTCAGTAGCATCCTGAACCATCTCAGGTCCAGTCAATGCTCTCTCTCTAATCTCTTCCCAATTTAGAGGGGATCTACACTTCCTTCTGGACAAAGCCTCATACAGTGTCATCCCAATATTGTTATGGTAGCTGTTATTATATGCAAACTTTATGAGCAACAAATGATCATCCCAGCTACCTCCAAGATCCAATACACACATTCTCAATATATCCTTGAGTGTCTAGATCATCCTCTCAGACTGACCATCTATCTAAGGGTGAAAAGTAGTACTGAAATCAAGCCTGGTGTCCATTGCTTCCTGTAATTTCTACTAAAATTGAGAGGTAAACACTGAACCTTTATCAGATACAATGGAAATATGCACTCTATGAAGGCACACAATATGCTTAACATACAGCTTTGCCAACTTAACTACAAAATAAGTGGCTTTAACTGGCAAGAAGTGAGCAGACTTGGTTAACTTATCCATAATCACCTAAATGGAATCGTATCCATCCTTAGAACGAGGTGACCCAACCACAAAATCCATAGCAACTCTCTCCCATTTCCATTCAGGATAGGAAGAGGTTATAGCTTCCCAGAATTCTTCTAATGTTTAGCTTTCACCTGCTGACATGTTAAGCACTTAGAAACATAATCAGCTAAATCCTTTTTTAATCCTTCCCATCAGTACAAATCTCTGATGTTGTGGTACATCTTAGTAACACCTAGATGTATGTTGTAGGTTGTACAATGTGCTTCCTCAAGGATCTCTTCTCTTAAATTATCCATATCTAGAACACATAATCTACCACTGATCCACAAAACACCATCATCATCGAGTGTGAAATTAGTGAACTTCCCTGCACGAACATTCTCCTCAAGCTCAGCTAGAATAGGATCTCAACCCTAAGCTATTTTAATCCTATTCCTCAACACTAATTGAACTCTAAACTGAGCTAGCAATCCACCTAAAATGCTAATCTTTATCATAAAACCTTGATCCACTAACTCATGCAACTCTTGGATCAAAGGTCTCATCTCCACACTAATATGAGCAAGATTACCTAAGGACTTCCTACTTAAGGCATCTGCTACCACATTAGCCTTGCCTGGATGATAAAAAATATTATAATCATAATCTTTTAGGAGTTCTAACCCTCTCCTAAGCCTCAAGTTCATATCTCTCCACTAGAAAATGTATTTCAGGCTCTTGTGATCAGTGAAAATCTCATAAGTTACCCTATACAAATAATGTTTTTAAATCTTAAGAGTAAAGATTACTGCAGCCATCTCTAAGTCGTGAGTAGGATAATTATGTTCATGCTTCTTCAACTACCTCGAAGCATAAGCTATCAACCTACCATTATACATTAACACACAACCTAGGCCGACTCTAGAGGCATCACAATACATAGTGAACTTATCTATTCCATTAGGTAAAGCCAAAACTGGAATTGTGGTCAACTTCTCCTTCAGCAATTGAAAACTATTCTCACAAGCATCTGACCACATAAACTTCACATTCTTCTGAGTTTGGCGGGTAATAAGAGCTGCAATTCTAGAGAAATCCTACATAAACCTCCTATAGTACTATGCAAACCTAGAAAACTCTAAATCTCCATGACTGTTGTCGGTCTGGGCCACTCAGACACTGCCTTAATCTTCTATAGATCAACCTGAATATCATCTTTAGACACTATGTGACCAAGGAATGTAACACTCACCAACCAGAAATTACACTTTAAGAATTTAGCATAAAGCTGATGTTCTCTTAGTGTTTATAGTACAATCCTCAAGTGATATATGTGCTCTTTCATATCTTAGAATACACCTATATATCATCAGTGAAGACCATCACAAACGTGCTCTTTCATACTCTTGGAATACACCAGTATATCATCAGTGAAGACTACCATAAATAGTTTGAATACCCTTTTCATCATGTCCATTAAAGTAGCTGGTGCATTAGTCAACCTGAATGACATCACCATAAACTCATAATAACCATATCAAGTGTGGAATGCCATTTTAAGAACATCGGCTTCACTGATTCACAACTAATGATAACTCGACCTCAAGTCAATCTTGTAAAAGAACTGTGCACTTTGAAGTTGATCAAACAGATCATCTATCCTCAAAATAGGATACTTGTTCTTCACTGTCACCTTATTCAACTCTCTGTGATCAATGCACAGTCTTAAGGTACCATCCTTCTTCCTCACAAACAGGACTAGTGCACCCTAAGGAGAAACACTAGGTCTAATGAAACCCTTATCTAATAAATCTTGCAACTGCTCCTTCAATTCCTTCAACTCTGTAGGGCGGCATCGAAATAGTAGTTGTAACTTAAACCATATATATACATAACTCAATCTCTCTATGAGGTGGTAAACCTGGTAACTCCTCAAAAAAAGCGTCAGGAAACTCATAGGCAACTGGAACATCTGTAAGAGACAACTTCTCCATTGAAGTATCTTTAGCAAGTGCCAAGTATCCCTGACAACCCCTCCTCGGCATCTTCCTAGCCGTGATAGTAAAGATGAGATTCTGAGGTGCAGAACTCTTATCACCCACAAACTTAAACTCTTATTCATCCAAAATTCTGAAAATCACCTCTTTACTTTGATAATCCACAATGGCATAGTGCAGAGATAACTAATCCATACCAAGGATCACATCTAACAACCCTAATTCAACTGATAGTTCTTTGCCTCCCATTAACACAGGACATCCAGAAAGAACAACATCGACATCTAATGAATAGCTTAGAAGAGTGGTAACAGACAAAGGAAAAGCCATCCTCGAAGCTTGCCAACATGACTTCGAAGTAAAAATAGGGGACATGAAAGAATGTGTGACACTTGGATCAATCAAAACTCTAGCATCCAAGTAATAGACTAGAAGAACTTAATGAACCAATCCAGGGCTGGTCCCTCAACAAAGCTCAACTATCATGATCTGTTGATACTCGGTGTGAGCAGTCCGAGTCCTCTTCTCAATGGCATGTAAAAAATCTAGAGGATCTGAAGTCCCATCAAAAGTTATACGACCAACTTTGGCATAGAACAATGCAACCTTAAGGTTAGACATACCCTGTTGATAGTCAGGTTGTATCTGTTGTGCAACTGGAGGTATAACAACTTCCTTGAACTCTAGTTCCATAGGTTCCTCATCCTGTAGCTCTCTCTGTCTATGGCGACCTACCACTCCTCAAGGTCTACCTTTGCCTCTACCTTTATGCCTGGCTGGCGGCTCAGGAGGTAAAATCTCATCCTGAAAGAACTCATCATCCTCGGCCTCAATGACCAGTGGAGCGACATGCGCTCACCTCCTCATTCTGAAAAGACAAAAACCAATGGGATTCAAACAAAACAGACAACAAATAAATAACCTAATGATTACGTGGAATACTAAATTAAGAAAAACTTATCAAAGACATAATCAAATCTAATTTACTGTAGTAGCTTGAAAGAAAACACGACTTTTGATAACCTAGGTCCATAACACTAATAACCTAGGGCTCTGATACCAACTTTATCATGACCCAAACCGGGAGTCATAACTGGCGCTAAGGAACATGAATTCTTTCGAATCCGGAACCCATAGCAAGCCTTAAAATAAAAACACATGTAATAAATAAATAAATAAAATGCCAGAATTAAAATTTAAATCGATATAAAAATAAATCCTTAAATGTCATATCATAATAAAAATATTTATACAATATTCAAATACAAATCTCAAAACCAAAACAGCATATTACTGATACAATAACATTACTATTGTAGTCTCTAGAGTACAATAAGAGTTCAAATAATAAAATAACATAATCTAGCTGGGGCTAAAGAAGACCGACGAAAAGATCTACTACTGAGGTCTAAAGAAGAAGAATCTCCTGTAAGAAAAAAATATTAAAGGAGATCAGACCTTACTGAGTGAATTATTATAATATATATACATACAACCTAAAGTCATATGCAGTCAAGCACCAGTATAATAATATACATATACCGATATTTCACATAGATGCTAAAAACCACTTTTATATATAATAAATACAGAAAATGTTTATTTAAGTGAATGATCAAATAGAACCCTAAATATTCATAATCTCAATCATAAAACTCACTAGCCATACAAAGCTTACTTAATTTCAAAGTAATTCTTTTATTCCATTTTGGACAGTAGACTAGCCCCAAGACACTAAGTCAACCGAGCTCCCACAGTCTCACTATCAGTATGATTAGCCACGAGACACTAGGTCAATCGAGCTCCTACAATCACACTACCCATTCATATCAATTCTCAATAATCAATTAATCAAATGTCACCTTAAATGATTTTATAAACTCAACCTTAAAATCTACCGCACTGGTACATACACAGTCCTAGTGCAACCCACTAAATAGTACATTCTATCAATATCCTTCAATAAAATTTTATATTTATGGAAAAATAATAAAATGCACAATTAAAATATAATGACATCTAATATGGAAGAATATACTAGAAATATACTGAACATATACTAAAAATATTCCAAATTTATGCCACATATATAACAAAATAAACCATAAATATTCCAAATATATATGTTGAGTGCATGTCAAAATATACTGAATATATACCAAAACATACTAACATATATATGTCACATATACAAAATATATACTAAAAACATACTGAGCATATATGTCACATATATAGCAAATATACCAAAATATACTAAAAGTATACCAAAAATATACTAAATCATTTAATGAAATAATTCATGTTTAAATACATATTAAAAATGTGAATGCTCATAATCATGCATTCTATATGCAATGCACATATAAAATAATAACTCACAGATTTGCACTCCTCGAGACAGACTCAACAGGCTTGGTCCGATAGGTTTCGGTCTCGGCATAACTATAGAAAAATAAATAATAACAAATATCATAACCGAAATACCTAATTTACACTTCTAAGAATTCTAAAAGAAGACTCGATCTAGACACAACTCAACCACAAACCAAAAACTCAGGATCGACCCGATAGTCACGTTTTATGAGAATTCTACCGAAAAAGCGGCAAAGTCTCCTCTGTAAAATGAACATATCTCTACTGAAAGTAGAGCTGATCCTGCTAGCAAACACACTTCTAAATAACACAAATGTTCACCTCCTTGGAGTGAGACCCTGAACTACACAATTCTTAACCGAGGTTCAAAATTCACTATAAAATCAATATTTAATAATAATAAAATAAAATCATTAAAATCCATAAATATCAATAAATAACCACAATATAATATATTTAAACATCAAAAACATTAAATATAATTACTTTTACATTAATTAAATAAAATCTCAAATAAATTATATAATATTAATAAAAATTTGATTTTTCGATTATTTGAAATAAAATAGTAAAATTTACAAATAATTATTCAATAATTTAAATATATAATAAAAATAGTTAAAAACTCATTTAATCACAAAAATAGTATATAAAATTATTATTTGAATATATTTTAGAAAATTAGTATTAATTAGTTAAAAAAAGTAAATAATTCGTAAAAATTATTTTTATACTATTTATTATTCCAAAATCACTTAAAACATACTAATTAACTATAATATCAATTAAAACACAAAATTCACCAATTTATATTAATTTTTCCAAAAAAAGTAATTTTTCACATAAACTTTCAAAAATTTATAATAAATAATTGGGACAAAATTTCACTAAACTTCCTTCACAAACTATATTATAAATAAATCAAAAAATTTATTAAAAATAAAATAATTTTCCGACGAAGGTCACCGGAACTGTGACTCACTGAAAATTCAAAACCCAACAAATTAAAAAAAAATAAAAAAAAATTATATATGTGAAGCTTAAGCTAGCCTAAACAACATTTCTAAAGACATTTATCATGCTTCATACAAATTCAAGCTCAAAAAATTCAAAAACTAAAATAGACATAAACTAAAACTTGAAGATAGAATGGTTACCGGACATTTCTTGCTCAAGACGACCTAAGAATCAACTAGCCTGGACCAAGAGGAGTTGATTGAGTCCTGGACAATAAGCTTTTACCACTAGAAAATGTTGTTGGCGTCATGAGAAGAGGATACTGTCCATACCAAAAAATAGAGAAATGGAGGCTCTGCCAATGGCGAAAATGGAGAAGGGAAGAAGAGGAAGTGATGGTGAGGTTCAAGGGTGGCAAGTGGTGGCTGGCGGAGGCTTGGGGTGGTGGCTCAGGTGGCGGGTGGTGCGGCATTTTTTTACAGAAAGAAGGAAGAAGAAAATAAAAGAAAGTGGGGAAGAAGGAAAAAAAGCAACCCAAATTTGTCCTGACTTTCCTATATATATATATATGGTGCGACATTTTTTTACAGAAAGAAGGAAGAAGAAAATAAAAGAAGGTGGGGAAAAAGGAAAAAAAAGCAACTCGATTTTATCTTGACTTTCCTATATATATATATATATATATATATATATATATATATATATATATATGAGAAAATGGCATTTAACTCCCTCAGGTTTGGCCTAATTAACATTTCGAATCCCCCTGTTTCAAAATCGAACATTAACCTCCCTATATTTTGAAAAACCACCAAATGAGGACTTCTGTTAGGTTTTTATGCAATTTGTTGTTTGTGTGATTTGAAAAGACCATTTTGCCCTTATTGAAGAGTAAAAATTGATGAATGGACATAACTCTTAATTGCTTAAATCCCTAGAATTTCAATTTGAAAGCTAAATCCCTAGAATAAATTCCCAAATAAAAAAGCTCTAACAGAAGATAGCTTCGCCCTTATTTACAAATTCAAACTCTAAACGCATATAATCCCTAACACACTCGTGTGTTAGGGATTTCGAAGATCGTCAGTTGAAGAGTGTGTTAGGGATTTCGAAGATTGTCAGTTGAAGAACGACACCTAACAATAATGGAGGTTGCAGAAAGCTACAAGTTGATATTGAGGTACGAAGACGATGAAAAAAAGGTTAGCAACGTAAGCCCCTTGAAGTATTCACACTTGTCAATATTAGAGGATTGTTTTAGGTTATTTGTATTTAGAAGTGGGTTTCTAGAAATGGTTTATGGAGATGATAATTGTGTTTTCGATAGTCATAATGTTGTGGAAGAGATGTTTTTGAAGCATAAAACCTCAACAACTATAACTATTAGGATTTATGACAAAGATTGTGGTAAAGAGTTGGGGGCAGTCAAAGATTTGACAGGCAGTCATTATGTATGGCCAAGTTCTGTGTTAGATGATAAAGAGGACACTGAAAGGTTGTTAGAAGCTATTACTGTACCGGATTATGAGGCTAATGTGGTTTTATTTGAGAGTTCAAAAAGAAGAAGTAAAGTTAGGAAAAGGGGAGGGAAAGGAAATGGTGAGGGTAGATTACGAAAAAAAATACCAGTAATGTGGCAGACAATGTAAGTGGTGAGGTTAAAGTTGGGGATATTGGTGAAGAAGGTGCGGTAGAGCCTAAGGAGCCAGAATTGAGGGATGTTGGTGAAGAACCATCCGGTGCAACACATGTTGTTAGGGAAAATTGTGAGGGGAAGGCTGTTAGGGGGAGTAGACCCTTTAGGTGTAAGGGCAGATTTTCCAAAGCTAATGAAGAGAGAGTCAGCAAGTCTACTAAAAGAAATAGAGGTAAAAGCAAGCAAAAAATTACAGAACAAGAGGAGTTGAATGATCCTAGTAATTTGTTTGATTTTTCAGACAGTGACGATGAAGAATGGTTGAATGATGAAGTTGGGGATGTTGGTAGTGGGGGTTCAGAGTCTTCTGATGCTCCTAGTGAGAATGCAAACTCTGATGGATCAGATGGCTTGAGTGATTTAGATGAAGGGGACATTGAGAAGAGTGATTCCTCAGATGATTCATATGCAAGTGGCTATAAAAAAAGGAAGAAGACTGATCCAACTAGAGGTTTATATAGCAAAGCTTTCAAATATATGCAAGGGGAAGAAATTGTCTTTCAAGTTGGCCATGTGTTCAATGATGTTCATCATTTTAGGGCTGTACTTATGGATTATACGGCAAAGGGTGGGTATACTCTAGTGAAGAAAAAAAATGATCCAAGGAGGGTGATTGCAGAATGCATTGGGGATGGTTGTTCTTAGAGGATACACGCATCATTGCTAGCTGATGAGATTACTTTCATAGTAAAGACTCTGAAAAATGAACACACATGTATTAGGCCATCTGATAACAGTAACCCACTTATCACAGAGAAATGGATTGCTGATAAGCTAAATGATAGCTTGATGGTTGATCCGGGGATGAGTTATGAATTGATGAAGCAAGAATTAAAAGAAAAATGGGATATAGAACCACCAACTTGGCAACTTTATAGAGCTAGGTGTCGAGTAAAAGAAATTATTGAAGGGGCACATGGAGAGAGTTATTCAAAACTCCCAAATTATGTGAAGTTAATGATGGATTATAACCCCGGGACTGTGTGCAAGTTTGAATATGAAGAGATGCAGAATTTTGAGTTGAATCCAGTCTTCAAGAGATTGTTTGTTTGCATTCATGCTTTGAATGAGGGTTTTATAAAAGGTTGTAGACCCTTCATTGGAGTGGATGGTTGTCATTTAAAGGGCCCATATAGTGGGGTCTTGCTTGCTGCTGTGTCTGTTGATGGCAATAGAGGCATATTTCCACTTGCATTTGCAGTTGTGGAGAATGAGTGTAGAGCAACATGGTTGTTCTTCATGGAATTACTCAAGCAAAGCATTGAAGATGGGGTCAATGAGTATACCCTCACGTTTATGTCCGATAGGTAGAAGGTTGTGGAATACATTAAATTTTTTTCACTTTTTTTTTAATTTGCACCTAACATAAATACAATTTATTTTTTCAGGGATTGATTGATGCTATTAAAACTGTATTCCCAAATGATATTCATAGGACATATGGAAGACATTTGCTCATGAATTTTAAGAAGAAATATCCATCGTTGTCTTTAAAGGATAATTTCTGGGCAGCTGCCTTTGCAACTCATAGTTTTGAATTTTGGGAGGTCATGAAGAGAACTAAAAAACATAAAAATGGTTAGCCACATGACTGGTTAGTTACAGTCCCTATCAGCCAATGGTCAAGGCACCTTTTTAATGCTGAAGCCAAAAGCGAGCATGTCACGAACAACATTACGGAGTCCTTCAATAGCTGGTTGGACAAAATCAGATGGATGCCAATATGTAAGATGACTGACTCGATTAGAATAAAATGTATGGTTAGAATGCATAGAAGATATGCAAAAGCAACAACTTAGGGAGGTAGAGTTACACCAAAGGTAAGGACAACAATTAATAATTTGATTAGAGATAGTAGAAGATGTAAGTTTTTTCCTAGTCGGAATGATGAATTTGAGGTTATTGAGGGCAAATGCAACTTTGTTATAAAGTTGAGTGACAAAAAATGCAGCTGTATGTAGTGGGACAGATCTGGAATACAATGCAAGTATGTGATGTGTTGTATTAGATACAAAAGGGATAATGTTGAAGAATATTGCCATGAGTATTTTTCAGTTAAGAAGTACCTTCAATGCTATAAGCCAGCTCTACATCCCTTTCCACAAAATGAGTTGGAGGATGATGACATTCCAGAAAATCAAAAGCTGCTCCCTCCTATTGTAAAGCGATAACCTGGCAGGCCTAGAGTCGTAAGAAAAAAGTAGGATGTTGAAACACCTACTGGTGGGGTGATTCGAAGGTCGTCTTCAATTAGGTGCAAAATATGCAAAGAATTTAGCCATAACAAGAGGAATTGTAATAGAGGTCCTCCAATAGTGGTATGTGCTTTATGTTGATTTCATAACGGATTATAATAATTTTTCTTATATTATATTATTTATTTTTTTAGGAATTTACTACTGCATCAAGTCTTATGGATGAGCCAGATGTTTGTGTGACAGATCTCAATGAAAAAACAAATGAGATGGTTATATTTGATTCTAATATGTATATGAATTATGAATGTAACTGAAATATTTCTGCTAAATCTATTTTATTGCCTTACATTTGTAGGTAGCAAAAGGTAAAGTGATAGTAACTAGAGGCCACGGGGGTCGAGTTAGAGGTCGCGGGGTTTCAGCTAGAGGCCGAGGGGGTCAAGGAGGTTCAAGGGGTGCTAAACTTAATGGACATAACACCCAATGAGTTAGGTGCATTAATGGACTATTTTTTGGACATTATTAATTATATGATAGCAACACATAATTGACTTAACCAATGTCATATGTTTTGTAGTAGGTCTCTTTTTGTCTAAACTGCTATTTTTTTTTGTAAATGCTCCATACATATATTTTTTGGGACATATTGTAAATGGATGGGGGCACAGGGGGTATAGGCTTACAAAGTGAATGTAAATGCTGATTTAGGCATATGCATGATGCCTGATGCGTTGATACTACATTGCACAAGCAAACAGTGCATTCTTTTGCTATATTATTTTGTACTTAACGTTAGTTCATATGAAATGAATTTATGGATTCATTTGTTGCTTATTATTGTATGTCAAATATAGGTTGGATGGATTGTTAAGCATATTAGTATGCAGAATGTGTATGTATTTTTACTTGTAAGAATCAAGTTCCAGTTTCTTTTCCATTGTCTGCCTTGTTGAAATAGCCATAGTGTTGTGTTGAATATACTAAATGTAATTTCTATGCAACATATATTACAATATAACAAACATAATTTAAAATGATAAACAACATATTCATTGAAATCCTTGCAATTGTTAAACAGCATATTCTTTCATTGAAAATGATAAACAACTGTTTCATACCATTGCTAGCTACTCCAATACCAAATATTACACTTCAAACTTTAATACCTACTACAATAAACACAAGAAACATAATTAAACAACTAAATACAATAGAAGAAGTTATCATGAACTTCATATAGCTCACAACACTGTCCACTTGCATTATCTTCCCATAAAGTAACTTGTTCTCCTCTTTCAAACTTCGTATCTCATCCTTCAATTCACTGATATCAACTACATTGCCTCTGTTACATACTGTAATTTCTCTGTCTGATTCTTCTCTATATTATTTGTTTCCTCCACTGTTTGTTGGCACACACCACCCTAGCCATCCACATACACTATCCTCACAACAATAGTATAACTTATTCTTGTTTTTTGTGTTCTCACAAATCCTAACTACTGCTCTTTTGCCACAGCCACATTTAATATTCATGTCTCTTGGACTGTTGTAGAAGTCACCAAAATTGCTAGCTGTTGACATTCTTCTAATTGTAAAAACAATACAAAGCATAATCAATATTTCATCAAACAACTAGTAACAAATCACTCTTACAATAAGGGAATATAATAATATGATACTATTAACATATATTATCAATACATTTGTTCAAATTTTTCAGAAATTCAACTTCAGCCCTAAAAACTCTAACAACATAAATCCCAATTCAAACCCTAAAAACCCAATTCAAACTCTTACAACAGAAATTACAACTTAAACAACAAATATAACTTACTTTCTCGTTAATCTTCTACTTCATATAAATGGCGTCATTAATCTTTTACTTCAATTAGTTTTTACTTGGCTGCAAGCTTTAATAGGAGTTGTATTTTTGGATTTTGTAACTTGGAAGCAGAGGATGAGAATGAAGAAGAAAAAAAAATTGAAGAATGACGAAGAAACAAAATCGTGCCCTTTCTTAACAAGTCCTGAAGATGACGTCGTTTCACTTAAGGGCAGCATTGGCATTTTAAAATTACTCTTTGCAACCTACCGTTAATTTGTCTTAAACCTTAACGGAACTCCTTTTCTGGTAACGAAATCAAAATATAGGGAGGTTAATGTTCGATTTTGAAACAGGGGGATTCGAAATGTTAATTAGGTTAAACCTGAGGGAGTTAAATGTCATTCACCCTATATATATATATATATATATATATACATATATATAACACCACATAACACATGCACAATACACACACATGCACATGCATAGTAATTATAATAATAATAATAATAATAATAACAACAACAACAACAACAACAACAACAACAACAACAACAACAACAACAACAACAACAATAATAATAATAATAATAACATCAATATTTTTAAATAATAAAACTTCCAAATAAATTATTTTTTGTAAAAAAATATTTAACATAAAATAATGAATATTTTTCACAAATAATAATCATAATATATAAATAAAATTTAAAATATTATTAACACTGCATATCTCAAAATAACTTTTAATAATTTAAAATATCGGGTCATTATATGAGGTGTCTATATTTGTGTTGTTGTTCCGGTAACTGTATGTATGTGCATAGAACAGAGGCAATGATGATGCTTCCACCCCTAGGGTTATATGGTCTTCAATGAATGCATGCTTAAGTTTTTTTTTTTTTTTTTTTTGTGGCTTTTGTTTTTATTTAACTATCAGAAATGTGGTTGCATTCTTGATGTGAAGTGTAAATGATCAATTTTGAGCCTCTTGTTTTGTGTTTTTTTTTTGGCAATGATGATGTTTCCACCTTGCATTTTTTAAATATGTTAGAGTACTTGTCTTATTTGACTAGGTGACTATTTCCTTGTCTTATTTGACTAGGTGACTATTTCCTTGTATTCTAAATGCTTTATGCAAATAAGCATCTTGAGCCTCCTCTACCTACCTTTTTTTTTTTATTAAGTACCCTTGTTCTATATTAGAACATTGATTTTTTTCTAATTGATTTTGTGTGGTGTTGTTCTTTGAATATGCAGGTGAACATTAACTCTTTTTTATGAATCTACTACAATTGTATTTTTTGGGACTTTTGCAAATTTTTTTACTTAATTTTTTGTATGCAGAATAGCAGTGCATTTGCTTGCATATTATTTTTTGTATTAAGTATAGGTTATTGTTTTTTGTATCTAAGTTAGTTATAGAATTACATGTTTTTTTGGGTATCTAAGTTAGTTATAGAATTACAAATGTATTTTATACAATGTACCTAATTGGGCTTGGCCCAAAATTATTAATGGAATGAATATTTAATTTATTTATTTTTGTATTTGAACCTAAAAAAGGGCCCAACCCAATCGAGTCATAACAGATTTATGATCTAACCGAACCCGACCAATTCCGGCCTCCGAAATATTGGTTTTGTCTCTCAAATCGGTTAGGTTCGGCCTTAATTTTCCCCTCATTAAAACCGATCATTTTCAATTCTAATCCCACCTGAACCGATCGACTTGACCCTTGTACACCTCTAATATTCAATACAAAATTTTGGTACATTCTATAGTTTCTTTAATTTTTATAAAGTAAATTATACTTTGTTAATAACCATGATTGGATAATAAAATACATTTTCATTCAATGGTGATTAAAACAAATTAAAATAAAAGTGGTTACAAATTAAAGTAACCATAAAATTTCTCCACACTTTTAACTAATTCGATTCATTCCAATATCCCACAAACACAATATAAATATTTAACACATTTTTTTTCTTTTTAAAAAATCAAGTGATGTTAAAAAGCACCTTTAAACACTAATAAAAACATAATTAAAATTTAACTGTAAGATATAATGTATGTTGTATATAAAAAATTTAAATAAAAAATTAATAACTTTTCATTTAAAATTGAAAGATTTAGCGGAACTAAAATGGCATAAAATGTAATATGTTTATTGTTAATAAATATATAAAAACAGAAACGTGTAATTTTTTAAGAAATTAACTATTAAATTAAAATTTAATGATAAAATATAACTAATATTAGATGTGATATTTTTTAAAATTTTAGTCAAAACTGTTGTTACGCCAAGAATATGGGGTGTGCAGATAGAATACAAACCCTACTTCTTTAAATACTAAAAATATACACATAAAATTTGGCTTTTGCCCAACTATGTATCCAAAAAAAAAATATACACATAAAATTGATAAATATTTACTGTCGATATTTCTATTCAATAAATTGTAACAAACATATAGAAAAAAATAAAATAATAAAGCAAATAATTGAGAATATTTCATTATATAAATTTTAGTAGATTATTTGACATAAATAAGATATATGTAAATAAATATTTCAAATCAAGGACATATTGATGCCATTATGTAGCTAAAAAGGTAAAAATAATAATGGGAAAAAATCTACAGTATATCATGATTCTACTTACTAAAGAATAAGAACAGATCCATGTCTGCGTTGAAGTAATGCTGTTCACTAACATCAAAAGAATAGAAGAACAGAAAAAAAAAATAGGGCAAAGCTGGATGATCTTAGGATTTTTCTTGATTTTGTGTTGCGTATGTTTCAGGGCAAAGCATGTACATATAGCGGATACAACACACAGACAAAACTAAGAATCAAATAAAAAAGAAAAAAGGGGTTATCTCTATCAAGCTTTTGTGGTCAAGAAGGGTGAGTAAGGCACTCCTGTTGGACTGATCCAACGATCTCCTCGGAGGAATCTTCCTGGTGTGAAATCCATGGCATGTTGTCGAGAAAGAGGCTTAATTCCCTTCCATTTCACACGGTTTTTCATGTCGGAACCAGGACCGTGATTGTTGTATTCTCCGTACCAACATGTCTTAAGTCCAAAATCCCCAAGCCAAGGCGACCACCCCTCTGGTTCAATCACATCATCAATGTAACTTTCCATTATGATTGTTCTCGAGAACTGTTTCCAAGGCCTGCCAAGAAATGAGTTGTATTGGTCCTTGACAGGTTCCATGTCAGGATGAGCAGTGATTGTGCTGTTCTGAATGATAATAGCTGAGGGTTGTCTCCTTGCTTTCCTGCCATTTGCAGTCACTATGCATCGTTGGTTCTCCAATGGCTTGCGAATCAAGAATGTGCTGTTTTGGAAGACAACAGAAGCATCACCAAATACGAAATCGATGGTTCCTGAAATGGAACAGTCGCGGTAGAATTGGCGCTTGGAATGTGTGCACAGTGTACCTTGGAAACCATCCATTGAGCAATTGTAGAACACGGCAAAATCCGCAGACACTCTCAATGCTACGGCTTGGTGTTTAATGGCACCGGCACTGTTCTCAAACCCAATATTCTTCGCCACAAAGTTGCTTCCAATAACAGCTGTATCATTAATCTTGCCAACTTGTAAATTTTGAGCAAATTAAGGAAATGATATAGACAAGGCTAGTTAGGGGCATGTACTTACCGACTGTTGCGGTGCGGTAAGTGTTGATACCATCACCAAAGTTCTTGTTTCCAGTGATACGAGTCCTGTCAGAGCCATCTCCAATAACGACCAAATTGGTAAGGTTCTTATTGAACTGAACATACTCTTTGTAAATCCCCTCCTTTATATAAAGTACAAAGGTGGTGTTGCTGTGCTTGGGGATATGATGCAATGCGTTGTTGATACTTTTGAAGTCTCCACTGCCATCCTTAGCAACAACAAGATCAGGCTTAATGGAGGAAGCAGGAGCATTGAGGAGTCTTCGAGTTCCGGCGTTGACCCAGGTAGGAAATTTTTGAACCGTATCATCCTGAAGAAGGCGGCGATTGACACCCGGAAGTTTCAAACCTGAAAGAACAGAAGAGATTCCATCAACAATGTCAAGACCGTTGCTGCTCATTTCCATTGCAGTTTTTAATGCCTTCCTCATTTGCTCTCCTGCATCGGTTGTTGTATTTTCGAATCCATCCAGACAAGTTTCTTCATAAGTTATGGCAGCACTTATCCAAGCTCTTACATCTGCCATGAGGTCATCCAATTGGCTAATATCAAAGTCTTGAACTTTGTCAAAGGCGCTATGGATCTCATCAATAGACATGTTCATGAGTTCTTTGCAGCTATCAAGAGCACCCCGAGTTCTTGGATCCTTTTCAAGTTCTTGCAAGGTAGCTGATTTCTTGGCAGCTGAACTGAGTTGTTTCTCAGCAAGCTTGAATGCAATCTTGATAAGTTCTTTGGGGTCTGTGGTGTTTCCTGCAGATTTTGCAAGGCTTTGTTCACATGTTTGTTTATAATGTGTAGGTTGGCAAAGAGTTTTGATGGCTTTCATGGAGGCAGATACCTTGCTAGTTTTGTGGCTTTTTCCATTAATACCATCTTCACCATCATCATCATTCCTGAAATCAACACTAAAGGCTACAGCAATCACCAAAGCTGCAAGAAGAAAAGAACAGACACTAATAATGGCTATTCTCCTCCTGCTTTTGCACTCCTCAGAGGACATTTTTGGATTGTAGCAGCCCTTCAATATGTCAAAAATTGAGGAAAAGAGAAATGGGATTTAGAACACCACTTTCCTTTCCCTCAAAAAATTTTCTTTTTCTTAAAGAATTTTTTAAAGCTATTTTTATTATTATTTTTTATTTTTTAACAAAAAAGATCTGTTATAAACAATGAAACTAAAAATGCAAAATGCAGCTGCAGTTCAAGGGAGAGGGATGTCGAAATGCGGGCGTGGCCTCCCACTTAATTGGAGTATTTTCCTTCCTGAAACACCTCCCAAGTTGTGGTTGTTGAGACAAGAGTATTTATAATAAATGTATTTTTGAAGATGGAAATATATGTTCAAAAGTTTGTTAATTCGGTTATGAAAAATTTGAGGCATAAGGAGAAGAGGAGGGTGAATTGTTGGTTGTCATTGCTTTTCTAATTTGATGATCGTACAGCCAGTTTATTAGTGTCATTGCAATGACTTTTCTTGGTGTTATCTTCATATTTTTATCTTCCTATACTGTGTTTATTTAACTTTCATTGATTTTCTTCCTCTTATTTCGCCATTTATTAGCACATAATCTAGATTTAAATCCAAAATAGAGCTAATAAGTCTACTAATTATAAGATTTTTTTTTAATTGAACTAGTCATGTCAACGTCTCAAGTGACAAGAAAAGCATCATTTGTGGGCTTCATGTTTTACTCATATTCAAAATCATTAAACACTTCTTCAACCATTAAAAAAAAAAAAAAACAAATCAACATGTTTGAGTCTTTTAAATGAAGAAATAGATGTCCAGAACATTTTATATGAAGGTTCACTCAGAATTTTAAAATAATAAAAAGTCAATTGCCTATAGGATACAATAACAATGATATAATAGTGGAAACGTGCATGCCTTATTTGCATCATTTGCTGTATCAATGTTTGATAATTAATTTAAACAAACTAATCTCAAGTTTTTCTCATGACAATTTAGAAACGGGTTCATTGAAAACCAAAAAATGTTACAAACAAACGAAATCTTAGATATGAATAATCAATCATGTTAATTTTCAAGAAAGAAAATCAAATTAAGCCACCAAAATAAGGCACTCCGGTTGCCGGCAGCCAGGAATCTCCTTGTGTGAAGTTGGACACAGTGAAGTTTGCCGCGTCGGTGGCACTAATATTGGCATGATAACCAGCCCATGTAACTCTACTGCTAGTATTTGATCCTGGACCATAGTTATCAAACTCAGCATAATAAAGTGTAGCAAGTGCAAAATCTCCTGACCATGGAGCCCAACCACTGGGATCAATTAGACTATCAATAAAAGATTGCATGACAACAGTTCTTGAATACTCTTTCCATGGTCTGCCCAGGTAAGTTTTTGTAGTGCCATTGCTTGATGCCAAGTCTTGAGCTGCTATTATGCTGCAATTTTGTATTGAAGTGCCTGTGTTTTGGTTAATGTCAGTTCTACCTTGTGCAGTTACGGTATTGAACTGGCCTTTTAATGGTAGTCTTGAATAAATCTTGCAGTTTTGGAGAACAACCGCGGCATTGCCAAAAATGTAATCAATGGTGCCATATATTTCACAGTCTCTATAGAATTGCCTGAGAGAATGTGTGTATAATGTATCTTGGTATCCTTCAAAGCTGCAGTTATAAAATGCTGATAAATCAGCTCCGTTTCTAACAGCTACTGCTTGGTGCTTTATTGCTCCTGCTGTGTTCTGAAATGTTATGTTCACTGCTACAAAACCTTTCCCAACCACAGCTGCACCAATATAAAAATATTATCAATTTCTCCTTAAAATCTTGAGATAAGGGGAAAAAAAAAAGCATGTTCCAGCAAGAACATAATTAGTTGATAATTGACAGACATAGCAGATGATGAAAATTAAGCTTGTAGCTTACCAAATGTTGCAGAATTAAATGTAGTCCACCCATCATCTACGCTCCGGTTGCCTGTTATTATGGTCTGATTAATACCGTCTCCTATCATCATCAAATATTTCTTGTTACTGGGTATTGAAACATACTCGTTATAAACTCCAGAAACCACATAAATCACAAAATACCCATTGCTGCTAGCTGTATTATTAGGTGCAGCAGCGACTGCATCGTTAATGGTGGCAAAATCTCCAGTTCCATATGCATTTACGACCACCATTTTGCTCACATTAACACCATTTGTAAAACTTTCAAGCAGTTTTCTTCCCATAGGCAAACTTTTCCTTGCATTCTGCTTGAAATTCAATAATATTTCGTCTTCTGCTAGAAATCTGCCTTGCATTATTTGAGGAACCCAACCATGCCTAAAAAGAGCAAGAGAAGTGCCATAATACTTGCTTCCATTATTAATTTGACCTGACAGGGCATTGAAGATGCTTGTCAAAGCAGCTGGTCTTGTAGATTGAAGCCCTTCAAGACAGGTTTCTTGGTTGGTCAAAGTGGCACTAAACAAGGTTAACAACTCACTTGTTAACAAGCTTTTAAGATCACCATTGTTAGAGTTTATAGTGCCAAGTGCATACGACAAGGATTCATTGTTTAGCTGAGCTAACAACTCGCAATCTTGAAGTGCACGAATGGTGGATAGATACGAAGTAGAAGGAAGCCTCAGGTAGTACTGAACCTGAGAAAGGAAGTTTCTTGAATTTTCTAAAGATTTGGAAATTGAAATCTTGGCATAGTCTTGAATGGTGCCAGGCTTGTCATATGGTAAACAGGATCTGCAAAAGATTGGGTCTGGAGTAGAGTTGCAAATAATTCCTGGGTTATCGAAGATAGGTAAGACTGCAAGGGATGAAGAGAAAAAGAAGAGCATGAAAATGAGGCAAATGGCGCTCAAAGAAGATAGCTTGGAAGCCATGATGTTGTAAACAAAGAATCAGATTTAGAGCTGTATATATAGTACTATAACCGCGTTATATATGCATAAACCTTCACCGCTAAAAGCACTAAAACTACATCTTAATTAATTAACAAAGCATTAATAGGAGGTAACTTATGAAAGTTCAAAATGTAGATGGCACTAAAACTACATCTTAATTAATTAACAAAGCATTAATAAGAGGTAACTTATGAAAGTTCAAAATGTAGATCCACAAGAACACGACTTAGTTGTTTTCATGATCATGAATTTAAAAAATAAAAAATAAAAAAAATAAAAAAGACAAGTTGAAAGGTTCTCCAATATTCGTAGAATTAAAGTTTTCCCTAAAATGCGTAGAATTAAAATGACATTTGTTTAATTATGTTTGACTTAGTAGAGTTCATGCACATTCCTATCAAATATAGGTGTTTCAATTAATCAAATCCCACTTGAAAAATGGTACTGAAATTTCAGGAAATATTAGGCTCTTGTTTATCATAATTCGAATCTTCGCCTAATTCACCAATTATTGTGCATTCGGACTCTGCTAAATCAACTAATATCTTTTTTATTATGATTAAACTTTAGTAGCTAAATAGCCAAAAATTTCTTTATGATATATAAAATTACAGAAGTTAAATTGCTATGAAGTTAAAAAAAAAAAAAAAAAAGTTAATAATCAAGAACAGCCGCTGAATTCAACTTGTAGGCCACGTCTCAAGTTTAAGTACTAGTATATACAATTGTATTAAATTAATTATTACGAGACTTTTACCATTCTTATAATTGTATCCAGATTAAACTGAATTTATTAGAATCTAATAAATTTTTTATACTCATAGTTTAAAAAAAAATTAATACAATAAAGTTGGTGTATGTTGTTTAACAACAGGTGTTCGGTATTATAAAGTCCAAAAAATAGTGATGCAATTGAATTTTATATAATTTTATTTGATGTCATTAAACATTTTGTTTTATCTGTTATAAAGTTCAAAAACAAATGGTTGTTACGGTAAAATGTTATTCACTTTTATTTTGTGTCCTTAAAAAGCACTCAGTACGCATACAAAGATTTTAATGTCAGGCAGAACGTAGAATTTTGCTGCCAATTAGCAAATTAATGTCCAAGTCAGTTCAACAACATGCCAAAGCTAACCAGAAACGGGAACAAGTAATTACAAGGGCATTTGACCAGGAATATATATTAATGAGAGACATTGCCTGCCATTGATTCCTGCATAAATTCAATGATAATTCACTCTATCCAACATTAATGATTTGTAAAATGAAACTTATTCTCAAAACAACATCACTTCGATATGAAGCCATGGAGATCAATGTCAGCTTCTGAGCATGGTATACAGCTTGCTTCTGTCTTGCAATGTCAACGCCAAGATCCATCAGAATTTTAAGCAACTTGAACAATGGTTGAAGAAAACGGGCTGTAAGTACATCTAAGGTATGAGTACAACTTACGTCCCAAGAAGAGGTGGAACTCTTCCCTCATATAATCAAGCGTACAACCTCAGCCTAAACAAATGAAGTAAAATAATAATAATAATTTCCATGTTGAAACCCACAACTTGCATAGTTATCACCTACCTAAAATGAATCCTGCATTTGCACCTAAACTAACACTTAGACAATGCCAGCAATGGGCAGCTTACGTAAATGCTAGTCTACACAATATTTGGACTGATTCAGTTCTATATCTCTGGCAATGAAATGGACCAAGAATAATATAAATTATGAAGCAGCTTGTTACAGAATAATTATACCGGTTTAGAGTTTTTCTTCTTTAATCTCTACGTATATTCAGCAGCTTGAAGTTCACTAAATGTTTCCCTTCTGCTCTTTATTACTCTTGCTTTATCATCTCTTATTTCTAGTACCTGAACAATCAAGTTCAAAATTAACAAAATCTGTCACTTTAATTTTGCCTTTTTGACAAGCATTAGAGTACCTCTGGTCTTGAATTAAGAACTCCACTAGACATTCCCACATCAATGCGCCATACGCTACAATTATATTTACTGCAGAAAATACCCACAATTATCAGAAAACAAACACACAAGAACGTACATGTGATGCAAAGTGAAACCACAGAGAGTAAGAGCATACCAATTGACTCCTGTCATTTGGGGAGTGTGACCCACCACCATTGTTTTAGCACCTGTTGATTGTAATGTCTCTTCAAGAGTAGAAAGTATCTGCTCAGCATAATATTTACATCCAACAGTTAAGATCAACATTCCATAGTCCAGACCAGAGGGTTCACTAATGCGACAGAATTTTCATTTTCGGATAAGGTCCCTAATTACATTAAGTTGGCTTCATATGGATGATTTTCTTGACAGTAGGTACTAAGAAGTGGAGAAAAAGAAAGTGGCAATTGCAAATTTTCTTGCCTGTCTATTCTGATGTTCCCCCATATCTGACATATCTCTAGAATATAATCGGTTCCAAACAACACTGTCATAACCCCTGGTCGCTATGAAAGGAATGTTAGGACCATCATCCACACCACTAAGGCCTTTCATCCACAGGGATACTTCCCTGTTGATCCTCTCTATGCCGTATGAGACTGCAGAGGTACTAATAATCTTACCAGACATTTCAAGTAGTGAAAGATAAACCTTTTAGATATGCATCTTAGCAAGAAATAATAATATTTACCATGGCGAGGAAGAAGCCCGCCATGACAGAATAGCCAATCATTGATTCTGAGTATGACTGAATGCCGCGCCAATTCGCATGCCAATGGACCACCTGGTCTCAACAATATCGATCTGGCAATGACCCCCTTTTGCCTCTGTCCTAATGTGTTACAAACTTTATCAGAAAGGTTTAGATATGTTCATAAGGAAAAAAGAGAAGAAACTTCATTGCCAAACAACAAGAAGGAATGTTGAGATTAATCAATTTTGCTAACAACTATGCCAGAAAATTTGAATACCTTCACCAGATTCCAAGGAGCCCAGTAATTTCTGGACAATTTCTGTTCTTCTTTACGCCTTTTGGACACATTAATCCAGTCAACAAATGCATTATCCCAGTCGTATTTGTGTTCATCCAAGTAAGCCAGGAAATCAGAACATTCATCAAATGCCCCTGAATCAACGTATCTAAAATCTCCTTCCACATTCATAGTCTCATGATTCCCATTAACCTATATCAGCATAAGAGCATAAATTTCACAGGTTCCATACTAATTAAATGAAAGTCCTACAATTTGAAACTGAATTCTATGAACAAACCATGCACGAAGCTGTTAGATTTGGTGCACAAGAATTTGTACTTTCTGGGTTCTTCAATGAACTTGCAAAATAGTTTTCATAATCTAACATGCCTACAGGTGCATGGTATGGAGCTTTGCCTATTGCCCAAAGCTTTTCTCATCATCAGCAATACCAACCTGGAAAACTGCTCCACCTTGTGCTTTCGCCTGAATATCCAAAGAACGCAACAAGGATAAAATTGCTATCTCATCTTCACCTCGATCAAGTATATCTCCAAGCTGAACCAAAACCTGTGTTCCAAAAAAAAAAAAAAACAATAAGACATATATATGTGTAAATTGTGAACAAAAAGCAATACGAGCTATAATTGCTGTTAAAGCTGATGAAACTTTGCTTAATAGTTGATGAATTATAGTTTGTTTAACTAGACTAGTTAGTGTTGTACTTGTAAGTATGGTTGAAGATATGGTTCTTGTTTAAGTGTACAAGCAATACCAAGTAAGAAACACCATTACTAGTAGATGTAGATGTCATTTCTAAGTACTTATTTCTTGTAAAATATGTAATATTGCTGGCTGCTATAAATACAGCAGCTTTGTTAGTGAAATGTGTGGGAGTTCAAGACATTTTCATTGTTCTTTGTTCTTTGTTTCTTGGCTCTCACCACCCCAGCAATTTCATGTAATATTTGTTAAAGAAGAAAACCAATAAAAGCATACTGATTCTCCACCAATCCACAAATCTTCTCCATCAGAACTCAACACACCAGCCAACTCAAGTGCACGCCTAGCTTGATCAAGATCTCCATGCAGGTCCCCAACTGTAAACACAAATCATGCACAAAACGTTATAAAGAAATGCTTGGCATGTTCACAGAACACAAATCATGCACAAAACAAAAATTGCACAAAGGATTTTTAACATAGCCCACCTGCGTAGTATTAGCTACAATAAGAACAAAACAAGAGTATATCAGTAAAGAAAAGAGCTAACCTGCGACAATACGGCGACTAGGAGCAGAAACAAAAGTAGGAGGGCCCCCGTTAATAAGTATGGGTTCTAGGGCTCTCCTGCTGCTACTGCAACCATTAACATTACTTGAGCCAAGATGATGAGAGGAATAATAACAAGACAATAAAGAATGTGTTCTTGTTAGCTTGCTTGGAGGCAGAGATAAAGAATTTAGATACAGTGAATGAGCCATTTTTTTTATTTATTTTACTTGTATAAACATCATATTATATGGAAAATTTTTTAAAAACCAAGAACTCTTCCTCACTGCTTTCCACCTTGAACAGAAGAGAAGAGGAGAAAGATAGCTCCTCGCTTCTCAGCCATGTATTTTTTTGCTTTTCTTATTTTTATGGTATGATATGAAATGATTTTTTGGTGGATGAAAACTCGTCACATGTTGGCTGGCCACCACATACATTTCTATTATATTTTGACAAAAACCATTTTTGGCCCTTGGATTGGACCGTCTTTCATTAACCACTGTAAAGTGTTTGTCAACACGGACAGAATCAGCTCTAGATAACACATTCTTAATTAAAATTACAAATTCAGAAATGGGTAATGTCTCGATATGAATAGTACATTTTATCTTGTTAAAAAAAAAAATAGTACATTTTATCAGCGTGAAATTATCAAATTGTTTTGGCTTTCAAGAATAATTTGATAACTTTGTACGGACCATAATGTGTGATTTAAGTCAGAAAATAACTAAATAAACATCAAGCGTTTTTTATTTTGACTGTCCAAAAAATGTTTAGGTAAAATTTTTTTATAGTACTATTAAATTAATGACTTTAATTCCATGACCAAAGTATAGGTGATAAAACTCTCCCTATACAAAAATAATATTAACACAAAATTAATTTTTGCCGAATTGGGTTATTTTAACCCATTTTCAACCTCACAAGCTAAGTCTTTTAACGTTGTGGAAAAATGATAATAATGAATTAATGTTCATTAAAGCACGTAAGACTGTCGAATACTAATTTTTTATAACTTGTAATTCACAAATTCAAAAAATAGACATTTAAAAATCCAAAACATAGTTTAAATAGGAAAAAAACCCTAAGCAAAATAGGAAAAAACTCTAAAACAACAAAAAATAAAAAATTATCAATTTGAAGGTATAAATGATAAAATTTACCTAAAAAGCAATGAAATTTATAAGCAAAACTTATGACTTGAAATCAATGGGTTGATTCCAATCAAATTAAACTTTTATCATGCCAAAATCTAAAAATCTAAAATTGCTAAAAATTACAAAAATATCACTAATATAATTTTTCATAGTTTTCATAAATTGGATTACAATTTCTTCAACTCCAGCATCACCTTTTTTGTTTTGCAACAAAACAATGAAAACGTTTACGTGGCTCTAATTCAACTTCAGAACGCATTTGTGACCAAACTCCTTCAAAGTTATTGTGATAACCCCTCTTAAGCCAGAGCAAAAATTCCCCATGAAGCACCGTAGAATCCTCTTTCCACACCTTTCTTAACACGGCACAACTATCGACCCTCTCTGGCAAACCACATCCTTGAAGCAAGGAATAAGCAAATACTTTAACACGTTCTTCAAATTTGTCCACTAGCTTACTATCCAGTGGAAGCTGCCACCCATGAGGTCCAAAAGTTGGACTCACATAACAGTACAATCGATTATTCTCATGGTCATAATAAGATTTGGGATCATTAACAGCCGATGCAATGCATCAAGGTGGCTCTGAGCCAGAGCCAGCATATTTGAAGAGCCATTTTGGATCCCCACTTGTTGTTCCATGAATGTATGACCGTTTTGTATGTAGCAATTCACTGTACGCCAGAAACTCTGGAGCTATTCTAGCAAGAGACGACAAAGCATGGAGGAATACAGTTTCTTCGACTGTGCATGTTTGATACTGCACTTTCAAGCAACAAACAAAATATCGGTAATTAGTCAAAGTCCAACAAAATTTTTTTCTTTAAAAGGAAGACAACAATCTTAGAAAACGAAATCAGGATACTGTTTTAGAGTAGCAATTCCTACAATATCATGAAACAGCAACTCTTGTAAAGCTTCAGGGTAAAGACCCAGTTAAAATAACCAATAGGATCTTCCATGCCAAGATTAGCCAAGTAATCCGCGCACTTGTTCCCTTCACGCAAAACATGAGTAACCTGAACTCGCCAGTGTAGATTCAAAAGGCTTTGAATTTCCTGAAATAAAGATAGTCCTAGCGGAGGGCAAAAAAATTGGCCATTAATAGCATTCACCACACAGCTTTTGTCTACTTCCAAGATGATTTGCCTAAACCCCATATTCCAAGCCAACCTCAGGCCATAAATGACCACCCAACTTTAAACAGCAAGCACATTACACTTTCCCTTTCCCAAATTGGCAATAAATCCTCCTTGCCAGCGACTTGATCAAGCCTCATGCAGATCTTGTGGAGTCCAACAAATTTTAAATACTGATGATTGAGGAAAAAAAATTAAAAATGTACACAGTTGAGAGAATACTACAAGAAAAATTTTATTTTATAACGGTAAAATTTGTTACAAAAGGGTATTGATAATGGATTTGTAACAAAAATATTTTGTTAAAATTTTGATGGTTATAAATATTTTGTAATGGAAATAAAAATTCTGTTACAAATTTTGTAACTGCTTTACAACATAAATTCGGTTACTAATTTATAATGGAATAACAAGTTGTTACAAATCTATTATAAATTGCTTACTAGCTAACTAGACAAATCCATTATAAATTTGTGACAGATTTATATTTGATAACATATGTTGCAAAATTAGTATATTTTTATATTTTATATTTTACTGAATGATATATATATATATATATATATGATGTTTTGATACAGGTGGTTACAACAAGATAAATATAAATAAATTGAATTTACAAAAGAGAGTTTATCTCTTAACACCGCCCCTCAAACTAAAGGCACATGTTCAAGAAGTCAAAGTTTGCTATGATGATGTTCAAAGGAAGCTCGACTAAGTGGATGTTTGCAATCTGATCCTCATTGGAAATGAACCAAACAATAACTTTGCCTTGCTGAATTTTTTCTCAAACAAAGTGATGATCCAGTTCAATATGTGATGTAGTAGAAGCTTTAAAGAAATAAAAATAAGAATAAAATAAAAGAACAAATGAGATAAATATTGAAGTCTGTTGATTCGCGCAAAAATGTCAGAAATTAATCTTCTACAACCTGTTGATTTGCGTACAAATATCAGGATATAAACATCAATATTCGTTGATTCACACAAAGGAATACCGAAAATTGGAAAAATACAAATCTAATTATCAATTCAACAAAAACTCCCTCACATAGCCTTAAGACTTACATAGTTATAGGGTGGCACAAAACTACCAATCCTAATTTTTATTTACAAAATAAAAATAAAGAAAATTCTAACTAAGGTAGGAAATCAAATCCCTAACAATATAGGAAAGTCAATTTTAATCATTACTAAATTAAAATAAAAATCAAATCCTAATAATAATAATAATAATAATAATAATAATAATAAATTATATCTGTTATCCATTGTTCTGCAAACTCATTCCAAAACTTCTTGTTCTACATCATTCCCTCCAGGGTAGAGAAAATTCGTCCTCGAATTTCACCTAAATATTGTGAAACAAATTTACTCACAAATGCATAGAACATCATAGATCTACCATCACCATCAACTTATAATTCCTTCAAAATAGAAATTAAAGGAGCACAAGAGTAAAGAATTTCATCAATGCCAATGAAGTCAATATATTCAACATTACCCTCATCCTCTTCTTCAAATATTGGCTTATCTCCAATAAACACATCTTCATCCTCACCATCATCAGTATTATAGAATAAGCTCTCTTAATAATACTCTATTGGCATGATTAATAAGGATCAGTTCGGCTCTGATACCACCTGATGTAGCGAAAGCTTTGAAGAAATAAAAATAAGAATAAAATAAAAGAACAAATGAGATAAATATTAAAGTCTGTTGATTCGTGCACGAATGCTAGAAATCAATCTTCTACAACCTGTTGATTTGCGTACAAATACCAAGATATAGGCATCAATATTCGTTGATTCACACAAAGGAATACCAAAAATTAGGAAATAAAAATTTAATTATCAATTCAACAAAAACTCCCTCACTTAGCCTTAAGGCTTACATATTTATAGGGTGACACAAACCTACCAACTCTAATTTTTATTTAAGAAATAAAAATAAAGACAATTCTAGCTAAGGTAGGAAATCAAATCCCTAACAATATAGGAAAGTCAATTTCTAATCAATACTAAATTAAAATAAAAATCAAATCCTAATAATAATAATAATAATAATAAAATTATATATGCTATCCATTGTTCTGCAAACTCATTCCAAGATTTATTGCTCTGCATCAATATGCTTGATGAGAGCATGGAAGACTGGATAGGCACCAAGGTATATCGCTCCTACATTATCACACCAAAGGGTGGTTGGAGAAGATGATTGACAACCAAGTTCACTTACTAAGATTGCATCCACATAATTTCAACAGTTGTATTGGCCATGGATTTGTACCTACTTTAAGTTGAAGATCCAGCAATAATAGGTTATTTCTTAGTAATCCAAGACACAAGGTTGGTGCCCAAATAGACTACATAACCATTGGTGGATTTCCTATCATTGGGATAACCACCTTAATCACTGTCCGAGAAGCATTGGATATTGAAGAAAGATTTATTGGAAAAGAAAAGTCGATAATGCTTCAAATGTTGTAGATAATGCAAAATGCATTTTAAGGCTTGCCAATGTGATATGGTTAGAGAATGCATATATTGACAAAGTTTATTGACACTACAAGCAATGTCTAGCCTTGTGATTGTAATATATTACAACCCACCAATTAATTGCCAATAAGTTTCTCCTTCTATAAAAAGGTCACCGGTGTGTTTAGTTAGAGTAGGAGAAGTAGCTATAGGAGTGAGGCATGGCTTACAATTAGCCATTTGAAACTTGTTGAGAAGATCATGAATATATTTGGATTGAGAGAGCAACATGTCATTCGGTAAGTGCAAGACTTCCATGTCAAGAAAATAATTTAATGTGCCCAAGTCACGAATGGGAAAAGTGGACTGAATTTGAAGCATGAACCAATCAATAAGTTTAGAGGAAGTACCAGTCACCAATATGTCATCAATATTGTAATGACTCTTGTTTTTAAATTATAAAAATATATTTCGGGATATGTAGTATTAATAATTTTAAAGTTTAATTGTTTATTATTATCATTAATTACTAATATTAATTACTTATTTTGTTTTAAGAGAATTATTTATGTAAAAATAATTTATTTACTTGAGATTTATATTATTATTATTATTATTATTATTATTATTATTATTATTATTATTATTATTATTATTATTATTATTATTATTATTATTATTATTATTTGTGATTAACCATCATTATTTTACATATATAAATTTTCTTACGTAAAATAATTATTTTTGGAGTTTATCATTCAAATATTAAAGTTAATATTATTGTTGTTATTTTCAATAGTATTGCTATTATTTTATTATTATTAAGTGTATTATTATTATTATTATTATTATTATTATTGATTTTTGTTATTATTATGAGTATTATTAATATTTTTAAATTATTCCACTACTATTATTAATAGTATTATTGTCATTTGTTAATAGTACATTATTTTATTTTATTAGTGCATGTGTGTGGGAATGTGTGTGTGTGTGTGTGTGTATGTATATATATATATGTATATACTATAGTTTATGTGGGTATTTATTATAAATATTGTGTGTTATTATTGTCATGGTTATTATTTTTATTATCATTAGTATTATTTTTAATGTTTAATATTATTATGAATATTATTCTTATTATCCAATTATTATATTAATAGTTTTAATTTCAATTGTTGTATTATATTTAATTGTATTTAAGTGCATGTGTGTGTCTATATATATGTATCTATATATATTTGGTTATATATTAAATTTGTGGTGGGAATTTAACTAAGGTTTAAGTTTATATATATATACAAAAGAAGAGCCAAAATGCAGAACACTATCTTCTCCTCCCTGCTCTGTCTAGTTTGCTTCTCTTTACTGTGCTTCCTTGTCCATCACGCCGGACGACCACCACATCTCCTCCTTCCACCGAACGTCAGCAACTATTGGAGTGGGCTGTTGAAGTCGCGAATCAATAGCAGCAGCAGCCTCCTTCTTCCTCTCTTGCGAAGACCAGCAGTAGTAACAGCCTCCCTACCGCAATGCCCAGCACCACCACCACCACCTACTGTCACCGAAGGCGACAACAACTCTGACACTTGCAGTAGCAGCCCTTCCTTTGCCCTTGATCTCTTTACTAGGTAAGTTAGTAGGTTAGAGGTAGTTAGATCTTAGTTGTTAGGTGGTTGTTTTAGTAGTTTTTAGGTTGATTTTAGGTTTTTGTTAATTTAAATATTATTTTTTAAAATTAATCAAAATTTATTTTAATTATTTGATTAATTTTGGGTTGATCTAAAATTATTTTGGTTAATTTTTTATTATTTTATATTTAATTATTGAATTTTTGTTAATTAATTTTTTTGAATATAAATTTAATTAATTTAGTGTTATTATAGTATGTTAGTAATTATAATGTTGAGAAAATAATTTTTAAATATATTATATAATTTTTAGGAATATTTTTGTATTATTGAAATATTGGAATTCTATGTTAGATTTGTATTTTTGTTAAAATATTGGTTAATTATATGTTTTTAGTAATTTTAGAATAGTATATATTGATAAAATAATTTTTGTGATTTTATATAATTTTTTAGGAAATTATTTGTATTATGTGATTTTTTGATTATATAGGTTAATTAGAATTTTTGTTGAAATTGTGGTTAAATTATATGTTTTAAATGATTTTGAACTAATAATTGGTATTAAAATTATTTTTACAAATTATTTGCTATTTTCAACTAATTAATACTAATTTTTAAAAATATAGGTTAATTATGGATTTTTGCTAAAAATATAGTCAAATATTATATTTTAAATGATTTTATGATTATATAGAGTATTAAAATGATTTTTATAAATTATTTGTAATTTTTAACCAATTAATATTAATTTTTGAAAATTATATTCAAATATATATTGTTTTATTATTTTAGTGATAAAAATGGGTTTTAAATTAATTTTATTATATCATTAAACTATTTATGTAGTTAATTGTGAATTTAACCATTTTAGGTTAATTATTTGAAAATTTGGTTTTTGTTAACATTGTATAATATTTGAGATTTTATTA
The DNA here is from genome assembly GCA_947683625.1 of Mallotus nudiflorus. Taxonomy (NCBI): domain Eukaryota; kingdom Viridiplantae; phylum Streptophyta; class Magnoliopsida; order Malpighiales; family Euphorbiaceae; genus Mallotus; species Mallotus nudiflorus. The sequence continues at coordinate 4,463,538 of CANTUR010000117.1, read as the reverse complement.
GTTAATTTATGATAATTTTGGAATAGTATGTAAATAATAAATTTATTTATTATTTTGAGCTTAAATGGGTATTTTATTATTTTTATGATGTTAAATTGTGATTTTAATAATTATTTGTAATTTATGTTAATTTAATTGTAAAATAGGAACTTTATTCTATTTATGAATTTTATTACCAAATATTATTTAAAAATTAGAATTTTATGTTTTAGTTGAAAAATAAAGGTTTTTAAATATTTTTTATGGATTTTTTTTTATGATTTTTATTTTTCTACTGATTAATATTGTTGGTTTGTGATTTGTGAACCTCGAATAGGGATTTGTGGAGTTTGGGGTCCCAACCCGAGGTGTTGAGTCTAGTGAGTTTTATAAGTGTGTTTTTTTGTGCAGGATTGACCTTACTTTTGTAGGGAGACGTCCGTTTTACAAAGAAAACTCTATCGAATTTTTGGTAGATTTCTCGTAAAACATAACAACTGATCTGAGTCTAGTTTTGGAATTTTGATTGAGTCTTTCTATAGAAATCCTAGAAGGGTAAAGTTAAAAGTTTATTCTGATTTTTATTATTATTTTATTTTTCTAGTTGCACTAAGACTGAGGCCTATCAGACCAGACCCGCCGAGTCTATCTTGTGGAGCGTGAATCAATGAGTTATTATACTATATATATATGCATTGCATTTAGGATGCATGACTTAGGATTTTTCATTTTCATTATTTGTCTTAAAAGTGATTTAATTTATAATATAATTTGGTATATTTTCGGTTTCTTTTTAGTATATTTCGATATATATGTTTGCATATTTTCAAAACACATTTAGTATATCTTTGGTATATTTAGGGTTTATTTTGATATATGCATGTTATATAATTAGGTATATTTTTAGTATATTTTTATCTATTTCAAAATAAATGCATGTTTTATCTTCGATATATATATACTTAGCATGTTTTTAGTATACTATTGGTTTATATTTGGCATATTTTATGGTTGATTTGAATTTATTTAACATATATATACTTGAAATATACTTATTTTATTTTAGGTATATTTCTAGTATATATATGGTTTATTTTGCTATTATGGATGTTATTCTGCATTATGTATTTTCCTTTATAAATGTTTAATTTTTTTAAATGAAAGATATCAATAGAACGTACTATCTAGTGGACAGCACTATGATTGTGTATGTATTGGTGCGATAAATTTAGAGTTGAGTGAGGATCACTTGTGGTGAAATATGATTTGATTTTATTGATTGATTGATTGATTTGAGATTGATGTGATTGAATTGTGTGGTTGCTGGAGCTCTCAGTTAACCTAGTGTCTCGGGGGCAATCACACTGACAGTCAAATTGCTATAACTCGGTTGACTTAGTGTCTCGGGACCAGTCTACTGTCCAAATGGAATAAGTGAATGAATTTGGAATTAAGTGAGTCTATATGGGTAGACAGTTATTGTTGATTGAGGTTGAGATCTTAATAGGGTTCTATTTGATACTTCATGTATTAAAAATAAACGTTTTCTGCATTTATTATATATAAAAGCAATATTTGGCATTTATGTGAAATGTGTGTATGTGTGTGTGAGTGTGTGTGTGTGTATATATATATATATATACGGGTGCCTAACTATTATGGTTTAGATTGCATGTATATATATTATAACAATTCACTCAGTGAGGTTTGATCCCCTTAATTATTTTTTTCAGGAGATCTTATATTATCAGACCTTACTAGTAGAGCTCTTCGCCGATGATCTTCTGCTCCGACTAGATTGTAAAATTTATATTTAAACTCTTATTTATGTTATAGAAACTGCAGTAGTATTGTTATTATACTAGAAGAGTATTGTTTTATTCTTAATACTTTGTATCCAGTATATTGTATGAATATCTTTTATTTATAAAAGGATATTGAGTATTTATATTTATATATATAATTTAAAAAATTTTAATTCAGTCGTACTTTTTATTTATTTATTGCATGTTTTTATTTTCTTAGGTTTGCTATGGATTCCAGATTCGAAAGAATCCTCGTTTCCTAGCACCGATCATGACTCCCGGTTTGGGTCATGACAAATATAAACAAGAACAAATAGTTTGGAAGAGCTAGTGTCACGACCCAAACCAGGAGTTATGATCGGCGCTGGGGAACGGGAATTCTTTCGAATCCGGAACTTGTAGCAAACCTTAAAAGAATAAAAGCATGCAATAATTCAAATAAAATATGCACCATAATTAAAATCTCAAACCAATATAATAAAAATAAACTTTGTCATATTATAAAATAAAATATATTAATACAATATTCAGAGAAAGACCTTTGAATTCACAACCAACATACAACAAATACCAAATACAACTCACTACTGCAATTTTTTAGAATACAAATAAAATCAGGTAAGTAGTTTACATAAACAAGCCGGGGCTGAAGAAATCCAGCGGATAGACCTACTTTTGAGGTCTGAATAAGAATCTCATGAAAAGTCAACCGAGGAGAGTCAGACCTCACTAAGTGAATTGTTATAATATATATACATGCATCCTAAATGCGACGTATATATAAAATAACAACTCATAAGTTTGCACTCCTCGAGACTGGTTCGACAAGCCCGGTCCATTAGGCCTCGGTCTCAGCACAACTAGACAATAAAAATAATAGTAACAATCAAAATAAAGCTAACCAGATGTTCTAAGAATTCTAAAAGAAGACTCTAACGAAGGATTGGAAACTCAAACAGACACAGAATTTCATGATCGACCTGATGTCACGTTTTACGAGAATTCTATCAGAAATTTAGCAAAGCTTCCTCTGTAAAATGAACATCTCTCTACTAAAAAGTAGAGCTGGTCCTGCAAGAAAACATACTTCTAGAAACAGAACACTCAACACCTTTGGTTGGGATCCCGAACTACACAATTCTCCTAACTGAAATCCACAATTCACCAAAAATCAAATAATACAATAAATATATCAAAAATCAATAATTGCCATAAATATCCTTAAAATATAAAAATATAGCATATTTAATATTAAAACACTAAATATACTTAATTTCACAATAATTAAATAAAAATCCCAAAATAATAGTATAATATTGTTAAAAGTCCAAATTTCTCAATAATTCACTACAATTTAGTAAAAATCACTTTTATATATTCAAATAACTCAAATAGCTTGAATATATATTAAAAGCAATTAAAGACCCATTTAATTACCAATTTAGTAAATAATATATTATTTGAAAATAATTTTTAAAAATTAGTATTAATTAGTTAAAAATAGTAATTAATTTATAAAAATTATTTTATTACCTTAAATAATTATAAAACCAATTAAAACATAATACTTAACTATAATTTTAATAAAATTACACAATTACCCTAATAATTCAAAATACACATAATAATAAATAATTTCCTCAAAAATTATATAAAATCATTAAAATTATTCTTTCAACATATAATATACTAATATCAACTAAAATACATATTTAACCAATAATTTCAACAAAAATACATATTTAACCTAATTTTTCAATATTTATATAAACTATAAATATTCATAAAAATTATATAATATTCTCAATAATTAATTTCTCAATAGTAAAATTAATATCAACCTAATACAACACTAAATCAACCAATTTTATAATTTAAAAATTAATTTACGAAAATTAAATAAATAATAATAAAATATTCAAAAATTCACCAAAATTAAAATAAATTCCAAAAATTAAAGCAAAAATATATTCATGAAGCTCAAGCAACAAGGATCAACATTCGTTAAGGGAATTTTCATGAATCAACTAAAAAAATAAAAAACAAAATAGGTCAAAACCGAAAAATCGAGAAAACTCATAAGCGATCGGGCTTAAGCTCAAACGGAGCTTAAATTCGAGATCACCAAAGCTCAGAGAGTCGAAAGAGACCAACGGAGCTCAAAATGGTGGCTGGAAAACGATCGATGATGAGGGGAACTTGCTGCCACTGCTACTGCCTTTCTGTTGCTGCCAGTGACCGGAGGAGAGGAAGAAGAAGGCGGTGGCGAGTCTGGAAGGGGAGGCACAGTGATGGTTAGGGAACGAGATGGCGAGGAAGGATGCTTGCTTCTATTTTTGATATTTTTGTTTTGTATATATATATATATATATTAAAATTTTATATTATAATATAAAAGCTTTAGTTTAAATCAACCTCCAACACATATAAATATACTCATATATATATATATATACACACACACATATACAATAATATATACAAACATTAAATTAATAATAACACATCAAAAATACAATAATATAAACCATATTTATTAAATAATTTAATAATACAAATAATGTATATTAATAAAAATAAAAATAATAGAAATAATAATTCAGTAAAATTAATATTATTAAAATAATACTATCCAAAAAAATAACAATAAAAAATGTAAATTAAATGTTTAAAATAATAAGTTTCTAAAAATAATTATTTACGTAGAAAATATATTTAATCATAAAATAATAATTATTAATCACCAATAATAAAATAAATAAATATGACTTTTGAATTTTTATTAACACTCCATATCTCAATTTATATTAAAATAAACAGCCATAATGCCAAATGAAAAGTGACCAATTGAAGTAGGAATTCAGATAGCTGGTGGAACCATGCACGTGGTGCTTGCTTTAACCCATACAATGACTTGTGAAATCGATAAACATGATAAGGAAAATTAGAATTAATGAAACCCAAAGGTTGTTCCATGTATATTTCTTCCTGTAATGTGCCATGAAGAAAGGCATTAGATATGTATAGTTATCGATACACCATCTAAATGTGACTGCCAAAGAGAAGAGAGTCTGAATTGTATTATATTTAATGACTGGACTAAAGGTTCTAAGTAATTAACACTGGGTTCCTGGGTGTATCCTTTTATCAACAAGGTGAGCCTTATAACGGTCCACGCTACCTTTAGCTTTGCATTTAATTCGGAAGAGCCACTTATTTCCAACTATATTTTTATAAAGAGGACGAGGTACTAAAGTCCAAGTGTGAGTAGACATGAGGGCATCAATTCCACGAGACATAGCATCTCGCCATTCTGCATATGATTTAGCTTGATTATGTATGTTAGGTTCATGAGCTAAAAAATTTGTTGTTGTTTAGTGAGTGAGGAAGACTTGGCATTTAGGATTAGTATAGGAGTGGAGAGTTATAGAGTGTGTGTGTTAAGGCTGTGTAGGTGGTTGGGGTTCGAGTTAGTTATGTAAGTCAGTAAGAGTTTTGGTTTTAGTAGGAGGAGGTGATGGTGAGGAGTTGGTGGTTAAGGTACAGTTAGGAGAAGATAAATCAGTATTAAAATTTGGATGGGAGAGAGGAGTTATAGGTTGTTGAGGTTATTGGGTAGGTTGGGATATGGATGAGGTAGATATGGGTGAAAAAGGAGAAGAAGTAGGATTAGGATCAAGTAACATAGTTGAAGGAGCTTCAAAGTCCCAGTGAAATATGGCACTTGTAACTTGAAGCCATTGAGTAGGATCGGTTGGACATGAGGTGAGTGGACTGGTTTTATATGGAAAAATTGACTCAATAAATTTTGCATGTCTTGCCAAATAGATGCTACATGGTCAAATCTAAACAATGATAAGCATAATGGGTAGGAATTTGACCAAGATAGATATTACGAGTGGAACAAAAAGAAAACTTATGTTAATTATATGGTTTAAGAAACTAAAAAAATTGCACAATCGAATGGTTTCATGTGCAAGTAATTTTGATCTTTACCATATAGAAGTTGAAATGGGGTATGATGAAGTATGGGACTTGGTGTTTAGTTAATAGACAAAATACTCATAGTGAAAGTAAAATTCCAATATTTTAAAAGTACATTACCATGAGCTAGGAGTGCTAAGCTATTATCAACCAAATGTCAAATTTTACACTCTGAGATTCCATTTTGTTTATGTGTATATGGATAGACTATGCGATGAACAATGCTAACTAATTGAAAATATTTGTTTAGTTTCTTATACTGACCACCCCAATTAAAGAGAAATGATTTAATATGAGCATAAAATTGGTGATTGACAAGAGCTTGAAAATTAAGAAAACTAGAATAGACTTCACTTTTATTTTTAAGAAAATAAACCCAAGTGAATAAGGTGAAATCATCAACAAATAAAACAATATATCGATGACCTAAACTAGACAAAATAGGAGCAAGGCCCCAAACATCAGAAATTATTATTTCAAAAAGAATATTACTTTTATGATCAATACTAGCTAAAGGAAAACGAGACATCTTTCCTAAATCACAAGACAAACAATATTTGAAATTAAAAGAGGAACATGGTAAGTGAAAATGTTTAACTATATGAGAAATAATGTGCATGTTTTGATGTCCTAATCGTTCATGCCATTGCTAGAGAGAGGGAACTTTAAAATTGAACATATACTTCATGTTTAGGCGAAGAAGATATAGGCCATTCTCAATGAGTCCTTAGAGGAGCACCTTCTTAATGTACCGATCCTTCATAAGAAAATAGGTTAGATGAAATTCAAAGGAGCAACGGTTGTCAGTAGAAAATTTTTTAACATACAATAATTTTTTAACTATTTTAGGAACATGTACCATATTTTTTAGGACAAGCATACTAGTAGTAAAAAAAAGAGAAGTGGCACCCGTATTGACTATGGTAAGTCCTTCACCATTGCCAATATGGAGATAATAATTACCTTTGTATGCATCAGTGATTTGCAAGGTGGAAAGGTCATGAGTGATGTGATTTTTCAAGCCTATGTCAAGGACCCAAGTCGGTTGTTGAACTTAACCATAAATAGGATTACTATAAGATTGATTGAAAGTGGGATCAGCATAAGAATAGTAAACCAGTGGAGTGTAGACCGATTGAGTAGAAAAAAATTTTCTTGAGTATCATTGGTGACACTTATCAATAATATGGTTGTGTCATCCATAAATCTAATAAGGGGCATGGCAATGATGGGGATGATAGCCATTGTTTGGAAAGCAATCTGGTGGATGTTGAGGAATAGGCAAGAAAGGAGCAAAAGATCCTCGAACTGCAACATAAGCAAGAGGAGGGTCTTGAGATGCTTTGAGAAAGATTTTATGAGCCATAAGTTAGCCATGAAGTTCATTAAATGGGACAGGATCAGGTCTAAGATTTAATGTCATAATAATGCTGTGAAAATCACCCCAAATATTGTGATATACTATGGCATTAAACTCAGCAAAGGTGAGTTGTCTTCTGACATAACCAAGCTCATCTGATAAAGCCTTGGCTTTTTACAAATATTTAGAAATGGAGATGTCATTTTTTTTAATTCCTACAGCTCAATATGAAGTTAGAGCTATCTATTCTATACAACAAAGTTAAAAGCTCAAGCTAATGCATCCCAAACAACATAGGATGAAAAAATATTAATGATATAAGAAAACATATGTTCAATAAGAGATGATAAAATCCAAGAGAGAAGAAACTGATCTTTTTTAAACTAAAGAGCATAATTTGGATTTGAACAATAGGATTGGTAGTTGAGGGATTAGTTTTTAGAGGTGCAGTAGAGGTTCCATCAATAAGGCCATGTAAATCTTGGAAATGGAGGTAATGGTGGTCAAATTAAACCCTAGTCTCTAAGACTAAGTATAGAGTAAGTAGGGTGTCGAACACTAGGGAATTCAAAGTAAATTTTGTATTAACTAGATAAATACTTGGATGGATAGGCAAACGATATTAAAATAATATTAATTTGTTCTAACTAACTTAAAGTTACTAATTACTAATTGCATTAATTAAATTAATTATACTAATAATGATTTTAAGAAACGAATTTTAGAACTACAATTCATAATTAATCAAAGAACTATAATAATTAATAAACACATGCAATAATTCAAGAATATGACCTAAAATCCTTAAGAGCAACTTTTGTTCTCAAATAAGGGTATTTCCATTTAGAGTCTACAAGCACTCTCATGTTATTGTAGAGATAAACAAAAACCAAGAAGTTTCATGCCAATTCTTTGACCCCTTAAAGTGGATTTCTTGTCTCCAAGTACTTTCCTATCCTTTAAGTGAATTTAATTGTATTTCCACTAAAAATTACAACTCTTGCTGTGAATCATACATGGTGATCAAGCATATATAACATTATTAAGCACTCAATTGAAATCAAATCATTCATGTATTATAAAGAAAATAAAGATGTAGTTTATAAGGTCAATTCATCCTTATAATTGTAATAAACAAGAAATTAGTCAAGAAACATATTAATAAACATAAAGTAAACTAAATATATGAAAAGAGAAAAAGAGACAGAAAATATGTTGATGAAATCTCCAATCCTCTTCAAGTAATTACTTGATATCTTTTCTAATAAAAAAACTCTTTTAATCTCTTCCTATTATCATGTATTTATAGGCTTCTCATCATCCTAGTTTGTGCTCCTTTCGAATAGATGTAAATGGGAAAAGGTGCCTTGAAGGGGTGTACAGGACAAGTCAGCACCATTGTGCCGAGTTAGGCTTAATTCAGCACACTTATTTTCTGTAATGACTCGGCACCACTGTGCCAAGTCAACACGGTCTTCTGCCCTTTAATATATAGTTTATGATGACTCGGCACACTCATGTCAGCACTATTATCTGTTGTCCTTAGTCATCCCCTTAGTGATAGGTTGGCACGCTCCTCTTGTTGCTTCTTTTTGCTTTCCTAGCACCATTCTTCATTATAAAGTGTCCAAACGCACTTCCATGCATGGATTAAACATAAAAAAAAACTTACAAAACATAAAATTAATATAAGGACAACATAAATAAAAGAAATAAAAATAACGATGTATAATTAAACAAATTTAAATAAAAACTCCTGAAAATTAAATCATAACTACCCTAAAGAACTATGCTATTTTATATTATAACAAACTCCCTAACACTTAGACCTTGTTTACCCTTAAGCAAGAGGTAAAGATCTAAGTGGGAAAGTAACAAAAATCTTTTATCTTCTCTAAAATAAATTTAGCTATCCAAATGTCAAGACTCAAACCGGGGAGTCATGACCGGCACTAGAGAACGAAAATTCTTTCAAATTTAGAACCCATATCAAACCTTAAAATAAAAACAAATGCCAATATATTATAAAAATACACTAGAATTAAAATTTTATTATTATAAAAATAAATCTTTATATTATAACATAATAAAAATATCTTTATACAATATTTGAATACAAGATCTTTAACTAGTACAACACACTACTACCACAATAACACTAATACTATAGTGATTACTAAAATATAAGAAAATGACAGTTCAGTATTTACATAAATCAGCCGAAGAAGAAAGAGTTCGGTGAAGAATACTATAAAGAAGGTCTGAAGTAGATACTAAAAAAAAATATTGAGGGGAGTCAGATCTCATTGAGTGAATTATTATAATATATATACATGCAACCTAAATGTAATATCCCGTGTTTTTAAAATATTTTTACATTGTACCAGGATATGCAGTGTTAATAATTTCTGTACATTATATGATATTTTTACGAGTTAATATGTATTTAAAATCTATTTTTATTACGGTGTATTATTTTCAGTGTTTCACGTAAAATTTTCCCGGGACTTGCATTTTCGGGGAAATTTTCACGTAAACAATGTATTATTAATTATTTTAAATATATTTACGGACTTGCATGAACTCATACATATTTTTAAATTATTAAATAAAGCTTGTGTGTGTATATTTATTTAATTAGGGTTTATTATTACCCTAATATTTTATTAAGTATTTAATTGTTTTATTGTTATTTAATTAATTTTATTTAGTATAAATTATTAAAATATTAAATTTTATGTGTGTGGTGTATATTTGATGTGTGTAATTTAATATTATTTTAATATATAGTATAAAGTATATATATATACATATATTTGTCAAAAATCAAAAAGTTTGGAAAATTACAAAACTGCCCCCGACTTCTTCTTCTTCCTCCCGATTCTTCCCTTCTCCATTTCCGATCGCTGCCGTGTCATTTCTTCATCGTGGGTGTGCCGTCCGGTGTGCCACCGTCTTCCCCGACCAATTTCACCGCCTGAGGAGGCCGTTTCCGGCGTCTGGAGATCGATTTTGGCCGGAGAAGCCGAAAATCGATCCACTGTCGATCACGCCGATTCCGGCCATAATTTTTGACACCGCCAGTCTCTTTCTTCTCCTTGAGCTCCGGTGAGTGTGATTCTAGCTTTGGTTTGAGCTAAAATGGTCTAGAATTGCTTAGGTTTCGATTTTGTCAATTTCGGCCTATTAGGGTTTTTGATTTTTTTGAGCTTTGAATTGATTGATTCATGAAAACTTCCTTCACAAATGTTGTTCCTAGTAGCTTAATCTACATGTATGAATTTTTGTAGAATTTTTGGAGATTTTTTGGATTTTTGGGTATTTTTGAATATTTTAATATTATTTTCTAATTTTCAGAAATTAATTATTTAAATTATGAAATTGGAGTTTATGGTTGAATTAGGTGTTGAAATGAATTATAGGAATTTATTTGGAATTTTTATGAATTTCTAAGTATTTATTTTGAATTATTGAAGTTTATGGAATTTTGGAAAAATTAGGTTAATTATGTTTTTATTTGAATTTAATTGATTAATTGAGTTTAATTATTGATATTATTGATAAATATGTTTAGAAAATTAATTTTAGATAATTGTATGATTTTTGGTGAATTTTTGAAGTAATTTAAGTATATTTATATATATAGGGGTATTTTGGTAATTTTACCCTAAATTGTCTAAAAATGTAATTTAATTGGTTTTATTAGTTATTTAAGGTATAAAAATGATTTCTACAAAACATTTAGTATTTTTAACTAATTAAAACTATTTTTCGTGAATTATTTTCAATTTAATATATAATATACGATTTTTCTAATAAAATGAGTTTTAATCGATTTTTACAATGTTTCAAGGTTAATTATGTAATTTTTACCTATGAGATGTATTACTATGTTGTGAGGATATTTTTGGTATATCTGGAATTGTTCTGTGATTGTGGACCCCGGTCGACAGATTGTAGTCTGGAGTCCGACCGAGGGGTTGTGGATTTTTGTTGAGCTTGTATTTCGAAGTGTGTTTCTTTGCAGGGTCAGCTCTACTCTTTTGAGTAGAGAGATGTCCATTTTACAGGGGAGGTTCTGTCGGATTTTTGGTAGAATTCTCGTAAAACGTGATGTCCAGTCGAACCCTAATTTCCGATTCTGTGTTTAATACTCTAGATTGAATTCTAGGATTTCTGTTAGGTTTACTCTGATATCGGTTATTTATTTCTTGTTTAGTTGCGCCGAGACCGAGGGCTAGTGGACCAGGCCCGTCGGACCTGTCTCGTGGAGCGCATTAGGTGAGTTACTATATTATATATATATGCTTAGGGTGCATGATTTAGAAATGCATGTTTTATGTTGATTAAATATGCATAAATAATTTGATTATTTCTTAAGTTTACATTAAGTATATTTTTGGTTTATTTTTGGTATATAATAAATTATATACATGTTTTATTAATAAAATATATTTAAAATGTTTTTAAATATATTTTTAGTTTAATTTATGATTTTGATTGGATTTATTTGATATATATATATACTCGAAATATAACTGGTTTACGTTTGGTATATTTCCAGTATATATATGGTTTATATTGTTGTTTTATTTAAATTCATGCATCATTTAATTGTGAATGAATGTTTTATATTTAATGATGAAGGATATCAATAGAACGTGCTACCTAGTGGGCAGCACTAGGACCGAGTACGTACCGGTACGCCTATAGCTTTAGGCTATGTTACTAACTATTTGTGGATATTGGTTTGATATGATTATTGATATGTGAGATGTGGTTTGGAGGTGTGATTGCTGGAGCTCGGTTGACCAAGTGTCTCGGGGCCAATCACACTGGCAGTCAGACTGCTGGAGCTCGGTTGACTTAGTGTCTCGGGGCCAGTCTACTGTCCATATGGATTAAGTGGATATATTTGGAATAAGTGAGCCTGTATGGCCAGAGTGTTGTTTAACACTATTTCTGAGGTTGCGATATTCTAGGGTTCTATGTGATCCTTCATAAAAGATGATTTTCAGATAAATTATATAAAAATGATTTTGTTGCATCTGTGTGTAATTGCCTGTATATATACATATTATATATACTGTTGACTGTATGCATTATCACTTAGTGTGTATGTATATATATTATAGTAATTCACTCAGTGAGGTCTGACTCCCCTCCGTTGACTATTTTTCAGGAGAGTCAACTTCCTCAGACCTCAGTAGCAGGTCGATACGCCGGATTTCTTCCGCCCCGGCTTCTTTATGTAAATTATATACTTGAGTCTTATTTATTTTATCTAGACACTGCAGTAGTTGTGAATTAAAGTATTGGATTTCATGTATTTTATTTAAAGAGATGTATTATGTTGAAACTGGATTTGTATTAAAGACTATATATATGTGATGAGATGAGATGAGATTTAAATCCAGTTGATGAAAATGATATTATGATTATTTTTATTTCCGCTGCATATAATATTGTTATTGTTATTATTGCATGATTTATTTTATTTTTAGGCTTACTACGGGTTCCGGATTCGAAAGAATTTCCGTTCTCTAGCGCCGGTCATGGCCCCTGTTTTGGGTCGTGACACTAAAGTCATATACAATTAAGCATCAGTATTATATATATATATATATATATATATATATATATATAACACATGCATTTCATGCAGATGCTAAAATCCACTTTTATATAATAATAGATGCAAAAAAATTTATTTTGGATGAAGGATCGGAGCAGAACCCTAAAATATTACGCAACCTCAATCATTGAATCTCACTAGCCGACAGGCTCACTTAATTTCAAAATATTTCTCTTTTCCATTTTTGGACAGTAGACTAGCCTCGAGACACTAAGTCAACTGAACTCCTGCAATCTCACTATCGACGTGATTGGTCCTGAGACACTAAGTCAACCGAGCTCTCGCAATCACACCATTCACTCACAGCAAACCTCGATAATCAATTAATCAAGTCTCACATTAATAATTTCATAATATCAATCCTAAAAATCTAAAGCACTGGTGCGCACACAATCCTAGTGCAATCCACTGGTAACACGTTTTATTGTTATCCTTCAAATAAATCTTATAATTATTAAAAATAATGAAGTACATAATTTAAACATGGTAGGATCACAAATGCACAACTTCTCGGGTTAGGCCCGCAAAAAACGTAATTTACCCAACTAAGAACTAAAATACACAAAAATCAGTAATTTAATAATAAATATTAAAAATTACTAAAATCCATAAAAAATAAATAAAATATGCCAATACAATTTAGTTGAATAACAAAAACATTAAAGATAATTTATTTTCAAATTAATTAATAAAATCTCAAATAGAATTAAATAATATTAGTTAAAATTCAATTTTTCAAATATTCGAAATTAAATAGCATAAAGTTCAATTAATTATTTAAATTACTCAATTATATAATAAAAATAGCTAAAAATCTATTTTAATCATAAAAGTAATAAAAAAAGCTATTATTTAAGTATAATTTTGAAAATTATTATTAATTAACTAAAAATAGTAAATAATTCATAAAAATTATTTTAATTCTATTTATTATTCAAAAAATATCTAAAACATACTAATTAACAATAATCTCAATTAAAATACAAAATTTACTAATTCTTTCCAAAAATTACCATAATATTAAATATTTTCCGAAAATTAACCAAAATTACTATAACTTTGTAAAAATTTATTTTCTCATTTCTAAAGCTTAATGTTTATATTAAATATACTAATTAGCATTATTTTCAATAAAAATAAAATAATTAATAAAATTTACCTTATTTTTCAAAAACACAATTTTATTCATAAACTAAATAAATTTATGACCAAAAATCTAAAATTAATTTCACCAAACTTCCTTCACAAACTATAATCTAAATAATTCAAACAATATTCTAAAAATATTAAAATTTTCTAGCGTAGGTCACCAGAACAGTGACTCACCGAAAAACAAAAATACGAAAACTTTAAATAATTCAGAAAAATCAAACAAAAATATATTTAGGTAGCTATTGGTGCACACAATCATATTCCCAAAGGAATTAAGCATAAATAAAACCATTTCAAACTCAACAAAAATCAAAACCTAAATTGACCTCAACTAAAACTTGAGTATAAAATGATTACCAAACATCCTAAGCTTGAAACAATTAAAGATTCGGCTTGCTGGGACCAAGAGGAGTTGAACAAGCTCGAAACCACAAGCTTTCTCCACCAGAAACCATTGTCAGTGATGCTGCTAGCTGCTGTTGCATTGACAAAAACAGGGGGATTCAAGCTTACTGACGATGGCGGAAGGGAAGGGAAGAAGGGAGGTAATGTTGGTGAGGTGATGGTGGCAGAATGGTGTCTCGGGTGGTGGTTGGCGGTGGCACTGTGTGCTTTTGCAAATCACATAAAGAAAGAAAGAGAAGGGAAAGAGAAGAAAAGGCAAGAGAGAGAGGAAGGAAAAAATTTTGGGTTTTTATATTATATTTTTTAAAAAATAATAATGAAAAAGAAAAAAAATTAGACATATATATAAAATAATAATAATAATAATAACAATATTGTCAAATGAAATAATTACTTTCTAATTAAATCCACCTCAAATACTAAAATATTTAAAATATAATAAATCAACATTATTCATAAATAATAACAATAATTTTATTATTATATAATATATTACAATAAATTGAACTTCTAAATCTCAATTTAATATTAATACCACAATAAAATAAAATAATTACTAACACTAGAATTTAATTAAATTACACAAAATAATCATAATATTTAAAAATTTAACATATTTATTAACACTGCATATCTCATAATTTAATTTAATAATTTATAAAAAATATCAGATTATAACAATCTTCAGCCCTTACAAAAATTCGTCCTCGAATTTTCAAATACAAGAACTTAAAACAGGAATTCATCGAGAAAAAAGGTAAGGGAATGCAACCCGCATCTTAGCCTCAATTTACCACGTGTGTTCCTCTACATTGTTGCTCCTCCACAACACCTTAACCATCGAGATCTACTTTGAATGCAACTGATAAACTTGATAGTCCACTATCGTAACTAGCTCTTCCTCGTACGTTAGATCTTCGTTCACCTCCACATTCTCAGGCTACAACACGTGAAAAGGGTTCGAAATATACTTCCTCATCATCAAGATATGGAACACTAGATGCACTTATGACAAATTTGGAGGCAAAGCCAACCGATATGAAACTATGCCCACTCTCTCCAGAATTTCGAATGGTCCAATATAATTCGAAGCTAATTTCCCCTTCTTTCTAAACCTCATCACACCCTTCATTGAAGACACCTTTAGAAACACATAGTCTCCAACCTGAAACTCCACATCTCTGCACTTTGGATCTGCACAGCTCTTCTGTCTGTTAGCTGCAGTTTCTAATCTTCTTTTGATCATAGCAACCTTCTCAGTTGCATCTTGAATAATCTCAGGTTGAGTCAACGCTCTCTCTCCAATCTCATCCCAATATAAAGGAGATCTACACTTCCTTCCATACAGAGCTTCATATGGTACCATTTCAATATTGCTATGTGTCATGACCCAAACTGGGAGTCATGACCGGTGCTAGGGAATGGAAATTCTTTCGAATCTAGAACCCATAGCAAGCCTTAAGAATAAAAAGCATGAAATAAATAAATAAAAATACACCAGAATTAAAACTTAAGTCGATATAAAAATAAATACTTAACTATCATATCATAAAATAAAAATATTTTCATACAATATTCAGAGAAAGGTCTTATACTAAAACAACATTCTACAGAAACAAAAGCACTACTATTGCAATTTTCTAAAACACAATAAAGTTCAGATAAATAATTTACATAATCTAGCCGGAGTTGAAGAAGTTCGATGTAGGGGTCTACTATTGAGGTTTGATGATGAGAAATCTCCTAAAAAAATATTGAGGGGAGTCAGACCTCACTGAGTGAATTATTATAATATATATACATGCAATCTAAAACATATACAATCAGGCATCAGTATATATATATATATATATACACACATGCATTTCACACAGATGCTAAAATCCACTTTTATATATATTGAATGCAAAAAACATTTATTTAGGCGAATGATCAAATAGAACCCTAAAAAAAATCACAACCTCAAACAAATATCTCACTAGCCATGTAGGCTTACTTAATTCCAAATAAATTCTCTTATTCCATTTTGGACAGTAGACTGGCCCTTAGACACTAAGTCAACCGAGCTCCTGCAGTCTCACTGTTAGTGTGATTAGCCCCGAGACACTAGGTCAACTGAGCTCCAGTAACCACACTAATCACTTATATCAAATCTTAAATAATCAATCAATTAAATTCTCCTCAAATAATTCTCACAATACAAACCTTAAAATCTAACGAACCGGTACATACACAGTCCTAGTGCAGCCCACTAGGTAGCACATTCTATTGATATCCTTTGAATAAAATTGCATATTTATGGAAAATATGAATGCATAATTAAACATAAATAACATTCATAACAATGAAATATACCATATATATACCAAAAATATACTAAATATATTTCAAGTATATATATGTTATATATAACCAAAATCAACCATAAATATATAAAAAATATACCGAATATATATGACATATATATACCAAATATATACTAAAAACAAATCAAGCATATATGTTGCAAATATATCAAATATACCAAAAATATACTTATTCATTTAATAAAATAATTCATGTTAAAACATGAAAAATCATAATCATGCATCTACATGCAATGTATATATAAAATAATAACTCATATGCTCCTCGAGACTGGCTCGACAGTCTCGGTCCAATAGACTTCGGTCTCTGCACAACTAGAAAATAAAAAATAATAATAAATCAGAATAAATTTCTAACTTATACTTCCAAAGAGACTCGATCTAGGAATACAAAACTCAGACAAACACATAAATTCATGATCGACCCGACATCACATTTTATGAGAATTCTATCAAAAATTCAACAGAACCTCCTCTGCAAAACGGATATCTCTCTACTGACAATAGAACCGATCCTGTAAGGAAAACACACTTCTAATACACAAGGCTCAACACCTTGGGTTGGGATCTTGAACTGCATAATTTCCCAACCGAAATTCATAATTCACCAAAAATACAAATAAAATAATAAATACACTAAAAATTATTAAATTCCATAAATATCCATAAAATACCAATATATAATATATTTAAACATTAAAATACTAAATACCATTATTTTCACAATAATTAAATAAAATTCTCAAATAATAATAGAATATTAATAAAAAATCAAGTTTTTTAATAATTTCATATAAAATAGTAAAAATTCAATTTTATATATTCAAATAGCTTAAATATATATTAAAAGTAATTAAAAATCCATTTAATCACCAAAATAGTAAATAATATATTATTTGAAAATAAATTTTAAAAATTAATATTAATTAATTAAAAATAATAAATCATTTATAAAAATCATTTTAATATCCTATAATATTATAAAATCATCTAAAACACATTATTTAACAATAATATCCACAAAAATACATAATTAACCTATTCATACAAAATTCACATAATACAAATAATATTCTCAAAAATTATATAAATTCACTAAAAATTATTTTAATAATTCTAAAATTATTAACTCAAATTACTAACACTAATTTAACTAAATTTCCATTAAAAATAATTAATTAACATAATTATCAAAAATTCAATATTTAATATTAAAATAATCAAAAATTACCCAAATTTCAAGTTAATTCAAAAAAATAAAAAATATATTTTTGAGAAGCTAAAGCTACCACAAATAATTTTTGTGAAGCAAGATTTCATGAATCAATCAATATCAAGCTCAAAAAAAAAATCCTAAAACACATAAACTAAAAATCAAAGATATCTAAAAATTGAAAGGATTTGAACTCAAACGGAGCTCGGAAATGGACTCATTAGAGCAAGAGCGTTCAAATGAGACCAATTTAAGGAGCTAAGGTGGCCAGAATCCTCACTTGCGACAATGGAAGCTTCTCTCGGCAAGGTTCAGCGCGGGCGATTTTCGACATGCTCAGGCGACTCTGCTAGCGGCGGATGGTGGTTGGAGGTGACTGGAAGTGGTGGCGATTATTGGTGATGGCTGGGGAGGCTCCGATGACATAGGGAAGGTCTCAGAGGAAGAAGAAGAAAAAAAGAAGAGAGAAAGAAAAAGACTTTGACCCGATTCTACTTTTTGACTTTCCTTTTTTAAAAATTTTGAAATGACTAAAATGCCCTTTAATCAAAACAATAATAAAGATAATAATAATAACAATAATAATCATCATAATAATAATAATGGTATTAACAATACTAAGACTAATAATAACAACAACTTTAATGCATTTAAGTAATAAAACCCTTTAAATAAATTATTTTACATAAAAAAATTCTTAGAATAAAATAAATAAATAATATTAGCAAATAATAACAATAATATATAAATAAAATTTAAAATTATTAACACTACATATTTCAAAATAGTTTAATATTATTTAAAATACAGGGTCATTACACTATGGTAGTTGTTATTATAAGTAAACTTTACCAATGGTAAATAATTATCCCAATTACCTCCAAGATCTAATACACACATCCTCAAGTGTCTGGATCGTCCTTTCAAATTGATCATCTGTCTAGGGGTGAAAAGCAGTACTGAAATCAAGCTTGGTTCTCATTACTTCCTACAACTTCTACTAAATTCGAGAGGTAAACACTGAACCTCTATTAGATACAATGAAAACAAGCACTCCATGAAGGCACATAATATGCTTAAAATACAGCTTAGCCAACTTGGCTATAAAATAAGTAGCTTTAACTAATAAGAAGTGACCTGATTTAGTTAACCTGTCCACAATCACTTAGATGGAATTGTATCCATCCTTCGAACGAGGTAACCTAGTCACAAAATCTACAGTAATTCTCTCCCATTTTCACTCAGGAATAGGAAGAGGATGAAGCTTCCCAGAGGGCTTCGAATGCTCAGCTTTTACCTGTTGACACATTAAGCACTTAAAAACATAATTAATTACATCCTTCTTCAATCCATCCCACCAGTACAAATCTCGGATGTTATGGTACATCTTAATAACTCCTGGATGTACACTGTAAACTACAGAATGTGCTTTTTCAAGGATCTCTTCTCCCAAATTATCCACATCAGGAACGCATAATCTACCACTGATCTATAAAACACCTTCATCATCGAGTGTAAAATTAATGAACTTCCTTTTACGAACATTCTCCTCAAGCTTTGCTAAAATAGGATCTCGACCCTAAGCTGCCTTAATCCTATCTCTCAACACTTATCTGAATCTAAATTGAGCTAGCAATCCACCTGATATGTTAATCTTCATCATCAACCCCTAATCCACTAACTGGTCCAACTCTTGGATCAAAGGTCTCCTCTCTACACTAATGTGAGCAAAATGACCTAAGAACTTCCTAATCAAGGCATCTACTACCACATTAGCCTTGCCTGGATGGTATAGAATATCACAATCATAATCCCTCAGTAATTCCAACCATCTCCTTTACCTCAAGTTCATATCTCTTTGCTATAAAATGTACTTCAGGCTCTTGTGATCTGTGAAAATCTCACAAGTCACCCTATACAAATAATGTCTCAAAATCCTAAGAGCAAAGATCATTTTAGCCATCTTTAGGTCGTGTGTAGGATTATTCTGTTCATGCTTCTTTAATGGCCTCGAAGCATAAGCTATCACCCTACCATTCTACATCAACACACAACCTAGGCCAACTCTAGAGGCACCAAAATACATAGTAAATTTGCCTTCCCCTATTAGGTAAGGTCAGAACTGGAGCTGTGATCAACTTCTCTCTCAGTAACTGAAAACTGTTCTAACAAGCATCTGACCATATAAACTTCACATTCTTTTAAGTTAGGCAAGTCATAAGAGCTACAATTCTCAAGAAATTTTGCACAAATCTCTTATAATAACCAGCCAAACCCAGGAAACTTTAAATCTCTATGACTGATGTCGGTCTGGGCCATTCAAACACTGCTTCAATCTTTTATGGATCAACCTGAATATCATCTTTAGACATTATATGTCCAAGGAATGTAACACTCTCCAACCAAAAATCACACTTAGAGAATTTAGCACAAAGTTGATATTCTCTCAGTGTCTGCAGTACTGTCCTCAAGTGATATACATGCTCTTCCATACTCTTCGAATACACCAATATATCATCAATGAATACTACCATAAATGGTCTGAATACCTTGTTCATCATATCCATAAAAGTATTGGGTGCATTAGTTAACCCAAACCAGAAACTCATAATGACTATATCAAAAGTGAAATGTCATTTTAGGAACATCAGCTTCACTAATCCACAATTGATGATAACTCGACCTCAAATCAACCTTGGAAAAGAACAGTGCACCCTGAAGTTGATTAAACAAATCATCTATCCTCGGAAGAGGATACTTGTTCTTCATTGTCACCTTATTTAGCTCTCTATAATCAATGCACAATCTCAGTGTACCATCCTTCTTCTTTACAAAAAATATTGGTGCACCCCAAAGAGAAACACTAAGTTTAATGAAACCCTTGTCCAAAAAATCTTGCAACTGCTCCTTCAATTCCTTTAACTCTGTAGAAGCCATTCTGTAAGGCGACATCAAAATAGGAGTTGTGTTTAGGACCACATCTATACATAATTCGATCTCTCTGTAAGGTGGTAAACCTAGTAACTCCTCAAGAAAAATGTCAGGAAACTCATAAGCTATTGAAACATCTATGAGAGACAGCTTCTCCACTGAAGTAACCCTGACTAGTGCCAAGTATCCCTGTCAGCCTTTCCTCCGCATCTTCTTAGCCATTATAGCAAAAATAAGATTCTAAGGTGCAGAACTCTTATCACCCATAAACTTAAACTCTTTTTCATCCAGAATTCTAAAAATCACCTCTTTACTCTGACAATCTACAACGGCATAGTGCTGAGATAACCAATCCATACTAAGGATTACATCAAACTCCATCACATTTAACAATTCCAATTTTACTGACAATTCTTTGCCTCCTACTAACATAAGACGTCTAGAAAGAACCACATCAGTGTCTAACGAATCACTTAGAGAAGTGATAACAGATAAAGGAAATGTCATCCTCAAAGTTTGCCAGCATGACTTTAAAGAAAAAACATAGGACACGAAAGAATGTGTGGCACCCGTATTAATCAAAACTCTAGCATCCAAGTAACATACTAGAATTATACCTGTAACAACGGCTTTAGATGCCTGAGCATCTTGCTGGGTGAGGGTGAAAACTCTGGCTTAACCTCGGCCTCCTACTAACTGGTGGAAGCCTGACCAAACTTGGCACCTCCTCTACTACCTCTGTCATGCCCTTGCTAGGCTACAAGTTGCGATATACTCAGATGCTAAGCTTGAGGCAAATGATAAAGAGCTAAAATTGAACTAGCAATGGATTGCTGTTGATAGCCAGAATATGGACATGCTCTAATAGAATGCCCCATCTGTCCACATCTCAAACAAGCTCCAGGAGTTATGTAGCACGGTCCCTGATGGACTCTCCCACATATCTGACAAGCACTAGTTGCTAATCCCGTGTTGCCATAACCCGAACTCTGACCACTGCTACTACTGGTAGCACCAGAATCAAATCTAATTGGTCTATACAATCTACCATGACCATGTCTACTACTCCTATGGACTCTCTACTGAGGTCTTTAGCTCTGCTAATAAGATCCTCTCTACCGACTGCTAGAGCCAATTTAAAAGGTGGTGTATTGAGTGCTCTGCGATCCTCTTGACTAAACACCTCCCAACTACTAGTAATCATGCATAACTCCCTGTCTGACCAATTTGAGCTCTATGTCCTTGACCAACTCTATCACAAACTTAAGAGTAAGGCCTGCAGTAGGCAACCCAGCGAATGTAGAACCTAGTCTGGTAACGTATATAGTGAATGTGAAGTACCAATCTCTTAGTAAGTCCTTTGCATATTGTCCCAGCCTAAGGAACTCTCTAGTGTACTCCTCTACTAACCTGTCACCTCTGGTGTACTCCTCTAACTCATCTGCATAGGCTCTAGGTAGAAACGCCTCATGAATCTCTCTCAAAACTAAGCCTAGGCGAGTGTCGTCATGTGCGGTTGGATGACCTGAACAAACCAATCTAAGGCTAGCCCCTCAACAGACAACTTGACTATTATGATCCTCTGATACTCAATGTGAGCAGTCTAAGTCCTTTTCTCAATGGCATGTAGAAAATCTAAAGGGTCTATAGTCCCTTTGAATGATATCCTGCCAACTCTGGCATAAAACAATACTACCTTAGGGTTGGACATTCCTTGTTGATAACCAGGCTACATATGCAGTGCGGCTGGAGGTATAGTAGCTTCCTCAAACTCTTGCTCTATAGGTTCCTCATCCTATAGCTCTCTCTGCCTACAACGACCTATCGCTCCTCGAGGTCTACCTCTACCTCTACGTCTACACTTGACCGGCAGCTTCGGAGGTAAAACCTCATCCTAAAAGGACTCATCATCCTCAGCCTCAATAACTGGTGTAGCGACAAGTGCCCATCTCCTTATTCTAAAAAGACAAAAACCAATGAAATTTAGGTAAATTAGACAACAACAATAACAAATAACGAATAGACATCCTAACGATTACATGAAAAACTAAATCAAGAAAAACTAATCGAAGACATAATCGAACCTAATTTACTGCAGTAGTTTCAAAGAAAACACAATTCTGATAACCTAGGTCCACAACACTAAAAACCTAAGCTTTAATATCAACTTTATCAAGACCCAAACCGAGGAGTCATGACTAGTGCTAAGGAACAAGAATTCTTTCAAATCCGAAACCTGTAGCAAGCCTTAAAATAAAAACATATGCAAATATATTATAAAAATATGCCAGAATTAAAACTTTATTATTATAAAAATAAATCTTTATATTATAACATAATAAAAATATCTTCATACAAGATTCAAATACAAGATCTCTAACTAGTACAACACACTACTACCACAATAACACTACTACTGCAGTGATTACTAAAATACAAGAAAATAACATTTCAGTATTTACATAAATCATCCATAGAGGAAAGAGTCCAGCAAAGAGTACTAAGAGGAAGGTCTCAAGTAGATCCTGAAAAAAATATTGAGGGGAGTTAGACCTCATTAAGTAAATTATTATAATATATATAAATGCAACCTAAAGTCATATACAATTAAGCATCAGTATAATAATAATAATAATATATATATATATATACACATACATGTGTTTCGTACAGATGCTAAAATCCACTTTTATATAATGATAGATGCAAAAAAATTTATTTTAGGTGAAGGATCAGAGTATAACCCTTAAATATTATGCAACCTTAATCATTGAATCTCACTAGCTGACAAGCTCACTTAATTCTAAAATATTTCTCTTTTCCATTTTTGGACAGTAGACTGGCCCTAAGACACTAAGTCAACCGAGCTCCTGCAGTCTCACTATCGGCGTGATTGGCCCCGAGGCACTGGGTTAACCGAGCTCTTGTAATCACACCATTCACTCACAGCAAGCCTCGATAATCAATTAATCAAGTCTCACATTAATAATTTCATAATATTAATCCTAAAAATCTAACACACTGGTGCGCACACGGTCCTAGTGCAGCCCACTAGGTAGCACGTTCTACTACTATCCTTCAAATAAATCTTATAATTATTAAAAATAATGAAGTGCATAATTTAAACATTATAGCATCTATTTTCATAGTAATATACCAAATATAAACCAAACATATATATATAATCATTCAATAAAATAACTCATACTTAATTACATTATAAAAATATGGATGCTCATAAATATGTATTCTACATGCAATGCATATATATAATAATAACTCATAGTTGTACGCTCTTTTAAAAGAGATAGATTGGTCTAGTCCGGAAGGCCTCGGTCTCAGCGCAACTATAAAAAATAGATTAATAATAATAATATTTGAATCGAAATCCTAATTCTATACTTTTTAGAAATTCTAAAGAATGACTCAATCTAGGACACGATATGACCAAAAATTAAAAACTTAAGACGACCTGATGTCACATTTTACGAGAATTCTACCAAAAATTTGCCAAAATCTCATATGTAAAACGGACATCTCTCTACTAAAAGTAAAGTCAATCCTACATGCAAACACACTTCAATATTCACAAAAGCACAACTTCTCGGGTTGGACCCCCAAAAAACACAATTTATCCAACCGAGAACTAAAATACACAAAAATCAATAATTTAATAATAAATATTAAAAATTACTAAAATCCATAAAAAAATCAATAAAATACACCAATACAATTTATTTGAATAACAAAAACATTAAAGATAATTTATTTTCAAATTAATTAATAAAATCTCAAATATAATTAAACAATATTAGTAAAAATTTCATTCTTCAAATATTCAAAATTAAATAGCATAAAGTTCGATTAATTATTTAAATTACTCAATTATATAATAAAAATAGCTAAAAATCTATTTTAATCATAAAAGTAATAAATAAGCTATTATTTAAGTATAATTTCAAAAATTATTATTAATTAGCTAAAAATAGTCAATAATTCATATAAATTATTTTAATACTATTTATTATTCAAAAATTATCCAAAACATACTAATTAACAATAATTTCAATTAAAATACAAAATTTACTAATTTTTTCCAAAAATTACCATAATATTAAATATTTTCTGAAAGTTAACCCAAATTACTATAAATTCGTAAAAAAATTATTTTCTCATTTCTAAACCTTAATGTTTATATTAAATATACTAATTAGCATTATTTTCAATAAAAATCAAATAATTAATAAAATTTACCTTATTTTTTAAAAATACAATTTTTTATATAAACTAAATAAATTCATAACCAAAAATTTAAAATTAATTTCATCAAATTTCCTTCACAAACTATAATCTAAATAATTCAAACAATATTCTAAAAATATTAAAATTTTGCGGCGTGGGTCACCGGAACAATGACTCACTGGAAAACAAAAATACAAAAACTTCAAATAATTCAGAAAAATCAAACAAAAATATATTTAGGTAGCTCTTGATGCACATAACCACATTTCCAAAGGAATTAAGCATGAATCAAACCATTTCAAGCTCAACAAAAATCAAAACCTAAATTGACCTAAACTAAAACTTGAGTATAAAATGATTACCGAACATCCTAAGCTTGAAACAATCGAAGATTCAGCTTGCTGGGACCGAGAGGAGTCGAACAAGCTCGAAACAGTATGCTTTCTCTACCCGAAAACATCGCCAATGATGCTGCTAGCTGCTGTTGCATTGACAAAAATAGGGGGATTCGAGCTTACTGACGATTATTATTTTCAAATAAAAAAATTACTTTATAATTAAATCCACCTTAAAATATTAAAATATTTAGAATAGAATAAATTAATACTATTTACAAATAATAACAATAATAATATTATTCAATAATATATAACAATAAATTGAACTTTTAAATCTCAATTTAATATTAATACCATAATAAAATAAAATAAGTACCAACACTAGAATTTAATTAAATTACACAAAATAATCATAACATATAAAAATTTAAAATATTTATTAACACTGCATATCTCATAATTTAATTTAATAATTTATAAAAAAAATATCAGGTTATAACACCAAACAAGTGATCTCAACCAAGAAAGAAATTTTAAGAAAAAGGTAGTTAATAACTAAACTTCCAATGCTCAACAATGATAGAGAAAGAAAATTTCATAGCACACCCAATAAGTTTAACAATTTATCTCATATTATTAAAAATAAAATCAAAGAATATAAAGTCAAAGTACTAACCAAGCTTTCCAACCATAATGTTCATTCATCAAACTAAGGATTTCTAAGAACTAAAGTAGCCATGGGACAAGGATTAAGCACACGCATTAACCAACAATTCTCATGGAGTTTTTAGACACATACACATGTTTTTTTATACTAATTGCATTTTTTCCGAATGAGTGTAATTGAGGAACATACTCACTTACTCAAAGTGCATCAACTTGTAACGTCATACATTCTTTTTAAAGGAGTGTAATTGAGGAGCATACTCATTCACACACAACTTACTCGAAATGCATCACATTAACAAGCATAATATATATATATATATATATATAATGTCTTCATCCATTATTAAAAAGCTAGTTACATATATTATGGCTATAGTTTCCCTAAGGCTACTTCAATCCTTAAAAATTAATCTTAAATCCTTACCATCCTAGCTTTAAGCATAATTAGAAATTTGACTAAACATTCTCTACATTTTGAAAATAGTAACAATGGACAAAAAGAAAAACTTAAAACTTATGCTAAACGAAACTTTAAAATTCTACTAATTAAGCACAGGAAGATAATTGCTAACATAGCATAAAAATAACACCTCAGTCACAATCAAAATGAACTTGGAAAAGAAACTACTTATGAATGTGGAGAAGATAAAATTATTAAACATAAAGAATAGGTGATACACAATAATAAAGCATAAGCCAAAAACATAAACTTACACATAATTAAGTAACAACTACTATGATTCCCTCCCCCACACTTAAAAATGCACATTGTCCCCAATATGACACAAAATAGAAAGGAAGGTAAATAAATACTTCCCTAATCATCCAAAGGAGTTGGCAGAGGAGACTCAATGGTACAACCGAAATAGGTGAAAAATTGGTTCAACTTGTACTCCATGTTGCGTTGGCAGCAATCAAGTTATTGGTTCCAAGTCTCCATTGCATGCAATTGATGTTACTAGGATTTATTCCCAAATATGAGATTGTCCACTTGAAGAACCATCGACACCACCTTGCATAAGGAAAGTTAAAAGAGGTATATCACCATAGGGTTTATCGTTGGGAGAGTGCTCAAGCTCAACATCTTCCTCCTCTTCTTGGGTTTCCTTTACTTGAAGAGGACTTCTTAAACCTCTCTAACATGATTGAGACCTTGCTAGAATCAAATGGAAGGAATCATCAATAATTTCACATCTCATAAATGCTTGTTTAGTGAAATAAAAGCACTCAATAACACGAGTACAATTGTCAAGATTAACATTCAAAGACTTAGCAATAATGGTAACAATATAACCATAAGTGAGTGGGGCATCTTTAAGTGTAGCATAAGTTAATAATTGATTAATAATCTAATAGGTCCAACACACTTATTTTTTATTATGAATGTACCGTATTAAAAGCAACTCTTGTGCAGAAATTTGATTGAATTTAGACTTATGGAAAACCACATAAGTAAGGACTTCGTGCAATAACTACAATTTCAAATCCTTAATTATCATAGCTTTACCCTTCTTGGGTTGAAATGGTGTTTGCAAATTAGTAAAAAATGTCCACAATTCATTTAATCTGAAATACTCAGGGGGATCACACATACAATCCTTTTTAAAATAAAAAAACTCTCTACATGAATGAATATGTAAGTTAGAGTTTCTTTCCTAACATCCTAAATTCAAGAATATGGGAATCATTCGAGTTAACATCTAAAGATGTATAAACTTCAATAATCAACTCAATATAAGTATACTTTTGCATTGAGACAAACTTTTTAAGTCCACAAGTAGTCAATAATTGATTAAAAGAGTCATGCATGATTACATCTTGAAGTAAGAGGAGGGGATATACTTACAACTAATGATTTCCCTAAACTTAAGAATTGTGAATCTAGCACTTTCCTCATGTGAAAGAATGGGGAACTTAGCCTTGTAGGTAGGTACAAGGTCATCCTCCTGATGCTATTCTTCAACTTAAGGTTTTTTAGATGTAGAATCCCTTGTCTTACACATTTTAAAGAGGTGATCTAATGAAAATGGAGTGGTTTTGGTTAGGGCAGAAAATGAGATAGATGGTGGTGAGAGTGGTTATGGTGTAGAGAATAAAAGAAAACAAAATAAAGAAATAAAGAAATAAATAAAGTAGATTGTAGATTGTAGATTTTAGGTTGGAGGAGAGGAGAATATGAAAAGGAATAGGTATGATGGAGAGAGGATGGTGAATAAGGGAATGAAATTAAAAAAAGTAAAGAAAATATATGTAAAGAGGAGATGCAAAAACGTGAGGAATTTATAAAGGTGGAGTATTGTAAGGTGAAATAAAAAATTAAGAGTCAAAGGGGTTATAGATAGTTTATTAGACTAATGTGTAAGAAAAATTGGAAAGGTCATGACCTTTCTTAGAAAAGGGTCTAAACGGTAGGGTTTAACGTGTGCCCAAGATTTTAGCAACCGCGACACTGTTAGAGCTCATGGCTCTAGAGAACATACTAACCACTACCATAAAGATAAGGCATGGAGATGAGAAGTCACCACCTAGGGTAATAACTGGGACAAATAAAAAAGGTGATACTCAATTCCCTAAAAGAAAACTAGCACCACAACTAGGAGATTCTGGATACGGAATACCAACATCTTTCAATCTCGTGTTCTTTTATAATTACTTTATGAATTATTATATTATCCTCTATTTACAAGTAATTTCATAAAAACCCTTATTCTAGCAATTAACTCCAAGGTAAACCAGTCATGAAAAATACAAGTAAATAATGCAATCAATACAATCCCTAAGTTAGTCTAATCTACATTGATTTTAATTAAATGAGTTAAATCTACATGTTTTTAATAAGTAACCCTAAAGGGCTTAATTCCTTTTAATTAAATGAACCTAAGTCTATTTATTTTAATTCTAAAAATGGGCTTAAATTTACAAATTATGGAGTATTTAAATTAATGGGCCTAATTCCACATGTTTTAATTTTAAGGTGATCTTAAATCTACAAATTATGAAAAAAAATTAAATTAAATGGGCTAAGTCTAATTAATTAAACTAAATTAGGTGGGCCTATATCTAATTTAATAAATGGGCGTAAGTTATCTCTACCCTAAAAAACTAATTAATTATGGACCTAAAGATATATTTTAATTAAAACCTTGACCTAATTAATTTAAATGAAATAGGCTAATTAAAGAGTGAGCTAAAAAAGAATTATTTAGACCTAAACTTAAATAAATAAGTTAAAGCCTAACATGGGCTTAAGACCCAAAACACATAAAAATAAATAAATAAGCAAAAAAAAAATATATCAAAACAATCAAATAAGATATCAAACAATCAATTAATTTATTCCTTCTAAAAAAACCTAATTTTCATTAATATGCAACCTAAATTAATCTATTTCCTCCATTGATTTTAATAAATTACCCAATTAAAACCCTAATTTTACTAACCAATTCTTTAAAATAAACATATAACTGCGCATATAATTTTTTTATTCCCACTATTAGGGTTATTACAATAATCTATTGAGAATAAAAAGAAAAATAATTAATACAAACCTAAAAATATAAATAAATTAAAATAATAAATTAAAAAATAATAAAAAAACCTAAAAACTGTATCTCTACAAGGTCTTATCCATGGCATTCCATGGACTTCTCATGAATTTAGTCCTTCAAACATGATCATCATGTATTTTCCTCCATAATCACCATAAAAAGAAATAAAAATTATGGTTGGTGAATAAATTATAAAGAAATTTGAATAAAATTGAAAATCAACAAAATTAAAAAGAAAAAAAATAAAAGAAGAATATGGAGAAGATGATGCTTATGGATGTTTTTTGTAAAATTACCGTTCTTAATAGGTCTTTAAATATTATTCTTCTTCTCTCCAAAAACCAAAATCCTCCTCCCCTCTTTTTTTTTCCTTTAAGAGCCAAACCTGTCCTTTTATACCAAAACAACACAAAAACCCTAGTTCACATGTCTATAGAGTTTCATTCCTAAAAGGACTTTATTTTCTTAAAAAAAAAATAGATAAACACCAAAAAAATTTTAAGAAAAATCCTTCGACCAATCAGGATTCAAAAAAAGCATTTTTTTTTTCTAAAAAATCTAAAAAATCATACAGAACGAATCTAATTCTAACCGGAATTGTGTAATTTCAATGAAATTACACAATTCTGATCAAAATTATAAAATTCTGATCTTTTTTTAATTTTTAATTATAAAAAGACCCCTTAAAGAATTTAAAATTTTCAATTACATCCTTAAAAAGCATTACAATTTAGTCCTTAAAAATATTAGATTCTTTATTTGAAAAATAAAATCAGACCTCTAAAGTTTCAAAACTCAAGCATTGAAGACCTATTTAACATTTTCATCATTGGAGTCATTTATCACATCCATAACTTATTATCCTGAAATTGGGAACTTACAATTGCTCCCCTTTGTCGCTATTTATTTGACAAATAGCGACAAAGCAAACTAGCACTCAATTTCTAAATTGAAAGTTGGGATACTTACTTGTGCTTCGTGAAGCTTTTGCTTATGAATTTAGTATACTCAGACGTACAACATTGATTTATAAGGACATATCATACTCGATCGTATAATGTTAACTATACTCAGTCATATAGTCTTGTGTGAAAGGGATACATTGCACTTGGTCATACAATGTGGACTATACTCGAACGTATAGTACTAAGTGAAAGGATACACCACACTCGGTCGTATGATGTTGATTGAAAATACATTGTACTTGGTTGTACAATGTCGACTATACTCGGTCGTATAATCTAATTTGAAAGGGATAGATCATACTCAGTTGTATGATGCCGATTATACTTGGTCATATAATCTTGATTGAAAATACATTGTACTCGGTCACACAATATTGACTATACTCGGAAGTATAGTATAAATTGAAAAGATACATCACACTCGGTCATATGATGCCGATTATACTCGGTCGTCTAATCTTGATTGAAAATACATTGTACTTGATCATACAACACTGACTACACTTGGTTGTATAATCTTGATTGAAAAGATACATCTGTCACGACCCAAACTGGGAGTCGTGATCGGCGCTAGGGAACAGGAATTCTTTCGAATCTGGAACTCGTAACAAGCCTTAAAAGAATAAAAGCATGCAATGAAATAAAATAAATGAATATAAATAACGACAAAAATAAAATCATAAATCAATATGTAAAATAAATCCTTTTGTCATATCATATCATAAAATATTTACATAATATTCAGAGACAAGCCTCTAATAAAAGATACATTCAACTAATGCAAACTACAACCACTGCTGATACAAAATATGACTACTGTAGTTTTCTAGAGTATAATAAAGATCAAGTAAATAATTTACATAGGCTAACCGGGACGGAAGAAGTCCAATGGATAGGCCTAGTACTGAGGTCTGAGGAGGAAGATTCTTATGAAAAATCAACAATTAAGGGGAGTCAGACCTCACTGAGTGGATTATTATAGTATATATACATACATCCTAATATCAAATACAATCAGTCATCAGTATATATAATAAATATATATATAGGCATATACACACAGATGCTGAAATCACTTTATGTATATGCAGAAAAACATTTAATTATTTATAAAAGATCAACAGAACCCTAATTAAATTGCAACCTTAATTAAAAATATATATCTAGCCATACAGGCTCACTTAATTCCAATTAAATCACTTATTCCATTTTAGACAGTAGACTGTCCCTGAGATACTAAGTCAACAGAGTTCTAGCAGTCTGACTGTCAGTGTGATTGGCCGCGAGACACTAGGTCAACTGAGCTCCTGCAATCACACTCCTCAACCACATCAATCTCAATAAATAATCAATCAAATGACACCTCAAATAAGTTAGTAATTCAACCCTATAATCTATCGCACCAGTACGTACTCGATCCTAGTGCTGCCCACTAGATAGCATATTCTATCGATATCCTTCAATTAAAAATTATGTATATTCACGAAAAATAATAAAATGCTCAATTAAAACAATGTAGCATACAATATACAAGAATATACTGAAAATATACCGAAAGTATACAAAAAATGTATCAAATTATATAACCTACATATATCAAAATAAACTCTAAATATGCCAAAAATATACTAAATGTATATTAAAAATATACAAGCATATATATATCAAAATATACTAAATCATTTAATGAATTAAATCATTTAAAACATATATTAAAAATATAAAACCCTAAAATCATGTGTTCTAATGCAAAGTATATATATATAATATAATAACTCACAATATTGCGCTCCTCGAGACTAGCTCGATTGGCCCAATCCACTAGGCCTTGGTCTCGATGCAACTAGAAAATAAAATAACGATAACCAATCAAAATATAATTTATACTTCTAATTTATACTAGAAGTATAAATCTAATTTATACTTCTAAAGAGACTCAACCTAGGAATATAAAAACTCAGACAAAAACATGGAATTTCAGGATCGACCTGATGTCACGTTTTACAAGAATTCTACTGAAAATTCGGTAGAACCTCCTTTGTAAAATGGATATCTCTCTACTAAAAAGTATAGCCGGTCCTATAAGAAAAACACACTTCTAAAACTGGAATATTCAACACCCTCGATTGAGACCCTAAACTACATAATTTTCCAACCAGAGTTCACAAATCCACCAAAAACGCATTTAAAACAATAAATATTTTAAAAATTAATAAATTCCACAAATATCCTCAAAATATCAACATATAATATATTAAACAATAAAACACCAAAAATAATTATTTTCACAATAATTAATAAAAAGTCTCAAATAATAATATAATATTATTAAAATCAAATTTTCCAATAATTACACATAAAATAATAAAAATTTATTTTATAAATCCAAATAATTTAAATGTAATATCCCGTGTTTTTTTTAAAATATTTTTACACTGTACCGGGATATGCAGAGTTAATGATTTCTGTATTTTATATGATATTTTTATGAGTTGATATGTATTTTAAACCTATTTTAATTACGGTGTATTATTTTCAGTATTTTACGTAAAATTTTCCCGGGACTTTCATTTTCGGGAAAATTTCCACGTAAATAATGTATTATTAATTATTTTAAATGTATTTACGGGTTTGCATGAACTCATACATATTTTTAAATTATTAAATAAAGCCTGTGTGTGTATATTTATTTAATTAGGGTTTATTATTACCCTAATATTTTATTATTTATTTATTATTATTTGATTATTTTATTTATTATTAAATTATTAAAATTTATTATTTTATTATTAATTATTTATTAATATTTAATTATTTTAATTTATTTTATTTTTTTTCTTTTTTTTCTTTTTTTTTCTTTTCCTTTTTCTTTCTTTTTCTTTTTCTTTCTCTTTCCTTTTTCTTTCTTTTTCTTTTTCTTCTTCTTCTTCTTCTTCTTCCCGCGAGCGCCGGCCACTTTTCTTCACCGCCGTTTCTCCCTCCTCCGGCCACCGTTTTCGGCACCGCCGGTCTCTATCTTCTCCTTGAGCTCCGGTGAGTGTTATTCTAGCTTTGGTTTGAGCTAAAATGGTCTAGAATTGTTTAGGTTTTGATTGGAAGTTTTCGGCCTCTTTTGGTTTTTGATTTTTTTGAGCTTCGATTTGGATGATTCATGGAAACTTCCTTCACAAATGTTATTCCTGGTAGCTTAATCTTCATGTATGAATTTTTACAGAATTTTTGGAGGTTGTTTGGATTTTTGGGTATTTTTGAATATTTTAATATTATTTTCTAATTTTCGGAAATTAATTATTTAAATTATGAAATTGGAGTTTATGGTTGAATTAGGTGTTGAAATGAATTATAGAAATTTATTTGGAATTTTTATGAATTTCTAAGTATTTATTTTTAATTATTGAAGTTTATGTGATTTTGTAAAATTAAGTTAATTGTGTTTTAAATTGAATTTAATTGGTTAATTGAGTTTAATTATTAATATTATTGATAAATATGTTAAGAAAATTAATTTTGGATAATTGTATGATTTTTGGTGAATTTTTGAAGTAATTTAGGTATATATATATATATATAGGGGTATTTTGGTAATTTTACCCTAAATTGTCTAAAAATGTAATTTAATTGGTTTTAATATTTATTTAAGGCATAAAAATGAATTCTACAAAATATCTAGTATTTTTAACTAATTAAAACTATTTTCCGGGAATTATTTTCAATTATATATATAATATACGGTTTTTCTAATAAAATGAGTTTTAATCGGTTTTTACAGTGTTTCAAGGTTAATTATGTAATTTCTACCTATAAAATGTATTTTTATGATTTAAGGATATTTTTGGTATATTTGAATATATATTCTGTGTTTGTGGACCCCGGTCGACAGATTGTAGTCTGGAGTCCGACCGAGGGGTTGTGATTGATTGTGGTGTTTATTTTTGAAGTGTATTTTCTTTGCAGGGTCGGCTCTACTCTTTTGAGTAGAGAGATGTCCATTTTACAGGGGAGGTTCTGCCGGATTTCCGGTAGAATTCTCGTAAAATGTGATATCCAGTCGAACCCTAATTTCCGATTCTGTGTTGAATACTCTAGATTGAATTCTAGGATTTCTGTTAGGGTTATTCTGATGTCGATTAGTTATTTCTTGTTTAGTTGCGCCGAGACCAAGGGTTAGTGGACCAGGCCCGTCGGACCCGTCTCGTGGAGCGCATTAGGTGAGTTACTATATTATATATATATGCTTAGGATGCATGATTTAGAAAATGCATGTTTTAATTTGACTAAATATGCATCAATAACATGATTTATATTCAAGTATATTTTTGGTATATTTTTGGTATATAATAAATTATATACATGTTTTATTAATAAAATATATTTAAAATGTTTTTAAATATATTTTTAGTTTAATTCATGATTTGATTGGATTTATTTGACATATATATACTCAAAATATACCTGGTTTATGTTTGGTATATTTCCAGTATATATATGGTTTATATTGTTGATTTATTTAAATTCATGCATCATGTATTTGTGAATGAATGTTTTATTATTTAAGAATGAAGGATATCAATAGAACGTGCTACCTAGTGGGCAGCACTAGGACCGAGTACGTACCGGTACGCCTATAGTATTTAGGCTTTATTACTAACTATTTGTGGATATTTATTTGATTATGATTATTGATATGTGTGAGATATGGTTTGGGGTGTGATTGCTGGAGCTCGGTTGACCAAGTGTCTCGGGGCCAATCACACTGGCAGTCAGACTGCTGGAGCTCGGTTGACTTAGTGTCTCGGGGCCAGTCTACTGTCCATATGGATTAAGTGGATATATTTGGAATCAGTGAGCCTGTATGGCTAGAGTGTTGTTTAACACTATTTTCTGAGGTTGCGATATTCTAGGGTTCTATGTGATCCTTCATAAAAGTTGATTTTCAGACAAAATATATAAAATGATTTTTCTGCATCTGTATGAACTTGCCTGTATATATACATATTACTCATATACTGTTGACTGTATGCATTATCACTTAGAGTGTATGTATATATATTATAGTAATTCACTCAGTGAGGTCTGACTCCCCTCCGTTGACTATTTTTCAGGAGAGTCAACTTCCTCAGACCTCAGTAGCAGGTCGATACGCCGGATTTCTTCCGCCCCGGCTTCTTTATGTACATTATATACTTGAGTCTTATTTATTTTATCTAGACACTGTAGTAGTTGTGATTTTCAGTAGTTGTAAATTAAAGTATTGGATTTTAAGTATTTGTTTTAAAGATTATACATTTATGAGATTATATATGTGATGTGATGAGTTTTGAATTGAATCCAGTTGTTACAGATGATATTGTAATACTTACGATTTTTATTTTCCGCTGCATATTATATTTTATGGTTATTATTGCATGTTTATTTTATTTTTAGGCTTGCTACGGGTTCCGGATTCGAAAGAATTCTCGTTCCCTAGCGCCGGTCATGGCCCCTGTTTTGGGTCGTGACATTAAATAACCCAAATATATAATAAAAAGTTATAAAAACCCATTTTACCACCAAAATAATAAATAATATATTATTTGAAAATAATTTTCAAAAATTAGTATTAATTAGTTAAAAATAGTAAATAATTTGTAAAAATCATTTTAATACCTCAAATAATTCTAAAACCATTTAAAGCATATTATTTAACTATAATTATCACAAATTACACTATTAATCCAATTATTCAAAATATACATAATATATTTAATATTCCACAAAAATTATATAAAATCATAAAAACAATTTTATCAACAAATAATATTCTAATATCACCTAAAACATATAATTCAACATTTATTTCAACAAAAACTAAACTTTAACCTAATTTTCCAATATTTACATAATATAAAAATATTCCTAAAAATTATATAAAATTCTAAAAAATTAATTTCTCAACACTAAAATTAATAACAATTTATAATAATAATAATTTAACCAAATTCATAATTTAAATAATTTATTTACGAAAATTCATTAAATAATAATAAAATAATCAAAAATTAACAAAAATTCAAATAAATTCTAAAAATAAAAAAAATATATTTTCATATAGATTAAATATCTAGGAACAACATTTGTGAAAGAAGATTAACAGAATCATTCAAGATCAACCTACAAAAAATAGAAAACCCTAAAGCTTAAAACTAAAAATAAAGAAAACTTACAAATAATCAAGTTAGAGCTAAAACCAAGCTTAGATTCAAGATCATTGGAGCTAGAGGAGTTGATAGACACCAAAAATGCGTGAAGATGTGGCCGAAGGAGGAGGAGGCGACGATGAGCAGAGGAAGGCTTGGCTTCGAGTGGTTTTTATTTTTACAGTGTGTGTGTGCAGTGTATGTGTTTATGTGTTCATGTGTGTGTATGTGTTTATATGTTCATGTGTGTGTATGTGTTTATGGGTATATGTTTGTGTGTTTTATTTTGTGTTTAAGTGTTTGTGTGTATGTATATATGTGCACGTGTATGTGTTGATTTGTGTGTCTGGGTTTGTGTGTGTATGTGTGTGTGTGTATATATATATATATTATAATATTATAATTTAAAGTTTCATTAAAACCATATGGTCAAAATATAACTTAGTCAACATATACATATAATACATTCTATATAATATATAATATACACACACATATACAATTATACAAACATATTTAACCATATATATACACATACAAATAATTACACAAACCCTATTAATTTATCAAAATAATACATAAAATAACCTTGAAAAATAATGATAATAATGATAAAAATAAACAATATTTATGGAATAATTAAATAATAAAAATAATACTCAAAATCATGTCAATTAATAAAATAATATTAGTACTTAAAATAATATCATTAAAATAATACTTTTCAAAAATAACATTAATAGTATGAACCCTGATATTAAATTAATAACTTCTAAAATACATATTTACATAAAATATATACTTTAACATAAAATGACAATTAATAATCACAAATAATGAAAATAAATAAATGAAATTTCTAAATTTTATTAACACTGCATATCTCAAATAATATTTAATAATTTAAAAACACAGGTCATAACAACATCACACTCGGTTATGTGATGCTGACTACACTCAGTCGCATTATCTTAATTGAAAATACACTACACTCGATCGTATAGTGCAAATTGAAAGAACACATTGTACTCAGTCATACAATATTGACTATACTCAGATGTATAGTCTGAATGGAATTAATACATTGCACTTGGTCGTACAATGCCGACTACACTCGGTTGTACAGTCTAAAAGGAAGAATACATTGCACTCAGTCATACAATGTCGACTATACTTGGTCGTATAGTTTGAATTCTCCTATGCGATTATGTTGTAATCCATAATTGTTCATGATTAACTACAACCCTTTCATTGCTCACTAATGATGCTGCAATCCATAATTGCTCGCAATTAGTTGTAACCCTTTTATTGCTTATCGATGATACTGCAGTCCATAACTGCTCGCGATTAGTTGCAACCCTTTCATTGCTCAGTGATAATGTTATAGTCTATAACTGCTCGTGATTAGCTACAACCCTTTTATTGCTCACTGATGATGTTACAGTCCATAACTATTAGTAAATTGATTATAATCCTTTCATTTCTTGACTTTGATAATGCTACAGTCCATAACTGCTCGCAAATTCACTACAGTCCTTTCATTGCTTGCTTTTAATAATGCTACAGTCCATAACTGCTTGCGATTAGTTGTAACCCTTACATTGGTCGCCTTTGATGCTACAATCCATAATTGCTTGCAAATTGATTGCAATCCTTTCATTGCTTGCCTTTGATAATGCTACAGTCCATAACTGCTCACGATTAACTGCAACCCTTACATTGCTCGCCTTTGATAATGCTATAGTTCATAACTGCTTGCGATTAGCTACAACCCTTACATTCTCGCCTTTGATGCTGCAATCCATAATTGCTTGCAAATTGATTGTAATCCTTTCATTGCTCGCCTTTGATAATTCTATAGTCTATAATTGCTCATGACTAGTTGCAACCCTTACATTGCTCGCCTTTGAAAATGCTACAGTCTGTAACTGCTCACGAATTGGCTGTAATCCTGTCATTAATCACTTATGATGTTGCAATCCATAATTGCTCGCAATTAGCTGTAACCCTTCCATTGCTCGCCAACGATAATGCTACAGTCCTTAACTACTCACAAATTTTATCTTTGGTTATTTGAGTCAAATGCTTTGAATTCTTTATGCTAACTGAGTTTGAATTTTAATGTGTTGAAGTTAGTTTCAATTATGATGAATGTACAAAATTACATTATAATATTGAAAATTTTATGAGAAAATTCATCATTTTTCATGAGATAGAGTGCACTCAACACATCTTATTATTTTTTATTTTCATAACTATCATTTATTTGCCATTCGCAAAGGTCAGAGGCGTCGTTAACCATCTTATGCTAAGAGCATATCTTTTACCAAGTGAAGAGTTTACTTCCACACCTAATTTTAGGGAGAATTTGCTACACAAAACTCATGAAAATTGAGCATAAATAGATTGAATTCTAAGTATCAAAATAGCCTTTGAGTTATTTTTATGCTCTCCTTCCTTATCCGAGTATTCCCCTACCTTTCTGATATTACTCAGCGTGGATACCACTGGAAAGGTCCTTTGGATACTTATACTCATATAGAGCATTAGCATAAATAGAGCAGTTTTTGGCATGGTCCTCTTTTAGTATTCCCTCGTCTTTTTTGTATTACTCAACGTGGATACCGCCAGAGGTTCACGTTAATACTCTTGCTCATTTTGGAGCATTGGAGTAAATTATGTTTGCTCTTATTTTGATTCTCCTCTTAGTATTCCCCTACCTTTCTCGTATTACTCAGCATGGATACCGTCATGGGTTTTTGTACTCATACTCATTTATGAGCATTGGAGTAGATTATATGCACATTTATTATTCGAAAGACTGAAATGATACTTTGAAATTCAAGCAATTTATGCTTCATGTCCACATATTTTGTTTTTGCATTTTCTTCCCCTTGTTTGGGTGCAAAGCAAGCATTAGATTAATTAGATTTTACAAACTCTCAGCACAAAACCATTAACTGCTGATCTAAATTATGTGAAGCTAATAAAAGAAAGCCATTATGCTCAATGGTTATAAGATAGTTTTTTCACACATGATCTCATAAAGTGGATGAATTTACTTTTAATTTATTAATTTTATGATTGAGATGGTACTTTATTACAGAATCTAAGGAAATGGAGTTTTGTTACTTCCCTTTTATTATCTTGATAAGTGTTTGGTATTTGCTATCTGACCCATTCTTATTGATGTATTAGTTCTTTTCCCCTTTTTCATTCTCTTTTATTTTTCCATATACAAAATACCGTTAGTATGGCCTATTCGCAAGTGAATAAATTTTTTAAAAATGCAATGTTATTCTTTTTTTGCATTCTTCCCTTTAGATTTGTCTCTAATCGCAAGGTCATGATACTCCACCATTCAAGTCATGGCCTAGGGTTGAATTTACCTTTCTGCCATTCCATTAATAATATGGTAGAGGGCTTCGTTCCTCTTCTTGACATCTCTTACAAAAAAGGTTCAAGAGTTAAAGATCTTACTTTATGATCAAATAATTTTTCAAAGTGCATTCACTTTAAGTTTCGAGTGCATTCTTCCCTTTTATCGGGTTGACAAATGTATTGCTGACATATTGGACCTTCTCATCACCATATTCCATACCCTACACTAGTCTAAATGTTGTGGAGAGATATTCCAGATAATGGTTTAGATAAGATTATGGAAATGGATATTGAATCTAAAGAGCTTGAACATCCTATCCAACCTCTTGAGGTCATCAGGATGATGCTTTTGCAAGTATCACTATTGATAATATTCCCTTACTATATGGGCCTTTTAAACAATTGAGGTCTAAAGTCCCATTGAGTATCAGGTTTACCTTGTTAGTGCTACCTCTTGCCTTTTAAATGCTTCACATATGCACATTCTGACTACCTTTCTGCATTCTTACAACACTGATCATGAATGTTAGAAGCACAGTGTTTGCATAATCTTGCCAAGGCTCAATGACTTTATTATGCAAAGCAAGTATTTCACAATAAATGTATGCAAGTGTATGCATGTTATGTATGACATGCATAATCCTAATAGGTCTTCTGTTTATAACAAAGCTATGTTCGTAGCTTGGAGTGTGAGAACGAGGTGTCTCATCAATAACCTGTAGGTTTAAGCACTGGATGCTTCATTGTTGTTACTTCTGATGTCAGAGCTTTTGATACAACTTATTGGATTAATAACCAAACTAGCAAGTGGGGTCCATGGCTTTACACTAGAGCTCATGATTGATCAATGCACTATTGAACTTTTCTTTTTATTATTGCTTAACTTCTTTTTGCCCTAAGATCTTTTTCACTAACTTTGAAGTTCTAGTGTTATATTTACTATTTTGCCCATAAGTTGCCCCAAAGTTACACTTTGCCCCCAACTTTATTTTGAATTCATTGTACCAATCATTTTCTTCATGTGTGTAAGAGACTTGGTTTGGTCACTGCTGTTGTTGACCCTTTGTCTTACTAACCCTATTAGTTGCAATCTCATGTATTGAAGATGCAAAGGAGTGAGCGAACTGATTAAAGTGAGTTATTGATGATGAAATCAACTGGGCTTACACTTCAAAGAATTCTTGAGCAAAATATAAGGTTTGATATTGATGCAATAATTGATGACAGTTATAAGGTATGGGTTGTAACATAAGTTATTAAGTCACCTGAATTCTCAAGGTATAAGGGGATGTTAGGCTTACAAGGAAAATTACAACAGGGGTGGCAAAGAAGAAAACATAACTAAATAGTGATCTTATAACTCTGATTTAGCTTTTATTATGTATTGTCTTTCTATTCAAATACTTATACAGTATAACAAAAACAAATATGCGATATTTGAATAAAAATTTCAAATTCAATTTTAATCATTCATTAGGGTAAAAATGAGAACATTCATTACATCACATGATACAACTCTTATTATCAGCCATTCCTAAATTTTTTCTCTCCAATTTTTACCTTACTATTCTTTTTTCTTTTTCTCTCTCTTTATTCTTTTTCTATTTTATCATTATTTTTATTTTTTCATTAAATTTCCTATCTTTAAAAGTTACATCATGTGATATATGAATGTTCTTTGAATTTGCATTTGTGCCCATGCTAAATGAATCTAATTGAATTAAATTTATGTAAACATGTAGATACAATTAATATCATAATGCATAATACCATTAGGATGTCAATACATAAGTAAGCATGATAAAAATTCATATCATCGATCATAAAAACAAAACAAGTTCTAAAGAAACTAAAATTTTATTCAAAGAAGACAATAAGAAATTTTGTTTCATATTATATATGTTAGGGATGCTGAGTCTCATAGTGGTTGTACTTCAAGTGGTTAACATAACAGCTATTCTTGCATCTTCTTTTTGACTGTCTCCATGACTTCATCTTTTTATTCCTCAAATATGCATTTTTCTTTCTTATCTAGTAGTTTCTCACTATCAACTCATCACCCCATCCTGTAGGCATAATCGACTTGCAAGGTATGTCAAAAGAAGGTGGTTTAGTATAAAACATCTTATAGTTAAACTTTCCTGAAGGCTTACCCAATAAGTCTTCTACTCTTTCCACATCTTTGGGGGCATTAGGAGATTTCTTGTTGGTTTTAAGGTCTAGGTCCTCAAAGGAGCTTTGCACTTCTTCCTCATTAACTCCTCAGTTAATCATCATAGTAGCTAGGGGTGATACATTTTGGTAGTTTAGGAAAGGATTATTTTCAATGCTTTAATTTTTAGGGTCTGTGATCTTTTCAAAGTCCATAAGGTTTTGGATTTCATATTTGAGGTGAATGCAGTTATCCATAGAGTGTTAGAGGTTTTGATGAAATTGGCAATGCTTTTTCGGGTTATAGCTTGGGGTGTTTGGGTTTGGTGGGTTTGGATTAGGTAAAGATTGAAGTAAGCCCTTTTGCATTAGGCGCTCTAGGACTTTTGACAAAGGTTGGTTAAAATTGGAGAATTTCCTTAGTTGTTGAACAGCATGGACTTCCATAATCCGGTTAGTGCTTCCTTACTGTATACCGCTAAATGGGTAGTTTCTTGCTCCGATGCTTTTAGCAATCCTCTTTTTCTCATTCTTAATCTCCTCAACTTGCAACCCATCATCATAAAGGT
This sequence comes from Mallotus nudiflorus, assembly GCA_947683625.1. Classification (NCBI taxonomy): domain Eukaryota; kingdom Viridiplantae; phylum Streptophyta; class Magnoliopsida; order Malpighiales; family Euphorbiaceae; genus Mallotus; species Mallotus nudiflorus. The sequence goes on along the minus strand of CANTUR010000117.1, from coordinate 4,420,669 downwards.
CTACAAATGTCTTAAGGTTCATCATTTGCAACCTCTCAACCAGATTGGGTGACACGTTTTGGACTATTATTCTAACCTGATCCTTCTCAGCCAGTTTATTCTTCATTAATCCTACCTTATTCATGAACCTAGTCAGAAAATCTAAGAACGACTCATTAGGCTTCTACTTAGTCAATTATAGGTCCCTGATGGACACTTCGAGCCTCATATTATAGTCATATTACTTTAGAAAAATAGTGCACAACTCTCTCCAATCTGCTCGGATGGACTTCTCTAACCCGTGATACCAATAAACAGCCATACCCTTTAAAGATAGTACAAATAACTTGGTAACTACAGACAAAGGAGCCTTAGTGGTGCTCATAGTAGTTGTGTACTAACTAAGGCGAATCCTTGGATCTCCAATATCGTCAAACTTCTATAGCTATGGCATCTTAAACTTATCATGCAACTTGTCCTCCTTAAATTGCATCACATCATCAAAGTCAAATGAGTATCCAATGGCCTATCCTCTCATCAACTCCGCCATTTAGGACATTTTTGAGTCAATGCTTTCATCTGTTTGGATTCCAGCTCTTGAACTTGTTTAAGTGATTCCCTTTTTGCCTTTTCAACCATATAACTCTCAACATCCTCCAACTTTATTTCCCCAATAGGTATGTTCCTAACAACACTATCATTGTTAACAGGTAATGTACCCACAACAGGTGGATTGGCCACAACGGGAGTTGCAGCAATAGTAAGTGGTGGCATCAATCCAGCTAAAGTCTGTCTTAACTCATCTTGCATTATCACTCTCATGTCATCCATCAATGCCCCTTTGACATCCTCTAGGGTCCAATTTCCTCTTTGTTGTTTCATCTCTTCTATTTGAGTTGATGTAGCTTCTAGGTAAAGCAGGTTAATAGGGCTCTTTTCCAAACTATGAAGGATCTCTTTAGCTGTTGATTTTGAACTCAAATCAGTTCTCATTAATCTGCCACTACTTTGATGCCAAACACAGGAAGACCCAAATGAATCTATGATGGTTGCAAGAAAACTTATTAGTATGATGCATGTAATGCATGTATGCATGATGCACATGTTATACAATAAGTAACAAGTAACAATCAAGTCAAATATATACATCATTCCAACCTTATTATTCATACACAAGTATTCAATGGCGAGTCTCTTTTCCTAGGATTTTTAGTCTTGGCCTTAATATCAACGGGGGATATCAAGAACCGATGCGCATGTCATATCTCTTAAAGTAGTAAAACATAGAAACAGTATTTCTAGGTATAAAAGATTAGCCCAATCTTTATTAGTCCAAATGGACTTTTAAAGTATAGGCTTGGGCCTTTATAAATAAAAATACCTCATGGCAACATTTACAAGCAATTTGGGTAGATCTTAAGGGATGTAACTAAGCCATTATATGTGGTTAGGGGCTGGTAAAAAAGGTCAAGGTTCCCTTAGCAAGATGCCCTCATTTAAGACTTAAGTCATAAGCCAAGGTTAAAGGCACCTAGCATCCTTTGTAAAGTCGAGAAAAGACTACCCCCCCTTTAGAACTTGGGTTATAGACTCTGGTCAGATGAGCCCAATAATCTCTCTTGAATCGAGTTAAGGCTAAGAGTGATGGTTAGCCAATTTACAATCCCATGAAGCTAGTGGAATCATAGAACCATAAAACAACGCCATCGATTAATAAGGAAATGCAGAATGAATGCAAGAATAAAATAATTCTAAAGAACACAAGTAGAATCAGCATCTCTTATCCCCAGTAGAGTTGCCACTGTAAACAGCGGGGTTTAATGTGCGTCCAAGATTTTAGCAACCGCGACACTGTTTGAGCTCAAAGCACTAGAGAACACACTGACCACTGCCACAAAGACATGGCATGGAGATTAGGAGTCGCCACCCAAGGTAATAATTAAGACAAATAGAAAAGGTGGTACTCGATTCCCTAAAAGAAAGCTAGCACCACAACCAGGAGATTCTAGATATGGAATACCAACTTCTTTCAATCTCATGTTCTTTTATAATTACTTTATGAATTACTATATTATCCTCTATTTACATGCAATTTCATATAAACCCTTATTCTAGCAATTAACTCCAAGGCAAACCAGTCATGAAAAATACAAGTAAATAATGCATTCAATACAATCTCTAAGTTAGTCTAATATACATTAATTTTAATTAAATGAGCTAAATCTACATGTTTTTAATAAATGAGCCTAAAGGGCCTAATTCCTTTTAATTTAATGAACCCAAGTCTATTTATTTCAATTCTAAAAATGGGCCTAAATCTACAAATTATGGAGTATTTAAATTAATGGATATAATTCTACATGTTTTAATTCTAAGGTGATCTTTAATCTACAAATTATGAAAAAAGTCTTAAATTAAATGGGCTAAGGCTAATTAAATTAAATTAAATTAGGTGGGCCTATATCTAATTTAATAAATGAGCCTAAGTTATTTCTACCGTAAAAATCTAATTAATTATAGACCTAAAGATATATTTTAATTAAAACCTTGACCTAATTAATTTAAATGAAATAGGCTAATTAAATGGTGAGCTAAAAAAGAATTATTTATACCTAAACTTAAATTAATGAGTTAAATCCTAACATAGGCTGAAGGCCCAAAACACATAAAAATAAATAAATAAGCAAAAACAAAACAAAAACATCAAAACAATCAAATAAGAGATCAAACAATCAATTAATTTATTCCATCTAAAAAAACTAATTTTCATTAACATACAACCTAAATTAATCTATTTTCTCCATTGATTTTAATAAATTACCCAATTAAAACCCTAATTTTACTAACCAATTCATCAAATTAAACATACAACCACACATATAATTTTCCTATTCCCACTATTGGGGTTATTACAATAATTTATTGAGAATAAAAAGAAAAATAATTAATACAAACCCAAAAATATAAATAAAACAAAGCAATAAAATAAAAATAATAATAAAAACCCTAGAAACTATATCTCTACAAGGTCTTATTCATGGCATTTCATGGACTTCTCATGAATTTAGCCCTCCAAACTTGATCATTATGTATTTTCCTCCATAATCACCATAAAAAGAAACAAAAATTATGATTAGTGAATAAATTATAAAGAAATTTGAATAAAATTGAAACGTAACAAAATCAAAAAGAAGAATATGGAAAAGATGATGTTTATAAATGTTTTTAATGGAGTGCTCCTTAGATTTTGTAAAATCACCGTTCTTAATAAGTCTTTAAATATTATTCTTCTACTCCTCCATAAAAAGAAAAATCCTCTACGAAAATAAAAATCCTCCTCCCCTCTATTTTTTTTCTTTAAGAGTCAAACCTGTCCTTTTATAGCAAAATAACACAAAAACCCTAGTTCACGTTTATGTAGAGTTTCATTCCTAAAAGGACTTTATTTTCTTAAAAAAAAAAGATAAACACCAAAACAATGTTAAGAAAAATCCTTCAACCAATCAGGATTCAAAAAACATTTTTTATATTCTGGAAAATCCAAAAAATCAGACGAAACGGGTCAAATTCCGACCGAAATTGTGTAATTCCAATCGGAATGACACAATTTCGATTAGAATTACAGAATTCTGATTTTTTTAACTTTTAATTATAAAACGAACCCTGAAAGAATTTAAAATTTTCAATTACGTCCTTAAAAAGCATTGCAATTTAGTCCTTGAAACATTAAATTCTTTCTTTGAAAAATAAAATTAGACCTCTAAATTTTCAAAACCCAAGCATTGAATACCTATTTAACATTTTCATCATTGGAGTCCTTATTGCATCCATAACTCATTATCCTGAAATTGAGTGCTTACAAAGGGCATGACTTTTCATTTGGAATTTAATTTTTAAATTGTGTTTTTTTTAGGTGTTAAAGCGACAAAAGACATTAAATTGAAAAGGTAATAAAAAGAAATGTGAAATAAATATATCAAACAAGGAAAAAAAATAAAAAGAATACCAAAAATAAAAAGTTGAATATAGGAAAAAAATATATGAAGACATGAGTCAACACCATAGTGACAACTTGAAATCGTATGGCTTTATAATGACTCGACACCATGGTGATGACTTGGCACGAAGCCATGCAAAAGGGGCGAGTCAGCAAATATGTGACGACTCACCATAATTTAGCCTTTGTAATAAGTAGGCAACATGGTGACGACTTAGCAAAGAGACAAAGTTGACAAAAATTTCACTTATACTTAATTAACGAAATTCAAATTTATGTCTTTATTGTTTGATTAAAATAAAATGTGTATAAAAGAAAAACGTATGCAAATAAACTAGAAAAACATAAAAGAAAAATAAATTTATAAAAAATGTAAAAGAAAGGATTAACATAAATTTAAATGATTACAATAAAAGAAATACTAATAAAACTATAAATGCTACTAATGGTAAAATGTGGTTCAAATAAATCCAAAGTAAATGATATACAATTTTAGTGAATAACTTAAATAAATAAATAGAAAAGATAGAATGACAAAGTAATACCTTACTACATTTAGTGGTCTATAGTTTGACCATACCTTGGCTAGCTTAAGGTGCAAAGAGAGAGATTAACTCCCTAAGAGTAATTGCTTCACCAATCGAATAGGGTTTGAGACAATGGCTATTAACTTTGAAGATTTCCCCTTTATCATTGGCAATTTCAATTGCTCCATAAGGATGAACCTTTACAACCTTGAAAGGACTATAGGAGGAAGGCATGAAATTGCCAATGATAAGGGGAAATCTTCAAAAGTTTCACATTAGCTTCTTATATGATGTATGGTTTAATAGGGTCTTGCTTTAGACATTAATGTATCACCTCATTGATGCATTCATTTATAACATCAAAAGTGTCATGACCCAAACTAGGAGTCATGACCGGCGCTAGGGAACGGGAATTCTTTTGAATCCAGAACCCGTAGCAAGCCTAAGAAAATAAAATCATACAATAAATAAATAAAAAGTATGACAAAATTAAAAAATTTTTAATCATTATATAAAATAAATACTCCAAATCCTTTCATAAATGAATACATATTCGTACAGTTTTCAAATACAAATTCTCAGAGTATTTATTATCCAAACAAAATAATATTTTTTCGATACAATAATACTACTATTGCAATTTTTAGAATACAAATCAGAGTTTAGAAAGTACATTTACATAAAATAGTCGGGATTGAAGAACACCGGCAAGGGACTCTACTACTAAGGTCTGACGATATAGGATCTCCTGAAAAAAAATAATTGAGGGGGGTCAGACCTCATTGAGTGAATTATTATACTATATATACATGCAATCTAAACCATAACACTCAGGCATCCTTATATATATGTATATACACACATTTCACACGAATGTCAAACTCTGATTTTATAAATATACTAAATGTAGAAAACGTTTAATTTAATTCATGAAGGATCCATAGAACCCTAATAATAGCAACCTCAATCAACCCCAACATTACTCTAGCCATACAAGCTCACTTGATTCCAAATGGAACACTTATTCCAAACTGGACAGCAGACTGGCCTCGAGACACTAAGTCAACCGAGCTCCAGCAATCTAGTTATCAGTGTGATTGGCCCCGAGACACTTGGTGAATCGAGCTCCAGCAATCACACTATCTATTACCTCACATCACAATCTAATCAATGGATCATTTACTCCCTTATGGACAGTAGACTGGCCCCGAGACACTAAGTTGACCGAGCTCCAGCAGTCTAACTGTCAGTGTGATTGTCCCCACAATCACACTATCTAACATACCATTAACCTTAGTCAAATCAATCAAATCAATTATAATCATCAAAATTAATTCTTACTCAACCCTTATCTATCACACCGATACGTACACGGTCCTAGTGCTGCCCACTAGGAAGCACGTTCTATTGATATCCTTCATTTAAAATAAATATTCATTCAAAAAGAAATTAATGTAGAATAATATTCATAATAATAAAATCAACCATATATATATATATATATATATATATATACCAAAAATATACCTAAAATATACCCAATATATTTTGGGTATATATATATATATATATATATATATATGTCTCAAATAAAGTATGAAATATACTAAAGGTAAACCATTAATATAGTTAAAACAATTTAAGTGTGTATCAATAATACAATATCCATTTACTTAAATATGCACCTAAATAGACAAAGAATACATCCTAAGTACACAAATTACTTAATAAAATAATTATGTATAATTATTCATTTAAATATGTGTTTAGGTTTAACATATATTCACAATATACCAAAATGACCTAATTTTCTAACATGCATATATCCTAATTAAACCCTAAGTATACCACTAATGTTTTAGGTTTAAATTAATAATAAAACATGTATTTACTTGGAAATATATCAAAAATATACCAAAAATAAACTTAAAAACAATTTAAGTGTAGGTTCATAAAATAGCATGCAATTATTTAAGAATAAACCTAAAATATACTGAAACTATATCTAAAGTATTCTAATCATTTAATAAAATAATTATAACTAAGTGTACATTTAAAACCTGTATATATTACTAAAATGTATCAAACCTAAACCTAATTGTTTAATGTGCACATATCAGAATAACATGCATAATTATTTAATATGCATATATACCAAAAATACAACCCTAGATATACCAAAAATATTATCATTTTAAATCATTTTAAAAACATATAATGAAAATGAAAAACCCTAAGTGAGCATCCTATATGCAATACATATATATACAGTATAATAACTTACTGGTGAGCGCTCCTCGAGACAGACTCAGCGGGCTTGGTCCGTTAGGTCTCAGTCTCGGCGCAGTTAGAAAAATAAAATAATAATAACCGTCAGAATAACTGCTAACTCTATACTTCTAGGATTACTATAAACAGATTCAATCAAGAATTCAGAATTAGACTCCGACCAGTTGTCATGTTTTATGAGAAATCTACCAAAATTTCGACAGAGTCTCCTCAATAAAATGGACAACTCCCTACAAAATAGGGCCGATCCTGCACAGAAAACACACTTCGAAAATATACGATCTCATAACCCCTCGGTCGGACTCCCAAACTACAATTCTACCGACAGAAGTTCACAATTCGCAAGATATACATAGAATACATTAAAATTTTAAAAATACCAAAAATGCCCTTGAGTAATCAAAATATAGCAAATTTAAATATTTAAAATGCTGAAAATAATTAATTTGCCGATAATTACAATAAAATCCCAATTTTAATAAAATATTATTAAAAATCAACAATTCTCGATAAATCCATAAGTATTTACCAAAATACATTCTAACACTCCAAATTACACAATTAACCCTAAAGCATATTAAAAACCGATAAAAACTCATTTATTTAGAAAAATAATATATTATATATAATTTGAAAATAATTTACGAAAAATAGTTTTAATTAGTTAAAAATACTAAATAATTTGTAGAAATCATTTTTATACCTCAAATAACTATTAAAACCAATTTAATTATATTTTTAGCCAATTTAGTATCAAATTACCAAAATACCCCTACTATATATAAACTCACTATAATTACTCAAAAATTCACCAAAAATAATATAATTACTCAAAAATTATTTTCTCAACATATAATTCAATAATATCAATATATATACTCAATTAACCAATTAATTTCAATAAAATACATAATTAACCTAATTTTCCCAAGATTACATAAACTAAATAAATTTGAAATAATTATATGAAAATCACAAAAATTAAAAATAAATTTCTAAAATTCATTATAACACCTATAAACACCATAAAACACAATTTCATAATTAAATTAATTAAATTTCGAAAAATAGAAAATATTAATAAAATAATCAAAAATTCACAAAAATCAAAATAATTCCCAAAAATTATACAAAAAATCATAGAGGTATATTAAGCTACTAGGATCAATGTTTGTAAAGGAATTTTTCATGAATCAATCAAATTGAAGCTCAAAAAAATCAAAAACCCTAGTAGGCTGAAATTGAAAAGTCAAAACCTAAGGAAATCTTGACCATTTCAAATGAAACAAAGCTTGGAAATGCACTCATCGAAGCTCAAGGAAGAGATAGAGACTTGTGGAGCTCGATATGGTGGCCGAAAAGTCGATTAACGGCATCAATGGCAACTTTCGACAACTTTAAAGAAATCCGGCCAAACTCACCGGAAATGGCTAGAGGGGAAGGTGGCATGCCGGGAGGCACACCGACGAGAAGAGAATGGAGTAGCAGTGGCCGGATTCGCGAAGAAGACGATCAGCAGGGAGAAGAGGTAGTACTTGATGGCAAAGTTGTAAATATAGTAAACTTTATATATTAGGTAATAATATTATATGTATATATGTATATATATATCTTACTTTATATTATTTTAATATTTAATATAATATACACAATAAATATGCACCACACACTTAATTAATATTAAAATCATATAATTTAATTTAATTAAATAAACCCTAATTTTTAATTTAAATGCATGTATTCGTAAATGTTTTATTCGACACTTTAAAATCATGCATGAACTCATGCAAATTCATAAAATTGCTTAAAATAATTAATTTTTAATTATTTACGTTTTAATTTCCCCGAAAATAGAACTCTCGGGAAAATTTTACGTAAAAGACTTAAAAAATAATTAAAATGACTTTAATAAATAACAAACTCATTAAATAATCATAAATAGATATATAAATTATTAACACTGCATATCCCGATACAGTTTAAAATTATTTAAAAACTCGGGATATTACAAAAAGAGTCAATTCTACTTGCCACTTCCATTGGTGTAGAACTCATCATCTTGAATACATCAAACTCTATACACTCATTGTTCACTTTATTGTAATCTTTTCTTTCTTCATGTTAATGATCACACCCGCTGCCACCAAAAATGGCCTCCTAAATAAGATTGAAATTTCAAGATCTTCTCCAATTACACAAGGAGCTATATAGGGATTTGGAATATATAGCCTTAGATTCTTCAACAAGAGAAACTAAGCCATAATCTTCAAGTTTGCTCTTATGATTAGTGATATTCTTTAGAAATTTACCCTATGCTGGCATATCTCTAATGACATCCATAAATGATATGGTAATAGTGATTTCCTTGAAATAATCAAGGAATTTTCCAAATTGCTTATCCAAACTATGTCTTATGAACCTTTAAGGAAAAGGTAGTGTTTTAAAATCCACCTTAGGTTCATCATACTTAAGTGATATGGCATCTCCCTTTTTACCCTTCTCTACACCTTCAACATCTTCTTTACTACTAAAAACAACACCACCATTGCCCTTACTAGCCTTAATTTAGCTTGTTGAGACTTTTCTAAAGTTATTGTTAGCAATATCTAGAGCCATATTATTCAAATTCTGTTGATTCACCCTTTTTTTTCCTTAGTTCCCTATGTAAAGTACATAAAGTTAATTCAATTTCAGGATCAAAGTATAAAGTACTATTACTAACACTTCTAGTAAATGTCATTAAAAGTAAAATCAAAATCAAACAACTATAAATTAATAAATAAGTAATTATAAAAAATAATTAAAATTAAGGCCTAAACCAACCTTTCTCTACCCTAAGTTAATAAAAATTACAAAACAAATTCCTCGACAATGACGCCAAAATTTGATGCGGGTCAAATTAAACCCTAGTCTCTAAGACTAAGTATAGAGTAAGTAGGGTGTCGAACACTGGGGAATTCAGAGTAAATTTTATATTAAGCATATAAATACTCGAATGGATAGGCAAACGATATTAAAATAATATTAATTTGTTCTAACTAACTTCAAGTTACTAATTACTAATAACACTAATTAAATTGATTATACTAATAACAATTTTAAGCAATGAATGTTAGAACTACAATTCAAAATTAATCAAATAACTATAATAATTAATAAACACATGTAATAACTAGAGAATATGACCTAAAATCCTTAAGAGCAACTCTCGTTGTCAAATAAGGGTAATTACATTTAGAGTCTACGAACACTCTTGTGTCATTGTAGAGATAAATAAAAACCATGAAGTTCCATGCCAATTCTTTGACCCCTCAAAGTGGATTTTTTTGTCTCCAAGTACTTTCTTATCCTTTAAGTGAATTCAATTGTACTTACAATAAAAATTTCTAACTCTTGTTATGAACCCTTAATTAAGACATCATACATGGTGATCAAGCATATATAACATAATTAAGCAATCCATTGAAATCAAATCATTCATGTATTACAAAGAAAATAAAGATGTAGTTCATAATGTTAATTCATCCTTGCAATTCTAATAAACAATAAATTAGTCAAGAAATGTATTGATAAACATAAAGTAAACTAGATATATGAAAAGAGAAAAAGAGATAGAAAATATGTTAATGAAATCTCTAATCTTCTCCAAGTAGTTTGTAATATCCCAAGTTTTTAAATAATTTTAAACTGCATAGTGATATGCAATGTTAATAATTTTTGTACATATTTATGATATTTTTATGAGTTTGATACTTATTAAAGCTTATTTTAATTATTTTATATTATTTTAAGTACTTTACGTAAAATTTTCCCGGGAATTATATTTTCGGGAAAATTGATACGTAAATAATTTAATACTAATTATTTTGACTAGTTTTACGAATTTGCATGAACTCATATATAACTTTTTTTAAGTGCTAAATAAAATGTATAAATGTGTATTTATTTAACTTAATTAGGGTTTAATTAATTATCTTAATTTTTATTATTTAGTTTTAATATTAATTAATTCATTCATTAATTAATTGTAAGTGTATGATATATTAAAATATATGTGTGGTGAGTATTAAATGTGTGTGAGATTTTATATTATTATAATATATAGTGTGAATATATATATATACATATATACATAATTTTTAATCAAAAACCAAAAGTTCCCTTTATTTACAGAGTTGCCATTGTTCTTCTCCAAAACGCCCGACACCATTTTTCTTCCATTTTCGGCCGATTCAATCTGGTTTTCTTGCTATCATTGTGCCTCTCCTCGTTCCTCCTCCCTTGCCAGCCATTCCCGACGCCTGAATCACCCTTTTCCGGTGAGTTTTGACCGATTTTTCTCAAAAAAGCCGAAATCATCTTCACCTCCGATCCCAACGATTACGGCCACCAAAATTGACACCACCGGTCTCTATCTACTCCTTGAGCTCCGGTGAGTGTGATTCCAAGCTTTGTTTCACTTAAAATGGTCTAGATTTGCCTAGGTTTCAATTTCTTCATTTCAACCATTTAGGGTTTCAAATTTTTTTGAGCTTCAATTTGATTGATTCATGAAAAATTCATTCACAAAATTTGATCCTGGAAGTTCAATATACATGCCGTAATTTTTGTAGAATTTTTGAAATTTATTTTGATTTTTGGGTATTTTTGATTATTTTATTAATATTTTCTAATTTTCGAAAATTAATTAATTAAATTATGAAATTGTGTTTTATGGTAATTATAGGTGTTGAAATTAATTATAGAAATTTATTTGTAATTTTTTTGAATTTTTATATATTTATTTGGAATTTATTAAGTTTATGTAATTTTGAAAAATAGGGTTAATTATGTGTTGAATTGAAATAAATTGGTTAATTAAGTATATTTATTGATATTATTGAAATATATGTTGAGAAAATTAATTTTGTGCAATTATATTATTTTTGGTGAATTTTTGAGTAATTTTAGTAAATTTATATATATAGTGGTATTTTGGTAATTTGACACTAAATTGGCTAAAAATGTAATTAAATCGGTTTTAATAGTTATTTAGGGTATAAAAATGATTTCTACAAATTATTTAGTATTTTTAACTAATTAAAACTATTTTTCATAAATTATTTTCAAATTATATATATAATATACGATTTTTCTATATTAATGAGTTTTTATTGGTTTTTAATAAGTTTTAGGGTTAATTATGTAATTTGGAATTATAAAATATATTTTTATTATAAAAGGGCATTTTCGATATTTTATAATTATTCTGTGAATTGTGAACCTCGGTCGGTGAATTGTAGTTTGGAGTCCGACCGAAGGATTGTGGTTGTGAATTTGGTGTTATTTCGAAGTGTGTTTTTTTTGTAGGACCGACTCTACTCTTTGAGTAAAGAGATGTCCATTTTATAGGGGAGGTTCTGTCGGATTTTCAGTAGAATTCTCGTAAAACGTGATGTCCGGTCAAATCTCTATTCTAATTCTGTGTCTAAAATTCTAAATTGAGTCTTTAGAATTTTCATTAAATTTATTCTGATTTTATGTTGTCATTTGTTTGTTTAGTTGCGCCGAGACCGAGGCCTAACGGATCAGGCCCGCCGAGTTTGTCTTGTGAGCGCTAACATGTGAGTTATTATACTGTATATATGCATTGCATATAGGATGCATCACTTAAGGTTTTTTTTTTTATTTTAATTGTATGTCTTTAAAGTGATTTAAGTTATAATATTTTTGGTATATCTAGGGTTGTACTTTTGTATATATATGCATGTTAAATAATTATTGATGATATTTTGGTATATGCACATTAAACATTTAGGTTTATATTTAATACATTTTAATATATGTACATGTTTAAAAATGTACATTTAGACATAATTATTTTATTAAATGATTAGTATATTTTAGGTATAGTTTTAGTAGATTTTAGGTTTATTCTTAAATAATTGCATGCTAAATTATAAACCTATACTTAAATTATTTTTAAGTTTATTTTTAGTATATTTTTTATATATTTCCCCAAATAAATGTATGTTTTATTATTAATTGAAACCTAAAACATTAGTGGTATACTTAGGGTTTAATTGTGATTTATGCATGCTAGAAAATTAGGTTATTTTGGTAGAATGTGAATATATGTTAAACCTAAACACATATTTAAATGAACAGTTATACATAAATGTTTTATTAAATTATTTGTGTACTTAGGGCATATCTTTTGTATATTTAGGTATATTTTTAAGAAAATGCATGTTATATTATTGTTATACATTTAAATTGTTTTTAACTATATTAATGATTTATCTTTAGTTTGTTTCATATTTTATTTGACATATATATATATATATGGTTGGTTTTACTATTATGAATATTGTTCTACATTAATTATTTTCTGAATGAATGATTTATTTAAATGAAGGATATCAATAGAACGTGCTTCCTAGTGGATAGCACTAGGACCGTGTACGTACCGGTGCGATAGATAAGGGTTGAGTGAGAAATAATTATGGTGATTATAATTGATTTGATGGATTTGACTAAGATTAATGGTATGTTAGATAGTGTGATTATTGTAGCTCGGTTGACTAGGGGTCTTGGAGCCAATCACACTAACAGTCAGATTGCTGGAGCTCAGTTGACTTAATGTCTCGGGGCCAGTCTACTGTCCATAGTGGAATGAATGATCTATTGGGTTGATGGAGATGTGAGGTGATAAATAGTATGATTGCTGGAGCTCGGTTGACCAGGGGTCTCAGGGCCAATTACACTGACAGCCAGACTGTTGGAGCTCGGTCAACTTAGTGTCTCGGGGCTAGTCTGCTGTCCAGTTTGGAATAAGTGTTCTATTTGGAATCAAGTGAACTTGTATGGCTAGAGTGATGATGGGGTTGATTGGGGTTGCTATTATTAGGGTTCTATGGATCCTTCATGAATTAAAACAAACATTTTCTGCATTTTATATATTTATATAAGCAGAGTTTGGCATTCGTGTGAAATGTATGTATATGTATATATATAAGAATGTCTGATTGTTATGGTTTAGATTGCATTTATATATAGTATAATAATTCACGCAGTGAGGTCTAACCCCCCTCAATTATTATTTTTTCAGGAGATCCCATATCGTCAGACCTTAGTTGTAGAGTTCCTCGCTAGTGTTCTTCGGTCTCGGCCATTTTATGCAAATGTCTATTTTGAACTCTGATTTGTATTCTAGAAACTGTAGTAGTAGTGTTATTGTATCGGAAGAGTATTATATTATTTTGATTATTATACAAAGATGTATTCATTGAGAAGGATTTGAAGTATTTATATTATATATTGATTCGAAAAATTTTAATTCTATCGTATTTTTATTTAATTACTGCATGATTTTATTTTCTAAGGCTTGCTATGGGTTCCGGATTCGAAAGAATTCCCGTTCCCTAACGCCGGTCATGACTCCTAGTTTGGGTCGTGACATAGTTACTTGATATCTTTTCTAGTAAAAAACTCTCTTAATATCTTCCTATTATCATTTATTTATAGTCTTCTCATTATCCTAGTTCGCGCCCCTTTCGAATAAATGTAAATGGAAAAAAGGTACCTTGAAAGGGTGTGAAGGACAAGTCAGCACCATTGTACCGAGTTAGGCTTAACTCGACACATTTGTTTTTTGTCACAACTCGGCATAATGGTGCCAAGTCGGCATGGTCTTCTGCCCTTTAATATTTAGTTTGTGACGACTCAGCACACTCATGCCGAATTGACACTATTGTTTGCTATCCCAAGCCATCCCCTTGGTGACAAGTCGGCAGCTCCTCTTGTTGCTTCTTTTTACTTTCCTCACACCATTCTTCATTATAAAGTGTCCAAATGCACTTTCATGCATAGATTAAACACACAAAAAAAAAAAAAAAAAAAACCTACAAAACATAAAATTAATATAAGAACAACATAAACAAAAGAAATAAAAATAAAAATACATAATCAAACAAACTCAAATAAAAAATCTTGAAAAATATATCATAACTACCCTAAAGAACTATGTTATTTTATATTATAATAGGAGGAGAGGAATAAATTAAGCTTTTCAAGCTAGGTAATTTTTGTTGTTTAGTTTGATAACAAAAGTCTAAGTAGAGGAGGTGTGGGTTCAGTGGAAGTAGGAACAAGTTGTTGATCGGCCATTGTAGAAGAATTGGGTGCTGATGATTTTTTTTTTTTTTTAAATGATGTTTAAGAGCTAAAACTATGATACCATATTAAAATTGAGAGAAGAGAGAAATTCTATATTATATTTTATTGAATGAGAGTTTCAAAGATATATATATATATATGATGTTTTGATACAAATGGTTACAACAAGATAAATATAAATAAATTGAATTTACAAAAGAGAGTTTATCTCTTAACATGTAATAATTCTTGGGTGAGGATTTTTGAACTCCTCTTGAAAATTGCACTCCAATTTGACTTTGTTAACTCTTTAAATGACTTAACTATCTTTAATTTAAAATATTTATGTACCTTTCACTATTAATATTAAAAAAAAATTATTTGATTCATATAGATAAAAATATAATAACTTCAACACAAATAACTTATTTTGCTTTAATAATTTTATATTATAATCACTGAGAATTATTTATAACTTTATTAATTTGTTATGTTTTTTTGTTTCGTATTCAACTTGTATAGTTAGAATTTTAAAAATAGTTAAATTTATTTGTTAATTTAATTATGCAATATACATTTTTAGTTTTTAATGCTTTAATGTTTTTAAGTGTTTATACAAAATAATATTTACATTTAAAAAATTGATGGTAACTTTAATTTTGATTTTTCCAATCAATTTTTTTTAATGAAAGTGATACGATATAAAATTAAAAATATTATATGTATTGAAAAAATTAATATAAAATAAAATAGTTAAAAAATACTTTCTATGTATTATTTAAAAAAAATAGAACCAATTAAGTTTATATAAATTGATAAAGTATTCTTTTTAGTTATTTTATTTTATATAAATTCTGTGAATACATATAATAGTTGTTGTATTATATCCTATCATTTTTAATTTAAAAAAACTGAATGAAGAAAAATTAAATTAAATTCACCATTGATTTTAAAAAAATGTAAATATCATTGGTATAAACACTTAAAAGCAGTAAACAATTAAACATTAACAATATATATTGCATAATTAAATCAGAATATTAATAGAAACTATTTTAATAAAATTTTAACAATATAAGTTGATTACACAATAAAATAACATAATAAATTAATAAAGTTATAAATAATCATGAGTGATTATATTATAAAAACTATTAAATCAAAGTAAATTATTTTTATTAAATTATTAGATTATTATTATGTATGAATAATTTAATAACTTTTTAAGTTAATATTAATTGTTGTGAAAGGTAAATAATCATTAGAAATTAAGGGTAACTAAGTCAAAATGGAGTGCAATTATTAAAAGCAGGAGTGCAAAAATCTCTACCCATACTTCTTTTTTTCTATTAATTTGCTTTTCACATGCTAATTATAATCAAATAAATAAATGTGTCTAACTAAAGAAGATTTTGAGTGAAATTGCATTTAAACCACTTTCTTAAACAATATCTTTAGTCAAGTAGCTAAAAATCCTAACCTCCTTTTCTCTTGATTTTTTTTTTTACTAGCCACTCATATTCCTTAAGCAATAAGGGGTTATTTTTTGTCATTTTTAACCTGAAATCACTCCTCTACTCCTTTTTTTTTATCAATTTATTTTTTAAATAAGTGATTATTTTATACAGATTTGAATTTTTATTTTTTTATTTCGTCGTCTTATTATAACGATTGTTTTTCGTTGTCTTGTTATAATGTTTTGTTTTTTGCCATCTTATTGCAGCTTTTTATTTGTGCGTAGGCGATTCAGATGGGCAAAACATATTCAATAAAATAGAAACAACAAATCAAATTATGGTCATCAGTATGTTGCAGAATTAAAATCATAAGTATTCTAACCATTATAATATTATTAAATTTGTAGATTTTGAGTCAATTTATTATGTTGTTAACCTGATGTTGTTTCATCATCTATGATTTTTAGCGAATTTGTATGTATTGCTAGTTTGAATCAATACAATTATTTTTCTTTTTAAAAAACAATATCTTTAGTTTGTTTGACAAGTTAAATACTTGACTACGATTTATTTATTATATCTGATTTTATTTTTTTATCTAAATCATCAGTATTTAAAATTTAATGTATTTTAACTAATCAGTTCTATCCGAGCAAAATCATAAGGATGATAAAAACTTCTTAATAACTGATATCATCTAGAATGTTCCCACCTAATTAGGGGTCCTCTACCCCCCTAAATAGGAACACATGGACAAAGGAGAAGACAGATTCGTCCAAGAAACTACCTCAAAGAGGAATCCTAACTGAAGAAGGAACACTCTCCTACAAAGACTATGATTCACTGACCCACAAGGATTCCTATTCCTCCCAGGTTTGAGTATCGCTATAAATAGAACCATATACCCCTCATAAGGGGACATCTCATTCACACATATTCAAGCTATCTTTCCTCCGTCCAATTTCTATTCTCTAACTTAGGCATCAGAGTGTTTGTGGGGATTCTCCCCACCTCTCACCTTGCCCTCTGTTCAGTGCTTTGCAGGACGTTCAGCCTAAGAGTTCTGAAAATTAGTTATCAAGTGGCGTCGTCTGTGGGAACTCCTTGGGAAAAGCCATTCATTCACTTGCTAAGCTAAAGACACCTTCACCATGACTTCTAGCCCACCGCCAGCCCAAATTCCTGAGGTCAGCACCAATCCTTCTACACCTATCCTCTCGACTGACCTTTCAAACCCTTTCCCAACAATAATACCACCGCCCACCTTGCAACTTGTTGGGGCTACATCCGGTCATGCACCTTTACATCCAAAAAACACCCAAAGATACCCGTCCTTGGGCATAAATCTCCCATATTACGCTCCGCTGCAGCACCATCGATCAATACCCTCAATACCTTTTCCAAGCCTACTAGAAACACCAACAATAACCACTCCAAACCTAAACACAGTAACCCAAACACTCGGCCTTGACCAAGCAAGCAAAGAGGCCATGATAAAAAATATTTAGGCATAAATAACCTTAATGCAACAATAAGTAAGCGCTATAATATAGAGCGAGCATACTGAATCGGCTCCAAATAATGATAATGCAGCACCCCGACAAGCCCCAGGGACGAGCATAGGGAAGGGTAAAGCACCAGAAGGGGAGTGTAGTTCATCCATCCCAACTCTTGATGATTCAAAATTAGCACAGAAGGTTGAGGAAGCAATGAACAAAGCCCAAACTAAACCTACAAAGGAAGAAGAATGGGTGATGGATAGTAGAACTCTGTTTGTCAGCAGAATAATTCAAACGGAGATCCCTAGTAAGTTCAGAATCCCACAGCTTGATCAGTTCGATGGGACAGGAGACCCTATTATCATATATCTGCTTTTTGGACAAAGATGCTGCTCCAGAATGTGAACGATGGAATCATGTGCAGAGTCTTCCCAAGTACACTCACAAAGAGCACCCAAAAATGGTTTCATCGGCTACTGGAGAATTCTGTCACTTCTTTTGAGGACCTAGCCGAGCAGTTCCATATCAGATTCATCACCAATATTCCTCCTGCAAAAAACATCAATGACCTCCGGATGTGCCGACGGGACGAATCTCTACGAAGTTACCTTGATCGTTTCAATAAAACAACTATGCAGATTGAGCACCTCGTTGATGAAGTTGTTATAGAAGCTTTGAAAAATGGCACCAGACTCGGAAAGCTAAAAGACAAATTAATGACTAAAGAATCGAGTACCTTTACAGAGGCAATGGCGATAGCGGTTCAGATGATAAAGATGGACGAAGACAGGAGGATGCATCGGGAAGAAGACAGGCTATCGACTAAGGATGAACAGCCAAAGCAAAGACGAGTAAGCTTCCCAAAAATGAATTTCAGAGCTTCGACAGATAGATTTGATAAGGAAGCGTAGATATACACCCCTGAACACTTCTCGATCCAGGATCCTCATGTGGGTCAGGCAGAATGGAGTGGAAATTACACCGGCCAAAAGAATCAGCCTAAGTCGGAGATTTACTCGTGATAGAAGCCAGTACTACGAGTACCACATAGAGTACGACCATACCACAGAAGGTTGCAGAGAACTAAAGAGTGCCATAGAAAAACTGGTGCAGTGGGGAAAGCTTGATAATTTCAGTGACACACCGAGGAGACACGAAAACATGAAAAACCATGACCGTGACAAAGCTGAGGCAAAAAAAGCTAGGAAAGAATTGATTAGAACGATCAACATGATTGTAGGAGGAGAAAACACCGGGAAATGGTTAAAATATAGTAGAGGAGGAAAAATGATACCCGATAAAAGTGACAACATTTTTAACTTGGAAGACAATTTACATATACATCACCCTCACAGTGATGCCCTGGTGATAACCGCATGCATAAATAAGTATCGGGTCAAAAGGCTATTGGTCGATAATAGGAGTGCTATCAATGTTTTATCTTGGAATGCGTATAAAGCTATGGGCGGCTCCATCACCAACTTAACGGCCATCCAGAACCCCATCACGAGCTTTTGTGGGGGAACGGTGCAACCAATGGGGATTGTCAATCTGGATCTCGAATTCGGAAACCAAGAGGATGAGGAAACAAAAATCGTCCGAACTCCATTCAACGTGGTAGACATACCACTAGCCTATAATAGGATAATAGGACGACCGGTACTTTACGAAGTAGATGCAGTCACCAGCATCCGATAATTAACCATAAAAATTTTGATCAAGATGGGGACCCTTACTATCAGGGGAGATCATCAAATGGCCAGAAAATGCTATCAGATGACCATGAAATCTCTGGCGGAGGCCTTTCATTTCGAAGCATGGGAAGTTGAGAAGCAAGGCGCTGATCCACAACCAATGGAAGACATGGAGGCATTGCAAATCAGGGGAGGGAAATCTGTGAAAATTGGTAATGCCCTTGATCAAGACATCAAAGACACATTAAGGGACGTCCTTATTAAACACTCAAAAGATTTTGCTTCTCAAGCCTCCGAGATCATTGGCGTGGACCCGCGAGTTACCTGTCACTGCCTAAACATCAAACCAGGAGCCAAGCCAGTAGCATAGAAGAAAAGAACTTTTGCCTACGAAAGATAAAAGATCATTGCCGAGGAAACAGCGAAGCATTTAGCAGTCGGATTCATTAAAGAGGTTACCCACCCAAACTGGGTAGCCAACGTAGTACTCATTAAAAAAGTAAATAGGAAGTACATAATGTGTGTAGACTACACTGACCTCAACCGAGCATACCCTAAAGACAGCTACTCGTTACCAACGATTGATCAGCTCATTGATTCCACTGTTGGCCATGTCTTATACAACTTCGTAGATGCTGCCCAAGGTTATCACCAAATCCCCATGAAGAAAGAAGACCAGGAGAAAACGTCCTTCGTCATACACAAAGGGTTGTACTGCTACAAGGTGATGCCCTTCGAACTGAAAAATGCCGGAGCCACATACCAAAGAATGATGAACCATATCCTTCAGAGCCAGATTGGAACTAGCGTGGAGGTATATGTGGATGACATCATCATCAAAAGCAAGCACTCTGAGCACCACCCAGTAGACGTGGATCAAGTCCTCCAGTTACTAAGCCAATCCAGGATCAAGTTGAATCCTAATAAATGCATCTTTGGAGTCTAGGCCAACAAGTTCCTGAGGTTCATAATTTCTCAACGAGGCATTGAAGCCAACCCAGAAAAAATGAAAGCCATACTCAACATGGCAGCACCGAAGAGCATCCGTGATATACAAAAGCTAAATGGTAGAATAACCACACTGAGGCATTTTATTTCTTGCTCAGTTAGGCGATGTCTACCATTATTCCGAGCTCTCAAAAGTTTCGGCAAGTTCCAGTGGTCCGCTGACTGCCAAGCAGCATTTGAAGAAATTAAAAGATTCTTATCTTCCCCACCATTAATCAGCTGTCTGATACCAAATGAGACCTTATACTTATACCTCTCTATTGGATGAGAATGCATCGCTTTAGTACTGGTAAGGGAAGAGGGAAGCCAACAAAGCCCTGTCTACTATGTCAGTAAGATGCTCCGAGGGCCTGAAGTCCGATACCCCATACTGGACAAGTTAGCCTTAGTTGTGGTTCATGCTTCTCGAAAGCTTCGGCACTACTTCCAAGCTCACTATATCGTAGTCTGGTCCCGTTTTCCACTGTAAAAAATATTACAGAGACCAGAGACTTCAGGCAGGCTAGTGCAATGGTTAGTCTTACTCGACGAGTTTGATATTGATTACTAGCCTCGACAGCAGATGAAAGCCCAAGCCTTAGCATATTTTGTACAAGAAATGGCTTCGGAAGATATAACCTTGACCAAGATACCCGAATGGAAGCTCTATGTTGATGGAGCATCCTCAGCTCACGGTTCCGGCATGGGAATAATCCTCAAGGGACCGCATAAAGTTCATATCCAGTACGTAGTTCGCATAGAGTATATTGCCACCAACAATGCAGTTGAATACGAAGCACTCATTACAGGGTTGAAACTAGCCGCGGAAGTCAGGGCCAAACACCTTATTATACACTCGGATTCCCAACTAGTAGTCAACCAAGTCAGCGAAGCATTTCAAGTCAAAGATGCCTGCATCGCCAAGTACGTAGACAAAGCCAGGTGACTTTTGCAACACATTGAGCAAGATGAAGGCCAATGGAATATCATCCAGATTCCCAAAGAAGACAACAATGAGGCCGATTACCTTGCTAAATCCATAATTGAGAACAGTCAAGCATTTAGGGATATGAATTTCACCGAATCACTCACCGATCCCAGCACAGAGGACACTAAAATTTTCAGAACACAAGTAATCTCGAAATGGATACAGCCAATCATCCAATATCTTGAGCATGGCACACTTCCAGAAGACAAGCTGCAAGCTCGGAAGCTCAAGGCCAATGCAACCCACTATTCCGTCCACCAAGGGGAGCTCTACCGAAAATCCCTCTCACACCCCTGGTCAAAATACGTTTCCCCAGAGGAGGGAAATTACATACTACGAGAAATCCATAAAGGAATCTGTGGTGCACATGAGTCCCACTATTTGCTCACTAGAAAGGCCTTGCTCCAGGGGTACCATTGGCCCACCATATCCAAGGATGCCCAGCAGCTAACACAATCATGTCACTAGTGCCAGCACTATGCCCGACTTAACCATAAATCTTCTCGGCCTCTACATCCCATCAGCAGCCCATGGCCTTTTGCCATATAGGAGATGGACATCCTGGGTCCTTTTCCTCCATGTACCTTACAAAAAAAGTTCTTAATCGTGGCCATTGACCATTTCATGAAATGGATAGAAGTAGAAGCAGTCCCAACCATCACAGAAGCCCGGATACAGCACTTTTTCTAGAAGGAGATCATTTACAGATTCGTCATCCCCCACACTTTAATTACAGACAACGAAAAATAATTCGACAACCACAAATTCAGAAGTTTCTACTCGAACCTTGAAATAAAATTGCGCTTCACCTTAGTAGCTCACCCGCAGATAAACGGACAAACTGAGGTCACCAACAGAATCCTCATGCAAGGGTTGAAGAAAAGACTCAATGCCAAGAAAGGGAACTAGGTCAAAGAGCTAAACAATGTAGTCTGGGCCTACAGAACCACACCCTGATCGTCCACTAGCGAAACACCATTCAAACTAACTTACGGCATGGATGCAGTAATTCCAGTGGAGGTTGGGTCTCCAAGTTACCGAGTAAGCCAAGACCTCGACCACGCCGTCAATAACGTCAATGTACGGATATGCCTTGACATACTAGAGGAACGAAGAGAACAAGCGACAGCAACCGTAGAGGCACATCGGCAAAGGATAACCCGGTACCACCATCTGCATAAACCAACAAAGAATTTTAAGACGGGTGACTGGGTACTCAGAAGAGCAGATATTGGCAAAGGCACCTCGGGTACCGACAAGTTAGGCCCGAATTGGGAAGGCCTGTATCAGATCTCAGAATGCACAACAAAGGGGGCGTATAAACTAAGAGAAAGAGGAGGCAGATAACTACCGAGGTTCTGGAACTCAGACTCCCTCAGGAAATATTATCAGTGATCTTGTACTCAAGCACACAATCTGATTCAATAAAAAATATCTTTATTGATAAAGAATATCTTTCTACATGATTGGTTAAAAAAAAATAAGATACACATAAACCTATACATATCTACTCTAGTATCTCCACACCCGGACCCCCTGTCCCAGAAACTAAGGGGGAAGCATCATTGGCAGCCTCTGGATGCTCACCAGACCCAGCTGTAGCAGCAACCTCTTCAGACTCCCTCATAGGAAAGGAACTGGCCTTTCGATGAGCATCATCCTCTGCAGCAAACCTGGCCAGATCGGTTAGGGTTATCCAATCTAAGGCCCCCAAATCCAATCCTGAGTCTTAAAAGAGCAAGATCCTTTTGCACTCAGCTCAGTATGCCTTGAGAAACCCCCCTACCATGCTTTGATATGCCTTCTTATCATTGGCACGAGATTTCTCAAACTCCGCCAGTCTCTCCTGAAGTTCAGCAATCTGAAGATCCTGCTCCTCGATCCTCCTTGTTAGCTGGGCCTGGCTATGTTCCAATTCAGAAATCTTCTTCTAATTTTCCTCAGCGTCAGATTTGGCCTCCTCATATCTTATCTAGCAGTGCTCCAGAGCTGCCTTGGCGCTATCCAGTTTTTTCTCAAAATCTACAGCGATCGTCCCCACCTCAGTTTCCTTTAAGTTGTACTGGCTCTTCAAGTAGAAGTACTGATCCTTCGCCAGCAGCAAGGCCTGAGTCATCTACTAAAACAACCAAGCAACTTAGCCAAAATTCCACTACAACAGTTATATCAAGTAATAGAAACTCCATTACCTCCAGTGACTGGCCGATCATGGAATCGAGCAATCCGTCCGGTCCCTCATCCGACCAACGCTGCATGTCTCCGGGTAACCACAGCGACTCGGCGTACTGGTCCCATACTTAACTATTGGAGATGCACGGGGGCTTCATCTTTTTCAATATCCAGCCCCGCATATCCGGACAACCAGATAACTGGGGACGTTGGACGTAAATCTCTTCGTCCAGCCCCTCTGCATCTGACTCTGCTTCTATCAGTCGCCTTTTTCATCGTCTAACCCACTCTGGCTGCTCACTTTCCACTATTGCTTTGCCCTTAGGGTCGGTAGGAACAACCTCCGAAGCAGGGGGAGCCTCAGTTTTCGGGGAAGGATAATTTCGGCCCTCCTCCACTGCAGCTGGCTCATCTACTAAGGAAATCCTGCCCATAAAATCAAAAAAGTCAGCCATCTACAAATGGAAAGATAAGACTAGTCAAATAAAACAAAACTCAAAACAAAAAATCATACTAAGGAAATGGTCGTGACTCGGACAGACTCTCCATAGATACCTCCGGGACGCATCCTCTGCAAATCGAGCTTCAGTGAGTCCGTCTAGATGTAGCTGCAAAACTAATTCCGTATCCGAATTGAAAAGTTTTGTTGGACGAGTCACTTTATGACACTCGTCCGACCACATCCTCCGAACATCCAGGAAGTCCAATTGATGCTCCACAACAAAAAAATGGTATCTCCACTTCTTGTGAAGATCCGGAAGTTTAACAAAAAGTGAATGGTTGGGTACGGCCGAAAGGGAGAACATCAGTTCTCCCTTCTTCCTAGTCAGTCTATACAAATACTGGAGGACGTCTAGATCGAGAACCCTACCCTCCTCATGCATCAGCTGGACAAACCCGGTCAGTATCCTATAACTATTCGGATGAAGCTGACCGGGCGCAATGTTATTTCTATTAAGAAAGTCCTTGACAAAGGGATCTAAGGGAAATTTCAAACCCCTCTCTAACTGGTCAAAGTACACCACTAATCTACTTAGCCCCAATAAAGGGGTATGGGCCCTAAACCTTTTGTCTATAGTGTGGAGGGCATAATCGACGGGGATGCAGAACCACCGCCGATACCACCCTAATAATTCACTATCTACATTGGACATGAAAAGGTCAGAGCTAATCTCTTCCCGGGGAGCCATAGCAAAGAAGGGAACGAAAACCAAATGACAAAAAAGGGGCAAAAAAAAGGAGGAAGAAATGATGAAAAGAATCACCTGGTAACCTCAAGCGAGAGTTATGGCAGGAAGGAATAGAAATGGTGGATGCAGTAGAAACGCAGGAAAAATAGAATGAAAGAGCGAAGAAAGCAAAATGTGCTAGTTAGCAAGCGCAACAGTATTTATAAAGGCACGGGAAGATCTAGAAGCACGCCATTAACTGCCCTCATTATTACTGCGCTCCTCCCTAGACTACTAAGGGCCTGTTGGGAATAAAATAACCCATTAGGTGAAGATTCGTGATGACGGCTGTACGACCATTTCGCTCACTGACACACGAAATGACGCATCAATCACGTGATCTCAAGAATTGAAATGAAATCACCCCGTGTTGGCCCACCCACATCTTCGAGTGGGCCGCTCCATCAAGCAAATCAGGAGATGTTCCAAGCATCACTCCCAGCCCATTCCATTCACACAAAGTCCAGTGACTAAAGCTGGCACCCTCAGGTCGCTTCCGTAGTACTGAGGTTCCGAGCATGTAAGCCTCACACCCCTGTGCCGAGCATCTAAGTCTCGTTTACATAAAGTCCAGTGACTGAAGCTGGCACCCTCAGGTCGCTTCCGTAGTACTGAGGTTCCGAGCATATAAGCCTCACGCCCCTGAGCCGAGCACCTAAGTCTCGCTCACATAAAGTCCAGTGACTGAAGCTGGCACCCTCAGGTCACTCCCGTAGTACTGAGGTTCCGAGCATGTAAGCCTCGCGCCCTTGAGCCGAGCACCCAAGTCTCGCTCACATAAAGTCCAATGACTAAAGCTGGCACCCTCAAGTCGCTTCCGTAGTACTGAGGTGCCGAGCATGTAAGCCTCGTGCCCCTGTGCCGAGCATCTACAAATCCAGTAATGACTGGTTCCGTCTTGTTCCAAAATGGACGGGTTAATCTATTGCGTTGATCATACTCACTCATCAGGTACCCCCGTTCCACAGATTACGATTCGATGACGATCAACCAAAATACTCGGCACCAAGCTCTGCTTATTGTGACTAAGGCTAGCCACCTCAGCTCACTTGCATCTTATCACCCATATAAAGGCATCTGCATCTTACTCGGACACAACGGACATAAATATCCGCATACTCCGACGGGGACTCTTGATACTATATAGAATGTTCCCACCTAATTAGGGGTCCTCTACCCCCCTAAATAGGAACACATGGACAAAGGAGAAGACAGATCTGTCCAAGGAACTACCTCAAAGAGGAATCCTAATTGAAGAAGGAACACTCTCCTACAAAAACTTTGATTCACTGACCCACAAGGATTCCTATTCCTCCCAAGTTTGAGTATCGCTATACATAGAACCATATACCCCTCATAAGGGGACATCTCATTCACACATATTCAAGCTATCTTTCCTCTGCCCGATTTCTATTCTCTAACTTAGGCATCGAAGTGTTTGTGGGGATTCTCCCCACCTCTCACCTTGCCCTCTGTTCAGTGCTTTGTAGGACATTCAACCCAGGAATTCCGGAAATTAATTATTAATAACTAATTTAACGTGATTATATACATTAGAATTTAAACTTAAAATCTAATTTAAGTTAGAATAACTTTCTACCAGCTAATTCAAATGGTTGTTTGTTTACATCTGATCTTATTAATTTATTGATGTATTTGTTAGCTGACTGATTATATTTGATTCCTAACCTTTTAATCAAACAAATCCCTATACCCCATCAAGCTTTAACATGTTCATCTAACTTGATTCCATTTTATGCTTATAAATTATGAAATAATCTATTGTTTTTCTAATCCTCATTCCCATTTTTAATATGAATTATGCTGTGAAATCAGCCAAAAACTCTCTAAATAAAATTTAATTATAACGACTCTAGATCTGTTCTACATAAATAATCAATAAATCACATACATCACTTTAAAAAAAATAGTAATATAAGCATCTAATAGTCTAAAAGCTATCTTTATTTTTTCCTAACAAAGTGGAAAGTAAACACAGTGAACAATACAAATTAATAACGTTAAAAGAATATTGCAGCAAAAAAAAAATCACATTAAACCAACGCTGTAAGGCACTCCGGTCGCTGGTATCCAAGAATCACCTTGTACAAAATTGGAAGTAGTAAAATTAGCTGCATCAGTAGCATTAATCACATGGTAACCTGGCCATGTAACCCTGTTATTAGTTTTTGATCCTACACCACTGTTATTGAACTCAGCATAATAAAGCGTAGCAAGTGCAAAATCTCCAGACCATGGAGCCCATCCAGCAGGGTCGACTAGACTAGCAATATATGACTGCATGAATACAGCTCTTGAATAATTTTGCCATGGCCTACCCAGATACGTCTTGATAGTCAAATTGCTCTCAGCCAAGTCTTTAGCAGCTTTTATGCTACAATTCTGAATCGAAATGCCTGTGTTCTGATTCGGGTCAGTTCTACCCTGTGCAGTAACGGTGTTGAACTGGTTGGCTAGTGGAAGTCTTGACATAATTCTGCAATTCTGGAAAACAACTGCAGAGTTGCCGAATATGTAATCAATGGTGCCATATATTTCACAGTCTCTGTAATATTGCCTCAGAGAATGAGTGTATAAGGTGTCTTGATACCCTTCAAAACCGCAGCTATAAAATGCAGACATGTCTGCTCCACTTCTCAATGCTACTGCTTGGTGTTTAATCGCCCCTGCTGTGTTGCGAAATGTAATGTTCACTGCAACAAATCCTTGCCCAACAACAGCTGTGAAATAAAGTATTGTGAGTCAAAATATGTATGCGCATAATGTGGTTGCTAATGCACTTAAGAAATCTAATTAATTATTGATCATTTGATTTTAAATTACCTAGGTCCAAAATTTATTAAATTTTAATTAATCCGGATCAATTCTAACAGGATATCAAAATTGATAAAAAAATTTTAATAATTAATTTAACGTAATTATATACATTAAAATTTGAAATCGAGACGTGCCTACTAATTGATAAAATAATATTAATAGTGATAAAAAATTTTAAGTAGAAAGTTTTAGGATTTTTTAAAGTAAAGTATTATAAGAATTTCAAATTCACATGGTTTTAGCCAACTAGTTTACTTCCATTTCTAGTTTGCAAGACCTAGGACTTTCTAAGTATTAACCTAAATACGTTGACTTCGTAATTCTTAATTAACAGAACTTAAATTATAATAAAGAAATAAAAGAACATGTATAATTAATGGGACGAAAGCTCATTTTCCAATTCAACTTTTACTCCATATCCAACTTGGCAAGAATTAACTTCTTTTGTCAATTTTTTCACTTTTTAACTCAATTTAATATAATGTTTATTTTTCTAGTCAAATCAACACTATGAAAATATGGATAAAACAAAATATAACCGAGTTAATTGACATATAAGAGGTATAAAAGGCGCCTTAACATAAGTTATATTTATGAGCTCTTGACGTGAAAATATATAATAATATATTTAATATATATATATATATATAACATTTAACTTTTTGTTTCAAATAATAGAAAAATTAATAAAATAATAAAAGGTTTCAAATTCTTTAATGAAATCAAAATTTTGGAAATTTAACTCAACAACAAAATGAATATATATATACATATATATCCACTTATCCTAATGTATTAAAATATTTTTTATTATTTGAAATTAAAATTTTTAATTTTAAAATATATTTAAATATATTTATCAAATAATATGTTGATTTGATCTAAAAAGTGAAAATTTTATTTAAATTGACAAAAAAAAATATTAACAATTTGATTTATACTAATTAGAACATAAAGTAATAACATATATGAACATTGAACTTACCAAATGTTGCTGAATTAAATGTAGTCCATCCATCAACCACGCTTCGATTACCAGTAATAGTGGTCCTGCCAGTGCCATCTCCGACCATCATTATATAGCGCTTGTTACTTGGAATGGTAACATACTCTTGATACAGTCCCTTCACCACATAAATCACAAAGTAGCCGCTCCCTGGATTTGTATTATTTGGTGCTGCAGCAACTGCATCATTTATGCTCGTGAAGTTCCCACCACCTTTCCGGTCCACAATCACCATTTGTTTCACAACAACGCTGCTGTTAATACTTGTGTCAAGAAGCTTTCTTTTGCTCACTGATTCGTACAATTCTTGATCTTGTTTTGACATCCTCAATGGCAGACCATCATTGATGCCATTTTTTAATCTTGAAAATATATGCTCTCGTTCCGACAGGAGGGATCTGCCTTTCTTGGCAGGAGGAACCCACCCGTCTTTGAAAAATGCGAGAGAGATGCTGCAATGCTTGGTTCCGTTAGCAAGAGGAGCGAGCAGGATATCCATAATGTCAGAATATGGTTTTGATGCTCGGAGCCCATCAAGACAAGTCTGTAGATTGGTCAAAGTAGCACTGAGCAAAGTTTGCAAGTCACTTGCTTCCAATCTTTGAAGTTTATTAGTGAAGTTGATAGATTTCAGAGTATATGAGAGTGAATCAATGTTTAGTTGAGCTAGGAGCCGGCAATCTTGAAGGGCACCAATAGTTGTAAATGGCAAAGATTCTGGTGGGTGTCTGAGCAAATATCGAATCAAAGTTCGAAATTTTCTGGCATATGATAGTGCCTGGCGTATGGAGATCCTGCCATAGTCATGAATGTTGGCAGATCTGTTAGAGGGTAAGGATGATCTGCAAAAGTATGGGTAAGGTGTGGAGTTACAATATGTGTCTCTTGTTCCAGAGGTTGAGTTGAGAAAGATTGCAAGAGATGGAGACAAGAACATGAGAAAGAGAGAAATGGCAAATATTGTAGACAGATAAGAAGCCATTGCTAATTATTAGTAGTGCAATGCAATAGACTTGAGCATATGAACTACGTATTTATAGCTGATACATGACTCATATAAATATTAATTGGTATAAAAATATATAATATACACATTTTCAACTTGCTCAAAACCGTGTTGTTCTTAATTCACGTTCACGGGAATTTATGAAGGATGCAAGTAGTTGGCAAATTAATATATATATGTCTACTAGAATGCTAAGACTTGATTATTGAAGTGAAAATGGGATGTATTATTTGTTTTTTTATACTTAATTATTTTGTGTCATTATAAAAACTTTTAATTGGTAATGAAGAAAGGGTTATGAAGGTGCTTAGAGACATTCCAAACGAAGCTAAGTTCACAGTTTCATATAGTTTTTGTCTTATATGGGGGAGGGTCTAATGTCTTGTGCTCTGGCTATAATTAATATTAAGGTTAGAAACGAGTGAGGGAATAGTTAAATGATAACTTTTTTTTTAGAGATATTCTAAAGTATAGTGTTTGATTCCCACTATCATTAATTTAAAGAAAACAATTACATTTTATTTTACAGTTTATTAAAGTTTAATTTATATAACTTCCCTATTAATCCAAGGAAAAAAAACTAACAGGGCTAGAAAGCTTGTTCTTGCCATGTTAATCACATGAGAGAGTCATCGACAGAATTTCAAAAAATTCTGCAGCAAATTTGAAGTTATATAAAAACTCAAAAAAACTAACATTGTTTAGTGCGAATAGTAAAAGAAAAAAAAATCTTCCATTAAATTCGAGGGATTTCATTCTGTTTAATAAAAATTTGTTTGATTATGGCAAATTGAAGGTTAAATATTAAAAACAAATAAAGGGGTAAGGATTTGAAAAGAAAAATGAAGTCAGAATTACCAACAACGAGACACGTGAAAGCATTTGGAGAACCTTATGACCCGTATCTTAGTCAAAATGTTTTAAAAAAAAATAGTGTTGAAACGATTAATTCTATGAATATATCTACTCCATCTTCATGTTACTTGGAAGTTGTTAATGGCCATGTTGCATCAGCTTGACAATCTTGACAATTAGCAAAGAGACCCGGGAGCTATGGATTTTAATATCAATATACATCAACACATTTCACGAACAATGGCTAAGTTACATCCTTCATTGCTGGGATTAGCTTAATAATTAGCTATATATTTTCGGTACATCTGTAGCTGCAAATAAATCAACATTATGGTTCCAAAAATAATCAATAGTATGCAATGACTTAATTGCTTAATCCTGCTGTGAACTTTACACCAGTTGATGGCAGCCATGATATGCCGTCAATGAACTGGCCGGCGGTAAAGAACTTGGCCGTAGCAGCATCGCGGATAATGTGATATCCAGGCCATTTGATCCTACCAGATAGAGATGCTCCAGGACCATAATTCTTGTACTCACCATACCATAATGTACCCAAAGCAAAGTTACCATACCACTCAAGCCACCCTCTGGGCTGCACCAAACCACCCATGTATGTGTTCATAAAAACTGTCCTGGAAAATTGCTTCCATGGCCTGCCCAAATAGGTTGGTTGTGTTGCCAAAATATAGCTATCTTGAAATGAAAATCCAGTGCTTTGATGAGGATTTTTCCTACCCTGAGCTGTTATTGTTACCTTTTGTAAGGGCAGTGGGACTCTAGTGTATATCTTGCAATTTTGGAACACTGCTGCACCATTGCCAAAGATGTAATCTATGGTTCCATAAATGTTGCATTCACGGTAAAATTGGCGGAGGGAATGTGCATAGAGGGTATCTTGGTAGCCTTCCATGCTGCACCGATAAAAGGCAGATTGGTCCGAATCTACTCGGAGCGCCACAGCTTGATGGTTTACTGGTCCTGCTGTGTTACGAAATGTCATGTCTCTTGCAATGAATCCTTTCCCGGAGACAGCTTCAGGCACAAAATTATCATCATGAGACCAAAACAATAACAAGTTTCATAAAATGAAGTGGCAAGAAACTTGGATGTCCTTTAAATTCAACTCTAAAATAATTAAAGCCCATGTGGTTACAAAATATTGGGAACATCACATAATTAAGACAAAAAAAGTATAAAAAATAATGTAAATGAAGTACTAACCCACGGTAGCAGTTCTAAATGTCGTCCATCCTTGCATGAAATTGCGATTGCCCGTCACCACAGTTTTGCCAATTCCATCACCCACCAACATAATATTGGTTTTTTTCTTCTTCAAATCAATGTTCTCCCTGTAGATTCCCTGCTTCACATATATGATATACCTCCTTTTACTGTAACTTGGAGCTTCATTAATTGCCTGTGTAATGGTACTGTAATGGCCACTTCCATCCAAAGACACAATAGCATCTACATGCACACGATGAGTGCCAGCTTTTATGAGTTCTTGATCACCTTCTGTCAGCCATTCCGGATATTCCGGACTTATATTTGTGGTAGTACCATTTCGGGACGGTTTAAAGGGCATGCTGTGGAGTTGGGTGTACAGAGTTAATACATTGCCAATTAGCTGCGTGACTTGTGTCAGGCTTCCCTTCATGAAGTTTTCAAGATGTCTGTCTGTGCCTTCGAAACCTTCGAGGCATGTATCTTGGTTACTGAGTGCAGCACTGAGCCAAGCTTTTAGATTGCCTTGATAGCGAAAATTACTATCACCTGCTCGAATTTTCTTCATCTCTGCCAATGACCAAGCCAGCTCAGAAACTGAGAAGTCAAGAAGTTCTTTGCAATCTTCAATGGCAACTTGTTCACGATAGCTGATGGACAAAGCATTGAACTTTGTGATTGTATCAATTGTTAACCTCGCTTCATTGAGGGAGGCATGCAGGGCAGCAGTCAGAACTGAAGTTGCATTTGAAGAGCCTGTTTTTTCAAGCTCAGCTTGCATGTTTGACAGGCAGGAATCCTGGTTTTCGATGCCCGTGCAAGCTTGCATAATCAAATTTTGTTTGTCCAAACTTGAGGGGATTACATTGGAAAAGGCTTGCAGAGAAGAAAGCAGGAGAAGCAATAAAATAAAAATAGAAGAAACAAAAGGCATTTTGGCAATGATGGGAAAGAAGAAAGGATATGTTTTATGATCTTTTCGAAAGAAGAAGAAGAAGAAGAAGAAAATATTATATAATATTATATCAAGGGAATACAAGCATTGTTTGCTTACAAAGAAATAGCTTTTTTGCTTGTTGAGTTAGAATCATGCATTCTCTTTTGCCTTTTTCTTTGGCAAAGTTTAAGTTATGCTTGCTTCAGAGGGCAAGGCGTCTTATATTCTCTTTTCGTACAATCTTTTGGCTTGTTGGGGGAGTGGATTCCTCATTATTTGATTCACACTGTTAGATTAAGCTTACGTATTCAAGGTTACGTATTATTAACCTCAATAATGATATCATTTCTGCCTGACTTCTGTTCCAATTCTACAGTATAAGATACTCATCAAGCTGCATTTTTTTTTTTTTTTTTTTTTTTTTTGAGAATAACTCATCAAGCTACTATACTTGAAGGGTTCCTCTTCAATTGCTAAGTCTTTGCTTATACAACTTGCCAAGCCCAAAGCCAGCATACAGCAACCAATATGTAAGAAACCTACTGTTGATCGCCTCTATGTAAAGCCCAAACCCATCAGAAAATTTGAAGTGTTGTTTTAGATGGAGATATCAAAATAGAGCTCAAGCACTTCACATGTATAAAAGTGTTAGGATTGAATTCAACCTCAGTTGATTTGAAAAAGTTTAAAAAAAAAAAATTCAACAACTGGTGTCGGAAATTTCGACCATTATTTAATTAATAATTGGTATATGATAACGATTAATAAAATACACTCATCTTCAAACCACCACCCCACACCACAAACTAACAAAAAGAACTTCTCCCACTTTCAAATTCCTCAACTCTGTCAACTGCAGTTTATCACCTATTCTTACACAAAATAATAAGCACAACTCCCATAGTCAATTTTGAGACAACTTTGCTTTCTATGGGGAAAGGTGAAGTTTGCCATCTCTCAACACATATATGGTTTTAATCCCATCTAATTGTGCAACCCCTGGCATCCAAAATTTTAAGTATTTCCAAGGAAAGCAAGAATCTAAGACCAGCAACTAACTTAACCTTTTTGATCCGGACGCAGCAAGCCCTCAGCGCAAGCTCATACCCTTCCACAGTGACATTTCTGAGATGCACTAGTTTTGCATCTTGCAAGCGTGTCAGATTGCCCATCAACATGCATAATACCATGTCCGACATCCTGCAGTGGCTCAAATTTATCTGCCACCATCAATAAGTTTCAGTTTTTATTCATGATTACAAAAATCAAATAAGACATTACAAAAGCAGAATTGCAAAAGCACTTCTCATGTTACACCATATACAAAATATGTAAACATGACCTCTGCAGTTTTGACCCTCATATTCTCATTGCAAAACTTTAGCATTATGATAAAATTTTAGCAAAATAACCCATAAAAAATCAGATTCAATACCTGACGCAAGTTTCGTGAGTAATATGCAAGTGCATAGAATCCAGAATCATCAATTTTCTCACAATGTTTCAAGTCCAAATCTGCCAGTGCCTTACACTTAGCAGCTAATGCTGTCAATCCTACACTTGTGATTTTGTCAAGACCTCGCATTTCCAGGTCGGAAAGCTCCTCAAGATGACCAAGATATTTCATCCCTATGTCAGTGATATGATTGCAGTAAGACAAGTTGAGCTTTTTCAACTTCTTGCAACCACTTGATAAGGCAGCTAATCCATCATCTCCAATACTGCTACAGCTGAATCCACAAATGAGAGAATGAACACATGTTTTCACCAGCTAAAAATACTGCAAAACAACATACAATTGAGTTGTGGGCTTCATATTACCGATATAGATCCAGTTCATTAAGCTTTGAACAATTAGAAGCAATGTACCACAGTCCTTTGTCTGAAACATTCGTGCAAAGTCCTAATTTCAAACCTATAAGTCTTGAACATCGAGAAAGACATTGAAGCCCTGGATGAGAAGATCATCACATTTAAATCACATGAAACAAGAGAAGACAACAAAATGGTAAGTGAGAAAAAGACACAAGCTTACCTCTGTCATTTATACCGCAACATTCTGTGAGATCAAGTTCCTCGAGCAGCAAGCAGCATGACCCAAGTTGTTCAAGGCCCTTTTCGGTGATCATATTGCAAGACTCTAACTTCAGGCAAACAAGGTTCCTACAAGAGTCTGCTATAGCAGAAATTGCAGCATCGGTTATGGAATGGCAGCATGTTAAACTTAGGGCCTTCAAATTCGGACACCCAGAGACTAGCTGTGCAATGCCCATATTTGTCACCCCAGTGCATTTGCTCAATCCAATTTCTGACAAAGAACTGCAATAGCTGCTTAGGTTCTGACAAATAATGTCTGAAACTCGAGCCCCATTAATTATAATTGTAGTCAAGTCCTTCAACTCCTTCATGTAGTGGAGAAGTGTAGGTGAAAATTCCTCCAAAACAGGCCAAAGATCAAAGTAAGTCCAGCTAAAACAAAATGTAATTATATCAAAATGTCCACCAGATTGCCAAATTTTACTTACTGAAATGCAATCAGCAGCACAGATCAGTCTAAGTCCACTATGTCCTCTAATTATAGGAATCAAACCAGAGGAACTCAAACAATCACATCTCGATACATCAATTTCCTGCAGTCAATAAACTATAGCTTATAGGTAACTCACATAATTAGTAGACATCCAGATGGCTCTAATTTCCTCCCACAATATGCAAAATAGCATACCTTCAGCAAAGGACATGCATTTTCAAGAAGCTGAGATCCCACATCATCCACTGAAGCGCACCCCGCCATAGCCAAAGCTTCCAACTTTGGCAAAGAAGCAATTGAACGAAGCGATTCATTTGTTACCTAGAATCATTCCATCCAAAAACATCAACAATCAAATTTCATTTCAACCATCCACACGTATATTGTCGATTAAAATGTGCCTAACTTCACATAGCCTATGTTCCATTTGAAGTTGCTTTGCCTCCAAAAATAGATTAAAAAAACACAATTTCTTCTTTCTTTTTTATTCTTTCTATTTTCTAGAAGAACCCAAAAAACAAAAAAAAAAACAAAAAAACACATTTGTCATTCTATGTATTTTTCAAATTTCAGCAAATGAAGCAATGAAAAACGCCCTAAACAAGCCTCATGCATAAAGTACACAAAAAGGAAACGAAAGCACTAACCTTTAGATAAGAAACATCAAGAAATTTCAGTCCAACACATTTCTTGCACAAAAGATCAACACCCAAATCAGATATCTGCATGCACCATTTCAAGCTTATCTTCTCCAATCTCCCACACCCAACAGCAATCTTCGCTAACCCAACATCACTTATACCCAAACATTTATCCAAACTTAGTTCCTTTAACCCACTACCACAAGATATCGCCGCCGCTTCTCTATCACCAAACCCACAACAGTACGACACGTCAACCCGTTCAAGAAACGGACACGCCAGTATTATCATTTTCAGACCGGTATATCTCAACCCGGTTGCCCGACTCAAGTTCAAAGATTTCAACTTTGTCGTTAATCCAGTTGCTGAGACACGACCCAGTAGCGACGACACCGTCCAATCGTCGATACGAGGACAAACAGAAAGGTCTAAAGAATCAATGTTGTTGAACTTTTGAAAAAGAGGTAATAGAAACTCGACATGGAGGACACGCAGCGTTTTACGAGTTTGTGAGTCGATTTTGTAGAATTCTTTGCAAACGAGTCGAAATGTTTTGCGATCTGACTCGTCGCTGAGTTTGTTATTGACTCGAACGAGTAAATCCTCTGTTAAGACCGAAACTATAGACTGAGACGACATTGAATTCTTTTTGAGAAAAAATTAAGGTTTGGCTGCGTAGTTTTTGAGGGAATTAACATTAATTTAAAAAAAAATGTTTAGGTGGGGACGAACAAGAAGATGACACGGAGGTGGAGGAGCGGGTGGTGGATGCGGTTTGACAGAGCCCGAAACAGGACGATACGGGTTTTATAGATCCGATTCATCTTTTCTTTCGGGTTGGCTGGATTTAGAAATTTGAAGTTTGGTCAGGTGATAACAATTGCAGAAATGTGGGCTGAGTTTTTAAAGTCAGAGAGAGGAGACGACGAAGAAGGAAATGATTGAGAAATTATATGCTACTTGCATGACCATAGAAGGAAAAATACTTAATGACTTTTGTACCCCAGGTTTTAGGATATTACTAAATAAAATTTCATAAATAAAAGTAGAGATTATGCAAAGAAAATAAGTAATTAAAGATTAAATATAAAAATATTTATTTTATATAGTATCCCGAGATTTTAAATAATTTTAAACTGCATCAGGATATGCAATGTTAATAATTTTGATAAATATATTTGATTATTTAATTAGTTTGTTATTTATTAAAGTTATTTTAAATTATTTTAAATTTATTATGTAAAATTTTTTCGAAAATTTTATTTTTTGAAAAATTAAAATCTAAATAAATATTTATTATTATGTTAATCGGTTTTACGTGATTGCATGAGTTCATGTATAATTTTAATTATCGTATTAATATATATACATATACATGCATATATATATATATACATATTTAATAATTTAGGGTTTATTTTTAATTAAGTATATATTATATATTTTTATTTAATTAATATGTATTATATGTATATATATAGATATTAGTTTGATTTTTTTAACATGTGGTGTAAGATTTTGTGATTATAATATTATATATTATAAAATAAGTTAATAAAGTTATATATATATAAGTTTAACTTATTTACATCCGTGCTATCCCCTCTTCTCCATTCTTCCCGACGCCCTCTCCCTCAATTCCTCATCATTGCAACTTCTTCCCTTACCATTGATGTGTCGTCCAACGTGCCACCACCCTCTCAAGCTTCCTCCACCGCCTGTAGCTTCCATTTTTAGTGAGTTTTGGCTATTTTCCACCTGAGAAGCTGAAACCTAGCTCAACTCCGATCACCGTGATTCCGGCCACCAAATTGGACGCTACCGATCTCTATCTCTTCCTTGAGCTCCAGTGAGTACGTTTCTAAGTTTGGTTTCACTTTATTTGGTCTAGATTTTCCTTGGTAACCAATTTTCATTTTCGATCACTTTGAGTTCTTGATTTTTTTGAACTTTGATTCTAATGATTCAAGCTAAGTTCTTTCACAAAGATTGATTCTAGTTGCTTAATCTACATCTTGTAATTTTTGTGGAATTTTTGAAATTTATTTATTAATATTTTCTAATTTTAGTAAATTAATTAAATAATTTGTGAAATTGTGATTTATGGTGTTTTTAGGGGTTAGAATGAATTTTAGAATTTAATTTGTAATTTTTGTATAATTATTATGAATTTATTTAGTTTACGTAATTTTTAGAAAATTAGGTTAATTGAGCATTTTGTTAAAATTAATGGGTTAATTGAGTATAATTATTTATTTTATTGAATTATATGTTGAGAAATTAATTTTTGAGCAATTGTATAATTTTTAGTGAATTTTTGAATAATTATAGTATATTATGTGAATTTATAAATATTAGGGGTATTTTGGTACTAAATTGTTTGAAAATTAAGTTAAATTGGTTTTAATAATTATTTGAGGTATAAAAATTATTTTTACAAATTATTTAGCATTTTTAACTAATTAAAACTATTTTTCAAAAATTATTTTCAAATTATGTATAATATACTATTTTTGTAAATAAATGAGTTTTTAATGATTTTTAATGTGTTTTAGGGCTAATTATGTAATTTGGATTTATAAAATGAATTTTTGCTAATATTTATGAATTTATCATGAATTGTTGATTTTTAATAATATTTTATTAAAATTAGGATTTTTATGTAATTATCGGTAAAATAAATATTTTCAGTGTTTTAAATATCTAATTTGTTATATTTTGATTATTAAAGGGTATTTTCAGTATTTTTGAAATTTAAATGTGTTCTGTGTTGATCTCGTGAATTGTGAACTTTTGTTAATAAAATTGTAGTTTAGGAGTTCAATTGATGGGTTGTGTGGCTATTTATACTCGAAGTATGTTTTCTTGCAGGACTAGCTCTACTTTCTGAGTTGAGAGATGTCTGTTTTACAAGGGAGGTTCTGCCGAATTTTCGGTAGAATTCTCATAAAATATGACATTCAGTCAAATCCCTATTTCTATTATGTGTCAAGTATTTTAGATCGAGTCTCTAGAATTTCGTTAGATTTATTCTGATTTTGTGTTGTTGTTTATTTTTTTAGTTGCGCCGAGACTGAGGCCTAATGGATCAGACCCGTCGGACCCATCTTAAGGAGCGCACAACTGTAAGTTGTTATTTTATATATACGTGTTTTAGGATTGCATGTTTTAGAAATATATGTTTAAATTTTATGAAATATACATAAATGGCTTACTTGAATTTATTTTGTATTCTAGACACTGCAGTAGTAGTCAAGTTGTGGGATGTTTATTTTATATATATATGAGATTTATATTTTAAAGGTTTGAAGTGAGAATTTGTATTAAAAGATATTATATATATGATATGAGTTTGTGTTATTAAATCAACTCATGAGTTGCTTTATTATTTATATATAAAATTTCAATTTCCGTTGTAAGATATATTTTTTTTTTATTATTATTGTATGCTTTTATTTTATTTTTAAGGGTTGCTACGGTTCTAAATTCGAAAGAATTTCCGTTCTCTAGCGCCCGTCGTAGCCCCTCTTTTGAGTCATGACAATTTAATGCAGTAATTTATATATAATAATATAATTTTTTATATTATACAAAAATATTTTCCAACTTTAATAAATTTTTCGTTTAATATCATCATTTAACCATTTACAAAATATTATTTCTTTTAAATCTTGATAGTATAAATATTTTTCATAATTTAAGCCTTAAAAAGAGAAAAATAAGTATTTTTTATAGATTATGAGACCTCAAAATACCCTGGTAATACTATTGAAACTACTAATTTAAGTTTTTTGATAAAAAAAAATTAATAATCATTAATCGGTCTTGTATTTTCTACTCACTTATTCTAAAAATTCATAAAATGTAAAAAAAATAAAGTAGAAGACAAAGGAAGGGGGTATTTACCAAGAAAAGCTAGCAAACAACATCTCAAGAAAATTACATATTTTAAGAGAGCTAGGATTTTTGGATGAAGAAGCACTTTGCTCTTTCACGACTAGTTTTTGCTTTCCATTTTATTATTGTTGCTGAAAACTATTTTATTTTTTATTATCAGGACAATTGCAAATATTAATAACTTACATCTTTAAAAAAATTAATTATTGAACCTCTTATTCACTAGTATTATTAAAAATTATTTTTTAAAATTTAAAATCATTAAAATAGTTAGATAGTTTAAACTAAGTTGCAAATATTAATATCTTATAATATAAAAAAATAAATAATTAAAAAACATTTTACATGATATCCCTGCAAAAATTAATAATCAGAGTACAAGAAATTATAGGAATCATATATCTATAATTATTTAAGATAAAATATAAATCTTTTACTAACATTAATGAATTAAAATAAAACCAAAATAGTGCCTCAAAAAATAGGTTAATAATTTCCTCAAAAAAATAGTAGAATAATTAATTTTTATTTTTAAAAATATATGATTTAAATTTTATTATTCAACTACTGATAATATGGTTTATTATGCATTTTGACTTTTAAAAAAATGATACTAGTAAACTAGGGGCATTTTGGTAATTGAAGGAAATGTAAACAATACGGACGAACTCAATGAAATATTAAAGATAAGGATTGGTCAACAACAAAAAAAAAAAAAGATAAGGAAACAACGAACCGTACACATGATGAATAATAAGACGGTAACGTTGATTTGACGAGAAAGGAGGACACGTGGAAGGTTAACAGTGTTCTGAGATAGATAGGATATTTTGGGTAAGGCAAATCGATGACAAAGAGAGATGAAAAGGTGAGGTACACGCTGCAACTGGGCTTCGACAGCCGTAGGATTTTAGATAATACGGTTGATTGTACGATGGTGCGGAGATGTGGGACCCAAACTAGAGTAAAAGTATGTAAGGACCGTACCTATATCCGTTCAATCTGTGACGTAGTAGGGATTGTGATATGGTGCTACCGCACCCACTAATAAGCATCTAATAGTTTTTGACTTTTCCATTCTATTAATGGCAATCTCCTTTTTTTTTTCCCAATTAAAGAATTCAAAGATTGTGAGTTTTTTTGGAAAGTTTTGTCCACACTAATGTAATACACTCGAACACCCAATGGTAAAATTTAATACACATTATATACTTTATTGATAACCACTATTAGGGGAGAGTAAAAGCTTATCGAATTGTCTAAATTGAACAAACTGAGTTGAAATTTAAT
This sequence comes from Mallotus nudiflorus, assembly GCA_947683625.1. NCBI lineage: Eukaryota > Viridiplantae > Streptophyta > Magnoliopsida > Malpighiales > Euphorbiaceae > Mallotus > Mallotus nudiflorus. The sequence goes on along the minus strand of CANTUR010000117.1, from coordinate 4,379,491 downwards.
GTCAGATTGGTAACTGATAGTAGGTAAGTGGTGGTTCAGTTTGAGTTGTGTGAGAAAATTAATGATCGGTTATCGGCTCAGTTTAAGGATAAAAGAACCCAAACCGAACTGAAAACTGAAGTACTGTGTTACGAGGGCAACTAAACGACGTCTTATACCCTAACCTTAAAATTCATGTCCCCTATAAATTCTTTTTAATCCCCGCCTCTCTCTGTCTCTAACTCTCTCGTCGTCTCTCAAATTTTCCCCTCCACTCCTCTCTTTTTCTATATCACTAACCCTTCATCTCGTCGTAGTTTATCTACTTTTTCGGTCTAGCTTTGCCTTTTCCCTTTCTCTATAATGAACCTCTTCCCTATCTTTGTTCTGTTTCTCGACTTCTCATCTCTATATTGTCTCTTTTTCTCATAGACATTTATTCTATAGTCTACATGTTTCTTTATTTCCTTGCATATTCTCTAGCTCAGTGTTTGTTCTCTTCAAAGACATAATATTTTATTGCTCTGTTATTATTTTTTTTACTGTCAATGTTCAATTATAAACATTGATAATGATAAAATCGACTTACAATGACCTTTTGTAGCCAGATCAACTAGTTATGGTAATGGTTTTCTTAGATCGAAAGGTTTTTAAAAATTTTGGGTTATTTTTTGGCCTTATTTGTTTAGAGGTTGATGGATTGTGTATTTGTTCTTTTATTTGATGCATGTTATAGTGGTAAAATCAGCTGATTTGGTTGGATCTCTAAAGTTTTTTTTTTATCTCTTTGAGAGATCTTAATGGTAGAAGCCCCAAATGTGTAGATCTGACCATCGGTTGATCTTGTTGGTGGAAGCTGCTTAATTTGAACATTAATCAAGTCAGAGAAAAATATCAATAGTCAACACTCATCCTTAAAAAGGTAAAATTTTTAATTTATTGTCTAAGTTTTCATATTTCGTGTTTATATTTGTTGGTACTTGGATTTTTGAAAATATAAATTTTACTTTCTGTGTAGTCATTTTTATTTTTTTAAATTGCTTTTATTGAAAATATATTGTTTATTTTCTATGCAAATAAATTTATTTAAATTTTATTTAAAAAATTAGTTAATTTTATTTAAAAAAATTAATTGAAAAAATATTTTACTTTCTATTTAAATAATTTTATTGGTTATTTATTTTATAGAATTTTGCCATTGAATATATAATGTTTGCTTACTGTTTGCTTATTTTATTTAAAATTATTTTGCTTTCTATTTAAATAATTTTATTGGTTATTTATTTTATATAATTCTATCATTGAATAAATAATGTATGTGTTTGATTTTTTTATTTAAAATTATTTTGCTTTCTATTTAAATAATTTTTTTATTTTAGAAAATTTTATCATTAAATATATAATGTTTACTTACTATTTGATTATTTTATTAAAATAAGTGGAAAATTTACTTTTATTGAATCAATTGAGTGAAAGAGAATTAAAAATTACATGTTTACAAAATTATGATGTACAAAGATTATTGCTTGCTTTTATTGAATCCCTTTATTATTATTGGTTGTTCTCTTCTTATTATAGCATTTGCATTTGTTATTACTTATCATTGGTTCTTAATCATTTCATGTTCTTCTGTTTGGATTGCATGTAATTATATAGATGGAAACTGAAACAGGTGCTGCTAATGGCAGTCAACCTCCTACTGCTACTGGTGGTGCTGAGAACTTGAATCATGTAAAGGTGGAAGTCCTAGAGCAACCAAAAGTTGCTCAAAATGAAAAACAGAGAAAGGACATTGATAGTAAAAGCAAGGTGTAGGAGCACTTTGAGAAAATTTTTGAAAAAGGGAAGTTGGTAAGAGCTAAATGTGTTTATTATACTAAAATCTTGAATGCTGATAGTAAAAAAAATTGTACATTATCTTGAAGAAATCATATGCTAAGTTGTAGGAAAAACGCTAACCCTAAGTCCAATAGACAGAGTCTTTTAACTGTTAAACATTAAGTGCATAGTTCTGACAGTGTAGGTGTAATAAGGACATGATCATTTAATCAAAAAGCTATTAAGAATGCATTGTCCAACATGGTTATTGTCAATGAGCTCCTATTTATATTTATTGAGGGAAAGAGATTTAAACAATTCATGTATTTTGCATGTCCTAAGTTCAAAATACCTAGTAGGTGGACAATCAGTCGAGACTATTATAATGCATATATAGAAGCAAAGCTTAAATTGAAAATTTTTTTCATGCATCATTGCCAAAGTCAAAGAGTCAGCATCACAACTGACTCTTGGACTTCAATTCAATGCATAAACTACATGTGCATTACTGCTCATATTTATTTAGATTGGAAGCTCAACAAAAAAATAATTTCATTTGTCCCTATTACATCAAATAGGGGTGAGTATATTGCAAAAATTTTAAAAAACTATCTTCTAGAATGGGGGTGTCAAACATATTTTCACAGTGACAGTAGATAATGCATCATCAAATGACACTGCAATTGGTTTTTTAAGAAAAAATTATTATCTTGGGGCTCATCTGATGTTAAAATCAAATATGTCCATATGAGATGCATTGCACATATCCTAAATTTACTTGTCACTGAGGGGTTGAAAGAAGCTGGAAATTCTATTAAAAGGGTTAGAGAAGTTGTGAGATATATTAGGAATTCACTTGCTAGGGTGCACAAATTTAATGAATTTGCTAACTTAATTGGTTGTGAATCAAACTGTTCTTTGTGTTTAGATGTGCCCACGAGGTGCAATTCAACCGATATCATATTAAAAACTGCTTGCTTATTTGAAAAAGTATTTGAGAAGTATAAGGAGTGTGAGCATGCATTTAGATTTGACTTAGGAGATGATGTACCAAATTTTATGGACTGGTTGCATGTCAAGCAACTTGTTATTTTTTGCAAAAAATTTTTGAGATGACACTGAGAATTTCTAGTTCTCAGTATGTTACTGCAAATTAATATTTCACTAAAATTGTTGAACTGTTTAGTAATTTAACTGAGTGGCAAAGTTCTAATGATCCTAGCAAAAGATCTATGGCCTTTTCCATGAAAGTGAAATTTGATAAGTACTAGAGGGATCCTCAAAAGATGAATTTATTGATTTTTTTTGCAAATGTGCTTGAGCCTCAATACAAGCTGGAATACATTGATTATTCCATATTTAAGATTTACGGGGATTTTGTGGGTAGAAGCCTATTTGTTAATGTTAAGGCTGGCTTGTATGAACTATTTAGTGATTACTCTGCTTCTTGCAAGCCTCCTTCTCTTTTCTTTACTATATGGACAATCAATTAATGCATCTAAAAGAAAAATTTAAGAAGCATAAAATGGAACTTGGAATTAGTAGGGCAAAAAATCTGAGTTGGATATTTATCTTACTGAGTCTATCATTGAGGAGGAAGGCTCATTTGATATTCTTAGATGGTGGAAGCTCAATTCTGAGATATTTTCTATTCTATCTACTATAGCACGAGATGTGTTAGTTGTACCAATCTCCATAGTTGCATATGAATATACTTTTAGCACATGAGGGAGGGTGCTTGATTGTTTTAGATCTTCTTTGACTCCCAAAGTTGTAGAAGCATTAATATATTCTCAAGATTGGATTAGAATGTCTAAAACTCTAGTCTCAATTAAAGAGTCCTTAGAGAAAATTAAGAAGTTTGAGAAAGGTACTTTACTACATCTTGTTTTGATTTGCTTTTATTCAATTTTTTTAATGTAAGTTCTAATGGTTTGTTTGATTAAACACTTGTCTTTTTCTTTTTCTTTTTATTCTCAGAATTACCTCCAATTGGCATGGGCCCATCAATGGGATCATCAAGTGCCAATTAACATGAAAATTCAATAAATTTTAAATAGCATCATTAACTACTTTAACTGTTATCTTACGTGAATGTGTTGTTTGCTTAAATTGCTTTGCCTGTGTTGTGATGTGCTATTTGACCAACATTGAAGTGGCTAGAATTCAATTGCCAGTGTTGTTATTTAATGAGTTTAAACACATTAACTTGTAACACTAAAGTGGCTAACCAACAATTGCTAGTGTTGTTATTGCGTGAGTTTAGCCTTATTGAATAGACAAACTGATGTGGTTGAGGCTCAGTTGCCAGTGTTCTATTACTTGTATGGGCTTTGATAATGCTTCTACCTATAAGAAACTAAGTAAACGTGCTTGCTTTAAATTCTTAGTAGCATGTATTTTGTTGCTAGAAATAATAGCCGCATTTTTATAATGAATTATAACACAACCTATCTGAGCCCATTTTGCATTTCATTTTTGTCTCATACCTCAGCTCACTTTGCATTTCATTTCTTTTATTCTTGCTTTTGCTTCTGTTTAGTTGCATTATTGCTGGGCCATGATGATGCTTCCATCTTAGTTTATATGCAGAATATATGAATATATTTGCTGATTATTCTTAGGCGACATATATTTGTTGCTAGAAATTCCAGTGCCATTTGGACATGATTTGAGAACTATTGACACCTGAGCCCTTTTTCTATATATTTTTATTTGGCTTTTCAGTTGGTTTGCATTTCTTGATTCTGTGTTGTTGATTTTTTTAAAATGCAAGAATTGTAATCTTTTGGGTGAACTCAAGCTATGTCTGCGCGCAATCAAATTTTTTTTTGCATGATATGCAAGCCTTTTGCATATAATTTTTTAGGAAGCTTTATATTTTGGCTTTAAAATATTTGTTGAAGTTATGCAATCTCAAAAGTGGAAGCATTCTGAAGTTGCTTATAGCTTACATGTTAACTTAATTTTTTTGTATCTACTTTTATAGCCTACACAAATGGAAAATATCCTAGACATATGGAAAATAGCCTCACATAATGTAATTATGTTAGATCATTAGGGGCTTTACATATTTTGTAATTCTGCAATCAGTTTACACACATTGAGCTTGACCCTATTTTTTGTAATTGTGTAATACAAATTGGGCTTCGCCCACTATAGTAAAAATATGAAAATTTTGTTTATTTTCATTAATTTTTGTTCAAGCCCATCATTTGGCCAACCAAATCCAAACCGATCAATTGAATCGATAATATCGAAAAAATTAGTTCACCGAACCGATATGTTTCTCTTAACATTTCGGCTCAGTTTGGTTTACCTAATGACTAAAAATATCAATAAAATTCTACCCCTCTAGCACTGAAGCGAATTGAACCATGCTCACCCCTAACCACTATATCCTTGTAGGTAAGAATTTATCTTTTTTTTTAATACCTCGATACGCATCTCAATATTATGAAGTTCGAAAAACAAATAGTTAGAATATTTAATGTTATATGAGTCATCACTATAAATAGATCTCATATACTTAATAAATAAAATTGAACTCAATAGGGTTATTTATACCGATAGTATCCAACTTTTTAATTAAATACCACAAAAGTATGCAACTGTTAAAATGTAACACAAAACTTTATAACCTTTCGTTTTATTACTAATAGAGTGCTTAAAATCAATTTTCGACCAAAGATGACCACGTGGCATGCCACATGACATCTGATATGGTAGCACGTGTCACACTACACTGACATGGCGCCATATGGTGTTAACGTGGCATTTGTAAGTCTGGCATGTCAATGCAATGGGACCATTACTAAAAGTGAAATACCCTAGTGAAACCAACACTAAAAGTTTGGTACCATGAATGAAAATTTCTAATTTTTTAGTTGATTTTTTTTATTTAATTGGTTCTTGTTTTCTAATGATAAAATTTCAAACTTTATATTTTTAAATGATTTTTTTTAATGTGTATTTCGATTTTTAAATAAAATGAAATGTTCATAATTTAAATTAATATTCAGTTCAATAAAAATCATTTAAAATTTATTATATATTGTTAACTCATAAATTGGCTCAAATAGTAATATAATGCGCTGCTATTTTGATATAAAATATATAGTATATATGTCACAACCTAAACTCGGGAGTCATGACCATCGCTAGGGAACGGGAATTCACAAGAATCCGGAACCCGTAGCAAGCCTAAATATAAAAAAAAACTAAACTAAACATAAACATAAATATATCTCAAAATTAAAACTTTTTAAATCAAAATAACTTTCATATCATATCACAATAAAATATATTCATACAAATATTCAAAATACAAAACCTTTGTCAATAACAATGTAGAATACTACAACAAGACATACTACTACTGCAATGTCTAATAATACAAAGAATGATAGTTCAAAATTTATATAAGTCAGCCGATGAAAAAATGATCCAGTAAAGAGGACAACTATGAGAGGTCTGATGAAAAGGATCCTGAAAAATAATTGAGGGAGGTCAAACTTCATCAGGTGAATTATTATTATTATTATTATTATTATTATGCAACCTAAAGATAAAGTTTGAAATTTTATCATTAAAAACCAAAAACCAATTAAACAACAAAAATTAACTAAAAAATTAGAAATTTTCATGTATGGTATCCAATTTTTAGTGTTGATCTCATATAGTATGCCACTTTCAGTGATTGTCCCATTATACTAACGTATTATATTTGCAAATGTCACGTTAATGCAGTATGATATATCAAAATGGCATGCCGCGTGGTCATCTTTGGTTTGAAATTGAATTTAGACACTTTATTAATAATAAAACGAAAAATTATGAAGTTTTATATTATATTTTAATAGTCAAATATTTTAGTGGTATTTAGTTAAAAAATTATTTACCACAAATAACCCAACTCAATATCTCTCATTCCAAAAACAAAAACTCTTGCCAACAATTGTAGGCTTATATCTAAATCTAATACAAGCCACTAATATTATATGTACCTAGACATACAAATTTATATTTATATTTTTTACTGAATTATCAATTTTTAAATTTTAATTAATTTTTTATAGTTTAATTCAATTTAAATAAAAATAATAAAAAAAGATTTAACATGTTATAATTTGAATTCAAATATCTTTTAAACGAAAACAGATTAATTGATTAAAAAATATTTTTTTTTTGTATATTTTTGTTTGTGATAAATAAATAAATAATTATTTTAGAACGAGTTGTGTATAATTTAAAATGGACTTAAAAGGAAAAGTGGCATGGATGTAGACGCGGTGTGTTAATTATTTTTGGGAAGTCAAATGTATTATTGGACTATGCTTTATTTATTTAAAATACACCATTTTCTTATGGAATATTATTAAAAAAATAGGATTTGAATTTTTTTTTCCCCGTTATTTGGACCATGTACGGTGACGGTATCCACTATAGAAACTTTAGCCGCATTCAGTATTTTATGGGGAGAACAATATGAAAATAAGCCCTTTTGATTTGTCTTTTTTCTTCTCTTTCTTCTTTTTGTTATTACTCTTGTAGTGTTGTGACCTTAGAGAAATAAAAAAATTAAAGAAAAAGAGATTACAATGATATTTGGTCCTCAATTGGAAGTTAAAAGGATTGCAAGGTATTAGTCCTAACGATAAGTAGGATTTGAAACTTCAATTCTTTTTCTTTTTTTTCCCTTCTATGTTTAACCCATATTTGATTCCTTATATTTTTATTTTTTTTTCTTAATTTACTATATGCACTTGACTTTTTATAATTTGACACGCTACACTTTTATCTAAACTTTTTATATTTTTATTGCATTAAGTCCTTTCATTAAGAATATGTATGAAGCATGTTATTAATATATAGGAAATTTATTATTCAGACTATGTAATTGTACATAATAAATTATGAAAGGATGCACTTATTTTTACCCTAAAATTTTTAAATACAATAAAAATTTTGTCTTTTTTAATATAATAATTTGGACAATTTTTCTTAAAAATTATATCAATACCATTTTTTTATTTCTTAAAGACTTATTACCAACTAGTCTTGTCAGGTATAAAAATTTTCTATTTCTTAAAAATCCATGTATATATATACAATTTTTTCATCATTTATTTTTACTTAACATGACTTAAAATAAAATCTATTTAATTTTTTTGCTTAAATTATTATACAAAAATCAAGTAAAATTTTTAAAAAATATATTACTATTGTAGACAAATAAAAAGACTTAATGTATTGACAAATAAAAATATAGGGAGTCAATATACAGACGAATATAAGTGTAAGGTATCAATTTAGAAATTAAAGTGCAAGGGATAGGGATAAATTAAAAAAAAAGTGCAGGGATCAAATATAAATTAAGCCTTCTTATTTTTCTTTTTGGTATGCGATTTCATCTAGAACTGAATTGATTTTGCACTAAAATAATCAGCTATTGGCAGTCTAATTTTGTACTATGCACATATGAAATCATTCATTTGGCAAGAGATGAGCACATGGAACCCTTTTTCTTTAATGCCCAAAAGAAAATAGATCACACCCAGGAACCTTTTTTTTTTTAATGGCAAGATGTGTGTAGTTTTCACATTTCTGCACAGGAAACCAAAAAAAAAATGTTTATCCCCTGTCATGTGATAATCCCTCTCTTATACAACTTGTCACCCCCTTCCACATGTGAAGAATTGGCAGCAGGCTGCTTTGTTAAATTATTTCCTGCATCTGATGTAATCAAAGCCTTGGCATTCCAATGCCAAGGCTTCAGGTATGGTGAAGTAATTGAGGATGAAAATGAGGAAGGGTGAAGCATGACAGAACCCCAATCTCTAGCTCCAAGCTTTGCTTCTCTTAGTCTCCTCCTGACCAGCAATTTTCCTACATCTTCTTTTCTCATTTCGGATACACTTCTTAGAACTGATATGCATAGGAGAATTGCCAAAACTACATCCTCTTCTGGCAATGCTTCAACTATCAGTAGCTTCCAGTTGAGAAGAGCTGTTGCTCTTCCCATTGGGTTATCCTCTGTGAAGCGGACAAGCGTCATGTAACCTGCCTCATCTTCATCTTCATCTTCTGTGTCACTGTGCTTCTCTTGGTCTTTAATTTCGGAATTAATTTTCTTGCCTTGGTATTGCATTTTCCTTCCTTTTAACAACTTTGCCTGTAATCAGAAGAGGCTTATTTGCTATGGCAATTCTTTTGGCAAAAACTTTTTTTTTTTTTCTCTAAGTTTTGAAAAAGGGGAGATAAATTTCCAACTCACGGTTGAATCAGGCGATGCTTGATTCATTAAACAAAACCTTAGGTTAGATGATGATTGCCAGCTTATCAGCAATTCTTCTCCTGTTGAAAAACACCAAGCAGCTTGCCAATTTTCTGGAGGCTCTTTTGGTGCTGCTGTTCCTGCTACTTTCTCTGCACTAGATGGCAACAAACAACAAGGAAATGCAAAGTGAAACTATTACTTCTGAAAGAAAGTAGAATTCAAAACAAAATGAATTTGAATCAAACTTCCGTCATTATCTATAGGACCAACATACCAGGCGCTCTGCCAATTGAACCGGCCACATATTTCCAAGAGCCTTCCCTTACCTCTATAATCCTGTCTTCCCATCTCACAATTGATGGGGTCTCACCTCCTCTTCTCCAAAACCCTCCTCCAACTCTACATAGCAGTCAAAATCTCTGTCAAACATTAGCTAGAAATATCAAATAAACTAATCATTCAAAATCATTACCAGATTACCTTATTCGAACTACGAAACACTCTCTTCCTGCATGATCAAGAACAGTACGAGACAGCCATCGACCTTCTTGAGGTTTGTAATGGTTCATTCTCAGAATTACATCTGATATCATAGCGCCTGAATCATCTGTGACTCTGTCTGGAACACATTTTAACAAGTATGGTGCTTGAACTGGTGGGGTTATTGAAGCAACGATCCTGACTTGTTTATTGATTTCTCTTTCCAAAGTAAGAGAGTGTGCTCTCAACAAGTCATTCCAGAGAAATGTAGAAGAGTCATGTGATTTACTTGACTTAAAGCACCCACCACCATGTTTACGAAGCTCTAGCATTACTCCTTTGGTACCAAATTCACAATAGAGCTGAGAAATTTTTTTCCAGGAATCCAGGGACAAACTGGAAATAGGTTTATCGAGCTTCAGCTCCCTGTGGCATCTTATCATTCTCAGACGCAAAAACCTATGTTTTATATCATCCTGTTCGAGCTTCGTTCCAGAGTTGAGCCTTGCAAAAATACACACCTGGATTGTAAATCACAAATTTCAGCATATAATACATTAGTAAACATTAGAGTATCTTATGTAGAGGATTAGATGAGCTGGATCAGATAATTCCACTGCATAATGCTTCCTACTTCAATATATAACAAAAATAAGACAAGATGAAAATCATGATTCTAGACAAAATTCAAGCTGGCTGTAAATTAAAATGGAAACGTAACTTATTTTGCTTTGTTGGGAGACTTCATCTGTTCTTACTTCTCAAAGAATGTGACTGATAATGCAGTTTTCTGTGTGGTTATGTACTACTTCCTGAGATAGCTAGGATCAAATTCAGTATAAACAATATAAACTTGACAGAATCAAATGAGAAGGTTGTCTTAGATCAACATCTCTCTTTTGGCATGGTCATCGACTCTTCGTATGAAAAGCCCTCAGTGGCCCATATCATGATTCAACCTTATGACTACATTCCATTAAAGATTTCTATTTGAGAAAGGCACTGATGACTTGGTAATTCAATAGAGGTGTGCGATATGTTAAACTCTCGGGGCATTTAATTTGCACAAGGAAAATGGGGACAAATACTTAAGAATAGAGAGGAGACTTAACTTACCTCCAACAGGAACCTTGGTAGCAAGGACTTGTATTTGGTATTGACATCTGTATCTAACACCTCCCAATAAATTGGTGGCCTTACTGAGGCAAGCCCATCAAAATCTAAAGCTCCACCAGCTCTCTCATAAGGTTGATCAAATGCTCTCTCCCAAATCTTTTTTGTTTCTTCAACGTCTCTTTCTTTCACGGTCTCCCATATCCCCACCACCTTCTCCAACACCTCAGTCTTCATCTCCTTCGTATCCTCTGCATATACCGTTGGATAACTCTGATTTCATTTCATCATCAAGGAAATAAATCAACAAAAAACAGATTTAGGATAGAACAGAAAGTTAAGTAAATAACAAATATAAAACCAAAGGAAAACATGAGCAATAAACATGGGACAGAAAGAAAGCACTAATGGGGAACACATTAATTGAACCAACCTGATGAGTTATCAACATTAGCAAGATATCCAAACTAGGAACTAAATGAGAACACCCATCTTTGAATCTCTGCAATAAATACAAGAATCCTTTGTATCTTTGTCTGGCTGCTATCAAGTACACAAGCTCACTCATGTACGGCAATGAAAATTTACTGAAAATTTGTCTATGTTTCTTAACTTCATTGAATAAATCTTCATTTTTGAAAACTGGGTCGATTCGCAAATTACTGGAATCAACTTCATTCTCAAAAGATTCGTCTGGGTATCTACGCATCCAGTGCTCGTGACATCTCATTATTGCATACTCTTCATTTTCCTCATAAAAAATTGTTGGCTTGCCTATTACTTTTGAGAACCTTGCCTTGCAGTAGTGCCTGTAACTGACCTGTAGTAAAAGGAAACGAAATTCGCATTTCTTGATATCATTGTAATCCAAAGATTAAAAAGAAAGTAGTTTTTTGTTTTCTTAAAGGACACATTTTTGGTAGAATACTTCTTTCCTCAGGAAACAAACAGAAAACTCCACTGCGGCTTACCGGATTTAAAGTATGACAGAACCAAACCCATTCAATATCAAGAGGAGGAAGCACCACAGGAGGCGTTGACCCCGGTACCATCAAATCAGAAATCATCGGCATCCATAGCTCGTCATATCTACAGAAAGGAAAAAAAAAAAAAAAACAACTTTCAACATCTACATCGTCTGATCAGATTACTTCTACAGTAGAAAACACTTTTCTTGAAGCCGCTATATATATATAAACCTTCTTATAGCTTCAAGAACGACTGGTGTCTCGTGGAGCCACTGGGACTCCCTCACAGCTCTCAAGAACCCGATGTTTCGTCTAGCAGCCGATACAAGATCCAAGCTTATACGTAAAGTGTGGACTTCCGATATTTCGCTGAGTGACCTTGCGTCCGAAATTTCGGAGCCGCGGCGAGCCGCGGACATGACTTAGCAGTTGTCTACTGTCCAGTCAAGGATAAAAGAAACATGGGATTTAATGATGTGGTTGTTTTGTTACAACATTAAACATATCTTCGTCTTAAGTTCACTCACTGTCCTTGTGAACTGTTTGTGACTTGCGAGCAGTAATTAAAGAGAGAATCTTTAATACGAGAATTAAGATCGAAAGGAAGAAGACAATTAGTCACAAAAATTAAGATTATAACAAAAATCCACTTGATTGGCTGATGAATTATGTAGTATTTTCTAATGGAGCTGTCGGTCCAACATAATAATAGCCTGTTTAGATAATTTTATTTCATATGCATTAACAATTTTTTTTTTAATTTTCAAAAACAAAAATTTCAATTATTAATTGAGAAGTGATATACACAGTGACCCGTTATATAAACAGTGTTTAGTGGCCGTAAAATAATGTAAATTTTTTTTTTAAAAATGATATTGCTCCATGAGAACGAAAACAGTATCTTTTGAATTATTGTATTTTTTTATAATTTTACAGTTTATTTCTTATAGCAAGTTATTAAAAATATCTTTTTTAATATTAATTTATTAGTATTAATAAAAAAATATTTTATATATGTATGGAGAATCATTAATAGATATACATTACACTAGTAAAAAACAATCAAGTTTTGAACTTGAAAACTCAAGATAGCATATTGCTTAGACAATTTCTATAGTTTTCATCATTGCATGTGTGTGTGTTTTTTGTTTTGAACAAGCACCATTGCATGTTTTAATCTATTATTTTAGATTGCTTAAACTGGAGGTTTAGTGATTTGATTCTTTCAATTATTCGTTCCTTTTGTGTATAATATATTAAATTAATTTTCATATTAAAAGAATATTAATGTTTGTTTCATTTTATATTAACAATAGTCTTTTTCATATTAGCATATAATTTAAAGATAACTTCTGAATAATTATTTTTATTTAATAAACGAAGACTCAATTTGTTGTGAGACGTTTTTTAAACATCCAAATTGTGTTTCTTAATTTTAATTTAGGTTAATAAGATAAGAAAGCTTGTTTTATTTTTTATTTTTTAAAAACTACTTCATTCGTTGTAGTTTTCATAATTGACATTTGCAATACAAATGAGATAACTTCTATAAACGTTTTCGAGTCGAGTTCAGAGTGATAAATTTTTTAAAATAATTGAAAAGTCAAGAATAAATAAGAAATTAAACTCATAATTTTACTTTATAATATTTATTATTTGAGTCCTTTTGCTTTGTTTACCATCTATTCAAGACATAGTGCGATTGTTATGTATGTGTGCATTTTTCATTTGAGAGGATATAGCATGAGACCAACAAATTGGAAAAGGGCAAAAAGGAAAGCATAGACATGGACAAATTTTTATAATTTTTTGGTAAGAAAGAGAGCATTATCTTTTTGTGGGTATTGATAATAACATACGCTAGAGGAAAGGAAGGAAGCAAAGGTGTCGACATGTGGATGAAGGGAGTTGGCTTTGGTTGCCAGCATGCCAACCTAAAAGTACCGTTGTGAGGTAAGGTAAGCACCATTTGCGAATCTCTCGCAAATTTGGTCCACAATGTGATGCAGACATACGAGCTTTTTAGCTGTGCCTTGACGTTGATGATGATGATCGTGGTTTCATCAATATGAAGGATCAATCACGGTGGTATTGGCAGTCAATTTTTATTAGGCAAAATACATTTTAAGCCCTAAACTATATTAATTTTTTTATTGAGTTTTTATGTTTTTATTGTATTATATTAAGTATTTATACTTTTATTTATATAGTTATTGAATTTTGGTTTATCTTAATTTGATAGATAAACAATAATTATTTGTCACACTTTATTAAATAGCGAGTGATAATTCATGTTTTATGTTGAATGAGTTAAATATTTACTGATTAGACTTAGTAATTTAATTACTATTGATTGTTAAATGATCAATGTTACTAAATTTAGTCAATCAACATTTAATCATTTAAAATAAAATGATAATTATCACTCGTCACTTAACAAATGTGACAAATAATTGTAATTTATTTATTAAATTGGGATAAATTGAAACTTAATAACTTTATAAATAAAAATATAAAAACTCAATACAATGTAATAAAAATATTAAAATTCAATAGAAAAAATCATTATAGTTAGAGAGGGTAAATATGGTTTTTGCCTTTTTATTACGAAATTGGTGTGAATAGCCTGCCATTAGCCAGCCTTTTTGTTTCCTTTTAATCAGTAGCCCAAACAAAGTTTAACTTTGATTATGACTTTTCCTTTACAAATGTAATTCGCACCCAACTCTCTCTATCTATTACATTAAAATATTATTAAAAAAGTTAAATAATTTAATAGTACAACGGATTAGAGTTTAATTCTTTCACATCAATCCATAATCCATAATTATCATATAACGTCAATTTATTTGAAGTTTGTATTTGACCTTATTTTTTTTAGCTTTAATTGAATCTTAATTTTCAAAAATTGAATTGTATTGGATTTTTTTTAAAGAACTGATAAAATTAAGTTTTAAAAAGAAAAAAATTAACTTCAACGTTAATTAATAAAATTAGCTTGAATAATAATGTAAATTGATAAAATTACTTTCAAAATAAAATTTTTGAATTTTTTTTAAAAATTTTAAGTTTATAGAAATATATTTTGATATTTTTTAAAATTTTAAAAAGTTAAAAAAGTACTTTCTGTAGATCTAAAAATATTAAATAATTAAAAATTTTTAAAATCTAAATGATATACATTTAAGAAAAGAATTAAAAATCTTCTATGCACAAAATAATTTTTTAAAATTTTTATATTTACAGAAAATTTTAAAATTTTTAACAAATTATCAAGTGTATAATAAATGTTTAATTATTTTTTTATTAAATATAGATAATTTGATTGTAAAATTTTTAAACATTTTTAGATCTATAAAAATTATTTTTCATTTTTTTAATTATAAAAAAATATTAAAAATAATTTTTATAAACTAAGAAATTTTAGAAACTTCTTAAATGTATATTTTAAAAATAATTTCACCAATTCTTACTGTATTTAAAAAAAATATTAAGGTGCATAAACTTTAATATAATTTAAATTTTCAAAATTAAAATCTAATTTTTTTTTAACAAACACTTTTTGGAGATGTAAGGGGAAAAGGATCTAAATCTCCCACCACTAAAGAGGTTAATTTTGTGACTAAATTGAGTTAGACCTAGATGATTTTATATCTTTTTTTTACTAAGAGCATTACCCCTAAAAATTAAATCTATAACCTCACCCCATTACCACCAAGTCAATTGAAACCTAAACAACATTAAAATCAAATAGGATAAAGTTGATACTATATTAAAATCAAATAGGATAAAATTTTATCCAATTAAAATATCATATTATATTATTTTCTTTCCTCTAAAATTACAAAAAGTTAAATTTTATTGTGTATTTCCCAAAAAAAAAAATCAAAACATAATAATATTAAAGTGCATCAAAATTTTAATTAAGTTTTCCAAATGTACATTTAAAGTTGAACTTAAATGGACCTATTGAAATTAACATTTAAACCCAAAAACTCCTTCAAGCCCAAAACCCACAAAAAAAAAAATATCAAGAAAAAAAATTGTTCCCTCAGCAAGATCAACAAGAGAAAGAGTATTCAATCATAAGAAAATGATCAGCATTAGCATGGTATATTCAAATTAGCATCACTGGGAACCAATCCAATTCATTCAAACGAACCCAAATCCAAAAATTAATCTTTTTTTTTTTTTTAATAAAATCAACCCAAAAACAGTCACAAAAATCATTGAATTTAAAAAAAAAACTAACTAATTTTTATTCAAATCCATGGAAGCTCAGATAAATGTGAGACTAGAATTCAATTCCCAGACCTTACAAAAAGGCCTCATAATGAGCTGGGATTATAACATTTATCATCCTTGCTATCCCAACAGACCATTACTTTGATTTCTTTTTTTAAAAAACAAGATTCGAGAGAACGATATTAGTTGCAGGAAGTTTAGTTCATGCGAGACGAAGGAGGAGGAGAAGAAGAAGACGAGGATTATCGGAGGCAAGAAGGTTTATAAAGGAGCAAGTGATAGATAGGGTTAGGGCTTTTCTTGAATAGCTATTTCCAACTATGCCCTTTTAACATCCATTTTATTATTGATCTGCCATCCGCCGTGACTACAGATTTCTTGCTCATCGACAATGGGCCGGGTCGAGTCGGATACTGTTCTAATCTACCAAATTAGACCAACAACAATAGTCCATAGTTGACTTCAATAACCCTTAATAATTTTCATTTTTCTTTCCCTAAAATTTTTAATGAAAAAATAATTTAATTTTAGATTAACTTTAATCAATTTAATTTAGCTCAAATAGAACCGATAACATTTTGTAAAAACTACTTTTATAATTGAGTAATGATGACAAAATTTTTTAAGAAAATTATACTGTCTCCACACAATATAATTTATAATCACGAAAATCACGTTGATTATTTATCTCAATCAGTCTTTAGGCCTAAGCTCAATTCCTTCAACAATTAGTCCACCTTTCAAGTGCTCACCGGTCACTTCCTTTAAACCCATCTCCACCATTTTGTTTTCTCCTCCATCATCATCAGTATAAAAACTGCCCAATTCAATCTCTGTCCATCCATCTTTCCTTTCGAGAAATCCACTTTTGCCGCTGCTATTTTCATATCTTCCATGCATTCTTGATCTTGATGCTTCTTGCATGGCTTGCTTAGTATTCTTTTTCTCTTGGCCTCGGCGTAAATAAATTTTTCCTTTTGTTTTGAAGTTGCCAACTTCAAGAAATATCTCCGATGGTAAGGTATCTAGTCCATAAGCACGATCAGCAAATTTGACAATTAGATAGGCTCCATATTCAGTTCTTGGAGATAGCATCTTGGTGTCGAATTTTCCTTCGATTTGTAGCCAGCAAATGGTTCTAAGTTCAACAACTTCTGAGAATCTGAAGAAAACCAAGACAACAAAAACATGGTTATTTTATATGTTTTTGCTAAATGCTTTTGATTAAGCTATAGAATATGAAGATGAATTCTTGGGAACCTTGATTGAGGATGCGGTTTCCAGGACCAGTAGAGAGGATTGTTAGCCAAAGAAATTGAAAGCTCCCTGGAACTCAACATGTAATGTTTCTTGCCTGTCCATTTGTCTAATGAGATCATCTTGCACATATAAAGAAACAATGAGTTCAGTCGTGCTTCTCCCCTATTGAAGTCCACTTGGACTTTTGAACTTAGCTATGCAAAACTCCAAGATCCTACTTGAGAAACATCTAGTTATTGAAAAATGTGTTGAAATGGTAAAAACTCTTTTTCTATATTTAAAAAGTTACAGATTTGATTTCAGATCATTTGATGAAGTTTTATCTTGATTTTTTAAAAAAAAAAACAAATTGCATTCATTAAATTCTTTTAAACAATGGACCACGTTAGCTTGTTAGATTTTAAAAGTAATAAATGCCAAACACCAACACAATTCTCTTAATGATCCCCTTATTTGGTGCAGTGAGATGTTATTTTGGTAAGATACTCTGAATGATATGGATTTAAACTTTTGCTCTCCCCCTTTTACACACTAATAAAACTAACATACTAACCATATCTAACGAAAAAGATTTACACAGTGGTCTACCATGCAAAATGAGGTGTAAAACTAACATAAAAAATGAGCTGTAAAATTTTTAAAATGAATACTCTCTTAAATGATACTATACCACTATTTATGAGAATAGTATCATTTTTAAAAAAAAATGTTGTGCAAGATGACACGATCCGTTATATATTGTTCATATAGCAGACCGTTACATATATTAAAAAAAAAAAAATTCTCTCCCAATTAATTTTTAAGCTTTGAATTGTCTTTGGCATTCTTTCAATTAAGCAAATTTTAGTTTAGTGAAACATGACCAAACATTATTAATAAAAAAAAATTAGAAATTCTTACTTATTCATTTCAAATATCTAGTTTCACTTGATTAATAAAAATAAAACACATGTATATCTATGTATTATAAATTTAACCATCATAGTTAAAAAATTTCTAAAAATTTAACCCTACTATATATATACCTTTCTTCCCTCATCGAGACGATGCGGGGTACATAACCTGATGAACAATTCCTTTTTAGTAGAGAAAGTAATTGGTGATACTAATCTCGAGATAGTTTCCGAGTAATCGGACGGCAAGAATTTCTGCCAGACCGAATCCAAATCAGCCACCGATCGAACTGTTGGCGAAACCATTGATGTAGAGCACGCATCCTTAGGAGATGTGAATGACAAAATGTGGGCAAAACAATCTTCAGGCAACATCTCCATTTTCTGTGCTATCTTACGTTACATATATAAGATGAAACTAATGAATGAATAATACTCTAATTTATAGTTAGCATTGATAACTTGAAATTTCCTGCTGCTGTATCCCTTATCATGTCGACACTTTGATGTGATCATGACAACATGATGAAGTCAAGTCATTACAACAACAATTTCTTGGAAGGCCAACTGCACCTCTTTTTCTGTACTTGTGTTATATGTATATATATTCAAAACTACAAAAATACTTTTCTTACCAAGTCATGCTAAGAAAAGACTCCAGTTAACCTTTATGGAAATAAAAGTTTCTTGCAGGATTACCCAAACTTTTACGTAATATAACTACTTGCATCATTACCAAAAAAAAAATATTCTAATTACTACTATCTATTTATCAAATATTTATTTTATTTACTAAAAATCAGAAATTCAACAAATTTTCTCATATAAATTCCTCATAATTCAACTCTTATTCATATAAAAATTGTCATATTCTTATAGTCTCGAACCAAAATAAAACCAATAATCTAGTCAACTATTCCTAAAAAAAAAAAAATCTTGTCAACTATTTTTTTTTTCTACAAAAAAGGTGAGGGATTCAAATTAAATGAATTCTTAATTTTTATTGGCTAGTAGGTTTAGATTAACTCATAATTTAGTATTTTTTTTTTTTGAAGAAAATAACAATTTTTTTTGAACCATTTGAACTAATTTTAAGATTAAATTTTTAATCATTTTAGTACTTTGTTTTTCTTCATTTAAATATCTTTTTATTTCTTCCGAATTTTAGTTTATTCTCATAATAATTAGCTGTTATATCAATAAGAGTCCTTCCCCACCCGAAAGACATAGCTTGATTATAATGCAATGCATTAATTCCGTAATTAGAAGTGCATATTGATTGGAATTTGGCTCGATGGCCATGTTTTTTAAGTATGGAAAGTCTACTCTTTATATATGTGATTAAATCTATTATACAAATTGATTAAACTGCATTAATTAAAATTTGAAATTCCTTTATTATTTCAATTTATTTGAATATTTTGTTTAACAATAAGCCCAAGGGTATCTGCAGCCCTAGAATTTTTTTTTTTAATTTTTTAGATTTAAAATCATTAATTAACTATTAATTTTTAGATATTAACTATTTTTTGCTATTAAAATTAAATAAAATAAAAAAATTGAAATTAATACCAATATTGGATCCTAATTTAAAGGCACCAAAATTTTAATTTTTTCAACTAAAAAATTATGCATATATTTAATTTATTGTGTTGAAAATATGAAAAATCAATTAAATTTTAGTGAAAGAGTGTGAACTTATAAATTTTAAAGGACTATAATAAAATTTAATTGGTTAAAAGGAGGTAATAGCCTCTATTTATCCCTTTCCCCCAGTTGTAGCTTTAATTAGCACATAATAAATTTTTAAAAATTTTATGAATCTAAAAATAAAAATTAAATTATCTAGAAAATAATTTAATTGAAAAATAACAAAATACAATGTAAAAAAGAGATGAATAAATTAAAATTAAAATTTTATTTATATTTACATTTAATACTATTACTATTGAATAAAATTTATTTTACATATTTAATAGTAAAGTTATTTAAAAATTAAATTTTATTTTGTAAAAAAATAGAGTGACTGATTCTAGAAAAAAAATATAATAAAATAAAAACTTATTTAAATCATTTTTAATATATATATGGCCCATATTTTGGGCCTATTTTTAGAGCATCCTAGGCATAGGTCACTATTGTAATATAAATAATGCAACAGAATTAAATGCATTATTTCTTTTTGGTCTATGCCACATTATTCAAAATTCACTGAATCGATTCAATTTGAATAGAATTATAAAAATGATAAAAAAATTTAATAATTAATTTAATATAAACTATAATTAGAAATTTAAAATGTTTAAGGAAAAACTTGTAAGTTAATTTCAATAGTTTTCAATAATGTTACACAAAATTTGAATTAATGTAGATATAAGCGTTAACCTGTAGCAGCATCTTAAGGCCACTTTATGATTTACAGTCAATCGATCAAATATGAATTATTGAACATGAATTGAAGTCAATAATTCATATTTGACCCACAGCATGTATATCCACGACCAGCCTTAACAACTACTACTAATTAATACTTATTTTTAATAGAAAATAGAATATGAACACCCACCAAAACAAATGAAATGAGACCTTTTTAATTGTTGTTTTATTTTTTTATTATGCAAAAAGGAAAATGTTCAAAATTATAAAAAAAAAAAATTTTGTACTGATACCATATACATATTTCTATTTAACTAAAATTTTTATTTTTCTATATAGCGGTTGCTTGAAGAAGAAGGATGTCCAAATCAAATATGATAACTCAATTAAGAAAACTTCTAGACAAAAAGAAACACTCTCCAAATAGTCTCCAAATAGGCACAGGATTTTCATCAAAGAGAAATCTTATTCCTCTCAAATTTACACATCATTATCCCTATAAGTAGAACCTTATATCTCTCATTTTCATTTATTCTATTCTCTTATACTCTTTGTTTTCTTTATCCTCTAAAACTCTCTCTCTCAACATTCTCTGACTTAGGTATCGAAAGGTTTGTGGAGATCCTCCTCACCTCTCACATTGTCTTTCTTCGGTTCCTTGTAGGGCTTAAACTCAGGAGTTTCAGAAACATGTTATCAAGTGACATCGTCTATGAGAATCTCTTGAGTTAAAAGACATTAAGCATCTACTGAATGAGATATTGGCATCATGACTTCTAGTCCACCACCGATCTTAACTCCAAACATGCATATCAACCATCAACTCCCATTCCTCCAATCAACCCATCAGCTCTTATTCCTCTAAATAACCCATCAACACCCTTTTAAATAATAATTCTGCCCTTTCAAATAATAATTCTGCCGACTCCCTTTCAATATGTTAGACCCTCATCCTAGGCCTTACATAGGGCATACACTCCATTAGGTAATACTCAAAGGTGGCCAGCTCATATCATCATCGGATAACCTTAAAGGATGCTTCACCTTATTGTAGTTGTCAGACCACATCCACCAGATGTGGACAAAGTCTGAAGAATGTTCAACAATAAAAAACCTATGCCTCCATTTCTTGTGGAGGTCTGGAAGCTTTACAAAGAGGTTATGATTTGGAATAACTTATAAAGAGAACATTAGCTCTCCCTTTTTCTTATTTAGACTATACAGATACTAGAGGACGTCTAGATCTAGCTCTCTACCCTGCCTATACATTAACTCTATAAACCTGATCAAAATTCGGTAGCTATTAGGATAAAGTTGCCCAGGAGCTATGTTATACCTATTTAGAAAGCTCATAATGAAGGGATCTAAAGGGAACTTCAATCCCCTTCTAATTAATTGAAGTATATTACTAGTTTATTAAAATCTAATAATGGATTGTGGACCTTAAAGTTTTTATCTACAGTATGCAAAGCAAAATCTGTTGGAATGTTAAAGTGTCTTATGTACCACTTTAGTAAGTCTTCATATACCTTAGAGACAAACAAATCTAAAATAACTTACTCTCGTGGAGCCATAGATCCTATTAAATAAGTACAAAGAGGAAGAATATGGAGAGAAGAAGAAACTTCACCTGGGAAGAAGAAAGCAAGCTTTTGAAGAAGGCGAAAGCGACACAGAGAACACTCGAGAGGAAATTTAGTAAGGAAAGAAGACAGCAGAAAAGCAAAATGTAATAAGCAAAAGGGTATGATCTATTTAAAGGGCAGTGAAAGGTTTTAGAATGACCATTACTGCCCTCATGGTCATTTTTATCTTTTTTATCATCAAGGGTAATTCTGGGCAAAAGAAAAACTCATTAATCAAGTAGTTATCATTATGGCAGCTGAAACATTTCATTATCTGACACACAAATAGACATGATGGTTATACAATTCAAAATTCAAAGGAAAGTCAAAAGATGTAGCAATTGATAATCTCGCTCAATTCGTTGCTAGTTATCTGTTTCATCAGCACTCGAGCCACACTTCTAATGTACCAAGATTCTAAGTCTAGTGACTGAAGTTGGCACCCTCAGGTCGCTTCAATAGTATTGAGGTTTGACACTTTGATCGCGTTTCTAATGCACCAAGATTCTAAGTCTAGTGACTGAATTTGGCACCCTAAAGTTACTCCGATAGTACTAAGGTTCAGCACTCGGATTGTGCTTCTAATGCATTGAGATTTAAAGTCCAATGACTAAAGCTGGCACCCTTAAGTTGCTTCAATAGTACTGAGATTTGACACTAGAGTCGCACTTTTAATGCATCGAGATTCTAAGTCCAGTGACTAAAGCTGGCACCTTCAAGTCGCTTCGATAGTATTGAGGTTCGACACTCAAGCTGTGCTTTTAATGCACCGAGATTATACGGCACTCAGGCCATACTTTTAACTCATCGAGCATCAAAACTCTAGTGATGGCTAGTTTCATCAAATTGTTTCTATACTAGTAGGTTAATCCTTTGAGTTATTTCTATAACATCGAGCATTTCTTTATTATAGGTTTTGCACACTTAAGTCTAGTTGGCACTTCTCTAATATTTTGATATGGTGATTCTAAAACTTGGTACCGATCATCGTCGCTTCCTTTATGACTAAGGCTGGCCACCTTAAATCACCCTTTTATAGCATATGAAATTACATAAGAAATCTCTCTCTCCAGGTAAAGGAATAACTTTTCCATCACCGTACGTTTATCAGACCCAGATACATCAGACATAAATATCTGACTATACTTTTGAGGGGATTCTTAATACCCCATATACATATTTCTATTTAACTAAGGTCTTTATTTTCCTATATAGAGGTAGCTTACAGAAGAAGGATGCCCAAGCCAAATAGGAAAAAGATTCCCAATTAAAGAAACTCCTAGACAAGAAGAAATACTCTCTAAATAGGCACAAGATTTTCATCAAAGAGGAATCCTATTCCTCTCATGTTTATGCATCACCATCCCTATAAATAGGACCTCATATCCCTCATTCTCATTAATTCTAATCTCTCATACTCTTTGATCTCTTTATCTCTCTAAAACTCTCTCTCAACATTATCTAACTTAGGCATCGAAGGATTTATAGGGATCCTCCCAACATCTTACCTTATCCTTCTTCGTTTTTTTGTAGGGCTTACGCTCAAGAGTTTCAGAGGCAAATTATCACGTGCCAAACATTTTATTATGTAAAACATTGAACTTTTGGAGGAGATAGAGGGGATTAAATTTTTTTAATATAAAAGACTTTTAATTAGTTGGAAAATCAAACTAATAAAAATTCAGTACTTATTTAAAGTGAGAAAAACTAAAAGCTAATAGCATATGAACTCTAAATGACTTGATATTAGAGCAAATTACTTTTGCCCCCTTAAGATTTAACATAATTCATACTTTCACCCGCCTTATTTGAAAATTGAATACTTACATCCATCAGTTTTCATTCTATCAATATTTTATCTCTTTTGACCAAATTTTTAGCAACTCTTTTATATCAAAAAATATTTAACCCCCTCTATTTTATAAATATGAACACTTTAAACCATGTATTTTAATAAAATTAAAAATTTAAATTTTTCTATTTTTAAATTTATTTTAATTTTATAGTTAAAAATAACCAATTTTTCAACACTTATACTTATTTTTATTAACACCTTATAATTAAAATTTAATTATAAATTTAAAAAACTTGAAGGACTAAATTTTTCCACAGTATTCAGATAGAAGGATGAAACTATTTTAATTTATAAATAGAGGGGGTTAAATATTTTTTAATATAAAAAACTTATTGGAAATTTGATTGAAATGGCTAAAATATTGACGAAATGAAAGCTGAGGGTTATGAGTGTTCGATTTTTAAATAAGATGGGTGAAAGTGTGAATTATAGTAAATCTTAAGGGAGACAAAGCAATTTGCTCTTGATATTATTAGTGTGACTTTTCAAATTATTAAATCATAATCATTATAAAATTTTTCCTTCTGAAGCTAACTAAAGCAGAAGTCTTTGGCAAATTGAAATTGTATTATAGATACCCAGTTTGATTGGCCTATCATAGGTGATGAACTATGGATGCTTGGTTGGACCGACTTGTAATGAAAGCTCGATGATGAGATAACTCGAATCTTAAATGCAAGAGAAGCCCGAAGTCTTTTGAAAGATAGAGTTAAAAACCTAAGTCTCAAGCCTAAATCCAAACACCTAAGCCCAAGCCCTTTTAGCCCACCTTAGCCCAAGGCTAGGATTAAAGTTAAAGAGGCAATGCCTCTATGGCAATAAGGTAACACCCCTTCGATGAGGTGACACCTTGTAATGACCTTGTATTTTAAATAAAATAATATTACTTTGAGATATGTAGTATTAATAATTTAAATGTTATTTGTATATTATTATCGTTAATTGCTAATATTATTTATGTATTTTATTCTAAAGAAATTATTTACGTAAAAATAATTTATTTTACGTGAGATTATTTGATAATATTAAAGTTATTATTATTATTATTATTATTATTATTATTATTTTGATTGAAGGGCAATTTAGTAATTTCATAATTAAATTAAAAAAATAGAAAAGTAAAAAAAAAACTAGGTCAACACTTCTTCTTCTTCTTCTTCTTCTTCTTTTATTATTGTTAACATTATCATTATTGTTATTATTATTATTATTATTATTATTATTATTATTATTATTATTATTATTATTATTATTATTATTATTATTATTGAAGGGCAATTTAGTAATTTCATAATTCAATTAAAAAATAGAAAAGTAAAAAAAAAAAGAAAACCAGGTCACCATTCAACGTCGCCCGAGCCGCCCACTGTCACCATTGACCACCACCATCTCCGGCTTCTTGTAGACGTCACCAGCAGCTGTCAAATCGTCGATGGAGCGTCGGAAGTTGTAAGAAGCCAAAAGTTGAAGCTCCAACATGTCGGTGAGATTCTGGCCACCTCAGGACTTTGTACCGAACTCTTTTGAATGGTTTTCCATCGATAAGTCCATTTCCGAGCTCCGTTTGAGCTCAAATCCTCTAGATTTTTAGATATCTTCAATTTTTAGTTTGTGTTTTAGGGTTTTCATTTTTTAAGCTTGAATATGTTTGATTCATGCAAACTTGCTTAACAAATGTTGATTGTGGTAACTTAAGCTTCTCATATATTTTTTTTGTGAATTTTTTTGAATTAATTTGAATTTTGGGTAATTTTTTATTATTTTAATATTAAATATTGAATTTTTGATAATTATGTTACTTAATTATTTTTAATGAGAACTTAGTTAAGTTTATGTTAGTAATTTGAGTTAATAATTTTAGAATTATTAAAATAATTTTTGGTGAATTAATATAATTTTTTAGAATATTAGTTATATTATGTAAATTTTGTATATATAGGTTAATTGTATAATTTTATGAAAATTATAGTTAAATAATGTTTTTTAAATGATTTTAGAAATATATAGGGTATTAAAATGATTTTTATAAATTATTTACTAATTTTCTCTAATTAATACTAATTTTTAAAAATTATATTCAAATAATATATTATTTACTATTTTGGTGATTAAATGGATTTTTAATTATTTTTATTATATATTTTAGCTATTTAAGCTATTTGAATATATAAAAGTGAATTTTTACTATTTTATATTGAATTATTGAAAATTTGGATTTTTATTAATATTATATTATTATTTGAGATTTTTATTTAATTATTGTGAAAATAATTGAATTGGAGTTTTATTGTTTAAATATATTATATTTTAATATTTTGAGATATTTATGGAATTTAATGATTTTAATATATTTATTATTTTATTTGCATTTTTGGTGAATTGTGAACCTCGGTTAGAAAATTGTGCAGTTTGGGATCCCAACCCGAGGTGTTGTGCATTCTGTGTTAAAAGTGCATTTTTCTTGCAGGATTGACTTTACTTTTTAGTAGAGAGATGTTCATTTTACAGAAGAGGTTTTGCTGAATTTTTGATAGAATTCTTGTAAAACATGACGTTAGGTCGATTCTAAATTTCTATGTCTATCTGAGTTTTGTATTCCTAGAACGAGTCTCTTTTAGAAGTATAAGTTAGAATTTATTCTTATTGTTACTATTATTTATTTTCTAATTGTACTGAGACTGAGACCTATCGGACCGGACCCATTGAGCCAGTCTCGAGAGCACAAATTTATGAGTTATTATCTTATATATGCATTGCATGTAAAATGCATAAAAATTAGCTTCCATGAATTTCATAATGAAATTGAATATGATTATTTCTTTAAATGTATAAGTATATTTTGGTATATTTTTAGTATATTTGATATATATATGACACATATGCATAATTGTTTTTAGTATATATTTGGTATACGTGCATCATATATATTCTGTATATTTTTTGTATATTTCTAGTATGCTATGGTTTATTTTGGTATTCAAGATATTTTTAGTTGCGATTATGAATAATTAGGGTTCTATTTGATCCTTCATTCAAATAAACATTTTTCAGCATTTATTATATATAAAAGTGATTTCAGCATCTATATGAAATGTCTGTATATATATATATATATATATATTGATGCTTGATTGCATATGACATTAGGAGGTGCATGTATATATATAATAAAAATTCACTCAGTGAGGTCTGACTCCCCTCAGTTGTATTTTTTTTCAGGAGATTCCTCATTTTGAAACCTCAGTAGTAGACCTCTACGTCGGACTTCTTCAGCCCGACTAGTTTATGTAAATTATTTATTTGATTTTTATTGTATTCTAGAAAACTGCAGTAGTAGTGTTTGTATCTGTAGAATGTTGTTTATGTCAGAGACCTTTCTCTGAATATTGTATGAAATATTTTTATTTTATGATATGACATTAAGTATTTATTTTTACATCGATTTAAGTTTTAATTTTGGCGTATTTTTATTTAGTTATTGCATGTGTTTTTATTTTTAAGGCTTGCTACAGGTTCCGGATTTGAAAAAATTCTTGTTCTCTAGCATCGGTCATGACTCCTAATTTGATTCGTGACATGCCTCTTCAACATTATACTTGCACAGAATTGAAATTAAGAATTAATGGTGATAAGCAAGTGGGTGGGCCCACCCCTTATTGCTCTAAACCTTGAGTGTAAATGGCTGATTTTTGGGGCAAAAAGGGGGCCCAGAAAGGGGGATGTAATGATGAGAAAAAGAGTGGGGGTGTCTTGGGAAGAGGGATGGTTAGTAAAAAAGGAGTTAGAAGAAATCATTGAGGGGAGGTTGGCAAGTTTAAAAAGGAGGAGCTAAAAAATTCTAAAAGTGCATAAAAAAAAGATTAGATAAGAAAATTGGGGAGTTCATTTTGAAGAGGAAAAAGCTATTTTTGCATTCAGGACGATGCAGAAATCAAATCCAGACCTCTGAGGGCCAAACATTTTTGGAAATCAAACTCATTTTTAGTAAGAATCTTTGTTATTGAATATTACTTTTATATTTTATGTAAGATATTTGTTATTTTCATCCATAAGTTTATAGTTGTTTAAATCAGTTGGTTTTTAAATTAGAAACTAGAAGTCTATCCAAAGTTAAATCCATTCTAGACAACTCAGGCTCACCTTATTGTAGAGTCATTGTCTCTTTGATATAAAACGATACCTTATTGATGACACATCGCCACTTTGTTTTCACCTAGTGTCGCCTCACCATAATAAGGTGTCACTATTCATACAAAAAAATTTTTGTGCTTAAAATTTTTTTCCTTTCAGCCACTTCATCAAAGGAATAACAGAAATGTTTCTATCTATTTTGTTTGCTCCCATTTTGTGTGTTAGTTAGAATTTTACGTGAGTTTAGTTTCATTTTATATTTCTACATGGTTTTTTATTATTCCAAATTATTGTTCATATAATTAAGTTTTTGTGCTCCAAATTTGCTCATTTTTCAGCCACTTCATCAGAAGGATGACGAGAGTATTTTTATGTATTTTATTAGTTAAAATATAGTATGTTAGTTAAAATTTTACATGAATTTTGTTGCATTTGCATAAGCCCATATTGTTTATATAGGCAACGCCCCTTTGCTTTGAGTTGATGCCCCATTGCATCCATGGCTAGAGGTGATCTCTCTTTGAAGAGGCATCACCGTATTTTTTTATTTATTTTAAATAAATAATTAGTTATTAATTTTATTTTCTTAATTTATAATTGTATCACAAGAGCTTAATCCTTTTATTTTGACGTATACTTGATTCTAATTTCTTTTAAAATATAAATATATGTGTTTTTAATTTTAATTTGACCTATCATATTAATTTAATATTTAATTATTAGATCTATGATAATTTTGAATCTTATATATTTATCCTCATATAATTTGTGTTTTTTTTTTATGTATTTTCATATCTCAATCTTCTTTATACAATTATTTTATTATCTTACTTAATTAAATATTTGTGTGCTTATTATTATTTTTATTTCTGTTTACTTCCAATTTATTTTTTTATTTATTTTCTATTTATTATACTCCATTTTTCATGATAAAAAGGGTTGTAATCTATTTTCATCCCCCCATTTCCATGCATGAGCACTTATTTATTTATCTTTATTTTTAATGAATATTTTATATTATTGTGATAAATGTCGTGAATCACACTAAATTGCATGAAATTGGATTAATGTGAAAACTTGGACTTAACTATAAAACTTGGAAATTGGACGGAGGCAAGTGCAATTTTGAATGTGAATAAGGAAACAATTAAATAATTAAAGGTAATAAAACAAAAAATACAAATGGAGGGCAACCGTAAGGTTGAATGGGCATTCCAAAAGCCTATACCCAGTTTCCAAACCTGTTCTCTGATGATGGATTCTGGGATCCTCCATGGAATCCAGTTTTTGTACAGTGTGTCCCGACTTTTATCCGGTTCGTGACTCTTTCTCCAATTTAGGCTTTAAGCATATTTTATATTTCCTAGTGGGCCTTGAGCTCACACAATGTCTTGGTCGCCAAACACTTGAGCATGCACTAAACCTCATTGCCTATAGTGGCAACTCCACTAGGGATGGAGAAATTGATTCCAGTATTTTATGTTTTATCATTTTTAATTATTTTCTTATTTCTTTTGCATTCACTACACATTTTCACACAATGAGCACTCAATCCCTAAATAACCCTATGATAGTCATTGCTCTGCTACTTGTGTTTCACTCAAACCTAGTAGTAGAGTATTTGATTATTATCACTCATAGCATGTACTTATCTGCATCATATGGACCCTTGAGTGGGGAGACTTAATAGAGGTACATTGCTATGGGAACCCAAGTCTTTTTCACTCAAGACTCAGCTTATGTAGTGACTTAGCAACTTCCATTAAGATATTCCAAAATGCATGTGTTTAATGTTATATGGTGGACCTTGGCATAAAATATTGGCCCATTGTAAATGGACTATGTCAAAGTAGGTCTTTCATGCCTTTATGACTCATTATGATGGACCTTATTTTTATGTAAAGGCCTACTACTTGTTTGTTCATTTTGAGAGTTATCTTGCATACATCGATTTTGTTATCCCTTGTTAATAATTAAAATCCAAACAAAAAATCCTAGGATAAGAAACTTGTTATCAAATACATGTGTAGGAGGAATAAAGGTAGAAGTAATCATGCATAAATTCATTATTTATTTATTTATTTATTTGTCTATTTCTATTTATGTTAAAAATATCTTGCATTTTATGCTAACATGACATTCATTGCAATTTTTAAAAATGCATTTTTACTAGTAATAAACCTCTAATTATTTAGAAGCAGATCAAAGGAATTTGAACCATTAATATCAAGAATAAAATTAAACAGTTGAGACCACTTGACAAAGAGAGCAAGATGGTAAAACCCTCTAATTTAATGTTAAAGCTTTCAAGAAAAAACTATTGAAAGAGATTGGGCATGACATGTGACAAATGATTACAAACATGTTTATTAAGATGATAGGAAAAATGACCATAGATGGAGAAGACTTTGAAAACATAACTATTGTTAGCAAGCCATTCAAAGAAAAATTAAGAGTACTGGTGGATTCAACAGAGTCAGAATGGATGAAAGACATGAAAAAGTAAATGGATCAACTATAGTTTGCATTAAAGAAGCATAGGCTCAATCCTGACTTTGTCGACTTGGATTTAGATTTGAAGGAGAAAGAACCATTGTCCCCAAAATATAAATTTTTGAATATGAAAAAAATACTCTGGTATTGATGATCCTTATCTGTATCTAAAGCAGTATGTCACTTATATGAAGGCCACTGTGTTATTAAAAGCTCAAATTGTCAAACAATTTCTAATGTCCTTAGAAGGAGCTTTTGTCAAATAGTACTACACTTTCGATACACAAGTCTAATAAGATTAAAAGGAGTTGTGTTCAATCTTCATCAAAGAGTACGGGTTAAACTCTCAATTTAAAATTTCTCTTCACGAGCTACAAAATACAAAGTAAGAATCAAATAAGTCTTTCACCAGCTTCTTAAATAGATGGAGAGGAAAGTTAGCTCAAATGAAGCACAGACCTGCATAATCATACCAGTTGATAATAACCATAAAAGCCTAAATTCCACCTATGGCTAACAAGTTGGAGGACATGGGCATAAGGAACTTTAAAGAGTTGTACCACTTTGGAGTGCAAGTTGAAGCTTACTTAAATTTGGACATTCATGAGTAGTTGTTTGTCAATTGAGGCTATAATAACTCAGAACCATATTTTGCTACACCTTTTTGTCTTTAGTGCTAATGAATGTTTAATTGTCTAATTTACGTGAGTATAAAATTGTTATAACTGTGCATGCAACTTTATGCTTGAATAAGAGAGAGATTTTAAAAAAACAAACCATAAAATAAGAGGACTAAAATGTTAGAATTGACATTTAAACTTTCCTTCAGGCATATTTAACCTCATATTCATCAAGAAAAAAATAAAAAAGAAAAGAAAAGAAAATGAGGGGAAGGAAAAGAAAGAAACTCTTTGATTGTGCCACCAATATTTGAAAAGTTGATTCTGAGCAATCCTTCAAAAGTCCTTATTCTCAAAAAGAATTCTCCACCAATTGTGAGCTGAAAAATAGTTGGTTAAAAAATCTGCAAAGGGCTTATTAGTAACAAGCATAAGGTAGCACGCCTAATTATAATGAATCAATAATCTTGTAAAGATAGACATGACCTACATAATATTAGCATGTGAAGTGTCAAACATGGACTCATTAGTTTCATAACAATCAATAGTATGAGTGACATCAATGTCTGACAATGAGTAGCTAAAGTGACAATATAAACATCACGCATAACAAAAGTGGTTGACTATAACCATGAATTTGTAACCACCTAGCTAAGTTGAAAACTCTTAGAAAGGGAGTGACTTAGGCAAAAGAGGGAAAATAAAAAAGAAAAAATTGAAAGACCCAACTAAGTTCAAAAGCTCTTAGAAAAGAAGCGACTTAGATAAAAAAAGGGAATATAAAATGAAATCAATTGCATTTTCATTCTAAGAAGAGCAGTTCAAAAGATCATAAATTCTATTTGGTGGTGCAAAAATGAGAGAGTCTATCAAGTCCTTAAATGGGGGGGGGGTAATTTTTGAGATGAGTTGAGCCTCATGTGTAATAGAGTTTTGAAACAAAATCTCTCCCATACTAAGGGTCAAATGCAACCGTCATACCACAATAAAGCATTTTAAGGAAGTAATTAAGCTAAGGGCATGTGTTGTTATCATAATCCCAATTTGACCATGAGAAGGTCTTAACTTCTATTCCGTTTGGATATACTCAACTTTTAGATTCGGATTCTTTGATGGAAGAAGGACTAATTCCCGAAGATCAACTCCAAACATAAAAGACATTTGGCTAAGTTATTTAATATTTCTTATTTTCCTTAGTTTATGCATACATAAAATTTTTGCAAGAGTTATTTTTACATCTCATACATAAGCGCATCAGAATAATGCATGTCTTCTACAAATGTTGCACAAACCACACGAGCTTATGTTGTCAAATTATTTTT
The DNA here is from genome assembly GCA_947683625.1 of Mallotus nudiflorus. Lineage (NCBI taxonomy): Eukaryota > Viridiplantae > Streptophyta > Magnoliopsida > Malpighiales > Euphorbiaceae > Mallotus > Mallotus nudiflorus. Next base: position 4,347,034 of record CANTUR010000117.1, on the reverse strand, counting down.
GAGGACTTTCAGAGACCACGATCATGTATACATCAACATTGAATCTTTTAGATATGTCTTTAGAGTGGGTTAGCTCTGATGCATAGGATGCAGTCTTACTATTTTGATTTCGCTTAACACCCCAAAGGCCATATGGCTTATTTTGGTTGATTTTATTGGATGCCAGTGCAACTATATGGCCTTTTGTGATTTCATCTGCCTGATAGCTAAGAGGATATGGCGCTATCTATTTGATCTTATTTGATGCATGTTTTTATTTATTTGTTAGTCTTACTTGATGCCCTTGAGGCTATACGATATTCATTGTTGTTATTTTTGCATGATGCCTGGATGGTTATACGACTTTTCTTTATGGTTCTTGCTTGATGCTTGCATGGTTATATGGCTTCTCTGTGTTTTTTCAACTAACGCTTGTGTGGCTATATGGCTTTCCAGCCTAATGCCTATGTGGCTATACCGCTTCTCTTATGTTTCACTGCCTAATACCTGTGTGGCTATACGACTTTTCATGTGTGTTCTTGCCTGACGCTTGCATGGTTGTATGGCTTTTTTTATCTTTTTTCGTCTGATGCCTGCATGGCTATATGGCTTCCCTTATTGTTCTCTTCTTTTGTCCCATGTTTGCTGATCAAAGTATGAATAAATGGTTGATTGGGATGAACTCCTGAGGATCACAGTCACATTTCATATTGAAAAATTCATTTCCTAATTTGATAAGCTCATAACAAGGGGTAGACAGTAGACACTCGATTTGATCAGCTTGTAGTTGAGGGCAAGTTGTGGATTTCCTCTAATCAAAATATTAAGATTGAGGGAATGTCTCTCAGGCCTGAGGATGACAGTATGAGTTTCCCATTTCAAAAGAGTGGTGTATTGGGCTTGGTTAAGTTCTCGAGAATCACATTTTAGGGATTGCCTCTTGGGCTAGGAAAATCTAACGATGATGGCATGAGTTTCCATTTCAGGTGAATGGTATATCAAGCCAAGAAAACCTAAGAATCACATTTTAGATGAGTGGTGTATTAGGCCAGGAAAACCCGAGAATCATGTTTTAGATGAGTGAAGTATCGGGCTATGAAAACCCAAGAATCACATTTTAGGTGAGTGGTGTATTAAGTGGTGTATCGGGCTAGGAAAACCCAATAATCATATTTTAGATGAGTGGTATATCAGGCCAGGAAAACTTGAGAATCTCGCTTCTAAGTGGCAGATCAGGCTAAGAAAATCTGAAGATCACAGTCACATTCTAAGTCAAAGAATTCATCTCTTGAGTGAAACTCAAGAGTCAAGTATGTCGTTTATTATTATTTTTGCTAATGTTGTGCGTGTGATTTTTTAAAAAAATTATCATTTTGTGTATGTTTTTTTTGAAAAATTAGGGAGCAAATTATAGACACCTGGTTCGATCGGCCAATGATAGGGGGCAAACTATGGATACTTAGTTTGATTGACCCACAATAGAGCCTAGTAATGAGAAAATACGAGACTTGAATGTAAGAAAGAAGCCCAAAACCTTATTAAAAATGAACGTGAGAGCTTAAAACCTCAAAATCCAAGTCCAAACGTATAATGCAAGCCCAATCTGCCTCAGCCTATTAGGCCCAATACAAGGTCAGGCCAGAAAGGTGATCGCCTCTATAAATAAGGTGATTGCCTCATTGCAAAGGTACTGCCTCTACGACAGCCACTGGCCTCCATATTAAATACAAGGGTAGTAATGGTGGCTAACTTGGTGGGCCCAACTTTAATTAAAACTCAGTCCTTTACTTGAGGAGAGGATTTTTAGGGAAAGGGGAGAGCTAAAAGTGCAATAATGAGGGTAAAAAGTAGGGGGATGGGCTAGACATAGGATTAAAAGGGGGAAGAAGAGAAAGAAAATGGAGGTTGGCAAAAGGGAGGGGGTTCTTTAGTAAAAAGAGGGAGGAGTGCAGGGGGGAAAATAGAGAGAAATAAGGGAAAAAGGAGAAGAAAAAAGAGTCTAACTTGAAAAAGTTAATTTTTCTTGAGAATGAAAAAAGAATCACTTACATTCACAAGGATTTGAATCAGCAAATTAGTCTTTAAGGGCTAATCATTTTCTTCTAAAGTAGTAAGAGCTTCTATTTTTAAGTTTAAAGTTCTTTACTTTGCATAAAGCTTCATTTCTTAGTTTTATTGCTTGCCTTCTATATTCATTGTTCATTTGAGGTCATATTCATAGCATGATCATATGAATTATTAAGTATTAGTTGTTAAATCTTTGTTCATTTCCATTATTCTTCATTTATTTGCATCTACTCTGAAATTGCTTAACATTTGAGGAACTGCAAGTTTTTTATTGTTTATTAAAGAGGTAACGCCTCTTACCCCTTTAAAAAGAGGTGACTTGACATCACCTTTATACATAGAGGTGATGCCTCATTGAAAGGACGCCACTACACCATCAGAGATGCATTCAAATTGGATTTGATTCCTTGTTCTTATTTTTTTATAGTATTTATCTTACATGTATTTATTTTATGTTACATTTCAATCTTGCATGTGCTTATTATGATGTTTGGATTGATTAAGCATTTATTTTCTTATTTTTTTATTATTTTGTGTTGCTTTTCATAAGAGCTAACTTCATGGTTTTCTTTTATAGGATTATTTTTATATGTTTTAGGAGCTAATATTTTGTTTATCATAGGGAATTGGAGTGATCTTGATCATCTAATTTTAGCTCATAAGCCTCTTGGTCTTTTATTTCCATTTATACATAGTTTAATGCTTGTTTACTTTTGGTTTATTTTTAGTTAATTTTTCATTTGTTATACTTTTATTATCAAAAAGTGTTATGACCTTAATCCCTTCCCATATTCGATTTAAGTGTATTTTTGTAACTTATTATTTTTTATGAATATTGGGACCAAATGCATGAAATTGAATTAATGTGCAAACTCAGGCTTAAATTTAAATTCAATAATTATTTGAAGGAAATTGTAAGTTTCATGTTAATAAAAAAATAATTGAACAATTAAAGGTAATAAATTATAAAACACAAACAAAGGCCAATCGCAAGGTTGGGTGGGCATTCCAAAAGCTCATACCTAATTTTCAAACTCATTCTTTGATAATGGCTTCTGAGAATCTTTGTGGAATTCAGTTGCCGTATATATGTAGTCTAGCTTTTATCTGGATGGCAACTCTATCTCCAATTAGGCTTTAAGGCCTATTTTATATTTCCTAGTGGGCCTCGAACCCACACAGTACTGTGGTCGTCAAATACTTGGGCGTGCACGAAACCTCACCACCTACATGTATATATATATATATTCATACATACAAATTTATTTGATGGCGAATATGATCACATGCATTTATTCTCAAAGTTGTTATGTTTTGCATTTTTATAAGATTTTTTTTCAAAATAATCGGTATTTAAAATTTATTAAACTCTAATTAATTTAATTGGATTTTAGGTAAAATGGAATTAACAATTAAATGATTGTGAGAACCAAAAAATGCATAACATTAGTTACTTCAAGTTATAGGTTTTAAATGAAAAAAAATACACCCGGGACACACCATTACACAAATTCTTAGCCTCCAAAAATATTCACAATTTTCCACACTATTAAATTTATTTATGTTGCTAAAACAATATTAATATTAGCTTAGTTAGTTGCAATGGCCAAATATATATATATATATATATATATATATATATATTAGCTTAGTTAGTTGTAATTACTATTTTTTTTTTAAATTAGGGAGGGAAAAAAGTAAGGATCAAATCCTTAATTTATATATAAGTAATGTGGAGACCCTTGGTTTGATAAGCTCATAACAAAAACAAAGTGATGAGATAGTCCAAATTTGAATGCAAGAAGAGCTTGAGATCTCCTTTAGAATGGATTCGATAGATTAAACCTAGCCCAAAACTTCTATATCTGGCCAAATATATATATTTATTGCTGCATTTAACATAAAATTTGACTTTATTACCTCTAGTTTGGAGTTTTGAAGGAAATAACAAGACTTTTGAGGCATGAAATGATGAGAAAAGAAGGAAGCAATGATGAAAATGTAAGGTGGAAAGTAACCTTGACTTTTTAGAGAAAGTTAGAAGAGAGAGTGTATGGGCTTAAAAGGGAGTGTATTGGCTATTAAAAATTGGGGGGGGGGGATTTTAAAGGAAACTAGAGAGAAAAAGGGAAAAAAAGAAAACATTCTTAAGAAAAGAAATGGAAGAGGAAGGAAAAAAGTGAACTTGAAGCTAGGAATCCATTTCTTAAGAAAAAGGAAGGTAAGTCTTGCATTCAACACTTTGAAAGTGAACTAAGCAAGCTTTGAGGGCTTCAATTAGAAGCATCAAACGGGTCCAAATCAGTGAGAACCCCTGTTTACAAGTTTTAAGTTCTTTATTCTACTTGAAGCTCCATTTCTTTATTTTACATCTTTTCGTATTTATAACTTTCCTATGATTGAATCTAGAGCTTAAATATGTGAATTATTAAGTTCATAGTCATTAGTTTATGTTATTTTGTATGAATATTTGAGTTGCTTAGGATTTAAAAAACTTGTGTTTTTTGTGCTAATTATATCTGTTGAAGAGGCATCGTCTTTTAACTTAAAGGTGATTGCCTCTTCATAGAGGCGATTGCCTCTCGAGTAGAGTCTCTTACAACTTTGCTCTATTTTAGTATCCTTTTGGTATATTTTTAGTAAATGATACATATTTGCTTCCCTTTTTTCCTTGATATTGCATGAGAATGGTATGATTTTGGGATTAATTGAATGATTAATACATGCTCATATGAATCTACATGCCTATATTTATGTTGATACAATTTGAATTGTCTTGTAAATAAAGTTGTTTACTTAAATGTGAGCTAACCCTTATTTGTTGTAGGTTTTAGTGATTTCTAATCACTAAGTAATTGATGGATTAACTAGTTCTTGAGACGTTTCATTTGAGTTAATTCTTATAATAATTGTATAGATTATGGTAATCCCTAATCCCTTCCCCGTTTATTTGGAATGAATGTTTGTAAATTCATTTTCATTATTTGATTCGAATGCCAAGATAATAAATGTGCAAAAAGATTAATGTGCAAACTTAAATTAAATTATAAAATTGGAAGCATTTGCAAACCACAATAATAAGGAAATAATTTAGTGATCATGAACACAAACAGAGGCCAACTGCAAGGTTAGGTGGGCATTCAAAGCCCATGCCCAATTTCCTAACCCAAATCTTTGATGATGACTTCTAAGAACCTTTATGGAATTTAGTTATTGTAAAGTGTTTGGATGAAATTTGGGTGGCAAATCCATCTCCTTTTAGGCCTTAAAAACCTATTTAGTAATCGTAGTGAGCCTTAAGCCCACATAGTGCTGTGGTCGCCGTACACTTAGGTATGTGGCCTAAACCCCACTGCTTATAATGGCGACTCCATTGAGGATAGAGAAACTGACTCCAAGTGTTTTGTAATTTATCATCCTCGATTATTTCTTTATTTTCTTAACATATTACTGCATTCACTACACAATTGCACACATTGAGCACATAGTCCTATAACTAACAATAGTCATTGCTTTACTACCTGTGTTTCACTCAAACTTAGTGGTGAACTATTCAATTATTGTCACTTATAGCACTTACTATCCGCATCGCATGGACCCTTAAGTGGGGAGACATAATGGATGTATATAGCTATGGGGGCCATAGCTTATTACCCTCAACTTAGCTTATATAAATGACTTAGCAATTTCCATTATTTTTCCTAAATGTGTATGTTTTATACCATTTAGCAAGCCTTTTCATAAAGCCTAAGTCCATTGTCCAAGTCCATTTGTAATTGGACTATGCAAAAATTGGGCCTTTCATGTCCACCATGGCCTATTTATAAATAGTTCATGTCAAAATTAGGCCATTCTAGCCCATTATGGCCTATTAAAATGGACCTCAGCTTTATCTAAAGGATTTGTTACGATTTGCTCCATCTTGAGAGTTTCTTACATGTACGACAGTTTTATTATCCCTTGTTGATAGTCAAAACCCGGCCAATAATCCTTGGATAAGAAACTCGCCATTGAATACGCGTGTGGGAGAAATAAGGGTGGAAGTGTCGTCGTTTGAAGAGCTTGGTCTTTTGTTATTTGTTACATGTAAATAGGACATGTACTCTTATTCTATTTTTTTAGGCCCTTTATATTATGCCTACATGCCATGCATGTCTCTAATTTGGGTTGGTTGCAGATATAGATCCAAATTAGTTATCCATTTGGACACACTTCAACACTAGTCACTTAGTTAAAATGTCAAAAAAGACAACATTAGTGAGTTTTGATATAGAACAGTTCAAGATAGAGATGGCCAAATAGACTAGAGCAATTATATGAGAGATGATAGCAGAGATGAGCTCAATTAGAGAGAAGCCATTAGTGCCTCCACTACCACCATTTGATATTGATGTCGAGAATCCAAAAAGGCAGGGAATAGAAGATGATCAGTAAACTATATTAGCAGAACCAATCACCCAACAGAGGTTAGATCCCTAGGGGAATATAGAGAAGTTAGATTAGCCTAAAGACCTTGTTGAGTCTATGGTTTAGATGCAATTAATGGTGAAGGAAAAGGGGATGGATGCATCGATGACTTGAGTTTAGGATAAGATGATGACCCCCTGCCCAGGAAGTTTAGGTTTCTTGATATAACAAAGTTCAATAGTGTTGAAGATCCTCATTTGCATCCCAAACAGTACACAACTCACATGAGAACAACCAACTTAAACAAGGCTCATATTGTTAAACAATTTCCTCTGTCCTTAGAAGGAGCACACGTTAGATGGTACTATGATTTGGAAGCTAATATCCAAGCTGACTGGGAAGGGTGATGTGCAGCATTTGTAAAATATTAGATTCTTAATATCCGGATGGAAGAATCTTTGAGGGATTTACAGAATGTCAAATAAAGATTTAATGATCCTTTCGCTGGCTTTTTGATTAGGTAGAGAGCAAAGCTGGCACAGATGAAGCGCCGACCCTCCAAGAGTGACCAACTAGTGATAGCAATTGAGGGGTGCATACTCCCACTTTCTAAGAAGCTAAAAGATTTAGGGATTTAGAATGTCAAAAGAGTTGTACTATTTTGGGGTATAGAAAGAATCTAACTTGGCATAAGAAAGAAAATCCTTCGGTGGAAGATCCTCAGGTAAAGAAGGGACCAGGTCCATTAATGGGATCGGATTCGATAGCAATGTATAGATAAATGTTATCTAATAACTTAGAAGATTTTGTAATCTAGGAAGACCCCTCTCTAAAGTTTTAGGGAAGCTAATTGAGAGTGACTTGTTGCGACCTCTACCACAGAGATGACCATTCCGAAATGTTGATCCAAAGCTATACTACAAATACCACTAAGCCATTGGCCATGATACTGATAGTTGTACTCACCTGAAGCATGAAGTGTAAGATCTACTTGACTTAGACAAAATATCTGACTTGAAAAATAGAAAACCCACACTAGAAATAACCTATTACCTAATTATCAAAACATGCCACCACTAAATCAATCTATCCTTGCCATCAACATTGGTCTAATAGAGGATCAAGTTTTGAATTCTTTTGTTAATGCCACACCTACACCCCTAAAATCTGAACTATAAAATCTCAACCCTAGAGTATAGCCTGTAGAGGTCGAGGTTAATGTCTTGGACATTTAGAGCTCTAATAATGAGGAAGGCGGACTAATCAATCTGTAGAAGGGTAATAAAAATAGAAAGGCCCAATCAGTTATGAAGATTAAGAAGAAAGAAGAATTATAACTTACGGGGTTTGAGGAAAAGGAGATAGATTTGAAAGGGGAACATGAAAAAGCTAAGAAAGTTATTAAAGCTATGAAAGAAGAGAAAACTCTCTTTAATGTCTAGTAGATGCTCATGCACTCTAAAGCCCATCAAGAGGCACTAGTCATGGCTTTGGATTACAAGAAAGTTCCTATCAACCATACTCCTAAGCAGTTGGTGAATCCATTAACGGAAAGCCCCTAGGGAGCTATAGCATTTACTAATGAGGATCTAACCTTAGAGGGAAGGGATCATTTCAAGCCTTTGTTTATCAAGGTAGAAGTAAAAGGGAAGTTAACATGTTATGTAATAGTGGACAGTGGATCTGTTATTAATGTATATCCATTGAAGATTTTGCCTAAGTTAAGGCTAACAGTGGTTGATTTAAAGCCATTAAATGTGGTGATCAAGGCCTATGATGACACCAAGAGACCTGTTGAGGGAACCTTCAAAGCACTGGTTAAGACTGGACCTATTGAAGTCTGGGTCAACCTCTATATGATTAACATCCTAGTGACCTTTGCTATTCTACTGGGAAGGTCGTGGTTTTATCATTTGGGAGGTGTGCCATCTACTGTGCACTAGAAGATTAAGTTCCCACATGAGGGGAGAGTAGTCACCGTTTCTGGTAAAACTAAAGTAGCTGTTACTGCATTAAAACTAGCTCCCCAGGAAATCTTGTTTAGTCTGAGCTTTGAAGTTTGCATAATTTATGAAGATGAGCTAAATTCAAAAATCATAAACATGATAAAGAGTCAAAATTTCATGCCTAGAGTGGGGTTGGGGAAACATCAGTAAGGACCACCTGAATATGTTGAGTCCAAGGTGTCGATCTTAAATCACGGGATAGGATATCCCGAGGTTAATGTGCCAGAAGAAGTAAAGAATGCTAAAATCAAGTCTATAAGAAAGAAAAGGGCAAAGAATAGGTTAAAAACCAAGATAAAAATCAAGCCACTATAGGAAACCTTTGTGAGAGAAGGCCAATGATTGATATCTAAAGGCCCCTGAGCCGTTGTTAATTACTAATAAGTTAGTCTCCAATTTCAAAATTTTCTCTAAACAAGTGAATAGGACCAGTAAAGTTGCTGTAGAGGAGCCAATAATGGAAGAATTAGTAATGTTTCCAGAACCTGAAGAAGATGTCGTTACAACGAAGTTAAAGGACATAAATGACGAGAAAGAGCAACTTGACTTTGAGTCCTTTGTTTCAGACTCCATTATGGATGCATTTTATAATGATATTGATATTCCTTTTTCTAACCTATTTGACACTAAGGACCCTTTCTTTTCTAAAATAAATGCAATAAACTCTTATTTTGCTTACCTATGTGATATTTTGCCTAACAGTTATGCAGTGTGTGATAATCATTTCATGCAAATATTTGACATCAATTCAATGCAAATTAAATCATTTAACTTAGGCACATATGATAATCCTAAGAATATACTTTTAGCTTCTTATCTAACTCTTGATAAGAGTGAAAAAATAAAAGAAACAATAAGAAGAAGATAAAAAGTATTTAGTTGGGGTTATAAGGACATGCTAGGGATTGACAGAGAGATTGTAGAACATATAATTCCCACATATCCTTACATCACACCGGTAAAATAGAAAAAGAGGAAATTGAGATAGGAATGGGCTCTTTTGATCAAAGAAAAAGTTGAGAAATAGTTGAAGGTGAGATTCCTAGAAGTGGTTGATGACACTCAATGGCTAGCAAATATCGTGTTGGTAAACCTCCCTCACAACTGAATAGGGTGTGTACTGCTATTCAATCACACCATTTGGATTGAAAAATGCAAGAGCTACTTATGGATGGCTACTACCTTATTACACGACATGGTCCATAAAGAGATAGAAATATAAGTGGATGATATGATGGTGAGATCTCTAACCAGAGAATGAAACTTTGAGGCTTTAGACAAGTTTTTAGCCAAGGTTGAAAATTATAATCTCAGATTGAACCCAAAGAAGTGTGTTTTTGGGATGACTTATGGAAAGCTGTTATGACACATTGTTAGTTAGAGAGGGATTGAAGTAGACCTAGATAAGGTCAAAGCCATTAGAGAGATTCCTGCACCAAAGACTAAAAAAGAATTTAAGGGATTTATTGGGAGGCTATAGAATATCAGTAGATTCATCGGCAAGCTGACCATGATTTGTGAACCAATTTTTAAACTCCTGAAGAAAAATCAGCTGATTATCTAGGATGAGAAGTGCCAGCAAGGATTTAAGACTATCAAGAATTATTTGATGAATCCTCTAGTCCTACAGCCACTAAGGCTGTGTAAATCATTAATTCTCTACTTAATAATTAAAAGGGAAGCGATAGGTGCCATGCTCGCTCAAGAAGGTGAAGAAAAGATTGAGCACGTAGTATATTACTTGAATAAAAAGCTTCTGCCTTATGAAGCTAGCTACAGTTTGGTGGAGAAGTAATGTTTGGCTATGATCTAGGTGATAAAGAAGCTCTGACACTACTTCTAATCTTATAAGATTCATACAGTTTCCAAGCATTATCCTCTTAAATATTTACAACAAACCCCATTGTTGATAGGAAAATTGGCCAAATGGTTGGTTGTACTTACTGAGTTTGACATTAATTATATGATAAAGAAAGTGGTCAAAACAAAGAAAGTGGTCAAAGGAATAGTTACAACAGAGTTCCTAGCTCGAAACTTGACAGATGAATAAGAATAGGAATTAGAATTTCCAAGTGAGCACCTGGGGGCAATAGAAATCCAGACATGGACAATGTACTTTGATGGAGTTGTTAATAGCAAAGGAGTAGGTATCGACATAATTATGTTCTCACTAGAAGGAGAAATGATCCCAATGATGAAAAGGTTAGAATTTGAAGTTACTAATAATCAAGCCGAATATGAAGCTTGTATTTTCGGTCTGGAGGCACTTAAAAGAGTAGGAGCAGAAGAAATCATAATATACAGAGATTCTATGCTAGTGGTGAAATAGATCTCTAATTAGTGGGAAATGAGGGAGGATAAGCTGAAAATGTATTAGGATTATTTTACTACGCTCTTGTAAGTTTTTGCTTAGTGCAAATTTGTACATTTTCCATAAGAAGAGAATCAAATGGCAGATGCTTTGGCTACTTTAGCTTCAATATCGAAAAGGGAAAGAAAAACCACAATTAAGCCTTTTATCCTTGTAAAATCTCGAATCCCCTATTATGAAGAGATAAGGGTGATGCTAGACGACTCTACAAAAAAGCCATGGTTTTATAACTTCTAGCAGTATCTTGAAATGGAACAGTTTTTTGAAGGCATTGATAGGAAAGAGAGGATGTCTCTTAGAATATTATCTAAACAATTCATCAGCCATAATGGAATGTTGTATAGAAGAGCGCCAATTGGGGTACATCTTGGGTGTGTTGACAAAGCTGAATGTCCAAAGCTCATAGTGGCAATACATGAAGGAGTGTGTAGTCTGCATATGAATGGAATAGTTTTGACTAAGAAAATAGCATATCAAGGCTATTTCTGGCTAACAATGGAAACAAACTACATGAGATTTATGAAGAAGTGACATAACTGCCAAGCACATGGCAATGTTAGTCATCTACCTTCTATAGAACTTCAAGGACTTACTTCTCCATGGCCATTTACAGCCTGAGGAATTGATATTTTCTAAAAGATAAGGCTAAAGGCATCCAACGGTCATCGCTACATAGTGGTGAAAATTGATTACTTCTCTAAATGAGTTGAAGCAGAGTCATACATCACTGTCAGATCAAAACAGATGGTGAGGTTTATAGAGAAGAATATAATTTGCTGATATGGGTTGCCGCATCATGTAGTTTGTGATAATGGTGTTCAATTCAAAGCCAAGACAGTTGCTTTATTGAAAGAGTACAAGATTGAACATTATAAGTCATCTCCGTATTGACCACAAGCCAATGGTGTCGTGAAAGCCGCCAATAAAAATGTAAAGAAGATTTTGGCCAAAACATTGGAAAATTAGAAAGATTAGGCATATTACCTGCAATACGCATTATAGGGATATAAAACTACTACTAGAATATTGACTGGGGTTACCCCATATTCTTTAGTGTATGGATGTAAGGCAATGTTGCCAGTGGAAGTAGAGATCCAATCTTTGAGAATTCCCTTAGAGTCTAAAATTCTAGAGTATTAATGGGTGGAGAGCCAGCTAGCCTAGCTAACATTATTAGATGAAAAGAGAATGAGAGCCATGTATTATTCTCAATTGCATTAGAAGAGGATAGCTCAGGCTTATAATAAAAAGATTAAGTTAGGCAAGATCAAAGAGGGTGATTTGGTTTTAAAGTTGACTAGGCCAATCATGACTGATCCTTGAAGGAAGTCCAAGCCAAATTGGGAAGGTCCGTACTTAGTGAAGAAGTTATTTTCTAAAGGTTCTACCATTTTATTTGACTATGAAGGAAATAAATTCAGAGAGCCCATCAACCTCGTTAAATTGAAAAAGTACTTTTTGTAAAGTCTTGCTAAGGAGGAAACCTTAAAAAGAGGCTGCTTAGGCAAAAGTTAAAGACTAAAAAATAAAAATTAAAATTCATGATGGATTGAAAACCTTAAAAGAGGCAATCCAAACAAAAATTAAGGACATGAAAAAGGAGAGAGAGAGATGAAAAAATAGTTAATTGAAAAACTTATAAGGGAAAACTAATTAACAATAGGAGGTATATGAGAAGCATATTGTATAATCACTTTTTGCTTAATTTAAATGGAATGGATTGTCTTCATTATTGTTGAATGTTGCATTAAATGCTTATTACACATTGCTTAACTAAAAAGAGAATTTCCATTCAACAAAAGAGCAGATAAAGACTAAATTGCACAAATTACATTTGCCTCCTCTTCTTTTAAACCCCTTGAACACTTAGAGCTTGCAATGCTCTTGGCATCCTATTTCTTGAGAATTCATCCATATCCATTTGCTGAAGTTAAATCCATGCTTTATACTGGTCATCAATGGACTGATCTCCATTATAGTTAATAAACCTCAAAATAAATCTATGAGGCCAAGTGGCAATTAGATTATCGAGGAAATTTTAAGAAAGAGGTCCTCCCTCAAATTCATGCACTGGCTCTATAATCAATTTCTTTTATACATACTATCTACAAAGCCATATTAAGATTATAGAAAGTGGTTTAATGGAGACCGTTTAGGGGAATGCATTAGGTATTAGACCTGAGAGTCCCATGTTGTAACCTCCACCATGGGTATGTCCGCTGAATCAGAATGTCAGGGAATGTGGATAACCAACTTTAAAGGTCTTCTATAATAGAATTCAATTTGCTCATACGATAATATTTGGCTTAATAGCACGCAATGTCTCTAGGAGGTTCAAGCAAGTTCAAATTCTCATGAAACAATGCCTGTAGAATGATGACCAGGTAAAAAGGGAAAAACCAGTAGGAAATGATATAAGAAAGAATAAGCTAACCTCTAACAATAGGGGACTCCCTGAGAATCATTTGGTTTCTAAGAAGTTATCGAGCCCGATCATGGTCTCTGCTAGGATAAGAGGAAAAGGATTGAAGCCTCCTTCCATTTGATCTAGAATATGAAGAATCTTTGAATCGCAGTTACCAGAGGGCAAGAAAAGCAGAAACTGAGCATATAGAAAAAGAATGATCACCTGAGGCCAGTAAACTTCATTTTTATCTGAAAACTCCATAACTTTAAGAAAAGAGCTTATCAGAACTTTATTATTGAAGACATGGTGAAAAGAAGACTGGGGAGAAATGTTGAATAAGCAAGTCATCTTATATTAAATAAATTGTAAATTCAGGGTTTCAATTGAAGGAATTATAATCTGATGAGTAGAATCCATCTAGGAGCCCAAGATAGCTTCGAATTCTTTAGGTAGGGAGCATAACTCAAAAGTGTTGAACCTGAAGACATGTTTTTGAGAATCCCAGTATTGAGCAAGAATGTGGAGAAAGGGGAAATTGATATTCTTAATATACATGGATCAAAAGACAAATAGATGAAATGGTTCTAATCTAGCCCATGATCCACCATCCAGATTCTTTCTATCATTTTTAAAAGTTCGAATGATGTTTTGAAGGAGAAGAGGAAGACAAATCATGAAGTTAGGGATTTTAAAGGGAAATTAGGGATTTTATAGGCTGCAGACCACTGTCAAAGAGGCGGGTGCCTCTACTATTAAGCAGCACCTCTATATGAAAAGGTGATTCCCTATCACCTTTTCATAAAGAGGCGATGCCCCTATAAAGAGGTGATGCTTCTCTAACAGTTAGAAGTTGATATTTGTTACTGCAAAGTGTTTGTATTCTATGTGTTGATTCCAGTTATCGAATAAAGTAATCTCTGTAATGAATATTGAATAACTAATTAAGAGAGAAATGAATTCAAACTTCCATATAATGTAAACATTCTAAAGTAAATAGAGAAATTCAAAACAATAACAGTAAAAATAGTTCAAAGAAGTAGAAATAGTTCTAATCTGAGGGAGTCTGATTTAATCACATACTCATCATCCTCAACATCATCATCCCTATGCCCTCATCTATAGAATCATCCATAGTATCTCCATCATTACTGCTATCATCCTCAGCATGCTCAGTAATAGACTCAGCCTCAATAGCAAGCTCCTTCTCACTAGTGCGCTCCTCCTTATTGCTCACAGTAGCCCCATCCTCCTCATCATTATCCTCTACCTAAAGGGCAGCCAGCTAGCACTCAAAAGTAGTGACTCTAGTTTAACAAGCATCCAGCTCCTCCTGATAGAATATAATAAAGGGTAAGAAATCATGAGAGCATGCATACATGTAGAAATAAAAAATGATTGCTACCTTCTCTTGTTAAGTAATGGTCATCAGGAAGTCCTTCTGGGCCTCAATAACCATGTGCATGTACTCTCCCTAATCTCAAAGCATCTGTATGATTAATGAATTATTAAGACTAACCTTGCATTGAGTCAAATTTGAAAACAGGCTTGTAGAAAAGAGAAACTCACATGTATGGAGGTTTCTGGGAGAAATGTGGGCTCTATGCTCATATCCAATATGAGGAACTGGTGGGATAGCTCACCTGAGAGCACCCAGCATCGGGTCATCAAGTCCAAAGTGGCAACGAGCCTACTGACAACTATATGTGATCTAGAGCTAGAAGCACCAATAGGAGGCAGTGCAGGAATTGAAGTACCCTCACCATATAGTATAATGAGAGGGCACTGAGTAAGCCTCTCTTGAGTAGTAGGCCTAGTGTGAGCAACCGATGCCCTAATAAGTGCCTGAAGGAAGAAAAATGATTCAAAAAGAAGACATCCATAGATAAGAATATAAAATTACATGCTTAATAGAATTATTTACTTACCTGAGATGTAGATGCAGTAAGAGGCACCTGTTGTAGAAGATGAGTATGTGCAGAGTCCGTATAGCAAGACTTCCTCCTCTTGCAATGATCATCAGCATCATCCCCTTCAACAGCACGGTCTAACTCCTCTCCCTCCAATAGATGAGCCTAGAATATATCATGAGGAGGAGCAAGTGGAGGTCATCTCACTCGAGCACCCCCACACCAAGATTGAATCCTCTCGCTAAGGAACCAAACTCTATAATCAGGTCCTCGAAGTAGCACCCTCTTTTGAGACAACAACCTGGAGCAAATCATAGCCTGGGACCATCTAGCCTTGGGACCCTACAAGTCTAAGTGAATCTATAAGAGTGAATAAGTAAGTGAATAAATTTAATTAATAAGTAGATTACTAATGAAGATTTAATTTGCAAGTATATACCCAATCAAAGGTCAAAGAGTTCAGGCGCTCATGATGCATGTGCATGCGAATAACGGCCCTTCTCCAAGCCTAACTAGGGCCCCACCTCGCCATCATAAGAAAAGGAGTATCGATGATGTGAGTCATCCCTACTTTTAGCTCTAGCTCCATAGCTCAATCCTGTAAAAAGAATTATTAACAAATTACGAAAGTATCAGTTGAAATGGAATTTAACGGTGAAAGGAAAGAGAAGAAATACCAAGATGGCATGCCAAAAGCCATAAAATTATCTAAACCCCTAGACAATCTTGTCCATGCTCTGGTATAGATACGCCAGGGCACAACTTCCCCCAATCGTATAAGGCCACCAAATCAAGATCCCTCATAGACGGTAGGAAGTATAAATTAATGAAACTCGTTGTGTCAGTAAAAAGCATAGTCCCAAATAAATAAACCAGGAAGGCCCTTACCACCTAATCAATTTGAAGGCTAGAAGTGGCAGCTGCTATCCTCTCTGGGGTGTATTGACTCTTGATAGAGTTAACCTTCACAATGTGAGTCCCCTTCATGTCTGGGACCATGCCTAGTAAACGCTTAACATAGGCAAGTTACGCTGGCGATAGATGATGTAGACTCACATCAAGGGCAATAAGATCTCACGCGTAAGCGATGCTGGTCATGGCCGTGAAAGAAATCGGATCCATAGTAAACTCACCATAAATAAGTTGAAAGGTATGGGTAGTGTTCGACCACCTCTCCATCAAAGCATACAAAGGCTAGTAGTCAGTCTGCCACTAGGAACTCAACAAATCGAGAATGAAATCAGAGAATCCGATGTTGAATATACAAGCCTTGATAGCTAGAGGAAAGTTATCATACCAAATAGAAGTGCCACTGAAGTTGCCAGCACGCTTCAGTGTGTGTGCGTTAAACTAACAGAAAATAAGGAGTTGTGTATGTAAAAATTTGCAAAAATTTTACAAATCACTGTTCAAAAGGCGAATGCCTTTTCACAAAGAGGTGATCACCTCTACAAGTCCCCTTCCCCTATAAAGAGATGAACGCCTCTTCTTTAGGAGGCGATTGCCTCAATGAAGAAGTGATCACCTGACCGAAGAGGTGATGTCTCTTTATGTCTATGAACTAATATGATTTTCAATGATGTTCAATTTCTCTCAGTTTTATCATATGCAATCTCATTTTTCATGATTAAAACGTGGTTTTAATTAATAACCTGATGTTTTCTAACCCTATTTGTAGGAAAAAGTAAATAAATCAATCACTAACCTCTTCTGTGGTCAGTCCATAAATTTAAGATCACACGTCTATGAGAAGAGGGATCTCATCTTCAGGGGTTGAGATCGAAGTTGCATGTTGCATGTATTGTAGGCATTACCTGATCCTAAGCAGGTAAATTTGGAGTCTGTATGGCATCCGTAGCAAGAAAGCTTTGATGAGCAAAGAAAAGACTAAGAGAAAAAAAGAAAAGTTGAAAAGTAAGAGTGAATTGAAGAAAAAGAAAGAGAAGCCTTATATGGAGGAGCAGAAGGGTCAAAGAGGGAAGGCTTATTGAAAAATAAAGAAGGGCGAAGCCCATTAACTAAAAGAAAGGACGACCAATGAAGTGGACATCCCCAGTGGATCCTAATATATATATATATATATATATATATATATATATATATATATATATATATATATATATAAGACAAAAAATCCCTAGTGGATCAAAAAGAACGAATGGAGATTATCATGTCACTTTTCAGGTGTATCCAAAATTGGAGATTGAAGAATTAGAAAGTTTCTGATTAAAGCATCAATCTGAAGAATGTCTAGTTGGGTTATATTCCTTAAGTGCACCTTCTATTTTTGTATGATGACTCGGGCCAGGAAAACCTGGGATTGCATTTCTATATGATGACTTGGGCCAGGAAAACTCAAGATCACCATTGTGAGTGATGACTTAGGCCAAGAAAATCTGGGATCGCATTTATATATAATGATTCGGGCCTAGGATTACATTTTTATGTGATGACTCAGGCCAGAAAAACCCAAGATCACTATTATAAGCAATGACTCGGACCAAGAAAACCCAAGATCACGTTTTTATATGATGACTCAGGCTAGGAAAACTCGAGATCATTCTTCTATGTCCAAAAGGCTCAGGATTTATATCTTTTCTACTAAGTGGAGCTTGTGTCCAAAAGGTAGAAAGTTCATGCCAAATTTATAATAAGTAATTGATCGGGCCAGGAAAACCTGAGGAACATAGTTACATTTCCCCAGTTCTGTGTCAAAAAGGCTTGACACACCATCTTTTCTAACTAAGTGGAGCTTATGTCAGAAAGGCAGAAGGTTCACGCTAAATTTATAATGAGTAACTAATCGAGCCAAGAAAGCTCAAGGAACACGATTATGTTTCCCCAGTTATATATCAGAAAGGCTCGGAATGCCATCTTCTCTACTGAGTAGAGCTTGTGTCAAAAAGGCAGAAGGTTCATACTAAATTTATAATCATTAACTGATCGGGCCAAAAAAACCCGAGGAACATGGTTATGTTTCCCTAATTTTATGTCAGTAAGGCTTGAAATGTTGTCTTCTTTACTAAGTGGAACTTATGTCAAAAAGGCTGAAGGTTCACATTAAATCTATAATAAGTGACTGATTGGGCCAGGAAAACCCGAGGATCATGGTCATGTTTCAAGTTAAAGTTTGACCTTTCAAGTTTGAATTCCTGAAATTGACAGCCCAAGTGAAGCTTGCATGTCAAATATGTCATTCTTACTATTTATTGTGCATGTTGCTTTTTCAAAAATCAATTTTATAAATCCATTTTTTGAAAAACCAAGGGGGCAAACTATGGACACCCTCGGTTTGAAAAGCCTGCAACAAAAGCCTGGTGATGAGATAATCCAAATTCTAAATGCAAAAAAAGCCCGAGATCTCCTTTAGAATGGATTCAATAGATTAAACCTAGCCCGAAACTTCCATATCTGGCTAAAACCTAAAACACTAAGCATGTTAACCCTTTATCCAGCCCAAACCAAGCCTTTTAGGCCCAAAAGCCCAGTAGGCCTGGTGAAGAGGTGATCGCCTCTTCACTTCAGCCATCGATGAGGCAACACCTCACTAAAGAGGCATCACCTCTTCACAACTGTCCCTTGAAATAATAAATGCTATTGATTGCTGCATTTAACATAACATTTAACTTTCTTACCTTTAGTATGGAGTTTTAAAGGAAAAAAAAAGGACTTTTGAGGCATGAAATGATGAGAAAAGAAGGAAGTAATGATAAAAGTGCAAGGTGGAAAGTAACCTTAACTTTTTGGATAAAGTTAGAAGAGGGAGGGTAGGGGCTTAAAAGGGATTTTTTGGCTATTAAAAAGGGGGCCATTTTGAAGGAAACTAGATAGAAAAAGGGGAAAATAAGAGACAAAAAAAGAAAGAAAACGTTCTTGAGAAAAGAAAGGGAAGAGGAAGGAAAAGAGTGAACTTGAAGCTAGGAATCCATTTCTTGAGAAGAAGGAAGGTGACTCTTGCATTCAGCACTTTGAAAGTGAACCAAACAAGCTCTGAGGGCTTCAGTTAGGAGCATTAAACGGGTCCAAATCAGTGAGAACCCCTATTTCCAAGTTTTAAGTTCTTTATTTTACTTGAAGCTCTATTTCTTCATTTTACATCTTTTCGTGTTTATAGCTTTCCTAGGATTGCATCTAGAGCTAAAATATGTGAATTATTAAGTTCTTAGTCATTAGTTTATGTTGATTTACATGAACATTTGAGTTGCTTAGAATTTAAGAAACTTGTGTTTTTTATGCTGATTGTGCCTGTTAAAGAGGTGTCGCCTCTTGACTTAAAGACGATCACCTCTTCATAGAGGCGATCACCTCTTAAGCAGAGTCTTGCATAACTCTACCTTGTTTTAGTATCCTTTTGGTATATTTTTTGTATATGACATGTATTTGCTTCCCCCTTTTTCCTTGATATTTATACTTTTAGCATTAATTGAATGATTAATATACATGTTCATATGAATCTACATGCCTATGTTTATGTTGATATAATTTAAATTGTCTTGTAAATAAAGTTGTTTACTTAAATGTAAGCTAACCTTTATTTGTTGTAGGTTTTGGTGATTTCTAATCACTATGTAATTAATGGATTAATTAGTTCTTAAAAGGTTTCATTTGAGTTCGTTCTTGTAATAATTGTACAGATTACTGTAATCCCTAATCCCTTCCCCGTTTATTTTGAATGAATGTTTGTAAATTCATCTTCTTTATTTAATTTGAATGCCAAGATAATAAATGTGCAAAAAGATTAATGTGCAAACTCAAATTAAATTATAAAATTGGAAGCATTGGCAAACCACAATAATAAGGAAATAATTTAATAATCACGAGTAATAAAATACAAAATACAAAATACAAACAGAAGCCAACAATAAGGTTGGGTGGGCATTCAAAACCCATATCCAGTTTCTGAATCCAAATCTCTGATGACTGCTTCTGGGAACCTCCGTAGAATCCAACTGCTATAAAGTGTCTTGGTTTTCATCCAGGTGGCGATTCCATTTCCTTTTGGGCCTTAAAAACTCATTTAGTAATTCTAGTAAGCTGTAAGCCCACACAGTGTCATGATCACCATACACTTGGGTGCGTGGCCTAAACCTCGCCTCCCACAAGTAATATAACTTAAAGAAAATTATACCACTTGACTACTCAATATTTCTAATTACTACCATCTACTCATCAAATATTTATTCACTAAAAATAAAAAATGCAGCATCTTTCCTCATCATATAAATTTATTATAATTTAACTCTTATTTATATGAATTAATTGTAAAAAAAATTCTTAAACAATAGTCATATTCTTATAGTCTCAAACTGTTGGAGAATATATCTCATTTTGAAAATGTGCAAAATAATAAAGAGTTTGTAAGTGATGTAAATTGGATCTTAACATAAGTTAATTGGTATTGTATTATATGAGCTCAAACTCATTTATAAGTCCACATGTGTGTGTGTGAGCCAACACCCTCAAGGTCCGTAGACATGTTGACATGATATCATAACGATGATTCTGAGTTCGTGTTTAAGACTTGAAGTTAGGTGCGGTCCGTCTCGTTGGATGCAACTTGTTTGAATTTGATACTCGCATTCCTATGTGAGTCATAGGTATACCCCGTCTGTAATTAGTAAGTATAACTTGTCCAAGTCTGATTACACTTGAGAGTGTTGAAGAATATATTTCAATTAAAAATGTGTAAAATAATAAAAAATTTATAAATAATATAAATTGGATCTTAACACAAATTAATTAATTTTGGATTATATGAACTCAATTCCATTTATAAATCTACTCTATAAATGTGTGTTTGCCAATACTTTCAAATTCCGTGTACTTATTGAGACAACCAAAAGAAAAACAATAATGAAACCAAAAATGTGCCCACTTGCTACATTCAACTTTTTTTTTCTTGAACAGAAAACGTGAGGGGTACAAATTAAATGAATTCTTAATTTTTCATGGCTAGTAGGTTTAGATTAATTCATAATTTAGCATTTTTTTTTTTAGTACTAGTTGCAAAACTCAAACTCGTATCGTTAAAGATAATAACAATTTTTTTTAACCAATTTTAACATTAAATTTTTAATCATTTTAATACTTAATTTTTCTTCATTAATTAAATATGGATTGATTTCCTTGAAATTTTGGTTTATTCTCCTAACAATTTAGCTGCTGTATCAGTAGGAGTGCTCCCCACTTAAAATACATAGCTTGATATAAAGCAAAACATTAATTCATTCTTTAGAAGTGCATATAATTGATTAGAATTTGGCTGGGTGGCCCTTTTCTGTAGGAAAATTTTTCATTTAAGATTAAAAGTATTTCTTAATGAAAAAATAATAAAAATCATAGTATAATTAAAAAATATAAAAAAAATATCATTGAATATAATTTTTAGTTATTATTTTTCAATTGCATTAATATAATTTTTTTTTATTTGCAACTCAGCGATTCATAAATTATTTAGTAGTTTTATTTAGCCACTAATCAATTCTCTTTAAAGAATTGATTGTGCAAATATCAACATATATAAAATTTACGATAAGGAAATATCTAAATTTTATTAAAAAAAAATCATAATCTCATTAAGGTAAGAACTTCATGAAAAAAATTAAAATTTTAACCAAAAAAAAAAGCAAACAGATTAGAGTAGTGTACGTATTCAATATAAAAGTCTACTCCTTATATATGTGTGATTAAATCTATAATGCAAATTGAATAAACTGTATTAATTTAAGCTTGAAATTTCTTTGATACTTCAATTTATTTGAATATTACGTTTGAAGTTCCAATATAAAACGTGATAGGATTAAATCAGTTAATGATTTTAAAATGATAATAACAATAATAATCAATCGTATCTTTTTATTTAGTTTATTGGCATAGCTATTAATTATTTTATTTACATATGATAATTTAAGGATTTCATTGATGAAATGACATATTCTATTTTTTTAATTTGAACTATTAATATTTAAAATTTATTAATTCTATGGAATTCAATGTAATTTGAAAATAATATATTTTATAATAAGTGAATTTTTTTTTTTTTTTTTTTTTTGTAAATACACAAGGCAAATGCTCGAGCAAAAAAAACAAATAAAAAAAAACACTAACTAAATACTACATTCCAATCAGCATGGAGAAGAGTCTTCAGGTTATCAGGCGGGGAAAGAAGCAGAGACAGATCATCACTACTTGCCATAGCTACTTCTCTCGCAAGCCAATCAGCGCTGGACTTGGCTTCTCTACCTTTGAACACGCAATGAACCTCCCAAACTCTCCTTATTTTGCAGGTAATAGAGCTTATGAGTTTACTGCTATTTCCGAAGACTTTAACTGAATTGTTGATGGCTTCAACCACAATAAGGGAATCTGACTCAATGACCAACTTAGTGAATCCTTGTTCGTGAGCAACTTGTACACCGATAAGGATTCCCCAAAGCTTAGTTTCAAGTGTGGTATAAACTCCTCATTTCTTAGTGAAACCAATAATTCATTTTCCATTGTGATCACGAAATAAACCGCCAATACCTGTATTCATGGAGTGCGGCATGCAGCTGCCATCGGTGTTAAGTTTTACAAACCCAACATCCGGAGGGCACATAAGTGAGTTTGTATATCAATGGAGGTTTTGGTTGAAGAGAGGCTATGATGTTCCCAGAATCAGGCGAGATGACTGGTTGTTTGCCCAAGAAATTGAAAGCTCCTTTTTGAACTCAATAGCGAATCGTTACTTGCATGTCGATTTCTCTAGCAGCAAACAACGAAATTAACCTTGTTAATTGATATTAAAATTATTTCTGAAACTGTAAAAACTACAAAATTCAATCCTGGTTAAAGTGCAATCAATCATGAAAAAAATTAATAAAATGTTGGATGAGGCTGAATTGATCAAATTCATTATAAACTAAGGAAATATAGATGTTAATTTTTTTAGATTATTCATAAATATCTAAAATTCACTAAATTTTAAGTAGTCTAGTTTAATTCAGAAAGTATTATAAAGATAGAAAAAAATTTTTAATAATTAATTAATCCAGTTACATATATCACAATTGAAGTTCCAAACGTAATTTAAGTGAAAATATGAGAATTAATGTTGATATAAAAATTAACCTATGGCAGCATTTTAATGCCACTTCAGGATTTACAGTCAATGGATCAAACATGAATTGAATTCAATTCATATTTGATCCACTGCCTGTATATCCACGAGCAGCCTTACCAACTGCCACTAATACCAATTTTAATAAAATTTTGATAGGTTTGATTTTACGAGAAAATATAATATGAAACCCACCAACAAAAATGAGACATTTTCTATTATTGTGTTTTATTTATTTATTCTATAGAAATAGGAAGATTCTCAAAATTATAAAAGAACATTTGCTGTAAAAAAATTTTATGTAAAATATAGCAACTTTTGGAGGCAAATGAAGCATAAGTCTTTGGCAAATCGAAATTGTATGCATATATATTTATATATATACAAATTTATTTGATGTGCCATATGACCCTATGCATTTAGCCTCAAAATTGTTACATTTTACATTTTCATAATTTTTTTATTTAAATCATCAATATTAGAAATTCATTTAACTCTAAGTAATTCAACTCAATCGGACTCTAATATTTTGTTTTTCTTTTGATATCCGCATGAACTTAATTAGATATGCGAAAACTTCAAGACCATAAAATGCAACTTATCAAGAAAACTTGCATACTTTAATATTTGTACCCAATGTGCCATTTTTAGTTTGTTGGAATTTAAAAGCAATGCTAAACACTACACAACATCATAATCATTTTCATTTTTTTGATTTCACTAATGATCATTTAACTTTAGAAATTTTGATAACCAAAACACAACATAACCTGATTAAGTAGATGGCAAAAATTTCTTCAAAACCAAGCCTCAATCAGCCGAAAACTAAATCCCTTGTGAAGCATTCGAGGTACAATATGCATTTGTATGAGACGTTTATAAATATATGTATATATATATATATATTTCTCTTTTTTTATCGTACAACTAAGGAACAAAGAATTCTAATTTATAGTAACTATTGGTCCGTTGATATGGGATGCTAATTCAGGTCACATCCTCACTATGACGACATTTTGTTCATTTTGAGTCAATATGACAACATGAAGTGGGGCTGATTCTTCTTGCAGGAACAAAAATGAGACTACAAGTTGTAGTTTTTATCCGTCAAGGACCACATACAATGGAAAATGGTTCGAGACAATGTACATTATGACCAAGTCTTTAATGTACAAAAAGCCTTTTGTTTGAGGGGAACATAATGGAAAAATCTTGAAAAGTTAATAGAAGGATATACAAGAAGAATCAATATAAATGAACAATCATGGCTTGACAAGAAAAGGGAGAATAGATATTATACATAGCATGACGAAATTGAAATATGAAAGAACCAAAATATCAATACATGTGAAAAAAAAAAATTTTTTTTTACAAAAGTGCTGATATTTATAACTACCCGCGATATAATAAGTCACTATAGATAAAGAATTTTTTTTACAATACTATTTCATAGAATATTATTTTTCAGTATGATTTTTTTGATATTTTAGAGCTCGCTTTGAGTAACAAGCTGTTATCATAATAATTTTATTTTTATAATCACCTCCCTTATACAATAATTATAAGAATTCTCACTGATTCCAACCAATCCAGTTGGATATCGTTGTAGCAAAACTCAAATATTGTTTTTTTGTGATGATAAATTAGTGTCATTTAGGCCTAATTTCGATGCCTTCAATAATAAGCCCTCCTTTCAAATGTTGCCCCTTTACTTCCTTCAAGCTTATCTTCATTTCTTCATCACTTTCCCCATTAATAAAGAACTCTCCTATCTCAAGCTCCATCCATCCATCTTCTCTTTCACTCGGGACCCGTCCCTCCCCTTCCACCGTTCTTGACTTCAGCATTTGCATTCGATTGGCATAGAATAGCTGCTCCATTAGCTGCTTCTTGCTATCCTGACCTCGACGTAAATACACAGTATTGCTGTTACAGATTAGATTGCCAACTTCAACCGATACCTCAGACGGTGTTAAATCGAGCCCATAGGCACGATCAGAGATTTTGAGTATAAGATATGCCCCATATAAAGTGTTTGGAGATAGCATTCGAGCCTTAATCTTGCCCTGTATCTCTAACCAACACGTAGTTCTAAGTACAGCCACTTCAGAGAACCTGCAAGTGTATATGATCATAACTATATAATAACAACATAACAGTCTTCAACAATTGTTTAAAAGAACAAGAATATGAATTAACCTTGATTCAGGTAAAGAAACCCAGTTCCAATACATTGATTGATTGCTCCATGTTATAGAAAGATCTCTTGCAGATAGTATAAAGCATTTCTTGCCAGAGAATTTCTCTAACTTGAAGCTCTGCATCAGGGTTTTGCAGAACACACAGAAAATATCAGGAAAAAAAATTCACAATCTTCAAGAACATTAATTGCTTAAAAAATAATATATATATATATATATATATATATATATATATATATAAGTAATATACCTTGCTACCACCATCTATTAAAATGGGGTTGCAGAGAAGAAGAAAAAGCTCTTTCTTTGAAGAAAAATTGAGAGGAGTAATGGAGGTTGAGACAATGTCAAGATAATCACAAGGCAAAAAACTTCCCCAGACAATATCAGAATCTGCAGCTGCTAGAAATGAAGAAGAAACCAAAGATGATTTGGACACATCTAATGGAGATGTGAAGGAAAGAATTGTGGACACACAAACTTCTGGTAAATTAGCGAACTCCATTAGAAGTATAACACCTCTAGCTTCTATATTTTTTCTGTCAAGCAAACTAGATATTTAATGACCAAGATCGAACGAAAGAGTTGCTTTCAGGAGTTATGTTATAGCAATGTCTCTGTCTTGGCCTCTCAGCCGGCATGTGTTCTCTTCTCTTCTCTTGATGTATTTGTGACGGAAAGTTTATATTAAAAAAAATGCTGGTCAAAATTTCTGAACAGTTGGCCGCCAAAGTTTATCAGTTTATGAAATTTTTATTTATTTTAAGTGTATTTTATTTGCCGTCGACATGATAGTTAAAAAGTTACCGAACACCTGATCCCACTTAGGAACCAATTTCCTTCTTTCTATAATAGTAGTAAAAAAACTGTATTTTATCTAATAAACAGATTACCTCATTATGTGGAATGTTAGTAAAACTTTTCTATGAATTTTGTTAAAATTCGGATACTAATTAATTAATTGGAGTTCAACGAATTTTAAAAAATAAAAATAAAAAGAGATTTGTATATACTTTATTAAAACTCAGTTATTTATTTATATATTTTTATAACCTAAGTTTTAATAAATTTATGAAATTAAATTTTTAAAGTTATAGTGTTAATATTCATTTTATTATTTCATAATATTATAATTTAATCATACAATTTAATTTTATAAAGTAAAATATGATTTATTTTATTTATTAGTGAAATTAAATTTGGATTTTGGTGTTGAATATTATTTTAATATTAATAATTAGTAAATTATGTTAATGTAGTGTGTTTTAATATATTTAAATATTATGGTGAGAATTTGAGTGGGGGATATTTAATTTAAAATAATTGTACTTTTATACAATTGTTTTAATAAATAAAATAAAATAAATTTTTTTTATACAAAAACACATTTTTCTTTTATTTTCCCTCTCTTTTTCTTTTCTCTATTTTCCCTCTCTTTCTTTTCCTTTCCCCTCTCCTTTCCCTCCTCCCTCACATAGTAACCCCTCCCTGCACCCGCCAACATGCCACCATCATTGTTACCTCTCCTCTTCGCTCCGCCACTGCCACATGCTCTTCCCTTCCCCTCCTTTTGTCGTCGTCCATTGCTCTCTTCCCTCTTCTTCCTCCTCAGCGCTGACAACTTCAGGAGATCGTCGGTGTCGTCTATAACAATGTCAGGGGTTAAGGTTGGTCTCAATCGAAAGCTTATTTTGTGGGCTTCATTTCCCCCAAGAAAATTCACATGAACAACTTCGAATTCAACTCCAATTTTATGATTTGATTCTAGGGTTCTAAGATTCATTTGTTGATTTTGAGTTTTAATTAGTTTGATTCATGTTAAATTGACCTTGGATTAGTTAAATTGAAGTTGTAAGCTTTTCAAATATGTATTTAGATTCGATTTTGGAGATAGTTGTAATTTGGCCACTATTCTGAGCTTGGTTACTATTTACGAGTACTATTCCCAGCTCGAAAATGTGTTTTATTTTTAATAAATTCTAATAATTATTTTAAGCATATCTTGTGAAGAAATTTTGTTGAAATTGCATATTGAATTTTTATTATGAATTTTTGAATATTTATGTAAAAATTGGATTTTTGAAAAAATTAGTATAAATTAGTAATTTTTATATTTTAATTGAATTATTGTTAATTATTATATTTTGGATAATTTTTGAGTAATATGTAGTATTAAAATAATTTTTAAGAATTATTTACTATTTTTGGCTAATTAATAATAATTTCCAGAAATATATTTGAATAATAGTTTTATCTATTATTTTTAAGATTAAATGAATATTTAGTTATTTTTATTATATACTTGGGCAATTTAAATAATTATTTGTAATTTATGTTATGTTGAATACTTGAAAAATGAGTTTTGTTGATTTAATTTAATTATGAATGAGATTTTATTGTTTAATTTGGAAAATAAATATCTTTTATGTTTTTATTATATAAATAAATTGAATTGTGGTATTTTATGATTTTTATGAGTTTTGGTGAATTATTAGGATTTATTTTTCTTTTATTGATTTTGATCATGTTGGTTCTTGATTGGGCAATAATCGTAGTTCAAGGGTCCAACTCGAAAAGTTGAATTTTGTGAATATTTGAAGTGTGCTTATGTGTAAGATCGGCTCTACTTTTAGTAGAGAGACATCTATTTTACAGAGAAAATTCTGTTAAATTTTTGGTAGAATTCTCTAAAACATGACATTGAATCGATCTTGAGTTTTGTCGAGTCGTGTCTTAGATTGAGTCGTTCTTTAAAAATTCTAGAAGTAAAACATTAGGATTTCGATTCTAATATATTATTATTGCTATTATTTTCCTTAGCTGCTCCGCGAGTTAGATCTATCGAACCAGGCCAACCAAGCCAAGGTAAAGGAGAACACTTGAACTGTGAGTTATTATTATATGTATACATTACATGTAAAAAAATATATTGTGAACATCCATATTTTGAATAAATATGAATTTCATTATACTTTAATTCATTAATTGTTATTATTTTGATTATTTCGAATATATATATTTTCATATATATTTACATGTGAATATTAAATTGTAAAAATGGATCCTATTTATATTTTATTGTGAATTTCATTATTTTAAATTATTGTCACGACCCAAAATAGGGGCCATGACCGGCGTTAGGGAACGGGAATTCTTTCGAATCCGGAACCCGTAGCAAGCCTAAAAATAAAATAAATCATGCAATAATAACAATAACCATATAATATGTAGCGGAAATAAAAATCATAAATATATTGATAACACTTCATCACTGGATTTGAATCAAATCTCATCACATATATAAAATCTCTTTAATACAAATCCAGTTTCAACATAATACATCTCTTTAAATAAAATACAAGAAATCCAATACTTTAATTCACAACTACTGCAGTATCTAGATTATAAAATAAGACTCAAGTAGATAATTTACATAAAGAAGCCGGGGCGGAAGAAATCCGGCGTATCGACCTGCTACTGAGGTCTGAAGAAGTTGACTCTCCTGAAAAATAGTCAACAGAGGGGAGTCAGACCTCACTAAGTGAATTACTATAATATACATACATACACACTAAATGATAATGCATACAGTCAACGGTATATATGTAATATGTATATATACAGGCAAATTCATACAGATGCAGAAAAATCATTTTTATATATTTTATTGAAAAATCCCAGTTTATGAAGGATCACATAGAACCCTAGAATATCGCAACCTCAGAAATAATGTTAAACAACACTCTAGCCATATAGACTCACTTATTCCAAATATATCCACTTAATCCATTTGGACAGTAGACTGGTCCCGAGACACTAAGTCAACCAAGCTCCAGCAGTCTGACTGCCAGTGTGATTGGCCCCGAGACACTTGGTCAATCGAGCTCCAGCAATCACACCCACAAACCACATCTCACATATCGATAATCATAATCAAATCAATATCCACAAATAAGTTAGTATTATAGCCTAAATACTATAGGCGTACCGGTACGTACTCGGTCCTAGTGCTGCCCACTAGGTAGCACGTTCTATTGATATCCTTCATTATTAATAATGTAAATACGTCAAATAAATCCAGTCAAATCATAAATTAAACTAAAAATATATTTAAAAACATTTTAAATATATTTTATTAACAAAACATGTATATAATTTAATATATACCAAAAATATACTTAATGTAAACTTAAGAAATAATCAAATTATTTATGCATATTTAATCAACATAAAACATGCATTTCTAAATCATGCATCCTAAGCATATATATATATATATATATATATATATATATATATATATATATATATATATATATATATATATATATATATATAGTATAGTAACTCACCCAGTGCGCTCCACGAGACGGGTCCGACGGGCCTGGTCCACTAGCCCTCGGTCTCGGCGCAACTAAACAAACAAATAACCACAGACATTAGAATAAACCTAATAGAAATCCTAGAATTCGATCTAGAGTATTTAACACAGAATTAGAAATTAAGAGGTTCGATTGGACATCACGTTTTACGAGAATTCTACCAAAAATTCGGCAGAACCTCCCCTGTAAAACGGACATCTCTCTACTCAAAAGAGTAGAGCCGACCCTGCAAAGAAATACACTTCGAAAAACTACACAAGGCACAACCAAAATCCCACGGTCGGACTCCAAACTACAGTCCACCGACCGGGGTCCACAAACACAGAACATATTCCAGGTATACCAAAAATATCCTTAAATCACAGGACTACATTTTATACATAGAAATTACATAATTAACCTTGAAACACTGTAAAAACCGATTAAAACTCATTTTATTAGAAAAACCGTATATTATATATATAATTGAAAATAATTCACGAAAAATAGTTTTAATTAGTTAAAAATACTAAATAATTTGTAGAAATCATTTTTATACCTTAAATAACTATTAAAACCAATTAAATTATATTTTTAGACAATTTAGGGTTAAATTACCAAAATACCCCTATATATATAAATATACTTAAATTACTTCAAAAATTCACCAAAAATTATACAATTATCCAAAATTAATTTTCTCAACATATTTATCAATAATATCAATAATTAAACTCAATTAACCGATTAAATTCAATTTAAAACACAATTAACCCTAATTTCTCAAAATCACATAAACTTCAATAATTCAAAATAAATACTTAGAAATTCATAAAAATTCCAAATAAATTCCTATAATTCATTTAAACACCTAATTCAACAATAAACTCTAATTTCATAATTTAAATAATTAATTTCCGAAAATTAGAAAATAATATTAAAATATTCAAAAATACCCAAAAATCCAAACATTCTCCAAAAATTCTAAAAAAATTCGTACATGTAGATTGAGCTACTAGGAACAACATTTGTGAAGGGAGTTTTCATGAATCATCCAATTCAAAGCTCAAAAAATTCGAAAACCCTAATAGGCCGAAATTGAAAATTCGAAACCTAAGCAATTCTAGACCATTTTAGCTCAAACCAAAGCTAGAATCACACTCACCGAAGCTCAAGGAGAAGAAAGAGACCGGCGGTGTCAAAAACGGTGGCCGGAATCGACATGATCGACAATGGATCGATTTTCGGCTTCTCCGGCCAAAATCAACTTCCAGGCGCCGGAAACGGCTAACACAGGCGGCGAGGAAGGCTGGGGAAGGCGGTGGCACACCGGACGGCACACCCACGGTGAAGAAACAGCAGTAGCAGCGACCGGAACGGCGAAGGGAACGGGCGGGAGGAAGAAGAAGACTCGGGGGCAAATGTGTAAGTTTCCAAACTTTTGATTTTTGATGTATATATATATATATATATATATACTTTATACTATATATTAAAATAATATTAAATTACACACATAAAATTTAATATTTTAATAATTTATACTAAATAAAAATAATTAAATAACAATAAAACTAATAAATAATTAATATAATATTAGGGTAATATTAAACCCTAATTAAATAAATATACACACACAGGCTTTATTTAATAATTTAAAAATACGCATGAGTTCATGCAAGTCCGAAAATACATTTAAAACAATTAATAATACATTGTTTACGTGAAAATTTCCCCGAAAATGAAAGTCCCGGGAAAATTTTATGTAAAACACTGAAAATAATACACAGTAATTAAAATAGGTTTTAAATACATATCAACTCGTAAAAATATCATATAATATACAGAAATTATTAACACTGCATATCCGGTACAGTGTAAAAATATTTTAAAAACACGGGATATTACAGTCTCCCCCCCTTACAAGAATTCGTCCCCGAATTCCAGAAAACAAGATCAAGAAGGAAAGAGATACGGGTAAGAAGCTCGCATCTCAGCTTCAGTCTCCCACGTATGCTCTTCAACTCTGTCGCTACGCCACAGAACCTTGACCATCGGAATCTGCTTCGATCGCAACTGTCGAACTTGATAATCAACGATCGCCACAAGTTCTTCCACAAACGTCAAATCTTCACTCACTTCTATACTGTTAGGTTACAACACGTGAGAAGGGTCTGAGATATACTTCCTCAACATCGAGATATGAAATACTGGATGCACCTGTGACATACTCGGAGGCAAATCCAATCGATATGCAACAGTGCCAACTCTCTCCAGAATCTCAAACGGTCCAATGTATCTCGGTGCTAACTTACCCTTCCTACCAAATCTCATCACACCCTTCATCGGAGATACTTTCAGAAAAATAAAATCTCCAACCTGAAACTCCACATCTCTGCGCCTAGGATCCGCATAACTCTTTTGTCTGCTAACTGCGGTCTCTAATCTTCGCTTAATCACGACGACTTTCTCTGCAGCATCCTGAACCATCTCTGGTCCAGTCAAAGCTCTCTCAAATCATCCACATCAAGAACACACAATCTACCTCTGATCCACAACACACCATCATCATCGAGTGTGAAATCAGTGAACTTCCCTGCTCTGACATTATCTGCAAGCTCTTCTAGAATAGGATCTCAGCTCTGAGCTGCTTTAATCCTATCCCTCAGTACAGATCGCACCTTAAATTGAGCTAACAGTCCACCTGATCTACTAATCTTCATCATCAGACCTTGATCCACCAACAAATGCAACTCCTGGATCAATGGTCTCCTCTCAACACCGATGTGAGCAAGACTACCTGAGGACTTCCTACTCAAGGCATCTGCTACTACATTAGCTTTACCCGGATGGTAAAGAATCTCGCAATCATAATCCTTCAACAATTCCAACCATCTCCTCTGCCTCAAATTCAGATCTCGCTGCTGAAAAATGTACTTAAGGCTCTTATGATCAGTAAATATCTCACAAGTCACCCCGTACAGATAATGTCTCCAAATCTTCAAAGCAAAGATCACTGCAGCCATCTCAAGATCATGTGTAGGATAGTTCTGCTCATGCTTCTTCAACTGCCTCGAAGCATAGGCTATCACCCTTCCATTCTGCATCAACACACAACCAAGACCAATTCTAGAGGCATCACAGTAAACTGTGAACTTATCCACACTATTAGGCAAAGCTAATACTGGCGCTGTGGTCAACTTCTCCTTCAATAACTGAAAATTGTTCTCACAAGCTTCTGACCACTCGAATCTAACATTCTTCTAAGTCAAGCGAGTCATAGGGGCTGCAATCTTGGAAAAATCTTGCACAAACCGCTTATAATACCCGGCTAAACCCAGAAAACTCCGAATCTCAATAACAGAAGTAGGTCTAGGCCACTCAGATACTGCCTCAACCTTCTGTGGATCAACCTGAATACCTTCTTTAGACACTACGTGTCCAAGAAAAGAAACAATTTCCATCCAAAAGTCACACTTTGAGAATTTAGCATAAAGCTGATGGTCTCTCAGTGTCTGTAGTACAATCCTCAAGTGATATACGTGCTCTTCCATACTCTTCGAATATACTAATATATCATCAATGAAGACTACCACAAACTGATCCACATACGGTCTGAATACCCTATTCATCAGGTCCATAAAAGCTGCTGGTGCATTAGTCAAACCAAAAGACATCACCAGCAACTCATAATGGCCATATCTAGTGCGGAACGCTGTCTTAGGAATATCGGCTTCACTGATACGCTGCTGGTGATAACCCGACCTCAAGTCAACCTTAGAAAAGAACTGTGCACCCTGTAGCTGATCAAACAAATCATCTATCCTCGGGAGAGGATACTTGTTCTTCACCGTCACCTTATTCAACTCTCTGTAGTCAATGCACAGTCTCAGGGTACCATCCTTCTTCTTCACAAACAAGACTGGTGCACCCCAAGGAGAAACACTAGGTCTAATAAAACCCTTATCCAACAACTCTTGCAACTGCTCCTTCAACTCTCTCAACTCCGCAGGAGCCATACGATAAGGTGGCATAGATATAGGAGTAGTACCTGGAACCACATCTATACAGAACTCAATCTCTCTGTGAGGTGGTAAACCTGGCAACTCCTCGGGAAAAACATCAGGAAACTCACAAGCAACAGGAACATCTGTGAGTGACAACTTCTCCATTGACGTATCCCTAACCAATGCCAAATATCCCTGGCATCCCTTCTTCAACAACTTCCTAGCCGTAATAGCAAAAATAAGATTCTGAGGTGTTGAACTCCTATCACCAACAAACTTAAACTCTACTTCACCAGAAATTCTGAAAGTCACCTCCTTATTCCTGCAATCTACCACGGCAAAGTGCTGAGATAACCAATCCATTCCCAAAATAACATCAAACTCCATCACATCCAACAATATCAAATCAGCGAGTAATTCTCTGTCTCCCACGAGAACTGGACAACCAGAAAGAACAATATCGGCGTCCAAAGAATCGCTCAGAGGAGTGGTAACAGACAAAGGAAAAGCCATCCTCGAAGCTTACCAACAAGATTTAGAAGCAAAAACAGGAGAAACAAACGAATGCGTGGCACCCGGATCAAATAAAACCCATGCATCCAGGTAACAAACAGAAAGAATACCTGCCACGACTGCGTTAGATGCCTGAGCATCCTGCTGAGTAAGATGAAAGACTCTGGCCTGACCTCGACCTCCCTGCTGACTGGTAGAAGCCTGGCCAACACCTCTGGTACCTCCTCTAGTACCTCTACCACGACTCTGCTGTGGAACAAACTGAGTGGAACTCTGATGCTGGGCTGGTGGTAACTGAAATGGCACGGGTGCTGCACTAGCAATCGACTGCTGTGGGAATCACGAAATCTGCTGCTGCTGATACCCAGAATAAGGACACGATCTGGCAAAATGTCCTGTCTGCCCGCATCTGAAACATGTCAGCGGTGTCAGATAACACGGTCCCTGATGGACTCTACCACAAGTCTGACAAACACTGGCCGCTGATCCAGAACTACGACCACTGCTGCTGCTCGAAGCACCTGACCCAAATCTGAACGATCTACGCTGACCTCCACGGCCATGTCTACTACTCCGATGCACTCGCTGCTGCTGTCTCTGACTCTGCTGAGTCGAACCTCGCTGCTGACTACTCGATCCAACATGAAAACTCGAATACGGAGTAGCCTACGATCCACTCGACTGAACTCCTAGCTGGTAATAATCAGGCATCGCTCCCTGCCTAACTAACCTCAGCTCGATCTCCTTAGCTAGCTCAATCATGGACTCCAGAGTAAGACCTGCTGTAGGCATACCAGCAAAAGCTGAACCCAAACCAGTAACATATGTAGTGACTGCGAAATACTGATCTCGCATAAGATCCTCAACATATCTACCCAGACGAAGAAACTCTCGGGTTTACTCCTCTACAGATCGATCTCCATGAGAAATACTGGTCAAACGAAGACGATAACTCAAACGAAGAGGCTCCGGATAGAATCTCCTCATGAATCGCTCTCGAAACTGAGCCCATGTCATCGTCATCATGTAGGGCTGGATCATCTGAATAAACCAGTCTAAGGCTGGTCCCTCGACAGATAACTCAACAATCATAATCCGCTGGTACTCGGTATGAGCAGTCCGAGTCCTAGTCTCAATCGCATGCAGAAAATCTAACGGATCGGAAGTACCATCAAAAGCAATCCTGCCAACTCGGGCATAGAACAAAGTTGCCTCAGGGTCAGACATACCCTGCTGATAAGCAGGCTGAACAGGCTGAACAACTAGAGGAACATGAACATCAAACTCAGGCTTAACAGGCTCCTCGTCCTGTAACTCTCTCTGCCTACGGTGACCTATTGCTCCTCGAGGTCTACCTCTGCCACGACCTCTACGTCTAACTGGCTGCTCAGGAGGTAAAACCTCATCCTGAAAAGACTCATCATCCTCGACCTCAACGACCGGTGGAGCAACACGCACTCGCCTCCTCATTCTGAAAAGACAAATGGAAAAATTCAGACAAAACAGACAACGGAGGAATAACGCTGAAAACTACAGCAAGGAATACTTATCAAGACATACTCGAACCTAATACACTGCAGTAGTCCAACAAAAAACACAACTTTAAAACTAGGGCCACAACTCACATAACTTAGCCCTGACACAGAACTCCGCTCTGATACCAACTTTGTCACGACCCAAAACAGGGGCCATGACCGGCGCTAGGGAACGGGAATTCTTTCGAATCCGGAACCCGTAGCAAGCCTCAAAATAAAATAAATCATGCAATAATAATAATAACCATATAATATGCAGCGAAAATAAAAATCATAAATATATTGATAACACTTCATCACTGGATTTGAATCAAATCTCATCACATATATAAAATCTCTTTAATACAAATCCAGTTTCAACATAATACATCTCTTTAAATAAAATACAAGAAATCCAATACTTTAATTCACAACTACTGCAGTATCTAGATATAAAATAAGACTCAAGTAGATAATTTACATAAAGAAGCCGGGGCGGAAGAAATCCGGCGTATCGACCTGCTACTGAGGTCTGAAGAAGTTGACTCTCTTGAAAAATAGTCAACGGAGGGGAGTCAGACCTCACTGAGTGAATTACTATAATATACATACATACACACTAAATGATAATGCATACAGTCAACGGTATATATGTAATATGTATATATACATGCAAATTCATACAGATGCAGAAAAATCATTTTTATATATTTTATTGAAAAATCCCAGTTTATGAAGGATCACATAGAACCCTAGAATATCGCAACCTCAGAAATAGTGTTAAACAACACTCTAGCCATATAGACTCACTTATTCCAAATATATCCACTTAATCCATTTGGACAGTAGACTGGTCCCGAGACACTAAGTCAACCAAGCTCCAGCAGTCTGACTGCCAGTGTGATTGGCCCCGAGACACTTGGTCAACCGAGCTCCAGCAATCACACCCACAAACCACATCTCACATATCGAGAATCATAATCAAATCAATATCCACAAATAAGTTAGTATTATAGCCTAAAAACTATAGGCGTATCGGTACGTACTCGGTCCTACTGTTGCCCACTAGGTAGCATGTTCTATTGATATCCTTCATCATTAATAATGTAAAACATTCATTCACAAAAATAAATGATGCATGAATGTAAATGAAATAACAATATAACCCATATATATATACCAAAAATATACCAAAAGTAAACCAGGTATATTTCGAGTATATATACGTCAAATAAATCCAGTCAAATCATAAATTAAACTAAAAATATATTTTAAATATATTTTATTAACAAAACATGTATATAATTTAATATATACCAAAAATAAACCAAAAATATACTTAATGTAAACTTAAGAAATAATCAAATTATTTATGCATATTTAATCAACATAAAACATGCATTTCTAAATCATGCATCCTAAGCATATATATATATATATATATATATATATATATATATATATATATATATATATATAGTATAGTAACTCACCCAGTGCGCTCCACGAGACGGGTCCGACGGGCCTGGTCCACTAGCCCTCGGTCTCGGCGCAACTAAACAAACAAATAACCACAGACATTAGAATAAACCTAATAGAAATCCTAGAATTCGATCTAGAGTATTTAACACAGAATCAGAAATTAGGGTTCGACTGGACATCACGTTTTACGAGAATTCTATCAAAAATCCGGCAGAACCTCCCCTGTAAAACGGACATCTCTCTACTCAAAAGAGTAGAGCCGACCCTGCAAAGAAATACACTTCGAAAAACTACACAAGGCACAACCAAAATCCCACGGTCGGACTCCAAACTACAGTCCACCGACCGGGGTCCACAAACACAGAACATATTCCAGGTATACCAAAAATATCCTTAAATCACAGGACTACATTTTATACGTAGAAATTACATAATTAACCTTGAAACACTATAAAAACCGATTAAAACTCATTTTATTAGAAAAATCGTATATTATATATATAATTGAAAATAATTCACGAAAAATAGTTTTAATTAGTTAAAAATACTAAATAATTTGTAGAAATCATTTTTATACCTTAAATAACTATTAAAACCAATTAAATTACATTTTTAGACAATTTAGGGTAAAATTACCAAAATACCCCTATATATATAAATATACTTAAATTACTTCAAAAATTCACCAAAAATTATACAATTATCAAAAATTAATTTTCTCAACATATTTATCAATAATATCAATAATTAAACTCAATTAACCGATTAAATTCAATTTAAAACACAATTAACCCTAATTTCTCAAAATCACATAAACTTCAATAATTTAAAATAAATACTTAGAAATTCATAAAAATTCCAAATAAATTCCTATAATTCATTCAAACACCTAATTCAACCATAAACTCCAATTTCATAATTTAAATAATTAATTTCCGAAAATTAGAAAATAATATTAAAATATTCAAAAATACCCAAAAATCCAAAAAATCTCCAAAAATTCTACAAAAATTCATACATGTATATTGAGCTACTAGGAACAGCATTTTTGAAGGGAGTTTTCATGAATCATCCAATTCGAAGCTCAAAAAATTCGAAAACCCTAATAGGCCGAAATTGAAAATTCGAAACCTAAGCAATTCTAGACCATTTTAGCTCAAACCAAAGCTAGAATCATACTCTTCGGAGCTCAAGGAGAAGAAAGAGACCGGCGGTGTCAAAGACGGTGGCGGGAATCGGCGTGATCGACGATGGATCGATTTTCGGCTTCTCCGACCAAAATCAACTTCCAGATGCCGGAAACGGCTACCACAGGCGACGAGGAAGGCTAGGGAAGGCGGGTGGCACACTGGACGGCACATCCACGGTGAAGAAACGACAGTAGCAGCGACCGGAACGACGAAGGGAACGGGCGGGAGGAAGAAGAAGACTCGGGGCAAATGTGTAATTTTCCAAACTTTTGATTTTTGATGTATATATATATATATATACTTTATACTATATATTAAAATAATATTAAATTACACACATCAAATATACACCACACACATAAAATTTAATATTTTAATAATTTATACTAAATAAAAATAATTAAATAACAATAAAACTAATAAATAATTAATATAATATTAGGGTAATATTAAACCCTAATTAAATAAATATACACACACAGGCTTTATTTAATAATTTAAAAATACGCATGAGTTCATGCAAGTCCAAAAATACATTTAAAACAATTAATAATACATTGTTTACGTGAAAATTTCCCCGAAAATGAAAGTCCCGGAAAAATTTTACGTAAAACATTGAAAATAATACACAGTAATTAAAATAGGTTTTAAATACATATCAACTCGTAAAAATATCATATAATATACAGAAATTATTAACACTGCATATTCCGGTACAGTGTAAAAATATTTTAAAAATACGGGATATTACAATTATGAAACAACGTTTTGGAGGATAATTGTAGAATGTGCCGCTTAATTGGTTACACTAAGGCTGTTGCGCAACAGTACGCTAGAAATTAGGCTTTGAACTTTGATTGATTACAGATATGAAAATAATAATTATGGTGAATGATGGATAAAGGGATGTGACTGTGAATACTCGGTTGACCTATAAGATACTCGAGGTCAGTTAACATTGGTAGTTGGACTATGGATCATCGGTTGACCCTTTATGTACTCGGGGTCAGTCCACTACCAAAAAGTTGGATAAATGATATTTTTAGAGTTATGGAAAGCCTGTTGCCTAATAAATTGCAGTGATCGAGGTTGCGGAAAAATTTAGGGATTTTGCTTCAATCCTCCATCCAAAATTCTTCTACATATATTGTTATAATAAAAATGGATTTCGAGCATATGTATGAAATGCATATATATATTTAATAAATATAAATATATTATTATTATATTGATACTTTAGTGTCTATGTCTTTAGGTTGTATTTATATATATAATAATAATAATTCACTCAATGAGATTTAATCTCTCTCAAATATTTTTTCAGTATTCTCTACTTCAGACCTCCACGTTAGTTCTATTCATCGGATTCTTTCTTTTCTGGCTGATTTATGTAAACTTTAAACTAATACTTTTCTTATATTTTAATAAACGCTGCAGTAGTAGTGCATTTTATTGTTGTATTTGTTATGTATTAGATTGAGATTCTGTATTTGAATAATTGTATAAATATATTGTATTATGTTATTATATGGATATTTCTTT
Source organism: Mallotus nudiflorus (assembly GCA_947683625.1). NCBI lineage: Eukaryota > Viridiplantae > Streptophyta > Magnoliopsida > Malpighiales > Euphorbiaceae > Mallotus > Mallotus nudiflorus. Next base: position 4,306,982 of record CANTUR010000117.1, on the reverse strand, counting down.
TATTATTTAAAATTTTTAATTTTGAGGTATTTTCATGATATGTTTATATGAATTTTTATTTTAAGACTTGTTATGAGTTTTAAATTCGTGTAAATTTTTTTTTTTTAACGCTGATTATGACTGTTGAATTTAGATCGTGATATTTATATAAACTTGAAACAAAATTTCACAGTTTATCTATAGTGCCACGTTTGCCCTAATAAAAATAAAAGGAAAATTTTGTGTAAAAACTTTATTAAAACTCGGTTATGTTATATAAGCTAGAATTACAATTTAGAAAAATAAAATTCAATTAAATTTGTAAAGTAGAAAATTTTGGATAAACATTTTTGTTTGGAAAATATAAGACTTATCGTTCATGTACTATTATCCCAGCAATTACTAATTAGATAAAATTCATAAATAAATTTATAAGACATACACACCATAATCTAACAATGTAGAATCAAAGAGTACCAGTCCCGGTGCAGGCTGTCCACGTTAGGTCAGTTCATATGCACACTGTTCGCGGTCAATTTGCAATCGGCATTAAAGGCTGGTTGACTAGTAAAAGATTACTCTTTATGGACATCGATGGGGTCGGGTGCATTTACTTAGGGCCAGCCAAGTCGACAGGACATCCACTTGAATTTAAGACGTGGGCTTTGCCACTTGCATGCCACATAGACATGATGTTGACATCTAATATAACCTTAGTTAATGTCCATGTGGATTTTTGGATGACATGGCATGTTACCCTGCTTTGAAATTCTCGCAAATGGCCCTCATAAAGGAAAGTTATTATGAATGCCATCCAACTAAGGAGCTGACGTTGAAAGATTGAGCGCGTGAAAAATTATGCAGTATGTATTGAACTATTAATTCATTAGAAGATCAAATCAGTTATAATAAAATATATAACTAAATCCTAAAATTTAAAAAAATTCATAAAATATGAATGGATTTTGTCATTTTATAATTTACGAAGATCATTTAAAATTTATCTATTAAAAGTATTTTTTTGATACTTTTTAGTATGTAGTGATTATAGAAATTTAGACTCATATGAAATTCAAATTGAATGAATTTACAATGAGCAAAGTTTTTTCAGTGAATATTTTTACACATAAAACTTCAATTTAAATTCAAAATTTTATTTAAAAAATTTAAATTTGTTACCAGTTAAATCAAAAGCTATAGGTTATTAACTTGCTTTTTTAACAGCATATAATAAATTTGTAGTACATAATTATTATAAAAATTTTACCAACATGGCCGATATGGGAATAAAACCTAGCTAACGCTGTTGACATGGCATATGTCATGTGGCATAGTAATGGACACATGGAAAATGTGAAGATGTTGTGTCATATTAATGGAAATAAAATCTTTGGGTAAAACATCATCGTTTTGGCTAAGAGACGCTCCTAACGATAAACAGAATTGACAATTGCTAGCAACTACCTTTTGGTGCTCTCTGTGAATCAAGCACTCGCTAAAAAAAATTGTTCAAAATCCGAAGAAGCTAAAAAACTTCAATTCTCAATTCAATAAATCTATACACAAAATTCACCGCTGCACATTTTCGTTTCACCCTTTGTTTCACGTTAATGGCTCTAACCCAATGCTTAAAATCCATAATCCTTGTAACCTCTATTGGTTTTATTATACGCCAAAATCCCATATCGGCATGTTTTGAAAAATGGGAGGAGTTCTTGGATTATAAAAGAACTCCTCCCCCTTAGTTAAAATTGTTTCTCTCATATATTTAGACAATTATATTATTTTTCTCTTTTTTATAATATTTCTTTAAATTAGTGAAATATTATTTTAGTAGTGTATGAGGACGAAGACATAATTGGCTGAACTTTATTAAATTTTAGTGTTATCTTTTATGTCTATTTAACAGTTATTGTTAGGTATAGTTGTTGTTAATTATTATGCTATTAAAATTACTTGTCTTGGTAAAATTATGTTTAAGGAGAGTATTTTTAAGTGAGACCATTGTTACCCCTCTACTTTTTTCTGGGAATATACCTTGGGGTGATTTTTAGTACAATCGTTTATATTCTAGTCATCTATGCAATAGTTCTCAAGGTAATTTTTGCTATTATTGGTGGAAATTAACCTGAATTCTACAACAATTGGTATCAAAGATCTTAGTTTATTTTAGTATACTCTGTGGTTGCAGCTTAGGCTGATCTTTCACATCAGAAAAAAATTTCTTAGACTAATTGACATTCCACATCAACAGCTATTAAATAGAATTTTATAGCAGAAATGACAAACGGCACAAAAGTATTAACATCAGCATCAATAGCTTCTTCATCTTCAAATTTGGTAAGAAATGTTATGACAAATGCTAGATTTGCAGTGGAGATTTTTTATGGCACTTGTCATTTCAGCATGTGGCAAAGTGAGGTTCTAGATGCCCTCTTTCAGTATGGTCTAAACATTGCTATTGAATGAAAGAAACCAAATGATGTTGAGGAGAAAAAATAGAAGGTACTTAATAGATTGACATGTGGTACAATTCGATCATGTCTTTCTAGGGAGTAGAAGTATGCATTTTGTAAAGAAACTTCTGCAAGTAAATTATGGAAGGCACTGGAGGAGAAATTCTTAAAGAAAAGCAGTCAAAACAAACTATACATGAAAAAAAATTGTTTCGCTTTAACTATGTTCCAGGTACCACGATGAATGATTACATTACTAGTTTTAATCAACTAGTAACTGATTTGATGAACATGGACGTGACTTTTAATGATGAAGATCTAGCTTTGATATTAATGGGATCGCTTCCTGATGAGTTTAAGTATCTAGAAACTACTCTACTTCATAGGAAGGTTATTATGTCTCTAAGTGAAGTAATTGCAGCCTTATATAGTTATGAATTAAGAAAGAAAAAAAAAGCAAAAAAATACAAGTGTTAAAGCAGAAGCTCTTATTGTCAAAGGTTGTTTGTAGAGCTAGAATAAAGGAAGGAAAGGGAGATCAAAGTCAAAGTCTAAGCTAAGCAAAGATCAATATGCCTTTTGTCAAGAAAAAGGGCACTAGAAGAAAGATTGTCCCAAGAAAAAGGACAAAAGCAAACCTGGAAAGGGAAATGCTATCTCAAATTCAAATGTAGCTGAGTGTGATGATGCAGATTCAGATCTTTCAATTGTTGCTACACCATTAACCAGCTGTTTGAGTTCATGGTTATTAGATTCAGCTTATAGTCACCATATGACTCCCAATCGAGAATAGTTCTTTGACTTTAAGGAACTAAAAGGTGGAGTTTTCTACACAGCGAATAATGCCCCTCTTAACACACATGGGATTAGTTCAATTCACTTGAGCAATAAGGATGGATAAATTAGAACCTTAACAGGTGTTCATTATGTATCGAATTTGATCAGGAATCTCATTTCTGTGGGAACCTTAGAATTAAAAGGTTTTAAAGTAAGGGCAAAAGATGAGATAATGAGAATCATCTTTAGTGCACTTATAATAATGAAGGGGATTCAAAAAAGAAATAATGTGTATTACTTTCTGGATAGTACAATTGTTGGGACAACAACAACGATAGCTTCTACTGATGATTAGGAGTCAGAAGCAAATAAGTTATGGCATATGCGCTTAGGGCATGCTAGAGAAAAATCCTTGAAATTGAGAATGGAACAAAGATTATTGAAAGGAGCTTGAGCTTGCAAATTGGATTTTTTTGAACATTGCATCAAAAGGAAAATGACAAGGATAAACTTTGGAACAATCATCCGTGATACTAAGGGTATTCTGGATTATGTTCATTTAGATGTGTAGGGGCCTTCTAAGAATGCTTCATTAGAAGGAAAACACTATTATGTTTCCTTTGTTAATGATTTTTCCCGAAGAGTATGGGTGTATACAATGAAGACGAAGGATGAGGTGCTAGGAATTTTCCTTAAATGGAAAAAGATGGTGGAGACTCAAACAGGCAGAAAAGTTAGACATCTCTGCACAGACAATAGTAGAGAGTTAAAAAATGATCCATTTTTAAAAGTCTATGAAGATGAAGGTATTGTTAGACACTTCATTGTTAGATATACACCACAACAAAATGGCGTGGCAAAGAGAATGAACCGAACATTGTTGGAGAAGGTTCGGTGTATATTGTCTAATGCTGGGTTGGGCAAAGAATTTTGGGTTAAGGCTGTAATCTATGCTTGTCACCTTGTCAACTACTATTTATGGTAAAATGCCATTGGAGAAATGGTTTGGAAAACCTATTATAGATTATGATTCCTTACATGTGTTTGGTTCCACTGCATATTACCATGTTAAAGAGTCAAAACTAGATCCAAAAGCAAAGAAGACAATCTTTATAGGGATCGCTTCTGGTGTGAAAGGATATCGTCTTTGGTGTCCAGAAATAAAGAAAGTAATTTTAGCAGGGATGTTACCTTTGATGAATCTACCATATTAAGACAGGTAACTTCATAAAAAAATGGAGCAGAAAGATGGTACTCCCAAACTCATGGAGTTTAATGGCAACAGAATTGTCCTAGCCAATGTAGAAACTGATGATGACTCTCCTATAGTAAAAGAAGAGTCAAATGAAGAAGAGGTTCAGACCTAAGAACCTCCATAGCAACGTGAATTAATTGCATTAAAAAAAGGAAAGAGGGCCATTAAACAACCTGCTCGCTATTCTAATATGGTATCTTTTGCATCACTAATTGTTATTGATGACATTCCTACCACTTATAATGAAGTAGTCTAAAGTTTAGAACATGAAAATTGGAGGATTGACATGAATAAAGAAATGCAGTCCCTTCAACAGAATCAGACATGGAAACTAGCTAGTCTTCCGAAGGAAAAGAAGGTAATTGGGTGCAAATGAGTAGATGCAGAGAAAGATAGATTTCTTGACAAGGATAATGTTCGCTACAAAGTAAGATTGATGGCTAAAGGCTATGCAAAAATGGAGGAAATTGATTATAATGAAGTATTTTCTCCAGTTGTAAAATATTCCTCCATCATAATTTTATTGGCTTTAGTAGCACAGTTGGATTTGGAACTAGTTCAGATGGATGTAAAAACTGCATTTTTATATGGAGACTTGGATGATGAAATCTACATGACTCAGCCAGATGGATTCAAAGTTACTGGTAGAGAAAATATGGTTTGAAAATAGAAAAATCAGTGTATAGATTAAAGCAATCTCTGAGGCAGTGGTACAAATGATTTGATAAGGTTATGATAGGGCAAAGTACATGAGAAGCAAATATGATCATTGTGTGTATTTGCACAAGCTACAAGATGGATCCTATATATATCTTCTTATTTATGTTGATGATATGCTAATAGCTTCCAGGAGTCAAAGAAGATTCTTGGCATGGAAATATCCAAATATAGGAAATTAGGGAGGCTTTGCTTGTCTCAGAAAGAATATTTGAGGAAGGTACTAAAACGTTTTGGTATGAATGAAAGTTAAAACTAGTTAGTACACCACTTACTACTCATTTCAAGCTGAGTACATCCATGTTATCGAAGAATGATGTAGAACGGGAACACATGTCAAAAGTACCATATGCAAGTGTTGTTGGTAGCTTGATGTATGCAATGGTGAGTATGAGGCTCGATATTTCACAAGTAGTTGGGGTTGTGAGCAAGTACATGCATGATCCTGGAAAGAAGCATTGGCAAGCTATGAAATGGATTCTATGGTATATTCTGAACACCTTAGATATTGGTTTGGTATTTCAGCAGGATAGATAAAATGGTCGGTATGTAGTTGGGTATTGTGATTCTGACTATATTGGTGATTTGGATAAGTGTCGATCAACTACTAGTTATGTGTTTACTTTTGTAAAAGCACTAATCAGTTGGAAGTCCACCTTATAGTTAAAAATTATTTTGCCTACTATAGAGGCAGAGTATATGGCAGTTACAAAGGCTGTCAAGGGTTGCTTGATGAACTGGGAATTGAGCAGAAGCACATTAAAGTGCATTATTACAATTAGAGTGTTATTCATTTAGCAAAGAACCAAGTTTATCATGCAAGGATAAAGCATATCAATGTTCGATATCACTTTGTATGGGAGATTCTGGAAGAAAGTGGAGTCACAATCCAAAAGATTTGAACTACTAAGAATCCTATTGATATTATGACAAAAATGGTCACTGCGATTAAGTTTAAACATTGTTTAGACTTTATCAATATTGTTACAAATTGATAGATAAAATTTACAAACACTACTGAAAGATGGATTTATGAGAGAATTGTATAGGATTTTGCCAAGGTAGAGATTTGTTGGTTTTATTATATGCCAAGATCCCACATTGGGATGTTTTGAAAAATAGGAGGAGTTCTTAGGTTATAAAAGAACTCATCCCCCCCTTAGTTAAATCCATCCCAAAATTTCCTCTCTCATATATTTAGGTTATTATATTCTTTCTCTCTCTTTTGTAATATTTCCTTAAATTAGTGAAATATTATTTTTGTAGTGTCCAAGGGCGTAGGCATAATTAGCCAAACCTCGTTAAATTTTAGTGTTCTCTTTTATGTCTATTTAATAGCGATTGACGAGTATAGTTATTGGTAATTATTGTGCTATTAAAATTATTTGTCTTGGTAAAATTCCATCTAAGGAGAGTGGTTTTTAAGTGGAACCATTATGACCCCTATACTCTTTCCTGAGAATATACCTTAGGGTGATTTTTAGTACAATCGTTTACACGCTAGTCATCTATACAATAGTTCTCAAGGTGATTTTTGTTATTATTGGTGGCAATTAACCCGAATTCCATAACAACCTCCACATCATCCAGTTACCTGTATCATACATCATCATTTCCATTTTCACTAGAACCCATATCAAATCATACTTCTTAAGCACCATTCCTTCAAGAATTCATGATCTTCAACAGCCATTACCAATCTTGTCAAAAAGATTATTACTGTATACCTCTAGTGTTAATTTAAAGAAAACTCTTAATACCTACTATTTTAATAATGGAAGAATTTTTATATTGTGTCCCGTTGATATAACCTATCATCAATGGTGAATCACATAAATATTTGTATCATTTTTTATTTGATCATTTTCTATAGTCTTTTATTTTTGTTTCTGTGTAATATTATTCTAATGTGCAAAACTCTTATATAGCAAAAAATTCCCAACATTTATATCCATGGCTTGCTAATCTGCAGATAGGAATTTTTCCTTTAACTTGTCTGTATGAAACTAATCTTCATAAATATTGACAAAAACAGTTAACAATGCTAGCTTATTTAGTGCTAAGCTTTTTGCCTTAATTATGTCATTTCATTCTTTTGTTTACTTTTGATGTTTTTTTTTTGTCTTTTATATGTTTCAACGGATATGAATTTAATGTTTTTTTTTATTTTAAAATTTAATTGATGTGCCATATATGAAATTAAACACTTGTAACTTATGCAGTGTTTTTGTGCATCGATCAGGAAGTATATCTGAAATTTTACAAAGTTGAATTGCATATGCTCTCGTATCCTCTTATATAAGAATCAGAGAGACCAACTCTTACTTGGTCAAGTTACTATTTTAACTTTTCAATACTTTCTTTGTATGATAATGAATCGTGCAAGCCTTTATATATCACAACATGACTAAGTGCTTTGTAAAAGATGGTATGTATATATTTACCAAACTTGAAGGAAAGCATCAAGTAGTTATTCCTAGCCTTTTGCTAAATTAACTACTTAAACTTTTACTGAATATGCATTGAGCATGTTTAGGCTCAATTTGCAAACTCATTGTAAGTCTAGGATACAATGAAACTTCAATTAGTAGTTTTAGAAATATTTTCATATCAGAAACTCATCGAAAATATTTCAGGGTTTAAAAATTTATTCTTTTAGGGGAAAATAATGATTAAATATTAAAGTCTATATATTATAGCTTATGACATATTTAACCTTACACTATTGGAACATCTAACAATGTACTGAACCTCTATTTTTGCTTGCTAATAATGAGATCAATTAAGCATCCCAAACTAAAAAACATAACAAACAAAAATGACCACTCAATATATAAGTATTTAACTTTAATTTCAAAATCCAAGCATGCCACTGGGCATAAATAAATGAAGGGAAAAAAATAATAATAGTATAATTATAATATGAGTACTAAAAAATGAGGAGGAGACAATCAATATAGAGGAGGAGGATAATTCCATTCGACCTCAACTTGGACATGCTCATCAACAATATTCTTGTAGTTACCGACTTGAAAAGAGGAAAAAAAATTTTCCATCAACAATTAGAGTGCCATTTTGATCATATAGTTGAGCTTCAATAACAAGAGATGCATTTGATGGAACAGCTACAATTGATCTTGTAAACTGAATGGGGCGATGTTGTTGCCTAGATTCTATAAGAACAGGCTTCTCTTTTGAGTTAATGAGAAGGTGAATTTTTTTGTCGAATATGCAAGCGTGGGCAAAGATACAACTATATGTCACACCATCGAGCTCAAGTCCAAAAATTTTGACCGAGAGTGCTAGAGTTGTGTAGAATTCTTGAGAACACACTTGAACATTATGGAAATCTCTTGTATATGCTAGATATATCTAGTAGTATGTAGACTATTCTAGAATCTTCCACATATGTATGTATGTAAGAGGCTTTCTAGAACATTCCCTTAAGGAGGTGGGAATAGTCTAGAACATTCCCTTGAGTTGGTGGGAATAGTAACCACTGATGCTTATAAATACCCCCTCATTTCTCATCTTGTACATGGTTGTGAATATAGTAATACGGGCATACATTTCCAAGCTCTTATGCTTTTTTTGTGCCTTTTACTTAAGCATACTTTCATCGGCATAATTTTTTCCATCTTGTCGAGTTTGGCATTCGTTGTAAGGCTTACTAACATTCTTGGCATTAGGTGAATCAAGTGTGCTAGGCTGCACATGGGCAAATTTTATGAGTATAACAAAACTCACGTGACAGTTGGTATCAAAGCGGGTTGAGCTCTTTGGGAAATCTTGCACGAGATAATGGCCAAGGTTGGTGAGCAAGCAACTATCACTAAGGTGAGTGAACAATCCACTTTCACCCCTCCTATTGCTCCAAGGGAAGGAGGAAAGGAAGGTGGAAAGGATGGTGGAAGGGGCTGCAAGGATAAGTCCCGCAATGTTGTTGGCGCATTAGAGAAGAGGCTAGTCAAGGTGGAGACTACCATGTCCGACTGGAGGGATATGATTGATAAAGTCGAAGACATGGACTATCGCATCAAGAAGCTAGAGTCCAAAGAGGATGAGGGAGAGTCTTATGGGGAGATGCAAAGTGCCTTAAACGTTCTTATCGATAATGTATTGAAGGACAATGGGGCCCTAAAGAAGTTGCTTGTCCAATGCATGGAGAAGGTCGACAAGCTCGAGGTGGAGCTTAACTTGTGCAAGGTTGTGTTGGCAAATAGTAGGGGAGCGCAAGTCACAACAGTGTACAAGGTTGATGCTCCTAAACCGAAGGCCTATAATAAGGCTAAGAATGTGAGGGAGATCGAAAACTTCTTGTGGAACTTGGAGAGATACTTCGATGTCGTGGGCATTGTGGATGAAGCCACCAAGGTAAAGTCCGTATCTCTCTACCTAAGTGATGTTACTACCATATAGGGGAGACGTAGGTACGAGGATGTGAGAAGTGGCCTTTGCACTATTAATACATAGGACGAATTTATGCGGGAACTTAAGAAGAAATTCTATCCCGATAATGTTGAGAAGAAGGCGAGGTCTAGGCTTCAACGACTCCAACATAAAGATGGCTACATTTGGGAGTATGTGAAGGAATTGTCTAAGTTGATGTTGGAGATCCCTAACTTAGGAGAGAAATAGGCATTCCATGCTTTCATTGATGGTTTGTCTCGATGGGCTCAATTAGAGCTAGAGAGGCAAAGTTTCCAAGACCTTACCACCGTAATGGCAACCACCGAGTCCTTGATTAAGTTGAAGAAGGACTCCTATAAGCCAAAATGGAAGAAGCCCGAGAGAAGTGTCAAAGGTGGGGGAGATAGGGAGAAATTTCCCAAGGAAGGCAAGGCTTAGTATAAAGATAAGGGCAAGTGGAAAAAGGATGAGAAGGGTGGCTTGCCTCCAAAAATTGTCGCTTGCTTTATTTGTATGGACCTCATCGTGATGAATGTCCAAAGCGTGGGAATCTTAGAGCCTTAGTGTGCACTGAAGAGGAGAAGTGAGAGGAAGAGTGAAGAATTGCATCCCTTCGACTACTTAATGCCATCTAAGCCAAAGTGGAACAAAAGCCTCATGGTCAAATGTATGTGGAGACTCAAATCGGTGGCACAAGCATTCAAGCCATGGTGGATACCGGTGCTGACACGGTGTACATGTCAAGGGAGGTGGTCGATTCTATAGGGTTACCTTATGAAAAGGAGAGGGGCTACATCAAGGGTGTGAATGCCAAAAGGCTACCCATCATTGGCATAGTGAGAGGGATTGACATTCGTATAGGCCAATGGCAAGGTAAGGTAGATATCACCATTGCTTCTATTGATAATCAACATTTCTATCTTGGCATAGACTTCCTTGACATGGTGAAGGCTTTCTTAGTTCCTTATACCAACACCATGTTCATTATGGAGAGTAGCCAACCTTGTATGGTACTGATAAAAAGGGAGTTAAGCCAAGATATAATGGTATCGGCCATACAAATCTCCAAGGGCGAAAAAAGGAAGGAGCCAACCTTCCTTGCAACCTTAAGGTGGAGGAAAGTCCTAACGACGATGGTGCTAAGCTTCTAAGCCCCATCCAAGACGTGCTTGAAGAGTTCAAGGATCTTATGCCACCCCAATGCTAAAGAAGTTTCCTCCTTGACGAGAGGTGGACCACGAGATCAAGTTAGAGCAAGGAGCCAAGCCACCCCCGCCTTTACACCCTACTGTATGGCACCTCTGGAGTTGGAGGAACTAAGGAGGCAACTTAAGGAGCTTCTTAATGCAGGCTATATTAGACCATCCAAAGATCTATATGGTGTGCCGATTTTGTTCCAAAAGAAACATGATGGTTTCCTTCAATTGTGCATTAACTACCGTGCACTAAACAAGATCATCGTCAAGAATAAATGCCCTATTCCTTACATTGCCGAAATCTTTGATCAACTTAGTAGTGCTAAGTGGTTTACCAAGTTAGATTTGAGGTCCAAGTACAATCAAGTGTGCATCTTGGAGGCACATGAGCCAAAGACGACATGTGTGATGAGATATGCATCCTACGAGTTCCTTATCATGCCCTTTGGCCTCACAAATGCACCGGCGACATTTTGTACTCTTATGAACAAGGTACTTGCTCCTTATCTTGATCATTTTATTGTTGTTTATCTTGACAATATTTTTATGTATAGCAATACCTTGGAGGAGCATATGGAGCATCTAAGGCAAGTGTTTAAGGCCTTACGCGATAATGAGCTCTACGTCAAAAAGGAGAAATGCTTTTTTGCCCAATGAGAGGTAGCGTTCCTTGGGCATATCATTGGCGATGGGAAGTTAAAGATGGATGGTTCAAAGGTGAAGGCCATCCAAGTTTGGGAGCCATAACCAAGGTGACTGAGTTGAGATCTTTCCTTGGATTGGTGAATTAGTATCGAAGGTTCATAAAGGGCTACTCATCTATTGCCACTCCTTTAATTGAATTGTTGAAGAAAGGGCATGTGTGGGATTGGTCTACAAAGTGCCAGCAAGCCTTTGATGAGTTAAAGAAGGCTATCATGGAGGAGCTGGTGTTAGCGCTTCCTGACCACACCAAGACATTCGAGATCCACATGGATGCTTCTGACTTTAATATTGGTGGAGTACTTATGCAAGAGAGGCATCCAATTGCCTTTGAAAGTGGGAAGCTCAATGATGCTGAAAGAAGGTACACAGTGCAAGAAAAGGAGATCACAACCATGGTGCATTGCTTGCATACGTGGAGGCACTACTTGCTTAGAAGTAAGTTTATTGTCAAGATCGACAATGTTGCCACTAGCTACTTCCAAACGCAAAAGAAGCTCACACCAAAGCAAGCTAGGTGGTAAGACTTCCTTATAAAATTTGACTATATCATGGAGTACAAGTCAGCAAAGCAAACCTTATTGTCAATGCGCTTAAAGAAATGGGGAGCTTGCCGACATAAGTCGCCCCATGTGTAACTTGGTGGAATGCATCAAGGAAGGGCTAAAGCATGATTCCATGGCCAAGAACTTCATGGCTCTTGTTTGAGAGGGCAAGACTCAAAGATTTTGGGTTGAAAGGTACTTGCTTTACATAAAAAGGAGGAGACTATATGTGTCGCTCCATGACAACCTTAGGAAGGAGATTATCAAGGAGTGCCATGATAGCAAGTGGGCGGGTCATCCGAGCATACAACGTACTATGGCACTTATGGAGAATGCCTACTATTGGCCTCATATAAGGGAGGATGTGGAGGCCTACGTGAGAACTTGTCTTGTGTGCCAATAAGACAAGATGGAACAACAAGTCCCAAGTGGTTTGCTAGAGCCACTTTCCATTCCTAAAAGACAATGGGAGAGTGTTTCCATGGATTTTATTGTGGGGCTTCTTATGTCTGAAGGGTATGCATGGATCTTTATGGTGGTGGATCATTTTTTGAAGTATGGCATTTTCATTCTCGCTCCAAAGTCCATCACCATGGAAGAAGTCGCCTATCTTTTCATGAAGCATGTGGTAAAGTATTAGGGTGTGCCAAGATCAATAGTGAGTGATAGAGATGCTCACTTCACTGGTCATTTTTTGACAGAGTTGTTCACCGACCTCAAGTTCTCTATGAGCTTGCACCCCCAAACTGATGGGCAAACTGAGAGGATCAATGCTCTTTTAGAGCTATACCTAAGACACTACATGAGTGCCAACCAACGTAATTGGGCTAAGTTTCTTGATGTTTCCCAATTCTCATATAACTTGCAAAGGAGTGAATCCACGGGCAAGAGTCCTTTTGAGATCATCATGGGCCAACAACCTTACACTCTAAGCTCTTTTGCCATGGATTAGTCAAGTTAAAGTCCACCCACCTTCAAGCTTGTGAAGGAATGGATTAGTCAAATCGATATTGCTTGAGCTTACTTGGAGAAAGTGTCCAAGAGGATGAAGAAGTGGCAGAATAAGAAAAGGAGGCATATGGAGTTCAAGGAAGGCGACAAAGTACTTGTCAAGAGATACTTGTATGGTAAAGCTGATGGACTTCATTAAGGCCTCAAGAGAAGATATGAGGGACCATTTCCCATCATCAAGCATGTGGGACAGGTAGCTTACAAGGTGAAGCTTCCCTAAGGCATCAAGATCCATCTCATTTTTTCATGTGAGCATGCTAAAGCCTTATAGGGAGGATCTCGATGATCCAAGCCAAAGGAAATCCAAAAGAGCTCCTTTAAATGTGAGAGCTTAGTACGACAAAGAGGTGGAATACATCATCTCCCATCGTAAAGTGCCACAATCAAACCAACCCCCAACAACTGAGTTTCTTGTCAAGTGGAAAGGACTTCCCAAGAGTGAAGCAAGTTAGGAGCCTATTCGTGACTTATGGCAATTTGAAGAGCAATTAAGGCTTACAAGGAGAAGGCAACGGGGGCGTTGCAGTTTTACCCGATTAAGTGGGGGAGAAGGTCACACCATCAAGCTCAAGTCCAAAAATTTTGACTGAGAGTGCTAGAGTTATGTAGAATTCTCTAAAACACTCTTGAACATTATGGAAATCTCTTGCATATGCTAAACATATCTAGTAGTACGTAGATTAGTCTAGAATTTTTCACACATGTATATATGTAAGAGGCTTTCTAGAATATTCCCTTGAGAAGGTGGGAATAGTCTAGAACATTCCTTTAAGGAGGTGGGAATACTATCCACCCATGCCTATAAATACTCCCTCATTTCTCATCTTGTACATGGTTGTGAACATAGTAATACAAGCATACATTTCCAAGCTCTTATGCTCTTTTTGTGCCTTTTACTTAAGCATACTTTCGTTGGTATAATTCTTACTATTTTGCCGAATTTGGCATTCGTTGGAAGGTTTACTAGCATTCTTAACATTGGGGTAAATTAAGTGTGCTAGGCTGCACGTGGGCAAAATTTATGAGTATAACAAAACTCACGTGACACATAGACATCACTAACATCATCCTCAATAATTTTAACACTAACAGTAGAAATTTCAGAATTACCAAAAATACCCTTATAACATAGAAATTCATTTTATAAATAGAAATTACATAATTAGCCTTAAAACACAGTAAAAATCGATAAAAACTCATTTTATTAGTAAAATCGTATATTATATATATAATTGAAATAATTCACGAAAATTAGTTTTAATTAGTTAAAAATACTAAATAATTTGTAGAAATCATTTTTAGACCTTAAATAACTATTAAAATCAATTTAATTATATTTTTAGTCAATTTCATGTAAAATTACCAAAATACCCCTATATATAAATATACTATAATTACTTCAAAAATTCACCAAAAATAATATAATTATCCAAAATTAATTTTCTCAACATATTTATCAATAATATTAACAATTAACTCAATTTACCAATTAATTTTAATTAAAAACATAATTAACCCTATTTTCCAAAAATTTCGTAAACTTAAATAATTCAAAATAAATACTTAGAAATTCATAAAAATTCCAAATAAATTCCTATAATTCATTTCAACACCTAATTTAACCATAAAACACAATTTCATAATTTATTTAATTAATTTCCGAAAATTAGAAAATAATATTAAAATATTCAAAAATACCCAAAAATCGAAATAATCTCCAAAAATTCTAAAAAAATTCATACATGTATATTAAGCTACTAGGATCAACATTTGTGAAGGGAGTTTTCATGAATCAATCAAATTGAAGTTCAAAAAAAATCAAGAACCCTAATAGGCCGAATTCGAAAAATCGAAACCTAAGCAAATCAAGACCATCTTAAGTGAAACAAAGCTTGGAATCACACTCACCAGAGCTCAAGGAGAAGAAAGATATCAGCGGTGTCAAAAACGGTGGCCGAAAACGTCATGAACGACGTTGCTCCAACTTTCGGCTTCTCCGGCCGAAATCGACCTCCAGACGTCGAAAACGGATGCAACAGGCTGCGGAAGAGGCTGAGGAAGAAGGTGGCACGCCGGACGGCACACCAACAGCAAGAAATCGACGGTAGCAATGGCGGACGGTGATGGGGAACGATCGGGAGGGAGAAGAAGGGGATGATGGCAATTTGGTAAATAAGCCTAACTTTTATAATTTGTTAATATATTAAATGTATATATGTATATATATATACTTTATATTATATATTAAAATAATATAAAATCACACACATTAAATATACACCACACACATATAATTTAATATTTTAATAATTTAATATACCTAAAAATAATTAAATAATATCAAAACCAATTAATAATTAATAAAATATTAGGATAATTAATTAAACCCTAATTAATTAAATAGATACACATATACACGTTATCTAGTATTTTAAAAATATGTATGAGTTCATGCAAGTCCGAAAATGTATTTAAAATAATTAATAATAAATTATTTACGTGAAAATTTCCCCGAAAATGAAAGTCTCGGGAAAATTTTACGTAAAGCACTATAAATAATACACAATAATTAAAATAGGTTTTAAATACATATCAACTCGTAAAAATATCATAATATATACAAAAATTATTAACACTGCATATCCCGGTACAGTGTTAAAATGTTTAAAAAAAAATACGGGATACTACAGTCTTCCCCCCTTATAAGAATTCGTCCCCGAATTCCAGAAAGAAAAGATTACAGGATCAGGAAGGAAAGAGATACGGGTAAGAAGCTCGCATCTCAGCTTCAGTCTCCCACATATGCTCCTCAACTCTGTTGCTACGCCACAGAACCTTGACCATCGAAATCTGCTTCGAACTCAACTGTCGAACTTGATAATCAACGATCGCCACAGGTTCTTCCACAAACGTCAAATCTTCACTCACTTCTACCCTGTCGGGCTGCAACACGTGTGAAGGGTCTGAGATATACTTCCTCAACATCGAGATATGAAATACTGGATGCACTTACGACATACTCGGAGGCAAATCCAACCGATATGCAACAGTGCCAACTCTCTCCAGAATCTCAAACGGTCCAATATATCTCGGTGCTAACTTACCCTTCCTACCAAATCTCATCACACCCTTCATCGGAGATACTTTCAGGAAAACAAAATCTCCGACCTGAAACTCCACATCTCTGCGCCTAGGATCCGCATAACTCTTCTGCCTGCTAACTGCGGTCTCTAATCTGTGCTTAATCATGGCGACTTTCTCTGCAGCATCCTGAACCATCTCAGGTCCAGTCAAAGCTCTCTCACGAATCTCATCCCAACTCAACGGGGATCTATACTTCCTTCCATACAACGCCTCATACGGTGCCATGCCAATACTGCTATGGTAGCTGTTATTATATGCAAACTCAACGAGTGGCAAATGATCATCCCAGCTACCTCCCAAATCTAGGACACACATCCTCAACATATATTCTAGTGTCTGGATCGTCCTCTCAGATTGACCATCTGTCTGAGGATGAAAAGCAGTACTGAAGTCCAACCTAGTGCCCATCGCTTCCTGCAACTTCTGCCAAAAACGAGAAGTAAACACTAAACCTCTATCTAACACAATGGACATAGGTATTCCATGAAGGCATACGATATGTTTCACATACAGCTTCGCCAATCTAGCTACAGAATAAGTGGCTTTCACAGGTAAGAAATGTGCAGACTTCGTCAACCTGTCTACAATCACCCAGATGGAATCGTATCCATCCTTCGAATGAGGTATACCGACCACAAAATCCATCGCTATCCTTTCCCACTTCCACTCGGGAATAGGAAGAGGCTGAAGCTTCCCAGAAGGCTTCTGATGCTCAGCTTTCACTTGCTGACACGTCAGACACTTAGCAACATAATCAGTGACATCCTTCTTCAATCTGTCCCACCAGTAAAAATCCCTGATACTGTGGTACATCTTAGTAATACCCGGATGTACGCTATAAGCTGTAGAATATGCTTCCTCTAGGATTTCTTCTCTCAAATCATCCACATCAGGAACACACAATCTACCACTGATCCACAACACACCATCATCATCGAGTGTGAAATCAGTGAACTTCCCTGCTCTGACATTCTCTGCAAGCTCTTCTAGAATAGGATCTCGGCTCTGAGCTGCTTTAATCCTATCCCTCAGTACAGATCGTACTTTAAATTGAGCTAGCAGTCCACCTGATCTACTAATCTTCATCATCAGACCTTGATCCACCATCAAATGCAATTCCTGGATCAACGGTCTCCTCTCAACACTGATGTGAGCAAGACTACCTGAGGACTTCCTACTCAAGGCATCTGCTACCACATTAGCTTTACCCGGATGATATAGAATCTCACAGTCATAATCCTTCAATAATTCCAACCATCTCCTCTGCCTCAGATTCAGATCTCGCTGCTGGAAAATGTACTTAAGGCTCTTATGATCAGTAAAAATCTCACAAGTCACCCCGTACAAATAATGTCTCCAAATCTTCAAAGCAAAAATCACTACAGCCATCTCTAGGTCATGTGTGGGATAATTCTGCTCATGCTTCTTCAACTGCCTCGAAGCATAGGCTATCACCCTTCCATTCTGCATCAACACACAACCAAGGCCAATTCTAGAGGCATCACAATAAACTGTGAACTTATCCACACTATTAGGCAAAGTTAACACTGGGGCTGTGGTCAACTTCTCCTTCAACAACTGAAAACTATTCTCACAAGCCTCTAACCACTCGAATCTAACATTCTTCTGAGTCAAGCGAGTCATAGGGGTTGCTATTCTAGAAAAATCCTGCACAAACCGACTATAATACCCAACTAAACCTAGAAAACTCTGAATCTCACTAACAGAAGTCGGTCTAGGCCACTCAGACACTGCCTCAATCTTCTATGGATCAACCTGAATACCTTATTTAGACACCACGTGTCCAAGAAAAGAAACACTCTCCATCCAGAAATCACACTTTGAGAATTTAGCATAAAGCTGATGATCTCTCAGTGTCTGTAGTACAATCCTTAAGTGATATACATGCTCCTCCATACTCCTTGAATAAACCAGTATATCATCAATAAAGACTATAACAAACTGATCCATATATGGTCTGAATACCTTATTCATCAGGTCCATAAAAGCTATTGGTGCATTAGTCAAACCAAAAGACATCACCAGAAACTCATAATGGCCATATCTAGTGCGGAATGTTGTCTTAGGAATATCGGCTTCACTAATCCGCAGCTGATGATAACCCGACCTCATATCAATCTTAGAAAAGAACTGTGCACCCTGTAGCTGGTCAAACAAGTCATCTATCCTCGGGAGAGGATACTTGTTCTTCACTGTCACCTTATTCAGCTCTCTGTAGTCAATGCACAGTCTCAGGGTACCATCCTTCTTCTTCACAAACAGGATTGGTGCACCCCAAGGAGAAACATTGGGTCTGATGAAACCTTTATCCAATAACTCTTGCAATTGCTCCTTCAACTCTTTCAACTCTGCAGGAGCCATTTTGTAGGGTGGCATAGATATAGGAGTAATGCCTGGGACCACATCTATACAGAACTCAATCTCTCTGTGAGGTGGTAGACTTGGCAACTCCTCGGGAAAAACATCAGGAAACTCACAAGCAACAGGAACATCTGTGAGTGACAACTTCTCCACTGAAGTATCCCTGACAAATGCCAAAAACCCTTGACATCCTTTCCTCAATAACTTCCTAGCCGTAATAGTAAAAATAAGATTCTGAGGTGTTGAACTCCTATCACCCACAAACTTAAACTCTACTTCATCAGGAATTCTGAAAGTCACCTCTTGATTCCTGTAATCTACCACGACATAGTGTTGAGATAACCAATCCATTCCCAGAATAACATCAAACTCCATCACATCCAACAATATCAAATCAGCAGATAATTCTCTATCTCCCACGAGAACTGGATAACCAGAAAGAACAATATCAGTGTCCAAAGAATCGCTCAGAGGAGTGGCAACAAATAAAGGAAAAGCCATCCTCGAAGCTTGCCAACAAGATTTAGAAGCAAAAATGAGAGAAACGAACGAATGCGTGGCACCCGGATTAAACAAAACCCAAGCATCCAGGTAACAAACAGAAATAATACCTGTCATGACTGCATTAGATGCCTGAGCATCCTGCTGAGTAAGGTCGAAAACTCTGGCCTGTCCTCGACCTCCCTGTTGACTGGTAGAAGCCTAGCCAACACCTCTGGCACCTCCTCTAGTACCTCTATCACGACTCTGCTGTGGAACAAGCTAAGTGGAACTCTGACACTGAACTGGTGGTAACTGAAATGGAACTAGTGCAGCACTAGCAATCGACTGTTGTGGGAATCGTGAAATCTGTGACTGCTGATACCCGGAGTAAGGACACGATCTGGCAAAATGTCCTGTCTGCCCGCATCTGAAGCATGTTAGTGGTGTCAGATAACACGGTCCCTGATGGACTCTACCACAAGTCTGACAAACGCTAGCAACTGATCCAGAACTACGACCACTGCTACTGCTCGAAGCACCTGACCCAAATCTGAACGATCTATGCTGACCTCCACGGCCATGTCTACTGCTCCGATGCACTCGCTGCTGCTATCTCTGACTCTGCTGAGTCGGACCTCGCTGTTGACTACTCGAACCAACATGAAAACTCGAATACGGAGTAGCCTATAATCCACTCGACTGAACTCCCAACTGGTAATAATCAGGCATCGCTCCCTGTCTAACTAGCCTCAGCTCAATCTCCTTGGCCAACTCAATCACAGACTCGAGAGTAAGGCCTGCTGTAGGCATACTAGCAAATGCAGAACCCAAATCAGTAACGTAGGTAGTGACTGCAAAATATTGATCTCGCATCAGATCCTCTGCATATCTACCCAGACGAAGAAACTCTCGGGTGTACTCCTCTACAGATTGATCACCACGAGAAATGCTGGTCAGACGGAGATGATAGCTCATACGAAGAGGCTTTGGATAGAATCTCCTCAAAAATAGCTCTCGGAACTGAGCCCAGGTCATCGTCATCATATAAGGTTGGATCATCTGAATAAACCAATCTAGGGCTGGTCCCTCAACAGAAAGCTCGACGATCATGATCCACTGATACTCGGTATGAGCAGTCCAAGTCCGAGTCTCAATCGTGTGCAGAAAGTCTAACGGATCAAAAGTACCGTCAAAAGCAATCTTGCCAACTCGGGCATAGAATAAAGCTGCCTCAAGGTCAGACATACCCTGCTGATAGGCAGGCTGAACAGGCTGAACAACTTGAGGCATAGGAACATCAAACTCAGGCTCTACAGGCTCCTCGTCCTATAACTCTCTCTGCCTACGGTGACTTGTCGCTCCTCGAGGTCTACCTCTGCCACAACCTCTACGTCTAACTGGCTGCTCAAGAGATAAAACCTCATCCTGAAAAGACTTGTCATCCTCGGCCTCAACGACCAGTGGAGCGACACGCGCTCGCCTCCTCATTCTGAAAACACAACAGAACGATTCAAACAAAACAGACAACAGAGGAATAACGCAGAAAACTAAAGCAAGGAATACTTATCAAGACATACTCAAACCTAATTCACTGCAGTAGTTACCAAAAGAAAACACAACTTGAAAACTAGGGCCATAACTCACAAAACTAAGCCCTGGCACGGAACTCCGCTCTGATACCAACTTTGTCACGACCCAAAATAGGGGCCATGACCGGCGCTAGGGAACGGGAATTCTTTCGAATCCGGAACCCGTAGCAAGCCTAAAAATAAAATAAAACATGCAATAGTAATAATAACAATATATAATGCAGCAGAAATAAAAATCATAAATATAATAATAACATTTGTACCAACTGAATTTAAATTAAATCCTCATCTCATATATATATAATCTCTTTTAATACAAATCCAGTTCAAATATAATACATCTCTTTAACAATTTAATGACTACTGCAGTGTCTAAATAAAATAAAACTCAAGACTCAGATAAGCAGTTTACATAAAGAAGCTGGGGCGGAAGAAATCCGACGTATAGGCCTGCTACTGAGGTCTAAAGAAGATGACTCTCCTAAAAAATAGTCAACGGAGGGGAGTCAGACCTCACTGAGTGAATTACTATAATATATATACATGCATACTAAATGCCAATGCACACAGTCAATAATATATATATAATATGTATGTATACAAGCAAATACACACAGATGCAATAAAATCATTTTATATATATTTTACTGAAAATCATCATTTATGAAGGATCACATAGAACCCTAGAATATCGAAACCTCAAACAGTGTTAGACAACACTCTAGCCATACGGGCTCACTTATTCCAAATATATCCACTTATTCCATTTGGACAGTAGACTGGCCCCGAGACACTAAGTCGATCGAGCTCCAGCAGTCTGACTGTTAGTGTGATTGGTCCCGAGACACTTGGTTAACCGAGCTCCAGCAATCACACCCAAATCACATCTCACACATCAAATAAATCAATTCCAATCAAAATCCTCAAACTGGTTAGTAATATAGCCTAAATGCTATAAGCGCACCGGTACGTACTCGGTCCTAGTGCTGCCCACTAGGTAGCACGTTCTATCGATATCCTTCATTAATAAATATAAAACATTCATTCACAAATAAATGATGCATGAATTTAAATAAAATAACAATATAAACCATATATATAGTAGAAATATACCAAAAGTAAACCAGGTATATTTCGAGTATATATACGTCAAATGAATCCAATCAAATTATAAATTAAGCTAGAAATATATTTAAAAACATTTTAAATATAATTTAATATATACCATAAATAAACCAAAAATAAACTAAATATAAACCTAAGTGATAATCAAATTATTTATGCATATTTAATCAAAATAAAACATGCATTTCTAAATCATGCATCCTAAGCATATATATATAAAATAGCAACTCACACTTAGTGCACTCCACGAGATGGATCCAACGGACCTGGTCCACTAGGCCTCAGTCTCGGCGCAACTAAACAAACAATAACAACAAAAATCAAAATAACCCTAACAGAAAATCCTAAAACTCGATCTAGAATATTAAACACAGAAACAGGATTAGGGTTCGACTGGACATCATGTTTTACGAAAATTCTACCAAAAATTCGACAGAACCTCCCCTGTAAAACGGACATCTCTCCACTCAAAGAGTAGAGCCGACCCTGCAAAGAAACACACTTCAAAAAACAGGCACAACAACTCATCCACAACTCCTCGGTCGGACTCCAAACTATAGTCTACCGATCGGGGTCCACAATCACAGAACAATTTCAAAATTACCAAAAATACCCTTATAACATAGAAATTCATTTTATAAATAGAAATTACATAATTAGCCTTAAAACACAGTAAAAATCGATAAAAACTCATTTTATTAGTAAAATCGTATATTATATATATAATTGAAAATAATTCACAAAAATTAGTTTTAATTAGTTAAAAATACTAAATAATTTGTAGAAATCATTTTTAGACCTTAAATAACTATTAAAACCAATTTAATTATATTTTTAGTCAATTTCGTGTAAAATTATCAAAATACCCCTATATATAAATATACTATAATTACTTCAAAAATTCACCAAAAATAGTATAATTATCCAAAATTAATTTTATCAACATATTTATCAATAATATTAATAATTAAACTCAATTTACCAATTAATTTTAATTAAAAACATAATTAACCCTATTTTCCAAAAATTCCAAAAACTTAAATAATTCAAAATAAATACTTAGAAATTCATAAAAATTCCAAATAAATTCCTATAATTCATTTCAACACCTAATTTAACCATAAAACACAATTTCATAATTTATTTAATTAATTTCCGAAAATTAGAAAATAATATTAAAATATTCAAAAATACCCAAAAATCAAAATAATCTCCAAAAATTCTAAAAAAATTCATACATGTAGATTAAGCTACTAGGATCAAAATTTGTGAAGGGAGTTTTCATGAATCAATCAAATTGAAGTTCAAAAAAATCAAGAACCCTAATAGGCTGAATTCGAAAAATCGAAACCTAAGCAAATCAAGACCATTTTAAGTGAAACAAAGCTTGGAATCACACTCACCGGAGCTCAAGGAGAAGAAAGAGACTGGCGGTGTAAAAAACGGTGGCCAAAAACGTCGTGAACGATGTTGCTCCAACTTTCGGCTTCTCCGGCCGAAATCGACCTCCAGACGTCGAAAAAGGCTGCAACAGGCGACGGAAGAGGCTGAGGAAGGAGGTGGCATGCCGGACGGCACACCAAAGGTAAGAAATCCGTGGTAGCAGCGGCGGACGGTGATGGGGAACGATCGGGAGGGAGAAGAAGGGGATGATGGCAATTTGGTAAATAAGCCTAACTTTTATAATTTGTTAATATATTAAATGTATGTATGTATATATATATACTTTATACTATATATTAAAATAATATAAAATCACACACATTAAATATACACCACACACATATAATTTAATATTTTAATAATTTAATATACCTAAAAATAATTAAATAATATCAAAACCAATTAATAATTAATAAAATATTAGGATAATTAATTAAACCCTAATTAATTAAATAGATACACATATACACGTTATCTAGTATTTTAAAAATATGTATGAGTTCATGCAAGTCCAAAAATGTATTTAAAATAATTAATAATAAATTATTTACGTGAAAATTTCCCCGAAAATGAAAGTCTCGGGAAAATTTTACGTAAAGCACTATAAATAATACACAATAATTAAAATAGGTTTTAAATACATATCAACTTGTAAAAATATCATAATATATACAAAAATTATTAACACTGCATATCCCGGTACAGTGTTAAAATGTTTAAAAAAAATACGGGATATTACAGTTTGTCACCTTCATAATATGCTTGTCATCAACACAGTAGAGGCTCTTAAAGATTTGTCCATCTACCCTCATTGACAAGCATGAAGATCTCAGCACAACCATTAGCAACAGCATGTCTATCGATCAAGAACAACTCAAAAGATGATTGGTCACCTTAAAAAAAGCTCTGAACATAAGCTCTAAGCATCGAGCATTCCAAGGAGTTAAATATGTCCACCAGTCATCGTGCTCTGAGCACCTAACGTGGCATACCCATCAAACAATGAGTTCTGAATATCGAGCACCCATCAAGGCTTCATTAAGCACCGAGTTCTACTAAGTTGCCCAAGCACTAAAAAACATCAAGGCCTTATACATAGTGCTCTTGAATTAGAAACCAAGCTTCAATTACTAAGTATTTGCTGGGCATCCGAGCATTGAAGCCTAAAAGCAGTTAGACACCCATATCAGAATGCGAGTATTCGATAAATGGTTCTCAAAACTGAAACTGAGTATCAAGTGAACATCAAATATCAAACATCGGACATTGAGATTTCAAGTGCCAATCATTAAGCATGAAGCTTCCAAGCACTGACACTTGGATATTTGAGTTGATCGAGCACCAAAGCACCACTAAAGATAGAGAATAATAAAAAATATAGGCTCTGAGCGACGAAGTTTTAAAGCATAAGACCATTGAGCACTCGAGTCTGAGCATCAAAGAATTTAAGTCTGAATATCAAAGAACATAAATAAATTTTCACTGAACATCAAAGTCTTTGATATTTAAGCATTGAGCTTAGGACATTGGGCATCCAATAAGCACCTTTCGTAAGCACTTAGACTTCGAGCATCTGACCAACACGAGTAACGTCCACTAAAGCCTTGGAAATTTGAGCATCTACTGTCAAGCATTGATTTTATGGATACTCAGACTCTGAGTAGCGAGCAAGTATGAAAGAGTCAAACATTCACTTCATGGGCACCTCTCGATCTCCGAGCATCTCCCGATCCCCAAGAATCTCTTGAATTCTGGCATTACAGGAATATCCAAGGCAACCATAACAACAACTTCACAAGTATATATTAATAAGTTAATTTCTTTTGCAGGAGCTCATATAGCAAAGAAAAAACAAATGAAAGAACCATGAGCTCCATGAGGAATTAATGGGTTTTTCAAATTAATCTACAATAATTATTCATATCCACAATGAACATAAATATTCATTACTTCAGGAGGCAGAACAATAGCACTATAACCAAGATAAGTTTGTTTCCTAATTATTTATTTTCATATCCATTTTTCTTAAATTATTATCACTTGGATGGGTCATTAATTAAGATGGATCAAATGATCCTAAGATTCTCATTTTTTTATTGTTTATTATTACAGTAAAACAATACAAGTGTAGATGTTACCATGAGCACCTCAATGACGATACTCATGAGTATTAATATAAAAAAATCATCATGACCTTTGGAAACTTGATCCAAACTGATAATCTCGGAGCTGTATATTCGGATGGTATATTTTCATGAAGCTGGATATACATAAAATGCCAATAAATTGGGCACACACAAACTTAGGCAACATCTTCAAAGACAAGGTCATTAAAGCAACAATTGAAGCAAACAACAAACATAAATATTCGTGAATTCGAAGGAGGAACCAGAGTACATCAGGAGATAAGTTTATGTAGTTTCTCTTGATATCATTTAATTTATTTATTTCTACATCTTATTTATTCTTATATGAATATTTATAACTCATCACACAAGCATGCTTACACATCTACACATAAATGCTCGTCCATATATACATGATTATTATTCATGCAAAATATACATAAATTACATTTGATATATTTATTACACAAGGACTGACCATCAAATGAGATCGATTATATGATCCCAAAATTATTGCTCTTTTATCTATCACTACAGATAAGGAAAACGTATTTATTAAAGATACTACTTTAAGCACCCATCAATCCAAACAATTGGACACTCTGATCATCTCACTCGACATCAACATACAGAGATTGTCAAAAGACATTAGACACATTGCCAAACAACACTAAGATAAACAAGCACTCGCTCATGCTCATATGACAAATGGTGGTTCCTATTCAAAGCCAGATTAAATAACATTCAAGCAAATCCTACTTTGTAGAAGATCCTTATTCATGAAAATTTTAAAGAATATCCAACAAGGGAAATTTAAGAATGGAGTTAAGTATATCTACCACACAGCCAAATAAAATAAAGGGCAATTCCAAGACATCCTAGCCAGCATCACACACTATCCTCTATTTTAGAAGCGGTGCAACATTGACCCTTCACCTAATTTATAAATGTCATCTCACAATTCGGATTAGGCAAACCTAAATTTCATCCTTCACTGTGGAAGCTTAAATTAAAACCCACCTTCCATCATTTCTAAAACCCTCACTATGTACTATCTTATTGATACTAACTAGAATGTTCCCACATAATTAGGGGTCCTTTACCCCCTAAATAGGAACACTTGGATCAGGGAAAAGACAGATCCATCCAAGGAACTACCCTAAAGAGGAATCCTAAACAAAGAAGGAACACTCTTCTACAAAGATTATGATTCAATATCCCACAAGGAATCCAACTCCTCCCAGGTTTGAGTATTGCTATATATAGAACCCTATACCCCTCACAAGGGGACATCTTATTCTCACACATTCAAGTTATCTTACATTCTCCTTGCTTCTATTCTCTAACTTAGGCATCAGAGTGTTTATGGGGATCTTCCTCACCTCTCACCTTGTCCTTTGTTCGTGCTTTATAGGACGCCTAGCCTAAGAGTTCCGGAGATCAGTTATCAAGTGGCGTCGTCTGTGGGAACCCCTTGGGGAAAACCATTCATTTACTTGCTAAGCTAAAGACACCTTCACTATGACTTCTAGCCCACCTCCAGCCCAGATTCCTAAAGTCGGCACCAATCCTTCTACACCTATCCTTTCGACCGACCTTTCAAACCCTCTCCCAGTAATAATACCACCGCCCACCTTGCAGCATGCTGGAGCCTCATCCGGACATGTACCCTCACTTCCGAAGAGCACCCCAAGATACCTGTCCTTGGGCACAGATCTCCCATACTACGATCCACTAAAGCACCATCGATCAATACCCTCAATACCTTTTCCAAGCCTACCAGAAACGCCAGCAATAACCACTCCAAACCTAAACACTATAACTTAAACACTCAGCCTTGATCAAATGAGCAAAAAAGCCATGATAAAAAATATTCAGGCATAAATAGCTTTGATGCAACAACAGCTTAACGCTATAATATAAAACGGGTATACTGAGCTGGCTCAAAATGATGATAATACAGCACCCTGACAAGCCCCATGGATAAGCATAGGGACGGGTAAAGCACCAGAAGGGGAGTGTAGTTCAACCATTATGACCCTTGATGATTCAAAATTAGCACAGAAGGTTAAGGAAGCAATGTGAAAAGCCCAGACTAAACCTAGAAAGGAAGAAGAATAGGTGATGGATAGCAGAACTCCATTTGTTAGTAGAATAATTCAAACAGAGATTCCTAGTAAGTTCAGAATCTCACAGCTTGATCAGTACGACGGGACAGGAGACCCTATCAATCATATATAGGCGTTTCGAACAAAGATGCTGCTCCAGAATGTAAATTATGGAATCATGAGGAACGCCCAAAAATGGTTTCATCGGCTCCCAAAGAATTCAATCACTTCTTTTAAGGACCTAGTGGAGCAGTTCCATATCAAATTCATCACCAATATTCCCCCCGCAAAAAATATCAACGACCTACGGATGTGCCGACAGGAGGCTGATGAATCTCTACAAAGTTACCTTGACTATTTTAATAAAACAACCATGCAGATTGAGCACTTTGTTGATGAAGTTGCCATAGAAGCTTTGAAAAATGGCACCATACTCAAAAAGCTAAAAGAAAAAATAATGACTAAGGAGTCGAGTACCTTTACAGAGGCAATGGCGATAGCGGTCCGGATGATAAAAATGGACGAAGACAGAAGGATGCATCGGGAAGAAGACAGTCCATCAATCAAGGATGAACGACCAAAATAGAGATGAGCAAGCTTCCCAAAAATGAATTTCAGAACTCTGACAGATAGATTTAATAGGGAAGCAGACAGATATACACCCCTGAACACCTCTCGATCCAAGATCCTCATGTGGGTCAGGCAGAATGGAGTGGGGATCACACCGGCCAAGAGAATCAGCCCAAGCTAGAGATTTACTTATGATAGAGGCCAGTACCATGAATACCATCGAGAATACAACCATGACATAGAAGGTTGTAAAGAACTGAAGAGTGCCATAGAAAGACTAGTGCAGCAGGGAAAGCTTGATAATTTCACGGACACACCGAGGAGAAGTGAAAACTCAAAAAATCAGGAATGGGACAGAGCTGAAGCAAAGAAAGCCAGGAAAGAGTCGATTGGGACGATCAACATAATTGTAGGGGGAGAAAACACCAGGAAACGATTAAAGCGTAGCAGAGGAGAAAAATCAGTATATGGGAGAAACGACATCATTTTTAACTCGGAAGATGATTTGCATATACATCACCCCCACAATGATGCCCTGGTGATAACTGCATGCATAAATAAGTATCGAGTTAAAAGGCTATTGGTGGATAATGAGAATGCTATCAATGTTTTATCTTGGAATGCATACAAAGCTATGGGCGGCTCCGTCACCAACATAAAGGCCATCCAAAACCCCATCACTAGTTTTTGTGGGGGAACGATGCAACCAATGGGGATTATCGATCTGGACCTAGAATTTGGAAGCCAAAATGATGAGGAAACAAAAGTCGTCCGGACTCCATTCGACGTGGTAGACATACCACTAGCCTATAATGGGATTATAGGACGACCGACACTTTATGAAGCAGATTTAGTCACCAGCATCCGGCGCTTAACCATGAAAATTCTAGTTAAGAAAGGGACCCTTACTATTAGGGGAGATCAGCACATGGCTAGACAATGCTATCAGATGGCCATGAAGTCTCTAGTGGAGGCTTTTCCTTTAAAGGCATGGGAAGTTGAAAAGTAAGGCACTAACCCACAACCGATGGAAGACACGGAGACATTACAAATCATGGAAGGAAAGACTGTGAAAATTGGCAACGCCCTTAATCAAAACATCAGAGATACAATAAGGGAAGTCCTTACTAGACACTTAGAGGATTTTGCTTCTCAAGCCTCCGAAATCGTCGGCGTGGACCCACGGGTTGCCTGTCACTGCCTAAACATCAAACCAGGAGCCAAGCTAATAGCACAAAATAAAAGAACTTTTGCCTATAAAAGACATAAGATCATTGCTCAGGAAATGGTGAAGCTGTTAGTAGCCAAGTTCATTAAAGAGGTTACTCACCCGAAATGGGTAGCCAATGTGGTACTCGTTAAAAAAGCAAATGGGAAGTACAGAATGTATGTAGACTACACTGACCTCAACCGAGCATGCCCTAAGGACAGCTACCCATTACCCACGATTGATCAGCTCATCGATTCCACCGTTGGTCATGGTTATACAACTTTGTAGATGTTACACAAGGTTATCACCAGATCCCAATGAAGAAAGAAGATCAAGAGAAAACATCCTTTATCACTCATGAAGGGCTGTACTGCTACAAGGTGATGCCCTTCAGACTGAAAAATGCTAGAGCCACATTCCAAAGAATGATGAACCAAGTCCTTTAAGGCCAGATTGGAATAAGAGTAGAAGTATACGTGGATGATATCATCATCAAAAGTAAGCACTCGGAGCATCACCCAGTAGACATGGATCGGGTTCTCCAGCTACTGAGCAAATCCAGGATCAAGTTGAATCCTGATAAATGTGTCTTCAGAGTCCAGGCAGGTAAGTTCCTAGGGTTCATGATATCTCACCGGGGCATTGAAGCCAACCCAGAAAAATGGAAGCCATACTCAACATGGAGGCACCGAAGAACATCCATGATATACAAAAGCTAAATGGTAGAGTCATCGCACTAGGGCTTTTTATTTCTTGCTCAGCTAAGCGATATCTACCATTGTTCCAAGCTCTTAAAAATTCCAAAAAGTTTCAATGGTCCACTGATTGCCAGGCAGCATTTGAAGAAATTAAAAGATTCTTATCTTCACCACCTTTACTCAGCCGGCCGATATCGAATGAGACCTTGTATTTGTACCTCTCTATTGGCTGAGAGTGCATCGCTTCAGTACTGGTAAGGGAAGAAGGAAGCTAGTAAAGCCCTGTTTATTATGTCAGTAAGATGCTCCAAGGACCTGAAGTTCGGTACCCTATGCTGGATAAGTTAGCCATGGCTGTGGTCCACGCTTCTCGAAAGCTTCGGCATTACTTCCAACCTCAACATA
This sequence comes from Mallotus nudiflorus, assembly GCA_947683625.1. Taxonomy (NCBI): domain Eukaryota; kingdom Viridiplantae; phylum Streptophyta; class Magnoliopsida; order Malpighiales; family Euphorbiaceae; genus Mallotus; species Mallotus nudiflorus. Next base: position 4,276,651 of record CANTUR010000117.1, on the reverse strand, counting down.
TTGTGTTCCGATCCCAGTTCCCGCTGTAAAAAATATTACAAAAACCAGAGACTTTAGGCAAGCTAGTGCAATGGTCAGTCTTACTCGACGAATTTGATATTGACTATGAGCCCCGGCAGTAAATGAAAGCCCAGGGGTTAGCAGATTTTGTGCAAGAAATGGCTCTAAAAGACATAGCCTTAGCCAAAGCATCAGAATGGAAGCTCTATGTTGATGGAGCATCCTCAGCTCAGGGTTCTGGCACAGGAATAATCCTCAGAGGACCATATAAGGTTTATATCCAGTACGCAGTCCGTATAGAGTATAATGTCACCAACAATGCAACCAAGTACGAAGCACTCATCACAAGTTTGAAGTTGGCCACTGAAGTCAGGGCCGAACACCTCATCATACACTCAGATTCCCAACTAGTAGTCAACTAAGTCAGCAGAGCATTTCAAGTCAAAGACACCTGCATTGCCAAGTACATAGACAAAGCCAAGCAACTTTTGCAACACATCAAGCGGGACAGAGGCCAGTGGAAGATCATCTAGATTCCCAGGGTAGACAATAGTGAGGCTGACTACCTTACCAAATCTGCAGTCGAGAACAGTCAAGCATTTAGGGATATGAATTTCACCAAATCGTTAACCAGTCCCAGCATAGAGGACACCAAAGTTTTTAAAACACAGGTAGTCTCAGAATGGATGCAATCCATAATCCAATATCTTGAGCATGGCACACTCCCAGAAGACAAACTGTAAGCTCAGAAGCTTAAGACCAAAGCAGCCCACTATTCTGTCCATCGAGGGGAGCTCTACCAAAAATCCCTGTCGTACCCATAATCAAAGTGCATTTCCCCGGAGGAGAAAAATTACATACTCTGAGAAATTCATGAAGGAATCTGTGGAGCACATGAGCCCCACTATTTGCTTACAAGAAAGGCACTGCTCCAAGGGTATTACTGGCCCACCATGTTCAAGGATGCCCAGCAGCTAACGCAATCATGTCCCCAGTGCCAGCACTATGCCTGACTTAGTCACAAATCTTCTCGGCCTCTGCATCCCATCAGTAGCCCTTAGCCATTCGCCATGTGGGGGATGGAAATCCTGGGTCCTTTCCCTCCCTCTACCTCACAGAAAAAGTTCTTAATTATGGCCATTGACCATTTCACCAAATGGGTAGAAGCAGAAGCAATCCCAACCATCACAGAAGCCCGGATATAGCACTTTTCTGTAAGGAGATCATTATAGGTTCGGCATCCCCCACACTTTAATTACGGACAACGGTAAATAGTTCGACAACCACAAGTTCAGAAGTTTCTGCTCAAACCTTAAAATAAAGCTGCGCTTCACCTCAGTAGCTCACCCGTAGATAAACAGACAAACCGATGTCATAAAAAGAATCCTCATGCAAGGATTGAAGAAAAGACTCGATGACAAAAAGGGGAATTAGGTCAAAAAGTTTAACAATGTAATCTGGGCCTGCTGAACAACGTAATCTGGGCCTACAGAACCACACCCCGATCATCCACTAGCGAAACGCCATTCAAACTGACTTATGGCATGGATGCAATAATTCCAATGGAGGTTGGGTCCCCAAGTTACCGGGTAAGCCAAGACCTCAACCACACCATCAATAACGCCAACGTAAGGATATGCCTTGACGTGCTAGAAAAATAAAGAGAATAAGCGGCAGCCACAACTGAAGCACATCGACAAAGAATAACTCGATACCACTATCGGTGACATCGAATAGAGCAATTCAGGACGGGTGACTGGGTACTCAGAAGAGCAGATATTGGCAAAGGCACCTCAGGAACTGGCAAGTTAGGTCTGAATTGGGAAGGTCCGTACTAGATCTCAGAATGCACAACGAAGGGGGCATACAAACTAAGAGAAAGAGGAGGCAAAGAACTACCAAAGTTTTGGAACTCAGACTCTCTCAGGAAATATTATCAGTAAACTTGTACTTAAACACCCGATATGATTCAATAATAAAGTATTTTCATTTATAAGAATGTCTTTACATGTGATTGGTTAAAAAAAAAGATATATATAAACCTATACATATCTACTCTACTATTTGTACACCCAGGCCCACAAAACCCGAAAACTGAGGGGGAAGTAGCATCAGCAGTCTCTGGACGCTTGGCAGAACCAACAGTAACAGCGGCCTCTTCAGACTCCCTTACAAGAATGGAACTAGCTTTTCGACGGGCGTCCTCCTCCACCGTAAGCTTGGCAAGGTCTACTGGAGTTATCCGGTCTAACGCCCCTAAGTCCAATCTTGAGTCTTGGGAGAGCAAGATCCTCTTGCACTCAGCCCAATATGCCTTGAGAAACCTCTCTAACATGCTTTGATATGCCTTTTTATCATTTGCACGAGATTTCTCAAGCTCCGCCAGCCTCCCCTGGAGCTCAGCTGTAATATCCCGAGTTTTTTTTAAATATTTTTATACTGCATCGGGATATGCAGTGTTAATAATTTTTCTATATATATTTATGATATTTTATGAGTTGTTGTTTGTTTAAAGCTAATTTTAATTATTTTATATTATTTTAAGTACTTTACGTAAAATTTTTTCGAAAATTGTATTTTCGAAAAAATTGACACGTAAATAATTTAATACTATTTATTTTGACTAATTTTATAAATTTGCATGAACTCATATATAATTTTAAAGTGCTAAAATAAACTGTATATATGTGTACTTATTTAAATTAATTAGAGCTTAATTAATTTTCTTAATTTTATTATTTATTTTTTGTATTAATTAATTAATTTTAAGTGTATAAATTATTAAATATATTAAAATATTTATGTCGTGAGTATTATTTGTGCGTGGGAATATATATATACTATAATATAGTGTGGATATATATATATATACATATATACACAAATTTTAATCAAAAAAAAAAATAAAAGTTGCCTTATTTACGATTTTGCCCCTCCTGCATCTTCTTCTTCCCAATGTCATTTTCACCATTTTCAGCCACTTTCAAGCTGGTTTTCTTGCTGTTACCATGCCCCTCAGCCTTCCTCCTCCACCTCCAGCCATTTCCACCACCTGAAACACTCTTTTCCGACGAGTTTTGACCAAATTTTCATCAAGAAGCCAAAAAACCAACTTAGCTCTGATCAAGCACTTTTCGGCCACCAAATTTGATGCTGTTAGTCTCTATCTTCTCCTTGAGCTCTGGTGAGTGTGATTCCAAGCTTTGTTTGACTTGATTTGGTCTAGAATTGCTTAGGTTTCAATTTCTTTAAATCAGGCATTTTGGGTTTTGAATTTTTTTAGCTTCAATTTGATTGATTCATGAAAACAACCTTCACAAAATTTGTTCCTGGAAGCTTAATCTACATGCTGTAATTTTTTTAGAATTTTTGGAATTTATTTTAATTTTTGTGAATTTTTTATTATTTTATTAATATTTTCTAATTTTCGAAAATTAATTAATTAAATTATGAAATTGTGTTTTATAGTGATTATAGAAGTTGAAATGAATTTTATAAATTTCTTTGTAATTTTTGTGAATTTTTATATATTTATTTGGAATTTATTAAGTTTATGTAATTTTGAAAAAAATAAGGTTAATTATGTGTTTATTTGAAATAAATTGGTAATTGAGTATATTTATTGATATTATTGAATTATATGTTGATAAATTAATTTTTTGAGTAATTATTTAATTTTTGGTGAATTTTTGAACATTTATAGTGAATATATATAGGGGTATTTTGGTAATTTTATACTAAATTGGCTAAAAATATAATTAAATTGATTTTAATAATTATTTGAGCTATAAAAATGATTTCTGCAAATTTTTAGTCTTTTTAACTAATTAAAACTATTTTTCATAAATTATTTTCAAATTATATATATTATACGATTTTTCTAAATAAAATGAGTTTTTATCAGTTTTTAATAAGTTTTAGGGTTAATTACGTAATTTGGATTTATAAAATTTTTAGGGAATTTTTTTGAAGTAATAATAGTACATTATGTATATTTTGTGTTATATGGATAAATATGTAATTTTATGCTAATTATAGTTAAATATATATTTTAGTTGGTTTTATTAATATTTAAGAGGTTTAGAGGATTTTTTTTATAAATTAATTGGTATTTTTAATTAAGTAATGTTAATTGTGAATATTGTTTCCAAATATTATATATATATGTATAATATATTATTTTGGTAACAAAAAAAAATGTATATATGGTTATATTTAGCATATTTGGTATAATGATTTTAATTAAGGTATTTGTTGATAGTTATATTAATTATGAATTATATATATACATATTTTAAGAATAATGTATATTATTGGAAATTATGGGTTTTTATATATTTATGTCTAATTAAATTTAAGTAAGTGTCATGTTATACTTTAAATATGATTTTAATGTTTATTTATGAAAGTAAAATTTTCCTAAATTTATTAATTAGAATTGAGTTGTGAACTCGATCGGGCTAATACTGTGTTGGAGAGCCGACCCAAGTGTAGACTGTGTGCGAATTTTTAGAAGTGCATTTTCCATGCAGGAATGGCTCTACCTATGGTAGAGAGATGCCCGTTTTACAGAGGAGATTCTGTCGAAATTTTGATAGATTTTCTTGTAAAACGTGATATCATCAGTAAATTTCTACCGTTAATTAGGTTTTTTCCTGTCTATAGAGTCTTATCTAGTCTTCCTCGAGTCAGTCTAGAATTTCACTATTTCTGTTGATTTTTGATTTTAATTCCATACACATGTTTTTAAAAGAGGTATGTTATTTATTTTCTAGAGAATATCGGAGCGGAAGCTGTTGGATCGAAGCAGACGCGCGGTCGTCAGCCTTCTCGTTCATCTTGTAAGTCAATAGAACGATCTGTGCGTGTGTTTATTTAAAGAATGCATGCGCTCGTATTTTTATTATATTGATTATATGATTTATTTAATTTAATGTTATTATTTAATATATAAACACATTTTACTTATTCAAAAATCGATTTTTGAGAAATTTTAGTAGAACGGGCTACCTAGTGGGCTTCACCAGGACTATGTGCACATGGTAGAGATTGAGAGATGGATCCGTAATATATATGATTGGTGAATGTTAAACTGGGACGGGTGCCTCGATGGAAGCCTTTGCTCTCGGGGACCGCCAGTGATTGTAAAGTTATCAATGGACTGGGATGGGTGCCTCGGTCGATGCCTTTGCTCTCGGGGACCGCCAGTGCCATATATTTGAATTAAGTGAATGACTACGGCTTAGTGCCTCGGTTGATGCCCTTGCTCTAGGGGACCGGTAGTCTAGTTGGAATAAGTGGACCCAGTTGGCCATGTAGATTTTGGGTTTAGGGTTCTACCGAGATTTTTCAAAAGCTATACTTATATATTATAAATTATTTTCACTATAAACACATATAGTTTTCAAAAAGGTTTTCAAACCGTACAGCTCTTTTTATTAGCTTACTCAGTGAGGTCTGATTCCCTCAATTTATTTTTTTTTCAAGAGCTTGGGAGTTCGACCTCAGACTACCTCCACGTCGGGTTTTTTCTTCACCGGCTATTTTATATAGGTCATTGTAAGTTGTACTGTGTGTTAATCTAGGTTGCTGCAGTAGTATATGTACTAAGGATTTGTATGGTTTAAATATAATTGTGTAAACTACGCTTATGTATAAGATTTAAATTCAATTTATAATATGAGATGTTGAAACACATTTTTATTAAGCAGTTGAATTTGTGTATTTTGAGAAAAATAAGTTTGATAATATGTTCTGTTATTAATTAAAGTTTAAAATGTGAATGGTTTTATTTTCTTTTTCCTTTAGGCTTACTACAGGTTTCGGGGGCCTTATGCCTACCCATTCCTTAGTGCCGGTCACGTGCCCTCGGGTTCGGGTCGTGACATCAGCAATCTGAAGATCCTGCTCCTCAATCCTCCTTGTCAGCTAGGCCTGGCTATGTTCAAGCTTAGAAAACTTCTTTTGATTCGCCTCAGCATCAGATTTGGCCTCATCATATCTTGTCTAGCAATGCTCCAGAGCTGCCTTAGTGCTATCCAACTTCTTCTCAAAATCTATAGCTATTGTCCCCACCTCAGTTTCCTTTAAGTTGTACTGGCTCTTCAAGTAAAAGTATTGATCCTTCGCCAGCAACAAGGCCCGAGTCATCTGCCAAAAATAATCAGACAACTTAAACAAAAAGCAAGTACAATAATTGTATCAAGTGGCAGAAACTAGCTTACCTCCAGTGACTGGCCAATCATAGAATCTAGCAACCCATTCGGGCCCTCCTCCGACCAACGCTGCATGTCACCAAGTAACCACAGCGACTCAGCGTACTAGTCCCGTACTTGACTGTTATAGATGCTTGGGGGCTTCATCCTCTTCAATATTCAGCCCCTCATATCTAGACAACTAGATAATCGTGGGCACTGGACATAAATCTCTTCGTCCAACCCCTCTGCATTTGACCCCGGGTCGATCAGCCACCTTTTTCTATGCCGGACCCGCTCCGGCCACTCACTTTCCACTGGTGCTTTGCCCTTGGGGTCGGTGGGAATAGCCTCTGAAGCCGCAGGAGCCTCAGGTTCTGGGGAAGAAGAGATCCGAACCTCCTCCATTGCAACTGGCTCATCTATTAGTGAAATCCCACCAGTAAAATCAAAAAAGTCAACCATCTACAGATGGAAAAATAAGAATAGTCTAAAAAAAAGCTCAAAGCAAAATAAACATACCAAGGGAATGGTCGCGACTCGGACAGACTCTCCACAGATACCTTCGAGACGCATCTTCCACGGATCGAGCTTCGGCGAGTCTGTCAAGATGTAGCTACAAAACTAACTCTGTATCAGGATTAAAAAGTTTCGCTAGATGGGTCACTTTATGACACTTATCTAACCACATCCTCCGAACATCCAAGAAGTCCGATTGATGCTCCACAATGAAAAAATGGTATCTCCACTTCTTGTGGAGATCCAGAAGCTTAACAAAAAGTGTATGGTTGGGTACAGCCGACAGGGAGAACATTAGCTCTCCCTTCTTCCTAGTCAGCCTGTACAAATATCAGAGGAAGTCTAGATCGGGATCCTTACCCTCTTCATGCATCAGCTGGATGAACCCGGTCAGTATCCTATAGCTATTCGGATGAAGCTGACTGGGCGCAATGTTATTCCTATTAAGAAATTCTTTGACAAAAGGATCTAAGGGAAATTTCAGACCCCCCCTCTAACTAGTCAAAATATACTACTAATCTACTTAGCCTAGATAAGGGGGTATGCACTATAAACCTCCTATCTACAGTATGGAGAGCATAATCGGCGGGGATATAGAACCGCCACCGATACCACCCTAACAACTCGCTGTCTACATTGGACACAAGAGGTCAGAACTAATTTCTTCCCGGGGAGCCATAATAAAGAAAGGGAAAACGCAATAGCAGAAAAGGGCAAAAAGAGGAGGAAGAAAAGATGAAAAGAATCACCTGGTCACCTCAAGCAAGAACTATGGCAGGAAGAAATGGAAATAGTGGAGGCAGTAGAAACGCAACAAAAATAAAAGACAAAAAGTGAAAGAAGAAAAATGTGCCAGTCAATAAGCGCAACAGTATTTATAGAGATAAGGAAGGACCTAGAAGCATGCCATTAACTGCCCTCATTATTGCTACGTTCCTCCCTAGGCCACCAAGGGCCTTTTGGGAATAAAATAACCTATTAGACAAGGAGTCGTGATAACAGCGGTACGAGCATTTTGTTTATTGACATACGAAATGACACATCAGTCACATGATTTCAAGAGTTGAAGTAAAACCACCACGTGTTGGCCCACCCACATTTCGACCGGGCCGCTCCATCAAGCAACTCAGGAGGCATTTCAAACATCACTCCTAGCCCATTCCAGGTATCCGAGCATCTAAGTCCAATGACTGAAGTTGGCACCCTTAAGTCGCTTTCGTAGTACTGAGGTTCCGAGCATGTAAACCTCACACTCCTGAGTCGAGCATCTAAGTCTTGAGCATATAAGTTCAGTGACTAAAGCTGGCACCCTCAGGTCACTTCTATAGTACTAAGGTTCTGAGCATGTAAGCCTCACGCCCCTGAGTCGAGCATCTAAGCCCAGTGACTAAAGCTGGTACCCTCAGCTTGCTTCCGTAGTACTGAGGATCCGAGCTCAAAAAGCCTTTCGTCCATGCACCGAGCATCAAAAATTCAGTGACAACTGGTTCCATCTTGTTCCCAAATGGACGGGTTAATCTATTGCGGTGCTCATATGCACTCGGTAGGTACCCCAGCTCCACAGGTTATGGTTCAACAATGACTAACCAAATACTCGACACCAAGCTCTACTCATCATGACTGAGACTGGCCACCTCAGCTCATCTGTGTCTTATAACCCTTATAGGGGCATCTGCATCCTACCTGGATGCGACGGACATAAATATCTAAATACCCCAGGGAGGGGACTCTTGATACTATCTAGAATGTTCCCACCTAATTAGGGGTCCTTTACCCCCTAAATAGGAACACTTGGATCAGGGAGAAGACAGATTCGTCCAAGGAACTACCCCCAAAAGGAATCCTAACCAAAAAAGGAACACTCTCCTACAAAGATTATGATTCACTGTCCCACAAGGAATCCAACTCCTCCCAGGTTTGAGTATTGCTATATATAGAACCCTATACCCCTCACAAGGGGACATCTCATTCTCACACATTCAAGCTATCTTACATTCTCCTTGCTTCTATGCTCTAACTTAGTCATCGAAGTGTTTGTGGGGATCCTCCCCACCTCTCACCTTGTCCTTTGTTCATGCTTTGCAGGATGTCTAGCCCAAGAGTTTCGGAGATTAGTTATCACTTATATTATGGAGTTCAAATTGAAAGGGCTCAAACTCACTACCAGGATCACAAACATCCTTCCTTTTGTAATATCACCAATAAAAAATGTTTAAAAAATAAAACATCTACAGCAATAATGTCTGGACTCAACATTAATAAATATTCTGACTAGATAACTGTCATCAATAGAGTCATTGAAGTTTATAAACCGAGCAACATCATACAGCACTCGGGTCGTGCTTCTAATGCACCAAGATTAAGTCTAGTAACTGAAGCTAACACCCTCAGGTTGCTTCTATAGTACTGAGGTTCGGCACTTGGGTTGCGCTTTTGATGCACTAAGATTAAGTCTAGTGACTGAAGCTAGCACCCTCATGTCGCTTCTATAGTACTGAGGTTCCAAGAATGTAAGCCTCGCGTCCTTGCACCGAGCATCTAAGCCTCGAGCATCTAAGTCCAATGACTGAAGCTGACACTTTCAGGTCGCTTCTATAGTACTAAGGTTCAACAAACGGACCGCGCTTTTAATGCACCAAGCATCAAAACTCCAGTGGTGACTGGTTCCATCATGTTGTTTCCACACTAATGGGTTAATCTTTTACCCCAAAGCATTTTTATTGCAGGTTTTGTGCACTTAAGTCTAGCTAGCACTTCAAACAATGTTCTTATATGATGACTTCAAGACTTGATACTGAGCTTTATCTTTTCTTGTGACTGAGGCTGGCCACCTCAACTCTCCCTTCTATATCAGATACAATGGCATTTTCTATCATTTACATACCCGAATACGTTAAACATAAATATCCGAACAAACTTTCAAAGAGGACTCTTAATATCTTATATTAGTATCCTATTATAATAAGGGTTATATTCCCCCACAAAGGAGGATTACTTGAATAAGAAGAAAGCTTAATAAAGAAGTCTATTTCAATTAGGAAGATTAACTACAAAGGAAGTTTTTTATCTCCTAAACAAAGTAATCCTATAAGATTAAGGAATCATATTTCTAAGAGATTTGAGCAATATCTTCTCCTAAAAATATATCTCGTGACATCTCATGTCATTCATTCTCATTCTCATGTTCTCATTCTCATCATAAAACATCACTAAGACATCATTACATCACTACATCATCCAAGCAATTATTTTGTATTCTCTAATCTATTATACCTATTAGTTTTGTTATATTTTTTTCTCATACAATTATTGACTTAAGATTCGAAGTATTTATGAGAAAAATTTCATCTCTTTATCCGTTTTCTTTGTCCATGTAAATTTTATAAGCAAAATATCAATTTGGAGTTATCACAAAGGAAGGACAAGTTTTCTTTCACAAAAACCGAATTCATCATCATCTTCTTTTTCATTCCAAACCAAGTCAAGGCCGAAACATTATTCCAATTCATGAAGGCAGCTTCTGGCACAGTGTAGGTATGGTTCCGACTCCCGTCTTCCAAATCAATATATACAAGTTGTGCAAAATTGCTTCCAATTCTAAAGAAATGAAAGGCCGAACGTTTTTCTGTATGATAAATATCTTCATTGCTAAAGTCAAGATCATGTAAGATACTGACACAAACAATTTCCCATGAAAGTTGATCTGAGCCAAGTGTTAGAATCTTCTCCTCTGTTGTTATTAACTTTTTGACGGCCATATACAGAAATTAATTTACAGGAAAGGGTGTCCTTGTTGAAATAAAAGTAGATAACATGGTTGCCAGTATAACGAGGAATGGGCAGATCAAGTACCTCAGCAAGAGCAGGATTTCATATTCGATAGCGAGGCTCGCCATTCCTGATGCATCTTTCTACAAATAGGCCATATTCCTCCGTCTTTCATCGTAATTTACTTCGAACCTTTCATCGTAATACTCTGTGGGTCTAACAGAGGAGAAAATGTAGAAGCCATCCCAGTGACGGGCAGTATGGTTAAGCTAATAATACTAGTTGTTAATCTTTATTGCTGACTTCTAAACACAAAATTAATTGATCAATAATACTAGTTGTTATTTTAATTAGTCCCAAAGGCTTGGCTTTATATATTCTATAGTTTTCCTAATGAATTAAGGACTCTCACACTTATTGATTTTGCTTCAAGTCAAAGTAACTTTAAAAACATAATAGGAATTAAGCAGTTAAAAACGAAATCACACAAAAATCTTTCATAATTTTAATTCTTGGCTGCCCTTTATTCTCTTCTTTTTTTAGGAGTTAATGCTAAATTATGAAAAAAACACTTCTCAAATTTTTGGCTTAATAAATTAAAAAATAATTTTTTTTTTATTTTGTTATTTTTTGTTACCATAATTTGTTTGGTTATAATAAGATTAATTTTTAAAATTATTAAATTAGCATTATAATATATATAGTAGTGTTTTAGTTAAAAAAATATTACTGGATAAATATTTGAGTGATTTTAGGTTAAAAATATGTAGTATATAAATATTTTTAGAATTTAAGTAGTATTAAAATATGTATAATAGTGTTTAATACTAAATAAATATATGATAAATATTTTATTTTTAATAAAAATTAAAAATTTTAATGGTTTGACATATTTGATTTTAAAGAAAATATAAAAATAGACATTTATCAAATTTTTAGTTTAATAACTTTATATCTCAATATATATATATATATATACATATTCAATCATTAATTCATTATATACATTTAGAATATCAAATAAATTATAATAAAATATATAACTAAATCTTTAAATTTAAGTGGATTTAGTCATATTATAATTTACAAAGATCATATTATACAGGTAATGTTTTATAAATTTGTAATATCCAAAGTTTTTAAATATTTTTATATTGCATCGGAATATGCAGTGTTAATAATTTTTGTATATATTTATGACATTTTTAAGAGTTTTTATTTGGTTAAAGCTAATTTTAATTATTTTATATTATTTTAAGTACTTTACGTAAAATTTTTCTGAAAATTGTATTTTCGGAAAAATTGACATGTAAATAATTTAATATTAATTATTTTGACTAGTTTTACGAATTTGCATGAACTCATATATAATTTTTAAGTGCTAAATAAAATGTATATTTGTGTATTTATTTAAATTAATTAGAGCTTAATTAATTTTCTTAATTTTATTATTTAAATTTTGTATTAATTAATTAATTAATTTTAAGTGTATAAATTATTAAATATATTAAAATATTTGTGTGGTGAGTATTATTTGTGCTTGGGAATATATATATTACTATAATATAGTGTGGACATATATATATATACAAATATACACAATTTTTAATCAAAATTATAAAGTTTACAAAAAATTACGAAATTGTCATTTTGCCTTCTTCCTTCCTCCCGACCATTTCTTCCTCAACTCCGGCCACTGCAAGTCCATTCCTTCACTGTCACTGTACTTTCTGGTGTGCCACCTTCCCTTCCAGCCAATCCCGATGTCCCAAGCTCTCATTTTCGGCGTTGTTTGGCCGGATTTTCATCAATAGGCCGAAAGTTGCTCCTAACTCCGATCAAGCACTTTCCGATCACCAAATTCAATTCCGTTGGTCTCTATCTTCTCCTTGAGATCTAATGAGTGTGATTCCAAGTTTTGTTTCACTTGATTCGGTCTAGAATTGCTTAGGTTTCAATTTCTTCAGTTCAGCCATTTTGGGTTTCAAATTTTTTTTAGCTTCAATTTGGTTGATTCATGAAAACTTCCTTCACAAAATTTGTTTCTGAAAGCTTAATCTACATGCTGTAATTTTTGTAGAATTTTTGGAATTTATTTTGATTTTTATGAATTTTTTATTATTTTATTAATATTTTCTAATTTTCGAAAATTAATTAATTAAATTATGAAATTATGTTTTATGGTGATTATAGGTGTTGAAATGAATTATAGAAATTTATTTGTAATTTTTTTGAATTTTTATATATTTATTTGGAATTTATTAAGTTTATGTAATTTTGAAAAATAGGATTAATTATGTGTTTAATTGAAATAAATTGGTAAATTGTGTATATTTATTGATATTATTGAATTATATGTTGAGAAAATTAATTTTGAATGATTATATTATTTTTGGTGAATTTTTGGATTTATTTTAGTAAATTTATATATATATGGGTATTTTGATAATTTTACACTAAATTGGCTAAAAATGTAATTAAATTGGTTTTAATAATTATTTGAGCTATAAAAATGATTTCTGCAAATTTTTAGTATTTTTAACTAATTAAAACTATTTTTCATAAATTATTTTCAAATTATATATATATTATATAATTTTTCTAAATAAATGAGTTTTTATCGGTTTTTAATAAGTTTTAGGGTTAATTATATAATTTGGAATAATAAAATGTATTTTTATTATATAAGTGCATTTTCGGTATTTTTTAATTATTCTGTGAATTGTGAACCTCGGTCGGTGAATTGTAGTTTGGAGTCCGACTGAGGGATTGTGGTTGTGAATTTGGTATTATTCCGAAGTGTGTTTTCTTTGCAGAACTGGCTCTACTCTTTGAGTAGAGAGATATTTGTTTTATAGGAGAGGTTCTGTCGGATTTTCGATAGAATTCTCGTAAAACGTGATGTCCGGTCAAATCCCTATTCTAATTTTGTGTCTAAAATTCTAGATCGAGTCTTTAGAATTTCCATTAAATTTATTCCGATTTCATGTTGTCATTTATTTGTCTAGCTGCGCCAAGACTGAGGCCTAATGGATCAGGCCCGCCGAGTTTGTCTTGTGAAGCACTAACATGTGAGTTATTATACTGTATATATATGCATTGCATATAGGATGCATGACTTAAGATTTTTCATTTTCATTATATGTTTAAACGGTAATTTAATTATAATATGATTTGGTATATTTTTGGTTTATTTTTAGTATATCTTGATATATAAATGTTTGTACATTTTCTATATATATTTAATATATCACTGACATATTTAGAGTTTATTTTTGATATATGTATGTTAGATATTTAGGTTTATGTTTGTTATAATTTAATATCTATACATGATTTAAATGTACATCGAACCATAATTATTTTATTAAATGATTAGTATAATTTAGGTTTATTCTTAAATAATTGCATGATGTATTATAATCCTACACTTAAATTATTTTTAAGTTTATTTTTGGTATATTTTTGATTTATTTCCAAATAAATACATGTTTTATTATTAAATTAAACCTAATACATTAGTGGTATATTTAGAGTTTATTTTTGATATATGCATGCTAGATAATTAGGTTTATTTTTAGTATATTTGTGAATATATGTTAAACCTGAACACATATTTAAATGAACAGTTATATATAAATGTTTTATTAAATGATTTGTGTACTTAGGGCATATCTTTTGTATATTTAAGTATATTTTTAAGAAAATGCATGTTATATTATTGTTATACATTTAAATTGTTTTTAACAATATTAATGATTTATCTTTAGTTTATTTAATATTTTATTTGACATATAGATATATATACCCGAAATATACTAGGTATGTTTTAGGTATATTTTTGGTATATGTTTGGTATATATATATATATGGTTGGTTTTACCATTATGAATATGGTTCTATATTAATTATTTTCCGAATGAATGATTTATTCTAAGTGAAGGATATCAATAAAACGTGCTTCCTAGTGGGCAGCACTATGACCGTGTACGTACCAGTGCGAAAGAATAGGGTTGAGTGAGAGTTAATTTTGGGTGATTATAATTGATTTACTTGATTTGACTAAGATTAATGGTATGTTAGATAGTGTGATTGCGAGGCCAATCACACTGACAGTCAAACTGCTGGAGCTCGGTTGACTTAGTGTCTCGGGACCAGTCTACTGTCCATAAGTGGATTGAATGATCTATTGGGTTGATTGAGATGTGAGGTGATAGATAGTGTGATTGCTGGAGCTCGGTTGACCAAGTGTCTCGGGGCCAATTACACTGACAGCCAGAATGCTGGAGCTCGGTCGACTTAGTGTCTCGGGGCCAGTCTACTGTCCAATCTAGAATAAGTATTCTATTTGGAATCAAGTGAGCCTGTATGGCTAGAGTGATGATGGGGTTAATTGGGGTTGTTATTATTAGGGTTTTATGGATCCTTCATGAATTTAATTAAACGTTTTCCTACATTTTGAATATTTATAAAAGCAGAGTTTGGCATTCGTGTGAATTGTGTATATATACATACATATATATAATAATGTCTTATTGTTATGGTTTAGATTGCATGTATATATAGTATAATAATTCATTCAGTGAGGTCTGACCCCCCTTAATTATTTTTTTTCAGGAGATCCTTTATCGTCAGACCTTAGTCGTAGAGTTCCTCGCCGGTGTTCTTCAGTCCCGGCTATTTTGTATAATGTAAAAATTTGAACTTTTGATTTGTATTCT
Source organism: Mallotus nudiflorus (assembly GCA_947683625.1). Taxonomy (NCBI): domain Eukaryota; kingdom Viridiplantae; phylum Streptophyta; class Magnoliopsida; order Malpighiales; family Euphorbiaceae; genus Mallotus; species Mallotus nudiflorus. Next base: position 4,261,449 of record CANTUR010000117.1, on the reverse strand, counting down.
AGAAACTGCAGTAGTTGTGTTATTACGTCTGAGGAGTATTATTTTGTTGTGGATATTTAATATTATGAGAATTTGTATTTGATTACTATACGATGATGTATTCATTGAGAAGGATTTGAAGTATTTATATTATATATTGATTCAAAAATTTTTAATTTTGTCATATTTTTATTTAATTATTGCATGATTTTATTTTCTAAGGCTTGCTACGGGTTCCGGATTCGAAAGAATTCTCGTTCCCTAGCGCCGGTCATGATTCCTAGTTTGGGTCGTGACAAAATTATATATGAATGTTATTACATCTTATACTCTCAGTATTTGGTAATCATAGGAACATCGACTAATTTGGAATCCAAGTCGAATGAACTCATAAGGAGCAAAACTCTTCCGGCATATATTTTTTATATATAAAATTTAAATTTGAACTCAAAACTTTATTTAAAAAATTCAATTTTTTCCCACTTAAATAAAAAAAATATTGGTTATTAATTTGCTTTTTCTAACAAGGTGTGATTAGGCCTGGCCACGGTTCAGGAACCACCGATTCTGATTCCGAAGGTCGGTTCCTGTTATAACCCGATATTTTTAAAAATTATTTAATTAATTTTAGAATATGCAGTGTTAATAAATATTTTAAATTTTTATATATTATGATTATTTTGTGTGTAATTTGATTTTAGTGTTATATATTATCATTTATTTATCTATTGATATTATTATTGTTATTATTTGTGAATAGTATTAAATTATTTTATTTTAAATATTTTATTTTATAGTGATAGATTTAATTTAAAAGTAATTACTTAATTCAAAATATTATTATTATTATATTTTAGATATTTATATATTGATGTATTTTGTCTTTTTCCTAATTATTTAAAAAAAAAACAGGACATTAAATTTTTAGATTTTTCTTCCTTTTCTTCCCTTTCTTTTTCTTTTTCATTTTCCTTTCTTTTCTTTTTTCTTCTTCTTCTTATTCTTCTCTGATTTTTGCCAATGCCACCCACGCCATTGCCAGACCACCACCGAGCTTCGCCAATGCCACCTCTTCCTCTTCCTCTTCCTTTCCCTTCCATCGTCGTTTGCAGCCTTCTTCTTCCAGTTTTTCGACAAGAAACAGAAATGTAGCAACATCAGTAACGTCGGCGTTGATTCCAGCAGTGAGAGCTCGTGTTTCAAGGCTCAATCAACTTCTATTGGTCTAGGCAAGCTCATTCTTAAGTCATTTTACGCTTAAAACGTTCAGTTAGTGAATTATGCTCAATTTTTAGTTTAGGTCAACTTGAGTTTTTTATTTTTTTTAGCTTGATTTTGGATAATTCATGCTTAGTTCCTTTAGAAATGTTGTTGCATTCAGCTAGAGCTACTCAAATATATTTTTGTTTGATTTTTCTGAATTAATTGGATTTTTGGTGTTTTGGTTTTCCTATAAATCACTGTTCCAGTGACCCTCACCAGAAAATTTTTATATTTTTAATAAATTTTTTAATTTATTTGGATTATAGTTTGTGAAAAAAGTATATTAAAATTGTGTTCCGATTATTTGTTACAAATTTTTGAAAGTTTATGTGAAAATTGAATTTTTGGAAAATTTAGTACAAATTAGTAAATTTTATATTTTAATTGAAATTATTGTTAATTAGTGTGTTTTGGATAATTTTTTAATAATAAATAGTATTAAAATAATTTTTTACAAATTTAGTTAATTATTAATAATTTTTGAAATTATATTTAAATAATTGCTTATTTATTATTTTTATGATTAAAATAGATTTTTAACTATTTTTATAATAGATTTGAGTAATTTAAGCAATTAATTGTACTTTATGCTATTTGACTTCAAGTATTTGAAAAATGTAATTTTTACTAATAATATTTAACTCTATTTGAAATTTTATTAAATTATTTTTAATGTTTTTGTTATTTAAATAAATTGTATTGAGGTATTCTATCGTTTTTTATGGATTTTAATGATTTTTTTATATTTATTATTAAATTATTGGCTTTTTGTATATTTTAGTTCTCGGTTGGGCGAATTGTGTAGTCTTGGGCCCAACCCGAGAAGTTATGCATTTGTGGATATTGAAGTGTGTTTGCTTGCAGGATCGTTATACTTTTAGTAAAGAGACATTCGTTTTACAAAGGAGACTTTGCCGAATTTTCGATAGAATTCTCGTAAAACATGACATCGGATCGATCCTGAGTTTTTTATTCTTGGTCGAGTCGTGTCATAAATCAAGTCTTTCTCTAGTATTCCTAGAAATATAAAATTAGGAGTTCGATTCTAATAATATTATTATTTATTTATTTTCTATAGTTGCACCGAGACCGAGACCTACTGGATCAAGTCAGTCTATTTTTTTAGAGGAGCGCACAACTATGAGTTATTATCATATATATGCATTACATGTAGAATACATATTTGTGAGCATCCATATTTTTATAATGTATTTAAATATGATTTATTTTATTAAATGATTATGTATATATTTGATTTATATTTGGTATATATGTTTGGTATATTTTTTTGTATATATATTCGATATATTTTGGTATATATTTTGCATATATTTGGTATATCTTTGGTATACATTTGGTATATATTCGATATATATTTGGTATATTTCTTTAAAAATGTATGCAATCATGTTTAAATTATGCATTTTATTATTTTAATAATTATACGATTTATTCAAATGATAGTAGTAGAACGTGCTATCTAGTGGGCTGCACTAGGATTGTGTGCGTACCAGTGCGTTAGACTTTATGGTTGATATCATGAGATTATTTGATGTGGTAATTGATTAATTGATTACGCAGATTTATAGTGAAAGAGTGGTGTGATTGAGGAAACTTGGTTGACCTTATGTCTCGAAGTCAATCGTAGTAACAGTGAGACTGTGGAAACTCGGTTGATTTAGTGTCACGAAGTCAGTCTACTGTTCAAAAATGGAAAAGATAAATATTTTAAAATTACGTAAGTCTGTTTGCTAATGAGGTTCAATGATCAAGATTGCAAACTATTTAGGATTCTGCTTCGATCCTTCCCCTAAAATAAATTTTTTTACATTTATTATTATATAAAAGTGGATTTTAGCATTTGTGTGAAATACATGTATATATATATTTATACTGATGTTTGACTGTTTATGACTTTAGGTTTTATGTATATATATTATAATAATTCACTTAGTGAGGTATGACTCCCCTCATCATATTTTTTTTAGGATCTACTACATCATACCTTTCTCGTATTAATATTTGTTAGACTCTTTTTTCTTTGGCTGATTTATATAAATATTGAACTGTCATCTTCTTTTATTTTAGTAATAATTGCAGTAGTAGTGTGTTGTATTATTAGAGATATTGTATTTGATTATTGTATAAAGATATTTTTATGATGTTATGATATAAAAATTTATTTTTATATTAAATAAAGTTTTAATTCTGGCGTATTTTTATATTATTATTTGTATGTGTTTTTTTTTATTTTAAAACTTGTTACGAGTTCCGGATTCGAAAAAATTTTCATTCCTTAGCACCGATCATGACTCCCCAATTTGGGTTGTGACAATTTTAATTCTGATTTTGAACCGAGTTTTGGTTTCAGCTCTAAATTTTTGTATTATTTTTTAATTTTATAATTATATTTAAATAATTTAAAATATTATAATAATTTTAAAATAATTTTTAATTTATCCATTATATTGTCTAAACAATAAATGATTGTGATTGACCCTCAAATTGACTTCTTCTTTTTTACGTGAACTTATCATTTGATTTAATGAAAGTAATATAATTATGGAGAAAATAAAAAAAAATTGAAAAAAATTGAGAAAATAATAATAATAAAATAAGTAGTAGTAATAATAGTAATAATAAAAATAAAATAATACTTAGTAGTAGTATGAATTTTAAAGAATAATAATAATAATAATAGTCTATATTTTTTTTTTTTTCCAATTTAAAATCGTAAAGTGTGGTTCGAAATGGAAGCGCTGATTTACGGTTCAAATTGTTTTAAATCGACTTTAAACCAGCCTTTCTCTAATTTCGAGCCTGTTGAGATTCGATATCAGATTTAATCTATATTGAACCAATTTTGACCAAACTGGTTCCAACTTGGTCAGCAATAGGTGTGATAACTTACAGCTTCGTAGTATAACTATTATAACATTTTTACCAAAAAGGCTGAATGAGAATGACAGTTAGATAACGTTGCTGACATGGCAGATGACATATGGCATAGTAATGGATCCGTGGAAAATGTGAAGATGCTGCGTCGTTTTAATGGAAACAAAATCTTGGGGTAAAACATCGTCGTTTTGGCTGAGTGACGTTCCTAACCACAAAAAGAATTGGCAGTTGCTAGCAGCTTCCTTTTGGCGCTATCTGTGTATCAGGCGCTCGTCAAAAAAAATTGTTCAAAATCCCGAGAAGCTGGAAAGCTTCAATTCTCAATTCAATAGATCTATACGCAAAATTCTCCGCTGCTCATTTCAGTTCCAACCTTTGTTTCACGTTAATGGCGCTAACCCAATGCTTGAAACCCACAATCCTGGTAACCTCCACATCCTCCAGTTTCCTGTATCATACTTCATCATTTCCATTTTCACTCAGAACCCACGTCAAATCACATTTCTTTAGCACCATTCCTTCAAGAATTCATGATCTTCAGCACCCATTACCAATCTTGTCAAGAAGATTGTTTCTCCCTGCAGTGTCTGGTATCTGGGATGCCTTAACAGGTGGCAACAATAATGCCCGTGAAGCCGTTTTAGCTGTTAGACGTGGGATGCTTCTCTTTAGACAGGTGATTTTAGATTGAATTGATTATTTGAGTTGAATTCTTGCATTACTTTTACACATCCCCCACAAACAAGGGGTTGTGTTTTTGACTTCTAGTCGTTTGATAATATGATGTTTTGTTGTTGTTGTTGTTCAGGGTGATGTTTTGGGGTCTTTAGTGGAATTCGATAAGGCAATGGAGTTGGATCCTCGTCAAAAGGCTTGTAGGTTTCTAAACATTTGATTTTCTGTTTTTATGGTTTGTTGAGAATGCTGGTTTTTCACGTGTATAATGATGAGACTGTGTGGTGCTTGAAACTTAGATCTTTGGCAAAGGGGCTTATCACTTTACTATCTTGATAGGTACTCGTTCTTGGTTACTTTTCCTTTGTGTTATGCCAAGTTTTGTTGCTAAGAAAATTAACATAGAAAAGCACTTAAATTTACTTGTAAATTGAAATGCATGGAAAATTTTGATGTAGTTGGTTGGTTTTTTGAATTGTGTTTATCTCAAGGGAAATGTTTGTTTTTCCTTTTTTCTAGAAAAAGTTAAATTTTTTATTGGCAAATAAATGTGAAACAAATTGTTTAGTTCTTTGAGTTGGTAATGGTTTTGAAGAGAATAAAAATGGCATTTCCTAGTTTTGAAGAAGGAGCAGAGCAATTTCAATTAGATGTTGCGCAAAACCCAAATGATACAGAGGAATCTATATGGTGCTTTCTCTGTGAAGCTCAATTGTATGGAGTTGATGAGGCAAGGAAGCGATTCCTTGAGGTATGTTGGTCAAAATAAGGATATAGCTGTTTAATCATGGAAATGATAAGGGCAATGGCTGATGATGATAATGGAAGCTTTGTTAAAAAAGACTTGAATGTTGTGTCACCTAATCATCTGCTAATGGAAGCTCCCTAAGGCAGAACATTTGGCATGATACCAACAAAGAGGCAATGCATAGATTTGTAGTCTTTTGGCATGTTATCAAGACTGAGCACAAATTCCCTTAGCATTTTGGGTTGAATTCATACAAATTCCATCCATTCATATGCTTTACAAGTGAATGGATTGACTTTTCAATTATTTTTTATGCGTGTGCAGGTTGGCAGAGATCCACGACCTGTCATGCAGGAAGCTTATAGCATGTTTAGAGATGGTGGTGTTCCGGAAAAGGTTAATGTGATTATCTAACTTCAAAAATGTACCTTTTTTGGGTAGAAATCATCAAGGTTCTGCAGTCAGTTGGATGGTCTTCAACTCTCATCTTCTGATCATTCTCATATCCTTCACCCAATGTGCATTCATCTCATTTCCAGATAAGGTTCAAGAGCGCTTTTCAAATCTGTTGAGGATTTTTTTTGTGTTGGAAAATGAAACACGGACAATTTTGATGTACGGAAAATAATCATTTCATTCATAAATTGTTTGCTGATGCTAGGTCATTCATGAGGAAGAAAAAATCAAGTTCCTTGGATTTTTTATTGGTTGTTTTTATTGTGCATTTAATTTTATACATTTTCATTTGGCTCAAGGAATTTGCATTTGGCTAATACAATTGATTGTTTTGTCCAGCTTGTCAATGCATTTTCAAATGGCCGGGAGAACGAGTATTTTTATGCTTCTTTATATGCTGGACTATACCATGAATCTCAGGTCTGTTCTCATCCTCCTAATATTGTTCTCTCTCTTTCTTGGGTCCATTTCAAGCATTTGTATGTCTAACTATTGACTGTTCAAAGAAAACAAGTCTAATTATTGCATGTAAATATGACACCAATATTGACTGCGCTGCACCTTTGCAGAATGACCCAGATGCAGCCAAATTCCATATAGTCGCTGCTTGTAGGTCTCCCTATGGACAAGGGTACAACTTCTGATTTTATCGACATTTCGTTGTACTGTTGTTGTATATAGCATTATTAAGCTAGCTAGCTTTATGCATTGCTCATTTCAGGTCTGATGATTATATGGCTGCTCTTGCCAAGGTCCACTGTCGATGTCGAAACTGGAGCATTGACTGAAAATGTTTTCCTCAACTTGGAAAATACAGTTCTTATTCCACTTGTGTATGATAAGGTAAATTGAATTATGTACATCAGCACTTGTGAATAATGTTTAATACATTTTACTTCATGTATAAACTTGTGTTACCTTGGTAGATTTCAGAATGTTATTTTGTTTTGCAGCATCATATTTCAAAATACTACAAGGGGAAATTAAAAGAATAGACAATTAGCAAGTGTCCTTTGATGCAAATTTGTCAATGTAGAACTCCTGCAGATAAAGCTCTGAAGTATAATTTATTCAGCACCCAAATTCTCAGAATATTCTTTTGGTTGATTCCTTTCTATGCTCTAACTTTTTAGTGGCAATCCTTAAATCACCTTTTTGCATTATGTGCTTGCATCCATAACCAATTAAGACAAACACTATTAATTGACTTATTGCCTCAATGTCTCTATATCATTTATGGATCTTTGTCTGTAGCTCATCTATCCTTGGCAAGATTTCATGGTTATACAACCACATGCATTTAAACAAATAGTAATAAACATAGAATATTTATCTACACTGAATGTGTTACATGATAGATAATCTTATTAAAGTCGTGCACAATTATAATTTACCTATACAATTATTTGCTAATTAAAGAATTGTGTTTAAACTAATGAACAAAAGTACATGAGGGTGTTCTTTTGACAGAAAACTCAATGATTGGTTCTTCTTAGCATATTCTTAGAAGAAAGCACCAAAAGGAGGATATTCTGAAAGTGATTCTGCTCTAAGAGATGCCTTATGCTAATACTCCATTGCTGATTAAGTGCACTACTTTTCCAAATTGACCCTACAAGAAATTGAGGGACATTACAAGGGGATTTTAGTCATATTACCCCTTCAAGTTGGACCAATTTGAAACATATCTAATAATTTATTGACTTTGTAGTCATCAGATTTATCAAGTTTATATGATCAAGAACATCTCCTTTACGGAATTACCATATTTTATTAATAATATTTATAAAAAATGGAAGTTGTTGTGAAATAAGAATTGAATTGCTTACTTTGTTATAGAACTAAACTTGAATTTAATAGTATTTAATTAGAAGAAAAAATATTTTATAGTAGAATGATATTAAAAGAATTTAGAGAGTTTTGAGAGAATTTAATGAACAATAATATTGAAAGAATTTAGAGAGTAATCTATTCTTTTTCTTCTTCTTCTTCACTTTCTCATTAATAAATTTCAATCCCTTTATATAGAGATTTTCTTTTCACTATTGAGTATTATTCATTCACAAGCAATATATTGTTCATTCACATTCATAATACTCCCCTTTGAATAACAATATTTTACAACTGTCTCGTTAAAACTTTGCTAAATAAAATCCAGTGGGAAAAACTTTAGCTTAAGGAAAAAGAGTACAGTGCATGATTTTCTCCCCCTCAAGTTAATATGTATAATCTTCCTTCATATAGTATGCAGATGTCGCATTTCAATATCGTGAACGTGCTTTCTAAAGATTGTAGTTGGAAGCGCTTTTGTGAAAAGATCAGCTGAATTCTTGCTAGACTAAATATACTTGATATCTATATGATTGTCTTTTATTAGCTCTTGAGTGTATGAAAAGAATCTTAGAGGTATATGTTTGGTTCTATCACTTTTGATATATCCTTCCCTTAATTGTGCAATGCATGTTGCATTATCTTCATATGAAATTGTTGGACTTTTGTTGACTGGAAAACCACAAGATTCTTCAATATGATGTGTCATTGATCTAAGCCACACACACTCTCTACTTGCTTCATATAGTGCAATAATTTCAGAATGATTTAAAGAAGTAGTGACAAGCGTTTGTTTCTGGGAACGCCAAGAAATTGCAGTTCCATTATTTGTGAACACATAGCCTGTTTGAGATTTTGCTTTATGAGGATCAGATAAATGCCCTGCATCTGCATAACCAATCAATTCTTGTTTTGAATTGTTAGAATAAAATAAACCCAAATCAACATTTCCTCGAAGGTATCGAAGTATATGTTTGACCCCTTTCCAATGCCTTTTTGTTGGAGCTGAACTGAACCTTGCTAATAAATTGACTGCAAAAGAAATGTCAGGTCTAGTACAATTAGCAAGATACATTAGAGCTCCAATGGCACTGAGATATGGAAATTCAGGACCAAGAATTTCTTCATTTTCTTCACAAGGTCGAAATGGATCAGTCTCAATATTGAGTGATCTGACGACCATTTGAGTACTTAAAGGATTTGTTTTATCCATATTAAAGCGTTTCAAGATCTTTTCTGTGTAATTTGATTGATGCACGAATATCCCATTGTGCATTTGCTCAATTTGTAAACCAAGGCAATATTTGGTTTTTTCAAGATCTTTCATTTCAAATTCTTCCTTTAAGTATACTGTTGCTTCATGGATCTCATTTTTTGTTCCAATGATATTCAAATCATCAACATATACAGCTATAATCACAAATCCGGATATTGTTTTCTTAATAAAAACGCATGGGCAGATAATATTACTCACATATCCTTTATTAATCAAATAATCGCTTAACGATTATACCACATATGCCAAGACTGTTTTAACCCATATAAAGATCTCTAGAGCTTGATCGAATACATTTCTTTGGGTTTTGTACTTAATGCTTCAGGCATTTTAAATCCTTCAGGGATTTTCATATAAAATGTCAGTATCAAGTGATCCATACAAATAAGCAGTCACAACATCCATAAGACGCATTTCTAATTTCTTAGAAACTACTAGGCTAATCAGATACCTGAACGTAATTGCATCCATAACAGGAGAATACGTTTCATCATAATCAATTTCTGGCCTTTGTGAAAAACCTTGAGCTACAAGTCTAGCTTTATACCTTATTATTTCATTTTTCTCATTTCTCTTTCATACAAAGATCCACTTGTATTTTACAGGTTTCACAGTTTTAGGCATAGGAATAATTGACCCAAAAATATTTCACTTGTTTAGTAAGTCCAATTCAGCATGCATAACATCTTTTCATTTTATCCAATCATGCCTATTTTAACATTCCATGACTGATTTTGGTTCAAGATCATCTTTGTCATTTATAATTTCACATGCAACAGTATATGAAAATGTTTCATGACTTTCTTTATGTTCTATTTCTTCAGGGATATTTTCCTCGCTATCAATATGATTATTTACTCCCTTTCTCTTTCGAGGATTTTTATCCTTAGAACCAATTGGTCTTCCACGCTTCTGGCGTGTTTTAGACTCATGAGTGTCTTTACTCTCAAGTTTTATTTCTAGAATTTCAATACGAGTAGGAGCATTGGCTGCTGGTATATATGATTTAGTCATTCTTTTTGTATCAGTAAATGCATCTGGCAATTGATTTGCAATTGCTTGTAAGTGCACAACCTTTTGCACTTCTAATTCACATTGTTTTGTGTGAGATCCAGATGCAATAATGATGGTTCATTCCATGAAATATCCCTTTTCCCTTCTTTCTCACCTTTTCCTAATGTTGGGAAAACAACCTCATTAAATTGGCAATCAGCAAAACGTGCTGTAAAAACATCACCAGTTAAAGGTTCAAGATATCTAATAATCGAGGGTGTTGCAAACCCAACATAAATTCCCAATCTTCATTGAGGACCCATTTTTGTGCGCTGAGGTGGCGCAATGGGTACATATACTACACAACCAAAAATTCTGAGATGGGAAATATATGGCTCTTGACCAAATGCCAATTGTAGTAGGGAGTATTTATGATATGCATTGGGTCTGATGCGAATTAATAAAGCAGCATGTAGGATTGCATGACCCCAAACTGAAATGGGAAGCTTTGTTCTCATTATTAATGGTCTAGCAATAAGCTGAAGGCGTTTAATTAATGATTCAGCTAAACCATTTTGAGTATGTACATGGGCAACAGGATGCTCAACAATAATCCCAGTAGACATACAATAATCATTGAATGCTTAAGATGTAAATTCACCAGCATTATCAAGTCTTACCCTTTTGATTATATAATTAGGGAATTGTGCTCGTAATTTAATAATTTCAGCAAGCAACCTTGCAAATGCAACATTACGAGTTGACAATAGACAAACATGTGATCATCTATTAGATGCATCAATTAATGCCATAAAATATCTAAATGGTCCACATGGTGGGTGAATTGGCCCACATATATCACCTTGAATTCTTTCAAGAAACATAGGTGATTCATTTTGAATTTTAGATGGTGAAGGTCTCAAGATTAATTTTCCGAGAGAACAAGCTGTACATGACATTTCATTTGATTGAGGAATTCTTTGCCCCTTCAAGGGATGCCCATGTGAATTCTCAATTATCCTTCGCATCATTACTGATCCAGGATGACCTAATCTATCATGCCATAAATTTATTATTGAAGGATCATAAGATTTTTCTTTTACTGCCATATTTGATTCAATTACATGTATATACATGTAATGCAATCCAGTATGGAGTTTTGGCAGTCTTTTCAATACTTGTATTTTTTCTGATTCATAGGAAACTATATATAAATATTTGTTACCATTTATAGTAATGATTTTGGTGAAAACAAAGCTTCATCAATTATAAACTTTGTTCCATTTGGTAACATAAATTTAGCTTTGCTAATTCCTTCAATCAGATCTACAGGACCTGATATTGTTTTTACAACTGCCTTTATGGGCTTTATTTCAAAGAAATAATCTCTATTTTTCAAGATAGTATGTGTAGTACCACTATATGGTATGCAGAGATCTCCAATATTGTCTTTATGTTGAGTACAATCCATATTAAACTTTAAAATAGATACACACAAAATTAATCAATTAAGGTAAAAACATAAAATAATTGTAAAGTAGGACATTTTATTTAATTTAAAAATAACAATAACATATTCTTCAGAATAAAATAAGTAATAACAATATACTTAAAATTACAGATGTCTCAATTTCCATTGTCAGTAAAATAAAAAACATCTAGATGAGTTATATCATTAACATGAGTATGATGCTCATTGAAGTTTATCTCCTTTTCTTTTCCTTTCAATGATGCCTTATAAAGTTGGCAAAGATGTGGTGGTGTTCGACAAACTCGTGACCAGTGTCCTTTACTACCACATCTGAAACACACAGTTTCAAACTTATGTTGAGGCCTTTCTTGAACACCACTGATGACTGATTTTAACTTCTTTTGAGGTTGGGTCTGAGTTTATTGTGGAGTATTATTATATTTATTTCCACGACCACGGCCAAAGAATTGACCTCTTCCACGTCCACGACCTCTACCTCTCCCACGTCCATGGCTATTGTAATTTTTATATCTGGAATAATTTGTAGCATTTGCTTCTGGAAATGCTATTGAGCCAGTGGGACGGGACTGATGATTTTTCATCAAGAGTTCATTATTTTTCTCAGCTACCAGTAGGCATGAAATTAGTTCATAATATTTTTTAAATCTCTACATCCTGTATTGTTGTTGCAGTGTAACATTTGATGCATGAAATGTGGAGTAAGTTTTCTCCAGCATATCCTCGTCTGTGACTGTCTATCTACAGAATTTTAATTGTGATACTATTTTGAACATTGCAGAATTATAGTCACTCACTTTTTTAAAATCTTGAAAGCGTAAAGCTCTCCATTCATCAGTGACTACTGGTAGTATTACATCTCTTTGATGATCATATCTGTCTTTTAGATCCTTCCAAAGAACACTTGGATATTTGACAGTCAAATATTCACATTTTAATCCTTCATCAAGATAACGACGGAGAAAAATTATAGACTTGGCCTTATCTTGCAATGAGGTATTATTATTTTCTTTTATGGTATCAACTAACCCCATTGATTGAAGATGCATTTCTACATCTAAAATCCAAGACATATAATTTTTTCTCGTGATGTCAAGAGCAACGAACTCAAGCTTTGCTAGATTTGTCATTATGATAACTAATAATAAAAAAAATATAACTCAATTAAAATTCATAAATTTGATGACTACTAAAAAAAATTAAACATAATCAGAATTTACTAATTAATTATATCATGAATGAATATTACAAGAAATAATAGCGGTACAAAAAATGATACAATAATACTTAAAATTATATCAAATAGAAAATCATCTTCCATATGAATTATTCCTAAAACTATTATAATAGTCATGATCAAAACACAAATATAAATATACCAAATCATGTTTACAATTTAGAGTAAAGAGAGAAAGAGAATATATATGAATTTGTGTGAATAAATAAAATTTATAACTTGTCTATTTATAATGAAAAATATAGTCGTTTGTTACCATTATATTACCGTTGGTAATATATAGTCGTTAGAATTTTTTTTTTAATATAATATATTGAGAAATAAATTATATAAAGTAAAATTAATAAATAATGTTGATATGATTATTTATAGTAAATGAGTTAACATAATGATATGTATAAATATGGAGCAAAATCGTCCATTAATATAAAATGGGGTATAGCCTTCAATTAACATAAATAATAAAAAAATATAAATATGCATAAATATAAATTGGTAGGAGGCATACCATCCATAAAGTTAGAATCATTTTTAGCAATTTTTGCATCAATTGTGTAGTTAGTAAAATAAAATAAAAAAAATAACAATTAATATAAAGTTAGATTGAAGAAATAAATATAAATATGAATATATATAAATTAGTAGAAGGTATAGTCATCCATGATAATATATAATAAAATAATATATTCATAAATATTAAATTTTAAGAAATATGTATCTTATTGTTTTAATCGAGAGTTTTTCGTGCTGATAACGTGTTGTGAAATAAGAATTGAATTGTTTTCTTTGTTATAGAACTAAACTTGAATTTAGTAGTATTTAATTAGAAGAAAAAATATTTTATAGTAGAATGATATTAAGAGAATTTAGAGAGAGTTTTGAGAGAATTTAGTGAATAATAATATTGAAAAAATTTAGAGAGTAATCTATTTTTTTTCTTCTTTTTCTCCACTTTCTCATTAATGAATTTCAATCCGTTTATATAGAGATTTTCTTTTCACTATTTAAATATTATTCTCTCACAAATAATATATTATTCATTTACAAATAATATATCATTCATTTACATTCATAATAGAATAGAAGTAATTTTTTCAGGCAAGAAAAAATAAGCACTGAAAGTTAGCTGAGTAAACAAAATAGCAAATGGTAACTTCACGCAATTGAAATAAGGAAAGCCAAGTGCATAATAACCCTAAAGCTGACGTCAAATCTTCCACATGTCACCACCAGCAACACGTTCACCAAAATCCCATGTCACAATTTGTTACCAAATCACAAAAGGGTCACCTTTTGAAAAACAGGTAATTTTTTCACTGTCTTAGCAAACCAGCAAAACCACATATAGAATTGCCTCCCTCCGTTTTACATCATTTCTTTGTTTCTTTCTCTGTCTGTGACCAGAAAAGGACGTGCCAACAACGTTTTCCGGCTACTGTCTCAACGGAAGCTTGAGATGTCAGCAGCAAATGAACCGCTCTTGGGAGGCACCACCGCCACCAATGTGCGTTCTGATGCTACTAATGCTAGATTACTGCACCAATCTTATTCCTGAAGACAGTTTCCTGAACTGGGCTGGATTTTCTATGAACTGCCGAAAGCAACTGTTGTTTCTGTTTTTAAACCTGACCCTGGGGATATTAGTCCTATGCTGTTCTCTTATGCCACTGAATTACAGTACAAGCAGGTACAGCAGCAACTAATTCTGTTTTGGTGTTTTTTTAACTTAGTTTATTGCTTTGAAAGTGTATAAGACATGCAAGAATTTGATTCGATTGAATTCTGTTTAGTCGGTTGTCCTATTTGGAAACCTCGTATAAAGTCATGGCTAGAGTTTATTTGTTTTTTCACATTTGATGCCTCTAGTATACAATAACCACATGGCTGAACTCCAGGACCCATAAAGGATAAAAAGGATAAAACTATCTCAGCTTTTTTTTTGTCATACATAAAACTCAATCTCGACACCTTACTTAAGAAAACCCAACTCGAAGCCATTTCAACCAACGGATGTTGTTGGTAGAGTTCATTTATTTTCAGCTTAACAAAAGAAGTCATCTTGAAAGGCATATTGAAAGAAATGAACTCATGCTTCAAATGATATGATTTTGCAAGAAAAAACTAAGTTGCATTGAATCATATGTAGTGTATTTATGATTTTATTTTCCAGAACAATGCCCCCTATGAATGTTGATGAGTGTATTGTCTGTGTTAACAGTTCAAGTGGTGCTTAGTAAAGAAAGCTTCTCAACTTTTGTACTTACATTTTGCTTTAAAGAAACGTGCATTTATTGAGGAATTTCATGGGAAACAAGAGCAGGTTTTTTCCTTTCTCTATTTTCTCGAGCGTTATGTATAATGTTCTGAGTCTTGTCTGATGTGTATTTGCATTGATTAATGCTTCCTTTTGTCTATTTGACCATGAAAGGTTAAGGAATGGCTTCACACATTGGGCATATTAGATCATCATGTAGCAGTTGTTCAGGATGTTGATGAACCTGATGATGGTGCTGTTCCTGTGCATCAGGAAGAAAGTATTAGAAACAGGTCATTGTTTATGTTCTATAACCTCATGCCGTTTGTTGTTTTGCATAAATGAAACAGGTGAACCATCCTTGTAGTTGTAGTTTTGAAAAGAAGTTCTTTTGTTTTGTAGAAATGTTCCATCGGCTGCTGCTTTGCCGATTCTCCGTCCAGTTCTGGGAGGGCAGCAAGCTATTTCAGATAGAGCAAAAGTGGCAATGCAGAACTACCTTAATCATTTTTTAGGAAACATGGACATTGTAAATTCTCGCAAGGTCAGCAGAGATTCACTTATGACAATCTTCTATGTACTTAAATTTTGCAGAAGTAGGGGCTAGAAAAGTTTGAGCTAAAATTGAATCCAGATTTTATAGTCTGCACATGTTTGATGTTTAATTGCTGAGGATTTCTTTGTTACTAGTGCATATTTCCTTAATATTCACACCTACATTTATGACAAGGTGGATTTGGCATGCAGGTCTGCAAATTTCTGGAGGTCTCTAAGTTGTCATTTTCACTTGAATATGGTCAAAAGCTGAAAGAAGGTTATGTGATGGTGACGCATCTATCAAACATTTCACGGACTGATGATAATATAAGATGCTACCCATGTCAATTGTTCGACTGGTGCAATAACAATTGGCAAAAGGTAGTTGTATATCATTTGTTTTGTTCCCAACAAAGTCAAGATGTCATGTCATTTTCCACTTCATCTTTGCACAGGTGTGGGCTGTTTTGAAACCTGGGTTCTTGGCCTTGCTGGAAGATCATTTCAGCACCAAACCATTAGATATTATTGTTTTTGATATTCTACCAACCTCAAATGGGGATGATAAGTCTCAACAATATTTAGCAAGCCAGATGAAGGAACGCAATCCTTTACATTATTCATTTAATGTGAGCTGCTTTATCTCTTTAGCTTGTTTGAACTCTATGTCCACAAGTTTTTTTTAACTGTTCTTTACTCGCTATTTAAATGACTTGTGAATTGTGAAAAGGTTTCTTCTGAAAATCGGAGCATAAGCTTTAGAACTACAAGTACCAGTAAAGTTAAAGACTGGGTCGCTGCAATCAATGATGCTGGTTTAAGGCCTCTTGAGTTTCATCCTCACCGCTTTGGTTCATTTGCTTCTCCAAGGGGCTTAACCGAAGATGGAAGTCAAGCGCAATGGTTTGTAGATGGGCAAGCAGCTTTTGAAGCTATTGCTGCTGCAATAGAGAATGCAAAATCAGAGGTTCACTTTCTTCCAATGTTCACAAATCCATTTTTCTTGTGTGAGAATTTGTGGTAACACCCAGTGATCGAAACTTGCAGATATTTATTACTGGCTGGTGGCTGTGCCCAGAACGTTATTTGAGACGCCCTTTCAATACCCATTCTTTCTCCAGGCTTGATACTTTGCTAGAAGCTAAAGCTAAAGAAGGTGTTCAGGTGCATCCAATGATAAGTTCTTACTGTTCTTTCTAATGTACTCTGTTCTGATTTAGGTGCTTTGGATTGTCTAGATTTCTGCCAAGGACCTCAAATTTGTTTCAAAAGATTTTCAAAGTTTGCTATCACTTTATTAAGAAAATTGTATCTGTGGAAAATTTTCTGTATGATATTGTGGCATCTTATAGCAGTTGCAGATTATTATTGCATAGTCCCAATTATTATTATTCAGTTCTAACTTCTATGCTGTACGACTATGCAGATTTATATTCTTCTATACAAGGAAGTTACTATTGCTTTGAAGATTAACAGTTTGTACAGTAAGAAAAGGCTCCTCAACATTCATGAGAATGTGAGGGTATTGCGCTACCCTAACCATTTTTCATCGGGCATCTATTTATGGTACTTAGTCCTGCTGACTGATTCATTAGCATCATGCTTGAATATGCAGTTGTGGGAATAATTTGAGATCTGCATTTGATTTTTTCAGGTGGGCTTATTGATTTGTTCTGATACATGATGCAGGTCACACGATGAAAAACTTGTAATTGTTGATTTCCGGATTTGCTTTATGGGAGGATTGGATTTATGCTTTGGTCGTTATGATACAGTTGAACACAGAGTTGGTGATTGCCCTCCTCATATATGGCCAGGAAAGGACTATTACAATCCAAGTCCAAGGCTAGTTTTTTTTCCTTCATAAACGTATTTACAAGGCCTACAATAAACTAAATTATTTGCAGTGAACCAATTATGCTAAATTTTATGTAATTACTGGTTCATGAGAAAGAATCAGGTATAGGTTAGCATCACATGTAATGAATCAACTTTAACAATGAAGACACTCATAATTGTATGTCCAGAGAATCAGAACCAAATTCTTGGGAGGACACTATGAAAGATGAACTGCATCTATCGAAGTATCCACGAATGCCTTGGCATGATGTCCATTGTGCTCTTTGGGGACCAGCTTGCCGTGATGCTGCTTGGCACTTTGTTCATCGCTGGAACCATGCTAAGGTCTCCTTTCAACTCTCTTATGACATAATTGACAAAAGATAAAAAAAAAAAAAGATTTTCTGAAATGTTTTTCACTATTATTTAACTTAACAGAAGTACAATATATAGACATCATGAATTGTCAAATCCCTTAATCATAGAGTCTAATATAGTAAGCATAATTAGATCCCATAATCCTAGGCCTATAATAGGAAGAAATACAGCAGTAATTACAGTAAGAATATATACAACAATAATGGAAATTTTATAGAGGTAATCAAGGAATATACAGCTATATGGGAAAAACCAAATAAGGAAATATACAGCTATATAGGAAAAAACTAAATAAGGAAATAAGAGTATATTAATCAAATAAACAGTAGTACACAAAGCTTCACACCAAAAATGAGAAGGAACACAAGACTCAATTAGAAGACTTCGAACAACATCAAGAAGATGGTGATTCTTTCTTTCAGCCACACCGTTTTGTTGTGGAGTGAAAGGAGAAGAATGTTGTGATATGATCCCATGACTTTGAAGAAAAAATTGAAATGCATTTGATATATATTCACCATCTGAATCAGATTGCAAGATTTTGATTTTGGCAAAAAATTGTGTTTCAACTAAAGCAAGAAAGACCTTAAACACACAGAAAACCTCACTTTTAGACCGAAGAAAATATACTCAAGTAAAGTGAGTGAAATCATCGATAAATGTAACAAAGTATTTGTAATTTTCATGAGAAATTACAGGTGCAATGCCCCATACATCAGTATGCACGAGTTCAAAAGGTTTGGTGGTGTGGCTTTTATGCAAGGGAATTTGCTTTTACCAAGTTTGCAAGATGCACAATCAACAATATCACTATTAGAAGAGGCTGAATTTTTATTTTCAAGTAAACCAGATTTAAGCAAGAATCGAAGTACATGAGAATTAGGGTGTCCTAAACGTTTATGCCACATCTGATTATCACATTGAACAGCATTACAAGCAACATAATTTGACACCAAAGAAGGAGATAGAAGCAAAGGAAATAGACGTCCCACTTTAAGTCCCTTCGCGATCATCTTCCCGGACACTTGATCCTGCACAAGACAACCAGAAGTTGAAAATAGAACAGTACATTTGTTGTCAACTAATTGGTCAACAGATATAAGACTAGTGGACATCTTAGGAGACATAAAAACAGTATTTAAAGAGGTTGAAATATCACCAACAGTTGTGATAGGTAAGGAATTACCATCGGCAGTATGAATCCGAAGATCTCCTTTATATTTTCTAATATTATTTAAAGGTGAGGCAGTGTTGGTCATGTGATTGGAAGCACCAAAATCAAAATACCAAGGCTTAGGATTAGAATTTTTGTTACCTGAAAGGCCTAAAGCAAAAAGGGCAGAAACTATCATTTGTTGGACCATTTCAGGAGTAATAGAAGACTGACTAGGACTAAGAGCATTCAAGGAATCAACCGAGACATTGTAGGCAGTTTCATATTTCTTTGGAGGCCGAATGGAACAATCTTTGATGATATACCCTATTTTCTTATAATAATTGCAGAATTTTTTAGTACAATTAGCAGCAATTGTCAATATACTCTTATTTCCTTATTTAGTTTTTTTCCATATAACTGTATATTTTCTTATTTAGTTTTTCCCATATAGTTGTATATTCCTTGATTATCTCTTTAAGATTTCCATTATTGTTGTATATATTCTTGCTGTAATTACTGTTGTATTTCTTCCTATTATAGGCCTAGGATTATGGGATCTAATTATGCTTACTATATTAGACCCTAGGATTAAGGGATTTGACAATTCCTGATGTCTATATATTGTACTTCTGTTAAGTAAAATAATAGTGAAAAACATTTCAGAAAATCTCTTTTTTTTTTATCTTTTGTCATGGTATCAGAGCTTAAACTCTAAGATCATTTCATCTTATGCCTGGTTTCTTGTCTAGCTCCAAGATCTTAGTCTTTTGTTCTTGTTCTTTTCGTGTTGTTATAGTTGAATCATGTCTTTAGAATGATTTGAACATTTTCTTGTTTGATTTAATGGCAAGAACTATTCTGCTTGGGCATTCCAATTTCAGATCTTTGTCAAGGGAAAGGAATTATGGGGTCATATTGATGGGACAGATCCTGCACCTAATAGCGAGAAGGAGATATATATGAAATGGGAGGTGAAGGATGCTCAGATTATGTCTTGGATCCTTGGAAGTGTGGAACCATCCATACTTCTCAATCTCAAGCCTTATAAAACTTCTAGAGAAATGTGGGATTACTTGAAGAAAGTTTACAACCAAAGCAATACAGCACAAAGGTTCTAATTAGAACTCGAGTTGGGTCAACTCAACCAAGGGAGTATGTCAATTCAAGAGTTTTATTCTTCCTTTGGAAATCTTTAAGCTGAGTACGTTGATATTGTGTATGCAAGTGTACCTCCTGAAGGACTCATTGCTATCCAAAGTGTGCATGAGATTAGCAAGCGTGACCAGTTTTTAATGAAGTTGAGAGGGGAGTTTGAAGCAATCAGGTCCAACCTGAAGAACAGAGAACCAGTTCCTTTATTCGATATTTGTGTAGGAGAGCTTCTTAGGGAAGAACAACGGCTTATTACACAAACTGTCTTGGAGCAGAAAGCATAAAATTCTGCTCCAATTCCTGTTGCCTACGTTGCTCAAGGAAGGTTTAAAAGAGGCAGAGATATGACTAATGTCCAGTGCTATAGTTGCAAAGGATTTGGACACATTGCTACTAATTGTACTAAAAAATTCTGCAATTATTGTAAGAAAATAGGGCATATCATCAAAGATTGTTCCATTTGGCCTCCAAAGAAATCTAAAACTGCCTACAATGTCTCAGTTGATTCCTCGAATGCTCCTAGTCCTGGTCAGTCTTCTATTACTCCTGAAATGGTTCAACAAATGATAGTTTCTGCCCTTTCTGCTTTAGGCCTTTCAGGTAACAAAAACTTTAATCCTAAGCCTTAGTATTTTGATTTTAGTGCTTCCAATCACATGACCAACACTGCCTTACCTTTAAATAATATTAGAAAATATAAAGGAGATCTTCGGATTCATATTGCCGATGGTAATTCCTTACCTATCATAACTGTTGGTGATATTTCAGCCTCTTTAAATATTGTTTTTATGTCTCCTAAGCTGTCCACTAGTCTTATATCTGTCGGCCAATTAGTTGACAACAAATGTATTATTCTATTTTCAATTTTTGATTGTCTTGTGCAGGATCAAGTGTTCGGGAAGATGATCGCGAAGGGACCTAAAGTGGGACGTCCATTTCCTTTGCTTCTATCTCCTTTGGTGTCAAATTATGTTGCTTGTAATGTCGTTCAATGTGATAATCAGATGTGACATAAACGTTTAGGACACCCTAATTCTCATGTACTTCGATTCTTGCTTAAATCTGGTTTATTTGGAAATAAAAATTCAGCCTTTTCTAATAGTGATATTGTTGATTGTGCATCTTGCAAAATTGGTAAAAGCAAAACACTTCCTTTTCCCTTGCATAAAAGCCACACCACCAAACCTTTTGAACTCGTGCATACTAATGTATAGGGCATTGCACCTGTAATTTCTCATGAAAATTACAAATACTTTGTTACATTTATCGATGATTTTACTCGCTTTACTTGGGTATATTTTCTTCGGTCTAAAAGTAAGGTTTTCTGTGTGTTTAAGGTCTTTCTTGCTTTAGTTGAAACACAATTTTTTGCCAAAATCAAAATCTTGCAATCTGATTCAGGTGGTGAATATATGTCAAATGCATTTCAATTTTTTCTTCAAAATCATGGGATCATATCACAGCGTTTTTATCCTTTCACTCCACAACAAAACGGTGTGGCTGAAAGAAAGAATCACCATCTTTTTTATGTTGTTCGAACTCTTCTAATTGAGTCTTATGTTCCTTCTCATTTTTGGTGTGAAGCTTTGTCTACTGTTGTTTATTTGATTAATAGATTGCCATCTTCCAACTTGAACAATGACTCTCCTTACTTTCGTTTGTTTGCGCATTTACTAAATTATTCCAATCTTCATATCTTTGGATGTGTTTGCTTTGTTCACCTTCCTGCACATGAGAGACATAAACGTACTACCCAATATGTCAAGTGTGTTTTTTTAGGATATGCCGGAACCCAAAAAGGGTTTCTTTGCTATGATCCTTATGCCCGTCGAACTCGAGTCTCTAGGAATGTCATTTTTTTTTAAAATCAACCCTTCTTTAGCACACAACAGACTTCAAAATTCCCTTCTCTATCTGCTTTACCACATTTTCCTGGATCGCCAACACCAATACAAAGGTTTAAACCTAGTTATGTTTACCATAAACGCACTCCTTCTACATCTGATCCTCTTACAAGTCTAACTGAGGTTCCTTCCCATCTTCCTATGGCATCTAATCCTGTTCTACCCATATCGAATGATTCACCTCCTCTTCGAAGAAGCTTTAAACCTTACAAACCTCCTGAAAGGTATGGTTTTTCAACCCCTGTGGCTATGTCTACGACTTTGTCTTCTATTTTCATTCCCACTTGTTATAAATAGGCTATGGAACATGAGTGTTGGCAACAAGCAATGGAAGCAGAACTTCAAGCACTTGAGGAAAACCATACTTGGGACATTGTTTCTTATCCTCTAAATGTTAAGCCCATTGGTAGTAAGTGGGTCTATACTGTGAAACTCAAATCTGATGGCTCTTTAGATAGATACAAAGCTCGATTGGTTGCTCTTGCCAATAAACAAGAATATGGCCTGGACTATAAAGAAACATTCGCACCAGTTGCTAAGATGACCACAGTGAGAACCATTCTTGCTATTGCATCATCGAACTCTTGGGCTTTACATCATATGGATGTAAAAAATGCCTTCTTGAATGGGGACCTTAAAGAAGAGATTTACATGAAACTTCCACCGAGTATGTCATTGACGGATTCTCATGAAGTTTGTAAGCTAAAACGCTCCTTGTATGGGTTGAAGCAGGCACCTAGAGCCTGGTTTGAGAAGTTTCGCAACACTCTTCTCACCTTCTCTTTCACACAAAGTCAATATGATTCATCACTCTTCTTTCACAAGACAACCACTGGTATGGTCTTTCTCTTAGTCTATGTAGATGATATTATCATCACTGGTAATGATAATGGGTTGATCACTAGGCTTCAAATATGTTGTATAATACATTTCAAATGAAAGATCTTGGACATCTCACATATTTTTTGGGGCTAGAAGTTCACTCTCGAGATCATGGTTTGTTCTTAAATCAACATAAATACATCCAAGATCTTATTGAGCTAACTGGTTTAAAGGATGCTACTGTTGTTGATACACTAATGGAGGTAAATGTGAAATACCGAAAAGATGAAGGCGAGCTTTTTCCTAATCCTTTTTTATATAGGCAACTTGTTGATAGTCTTATTTACCTAATAATTACAAGGCCTGATATCTCATATGTTGTCCATATAGTTAGCAAATTTATGCAATCACCTCAACATCTTCATCTTGCTGTTATTCGTTGCATTATTCGATCCTTAATTGGGTCAACTACTCGTGGGTTATTTTTCCCTACCAAATATGCTCTTCATTTGACTGCGTATAGTGATGCATATTGGGCTGGCTGCCCGGATACTAGGAAGTCTACAACTGGCTGGTGTGTTTTCCTTGGAGATGCCTTAATTTCTTGGAAGTGTAAGAAGCAAGACTGTATCTCTAAATCTTCCACGGAGGCTAAGTATAGAGCTATGTTTGTAGCTTGTTCTGAAATTGTGTGGTTACGTGGTCTTCTTTCAGAACTTGGATTCTCTCAAATTGATCCCACTCCACTTCATGGTGATAATACTAGTGTCATTCAAATAGCTGCGAATCCAGTATATCATGAACGCACAAAGCACATAGAGGTGGACTATCATTACATTAGGGAGGCTTTTACTCGAGGTGTTATCACTCTTCCTCATCTTACTACTGATCTTCAAATAGTTGATGTCTTTACAAAAGCTTTGACACGCCAACGACACAAGTTTCTCAGTAGCAAATTGATGCTGATAGACTTACCCGCATCAATTTGAGGGGGGATGTCAATATACTCTTATTTCCTTATTTAGTTTTTTCCCATATAGCTGTACATTTCCTTATTTAGTTTTTTCCATATAGTTGTATATTCCTTGATTACCTCTCTAAGATTTCTATTATTGTTGTATATATTCTTATTGTAATTACTGATGTATTTCTTCCTATTATAGGCCTAGGATTATGGGATTTAATTATGCTTACTATATTAGACCCTAGGATTAAGGGATTTGATAATTTCTGATGTCTATATATTGTACTTCTGTTAAGTGAAATAATAGTGAAAAACATTTCAGAAAATCTCTTTTTTTTTTTTATCTTTTGTCAGCAATGTGCCCAAATCCTTTGCAACTATAGCACTGAAAATTAGTCATATCTCTGCCTCCTTTAAACCTTCCTTAAGCAGCGTAGGCAACAAGAATTAAAGCAGAATTTTATGCTTTCTGCTCCAAGACAGCTTGTGTAATAAGCCGTTGTTCTTCCCTGAGAAGCTCTCCCATACAAATATCGAATAAAGGAACTGGTTCTCTACTCTTCAGGTTGGACCTAATTGCTTCAAACTCCCCTCTCAACTTCATTAAAAACTGGTCACACTTGCTAATCTCATGCACACTTTGGATAGCAATGAGTCCTTCAGGAGGTACACTTACATACACAATATCAGTGTACTCAGCCCAAAGATTTCCAAAGGAAGAATAAAACTCTTGGATTGACATATTCCCTTGGCTGAGTTGACCCAACTCGAGTTCAAATTAGAACCTTCGTGCTGTATTGCTTTGGTTGTAAATTTTCTTCAAGTAATCCCACATTCCTCTAGAAGTTTTATAAGGCTTAAGATTAAGAAGTATGGATGGTTCCACACTTCCATGGATCCAAGACATAATCTGAGCATCCTTCACCTCCCATTTCACTTATATCTCCTTCTCCTTCTCGCTATTAGGTGCAGGATCTCTCCCATCAATATGACCCCATAATTCCTTTCCCTTAACAAAGATCTGAAATTGGAATGCCCAGGCAGAATAGTTCTTGCCATTAAATCGAACAAGAAAATGTTCAGATCGTTCTAAAGACATGATTCAACCAGAACAAGAAATAAAAAATCAAGTCCAAGAAAACAGAATAAAAGAACAAGAATAAAAGACTGAGATCTTGGAGCTAGACAAGAAATCAGGCGCAAGATGAAATGATTTTAGAGTTTAGGCTCTGATACCATGAAAAAAGATTAAAAAAAAAGAGATTTTCTGAAATATTTGTCACTGTTATTTCACTTAACAGAAGTACAATATATAGATATCAGGAATTATCAAATCCCTTAATCTTGGGGTCTAATATAGTAAGCATAATTAGATCCCATAATCCTAGGCCTATAATAGGAAGAAATACAGCAGTAATTACAGCAACAATAATGGAAATCTTAGAGAGGTAATCAAAGAATATACAGTTATATGAGAAAAACTAAATAAGGAAATATACAGCTATATGGGAAAAAACTAAATAAGGAAATATACAGCTATATAGGAAAAACTAAATAAGGAAAGAAGAGTATATTGACAATAATTTTATTCTGCCTCATAAAATTTAGTTTTTGACATTGGTCATTGTTCCTTAGAGAAGCGAGGCTCCAAATGAGCAGACAATTCCTTTATTAATGCCTCACCACCACATGGTTCTTCCTCATTATATGGGAAAAAGTAAAGAGATAGACATTGAGAGACATAATATGGAAGAAAACGAGACAAGCATTGAAAGGCAGGATTCCTTCTCGCTATCACCAATTGCAAGATGTGCCATTGCTATTGCCTTAGGAAGCTGATGTACCAGTTTCTTATAGTGTGAACCAAACATTAGTTGCCAAGAATAAGAATAGCAATTATCCTGACCAGCCAACTGGCTTCTGTGGAAGTTTCTCATTCTCCTTTCAGAAATCCAAAGTTGAAGGCGTAGCTCCAGATGCACCACCAGAAGGTTGCACTGATGAACTTGATTCTTTTGATAAGAAAAGCAACTCTCAGACATCAGATGAATGCTCAGTAACATCAGAGGAAGATGATCATAATGTGTCTGCTTGTGGACAAGTTGGGCCCCGTACTGCATGCTACTGTCAGGTTAAATACCCCTTCATGTCCCTTCTAATAACTCAGAACGACTTGCAGATTATGATCTTTTCTGCATGCATATATTGCAGTGCAAAAAAGTTCACTTGTGGGGGAAGGATAATATGGCCATAAATGCATATTTGTTTACTATTCTTCCCTTCCTCTTATGTATCTTGTTTTAAATTTTTAATGTCAATCTATGATATATCTTTCTCCCATCATATTGAGGATAAGTATGATTTGTAGGTTATCAGAAGTGTCAGTCAATGGTCTGCTGGAGCTAGCCAAACTGAAGAAAGCATCCATAATGCCTACTGTTCTCTCATTGAAAAAGCACAACATTTTATCTACATAGAGGTTATTGTCAAGATATCTGAGCTATTTTCTACATTAATATTTAGAGTTATTTGACCAGTCTGTAAAATCAATTTTCCAATGTGATTTCTGAAACAACTATTTGTTGGCTTTCTGCTTCTAGAACCAGTTTTTCATATCAGGTCTTTATGAATATGAGATTATACAGAACCGCGTCCTAGATGCATTATATAAGCGTATTTTGCAAGCCCATAAAGAACAGAAGTGTTTCCGAGTCATCATTGTTATACCACTCTTACCAGGCTTCCAGGTTTAACTATCGCTCTTTTTTGTTACAAGCTAATTTTAATGTAGAATAATTGGCCTTTCTCTTATATTTTGATACATAATTGACAGGGAGGTCTAGATGATGGAGGGGCAGCTACAGTTAGAGCTATAATGCATTGGCAGTATTGAACTATTTCCAGAGAAAAGACCTCAATATTGTACAACCTCAATGCATTGCTCGGTCCAAAAACACAGAATTACATTTCATTTTATGGCCTGAGAACATATGGTAGACTTTTCAAGGATGGTCCCGTTGCCACAAGTCAGGTATTATTTTGTATCACACTTCTTCGCACATTCTAAACATTCTGTTGCACGTAAATGATTTGGTTCTAAGCACAGCCAAATTATTGACCAACACCCACAATGCACGTTGGCTCTAAGATGATACTTAGAATCCTTCTTAATTTTCATGCAGGTGTATGTACATAGCAAAGTTATGATAGTAGATGACTGTGTCTCCATGATCGGATCGTCCAATATTAATGATAGGAGTTTGCTTGGATCTAGAGACTCAGGTATTTCATGCATACGATTTTGTCCTTTATGTTTAGTGCACAAGCTTGTAACCGTAAAGCAAAATTTATATGCAGAACTTGATTAATGTTGTTGTCTCAGATAGGGGTGGTTATTGAAGATAAGGAGTTTGTTGACTCGTACATGAATGGAGAGCCTTGGAAAGCTGGAAAATTTACTTATAGTCTACGAAGCTCGTTGTGTTTAGAGCATCTTGGTCTTACTGCAGGAGAGGTCTGTTGTCCTCAGCATATCCCTGAAATTGGTTTTTTAGCTCATGTATAATTTTATAATTAGCAGTTGCCACTATTCTTCCTTTCAGATTAGTAAAATCAGTGATCCTGTAGCGGACACAACATATCAAGATTTATGGTTATCCATTGCAAAGGTGAAGATGGAAAGCTATCTTTGAATAAATAGATTACTTACTTCCCAGTGATTTACCTTGGTCTGAAATTATTCTGACAGGAAAATACGACAATCTATCAAAGATGTCTTTGCATGTCTTCCAAATGATTTCATACATTCAAGTTACACTCCAAACATAACATAATGGTTCAATCTTCTTGTGTCTCACTTTCCTGACATGCATTGTCATTGACAACAGAGCTGCTTTGAAACAAAGCATGAACTACTAGAAGGAGAAACTCGGACGCACGACAATTGATCTAGGAATAGCTCCTGTGAAGCTAGAATATCATGAGAATGGAGAAACCAAGGAGATAGACCCAATGGACAGACTAAAATCAATAATGGGACATCTTGTTTCCTTCCCCTTGGAGTTCATGCTTCAAGAAGATTTGAGACCAGTGTTCAATGAGAGTGAGTTTTATGCATCTCCTCATGTATTCCATTAAGTTACAACCTTATAAACTGTTAAAGAACAGAAACAGAATGGTTGCGTACGAAGAGAAAGAGCAGACAGACAAAAGAAATTAAAATTATTGATACTACAGAAACATTAACATGCTAACAATGTCTAGAAGAAAAAAAAAGTAAAAAAAAAAAAATTGTTTGTGTATATACATTCTTTTTTGTCCTCAAAGAAATGTAATCCAGAGATTCCAGGCAGTAAATATATTGTGAAAAAATCCTCTGTTGTCAGTCAAGTTAGTAGTTTAGCAGATGTTCAAGGTTTTTTTTTCATGAACGTGCCTTAGTGGCATGGATATGGTGATGATCTGTGAGTTAATTTTTGATTTCTACTTGTTTTTATGGCTAAAATCGGTAAGGGGTGGTCATGTGTCAAGAAGAATTGAGACCAATGATGAATGAGAGTTGGTTTTATGCCTCTTCTCATAAACCCATAAATGATATGGATTTACTTCAGGGGCCCAACCAAAAATCCTTATGGTGTCAGGAGTAATATGAAAATCATTCATTCTATGTTTGTGTTATTAATCAGTCGGCTGCTCAATGCATACATTAACTAGCTATAAGATAATATGGCGCATTGGAATGAAATTAACACTTTCTTATAACTACATTGGGAATTTTAAGGGAAATTAAATCTTCTAATCACTATTTGCTGTACTAAGAGATTGAATTTGTTGAGACAAGTGAGGGTTGAAGAAAAGGCAAATAGCTGATATATCATCCATTGCAATCCCCTTTCTTTTGCGTTTCCATGCATGCACTGCACACTCAACCAAACGCTTAGCTGCCTTGGCCCTGTCTGGTGCCGATGATACGATTTCTACTGCTTCTTGGTTAGAAATGACGTCCCATACCTAAGCAATAATGGAAATGCATTAATGTAGGTGATAATGAATGGAAATTTATCATGCTTCCTTAATAATTTGATCAAGCTTTTACATTGATGCACTGTACATACCCCATCAGTTGCCAGCACGACAAATTGGTCGCTGCTGGTTATATGCCTTTGTGTCACTTCAGGAACAGAAATAAGTCCAAAATCCTTCACACAGTAATCCCCGAAGGCTCTCGACATTGCCAGTCCGGGTGATTCCTGATCTGGCAGCCAAATTCTGTGCACCCCTGGCTCATCATCTAAACAAAACACCCGTCCATTGGACTGACATATCCGCTCGGCCTCCTCTGCCAAAAAGATCAAGATTACTGTAAGAATCACAAGTTTTCTTCTTTAATTTTCTGTGGAAAGAATGAAGAAGGTGAGGAACTAACGAGGTAAATTGGGCTTGAAATCAATAGTAAGTTGAACTGGCACCAAGTTTCCATCGTCTAAAGTGGTAGCCAATACAGCACGAGAGTCCCCAATGTTTGCAACATAAATGAGTTCACCCTAGACAAACAAAAGTTACAACATTGTTACTGTGAATAGAACTTGACCATGCACTAATTTTGTGTGAGACAGTGATAAAAGAGAACATCAGGTCATATTTTGCAGACAGCCAAGAAATCCTCAAAAGGGCTTTGATTGTGTCCAAAATAAGATCCTAAAATAACATTTAGCTTACTTGTCTGACAATAGTCAAGGCAGTTGTTCCGCTGTGGTATGTAT
This sequence comes from Mallotus nudiflorus, assembly GCA_947683625.1. Taxonomy (NCBI): domain Eukaryota; kingdom Viridiplantae; phylum Streptophyta; class Magnoliopsida; order Malpighiales; family Euphorbiaceae; genus Mallotus; species Mallotus nudiflorus. The sequence continues at coordinate 4,231,837 of CANTUR010000117.1, read as the reverse complement.
CAATCTTTCGAAGCTGCTCTAGCTCCTGATCAACCGCGGCGCAAGTCTTTATATAGGAATGCTTCCAAATATGGAATTTTTCATGCTTTTTATCTGATTCCAGGTCAATATCTGGATCGAGTGAGTTACAAGCAAGAGTCTCCTGCCAATTACAGAGAAGAGATGATGGCAACCATTCTCGGACTTTCTTTGCTACAAAATGGCCCCAGGGACCATGTCCATCAAATATCCCACAAAATATCATGTCTTCTTGGCATCCAAATTCCTATTTTCATGTTAATAAGAACAACATCATTCCTTAGGAAAATGCATTTGAAATCACAGAGTCAGTAAACAAGAAAATGCATGCATCTAAACAATGATTACCCTCAAAGGAAGCATGGAAAAGAAAACCATCAAAGGAAGCAACGAAAAGAAATTAAAAAACTAGCACCCATTACTCATATAGTTGCGAACATTTTAACTCTTACCTCCCATACAATGAAGCAATCCTGATTTACTCCTTTCTCACCTCTCCTTGAAAAAACTGATGCAAAATTCTTGGAACCATCAACATTTACACAGCCAGAAGATCGCAATATCATGTCATTCTTCTTTGCTTCCTTAGCCATTGCATCTGCAGCTTCTCTACCATCACCATTTTCATAGTTCTTCGATTTTCTTATTGAAAGCGACCTTGCCAATCCATTGAACATGGAGGATAGGTGCCCCATTGCCAATGTTACAATTCAAACCGACACCGGCCACCAAAATATGACAAGGTACTACTCTTTTGTAGATTCAAATACCTAAACATTCACACATAAATAATAACCACATAAATACAGTGCAAAAATGACAGAAAAAAGGGAGCTTTAAAATAAAATATCTAAAGAAATGAAGCCTAGTTGCAGTTTTTTACTAAAAATATTCTTGCGTAAGAACCAAAACCGTGGTTAAGGTACATGGGATTGATACAGCAATTGAAACAAAAGACATCATCATCTGACTCAGAAAGCTAAGAATCTTGAAATTTAATAAGAGTAAAAACAAAAAAATGTAAATCTGAAGTGCATCACAGTGAATATTCAAAGCTGACATGGAATTCCATCATGCATCCAGAATTTTGTAAAAAGGCCAAGAGAAAAAGAACAATCAGTTAAAAAATTAAAAATATTAACACCCCATGCCTACAGGTATTATTAGGCTTTTCTGGCAGCTCCATTACTGTTCTTGTTTGGTTGCAGAGAAAATGTGACTGGAATAGTAGACACTGAATGCATCACTTATATACCATTGGCAGCCACTGAAAAATCTGAAAAAATAAAGACCAAAACATACCTACGACAACAAATTGGCTTGGTTGTATTGAAATGAGATTGTCAATCTACAGGAAAATCAAAATTTTTTTTTCTCAATCCTTTTTAACATTTACTAATCAACCAAACAATGGCTCACCCTTTGGTTATTTTCAAAGAAATCAATGAACAGATGGGGCAAACAGGATTTGAACTCAACTCAATCTTCAAAAGAAAAAAACAAAGATTATGAATTCAGCTAAGAAAACAATGGTCATATCTAGCTTAATTACCACAGAAAGAAAACAGCGGAATCTAAAAACATTTTACTCAAAAATGGTTGGCACATTTTTTTTCTTCAGATGAAATCATAAGCTGTGTATCACAAACCCCTAGAAAAGGAGGAAAAAAAAAACAGCTATAACTCCCCTGACAATTAAAACGAAACCATGTCAAGAACAAGAACAAAACAAGACCTTTGAGGCAAGCAAGACTATATTATACAGAAGAAGAATCAGAGGATCAAGAACCTAACGAATTTGCATGGAAGATGACATCATCGGCCAGAGCTTGAAGCAAAAAGATGAGCTGAGACTTCGAGAGAGAGCGAGAATGGAGCTAAATCACAATCCATAATGAGACAGAGAAGTGAAGAAGGCGTTTCTCTTTAAACTTTTTGTTGTTGGGTTGTGATCAAAATTTCTCTCTTTTATCTCTAATCTTTGGATTTGGAGAAGATAACAAGGAAAATATAAATAAAGTTTCTTTCTTTTACATGCACAATTGCATATAAAAACTGTTTCTGCCTTGTAAAGTATCTTCTCAACTAAAAAGTTTCTACCTTTTTTTTCTCTCTTTTTTTCTGGTTTAAAAGCCACCAGTTGTTGCATATGTGTTTTCTTCTTCTTCTCCTTCCTCTCTTCTTTTTCTATGTATAAACAGTAGCTTCATGGCTCGTAGATACTGTGATTTTTATAATTCTTTACGTGTTACTGTTTGAGGTCTGTATGTACAGGCCATACATGAGCTGTTCTGATGGTAAAACATGGAGTTCTACCTATCATTTTTGTCCCATTTTTTGGTCAACTGTGTGGTGAGCCAAAAATTATTTGATTTTCTTAAGATAATTATAAATTGCTCAAAAATTTGCTTATAATTTGAGTGATATTTCATGTATGTTTCGCTAATTAAATATATAATTCATAATTTAATTAATATATATATTTCATAATTGTTACAAGTATCGCATATATATTAATTTAAATATAATTATAAAGATGATAAAAAAAATTTAAGAACTAATTTAATGAGATCATAATATAATAACTTGAACTCAATAAATTATTTAAGTAGAAACAGTTCTATGAGCTTATTTCAATAGTTATTGATAAATTAAATATATATTTTATACCATAAAAAATTAAGAAAAAAATTGTATTTCAATTGTTTATTCAAACTTATAATAAAAATTGCATAGCTTGCTAATTGGTTTATGAAAAATTATTGATATATATGAAATTATAGGGCAGGTAATGCATTGAATATGAAAGTGATTTAAGTTGACTTATAGGATTAATAGTTTATATGTTCTTCATTAATTGTCACTTAAATTCCATACATACTTAAGACATTATAATTCCTTTGAATTGTCCAACTACATTATCATTGTTAGACCAAAGCTTTTTATTTAAATTAGGAATTAATACATAAGTAATTTCTTAAATTTGATATTTTTTTATTAATTTATTCCTTCAATATATAAATTAATCACTTAAATGTCTCACCTCATAGAAACTACAATTTATTAATAATTTTAGCACTATATGAAGTATTTAAATAGCATTTTTATAAATTGAAACAAGAATATTTAAAAAATATTTATATTTTTATTAAATTAAAATGTTAAAATAATTAATTTATAAATTGAAGTAACTGTTAAAAATATCATAGATATATTAATTCTTTAATTTAATTTTAAACATGTGAAAAATCACTGTTTATTGGTAGAAATAAAGTATTAAATGAAAATCTCTTCTCTAGGTGAAATATAATTGGATTGTTAAATAGCTTGAAAAAAAAAAAAGACCTTTGGTGCCCTACAACATGACACATTCCACAAAATTTGGTCTCAAAAGAACTGCTTTGACCATGTCAGTTCCTTCAGGATACCAACCGATTTTCTAAACTATTTGTTCAAACAAAAAATTTCTAAACTATATTCTATATATAGTATTAAACAAATTAATTAAACTCATTTGTTTATACATAAAACCAACCATAATTACTAAATACAATGTTGTGTGCCCTCTTTCTTGTGCCAACCAAAATCTTATTTTATTTTTAATAAAAAAATTTAAAAAATATAGTTTATTACCGTTAATTATTAGGTTAGTAAAATAAAAGATATTTAATTCTAACTATAAATATTTTTTTTGGAACAACATTTTAATTATAAATATAGGATATTATAAATCTGGTTTAAGCTTCATTGCAGTTAAAAATATAAATTAAAATATATATATATATATATATATATATATATATATATATATATATATATATATATATATATATATATATATATTAAAAGAAGAATAGGGATTAATCAAATGTGGTATAAATTATTAGATATTTTGAATTAATAATTCATGATATTGATTATATAGTTTTTCTCTCGTAACAGCTTTGAACCTAACACATGGCCATATATTAGCCACTAGCTTCTCTTATGGACCAACACCATCTACTTTGAATTTATAACACAATCAAGAATTTCTAACAAATAATATTAACTAAACATTCAGCTGATAGTGATATTATATGTGATTATTTTATATTGTGTTCTTAATCATTTCCCCTTCAAGAATGCTCTTTACAATAACCCATATATTGATACCCATATTTTAAAAAAAAAAAAGAGTATAAACGTTTTAATTATTAAATTGAAAATAATTATTTTGTTATTTTTATATCACATGATAACAATGATAATTATGTATAATTTTATGTTAGGAAGGACTAATATATGCAAGGTATGTATTGTTTTATTTTGTTTATAACAGCATATAGTTGACAGTATCAATTGTTATTATTATATTTTATGGAGAAAAACATTGTTTTGTAGTGCTTGTGAAAGGCAATAATTTTTTTTATATGATCAAAGATATTACGGGATACAGTTCAAAATATATATTTACACATATTACGGGAAGAATTATATGTTAAATAATATCAATTTTTGGATTATTTTATAAATTTTTTTTCTTACATTGGTTTTATATATCTTATAATTTTTTTTTTTTGAATTGCTTCTTAAGAAAACGAAATTCTAAACTAATTAACATAAAAGAGAGCAATTTTTATTGCGTAATTGTATTATTAGATTGTTTAGATAAAAATGATTTAAATTTAATTTTTTTCTCATCATGTACTGGTCTATTTTGAGTCTCTTCATTGTTCTGAAAAAAAATTGCTGCTACTGAAAATATGCATTCCCTCTCGTCTCTAGGGACCTCCTGTTACTGCTACTGTTTTTCTTCTTCGCTTGCTCTCTTTGAAAGGTTAATTTTCAGCCATTTTTTATTAGAAATTGATCTTTCTTTTTTGTTTTGGCCTTTACTTTGTACATTTACTACTTATTTTCTTCTTGCAGCTCATCTTTATGATGATTGATTTTGTTTTCCTTCCATGGAGGTTTTTGAGTTTGTGTTCTTATTGGAATTGAAGCCTGGTATTCTTATCAGAGTTATCCTCATGCAGTTCAAGAAAGAATGTATCATTTGATTGATCATGTGCAGCGGATTGTGTAGATTACTCCTTCTTCAGAATATTTGAAGTTAAGCTCGGATACAAGTTATCCTCAAATGATAATGTTATGACGGTGCTCGTTCAGGATTATGCTGGCGATTGGTGCAGTGGTTTTTGACTTTCTCTTAGAACTTGTTCAGCACTTATTGAAGATGAAGCAACCCTTTTTGCTGATGTGCCTTAGACTAAAGTTAAAAGTATTCGGATAGCTATTTTCGATTATAATGCGTTACTAACTCTGAGCCTTTATTTGTATTTCTTTTTATCTCTTGCAAGGACACATATTGAGTTGTTACAAATTTTGATGTCAACTTATATAATTTTTGTTGGATTGTTTTTTCCCTTGATCGTTTGCTAAAATTCTTGTAATCTATTTAATGTTTAATGAAATCAATGTTAAAAAAAAAATTAGAAAATTATACCATTAATATGTATTTTAATACAAATTGATCCAAAAAAATATATATAGAACAAGAATATATATATACATATATAAAGGCAATACATTGATAATCAAATCTTCTTTTTTTTTTTTTTTTTGTAGCGTCCCATGTTCAAACATAACTTGTGATACAATCACAGAGCAAATAATTTTGAAGACAGACCAATTAATTTGTTCCTCAAACCAATCATATTATAGGCACTATACAAATGCTAATTAATGAACGACAATTCAAGTCAATATGTCCCAGGAAAAAAAAAATCTTCCACAAAATCTTCAAAGCAAATTTGCAACATGTGGAGCAGAAAATCCAGCAATTATATATATGACAAAGTTAGGTTTTTGTCACCACCTCTCTTTCTTTTTTCCAGGAAGTTCCATGTGTTTTTCTTTTTAAGTTATTATCTCCTTTAGATATGAATTGAAAAAAAAAAAAAGAGATTTTTTAACATCGCAATACCTTTGGCCAAAAAAAAACATAATTCCCACTTCTCATTTCAAATTTTTTTTTAACAACCATTTATATATTACAACCAAACACTCTACATATATTTTCTCATTTCAATTTCATGTGTATGGCATATAATACTAAATATTGGCTCATATTCTAGTGGTATATTTTCTTAAAAATATCTATAAATTAAGGGTTTAACTTTTATTTCCTTCTTCCCCAGTTGACAAATAATTGTATATTATTGAAGTTTCAATTTCCTAATTTTAATAATTTACTTTTTTAATTTTTATAATAAATAAATATATTAATTTTTGAATAATTATCATGTAAATTATGATTTCTGAGTGATACCAATATTTGAATTATTATTTTAAACTTTTCAAAAAATTGTATAATTATTTTATACAATTCAAAATAATTTTATATTAAAATTTAAATTATATGTCTGATATAAATATTTATTATTTCAATTTAAAATTTTATGTGAGTCATGTAAGTAGAGAGATTTTATAATTACTATATTTTTTAAGTGATTTTATTTAACTTTCATTATCATATGATGAAAGTACTTTTTATCATTCAATGGACATTATTGAAAAAGTGAGCTTATAGAAAATATCATGTATTTATTTAAAATTTTAATTAAATTAAATTAATTTTACTATAAATAACAATAATTAGCTGATAATTTAAATGTAATATATGAAACTGTACTAAATTAAAATCCATTTATAAAATTATAATATATCTATTTAAAAATTGAAATATTAAGTTATCTAGATTAAAAAAAAATTAAACACTATTTTATATAGTCGATAAAAATAAGTGATTTTTATAATGAAAAATCTGATATTTAAAAGGTCAGTGATCGTGAGCGGTGAGGACCAAGTGGCCCCATGGCCAACCACAACACGGTGAGTGATTGAACTGTGTTTTATAAGATGGGTGATGATCTGAACCAGTCAGTAAGTTGGGTCCCACGAAGAAGGTGAGTGACCACAGTAACAGGTTAGATCTCCTCACATGTCGGCAACATTATTTAATAATGTTCTAAACTAAAGAATATAGGTTGTTAAACCATTTATTCATTGTTGTTCAAAAAAAAAAAAACACTTAATCATTTTAATTTAAAATAAAATATTTTTAAGAAATATTATGGTTAAATAAATTAAAATATATGATTAGAGGAAAATTTAGAAAAAAAAATTGACTATAAAAATGTTGACATGAGCTTTGAAGAAGATATAACGAGAAAAATTGTAATTTAAATAATTATCTTATTTATATTTACAAAAGATAAGAGTTGCGGTATATGACTTAGTAAAATTTAATTATATTTGGAATCGTGTCAACATTTGTCAAAATTTAAAGATGCATGACATAATTAAATGCTGAGTAGGTTAATAATATAATTTATTTAAAAACATTTATAAGTTAAATGTTTGAATTTTTCTCCTTTTTTCAATTAAAAAATTAATAATATTTCATTTAAAAAAATGATAAAAAGTGCCCTTTTAAGTTTTTTTTTCTTTTGCAGTAAATGAGTATATAATTAAAATATATTAATAGCTAATTTGTAATTGATACTATCATATTAAAAAAAACCCTAACCTTCTCTTTTTCTCTTAACTTTCACTTTTTTTTTAACTGCTCATTTTTCTTAAATAAAAAAAAATATTTTTGACCATTTTTAGCATAAAATCACTTTTTTATACATAATTTTATTGATTTATTTTTTTAAATAAGTGATTATTTCATATAAATTTAAATTTTATTTTATTTTTTTGAATTTCATCATCTTATTATGATGTTTTATTTTCCGTTTTATTACTGTTTTTTTTTATGGACGATTCAGATAAATAAATTATATTCAATCAAATAAAAATAATAAATCAGATTATAACCATTAATATGTTACAAAACTGAAACTATAAGTATTCTAGTTATCATAGTATTATCAAATTTGTAGATTTTGAGTTAATTTATTATTCAATTAATATGAATGTTATTTCATCCTCTATAGCTTTTAGCGAATTCATATATGTGTTTTTATCGATATATTATTAATTTGAATCAATGCAATTTTTTTTTAAATATATATATTAATAGCTAATTTTAAAAAATAATTACTTTTTTAAAATAGAAAAATGGAAAATAAAGATAAACTTTTTAACCTATTCAATTTTTTAAAAAAATTAGCTAATGTGAAAAAAGTAATTACCAACTGATATAGTTTAATTTTCTATCATAAAAGAAGAAGCACGAAGGAATGAAAATTTTAACACTACATTTTACGTTTCAGTATCTATAATTTTTTTATTTTATTTATTATTTTTTTTTTGTCACTTTAACTATTAGAAACATATAATGGGCCTTCACAAATTATGAAATCGGTGGAAATAAATAAATAAATAAAAGAGAGAGGTGAATCGACTCTATGGGTCAGGATATTATGTAGGGACGCCTCTGTGTAAATTTCTGCAAATCAAAAACAGCCACGTGGCAAAAAATTCACATGTGGGGCGGTGCACTGGATAACGACATTTTAAGCTCTCAATTTCAAAGAAAACGTGTGAAAGAAATTTTCCTTTTTATTTTCCTGTTGAAAGGTGTGGACTAAAGAAGACATGCAACTTTTTAACCAATAAATAATGATTGATTGATTGCGTCGATGGTGATAAAATCTGGAGTTCATGATCACGAGAAATCTAGGGTTTTGAATTTTTTGATTAAATGGATATCGACCCAAATCAATGACTATTTGGTCATAATCATAGTGGCATCCTCCAATGGGAATTGCTCAATTTGTCTTTTGGTAATAATTTGAAGTATTTAACACTTCATTGCTTAGTAAAGTTGGCATATTTATATATATGTATATATTATTTGAATATGAAAAAGAAGGAACTTAGCATGATACTTTAATAAGAAGCATATAAAAATTCATGGGGCCAAGCATTATAATACTTAAATAATGTGTTTAGTTAGTAATTATTTTGTAATTTCAACCAATGGTTTGTATTTTTGAGATGGAGGATTCAGAGTCTCTCTTCCTCCATCTCTAAAAATGACCGTTAAAAAAAAATTAATTTATACATTTAAAGTCATCTCTTATTTAGTATAGTAGCTTTATACTTTAGTAGGGAATCGGAACAATTACGATTTAAACTCTTGTCCTTCCTCTTTCATGATACTAACATGATTAACACACTAATCATTTACACCAAGCCAAAATAATTTGTGCATTTAAAAATTAAAGTACAAATATTGGAACGCATTTTGATACATGGCCATAATTTTTCTCATTTTTTTAATTAATACAAATAATTAATTCCTAACATTATAATAAGGATAGAAGAGGAGTGAGAAGTTCAAATCCTACTATTTTCAGATTGAATATCCATACCTTTTGTCACTTGAACTATTCATAAGAGATCGTGTTTTTTCTCATTTTTAGCATCAATATACGAGTAATTTGACCTCTCCTAGTACCTTGGGTTCAAATTTTAACAATAAAATGTTTAAATCTAATTGTATAGAAATCATTTAATTTTAGAAAACACTAAAAAAGGTATCAAAATTTGTGCTTTATCTTCTAATTTTAGTTCTCCTTCATTGTGCTCTAAATTTAGTTTTATATATCTTTCTACTTGGGTTGCTAGTCATCGCTCATCCCTGCCCTTTTGTCTATGTGTCCTTGTTTCTATATAATAATAAATAAAAGCCACTAAATAACCAAAGTCCAAGAAAATGATTATGGTGCAGTAGACGTTGCAAAGCGCACTCATTTCTTTGAGTTACCATTTTCCTAATGAAGCATGCTTCACCGCCATTTAAATTTTGCCTAACAAGACAAGAAGCACAAACGAGGAAAGAGCATAAACACCGCACTCAGCTATAGCATGCCCATCTCATAATGATAATGGTGCAAACATTCATATACTTTGGTGCTTTGTCCATTGTACAACAAAAGAAGAGGTAAAGCTATAGTCCACCAAGAAAGCTATATGGGGAATCTAGTGTGATAAGAAACAGTAAAAGAGTAAGCAAAATTTGAAAATTTACTTTAGCAACTTTCATTGTCAAACTTCAAACATCCATCATGTTGAATTTTTTATGTGGTCAGCTTGGAACTGTCTTAATAGCTGTAGAGACTGATTATAGAGGTTGAGATCAATGCCGTCAACGTTCCTACCCACACGTGCCTGTAAGATTGCCTGAAACAAATATAACAGCATTTTATTTTAAAAATGAATTGAAGAAGAACAAAAGGACTAGTAAATCGAACTCTTACTTCATTATCATGTTGAATAAGGAGTTCACCGATGAACTGGTAGACAGAACCAATTCGAAAGCTAAGGTCCCTCAAGTGCTGGGTGTCAATCTTCAGGATGGAATTTCCATCAGCAATGACAGCTATGGCTGTCTCCACAATATATTCTTGTAGCCTATAGACGAAAGAAAATATTTAATCTCAATATGTTGCAATACAAAGAACAGGGAAAAGTATAATTGTTGGAGTACAAACATAATCAACCAGCAATAGGATATATATGTTGGAACCACTCAGTCTCCAACAGAACATGGTTTGGCAATACAGTCAATGGAAGTTGTTGGGCTGTATCCAGTAGTTTAATCTCACTCTGAGTATAAACCGTGAATAGTAATGAGTGATTTGATACTATGCAGCGTGTTACACCCAGCCATCATCAACACCTTATATCTAGAAAATACATAATGCTAGAACTGCCTTTTGCTCAATATGTAACCTTCTAAAAGACTTGAAAATGTCTAGAATGAAATCAATTCAAGAGATATTATCAATATGACCATATGATGCCAACATCGTATGCCTCAGGCTTTATACAGAGAGTAATTAATCACTTTATAATGTGATGTTATTTTGAACCCATAATTTAATAATAAAATGACTTTTGTAAGGTAAAATGGGATAGGCTCTCAACCGAAACATGAGAAGCTAATAATTCTGGTTGTGGAAAATGACACATGACTGTCTATTACCAGTGGCATGCATGACTACATCTTATAAAATTCTAACCTAACGTTATTAGCTTTTTTGGGCTGCAATTTGATTTATTTCATTTCAAGAAAAATGAAACCAAGGATTCTGAAATTTGCTACTTGATTTTCTTTTCATGGAACACTTCAAAATCTCAGGTCACATACATACACTATTACTTGCATCTAGGCATATGTCATCATCATCATCATCACCACCTCCAGTCCTCCAACACTGGTGCATTGCTCCCAAACCCCTTTTCATCTTCATGCTGAATTCATCTCACCTCATTTCACCTAACCATCACTTTCAGGTACAGATAAAAAATCTCTTAGCTATCACCATCTAAACACAAAGCCCCTCCTTTAAAGCTTCATTCCTAAGACTAAGACACCTTAGAGATATGAAAATAAGAAGCCATAACATTTGTCATTATCACATAACATAAAAATTTTCACTATCACTACAAGCACCATTTCCATTCATTATCCAAATCACTTCTTTTCCATTAAAAAAATTTCACTTTCTACCAATACTAGCCAGTACTCCAAGAACCACAGCTGCAAAATCCAATAAGAGAACAGAAACCCAAAATGGGTACAAGATTTTAAGACCAGTAGTTCTTGTTATCACAAAAAAAAATGAGAAAATCAAACACAAAACACTATCTTTTTGGAGTACCCACCAAACAAAACTTACTTTCCAGTGATTCTAATTGAAGAACCTTGCTTAAAGAAAGGAGATGATGGATGCAAATCTTGCAAAGTCACCAATTCCCCATGTTTAATCGCAGGAACTGCCATTAAAACACACCAATCGCTAGCTTTCCTCCTCCAGAGTCCGAATGCAAGCCAGTGAAATGGCACACTGCCTAATAGTCATATCTCCTTGTAGTTTTGGGCTTCTGTTTTTATATAGAATTGGGCCACTATGGGCCAATAATTTTTCTTTTCAAAAATTCTCTAACTTTTGTGCCAAATAATATTCTTGGAGGTTAGGCACTTTGGTATTGTTTTATATATATATATATATCTTTTATTTTTTTTTTTTTTTAAATATGCATCTTCTTTTGAAAAATCTATCTTGGAAAAAAGTAGAGTAAATATTCTTTTTCAAAAAATCAGTTTGAAAAACCAAAAATAGTAAGCATAAAAACTAAAATTTTTCATTAATCAAATCTCAAATAGCAATATCGAAATAAATTATATAATTTAAATCAAAACTCATATATATTTAACGCTTTAAGTGTGAAATTCCTATCAAATTTATGCATATACTTGAAAGCATATTATCATATTTGCATATTGTAGATAATGAGAAATTGAACTCAAAAATCATTATATTATAAGAAAATCAACGTGATTGCTAATTGCAGGTTATTTTGTTAAATATATATATATATATATATATATATATATATATATATGTTTAAAGATATGAAATATATGCAAATTTGTTTTTAATTATTATTTCTAAATAGATAAGTGGATTAGGTCAATTTTGTTGTCTTGCATGGACAAAATTGGTCTTATTTAAGCAATCAAATATAAAAATTCTTTGGGAAATAAACACATTCCATCTATTTCATTCTTTTAATTTTCTTTAATTTTTTTAATTCCATGACTTTTGAAATGAGTGTAAAATTGTGAATAGTCAAACTCATGATCTTGTATGCTATGAACCATAAATTCCACCAATCAACGCGTCATATTAATATTTATATATATATATATATATATATATATATATATATATTTGCATATGTACCTCATCATCCACTCAAGTAGTTACAGACTTTATCAGGAGTGGACCAATGAGAATTGTCATTGAATGCAAAAGATAAAAGATGTGTGTGGATGTTACTTGTGTTATGTGCTTTCCTGAATTTGTTTGCTTTTTATAATGTTTGTACATATTAGACCATGCAACTTTTGTGAAGATGCCTCCATAATAAATTTATAAAACTTTAGGCACTCGTTGTAATTTCCTTTTTTTTTTTTTTTATCGATTTGATATTTTAATTTATAATTTTACTATTCTAACACTTAAATTAATTTAAAATATAATTTTAAAATCTTTATTAATACATATGACATGAAACAGTAATTCAACATGAGTCATATTTCAATAGTTTAATTGATAAAAAGTTACAAGTAAAAATATCAATCTAACAAAAAGTAACAAATATAAAAGACATTAGATACATTATGTTATTAAATTTGTGTATAATAATGCATTTTAAACAAATTTAAATATTAGAATTACAAAACTATAAATTAAAATATTAAACTTACAAATTATACCAAACACAATTATTATGGCTAACCCTTTATATAATCTCTTGTTTCTCCTACTAACTAACGAAATGTATGCTGTTAAAAAAAACTATTGTTGAGAATCATTATTTATATTTTTTATCATGTGAAGCCCAAGAATCTTTTCGTGCTATAGTTAATAACTACTGATAACTAATGAAGTCATTTCAAAAAATCAGAAAATCATCATATTACATTAGTTATTTAATGCATAACACCCCAAACCATGAACTCAGTCCAAAATTAACACTATAATTTTTTAAAATTCTGAAAAATTACATAAGAATTTTGGACTTCAACGAAAGATCCCATTGGCTGAGAAACCCATATTTTTACTAGGGCCATGTAGAAAAAAACAAATCAGTGGAAAGTCTTGAACGCAGCGCGTAAGTGCCATAAACAACACAGTGTCTGATGTTAACCAAAGACATGGTGATTAAAAACGACAACTTTTCTTTGGCTGCTGTAATGACACGAAAATCATACGCTGCTTCCTCTCCAAAACATGACAATGACGCGCTCTTTCTAAACAGATCAAACGCGTGTTAAAATAAGCGGGGAGAGAGAAAGGACATGTGGTGTGCATATATATGTAACAAAATCGCACTATTCTTCTTGGTTGATAAATTTCTTAGCAATTATAATTTACCAAAAAGAGATTTTTTTATTTTTTAAATTTTATAATGAGATCAAATACTTTTTTTTTTTTTAACAATCATAATTCTAATTCAATTGATTAGAGAAAACATTACATCAATGCAACAAAATCCATATAAAAAAATATACAATGTTCATATAACAAAATATACGATAAATCTATTCAATTTCAATAGCTCATATCTATAAAGAGTCATTTTCTACTTTGAAAACCTATAATTCATAAAGTTGTGTAACTCCAGTAGAAGCAAAGTCGGGTGCAAAAGCAGTCATGGTTGCAAAAGATAATAAAAGAGCTCAAGAGTGAATTTTTGAAAACTCTTCATCTCAATAATGGCTTTAAGAGTGACATTTGTGTTGGAAAGTAAACAAGAGGTAAATGAAGATTAGACATAGCAAGAGAAGTGAGTTTTATCTTTTAAACTTCCTTTCTTTAATTTTTGATGGCTTATTGGCTATAAACCAATATAATCCATCAGCAAAAACACCTTACGAACAAGGCTAACCTTACAACAAGTTATGCTATCAAACATATAATCCATAAAAAGCTTAACAATATTGTAAGTGGTGGAGTTTAGTCGCGCACCCAAGTGTTGGCGACCAGGGCGAGATCGGGGCTCATTAGAAAATACATAATGAGTTTGGAGCCTAAAATAGAGATGGAGTCGTCACCGGGATAAAAATCGAGATACACTGTATAACAACTGGATTCCACAGAGATTTTCAGAAGTCGTCATCAAATATCAGGTTTGGAAATTGGGTATGAATTTTTGAAATGTTCACCTAATCTTGCGGTTGGCCTCCGTGTGTGTTTTGTATTTTATTATATTTGATTATTAAATTATTTTCTTATTAACATGCAAATCACGGTTGGTTTCTAATTTTATATTTTATTCAAAGTTTGCACATTAGTCTCATTTTATGCTTAAATCCCCGACATTCAATCACAAATAAATAAATAAAAATAATTTACAACTATTCATTCCAAATAAAAGGGGAAGAAATTAATGATTACAATTTTTTAGTATAAATAAGCATAAAAATACTAAAAATAAACCATACATAAATAAAAAATAAACTAATTAATTATACAAATTAATACTTCAAAAAAAATAAATAAAGCAAACGTCTAGTGATTAAAATCACCAAATAATTCCTACAACATATACAAGTTAATTCCATACAACAACAACAATAATATTTACAAATCATCAACAAATAATATTCACAAAAATAAATGAAAATAAACTCATAAAATGGTCCACTATATAACACAAAAAAAAAAGAAAATAACATAGAAACAATATTAATCAACATAGGGAGCATGTGTAATCTCACAAAATATAACAAATTAAACAAGGAAATCATGCCAAACATGCAGAATATTGATGGAAAATCAAGGCATAATCAAGCAAGATTCTGTAAAAAGGGCGATGCCTCTTCAAAGAGGCGTTGCCTCATCACAAAGAAGCAACGACGCCTCTATGAAAAGACATCGCCTCTTCAACGGAGGCAGGAACACTCTACATTTCTTAAATTCTAAGAAACACGATGATCAAGCACATAAATGAGAAACGGACGCAAATATACAAGTATCAACAATCATTTAATAAGCCGAGTTTTAAATGTTTTTATATTTTGTCGGGATATACAGTATTAATAAATTTTTAAATATATATTTGATTATTTAATTATTTTGTTAATAATTAATGTTATTTACATTTATTTAAAGTTTTCTACGTAAAAAATTTTTCGAAACTCATTATTTTAGGAAATAATATTTTATTGTTTAATGTTATTTTATTTTATTAAATTATATGGTTCCATGCATAATCATTATTTTGTGTATTAATATACATACATATATATATATATTTATTATCATTAGGGTTATTATATATATGTGTGTGTGTGTGTGTGTGTGTGTGTGTGTGTATATATATGAGTGTGTGTGCAATTAAATGTGTGGTGTGTGAATTTTGTAAAAATATAATAATATATATTATATTATATAGTTTATTAAATATTTATTATAAAGTATTATGTGTATATATACTTATATATATATAACAATATCAAGAAACCCCCCCCCCCCACATCTCTTTCTCTCTCGATCACTCTCTTCCCTCACCCTCACCGTCTGTTTCTTTCGTTCACTAGCCGGCAGAGTGCCTCCCCCACCTGCTTACATCGCCGCCTCCATCAGCTTTCTTCTCTGGCGCTGTTTAGTCCATTTGAAGCCGAAAAACCGCAATTTCTTCTCCTCCTCCGTTCTCCTTCGTCCGGCCACCATTCTTTGTGTTTCCAATGCCGTTGGACTCCTGGAACTTTGAGAAGGAGGAATCCAAGCTTCTTATAGCTTGAAAATGTGATTTGGTAGGGTTTCTAACTTGATCTCATTTTCGGCCATTTTTGGTTTTTTAATTTTTTTTTCGATTATTTTGGTTGATTCATGAAAAACTCCTTCACAAATATTGTTCCCCTTAGATTAATCTACATGTGGTAATTTTTTTGGAATTTTTGGGAATTATTTTTATTTTTGTGAATTTTTTATTATTTTATTAATATTTTCTAATTTTCGAAAATTAATTAAATAAAAGTATGAAATTGTGATTTATGGTGTTTATAGGTGTTAAAATGAATTTTATAATTTTATTTGTAATTTTTTTGAATTTTATATAATTATTTTGAATTTAATTAGTTTATGTAACTTTGGGAAAATTAGGTTAATTATGTGTTTTAGTGAAATTAATTTGTTAATTGAGTATTTATATTGATATTATTGAATTATATGTTGAGAAAATAATTTTTGAGTAATTATATTATTTTTGGTGAATTTTTGAATAATTATAGTGAATTTATATATAGTAGGGGTATTTTGGTAATTTGACACTAAATTGGCTAAAAATATAATTAAATTGGTTTTAATAGTTATTGAGGTATAAAAATGATTTATACAAATTTTTAGTATTTTTAACTAATTAAAACTATTTTTCGTAAATTATTTTCAAATTATATATAATATACTAATTTTTTAAATAAATGAGTTTTTATTTGTTTTTAATATGTCTTAGGGTTAATTGCATAATTTGGAGTTTTAAAATGTATTTTGGTCAATATTTATGAATTTATAAAGAAATATCAATTTTTATAATATTTTATTATAACTAGGGTTTTATTTTATTTATCGGTGAAATAAGTATTTTCAGTATTTTAAATATCTGATTTGCTATATTTTGATTATTCAAGAGTATTTTTGGTATTTATGACATTTAAATGTGTTTTGTGTATATTCTATAAATTGTGGACCTCGTTCGGTGAAATTGTAGTTAGAGTCCGACCGAGGAGTTGTGAATTTTGTTTATTCTCGGAGTGTGTTTTCTGTGCAGGATCGGCCCTACTTTTGTAGAGAGATATCCGTTTTACAGAGGAGACTCTGTCGAAATTTTGATAGATTTCTCGTAAAATGTGACAACCGGTCCAAGTCTAATTATGAATTCTTGATTGAATCTGTCTATAGTAATCCTAAAAGTATAGAGTTAGAAGTTTATTCTGACGGTTATTTTTATTTTATCTTTTTAGCTGCGCCGGGACTGAGGCTTAATGGACCAGACCCATTGAGTCTGTCTCGAGGAGCGCACACCAGTGAGTTATTATACTGTATATATATGCATTGCATATAAGATGCATTACTTAGGGTTTTTCATTCCATTATATGTATTTTTTTTAAGTGATTTAAATTATAATATTTTTGGTATATCTAGGGCTGTATTTTTGTGTATATATGCATGTTATTTTGATATATGCACGTTAAATAATTAGGTTTATATTTAACACATTTTAGTATATACACATGTTTTAAACGTACATTTAATCACAATTATTTTATTAAATGATTGGTATACTTTAGGTATAGTTTCGGTATATCTAAGGTTTATTCTTAAATAATTGCATGCTATATTGTGAACTTACACTCAAATTATTTTTAAGTTTATTTTTGATATATTTTGATATATATTTCCCAAATAAATGCATGTTTTATTATTAATTGAAACCTAAAACAATAGTGGTATACTTAGGGTTTAATTGTGGTATATGCATGCTTGAAAATTAGGTTATTTTGGTAGAATGTGAATATAAGTTAAACCTAAACACATATTTAACTGAATATTTACACATAAATGTTTTATTAAGTAATTTGTGTACCTAGGGCATATCTTTTGTATATTTAGGTATATTTTTAAGAAAATGCATATTATATTATTAATACACACTTAATCGTTTTTAACTATATTGATGGTTACCTTTAGTATATTTCATATTTTATTTGACATTTATATATATACCTGAAATATACTGGGTATATTTTAGGTATATTTTTGGTATATATATATATATATATGGTTGATTTTACTAATAAGAATATTGTTCCATATCAATTATTTTCAAAATGAATGATTTATTTTAAGTGAAGGATATCAATTGAACGTGCTTCCTAGTGGGCAGCACTAGGACCGTGTACATATCGGTGCGATAGATAAGGGTTGAGTGAGAATTAATTGTGGTGATTATAATTGATTTGATTAAAATTAATGGTATGATAGATAGTGTGATTGCGGGGCCAATCACACTGACAGTCAGACTGCTGGAGCTCGATTGACTTAGTGTCTCGGGGCTAGTCTATTGTCTATAGTGGAATGAATGATCTATTGGGTTGATTGAGATATGAGGTGATAAATAGTGTGATTGCAGGGCCAATCACACTGACAGTCAGACTGTTGGAGCTCGGTTGACTTAGTGTCTTGGGGCCAGTCTACTGTCTATAGTGGAATGAATGATCTATTAGGTTGATTGAGATGTGAGGTAATAGATAGTGTGATTGCTAGAGCTCGGTTGACTAAGTGTCTCGGGGCCAATCACACTGACAGCCAGACTGCTGGAGTTCGGTCGACTTAGTGTCTCGGGGCTAGTCTGCTGTCCAGATTGGAATAAGAGTCCTATTTGGAATCAAGTGAGCCTGCATGGCTAGAGTAATGATGGGGTTATTGAGGTTGTTATTATTAGGGTTCTATGGATCCTTCATGAATTTAATTAAATGTTTTCTACATTTAGTACATTTATAAAAGCAGAGTTTGACATTCGTGTGAATTGTGTTTATATACATATATATAATAATGTCTGATTGTTATAGTTTAGATTGCATGTATACATAGTATAATAATTCACTCAGTGAGGTCTGACCCCCCTCAATTATTATTTTTTTCAAGAGATCCTTTATCGTCAGATCTTAGTCGTGGAGTTCCTTGCCGGTGTTCTTCAGTCCCGGCTATTTTATGTAAATGTATATTTTGAACTCTGATTTGTATTCTAGGAACTACAGTAGTTGTGTTATTGAATCAAAAGAGTATTATATTGTTTTGATATTATATACTTTAAAAATTTGTATTTGAACACTGTACGATTATGTATTTATATATGAAAGGATTTGAAGTATTTATTTTATATATTGATTCAAAAAATTTTAATTCTGTCGTATTTTTATTTATTTATTATATGATTTTATTTTTCGAAGGCTTGCTACGGGTTCCGAATTCGAAAGAATTCCCGTTTCCTAGCACCGGTCATCACTCCTAATTTAGGTCGTGAAAAATCAATATTCAATATCTCATGCAACCATGCTTCTCTATAACTTCAAATAAGTAAAATGATTTAAGAAAACACTCAAAAGAATAATAAATCAAGACTTTAATGAAGATAAAGAATTTAAAGCTAAAAAATAGAGAAACTCACTGTCTTTGACGAGCTAATGCTTCTAACTGAACCCTCTGAGCTTGGTTGATGGAGGAGTGACTTTGAATGCAAGTAGGTTCCTTCTTCTTCTCAAAAATCAAGTCTCTTAAGCTTTAAAGTCTCTTAACCTTCAAAGTCCTTTTCTCCTCTTCTATTTCTTTTTTTCTCCGTGTCTTTTTTTTTTTCAGACGTTTTTTCCTTCTTGAATCACCTTACTTTTTTTCTAACAACTAGGCAACCTCCTCAACCTTGCCCTTATATTCCCTTTTAAAGCCCCTCTTATTTTCTCCTTTTTTAAATTTTTAAAAACCCATTTCCACGCTCTCCTATTACCTTTTTTCATTCCCTAGGCCTTTTCTTACCTTTTTTCCTTTTCTTTTATGTCAAAAAATGACCAAATCTTAGTAGGTGGGCTTCCAACCACTACCGTTAATAGCATTTAATGTTGCAGAGAGTGGGTGTGAAGAGGCACCACCTCTTCAATAAGGTGTTGCCTCATCGATGTCTAGCGGTGATCGCCTCTTCACCTAAGCCAGGTCAGGGCCCTTAAGTCAAGAGGCGATGGGCTTAGCTTTTTATTTTGGGTCTGGATATGATATTTGTGGGTTTGACTTAGCGTTTGGGATTTCAGAGTCAATTTTAAAGAAGTCTCGGGCTCCTCTTGCATTTAAAACTCAAATTTTCTTATCATCGGGCTTTCCTTGCAAGCTGATCAAATTGACAATGTCCACAAATATTATTTATTAACAACAAAGTATTACAAATAAACTAAGTTAACCAAAGAATTTGGGTGGTTTTTTTGTTATAAATTAACAAAAGAACACTAAAATCCTTGATACACTGTGAAGACTATATATGAATAGTAGTTAGAGAACAAGGATTTTGAGATCTTTGTATATTTGTAATTTCTTTTATTTTTATAGCTAGTGAAATCTAGTTCGTTGGTATTTGAATTATCACACTAATGATATTGGCAAGATTATGGTGTCCCTTATTCATAAATATTAGTTAACACGCCAATGAGAAACTAATTAAGTGATAACTTATATGTAAAGTTCAAATTCTACCGTTTTCAATTTAAAAGGAGATGATTGTCTATATCTAGGAGTGTGTATTCAGTTGGTTTAGTCAATTTGAGGGCTTTTTTTTATCAAACCAAATTAATCAAATTGAACTAATTCAAAACCGAACCGAACTGAATTAATCCATAAAATCGAACTGAAATAACTAAATTTTTTGAATAAAAATCAAACCGACCAAATAAGTCAAATTTTTATAAATATATATTAAATTTTATTTTTTATTACATTATCATAATATAAAAATAAAAAATAAATTTTGGTTAATTCGTTTAATTAATTTTTTAATCTAAAAAACCAAACCGAATCGAACTAAAAATTCAATTCAATTCAAAAAATAAAAAGTCTTGATTAATTTAACCGAACCGAATTGAGTCGATTCAATTTTCAATTCGGTTGATTCCGACTGAATGTATATTCCTACTATTATATTATATTGTCTATAAATGTTTATATTATATAATCTTTTTTTTCTTTTCCGCTCGTTAATAACTAATAGTTCCGCTCACATTTATAACTAATAGTGGTGAGGTTATGGAGTTACTAACAAGCAATAATATATATTTTGATATTTGCAAGAGTTGTATTCTTTACTAAATATAATTAAAGACTGTCCGAAACAAATCGAGTGAGTTTAATTAAAAATTTAGTGTGCACAATTCAAACAATATACTCTTTCATCCAGCCACTATTTCAAATTTATTTGTTTTGTAACTTCGTTCCCCTGTTTATGGAAAAAAAAAGTTTGGATGGACCGCATTGACCACTAATATATGATTATGAACCTACCAATATTATTATAATACCAAGTAATAATAATTAAAATATTATAATTTTAATTTTGAAATTTAATCTGTATTTATTATTTTTGCAAAATGTGAACTCTAGTTATAAGGGTAATTAAAGCAAAACATATAATAATAATATCACATTTTACATTTTATTCTTTGTCATGTTCGTTGTATATGAACAGTTACGGGCGAAAAATATGTATAAAAAACCTCAGTAGTTTGAAGGCATTGAGAGCCTCAGTTTGGTGATAAAGGAGCTGAAGAAGCTTGGGTCATCGGATCCAACCATCCGAAGTCATCAAAATTTTTCTTGAATTATCATCCCAAAAAGATTGAATGAGATAAATTTATGCCGTGCTAAATGTTAAAATTAATCATGTACTTTGTATTAAGTAAATGATTAAATCAAACATAACTTTAAATATTATTTTCAATTAAATGATACTTTAATTTTTTTTAAATAATAATGATATTTCAATTTTCAATCATAATATATATATATAGTTGTATTAAATAATAATAATTCACAAAATAAATCAGTAAGAATTAATTGAATTTTAAATACCACATGTTTAGTTAAAGAACAAACATACTATATTGAAATTTTGAAATTAAAAAAACAATTAACATTTTCATTTGTTCAAACACTATTATGTGATATTTAATTTATTTTTATTATATTTTACAATATATATATTTAACGTGTATAAATGAACAGATTATATTGCTCATTCGTGTATTTTATTTAATAAATATGCCGTATTTGATTATATAATTTTAACACACCAATTAAACGGACCATATTGAAATTAAATATTATATTAATCGTGTTATAAACGTCTCGACGCGACCAATTCAAATAAGAATCACGAGCCTTAACCTCTTCACCTGAAAGTGATAACATCACCTTAAGTTCCTGAGACATGAGTTAAGCTTTCATTGAGGCATGACACGTGGACATCTAGAACCAGTACTTTACTCAGGTGGACCCCTACATGACGAGACACTTCTCCACTTTGTGTTCCCTATAAATGGCTTTTTGAATATCATAATTAATTTATCGCGATTTATTGCTTCAATTTATCGTATTAATTGACAAAAATTGATAAAAAATGCGAAAAAAAGGGAAAGAGACTAAAACTCTGAAAGTAATCGCGCACTTGAGGAAAGTTATCTAGGTGCCGAGAGTGGATCAAGTGTGGCGCGTGCTTTTAAAGCTCTCTAGTCAAAAGTTTTACACCCAATTGTCCACTTGGCCTTATACTATTACATTTATGCCTAGTTTGATACAGATTGTTTGTAATAATACGGTATTTTAAATTTAAGTTGTAGTATATATTATTATATTAATTTTTATAATTTTTTTAAATTAAATTATTTAAAATTTAATAAACCTTGATTATTAAAAATACAAATAAAAAAATTTATGTACCATTTTTTCTTTCTACAATCATTTACTATATCCCAAAATTAATGTTAAAAAGAAACATAATTTTTAGAATGGGATTTTTAATTTGTCTTTATTATGAATAAGTACTATGTGTTTATTTTTTAGTTAATATTTAACATTATTTATAATTATCTTACCATCACTAAATGTATCATTACTTTAAAAAATAACGTTTGTCAATTTATTTATATATCTCTCTTATTTTATACGAGTTAGTATACTTTTATAAAATTATATGATTTTTTAAAAAAGTGTACTATATCTCTAATCATTATGCATTTTATATAATTAAAAAAAATATTTCTCAATTATTTTATATAAATTAGTACATTTTTTATAAAGTTGCTTTATCACCATTTTATAAAATGGCTATAATTTTATAAAGAAGTGTGTTTTACCTCTCATCGATGTATATTTTATAAAAAAAAAAATTTCACTTGTTTTATAAGCTATTGGAATCGAGGAAGTGAAAAAAAAATTACTTTACGATCTTTTTTATATGTGTAGGTGATGGGTTTTAGCGTGCGTCTAAGTGTTTGGCGATCATGACACTGTGTGGACTCGAGGCTCACTAGAAAATATAATATAGGTATTGGGCCTATTTGGAGATGGAGTCGCCATCCGGATAAAGATTAGGACACACTGTACAGCAACTGGATCCCCGGAGGTTCCCAGAAGCCGTCATCAGAGATCGGGTTTGGAAACTGGATATGAGCATTTGAATGCTCATCCAACCTTGCAGTTGGCCTTCGTTTATGTTTTGTGTTTTATTACCATTTAATTATTTAATTATTTCCTCATTTACCACACGTAATGAAATTGCCTTCGGATAATTGACAAATTTTATAATCAAGTTCGAGTTTGCACATTAGTCTAATTCCATGCCTTTAAATCCCAACACTTAAAAAAAACGCAGTAAATAAAATAAATAATAATTTACAACCATACATTCAAAATTAAAAGGGGAAGAGATTAAGGATTACAATGCTTTTTAACTAAATAAACTAATAATATACATAAAATAAAGTAAACATATACCGAAAATAAACTATTAAAATAACATAAAAGCGGCAATATGCAAGAGGTAACTAGCAAAAGTGACTACTCGATAACAAAAATTTTCAAGTAATTCCCGCAAATAACACACGGTTAGCCCTTCTTTTTAAAAAAAGCGGAATCACATGTAATGATATTTACAAAGAGGTTCTATAAAGAGGTTTTCACATCATAACTAAAGAAACATCAAATAATCAAGATAATCACCACCATACAATTATACAAACATATTTAAGGTCAAAAGAGGACATACCTGAGCGGACATCACGACAAACGTTAATAAAAAAAGAAGCAGGAAGCAGGTTAACTCTGTCAAAGAGGCAGTCGCTTCATTGAAGAGGCGATCGCCTCATTGATGAGGCGACTCCTCATCAACGAGGCTCTTGCAATTTCGAGACAAAAATTGGTAGCATGCGCACAAAAGATAAGCTTCCTAAAAACCTGTCAATGGGCGATCGCCTCATTGACGAGGCGATTGTCTCATTGCGATGAGGCGACGCCTCTGTGAAGAGGCGTCGCCTGACCACCAGACCGGCTTTGATTCTCAAGATGTGTTGACTTCTATTCTAAGTAATCAAAACATATATATACACACTCTACACCCATCATACTGCGACTACATGCAAAGGTATTCAAAGACCCAACAATAAAGTGAGATATCAAGCTAAACCCATTAGAGATAAACCTAAAATATGCTAAAGACTCAGTTACACGCAAGAAAAAACATATAAAATGATGAACATGTCAAGTTTGAAGTGCAAATTTTATACCAAAATGAGAAACCCTCAGAGCTGCTTTGATTAAGATCCTTGCTAGGATGTGGTATCTCTTATTGACATAAGTTTCTTCCTTCTTCTCTTATGGGAAAGTGGACCTCCTCTCTTCAACCTTCCTTCTCTTGTTCAGGACGTTTTCTTTCTTCTCCTCTTCTCTCTCTCTTTTCAGAGCTTTCTTTCCTTTTCCCCCTCGAGCTCCTTCTTTTTTTTTCTCCCTTTTTCCTCCCCCTTCCCTTTCTCTTTCTTTTTATTTTTATCCCTTAGCTTTTCCATGCCCCTCAGCCTCTTAGCCCATCATGAGCTCTCCTAGCCTTTTTTCCTTCCCCAAAAGTCTTTTCCTCACGCAAGAAGAAGGTCTGGAGAGTGGGGCTCACGCCACTTGATTGTCATGATTGCAGCTGCATTAAATGCAGCTACAAGTGGGCTGCCATAGAGGCGACGCCTCATCGATGAGATGATCGCCCCATTGGCAGCTACCAAAGAGGCGATCGCCTCATTATACTGAGGCGATGCCTCTTGGGCCCGGGTCTACGTTGGGCTAAGCGGGCTTGGGCCGAATTTGGATAGCTGGGCTTGGTTTGGGGTTTTTTGGGCTTTTGGGTTTTCAAGTCCACTTTTCACTTAGAGATTCAGGTTTCATTCTCGTGTCCAAGTATCATATTCTCATCATTGGGCTTGACAACGGGCTGGTCAAATCGAACACTCCTAATTCGTCCCCTAACACGGATCAACCAAACCGGATGTCTACAATATGTCAACAAGTAAATGCAATAAATTCACTTATTATTTAATAGGACCACCTAAAATTAACATAATAAATGAAGCTAATTAATTTATTTTAGCTTTGGTGCATTTTTGTGGAAAAAAAAAAGACAAAAACATGTAACATAATAATTATTTTTAATGTTTATCTTCGTAAAATCATAACCCATAATCAAAAGTTCTTTTTTTTGTTTTGAACATACATAATCAAAAGTTTGAAAATTGGTATTTGCATGCACTACATAACAACACAAACAAACAATGTCAAATACTTAATGATCGACAACATAGGAGCATATTGGCCACAAAAAGTTAAAAACCCAATCATTTTAATTTTGAATTATTTACCATTTTGTTATATGTATTGTTTGCAAAAAATTTTCATTTAATAAAATTTTAGTTTTTTCTAAATTATCAATATTTAAAATTTGTTAAATTTTTAGTAACATAATTTAATTTAATTAAAATTATAAAAATAATAATTTTTTAATAATTAATTTAATATAATTATAAAATAATTTAATTTAAGTATCATTTTATATTATACTATTTCATTACATGCTAAAATATCAGCTTCTACAGTGTCAGACAGCGCCCATCAATTATCACAAACGAAATAATGTTTTTGCTTGTTTTAATCCACGCGCGTTTTTAACCCGTGTCAACGACGTTCCGATAACATAGGGCGAGAAGTTGAAATTAAGAGATGATAAAATGAGAAATGGGCGAAAGCGACAGACCGTATAAGGGGGGGGACCGACTGGACGTGTGACACGAATATTCACTAAATTTGAATATGTGGTTTCGAATCCGCTACTGCTTCTGAAATGTACTTGCACTTATCAAAAGTGATAAGCCAGTGGGCAATTATTATAAGTACATGTTCGTATCAAAAACTGAATCTTCTTATCATTGATAGGTCAGTATAAATTAAAGACCTGTGTACAACGCATCGAAGATAGCGAGAAGTCTCTTTTCTTTTCTTTTTTTTTTTTTGTTTTCTTTATCTGGTTTATCTTCTTCTCTCTCTTCGAAGCAGCCTCTGAAACCCTAAAAATCCTCGGATTTCGAGCTGAGTTTGAGCTAGAAAAGCGTAAAAATCTTCACGAATTGAGCTCAGATTCTGCTAATTTTCAGATTTTTGAAGTGAAAGCTTTGTGGTTCGGCTCGGTTCGGTTTCTGGATCGGTTCGGTTTTGAAGCGAGAAGGAAAACATGTCTTCGTTAAGCAGAGAATTGGTGTTTCTCATACTTCAGTTCCTTGAAGAAGAAAAATTCATGGAGTCTGTGCATAAGTAAGATTATAATCTATTTCCTCTTTTTGTTTTGTATTTTGAAGCACTTGTGTTTGGCTCAATTTTGTGTTGTTTCATGAAGCTTCCTTAGATATAGAAGTGTTTAATTAATTAGTTTTGAGTTTGTTTATGTTGAAGCTTCCGTTGTACTAGATGTATTTGTTTATTAGGATTTATTAACGAAAATGTTATGGCTATGGAAAAAATGTGAGGATTTTGATTTTTGTTATATTTATCGAGTTTAATAGCATTTTTTATTTGCAAGTTTGATATACATGGTATTTTCATTTGAAGTAAGATTGTAAACAATTCACATGGTGCCAAATGAGGGAAACTCGCACATGGAGAGGTGTATAGGCGAGAGTATATGTAGTTGTTGAACTAGGAAAACTCTTAAATTAAGCCAACTGCTTCAGTTCTGTTGGTTGAATGCGGAGATTGTTGTTGCTTGGGTTTTAAATAGTTGGGTTGGGGAATATATTATTAAAAATGTCCAGCATAATTTAGTTAGAAATTTCCTGAACTGGAAAACTTTGCTAAACATTTTTTTTTTTCTGTAGACTTGAGAAGGACTCAGGGTTTTACTTCAACATGAAGTACTTCGAGGAAAAAGTTCAGGCAGGAGAATGGGAAGAAGTTGAAAAATACTTATCTGGATTTACTAAAGTTGACGATAACAGATACTCTATGAAGATTTTTTTTGAAATCAGGAAACAGAAGTATCTTGAAGCGCTTGATCGGTGTGTTGAACATTGATTTGTTTTTATGATACTTCTATATAATTTATGTCTATTTTGGAAGAATATGACTTCATTATCTCTGGTTACTTTTTGCAGGCAAGATAAGGCGAAGGCTGTTGAAATTTTGGTGAATGATTTGAAAGTATTCTCGACATTTAATGAGGAGTTGTACAAGGAAATTACTCAGCTCTTAACTCTTGGCAATTTCAGGTAATTCTTTTTCATGGTAGGTTATATCAATTATCTTGCCAGGTGGAACAAGATGATGTATTTCACTTTTTGATTAGTTTGGTTTCTGAGAGAATGCATAGAACAGAAAAGATTGGACACTAGAATCTGACTTTTGGATGTCCATACATTAAACTTTTGGCGTGCTTAATTGTACCAGTTGGAAAATTGTTTCTCATTTGAAAAGTCAATTTGCTAAAATGACACGTAATTTCTTTTTGCCCATCCCACATTTCTCACTCACCCACCCAATGCGGATAAATTGTGCTGGCTATGGATTGCGTGCATGGCATTTTCAACTACAATTATGTCAGTTTATGGAATCATTGAACTGCTCAATGTATTCAAACTTATTATAATCTTGCCTGTGTATGGAAACAGAGAAAATGAACAGCTATCCAAATATGGAGATACTAAAACGGCTCGAAGCATAATGTTGATAGAGCTAAAAAAGCTTATAGAAGCAAATCCTCTTTTCCGTGATAAGCTTGGATTTCCTACTCTTAAGTCATCGAGATTGAGGACTCTAATTAATCAAAGGTATAGTTGGCAGAAGATGCATAAAGTACTGTTATTTTTTCTGTTTATTTACATTCGGTTTGAGTCAGTGTTTATCAAGGGACCTACATGCTCCATAGTTTATTGTCCCAATGTCTTGTTACTATAAGGTTTGACTCGGTCTTTGCAGTTTAAACTGGCAGCACCAGTTATGCAAGAATCCAAGGCCAAATCCAGATATTAAGACTCTATTCACTGACCATACATGTTCGCCTCCAAATGGTTCTCTTGCTCCTGCACCTGTCCCCCTTCCAGTTGCTGCTGTCGCAAAGCCTTCTGCTTATCCATCTCTTGGGGCACATGGTGTATGTAAATCTTAATATTTGTTGTACAAACTGGAGTTCAATTTTTGACAACTGACTTTTCTGTTTTCAATTTTTTTGTATAGCCCTTTCCTCCAACTGCAGCAGCCGCTAATGCTGGTGCCTTAGCTGGTTGGATGGCAAACGCTTCTGCTTCTTCATCTGTTCAAGCAGCTGTTGTCACTGCATCATCCATACCAGTTCCACAAAATCAAGGTTGCAAATTTGTTCAGTTCAGTTCGCAATTTAGTCGGAAGATTTTGTTTTGAAAGATATGGATAATGCGTGCAAAAAATTAAAATGAATTAAAATTGCAGTGTGCAATATTGTTAATTTGGTAACTGAAGAACTAAGATGTTAATTTTTGTGTAATAAACTTTTTCTCTCCAGTTTCAGTCTTGAAACGGCCAAGGACGCCACCAACAACCCCAGGGGTGGTCGATTATCAGAGTCCTGATCATGAACAACTGATGAAACGCCTGCGACCTGCCCAATCCGTTGAGGAGGTAATTTTTAGTTGGCCTTCATCTACTTTTACAATCACAGGATTTTGTTCTTATTCTTTTTATCAGTATGTTTTTGAGCTGTTCTAATATTGGAATTTATGGTCCATAATTAAAGTTGGGTAGTCTTTCTTTATTTTTTCAGGTTACTTATCCGGCATCTCGGCAGCAGGCATCGTGGTCTCCAGATGACCTGCCAAGGACAGTAGCTTTGACCATGCATCAGGGTTCAGCTGTCACAAGCATGGATTTTCATCCTTCTCATCAGACATTGCTTCTTGGTATGATGATTGTCTTTTTCACTTGGACTGTATTTTCAATTTTTTCCCTCTCCTTTCTGACAAATGTTGTTACTTGGGCAGTTGGTTCTGCTAATGGTGAAATTACACTATGGGAACTTGTTCAACAGCAGAGGTTGGTTTCAAAGCCCTTCAAGGTCTGGGAAATGACGAACTGTTCGTTGCAATTTCAGGTTAATTGTTACAATTAGTATTCATTTTTTCATGTCATATCTTGAGTTGTTTGGATTGTAAATAAAGAATGCTTTGCTGTTAGATATTATCTTATGCATTTCATGGGATGCATCTGTTTCAGGGTTTTTAAATTTGAAGCAATAGTTGTTTTGAATCTTCATATTTGAAAGTTTCTTGCAGGCTTCCTTTGTCAAAGATGCACCTATTTCAGTTAACCGTGTTTCCTGGAGTCCTGATGGAAGTCTTCTTGGTATGCGCACTTTATCAAATAATTAACTATTAAAGGCACTTTTTTAGTGTCCTAATTTTTTGTTTTCTTGCTTCAGGGGCTGCATCTAATAAGCATTTGATTCATTTGTATGCTTATACTGGGTCAAGTGATCTACGACAACAATTAGAGGTGAGCCTGTACCTACTTATTATTTCAGGCCAAGATCTATAACTTGTGGCATTTACTTGAATTCCTTTTCTATAATAGATTGAGGCCCATGCTGGAGGTGTTAATGACTTGGCTTTTGCTCATCCAAACAAACAACTTTGTGTGGTAACCTGTGGAGATGATAAGCTAATAAAGGTAAGGGATTAAGTTTCAATGAAGAATCAATTAAATTAGAGTTTCAACATTATCTAATGTAAGATTGAACAGGTGTGGGATTTGGGGGGACGGAAACTGTTTAATTTTGAAGGTCATGAGGCTCCAGTTTATTCTATATGTCCTCATCACAAAGAGAACATCCAGGTATATTGGAGAAATGAATGATCGTATCTGTTGTTTTCTTATATTTTCCCTTTCACTGTGTAGGAAGCATCTATGTTAATCTAAATAGTCCTATACCCCTGCTGCTGCCATATCATTAAAACCATAGCCAACCACTATTAGAATCTATTTATTATGTTTTTTCCAGTTTATCAGGTACTGGTCTCTTTTGTTAGTTAACTTAGTACTGCCATTAAGAATTTTTATGTTGCATTGTCAGTTTATGTTAAATTTTTACTTGGTATCAGTGAAGGCATGTTTTTGTGGCATTGACTGTTTTAATTGTAAACTTCCAGTTCATATTCTCAACTGCTATTGATGGAAAAATAAAGGCATGGCTATATGATAATATGGGATCTAGAGTTGACTATGATGCTCCAGGCCGCTGGTGCACTACAATGCTTTACAGTGCTGATGGTAGTAGGTGAGATCATTAGATGATAACAGTGGATTTGATGACTCTAGTCTTCAATGTCCAATTTGTTCAATTTCAATTTTTTTTGTGTCTTGTCATTTCTGCTTCCTTATTTCAGATTATTCTCTTGCGGAACAAGTAAAGAAGGGGATTCTTTCCTAGTTGAATGGAACGAAAGTGAAGGAGCAATAAGGAGACATTATACTGGATTTAGAAAGAAATCAACTGCAGGTGTAGTGCAGTTTGATACCACACAAAATCACTTTTTGGCTGCAGGTGAAGATGGACAGATAAAGTTTTGGGATATGGATAATCCCAATGTACTTACAAGCATTGATGCAGATGGAGGACTGCCGGTTAGTTGTTTGTTTGATTTTGCAGCTTTTTTGGGACACATTTTTTAAATTTAGGTGCTTAATCATATCTATTGTTTCAGAGCCTTCCTCGCCTCAGATTCAACAAGGAAGGGAATCTACTTGCTGTTACTACTGCAGACAATGGATTCAAGATAATTGCAAATGCTGCTGGTCTTAGAGCACTGAGAATAGTAGAAACTCCAGGTTTTGAAGCATTGAGATCACCTATTGAATCTGCTGCTATCAAGGTTGCACTGATTTCTTTTGTTTCATGTTTCTATTTTTCTGAAAAACACATGCATTCTGAACTTTTTAGAAATGTTTCTGGCCACTGGACAGGTGTCTGGTGCTTCTGGTGTTACAAGTGTTAGTCCAGTAAATTTGAAAGTGGAAAGGAGCTCTCCTGTCCGGCCTTCTCCTATTCTTGTAAGTCAACTACTGGATTTTGATTTATTTTTTGCTGCTTTTGGAATACTGTAAAAGGCAGTAATGAAATGTGTAGGTTTCTTGATCGGTTTAATTTTGTAAGAAAGCAATATCAATTATTGTGAGATTGTGGCTTCTTAGTACTACTCAAAGTGTGCCCGAAAAATTTGTCTGGATGTTAAAGTAGTAGTCAGCTACATCGTAGAGTAAAATTGTATGCATTTAGTATATGTGATGTGGACATTATATAGAGTGAACAAAGTCAACCCATCCTGTGGTTGTAATGTCTTTTTTATGATGTTCTTGCTGCTTAGGAAGGATTTTCTGTTAAGTTTATTGTGAACCACTGTAGTTTGGTACCTTTTATTACCAAAGGATTAATTATACTTTTTTGGCCTTCGTGTTAAAGAATGGAGTTGATCCCATGAGTAGAAGCATCGAAAAGCCCAGAAACGTGGAAGATGTAATTGACAAAACAAAGCCGTTGCAGTTGGCTGAAATTGTAGATCCTGGCGAGTGCCGATTAGTTACTTTGCCTGACAGCACAGATTCATCCAGCAAGGTTTGTTAAGTTTCATTAATTAAGTTTTATCGCATGGTTTCTACCCAATAGTGCTACAATCATGTTGCTCATATCCAGGTTGTTAGACTCTTATATACAAATAATGGTGTTGGAATTTTGGCACTTGGGTCAAATGGTATCCAGAAGCTCTGGAAGTGGGCACGAAATGATCAGAATCCAAGTGGAAAGGTAATATCTTGTTAAGAATAACTCGTGATCTTTTCCAGTATCCATCTTCCCTCTTCTTTTATTTGAATTATTTTTCAAGCTTGTTTATCTTTGAATTTCTTACATTGCCGGATGGAGTTCTGAAATTGTCAGTTCTTAAAGGCCACTGCCAGTGCCGTTCCACAGCATTGGCAACCAAACAGTGGTCTTCTTATGGCTAATGATGTCTCAGGTGTTAACCTTGAAGAGGCAGTCCCGTGCATAGCACTTTCCAAGAATGACTCTTATGTAATGTCAGCTGCTGGGGGAAAGGTTTCACTGTTTAACATGATGACATTCAAGGTATAGTACGTAAAATGCATGTGTTCCAAATTTTATTATTATACTTCTTGGCTATAAGTGTTGACAATGACTTCCTGGTCTGCAGGTCATGACGACATTCATGTCTCCTCCTCCTGCATCAGCCTTCCTAGCATTCCATCCTCAGGATAATAACATCATAGCCATTGGAATGGAGGATTCAACTATCCACATCTACAATGTGAGAGTGGATGAGGTGATCACTATCTCCAACTTTTCAAATTTGTACACCCTTAGAAATTGAACTTATATCTCTTCTTTGTTTTTATAGGTGAAATCAAAATTGAAGGGTCACCAGAAGAGAATAACTGGTTTAGCATTTTCTACCAATCTTAATATCTTGGTTTCATCAGGTGCTGATGCTCATGTAAGTGAGATGCATGCTTCTTCTCCCTCTTCTAGCTTTTCTTTGAGTTCAGCTGAACTGTAAAATTGGACATTCAACTAATGGCTAATAGAAAAGTCTTGGTGTGCATGAACATGCACAAACAAGTTGGTCTAATTATCATTATCTGAGAGGGCTTTCTGTGGGCATCCTTATCTCTCTTATGATCTCTTTGTCATGATTATACAGATTTTTTTTTTCGTTTTGTAGATCTGACATGGGATCCATTTTCCATGTTCATTTATATAAAGTAGGATTAATGTCATTGTCCGGGGTAGTATTGATCTGATGGAGAGAATGGCTTATTTGAGTATTAATTTCTAAAAGAATTTTCATTTATCTCTTGTAGCTTTGTGTCTGGAGCATTGACACATGGGAGAAAAGGAAATCATTTACAATTCAACTTCCAGCAGGAAAGGCACCCGTAGGAGACACACGAGTACAGTTCCACACTGATCAGACCCGCTTACTGGTGGTCCATGAGACTCAGTTAGCAATATATGATGCCTCCAAGATGGAACGCATTCGGCAGGTAGGAGGTTGATATAACTATTTAACATTCATAACCATATTTTTCTCTTGAGAACATTCAGTCGCATTTAGAATATTTGGTTATTATGTTTAATATTTTTTTTTTCATTTCAGTGGGTACCACAAGATGCATTGTCTGCCCCAATATCTTGTGCAGCATACTCCTGCAACAGCCAATTAGTTTTTGCTACCTTTTGTGATGGTAACATTGGGGTCTTTGATTCTGATAGCCTGAGACTAAGGTGTCGTATTGCTTCATCAGCATACTTACCACAGGCAGTCTTGAATGGGTATGTGGTCTTGAATGGCCTTTTATGGGTTTTTAACTCTGGTTTTCTTCTTCTGACTGGTACCTCATATGGGTTTTTAACGCTTTTCTACTTCTTCTGACTAGTATTCAGCAAGGTTTCATATGTTGACATTTCATGAGTCCATGTTATATATTAACCATGTTAAACCCACCGACAAGTTTCTATGCATTTTATAATCCTCCATCATTGTGAGATTATGCTGATATTTGCTTATTATGCTAACATTTTACATGGGTGTGCTATTTTGTAGAAGCCAATTGGTTTACCCTCTTGTTGTTGCTGCACATCCTCATGAGGCCAACCAATTAGCTGTAGGGTTGACGGATGGATCTGTTAAGGTGATGGAACCCACTGAATCAGAGGGAAAATGGGGAACGAGTCCACCGGTAGATAATGGGATACTGAATGGCAGGACAACTTCATCATCCACAAGTAACCATACACCGGATCAGTTACAGAGATGAAATTCCTGGTGTTCCACTTCTAGTTGCATCTGTAATTTTCCCGACATAGAATTTAGGCTCCTAGTCCCTATACGTCCCTTATCAAAGGTAAGTGTGGACATGAATGATTAGAGATATACTCATTCTTGTATACTACTAATGTCCAGTTAGCTGTAGTTATTTGATTTTTTCCCCCTCTCCTTCGAGGGATATGTTCGCTCAAACAGCTATTGTATTGATAATTTCTTTCGCCTCTAAATAAAACTCATATTGTGATTGTGAGTCCATTGAGCGTGACAACGTGTTAAATTTGAAACAGGCAAAGGTTTTGTAATTTATAATGGTGGCCGATGCTGAGCCTGTCTCCTAGGAGGCTGTGCTTGAAAATCTGATGCTTTTAACTTTCATTACCAGATGGGCGACTTAAATAGCAAAAATTGCCATAAACATATGACTTGAATCTTGATTCATAAAGATGGTAACATATTCTTCCGAATTGTAGCTAGAAAAAATTATTAAACATATAAAGTAGAAAAAGGGCTAAAGTCCTTACAAAAACAATGATTATGGAATTATATCTGGTAACAAAACCCCATCTTTGTCGTACTGAAGAGTGCCAGAATTATTCAGTGGCTTGCACTTTCCTCCCAGTAAAATCCTCTTCTTGCACAGCTCTACTCCGCAACCCATTTCCTTTTCAGTCTCTCTTCTACTTCCCATGCTTATTAAAGACTGCCACTCATCTCCATCTTCCCTCCATGATTTTCTTCTACTTCCCATCTTTGTTAATGAATGAGCCATCTTCAGCTTCTGGCTAGTGGTCAGTATCCTAGATGGAACTCTACTCAGGCTGCGTGTACTTCCCTGTCTTCCAATCATTATTTCTGCAATTCTTTCAGTTGAGGTGGAACTGTTTTGACCATTGATGTTAAAACTAGTACTTCTATTGCTGTTAAAACTAGCGCTAGTGCTAAGATTGCTGTTGATATCAATCTTGTTGATTTTGCCTCTCATCCACTTGAAACTACTGCAGCTATTCCTGTGAAAAAATCTTGACAAAGATAGTGACATTGGCTTCCTGTTCTTGTTTCGCCCTTCACTTCCAATCTCCGAAAGTTTTTTAAATGAATGAGACTTTTTATCCCCACTTCTGATCTGATCAGACCTAATGCATATAGTAGAGTGATCACCATATTCATCATTTCTTTGAACCTCATGATCACCGTGAGATTCAGGTAATGTTTTCTTGATGCTGTTAAAGACTCTAGACAAAATGAAGCTTACCCTCTTTAAAATAAACCATTTCCTTTCCTTGTCTTTAGGATGATCAGCATTGCTGCCATAGCCATTACTGCTTCCCTGCTGCTGCATAATCTTGGCTATTTGATTTGGAATCTTGAATCTAATCTTGGGTTATATAGAAGCAATGATGCCAAAGAATATTGAGGAAGAGGAGGATTGTGGGTTAACAATAGCAACTGAATTTGCAGTTGTCATTGATATTAGCCATTCAAAGAAAAAGAGGAAACAGAAACATGTAATGTGAGAGAGAACTAAGAACGTGGATTGTGGAGTCCTCCTTTTGTGGGAAACATGCATCGGGTTTCCATTTTCACTCTTTTTTAAATTGTTTCTTGAATTTAACTTAGCAATGCAATGACTGTAGGGTAAATCAGTCAAAATGGATGAAGTTGTGGAGGTTAGAACTTAGAAGATTAGATTAGGCTTGTTAAGTTTGATTCTAATCCAAGTAGCAACAAGCACAAGAAGTCCCTCTGATCCATATCTTCAATCACATTATCATATCAAGGAGTGAAACAATACAAGTTTCATCACTATATCACACTTATCTCTTACTCACTACTAAACCTACATAGAGGAATCAATCAACCAGTCAATCTTGAATTTACTTCTACTCTAATTTTGTTGGCTATTTTGGGACACAAGTAAAGCATTTTACAATTCAGTAGTATCCTACTTGTAGGCATTTAATTAGAAATAACACTCAACTTATAGATGGGTTGACATACTTTTTTTTGAAAAAAAAAATACAAATTCAAAATTTATCTGTTCATTTCTATTAATTTTAAAAACAAACTATTGAAATTTTACATTATCAAACACTATGTTAAATTTATGACATTTATTATATGTACATTATATTTTCATTTTCATTGGTTACATGACATAAAGTTTAACTATTTCTTTTTAAAGAGCTTGAAAAGTATATTTTTTTTACCTCGTATGTATCACTAAAAGAGTAAAGGTAAGAGTATTTGAGATATCGAGCAAGTGATAAAATGTTTTTCATTCTTGAAAAATATACGATATAATTCCTTTATATAATTTCTGTCTTAATCCACATTTTTTACTAAATATAGAAAATGAATAAAGTTTGAACAAATTAAAAGATCTTTTCAATAAAAAGCCTCATAAAAGAAGAAATTTACACTCTCTTTATGCATATTTCTACCGTATGGAGCAAGTGTTGTTAGATATAGTTATATAGTCATTTTAGAGGTTCATCTCATTCCTCCTTTGTACTATTCTTACTTAATATACGATTAAAATAATAGTTTTTCTCTACCTAAAACTTCTTCCTATTAAATTAAGAGCATACAACTTAAGTTGTGTTCGCTTTAAAGCATTGTCCAAAATTATATCACGGGGAATGTGAGTTAAACGATGTATGTTTAAATTCTTAAATCACTTATAAAATAAAAAAAATAAAATTATAGTTCACCATATATATATATATATAAAGAGTTTAGAGAAATTCTTATTTTTAAGGAGACTTATGTGTTGTAGTGGTGTTTGAACTGATTAACTAATTTTTTTTCAAAAAAAGAAATTGAATTTACTATATTTTAATGTATTTGATTATCTGTAATTTAAAAACAACAATAATAGTAATAGCCCAAAAATATGTTTTGCAATTTAACATGGGCCTAGATGATCCAGTATTAGTTTTCCTGAACGGACCTGGAAATCAGTTTAGAAAACGAACAGGAAGAATTCAACAGAAACCTCCGAAATAAAACAAAGCGGCCCAAAGTCGGAAACAAACCCTAAAACACAAGCTTTTGAGCTCATCTTCATCTTCGTCACTCTCTTCTCTTCCAGCCAAAGCGGCACTCTGCGTCTGGGATTTTTCTTAATTTATTTTCGCACTAATCTATTGATAAGGTAACAAAAACTGTTTTCTTTTCTCTTTTGTTTCTCTCAGTCAATATTCGAATAGATTTTTTTATCAATTTGATTTGTTTATCATGTATTTGAAGGCTTTAATTTATTGATTTTTTTTTTTTTTGTAATTGGTTAGTGTATCAATTGTTTATCGTTTGTGATTAATTTTAATTTGATGTCATGTGCTTTTTTTTTTTTGAGCAGGTCGTGAGAATTTCTGATCGACATGGCGACATTTGCCAAACCGGAAAACGCTTTAAAGCGAGCTGAAGGTGAGTTTTTAGTTTGTTCTTTTTAGCCGTTAATGTTGGTGTCTGGAACATGATTCCTGTCCGTGTGCGTTTGGTGAGTGTAAAAATTGCTAGAATTCAAGTTTTGTGTTGGTAAAAATCAATCCTTTCAACTTGATAAGAAAAAAAGGACAATTATTTAAATAAATTAACACCGGACTTTTCCAGAATGTGATTTGGTTGAGCTCTTATGAATCAGTAATTCATTGTCATTATTAATACCTTCTTTTTCTGTTGTTGTGGTTTTAGAGTTGATAAATGTGGGGCAGAAGCAAGATGCTTTGCAAGCACTACATGATCTGATCACTTCAAAGAGGTACCGAGCATGGCAGAAGCCACTTGAAAAGATCATGTTCAAATATGTTGAGCTCTGTGTTGATATGCGAAAGGGAAGGTTTGCGAAGGATGGTTTAATTCAGTATCGTATAGTGTGTCAACAAGTGAATGTGAATTCTTTGGAGGAAGTGATCAAGCATTTTATGCACCTCTCTACTGAGAAAGCTGAACAAGCTCGGAGTCAGTCTCAAGCATTAGAAGAAGCTCTTGATGTCGATGATCTCGAAGCAGATAAGAGGCCAGAAGATTTGATGCTTAGTTATGTCAGTGGAGAGAAGGGAAAGGATAGGTCTGATCGAGAACTTGTCACCCCTTGGTTCAAGTTTTTGTGGGAAACCTACCGAACTGTGCTCGAAATTTTGCGAAATAATTCGAAGTTGGAGGCATTGTATGCGGTAATTCCTGCCTTAAACAGAAACATTCTGACATATAAGAAAATTTTTTGATTGTGTGCTTAGACTATATTACTCTTTATTCTGATAATTATGATTAATGCACGTGCATGATTACATCCATTGTTCTCCCAGTTGTATAAATTAAGCAATCTTATCCAACAAAATCGGAAACTGGTTCTAATGACTCTAGTTTTCATATGTAGATGACAGCACATCGAGCTTTTCAATTCTGTAAGCAGTATAAAAGGACAACAGAATTCAGGCGGTTGTGTGAGATCATCAGGAATCATTTATCAAACCTCAACAAATATAGAGACCAAAGGGATCGGCCTGATCTGTCAGCCCCAGAGAGCTTGCAGCTTTATCTTGATACAAGATTTGAGCAGCTGAAAATTGCTACAGAGCTTGAACTTTGGCAGGTATTCATAGTGCTGTATTCATACCTTAACATGGAGATTAAATGTTCATGTTTTCACTCAAATAAAAGTCTATTCAGTGTGAAAGTTTAATTGTTTTTCCATTAATTATTGCAATTCTTATGTGTTCAGGAAGCTTTTCGTTCCATTGAAGATATTCATGGATTAATGTGCATGGTTAAAAAAAGCCCAAAGCCGTCTTTGATGGTGGTTTACTATGCCAAGCTAACTGAGATTTTCTGGATTTCGTCCAGTCATCTCTATCATGCTTATGCATGGTTCAAACTTTTTACCCTTCAGAAAAACTTCAATAAAAACTTAAGCCAGAAGGATTTACAGTTGATAGCCTCATCTGTTGTGTTGGCTGCGCTAGCTGTGCCTCCCTATGACGGCAAGCGTAATGCATCTCATCTGGAACTTGAAAATGAAAAAGAGCGCAATTTGAGGATGGCCAATCTTATTGGGTTCAATCTAGATTCAAAACCTGAGAGTAGGGAAGTGGTAATGCTATTTAAACTATTGGATTTTCACTTTTTTATGTCTTTTTTTTCTTTATTCATAAGCAATTCTTATCTTCTTGCTGTGTTCTCTCCACAGCTGTCAAGGTCAGCTCTTCTATCAGAACTGGTGAGTCTAAACTGCTTAGTTTTTCTTCAAATCCTCTTTTTCCCTCCTGTATTTAGTGGAGAAATGATTTGCTCTTAAAGATATTTTTACCACTTAAAGATATCCCTCATGTTTGAATTTTTTAAGGAAGGCTATTAATGTTTTGAAATTTTTATAGTTTTGATCATTTTTATTTCATATTTATGCTGTGATGTCCCTTTTTCCCAATAAGACTTGTTAATAATAATTTTGGAGCTGAACTTTTTTGTGATTTTTATGCCCTTTTAGGTTTCCAAAGGTGTACTGAGCTGTGCAACACAGGAAGTAAAAGATCTATACCATCTTTTGGAGCATGAATTTCTCCCACTGGATCTTGCAGCAAAGATACAACCACTATTAACCAAAATTTCTAAACTTGGGGGCAAACTTGCTTCAGCTTCCTCTGTGCCAGAAGTGCAGTTGTCTCAATATCTTCCTGCCCTTGAGAAGCTTGCTACCCTAAGGTTGCTCCAACAGGCATGTAACTTCCCTGCTTGCTGGTGGGATTTTTGGTTTTATGTACTCTGTTCTCTTCATTTTTTAGTTGCTCATATGTGCTTGTGCATATTTTTTCAGGTGTCTCAGGTGTATCAGATGATGAAAATTGAAAGCTTATCGCAAATGATACCCTTTTTTGATTTTTCTGTTGTGGAGAAGATTTCTGTTGATGCTGTGAAACATAACTTCATAGCCATGAAAGTTGACCATATGAAGAGCATAATATTATTTGGTAACTTGGTATGTTTTAGTTTTTATGCTCGTTTCTTTTATGGTATGTTTTGAAAGAGAAATGAAATTAAGGGGTGCATAACATTTTTATCAATTCATCATATAATATTTAAGACTTTCAGCCTTTTTCAAATCATTTCGTTGAAACAAGGAAGCAAAACCAACTTCCACCATTGGATATTTAGTTTGTACCTCTGTTTTTCTTTCTACATGTCCCCTCTCCCATAGCGTTAGGGTATCATTTAATTTCTCTGTGTCACACTGCTTTGCACTGTTTCTCTTTGTGAAAAGGTATATTATCATGGATTGAGATGACTTAGCTTATTCTTTCAAGTACTCTGTCTAGCTTTTTTCTTTTTTCATGGAATTGGTGACTTGTGGAAGTCTGATTTTCTTCACTGGTT
This sequence comes from Mallotus nudiflorus, assembly GCA_947683625.1. NCBI lineage: Eukaryota > Viridiplantae > Streptophyta > Magnoliopsida > Malpighiales > Euphorbiaceae > Mallotus > Mallotus nudiflorus. Next base: position 4,190,948 of record CANTUR010000117.1, on the reverse strand, counting down.
TGATTGTTCAAAGGATCTTGAATCGGATGTTCTGCATGATCACCTTGCAAATTTTGCCGAATCCTTAAATAAAGCAAGGGCCATGATATATCCTCCAGTGAAGAAATCTTCCAAATTATGTGAGATTTTACCAGGATTAGGGGAGATTGTGGATAAGGAACACAAGAGGCTCCTTGCTCGAAAATCAATTATTGAGAAGAGGAAGGAAGAACAAGAACGCCAACTTTTGGAAATGGTAAGCTGATTTGAATTGCTAGGCTTGTAGTTTCATTGGTTTACCATGGTCTGAAATCTTATGGAAAATGTTTCTTTTGTAAGGAACGAGAGGAGGAGTCAAGGAGGCTGCAACTGCAGAAGAAAAGGGAAGAGGCAGAGCAGAAGAGGCTTGCTGCTGAGATTGAGCAAAGGAAGAACCAAAGGATTCTCCAGGAAATAGAGCAGCGAGAGCTTGAAGAAGCACAGGCTTTGCTTGAGGATGTTGACAAGCGAAGTAAAAGGAAGGGTGGAAAGAAGCCACTTTTAGAAGGAGTGAGTTCAAAATCTAACATCATGTTATTTTGTTTGTAACTATTTAAGTGCCCCCAGTTAAAAAACTTTTGTGTGCCTTTATAGGAGAAAGTGACAAAGCAAACTATAATGGAAAGGGCTTTGAGTGAGCAGCTGAGAGAGAGGCAGGAGATGGAAAAGAAACTACAAAAGCTGGCTAAAACAATGGATTATTTGGAAAGAGCAAAGAGAGAAGAAGCTGCACCATTGATTGAAGCTGCTTTTCAACGACGATTGGTGGAAGAGAAGGCTCTTCATGAACGTGAGCAGCAGGTACCTTTATCCATCTTTGTTTTATGTAAATTTCAACTTCCAGAGGTTCATCTATTTATTTTGTATAAATAGTTTGCCTCTGGCCTTGGCTTGGTAAATTGTTTTCTGAAGTGTTCTTATTAATGTTGTGATAGTTGTATTTTACTCTAAGCGTTATGTTAGATTGATTGCCATTTAAAATGATAATTGTCATCAATATTGCAGCTAGAGACTGAATTGAGCAGACAGCGCCATGATGGTGATCTCAGGGAAAAGAATCGGCTGTCTCGGATGCTGGAAAACAAGGTTGGTATACAAATTTTGGTCTGACTATTTTTGAACATTTGCCATCAGTCCCTATAATGAGCTGTTTTTTTCTACTATACTTTCAGATAATTTTCCAGGAAAGAGTGATGAGTCGTCGAGAAGCTGAGTTTGATCGGCTGAAAGTAGAGAGGGAAGAAAGAATCAATCAAATCATTCTGGCCCGAAAGCAGGAGAGGGAGGCTAATAGGAAGAAAATTTTCTATGTGAGGTCTGAGGAGGAGAGATTAAGGAAGCTGCGTGAAGAGGAGGAAGCTCGCAAGCGTGAAGGTAGATGGATGATGCACAATATTGCTATATTTTCTGAAGCTTTCTGACAACTCATACATTTTCTTTGTTCATCTGATTGAATAACTTTTTCTGGAATTATTATTATTTCAAAATTCGTGAACTTTCATTTGACTTGGCCTGTTATCCCTCTAGGTTCTTGTTGTAGCCATACATCCATAGTTTTTGTTTCTTTTTTTTCAAATCATTTTTAAATACTGCATTTCACTACTAACTTGTCTAACTAACATTTACTACTATGGGATTTGTATAATCTCATTGGCAATTTTAAAATGCAGAGACTGAGAGGCGAAAGAAAGAGGAAGCTGAACGCAAGGCAAAGTTGGATGAAATTGCTGAGAAGCAGAGGCAGAGAGAGCTAGAACTAGAAGAGAAAGAGAGGCTAAGGAAAGAGGCTCTATTGGGGAGAACAACTGATGGGGCTTCTAGGCCTTCAGAGGTTTCTGCCGTGCCCCATCCAGAGCCAGGAGCATCTGCTCCTGCAGCTGCTGCAGCAGCAGCTGCACCAGCACCTGCAAAATATGTTCCTAGGTTCCGGCGGGAGAGAGAAAGCTCAGGCCCGGCTCCTCCAGAACCTGACCGGTGGAGCGGTGGAAGCAGCAGGCAGGCTCCTCCAGAACCTGAGCGGTGGAGCAGTGGAAGCAGCAGGCAGGTACCTTCAGACCCTGATCGCTGGGGCAGTGGTGGTGCTAGGCAGCCTCCTTCAGATTCTGACCGCTGGGGTAGTGGCACAAGGACTGATGATCGCCTCCCATCTAGTGATAGGTGGCGTGGTGGTGGCTCAAAGTCCACTTGGTCATCATCCAGGCCACGTGAACGTTGATCATCTGAGTTACTAAATGGGGGAATTTTGAATCACTATGCACTCAACTGCCAATGGTTTTTGGTGAGAAAGCTCTAGGAAACCCTGAGGAATAATATCATTGTTGCTAATTTTGAGACCTGCAGTTTAGATTGGTTTCCTTTTCTTTTTCCTTTGGCATTTTAAGCTCGAGTATTGTTGGTGATAATATGGAACTCTTAAATTAAGGACTCCGAAGAGTTGTTTATTATTTTTGGCTTGTGGTTTCATTTGCACAGTATTTAAGAAGAACGCCATGTGGTTTATTGAATTTGAAGGTTCTGAGGCTATTGTTTTCTGGTGATGTTCTATATTGAATTTGTTCAATTAAATTTCATGGGATCGCTGCGAGATTTAGCTTTGCAGTATAAAATGCTTGAAGTGAGTGTGGGTCCGGAGGATTTAAACAGAACATTTGTTTTCAATTTCGTACTCACTCAGGCTAAAATTTCACAACTTTCTCAGCCTTTAATTGACAAATAAATTCAATAAAATTTTATTTTAATATAGCAAAGTTTAAAGTTGGTGGACTTTTGTCTTCTTTTGGAAGGACCGATTATTATTGCTGTGTTGCCTTCTCTTATGTTTTGTATGGATAAAAAAAGGGTTCCAGTCCAATGCAAGGCCCTCTATCTTGACCCCCAAAAATTTGCCCTTTGAGCAGCATGGTCTTCTCTTGTATCACCAATTCTCATTATGATCAACGGTGGTTGATAACTGTTAAGTTAGGTTGGTGCATTTGCCTTATAAATATAAACTAGCAGTTGTCATCCATGATGCGATAACTCAAAAACATGCACATTATTCCCTATAGAGCATGACACATATCTTCTTATTCTTTGACTGTATTATTATACTATGTACCAGTGTCGAACATATCATGGCCACAATCAAAATTTTAATGTCCCCAGTTATGTTAATTACAATATTTGCTTGCTTGTCCTTGCCTCCTTTGTTAAGCATGCACATATATTAATCATTTGCCACCACTTTAAGTAAGTGGGAGCCCCTCAAAATGCAAAATGGCCCTTCCTCAGCTTTTTAAATATTGCCAGTTTATGGCAATGGGTCCAGATAAGCTGAAAGTGAAATGGAAATTCTTCCCAGTTTCTAGGGTACTCTTCATTTAATTTATTTTTGTTACAAAAAAATATGAGCATGATCAAGATGGCCACTCTCACTTATCATTAGACAAACTATTTTATAAAAATGGAGCTAAAATATCCATCTCAGTGCTAAAACAAATCACTTCTAATCTATTAGACCAATTGATTGGTGTAATCTGCCAATTTAGTCAATCAATCAGCTTCATAGTTAATGCAAAACAGCTGGAGTTTATCCTTACCAATTGCTAATTACAACATATTAATACTAGCACCAATTATACTAATGAGATATTATTTAAGTGATAACTTTTCTTCAAGGATATGTTTTATAGGGTTCAATTCCTATTATTGTCGACTTAAAAGGGGAGAACTGTATCGAAATTTAGATCAATCTCCTATTGATAAAAAAAAAAAATTAATACCAATTATTGTTAGAATCAACTATAATCAAGACGAGTTATTTTTATTTGAATGATATTTTGAATTCAAATTAATAATGTATGCAATCATATTAAATTAATTATCATAAATTTTTTTTATTTTTATAATTTTATCTGAATTAAATTGAATTAATGAGTGTGAAATAGCATTATAAATTTATACGTGTATATATATATATATATATGTGGCTACTAGTGCTGAAACGTATTGCACGGTTAGAGGAATCAAAAGATGGTTGTAGTTATACTAATAATTCAGCTAATCAGGTTCATAACTCGTACAAAACAGCTACAAGTGTGTACCCTTTGTGGTTATGCGTTGTTATATGTTGCCCTTACTAATTAGGGAAGTCCCTTCGTTTCACTATCTACGATCTAGTTACTTTTAAGACTCCAAATAACTATATATAGATTTTACCACAGAAAAGTGGTTAGGCTTTTTTTTAAACACAGATGTGAAAATAATTCTCCTTATAGATTATATTATAAACTTTTAACCTAATAAATTAGTTTTTTAAAAGAAATTAAAAAAATTAACTTTTACACAGTTTTTCTAAATTTTTTCATGAAAAAAAATATATTTTACCATCAAAGTAACACTAAATACAAAATATATTTCATTTGAAAAATAAATTTGTGACATATTTTTGTAAAAAGTATTTTTTTTTTCAGAAAGTAATTTTTCGAAAATCATTATTAAGCTTGATATTTTTTTACAACAAGAAATATTATTTTTCATGATCTTTTAAATGAGAGTTAATAGGTGATTTTGGTTAATTTTTAATTTAAAAAATTATATAACAAAATTGTTAGTTTATAAATTAATTTATGAAAAAAAAAATTATAATAAAGTTGGAAAAAGGTGGCAAAGCATCTCAAAACTGACAACCAGTTTTGCACTAGTTTTAGGTAAGTCCCTTCATTTAATTATCTAGTTTTGCACCATTTTCCGAACTTTAATTGGTGCAGCTGCTTCCCGAAGCGACTTGGGACTTAGTTTTGGAGTGACTCCATCAAAATGTTGTTTAAAATAACATTAAATTAAAAAATAATTTATACAGTTATTTTTTAAAAATAAAAATATAATTTTTTTTTTTAATTTTCTTGCACTTTAACATAATATGTTACTTTTTTTTATCGTGAAATTAAGATTAATATAAAATATATTAATTGTTTATAATGATTTTTGTAAATTGTAAAGTGGACATAGAAGGGAGCCACTCCTGAGTTTTTGGTATAAATAGGGCACATTGCTCTTACAATTCTTGCACCATAGACAGGCTTTCCTTTTCCTTTGTTTAGTGCTTTGAGACCAAAGTCAAACATGTTTTTGATCTTTCTTGTGTTAACATTTTCAGTAACCCAAGTGTCATGCCTTGATGCCTGTCCTAAATGTGGAAATATGGATGTTCCATACCCACTAAGCACAGGTGACAACTGTGGAGATCCTAGATACAGGATCTATTGCAACAATGATGCCTTAGAATTCTTGTCAGCTGAAAGGTTTAGCTATAAGATCCTCACCATGAATCCAAGTGCTAATAAGCTTGTTATAGGCTCTCCTATGATACAGACAGATGCATGTTACACTTCTGATCTTGCTGTAGGTGGCTTACAGCTTGATGAGAATTTGCCCTTCAATATATCAACTCATAACACAGTCATGTTATTTAACTGTTCTTTGGACATTCTCAAATCGCCTCTGAATTGCTCCTCGACCAGTTTCTGTAGAGAGTTCGAGGAGCGAGATGAGCAGGGCAGTGGATGCAAAGGAACCCTTTGTTGCCATTTCTTGAAAGATTCAGCAATGACTTCACATAGGATTAGAGTCAGAGTTGGAGGGTGCACTGCTTATGCTTCTGTTGTGGATATCAGCCCTGGGGATCCTGTTGATGCATGGACTTATGGCGTTGAGTTGCAGTGGTTACCTCCAAACTGACCTTTTCGGGGTCATTGTTGTGACTTCGATAGCCTCCTCAATAATAAATGCGAGTAGCCGTTACATTTTTTCTTGTTATTTTTGGGTCTGCTCGGCTGGGCTCTAGTTTTTAACTTATAAACTCACAGTTCCACTATTGAGCACGGCTCGTTTATTGCCTGCTATGATGTTCCCTGTTCGAGTGTGTTAAATAAAAAAGAGAACTACGTATTAATATTTAATATGAGGATAAATCCCTCTTACTATCACATGCTTATTCTTACATTTGACCATGCGACCTCTTTGTTTTGGGTGGTGCTATGCCAATTAGCAGCTTTCTGATAAGCGTAGAATGAGCAATTTGAACCCAATATAACAATATTCACCACTACAAGTTAACGGTTGGATTCTCAGTTTTCGCAAAAACTAGCTCACCGGGCATGAGCACCTAGCAAAAGCTAACACAAGAGAGACTTACCAGCAGGTGAGGGACAAGAGCACCTCATTCGAACTGTTGGAGTTGGCTCTCTTTTTGGCGCTGGCATCGGGAAAGATAACCCCCTTCTACCCTGAACTTCTCATTACCAGCAGAAAAAAAAAAAAAACAAAAAAGTTTAAGCGTCACAAGCCTTGCAATGCTTTGCGCTTGAGCGTTTGGCACCCGTAATAGAATCTATGTTTGTGAGAACAAGCCCAATTTGAAAACAAATACGCCACCAACAAGGAAAAAAATGGGAATTTATTGTAATTCTAACTGGATGCCATTTTGCAGTATGGACACTTCTGCTTCAAATTCAAAACATATGATTATGAAGAAACCACCCCAAACGTTTTAAAATCATAATAGTTTAAATTTCAGAATACAAAAGCAACTTAATTACTGCTTGTAGACGAATATGAAAACACAGAACACCAAATTCTTCATATATCACCATTTCTGTCTAATACATTTGTATCTAGAAGTAAACAGTAAGTAAAACACACAAATTGCAACTTTCCACTTGGGAAGAAGCTGCTGTGATGAACGCATCACCATGCAGCCTTCATTCTTACAACTTAAAGCTGTTAGCAATCAAACATATCTATCAGATAGCATCTCTGTCCTTTGTCAGTTTAACAAGAACTGGGGGGCAAAAGGCAGAATCAACACATAAATTGTAAAACAAGACACCTATGCACTATAGCTCTACCTCATTTCTTATACATCTATTACAATCACTACCAGAAGGGAAAAACCAAGCATGATCACACTTCCAGCCAAAAAATTTTGACAAATATTTACTCTGTTACCAGATAATTTTGCTATGCAGTCACTGTGGGTCTGCTAGGCCTTTTCCCTTCCATGGCATCTTTCTTTTTTCGACAGTTAGGGCAAAGGAAAGGACCATCCCATACCTTCGATCCGGCTGAGAAAAAAGACCCTGAGTTTACTGATAAACTGTCATTAGGGGTTTGATCCACTTGGCATACAGCACATCTGTACAACCCAGAGTTTGTGTTTGAAGGAAAATCTTTACCCAACCTGCATTTGTAACACAAAAGTTAGAAACACATCACACACCATTTAGATTTGAAACTGGACAAACTTTTATTTGAGGTGGATCTCATAATGTTATGGGCAAGCGCAGCACTGAAAATGCTGCAATGGGAATTAAAAGACCTAAAAGTTTGAAAAAACTTAGTGGAAAATGCTGGAGTTCTAACCCTCAATGTTCCCAGCTCCTAGTTCCGTTCAGTAAAGGATGACTCATTTTAGCACGCATGAGTAAAATAAAAAATGTCCTGATCTAGAAAAGAGTTAGTCTTCGTTTGCTTTTATGATTATTTCTCACACAAACTTTGACAATAGCAAAAACACAGGAAGGAATCTGTGAAACAACAAACCTTTCTGCAAGCATTGCAGAACCCTCTTCAAACAACTCCTCCACCACTCCCACAGCAGAAAGCTTATTTGTTGCTTTGTTCAAAGAATTAAGAGGTTTCTTTGCAAAAAGTGAAGTAAGCACACTTTGTTTCTTCTTTGGTATGGGAGGTAAGACAGGGACATCAGATGGGATTATATCAACAACAAGGCATGTTGTATCATCTTTCAGACCCCTTGACCTTAAGGCATCCTAGAGAGAAGAAGAAAAAAAGGCATAATTACGGCAAAGCCAGAATCAGATAAAACATCAAAGATAACTGTAACAAGGCATCACCTTAACAACCAACTTGGCAGCAAGCTCTGCAGGTAAACCACGACAAGACTTTGCAGCCATATCAGAAGATAAGGCATCCCATATACCGTCAGAAGCAATAATGAGTCTTCCCCCAGCATTTGATAGCTAAAAAAAAAAAAAAATTTCCCAGTCTGACAAAACAGTAAAAGGGAACTGGCAAACTGTGATCAACCAGAGAAGATGACACTCACCTTTACTTGCTTTACATGAGGTATTGGGACGATGAATTCACCAACATCTGTGTCTCCAATTGACCTAGAAAGGCATAAGCCACCTGGCCAACAGCGCAATGGACCAACCTACAAAGACAAAAAAAATTGAACCAATAAGACAAAACTGAGGCCTGAGAGAATGTGGAAGGATGGATAATAAACATTCCTACTGCAACAAGTTGCAGATAACAGATGATGCTTTGTCAAATACCTCATTGCCCCCAAAAACATTGAGCCTTCCTACTTCACCCCCACTTGCAGTTACACGCTCCCTTTCTTCTGCATTCTCTTCTAGCCTATGATCAACTGTCAATAGGGAAACTACACCCCCTTGAGTGTCCAATATACATCGTGAATCCCCCACAGAGGCAACAGTAACAGTCCACCCATCTATCACAACAAAAGTCACAGTTGTCCCAGAAGTTTCCCCTGCCAATTATATCAAGCCTACAACAATAAGCACAATGATACTGATCCCAAAAGGAAAGATGAAAAAGAATAGGGAGGATATGGTACGTACGTCTCTGCTGAAATTCAATGTCAGTTTTCACAAAACCTGCAACCAGTGCTCGAGGAAGGGCTTGAAGCCACTCTTCCCGACTACTTTCCTGGGGAATCGCACTCAAAACATTGTCCAATAAGTTCTCCTTTGCAAAAATGGCAGCCGATATCCCATTATGCCCGTCAAAAATCTGTCAAGAACATCAACATAGTGAATTCCTACACAACATAGAATCAAACAAATGATAAGAATTCATGTATGTTTTAAGGCTACAGTAGAATGCACATTAATTCTCCACCTCAAAACTGATAAAGGATTTCGAAGCAAAATGAAGTAAATTATATTCAGATTGCAAAAATTATAACTGGAATTTTTTATCCTTTTAGGACAGAGTGGGGGGACTACAAATATGTAATTTTGAAGCACAGAAATACTCATGTCAACTGTTAAAATTTAATATCTGCCATTCCCTTCTTTTCTTCATCTAAATTTTCTCAACAACCATGCAATAACTAGATCATCACTTAAAGGTGCTAGTAAGTAGCATGCATTACCGCGAAGACAGAAAATGATGTTGAAGAGTCCCCAGGAATCCTTAGGCAGTCGGGTTTAATCAGAAAGTAATCCTCTCCTTTCTTAGCCAAAGCAGCTTGTCCATACTTCAAGAATGGCTTCTCAACCTTCTCGTTCCTAAGCTCACGACCAATCAAGGTCCCAAGTGGAACAAGGGGAGTTTTCATCCCCGAAACTTCAGCCTGGCTCATGGCAGTTTAGGTGTCAACATTTCCACAACCCCAGTGCCAAAACCCTATCCATTCTCATTAACAAAATTGACAATTTTCATGTTCTACATTTCAATTAAGTGCAATTAAAGCACATAATCAACCAATAAGATGGATCGAAGTACAGAAACAATATCATATTAAGAACATACTGACTATCAATTCACAAATTAATATATCCTGAAATTTCATACCATGATATACGAATCAAACAGAACCTCACTACCTAATGTACTCCATTAACTACAGAAATCACAAAACTATCCCAACATTTTCTCTGAGATTCTCAAAACAGCAATTCATAAAAAAAAAAAAAAAAAAAAAAAGAGAATACTTTATAAGCTAGAAAATTAAAAGGTTAAATAGCTGATGCTGAAACCTTAATGCCAATGCAATTTAGTACATCAATCCGTAAATCTCCCCAGATTATATATTTTCGCCCAAATCAATTTTATTAGAAAAAAAAAATCCAAAATGCAAAAGCCAGTAACTTCATAAAAAAAAAAAAAAAGAAAACCAAGAAACCCTAATCAATCAGAACAGACCCAGTAAAACCCATTAACAGAATTACACAAATCTCAAGTAGAGTATGAAAATTGGATCTTAAAGCTATACCTTTGTTAATGTTTTAGTCAACAAATAAAAGCTAAAAACCACATTCAGAAAATGTACAAGAAAAAAAAATGAAATTAAAGAGAACCCACAAAAAATAAAAACTCACAGTAGAAACATGAAGAGGCCTCAACAGATCCAGCATTGACAAAAACAAAAATTGATCTTTTAAAATAGCTCCATTTAGGGAAATTGAAGAAAAAATATATATTTAGAACAAAGATTTCGATTAAGAAATTAAAAAAAAAAAAAAAGGACTAACTGAAGGGAAGAGAGAAAAAAGATAGAAAACAGCTTTTGAGGAGTGGGGTTTTGGATTAGAGTGAAAAATGAGCAAAGAAGAACAGTGATTTGATTGGATTGGAGGAGGAGAAATCTAGAAGATAAAAACAGAGAGGGCTGTTTCAAAAAAAAAAAAAAAAAAAAAAACAGAAAGAGCCGCGGATTTTTGTTTTTGTTTTTTTTCTGTTCGCCAAATATGTAATTTTTTTCAGACAATGGCCTTTCCGATAATGACGCTTTATGTCCTAATCTAATAATCTTTTTCGATGTTTTAGAGGGGAAAAATTAATGAAAACAAACAATTTTTTTGTGATATTTTTCTTCTTCTTTCAAATATTATTTTCTTTTATTTTTTTATTTACTCTAATTATATATAATAATTAAATTTGTTAAATTTATGATATATATATAGTATTATTATTATTTACAAAATATATAATATTTTTTATTTAAATTACTGATAATTAAAATTCAATTTAATTTAAACAGAACTATAAGAACGATAAATGTCTTTCAAGAATTAATTTAATACGATAGTATATATTGTAACTAAAACTCTAGATATTTTTTAAGTAAAAATAACTTTTATTAATTGATTTTCACAGTCTAATTATTGAATATATATATTTAAAATGAATTAATATTGTATTATATAACATAAGATAATGACTTTTTTTTAGATAAGTGGTTTAAAAACAAAAATTTATATAATTTGTAAAATTTATCAGTTTTATGTTATGAAAAAAAGATCACTCCAGTTATATAGTTCACATATCTCGTCCGTTTGGCTTTAAAAAAAGAGGGCTTATATACAATTTTTTTTTTTTTTAGAAAATATTGCATTATACCACAAAAATGAAGCAATATAATTAGTGGGTTTTGATTTATTTCATCAAATTTATTATTTAGCAAAGTTGTCCAGATAGGTCATTTTAAAGAATGTTGACTTTGATAATGAACAAACAATACATATGCTATTATAATGTGTTTTGGCTGGCAAAAGCCTTTGGTGGGATCAAACTAAGTTTGATTAAGATAGGAAATTGCATCATATCATATCTATAGAGACTTGGTAGGTACAAGCCAGCTATATATATATTTATATATATTAATATTATTTTATTTTTTCTTTAATGAAAATTGGTGATAATAATGAGACACACTCCAAAATTGCCAAAATATGTTTAATTAATTTTCTTTTTGCATTTCAAAATCATAATTCTAGATTTTGCTTGATTAACTCTTCTTTAATTGTCATTTTCATAAATAAAGAAAGACAGAAAAAAATCAACTTTGCAAGTCAACTATAAGATCATCATCTGAAAGAATTTTTGTTATCTTTTATTAGAAAACAGATAGAATCTTTAATTGGTGACATAAATTTATAAATAGGCAACATTTTGGAGATTTTTTTCTAAAATTATTTTAAGCAAAAAAGTAAAGGGAATTTTTTTATTTAAATTTGTGTTCCATATTTTTAATATTTAATAGCTATAAATATTCTAATTAATTTAAAATTTTAACTGAATAGATTTATAAAAGGGTCAAAATTTATTTTTTCATTCATAAAATATAAATTTTAAATTTTATTTAATAGAATTTAATCTTCTTTTATATATATATATATATATATATATATATATATATATATATATATATAATTTGGTAAGTTATTATTAATTGGAGATGATGATGATGATGACAATCTATCAAAAGTCAAATTGAGTGGTGGCATCAAGATGTTTCCAACCATTTTCCTTTTCTTTTTTGGTGGTATTGTTTCTATTAATCTAGCAATTATAGTTCATCAAGTGGAATTATTAAGATTTTTTTTTTTTTGCCTCTTTCCTACTCTTCTATTTGATGAAATCAAATACCTTGGAAATTAACTAATAAAAAAGTATACATGCTAAACCGTAAATCACATGCTTTCAAAATAATATTATGATTTTTTTTTGCTTTGTGAACATTATTATATTGGAAGTTAAAAGATAGAAGGTTAATTGTAAATTCAGAAACTATAGAAAATACTGGTGTGAAATAAAGATTGAATTACTTAGTTTGTTATAGAACTAAACTTGAATTTAGTAGTATTTAATTAGAAAAAAAAATTTTTTATAGTAGAATGATTTTAAGAGAATTTATAGAGAGTTTGAAGAAAATTTAGAGAACTATAATATTGAAAGAATTTGGAGAGTAATCTATCTTTTTTTAACCTTCTCATTAATGAATTTCAATTTCTTTATATAGAAATTTTCTTTTCACTGTTTGAGAACTATTCTCTCACAAGCAATATATTATTCATTCATAAGTAATATATTGTTCATTCACATTCATAATACTCCCCCTTGAATAACAATATTTTGCAACTACCTCGTTAAAACCTTGTTAAATAAAATTTAGTGGGAAAAACTTTAACTTAAGGAAAAAGAGTACAGTGCATGATTTTCTCCCCCTCAAGTTGATATGTATAATCTTCCTTCACATAGAATGCAGATGTCGCATTCCAATATCGTGAATATGCTTTCTAAAGATTGTAGTTGGAAGCGCTTTTATGAAAAGATTAGCTGAATTCTTGCTAGATTGAATATACTTAATATATATATATATATATATATATATATATATATATATATATATATATATATATATATATGATTGTCTTTTATTAGCTTTTGAGTGTATGAAAAGAATCTTGGAGGTATATGTTTGGTTCTATCACTTTTGATATATCCTTCCCTTAATTGTGCAATGTATGCTGCATTATCTTCATACAAAATTATTGGACTTTTGTTAACTGGAAAACCACAAGATTCTTCAATATGATGTGTCATTGATCTAATCCATACACACTCTCTACTTGCTTCATGTAGTGCAATAATCTCAGAATGTTTTGAAGAAGTGGCGACAAGCATTTGTTTTTGGGAACACCAAGAAATTGCAGTTCCGTTATTTGTGAACATATAGCCTATTTGAGATTTCACTTTATGAGGATTAGATAAATGCCTGCATCTGCATAACCAATCAATTCTTATTTTGAATTGTTAGAATAAAATAAACCCAAATCAACATTTCCTCGAAGGTATCGAAGTATATGTTTGATCCCTTTCTAATGCCTTTTTATTGGAGCTTAACTGAACTTTGCTAATAAATTGACTGCAAAAGAAATGTCAGGTCTAGTATAATTAGCAAGATACATTAGAGCTCCAATGGCATTGAGATATTGAAATTCAAAATCAAGAATTTCTTCATTTTCTTCACAGGGTCGAAATGGATCAGTCTCAATATTAAGTGATTTGACGACCATTAGAGTACTTAAAGGACTTGCTTTATCCATATTAAAGTATTTCAAGATCTTTTTTGTATAATTTGATTGATGCACGGATATCCCATTGTGCATTTGCTCAATTTGTAAACCAAGACAATACTTAGTTTTTTTAAGATCTTTCATTTCAAATTCTTCCTTTAAGTATATTATTGCTTCATGGATCTCATTTTCTGTTCCAATGATATTTAAATCATTAACATATACAACTATAATCATAAATCTGGATATTATTTTCTTAATAAAAATGCATGGGTAGATAATATTGCTCACATATCCTTTATTAATCAAATAATCATTTAAACGATTATACCACATGCATCCATACATTTCTTTAACCCACATAAAGATCTCTAGAGCTTGATCGAATACATTTCTTTAGGTTTTGTATTTAATGCTTCAGGCATTTTAAATCCTTTAGGGATTTTCATATAAATGTCACTATCAAGTAATCTGTACAAATAAGAAATTACAACATCCATAAGATGCATTTCTAATTTCTTAGAAACTACTAGGCTAATCAGATACCTAAACGTAATTGCATCCATAACAGGAGAATACGTTTCATCATAATCAATTCCCGGCCTTTGTGAAAAACCTAGAGCTACAAGTCTAGCTTTGCACCTTATTATTTCATTTTTCTCATTTCTCTTTGATACAAAGACCCACTTGTATCCTATAGGTTTCACAATTTTAGGCATAGAAATAATTGGCCTAAAAATATTTCGCTTGTTTAGTGAGCCTAATTCAACCTACATAGCATCTTTTCATTTTATCCAATCATACCTATTTTGACATTCCATGACTGATTTTGGTTCAGGATCATCTTTATCATTTATGATTTCACATGTAACAGTATATGAAAGTATTTTATCAATATTTTTCATCTCATTTTTATTCAACAGTTTTCTTGTATTGGTATAATTTATTGAGATTTATTGATTAATATCATTTATACCTTTCATTTGGGGACTTTCTTTATTTTCTATTTCTTCAGGGATATTTTTCTCGCTATTAATATGATTATCTACTCCCTTTCTCTTTCAAGGATTTTTATCCTTAGAACCAATTGGTCTTCCACACTTTCGGTATGCTTTAGACTCATGAGTGTCTTTACTCTTAGGTTTTATTTCTGGAATTTCAATATGAGCAGGAGCATTGGCTGTTGATATATATGATTTAGTCACTCCTTTTATATCAGTAAATGCATCTGATAATTGATTTATAATTGCTTGTAAGTGCATAATCTTTTGCACTTCGAATTCACATTATTTTGTGTGAGGATCCAGATGCAATAATGATGGTTCATTCTATCATATACTGTTAGGAAAATAACCTCATTAAATTGGCAATCAGTAAAACATGTTGTAAAAACATCACTAGTTAAAAGTTCAAGATATCTAATAATCGAGGGTATTTCAAACCCAACATAAATTCCCAATCTTCGTTGAGGACCCATTTTTGTGCGCTGAGGTGGCGTAATGGGTATATATATTGCATAACTAAAAATTATGAGATGGAAAATATTTGGCTCTTGACCAAATGCCAATTGTAGTGGGGAGTATTTATGATATACACTAGGTCTAATACGAATTAATGAAGCAACATGTAAGATTGCATGACCCCAAACTGAAATAGGAAGCTTCGTTCTCATTATTAATGGTCTAGCAATAAGCTGAAGGCATTTAATCAATGATTCAGCTAAACCATTTTGAGTATGTACACGGGCAACATGATGCTCAACAATGATCCCAATAGACATACAATAATCATTGAATGCTTGAGATGTGAATTCATCAACATTATCAAGTCTTACCCTTTTGATTGTATAATCAAGGATTTGTGCTAGTAATTTAATAATTTTAGCTAGCAACCTTGTAAATACAATATTACGAGTTGACAATAGACAACATGTGACCATCTACTAGATGCATCAATTAATGCCATAAAATATTTGAATAGTCCATATGGTGGGTGAATTGGCCCACATATATCACCTTGAATTCTTTTAAGAAACATAGGTGATTCATTCTGAATTTTAGATGGTGAAGGCCTCAAGATTAATTTTCTGAGAGAATAAGTTGTACATGACATTTCATTTGATTGAGGAATTCTTTGCCCCTTCAATTGATGCCCATGTGAATTCTCAATTATCCTTCTCATCATTGCTAATCTAGGATGACCTAATCTGTCATGCCATAAATTTATTGTTGAAGGATTATAAGATTTTTCTTTTACTACCATATGTGATTGCATTACATGTATATACATGTAATACAATCCAGTAGGGAGTTTTGGCAGTCTTTTCAATACTTGTATTTTTCCTAATTCATAGGAAACTATATTTAAATATTTATTATCATTTATAGTAATGGATTGGGTATCACATCCATTTCGATATATGTCATCAAAACTCAACAAATTTCTTGTTGATTTTGGTGAAAACAAAGCTTCATCAATTATAAATTTTGTTCCATTTGGTAACATAAATTTAGCTTTGCCAATTCCTTCAATTAGATCTACAGGACCTGATATTATTTTTACAATTGCCTTTGTGGGCTTTATTTCAGAGAAATAATTTTTATTTTTCAAGATAGTATGTGTAGTGCCACTATCTGGTATGCAGAGATTTTTAATATTGTCTTTATGTTGAGTACAATCCATATTAAACTTCAAAATAGATAAACACATAATTAATCAATTAAGGTAAAAATATAAAATAATTGTAAAGTAGGACATTTTATTTAATTTGAAAATAACATACATAATAATAACATATTCTTCAGAATTGAAAATAAAATAGGTAATAACAACATACTTCAAATTATAGATGTCTCAATTTCCATTATCAGTAAAATTATCAGTAAAATCAGAAACATCTAGATGAGTTGTATCATTAACAGGAGTATGATGCTCATTGAAGTTTATTTTCTTTTCTTTGTCTTTCAATGATGCCTTATAAAGTTGGCAAAGATGTGGTGGTGTACGACAAACTCGTGCTCAATGTCCTTTACTACCACATCTGAAACACACAGTTTCAGACTTATGTTGGGGCCTTTATTGAACACCACTGATGACTGATTTTAACTTCTTTTGAGGTTGAGTTTGAGTTTGCTGTGGAGTATTATTATATTTATTTCCACGACCACGGCTAAAGAATTGACCTCTTCCACGTCCACGACCTCTACCTCTCCCACGTCCATGGCTATTGTAATTTTCATATCTGGAATAATTTGTAGCATTTGCTTTTGGAAATGCTACTGAGCCAGTGGGATGAGATTGATATTTTTTTTATCAAGAGTTCATTATTTTTCTCAGCTACTAGTAGGCATGAAATTAGTTCAAAGTATTTTTTTAAATCTTTGCATCCTATATTGTTATTGCAGTGTAAAAGTTGATGCATGAAATGTGGAGTAAGTTTTCTCTAGCATATCCTCGTCTGTGACTGTCTATCCACAGAATTTTAATTGTGATACTATTATGAACATTGCAGAATTATAGTCACTCACTTTTTTAAAATCTTGAAAGCATAAAGCTCTCCATTCATTAGTGACTACTGGTAGTATTACATCTCTTTGATGATCATATATGTCTTTTAGATCATTCCAAAGAACACTTGGATCTTTGACAGTTAAATATTCATATTTTAATCTTTCATCAAGATGACGACGGAGAAAAATTATAGACTTGGCCTTATCTTGCAATGATGTATTATTATTTTCTTGTATGATATCAATTAGACCCATTAATTGAAGATGCATTTCTACATCTAGAATCCAAGACATATAATTTTTCGCCATGATGTCAAGAGCAACGAACTCAAGCTTTGCTAGATTTGTCATTATGATAACTAATAAAAAAAATATAACTTAATTAGAATTCATAAATTTAATGACTACTTAAAAAATCAAACATAATCAGAATTTACTAATTAATTATATCATGAATGAATATTGTAAGAAATAATAGCGATACAAAAAATGATATAATAATCCTTAAAATTATATCAAATAGAAAATCATCTTCCATATGAATTATTCCTAAAACTATTATAATAGTCATGATCAAAACACAAATATAAATATACCAAATTATGTTTATAATTTAGAGTAAAGAGAGAAAGAGAAAACGTATGACTTTGTGTGAATAAATAAAATTTATAGCTTATCTATTTATAATAAAAAATATAGTTATTTGTTACCGTTATGTTACCATTGGTAATAAAAATATAGTCGTTAGAATTTTTTTTAATATAATATATTGAGAAATAAATTATACAAAGTAAAATTAATAAATAATGTTGATATGATTATTTATAGTAAGTGAGTTAACATAACAACGATATATATAAATATGGGGCAAAACCGCCCATTAATATAAAATGAGTTATAACCTTCCATTAACATAAATAATAAAAAAATATAAATATGCATAAATATAAATTGGTAGAAGGCATAGCCATCCATAAGGTTAGAATCATTTCTAGTAATTTTTGCATCAATGGTGTAGTTAGTAAAACAAAATAAAAATAAAAATAACAATTAATATAAAGTTAGATTGAAGAAATAAATATAAATATGAATATATATAAATTAGTATGAGACATAGACATCCATGATAATATATAATCAAATAATATATTCATAAATATTAAATATTAAAAAATATGTACTTTATTATTTTGATCAAAAGTTTTTTATGCTGATAACGTGTTGTGAAATAAAAATTGAATTGCTTAGTTTGTTATAGAACTAAACTTAAATTTAGTAGTATTTAATCAGAAGAAAAATATTTTATAGTGAAATTATTTTAAGAGAATTTAGAGAGAGTTTAGAGAGAATTTGAAGAACTATAATTTTGAAAGAATTTGGATAGTAATCTATTTTTTTTTTAACATTCTCATTAATGAATTTCAATAGTTTTATATAGAGATTTTTTTTTCACTATTTGAGAACTATTTTCTCACAAATAATATATTATTTATTCATATTCATAATAAAGACAAGTTATTAATACAATTTTTTTCTATTTTTCAGGTGATATGAAAGCAACAAAATAAAACAAATAAATTAAAAAAGAACACTATTTTGGGTTCTTCAATTTAATTATCTAATTAAAATATAAGGTGTTTTAATCTATTATATATAAGTAGGCGCAATTTTGACCTAATGATTAAGTATCTCTGTGTCATTTATACGTAGGCGGGTTGGAGTATTAGTCCTCTCTCCTATTCCCTCAATTTTGTACTGATATAAAAAAAAAAAAATTATTACATATAACAAATATGAAATAATTTTCTTAACAAATTAGGGGCTATAGTTGTGAATAGGAATGGGATAATAACTCGTATACATATAAAATTATTTGAATAATGATAATTATACAAAAATATAATTTTGATCTCAAAAATCATTTGAAATGAATAAACGAAAAGATTATTTAATAACAATTGAAATCTTATTCAATTTTTAAAAATGTTTAAAATTAATAAATAAAAAATATTTAATATCTAATTAATATAGAAGATGTTTTAATTTATTATATATAACAAATATGGTCGAAGAGGTCTAACCTGACGGCTGAGACAGTGAGATAGAGCTCTTGGGATTTAAAATTTTAAGCTCAAAATTTGACTTTATTAGATTTGAGATAATTAAAAAAAAAATTCATTTACTATTAACAAGTAACAAATTAATAGTCGTGACCCTATGAGATACTAATAAACCACATTCGATAAAAAAAAAGAAATAAATAAATAACTTACCTGATGTGGTCATGTGTTAGTAGGGCCCTTTTTTCTTTCTTTTTTCTTTCAATTTTTTTGGATTATTTAAATAAATATACAAAAAATCAAAAAAATTTTCAAAATCCCGTTGACCAAAAAACTTTTAAAATTAACTTTTTAACCTTTATTTTTTTCAAATATAGATAAAAAAGAAAAATAATTTTATTGATTCAGACAAACAATACATCTATAGAAACATAGATACAAATTGGTTAAAAACTATAAAAAATAAAATAACACTTAGGTTAATAGTATAATAAATCGGTTTAAAATTTACAAATTTGATAATACTATAGTTATTAGAATACCTATAATTCCAATTTTACAATATACTAACGACATTTGATTTGTTATCTCTATATTTGTTTAATGAAATATACTCATTTGAATTGTCCAAATATAAATAAAAGGTCACAATAAAACAATTGAAAACAAAACATTAAAATAAGATGAAGAAAAACTAAATATTGCAATAATACGACGAAATCACAAAAAAAAACCTATACTATGTAAAATAATCACTTATTTAAAAAAAAATTGATAAAAAAAAGATGCAGATGACTGATTTCATACTAAGAATGACAAAAAATTATCTCTCGTCACTTAAGAAGATGAGTAACAAAAAAAAAAAAAATTAAGAGAAAAGGAGGTTAGGATTTTTATTCCCTTTACCATCCTTATTTTTAGGGTTATTTTTTTTTTAATGTTTTTTTCCTTTTCATTGATTTTTATAATTTTTTTTGCTTTATACTGTTTTTTTCTCAACATTTTATTTGTTCTTTTTTTAACATTTTTTTACTTTATATTGGCTTCATTTATTTTTTTCTCAATATTTTTATACTCAATAATTTTTTCTAAATTTTTTTTCTACTATCTTCATTTTTTTTCTTAATGTTTTTTTGCTAAACATTTTTTTTAATTTTTATGGTACTATCTTTATTTTTTTTCTCAACATTTTTTATATTGTCTTCATATTTTTTTCTCAACTTTGTTTTCATTAATATTTTTATTTTTATTTTTAAAGTGCTATCTTTATTTTATTCTCAATATTTTCTTTTTTCTGCTCAATATTTTTTTGCTTAAGATTTTTTTTTTCAATTGAATAATTATGAACTAAACTTCTTTAATTGTTGTTATATCAAGCAATACATAACTTCAAATATTGTAACAACAATAAATAAATAAAATTTTCTCATTTTATGTTTTTAAAGAATAAGAATTTTTTTACTTTAATTTGTTTGTTAAAATGTCTAATAACTTTTTTAACAAAAAAAATTTATTTGATACATATTGATTTTCAATATGTAACTCTTTATGTTATATTTGTAGCATAAAAAAAAACCAAAAAAAAAAAAAAATCAACAAACTGAAACAACAAAAAACAATCAAAAATAACAAAATTTTACAGTTGTTATTTTTCAAATTATTTTTTTACTAATAATAATAAAATTAAGGCCATAAATAAATTTTTTACTTTTATTAATATTAATGATAAATAATTTTTTTGACATATGTCATAATTCTTATTATTCTTTGTTGTTATTTTTTTATTTTTAACAAAAATCAACAAATATAAATAAACAAAAATAATTGAAAACAACAACTGAAATAATAAAAATAACAAAAATCAACAAAAAAAATAAAAAATTACAGTTGTTGATATTTATTGTTTTTTTTAGTTTTTTTTATCATTAATAATAAAATTAAGAACATAAATACAATTTTTACTTTTATCAATATAAATAAAAAATAAAAAATTATTTGATAGATTTCATAATTTTTTTTATTGAAAAAATAATTTTTGAATATTATAAATAATTTTTAGTTGAAGTAGTTTAATTTCTAAATTCTAAATAATTATGAAAAAATTGAAGACAATGAATAATTTTCAGTTTAATTAGCTTAATTTTTATATTTTAAATAATAGTAAATTTTAAAATAAAAAAATTTATTACTTAGAATATGAAGTTAAATTATTTAAAATATTCAAATTAAATAAATATATGCAATTAATTTCAATTAAAGATGACTTAAAAAAAAAAAAAAAACCTGAAAACGCCGAAAATAGAAGATGAAAACATGGAATGAAATGAGGAACAAAAGCGAAAAGTGAATGAACAGAGTTTAAAAAAAAGATGGGCCAGGCCGCGAATTTAATGATATTTCCTCATTTTTTTTGAGCGCTTAGCTAAGCTTAGGCTTAGCCATTCATTGGGATGGGTCCATCTAGAGCCCTAGCTGGAAAGATTTGGCCAGCCGAAGATAAGGCTAAACTCACTGCTCTCATTGGATCGGATAACACCACTCCATGCCGTGCCATGGCCCTCTCTATAACTACAATTTCCAAATCCATACTCCGAATTAATCAAATTAAATTAATTATAATTAATTGATCTTTAAATACTGTAATTTAAATTTAACTATATAAAATTTTAAATAAAGTTATGATCTACATTAGATAATAATTATATTATTAGAAAATTTTTTTTTAAAAATATTCTAAAGTGTATAGTTTGATTAATGTCATTATCAATCTAAAGAGAAGAATTATCCCCTCTTATACAGTCAATTAAATTTTAGATTATATGACATCTCTATTAAAAAAATTAGGTTCTTTGTATAAAAAACATGACTTTAAATATTTTTTACAGTTTAATTATAACATTTCAATATTGACAAATTAAAACATAAATTTTGAAAACTTTACAATTTGATTCACCGATCAAATATCCAGTGAAAAATTGTCGACATATTAGGCTAGAATTGACCTAATAATTCACATATGGTTTGACACATCAACAATTTTTCACCAGATATTTGGTTGATGATTCGAATTGTAAAGTTTTGGAAATTTATATTTTTATTTGCTAATATTGAAATGTTATAATTAAATTGTAAAAAGTGTTTAAAGTCATTTTTTTTATGCAAATAATCCAAAAAAATTTAATTAATAATTTATATTATATTAATATTGTAAAAATACTACATTTAGTATTTTATTATTTTTTTCAAAATGTTAACTTTTTTTGAGGTTATTAATGATGTGCGCTAATATTATTAGTATGATATAGTTGATGTAAGAAATATTCATATGTGATGTTTTGCATAAAGGCCAAAAAATGTTAACAACATAACAAGATGCAATTTCTTGAATTTTTTTTTTTTATATTGGAACTCTCTTTTTTTAATAACTGCAAATAAAAAAATAAAAAAAAATAAAAAAAGGAAAGAATTCACAGGTTGAACACAATATTAACAAATGAAATCAGGGAGGTGCAGCTGCATATCTATAGCAACATCGTCACCATAATTTTCAAAAGAAAAAATCTAGGCAACTCAAACTATATTGCCATTTGAAAAAAAAAAAAAAAAAAAAAAAATATATATATATATATATATGAAACCTCTCTTTTTCCCTACATCTAAAATGGTAAATAGTACCCTAAAAAAAGAATTAATCATAATGCAATATCCTTCAGGAATTCTCATATTGCACAATCAGTTTTCTTCTTAATATCTACAACATCTATCTGCCTTCTAAGCTTGTTTCTCACTTGACTCACTCCATTTGGTTTCTTTGATGGTGATGGTATTAGTGATGGAATTAAACTCTATTTTACAAAACAACAACATTAATAC
This sequence comes from Mallotus nudiflorus, assembly GCA_947683625.1. NCBI lineage: Eukaryota > Viridiplantae > Streptophyta > Magnoliopsida > Malpighiales > Euphorbiaceae > Mallotus > Mallotus nudiflorus. The sequence goes on along the minus strand of CANTUR010000117.1, from coordinate 4,167,875 downwards.
TAACAACAATTTTGAGTTCAAATTCTATTGGGGTTTGGCCAGGAAAAAAAAAAGTATGAGATAATCAAGAAATTTACTTTGTTTCTGGTCTCTTGATTCCTCTAGGATTAGTCTTCTTGGGTTTAGGTCCCAACCCAGTAGGACAATTGCTCGTTCTTAGAAGGTTATATTGCCATAACAAGTTTGGCTTTGAAGAATCACTAGTTAAAGCATTAAGCTCCTCAGAACCATCAGTAGATATAACAACAAACTAGCGATTCTGTGCATCATATTCTTGATTCTTTGTAGGAGATTTATCATTATAAGGTTGTTTAGGGTAAATCTTTGAAGGGTTTAGGACAAATTCTTGATAGAATGGCTCAGGCAATTGTCTACTCTTTAGTTCCCATCGTACTAAAAGGTTCTCTTTGATAAGGAACCAAAACTAACAGTTGGTTATCATACTTAACAATCTAATAGACTCTTGTTCATGTACACTACTGTAGCATTATTATCTTATTGTATTTTGTTTGTACTATGCTTGTATATATGTAAGCATCCAATTTTGGAATGCATTGATGCTTAGGTGCGGTGAGAGCTTGTATGATGAAAGTTTGATCTCTAGATATTGATTTTGGATTTTTAGGACTAAAATTGTGAATTTTAAGGACTAAATTGTAACTTTTTTATGGGGTTTAATTGCAAAATTGAATTTCATTCAGGGGCCTTTTTGTAATTAAAAGTTTTTAAAAAAGTTGATTGATTTTACAAAAAACTGATCGAAATTCTGTAATTATGTTCAGAATTATAGATTTCAGATCGAAAATACAGAAATCCGATCGGTGCAATTTTATTTTATTTTTGAGGAAAATAAGTTTATTTAATTTTTGATTGGTTAAAAATAATAAAAATAAGTATAAATAAATAAGTAAATTTAATATATCCTGTTATGCGTGTTTTACGTGTTTTATCTATATTTATTTATCTTTGTTTTGGATTAAATTCTCAAAGATAATAATCTTATCAGGAGCAATGAGCTGGAGAAGTGGATTTGGATTTAAAAAAATGAACATTGTTGAGTTTCAAAAAAAAGGATGGCTAAAAAAAAAAGACGTTGTTTTGAAAAAAAGAAAAGGCAAAAAGAAAAAAAATAATTTTTTACATAGAATGAAAATAGGGTTTTGAAAAAAAAAAAATACAAAGAGTTAAAAGTTTTTAAAAAAGAACGTGCTTTTGGTTTTGATGAGACAACTTCCTAGTCCTGAAGCCAAAATCAATCAAGAGATCAATTTTCAACGGTGAATCCTTCTTTTGAGGAGCAATAAACAACAATGCATCCATAAATCATCCTCTTCTACCCTTTTCTTTATTATTATTATTTTATTTGATTTTGATTTTAGTGTATTTTGATTATTGATTATTTAATGATTTCTCTTTGTTGTCTACTTTCTATATTTTTTGGCTATAATGGGAGCTATAATTGAATTGGTGGGAATCAAAAGATCCATGGAATGCCATGAATTTAATCTTGTTAAGTCACGTAGATTTTAGGGTTCTTATTTTTTATTATTATGTGTTTTTTATTTGGTTTATTGGGCTGTTTATTTAATTTTTTTATTCTTTGTATGTAGGAACTATAATAACTTTAATAGTGAGAATAATAACATTTTTAATTTTTTTCCATTACAATTAATTAGTAATTAGGTTCATTTAGTAAAACCCTAATAAAATTAATGGTGGCTTTAGATTATTTTAGGTTGCATGTAATTAAAATTAGGGTTAGAAATAATTGAATATATATTTTTTTATTCATTATTTGCTTTATTTTTTTATTTGGGCTTGCTGTTTATTTTTGTGGCCCCAAACCCACGTTTAAATTCTAACTCATTAATTAATAGGTTTTTAAAATTGGATTTAGATTTAATTAACTTTAAAATCAATTTAGGCCCTTTAAGTTAATTTAGACTTAATCCCACTTTTTAACTATTAAAATTAATTTATATATAGCCCAGTCTATTAAAACATTTTTTTTTCTTAAAATAAATAGACTTAGACCCATTTTTCACTTAAATTAAAAATAATTAGAACTAGGCCTATTAATTCAAACCCAATCCAATTTATTTTCATAAAAATTTATAAACTTAGGCTTCACCTTTAGTTCCATTTTACTTGTAAATAAAATATAGATTTAGTTAACCTAATTAAAGTTAACATAGTTTAGACTAATTTAGGGACATGTCGTTATATGAATGTAATTTTTATGTGCCAAATCATGACTAGTTGCCTTGGGTTAGATGAATGATAATTAGGGTTTAAAATGAAATTGTATGTAATTACAGAATAAGGTAATAATTAATAAACTAATTCTAAATGAACACAAGACTAAAAGAAATTAGTATTCCACATCTAGAATCTCCTGGTTGTGGTGCTAACTCTCTTTTAGAGAATCGAGTTACCACTACCTTTGAATTGTCCTAGTTATTATCTTGGGTGGCGACTCCTTATCTCCATGCTATGTCTTTATGATATAGTAGTGTGCTTTTTAGAGCTTTGAGCTCAAACGGTGTTGTAGTTGCTAAAATCTTAGACGCGCACTAAACCCCATCGTCTATAGTGGCGACTCCACTGGAGATAAAAGATACAGATTCTACTTGTGTTCTTTTGAATTATTTTATTCTTGCATTTATTTTTACATGTCCCTATTAACTGATGATGTTGGTTTATGGTTCCATGATTCCATTAGCTTAATGGGATTATAGATTGGCTAACCATCACTCTTAGCTTTAACTTGGTTCAAAAGAGATTAATAGGCTAATCTGACTAGAGTCTATAACCCATGTCCTAAAAGGGGTTAGTCTTCTCTCAAGTTTGCAAAGGATGCTGGGCCCCTCTGACCTTGGCCTGTAACTCAAGTCCTAAAGGAGGGTATCTTGCTAAGAGGACATTGACTTTTCATCGGACTTAACCATATATAATGGCCTAGTTATTTTCATTAGGATTTACCTAAATTGCTTGTGTTTGTTGCCATGAGGTATTTTTATCTATAAAGGCCCAAGCCCATATCTTTTGAGGCCCATTTGGTTTAATAAAAATTGGGTTAATCTTTTATACTTAAAATGTTATTTCTATGCTTTACTACTTTGAGAGATATGGCATGCTTGTCAATTCTTGATATCCCCTGTTGATATTAAGGCCAAGACCAAAAATCTTAGGAAAAGAGACTTACCATTGAACTCGTGTGTGGGAGGAATAAGGTTGGAAGGATGTATGTACACTTGACTTATTATTTGTATACTTGACTTGTTATTTGCCACTTGTTGCATAGCACATGCATTATGTATACATGCATTATACATAGTTTATGCATTATATTGACACTTTATTTTTCAGCCATCATAGATTCATTCGGGTCTTCCTGTGTTTGGAAATGGAGTAGTGACAAACTAGTAAGAACCTATTCAAGTCCAAAATTAATAGCCAAAGATATCTTTAGAAGATTGGAAAAAAGCCATATTAATCCACTTTACCTAAAAGCTACACCAACTCTATCAACTCAAAGAGAAGAGATGGAATAATAACAAGGAGGAAACTGGACCTTATAAGACATTAAGGGAGCTTTGACGGATGATCTAAGAGCAATAATGCAAGATAAACTGAGACAAGCTTTGGCTGGGTTAGTACCACCTCTTGCTACTGCTATACTACTTGCTATTGCCATACCAACTGTTATTGCTGTCCCACCTATCATGGATGATCTACCTATTAACAATGATAATATTGGGGAACCACTAATGAATGTTGCTAGGAATGTACCTGTTATGGAGATGAAATTTAAAGATATTCAAAACTACATGATAGAGATAGCGAATAAAGAATCACTTGAGTTGGTTCAGGAACTTAAGTTTAAATAGATGCAAGCACTGACTTAAAAAAGTCCAAAATGGAAGAGCTGATAAAAGGGCAAGGCATGGGTTACTCATTTGACTTTGATGATATACTATGCATGGAAAATGATAAGCTTTTAGATAAATTTAAAATGCCTTAGCTTTAGAAGTTCAATGGTACTAGAGATCTAAGGATACACCTTAGCCAATATACCATAACTATGAGCACCATAAAAGCCCTATTAGCAGTGGTTACTAAATTGTTTGTACTATCTTTGGAAGGCATGGTAGTAAATTGGTACCATGGGTTAGAGAAATTTATCTGGGCTGATTGGAGAGAATTATTCATTGCTTTCTTAAAGTAGTATGATCATAACACTAAGTTGGAAGTGTCGATTTAGGATTTGGAATTGACTAAGCAGAAACCTAATGAACCTTTTTTAGACTTTTTAATTAGATTCATGAATAAGGCAAGATTAGTAAAAATTAAATTTGCTAAGAAAGATCAGGTTAGGATGATAGTTCAAAATGTGTCACCTAATTTGGTTGAAAGGTTATTAATGATGAATCTTAAAACATTTATGGACCTTTACGATGATAGATTAGAAGTTGAGGAAATTGAGAGTGAGAAAAAGTGGAGCTTTAGAATTACTGGAACAAGAAATTAACTAACTGGGGGCACACAACAAGAAAGCACTAGCTAGGTTATGGAAATACATATTGTCAACAACCAAGGAGATTCTCTAATTTTAACCAACCCTTACTAAAAGTCCTAAACCGCTTAATGCAAAAGGGCTTGCTCAGACCCCTTACCTTTTCCAAACCACCAAACCCAAATGTCCTAAGATATAACCCGAACAGTTATTGTAAGTTTCACCAATTTACTAGTCATTCCATAGACACTTACATTCACCTTAAACATGAAATTCAAAACCTCATAGATGTTGGAAGAATCATAGACTTAGAAAACCCAAGCACCAAAAATAAACCTTCCTCGAACTACCAAAATATACCTTCCCTAACTACCATAATGATTAACTCAGGAGTTAGTGAGGACAAAATACTAAGCTCCTTTGAGGATCTAGACTTTAAAACCAATGAGAAATTTCCTAATGTCCCTAGATATGTGGAAAGAGTTAAGGATTTGTTAGGACAGTCCTCAGGCAAGTTTGACTATATGGTATTCTATATTAAACCACCTTCTTTTAATATAACTTTTGAGTCAGTTATGCCTATAGGATGGGGTGATAAGTTTGATGATGAGAAGCTGCTAAACAAGAAAGAAACATGCACAATTGATGTACAGAAAGATGAAGTCATAGAGACAGTTGGTGAGAAGATGCAAGAATAGCCACCTTGTCAACCATCTAAAGGACAACCACCTTAAGACTCAGTATCCCTAGTATCTAGAATAGGAAATAAATTTTCTTATTGTCTTCTTTGAATAAAATTTTAATTTCTTTAGAACTTGTTTTATTTTAGTGATCGATGATATTTGCATGTTTGATATAAAAAATTCAATTCAATTAGATTCATTCAACATGGGCATAAATGCAAATTTAAAGAACATTCATATATCACATGATATAACTTTTGAAGAGAGGAAAATTTAAAAAAAGAAAAGGAAAAAAAAAGAGAAAAAAGGGGTCTTGTTAATTAGAAAATCCATAAAAGGACATTTATACAAAATTAGAGAGATAAAAATGAGTGAAAAATATTCTATCTGAAAATCTAAACAAACTAATTGATATAGGAGTTGTATCATGTGATATAATAAATGTTCTTATTTTTTCCCTACTAAATGAGTAAAATTGAATATAAAATTTTTGTTTAAATATCGCATAGTCATCTTTATCATATTGCATAAGTATCTTAATGGAAATATAAAACATAATGAAAGCTAAAATTAGAGCTATTAGATCACTATTTTAGTTATGTTTTCTCTTCTTGTCACCCCTTTATGATTTTGTTTGTAAGCCTAGTGTCCCCTTGTACCTTAGGAATTCAGGTGGCTCAATAGCTTGTGTTACAACCCATACCTTATAACTATCATCAATCATTGCATCAACATCAAGCCTCATATTCTACTCAAGGGTTCTTTGAAGAGCAAGTCATGTTAATTTTAACTTCAAGAACTCTCTTCCGATAGTTCACACACTCCTTTGCATTTTTTGTACACAAGACTATAATTAATCGGGTTGGTAGGTCAAGGGATTAACAACAGTAGTGAACAAATTAAGTTTCTTGCACATATAAAGAAAAGACTGTGAAAATAGCATTGATTAATTCAAAATGAAATTGGGGGTAAGGGCAACTTGGGGAAAAATAGTAAATCTAAATTCAAGGACTAAAGAGTCAGCAAAAGAGTTTTGATTGCAAAAAGAAGTAAATAGTAAGCATATAGATGTTATTATATTACAAAAGCAGTAGCAAAAAAAAAGTTCAACAATGCATCAGTCAATAAGAAGCTTCAGTCTCAGGCCATTAACTGCACTTGCTAGCCTAGTCATCTATCTGATGAGTTGTATCAGAAGCTCTAATATCATAAGTACCAACCTCAAAGCATCCGATGCTCAAACTATAAGTTGTTGACATAACATCTCATTCTTACACTCTAAGATCAACAATATAGCTTGCTTTCAAAAAAAAGACCTATTAGGATCATGTATATTATACATAGCATGCATACACTTGCATACATATGTTATAATATACTTGCTTTGCATAATAAAAATCTTTGAGCCTAGATAAAATTACTCTGCTATTAACATTCGAAATTAGCATTGTAAAAGTGCAAGAAAGTAGTTAGAGCATTCACATGTAAAGTATTTGAAGGAGTAAAATAGAAAGGGCAAAAGTATTAAGAAACCTCATCTCATACAACCTTGGGAGGATAAGTGGGAGGCTCAAGCTCTTTAGACTTAACATCCATCTCCATAGCCTCTTTTTAAGCATCACCTGGAGTCTCAACAAAAATAAAACTTACTCCCCATAAACTGTAAAAGTAAAAGATAGTCAAAACATGAAGAGTAATAAATGACAAGCATACCTCAACTGGGTTAATGGGAATCTGCTCCAACAGATGCTCCTAAATGTATCTCTGATAGTTGTGAGAATGCTCAAGCAAAGACAAAGCATCAAATACTTGAAACACCTCTATCAATTCCTAATCAGAAGGTTCAATATACTAGTGATACAGTCATCAACCCTAAAAAGGGAAGGATGCACTTGAAACTTCAAATGAATGCACTCTGAAAAATTATTTGATCATGAAATAAGACCTTTAACTCTTTAACCTTTTTTGCAGGAGATGTTAATAAGAGGAACAAAGCCCTCTTCCATAACATTATGGAATGGTAAAAATACAAACATAACCTAAAGCCACAACTTTAATGGTGGAGCATCATGACCTTTATGAGAAGAGATATCATTACCATAATTAAAAGGGAAGAATGCAAGAGAATAACATTATATTTTGACAAAATCTCTTCACTTGCAAATAGACCCTGCTAACTTATAATATTTTGTGCAGGGAAAAATAAAAGAGAATGAATAAGGGGAAAGGAACTGATACATCAATAAGAATGGGCAAGATAGCAAATGCCAACACTTATTAAAATAATCAAAGGAAGCAATAGAACCCTACTTCCTTAGATTTTATAATAAAGTACAATCTTAATAATAAAATTCACTAATTGAAAGTAAATTCATCCATTTCACGAGATCAAGTGCGAAAAGCTTATCTTTTGATATTTGATCATAATGGCTCTTTTTTATAAAATTCAGATGATCAGTTAATAGCTTTGTGTTGAGAGTTTATAAACTTTAATCAATCTAATGCTTGCTTTGAACCCAAACGAGGGGAAGAATATGCAAAACAAAATCTATGGACTTGCAGTATAAATTACTTAAATTTTAGAGTATCATTTTAGTCTTTTAAATAATAAATGTGTATATAATATACTCTAATGCTAAAAAATGAGTATGAGTATAAAATCCCTTGACGGTATCTATGCTAAGTAATATGAGAAAGGCGAGGAAATACTAAGAGGAGAATTAAAATAAGAGCAAGCATAATCTAATCCAATGCCAAAAAATAAGGAAGAGTATCAACATGAACCTTTGGCGATATCCACGATAAGTAATATAAGAAAGGCAGGGGAATACTAAAAGAAGACCACATCAAAAGCTGGCTTTTTTACTGCAATGATATGTAAGAGTATGAGTATCCAAAGGACCTTTCCAATGGTATCCATGTTGAGTAATATTAGAAAGGCGGGGGAATACTCGGATAAGGAAGAAAAACACAAAAATAACTCAAAGATTATTTTAATACTCAGAATTCGATCTATTTATGCTCAATTTTCATGAGTTTTGTTTAACATATTTTTGCTAAACATTTTACAAGAAATATAGCAAAACTTTCAGTCATAGTTACTAGACGTTCCATAGGAACTATAATATAATTAGCTAGACACTACACAATAGTTAAAACATATTTTCTTTAAACATCCCTTAGGGAATATAGTAAAAATTGCAATCATTAGACGTCCCATAGGGAATATAGTGAAAATCATAATCGCTAGATGTCCTATTGAGAATATAGTGAAAATCACATCATTAGATGTCCCACAGGTAATATAGTAAAAATCATAATCACTAGACGTCCTATAAAGAATATAGTGAAAATCACAATCACTAGATGTTCCACAAGGAATATAATGAAAATCACGATCACTACAAGTTCAATAGGGAATATAGTGAAAATCACAATTGCTAAACATCCTATAGGGAATATAGTGTCCCCTGCTAAACGTTCCATATAGAATATAGCAAAATGCATAGAACATAGTGTCAACTGCTATTCATTGAACACAATGATAGAATCACCACTATATGTTCCACCAGAACTATAGTTTATTTTCAAAATAAATTGAACACAGTGTCAACTGCTATTTATTGAATATAATGATAGCATCACCGCTATATGTTCCACCTATACTATAGCCTATTTTCAAAATGCACTAAACGCAGTCTCAATTGTTATTTACTGAACATAGTGATAACATCATCGCTATATGTTCTATAAAAAATATAGCATGTTTTAAAAATACACTAAACACAATGTCAACTGCTATTCACTAAACACAGAGGTAGCATCACTGCTATATGTTCCATTAGAACTATAACATGTTTTCGAAATACATTGAACGCAGTGTCAAATGCTATTCACTGAACACAGTGATAACATCACCACTATATGTTCCACTAGAACTATAATATGTTTTCAAAATACACTGAATGTAGTGTCAATTGTTATTCACTGAACACAGTGATAACATTATTGCTATATGTTCCATTGGAATAATAGCCTATTTTCAAAATACATTGAACGTAGTGTCAATTGCTATTAACTGAGCACAATGATAGCATCATTGCTATATGTTCTACTGGAACTATAGTCCATTTTCAAAATACATTGAACATAGTGTCAATTGCTATTCACTGAACACAGTGATAGCATCACAACTAGAAATTCCATAGAAATTCTAGTGTTCCTTAAATCGCATTCAACATAGCATAATGTCATGCATAGTCATGGCACACAGGTAAGTTTCTTGACTCTTTGCTTTGAAATTATGTGCTTGTATTGCTTTGCCACAATTTGTCAAGCAAACAACGATAAAGGGGGGCAACTGTAATTAAAGGGAGTAAAGGCAGGATTACAATTTGAATGATTGAACTTCCTGAGAACTTTCTCAATATAATAAGATTGAGTAAGAGTTGTGTCATCCTTGTTTCTCAAGATTCCAATCCTAAGAAACATTTGCCTCTCCCATATCTTTCATGGAAAAATTGTTTGATAGAAAATTTTTGGTATCCTCAACTTGTTTCAAGTTAGTACCAAACATTAGCATGTCATCAACATAAAGACATATTATGACACCATAATCACCACAAAACTTATTATGAACACACTTATTTGATTAGTTAATTTTAAAACCAATAGCAAGTACTATTTGATCAATTTTTTTAATCAGACCATTAACAAGTTTGCACACCTTCTTTTCTTATGATTGAATTTTTTCTTAAAATCTTTCCATGAGGGAGGCAATTTATCTATAATGTTAAACACAATAATAGACTCATTCATATGCATATTATGTTATGTAAAATTATTAAGAATTTCTAATCCATGAAATTGTTTCATAGTTGGCCTAGAATCATGAATTTTGTAATTATTAAATTAAGAGACAATGAATTTCTTCCTTATGGCTTCCTCTTACATGTACTTACTTTCCAATCTCTCCTAAAGTTCTTTTTACAGTATGCATATAGTTGTAGATGTCAAAAAGTGAATCACTCATTGCATTTAAAATGTGTCCTCTACATATCTCATCATCGATGTCCCATTTTTTCCTCTTCCTTGATTCTACTTTGTCTTTCTCTTTTAGCCTTAGTGTGTTTAAAAAATATACTACTTGTAGATAAAGTAATAGAAAATGCACTCTCTTTTGCTATCTCATAAAATTTTCACCATCAAAATGATTTAATTTCACTATACTAGTTGCTAATTTTTTGAGTGTTGCCATGGATACAAATTTCTATAAGAGAAATATTGCTTTTAGATTGTTAGAAAATTGTAACAAAGAATCTTGAATAATCTACTCCAAGGCGTGTATGAATCCCACTTTCCTAAAGGCAATATTTTTAGTGTACAATTTGCCTCTAGGATACAATGAAGCTTGGGTGTTTCTAATGGGTTTTTATGCAGAATTGATTTATGATAGAGAATTGATTCATGTAGGGAATTGAATGAGTGATTATAATTTGGTAATAGACATGTCTATTTGAATGAGTAGACATATTTCTTGGCAATACTCATGTCTTTTATTAAAAATATATGACTATTTTGAAAATGTTTAACAAAACTTTCACTTTTTTTCTGTCCTAAAATCAATTTAGTGGTCCAATCCCAACAAGACTTATGAACCTAACTAAGCTTACTTATGTAGGTTTGTCCGATGACCAATTTAGTGGTTCAATCACAGCAAACCTTATGAACCTTACTAAGCTTACTTTTGTATATTTGTCCAATAACCAATTTAATAGTTCAATCCCAGCAAGCCTTATGAACATGACTAAGCTTACTTTTATAGATTTGTTGATGTGGACTAGATTGCATTGACATTCATGGATGGGCTTGACAAAAGGCGAGTGCACACTTGAGCTTCTAATGGCTCTAACTTTTGGGTCTAGAGGAACTATGAGGCCATAATATATCAAAACCAAGCTAGTTCAGAGCTTTACATGATTAGCCCATAATATAGCACCTGAGATATGCCTATAACATCCCATCTTCAGGCCCAAATTCCATAGTTTAGGGCTTCATATTTTAGTTTGAACTTTTATGTTATTTTTGGGTTATTTTTGTCTTTTGCATTATTTCCACTAAGTTTTTCCCTAAACACTATTTATTTGACTTTTTGAGTTATTTTAAGATAATTTTGGTTGAATTGATAATCAAAGTTCTATTTTTCTTCTAATTTTTGGCATTCTTTTGAGGATCAACAAATCTTAATGTCTTTTATTCTGACATTCTTTTGATTCAATGGCAAAAAACATTTATCCCTTTTAACCTGGGCTTTTGCTGTGTCACTTGTCTAATAATTAATTTAGTGGTTCAATCCTAGTAAGCCTTATGAACCTAACAAAGCTTACTCATTTAGATTTGTCTAACAACTAATTGTCTAGTCTAATTCCATTTTAGAGTAACCATAATCTTACCTCATTTGTTTACTTGAACATTTCATTTAATAACTTGGAAAGTCCAATCTATTTTCAAAATTGGGCTCAACTACGTATAGTAGATCTTAGATAGATATAATATGTTGTAAGGATCTCTCTCAGTGCCTCCATTGTCCACTTATGACAACCTAATTTCTCATAACAAATTTTCAAAGGAGGTCTCACCTTCCATTTGCAATTTGACTTCCCCTCAAGTTCTTGATTTCTCCTTTAACAATATTAGTGGCATGATTCCCCCTTTTTAGGCAATTTTAGTGATGTCCGAGGAAATAGATGCCAACTGAAAATGATTAGTATGAGCCATAATCAATTACGAGGGCATTTATTGAAATCATTGCTCAACTATTCACTTTTTGAGTTTATTGATTTTGGTTACAACCAAATAATTGATACTTTCCCTTCATAGTTAGGAATGCTTCCAGATTTAAAAGTTGTGATTTTGGAATCTAATGGAATCTAATGGTTTTCATTGTGCAATCGAGAAATCTCAACTCATTGGATTCTCTAACCTTTGATTCATTGACTTGTCTTATAATAATCTTAGTGAAAAGCTACCATTGAAGTACTTTAGCATATGGAAGGCTATGACAATCATAAACACAAGCTGAATGGCATATATAGAGAAAGATTTGATTGGATCATTGAGTCATGGTTCTTATAGGTTATATGATTCCTTTGATTACACAATGATGTTGTATAACAAAGGATTGGAAAGGAATTATGAGAAGATCCCTAATATTTTTGTTGCCATAGATTTTTCTAATAACAAATTCGAAGGAGAGGTTCCAGATACCATTGGAAATCCTAAAGGACTTCAATTGCTTAATCTTTTAGGCAACATTCTTAGTGGTCAGATACTATCTTCTTTGGTAAATCTAAAAGCATTAGAATGTTTGGACCTTTCCAAAAACTAGTTCTCATGATAGATCCCTATGTAGCTCACATAACTCATATCCCTTTCATCATTTGATGTATCTTTCAACCATCTTTCAAGACCTATACCCCAGGGAAATTAATTTTGCACTTTTAATGCTAGGTCATATGAAGGGAATCTAGGATTATGGGAGGTAACATGGACAAAGTAGTGCAAAAACTTTAGAACCCGACCATAAGTGCAACCTCCATCTCTTAGTGCATAAAATGAAGCCTCAAGACCTTCATCCAAAGTAAATTGGTTAATAGTTTCAATAGGATATGGAAGTGGGTTGGTGGTTGGGGTGGTTACTAGAAATGAGTTTACTAGAAGAAAAAAACATGAATGGCTTATTAAGAAATTTGGAAGGAAATAGAGGAGTCAGCAAAATAGAAGGATAAGAAATTGAAACTAATGGTTGTATTTTCTAGTACAATTAATATTTCATAGTTTGTTGCATTTGCAAGCATTACTATTTTGTATTTGCTTTTCTTTTAATTTTTAATAACAGAGATGAGTGGTGTAGTCACTATTGTATATTTAAGCATATTGAACCATATATGAGTTTCTTTATTCATCATACCAAGACATGTAAGTAATGGATTTGAAGAAGAGATTTCAAATGTTAATGGAACATTTGGCCAATTTGAATGCTTATAGCTGTGAGGTAAACACATGTCCTAGAAGCTTTCTACAAGCCAACAACAAGGCCAAAAGAAGAAGCAACAAAATAAAACTGAATAACATCATTTGATAAACAAATGCTTTATTATTAGTAGGATTACTTTTTGGATTTTGGGAGAATTAATTGCCTATTATATAATTATACTAGTAAGGGCATTCGCTCTTTGATGCGGGCAATATATATATATAAGTTTAAAGATTTGGCTAACGTATTTTAAATTCTTGTTCTTGTATGCAAAGTAAAAAAAAAACCAAAGGCAGGTTTTTCAAAAATTTAAAAACAATATCAATTTTTCTTGTGATTCAAATTATCAAATCTGCAATAAAAAGGAAAAATGATCAACAAAAAATAATAATAATTTATAGAAAAGAAACAACTTATTTTGTTTTTTATTTAAAAAAAATCCTAGTTTTTTAACTAGTAATTCATTTAGAAATAGATCAAATTGTAATTGAGCAACTTATATAGAAGGCATAATAATCTTAACCATTTGCGATTTCAATTATCTCAGTAATATTGTCACTGCCTTCAAAAAAATCAAGTGATCTTTCAAATATTTAATTTTCCTGATAGAATGAAGAATATTAACAATCAACACCCATAATTCAATCCTAAAATATGCATTTAAAATGCTAAATGTAAAATACCTTGCCATTTCTTAATCTTTGTGATGTACCTTGAAATTTCTTGGGAGGAAAGTTTGAAAGGATAGTGAACTATATATTAGCATTAAAATCATATAATGAATGGAAACAAAATAGTGGAACTGGCACATTCAAATATAGTAGAAGTTTCAAGCCACCACACTGTGTTGTTGTTAAAACTTTCATGAGAAAAGTTATAGAACCCATCAGGAGTTCTGCATTGGGTAGTTTGTTTAACACTAACCCTACTTTCTTCAAAGATCTTCACTGGGAACTCAATGAACTAGTCAGTGAGCTTTAATGCTTCTATATTTTTTTAATCTTCTTATGCAATTCAACTAAATGCTTACTTCTTTGCCTTCTAATTTTCATAATGGTTCTTGTTCATTGCATATGCTAGTCTGCGCTGTTCTTGCCAATAAGAATCAAGAAGAGATGCCAAATGTAAGAGTTCTTATTATTATTGTTGTTGGATTGTCTGTTCTTGCTTTGATTTATATGAAGGAATCATTTTGTTGATATTTGATAACTGCTTGTAGAATCCATGTTGAATAAAGTCATAAAGGAGTTTGAAAGTCAACTAGCTAGACAATAAGAAGTAGTGAGCTACTTTGCTTTTGAAAGAGAGTCATTACCTTCAATTATGGTTGATGGGAAGGCTTACTCTTAATCATATAACTAAGTAGGTACTTGCTTTTCTCATATGGCTAGTATGACTAATTAAAATAGTTAGAGCAGCATCTACTCCTGACATGTCTCTCTAAAGAACTAGCTCTAGCGATGCATAAGTATGAGCATTTGTTATAGTTTGTAAATGTAAATTAGTATGGGAGTTTAGTCTTTAATCGACTAGCTGATATTTTTATTTAACAAATGAAATAATTGAGATGCAAGAAGAAGCTTCTTCATCAATCACATTAGAAAGCTTCAACACAATTCACAATAGGAAAGAGTTACAACCAAAAGGGTTATCATTATGATGAAAAATAAAAAACTCAGCTTTTAAAACAACAAATGCTAGTTAAAAAGTAGCAGAGAGATATTTAGGTTATTTCATCTAGAAAATATCGTAATTCTTTAAAATCTTTCAAGCATCCTTCAAGAATTAAATTGGTGAGCAGATTTTGATGCTTTTAGGAATTTAAAAATGCCCTTCACACAACAAAATCAGGAGTATAGTTTTTACAGATTAAGCATCTAAACGAATTCAACAATCTAGGTAAAATTAGTCTTTAATGAATTTTTTTCAATGTTGCTAAAAGAGGAACAATGCATATAAATTGCTACTATCTCTCTTCATAGGGAAACACTTTTAAGGTTTAGCTCATCTTGCTTCAGGTTGCTAGAGAGTCCTTGAAGAAAATCACAAGTTATACAATCAAGTGTAGGACCTAAAAGGTATAACTAGTTATTGATTCAATAATTCATCATTATAGATATGTTAAGTCTCTGAGCTCTTGTTTTAATGGTGTTATAAAATGTGCCTGATAAGGAAATATCAGGGTCTACTATCGAGTGAGACCATTCTTGCTGAGGCAATAAAGCTGTTTCAATACTGTGGATTATGGACAGGAAGGAAACATTACAATAATCACTCCTTCGAAATATGGAAAAGAGGGAAGAAAAAAATTTACTTTCAACAAAGTTTTTAGTCCTCTGGTAACTCAAGGTTTGTAATATTGGCTTGTTGAATTCCCACATCAGGAATTTAATAAAAATAGTGAGGAGTCTTTAGTTATAAATAGACTCCTCCTCCTTGTGGTTAATGTATGTCAATCACCACTTATATTTGGTGTACAATTGAAAGCTATTATCTATACTAGTAGAAAATTTATGGAAAATTTTCTTGGGTATACTTGAGCTTTTGGGTATGAGTGAGAGTTAAATATTTTCTAGTGTGTTTGTAATAATTTTCCACATAGTGAATATTTTTCTTTTGGTTGTCTCTTAACAATGCCCATGATTTTTCTCCATTTGGGAGTTTTTCACGTTAAATTATTGTGTGTTTCTCCCTTTTAATTTTTCAAGTATTTTTATTCATGTTATGATCTAAAGGGGTAAAGGTACTTGTTGGATTGTAAAGAACTCATTTTCCCTAAGAATTGGTATCAGAGCTGTTGGTTTACTTTAGTATGCTCTATGGTTACGGCTTAGGTAGATCTTCTATATTAAAAAAAATTCTTAGGCTAACTGGCATTCTGCATTAAGAAATTTTTTTATAGAAATTGTTGTGATCCAACTAGAGGTCCTTTAATTACAGTATTATGTTTATTGAGTGTGGTATTATGTAAGTAAGTACAACTAAGAAAGTTTTATCACAAAGGCTATAATCGCCTAAGGAAGTTGGAACTTAATTGGTATTGTTTGTGTATCCCCAATCTCTTTTGGAAACTTTCTTAGTGTATTTTGTAGACACAATTGTTTAGTCATTAACCATATGTAAGGTTATTGTAGTAGGAAATACTGTTCAAATATAGGGGGGTACTGTGCATTTATTAAGCAAAAATGAGTTTTACATTTGATATTGAGAAATTTAATGGGAGAATTAATTTTGGGTTATGGCAAGTACAAGTTAAGGATATACTAATCCAGTCTAAATTGTATAAGGCCTTGAAGGGAAAGCCAACTTCTTTGTCTGAAGGAAAGGAGCCCATTAAATTTGGTGACAATAGTGTAGACACGGGAAAATCCAAGATGAGTGAAGAAGAATGGGAGGAACTAGACATGAGAGTAGCAAGTCAAATTCATCTTTGTCTAGTAAAAAATGTTCTTGTTAATGTTGCTAGATGGTTAACAATAAAAAAGCTTTGGGAAAAGTTTGAGGAAATGTACTAGGCTAAAAAGTCTTTCAAATATGTTATATGTGGAGGAGCAATTTCACAAATTATAAATGGAAGAAGGTACAAAAATTTATGACCACCTTAGTGTACTCAATAAGATTGTTTCTGAATTAGAATCTATTAGAGTGAAAATTGATAATGAAAATAAATCATTGAGACTTATTTGGTCTCTTTCACCTTCCTATGAACACATGCAAACCATTTTAATGTACAAGAAATAGAATGTGAATTTTTCAAAAGTGATAAGTAAGCTGATTTCTAAAAAAAGACTAAAAAATGGAGAGAACAAGTCTTTTAAAAGTACAATATTATTAGTTTATAGAAATAGCAGGAAGAATAAAGGCTCTAAAAAGAAAATTATCAGCTGGGGATGTGGGCAACCTGGACATGTAAAGAAGGATTGCAAAAATGGTGGAGCTAATTTGGCTAATGGCTCCAAAAGTCATGCTACTAATGCGGTCATCTTTGAAGAAGAAGATAATGAACTTTCTATATAAGAAAAAATATATATCCTCATGGCATGATAACTACTAATTGAGTTGCCATGGAAAAGGATGTATGAAGGTAGCATGTTCACAGTTTGCACACGGACATTGGTTGAAAGTTGATGTAAGGTGTGTGGTGAAATTAATGTCGATGTCTAATGGACTTCATAGAAAGTCAACACTAGAAGTTGCACCATAACTTATTAGAAGTTTTTTTGACATGAACTGGTTGAGGTGAAAATTATTGGAGTTAGTGAATTCCAAGTATGTATACTCTTATGGTGGCGTATGATAATTCTTGTTTTTTAGAATTATGACTAACATAGCTGATGGTGAGGTAGATGTTGTTCTTTATTTTTAATCATGGGAAAGATTTGTAAGAGAACTATTTGGAATTTTCCAAGGTGGAGATTTATTAGTTTTTAAAATTACCACATTAGGAATTTGAGAAAAATAGGGAGGAGTCTTAGTTATAAACTGACTCCTCCTCTTTTTGGTTAATGTATATCAATCACTACTTATATTTGGAATACAATTACAAGTTATTAGCTATACTAGTAGAAAATTTATGGAAAATTTTCTTGGGTATACTTGAGCTTTTGGTGTGAGTGAGAATTAAATATTTTGTAGTGTGGTTGCAATAATTTTTCCACATAGTGAATATTTTTCTTTTGGTTGTCTCTTGACAACGCCTATGGTTTTCTTTATTTAGGAGTTTTTCACATTAAATTATTGTGTGTTTTCCTTTTATTTTTTTGGTTTTTTTATTCATGTTATGATCTAAGGGGTAAACGTACTTGTTGGATTGTAAGGGACCCATTTTCCCTAACATCTAAGGCTCCATTGCGCTTCTTTTTCAGTACATAAATATATATCTTTCTTGAAAGCATTTATTTTCAATTTGTTCTACCTTTTCATTTCCTACAAAGGAAGTATTTGCAAACACTCAACCTTTGATTCAATCAGTTCTTGATTGCTATAATGTCTATATATTTGTATATGGCCAAATAGGATATGGCAAAACTTATACTATGGTTAGAGCATAACTTTTGCCACCACATCCTCATTATTTTCAACTAAGCTGATTCAATATGTTTACTCATGCATTGATATGATTAATCAAGTAGGTTTTGTTTACTCATCTCATTTGATAATCCAGACTAGCCCTAAGGAACTTATAGAGGAAGAGCTAGGTATAAACTACAGGGCATTGAGTGATCTATTTCTTCTATTAGATCAAAGAAATAAAGTTATTTCCTATCAAATCTCAATCCAGATACTAGAAATCGCAGTTAGAGATCTCCTTGCTAGTGATGGGTTTATTGTGGAATTCAGGTTAATTTACACCAATAATAATAAAGTCACCTTGAGAACTACTGCATAGGTGACTGTAGTGTAAATGATTATACTAAAAATCACCCAAGGTAGATTCCTAGGAAAGAGTGGTGGGGTCACAATGGTCCCATTTAAAAACCACATTCCTTAGATAGAATTTTACCAAGATAAGTAATTTTAATAACATAATAATTAACAACAACTAAACCTGACAATAGCTATTAAATAGACATAAAAGAGAACACTAAAATTTAACAAGGTTCGGCCAATTACGACTACGTTCCTGGATACTACCAAAATAATATTTCACTAATTGAGGAAATATTACAAAAGAGAGAAGAAAATATAAATAGCCTAAATATTGGAGAAGGCTAATTTTTGGGATAATTAACTAAAGGGGAGGAGGTATCTTTTTATATCCTTATGTCCTTCTCCATCTATTTTTCCTTCCTAATGTGGGATTGCTATTTTGCCAAAAAATAATAAATCTCCACCTTAGCAAAATTCCATATAATTCTTTCTCAAATCCAACCTTCAATAGTGTTTGCAAATTTCATCTTTCAATTTGTAACAATGTTGATAAAGTCTAAACAATGTTTAAACTTAATCACATTTATCACTTTTGTCATTATATCAACAGTATTCTTAGTAGTCCGAATCTTTTAGATTGTGACTTTACCTACTTCTAGAATCTCTTGTACAAAGTGATATCGAACATCATGCTTTGTCCTTACATGATAAACCTAGTTCTTTGCTAAATGAATAGCACTCTGACTATCATAATGCACTTTGATGTGCTTCTACTCCATTCCTAGCTCACCAAGCAAACCTTAAAGACAAATTGCCTCCTTTACAGCCTCTGTAATTGCCATATACTCTGCCTCTATAGTAGACAAAGTAATTGTTGACTATAAGGTGGAATTCCAACTGACTGGTGCCTTTTAAAAAGTAAACACATAACCAGTAGTTGATCAATGTTTGTCCAAATCACCAACATAGTCAAAATCACAATACCTAGCTACACATAGACCATCTTGTCTATCTTGCTAAAATACCAAACCAATATCTACACTGTTCATAATATACTAGTAGAATCCATTTCAAAGCTTACTAATGCTCCTTTCTAGGATCATGCATGCTTCTTTCTAGGATCATGCATGTACCTGCTCATAACCAATTTCTTGTGAAATATCAGGCCTCGTACACACCATTGCATACATCAAGCTACCAACAACACTTGCATGCGATACTTCTGACATGTATTTCCATTCTGCATCATTCTTCAGTGACATGGATGCACTAAGCTTGAAATGAGGAGCAAGTGGTGTACTAACTAGTTTTGATTTTTCATTCATGCTAAAACATTTTAGTACCTTCCTCAGATATTCTTTTTGAGACAAACAAAGCCTCTCCAATTTCCTATCTCTGGATATTTCCATTTCGAGAATCTTCTTTGCTTCACTGAGATCCTTCATCTCAAACTCCTTGTTCAATTGAGTCTTTAATTTATTAATTTCTATATGACTTTTATAAGCTATCAGCATATCATCAACATAAATAAGAAAATATATATAGGATCCATCTTGTAGCTTGCGTAAATACACATAGTGATCATATTTGCTTCTCGTGTACTTTTGCCCTATTATAAACTTGTCAAATCATTTGTACCACTGTTTTGGAGATTGCTTCAATCCATACAATGATTTTTTCAATTTGTAAACCATTTTTTCTTTACTAGCAACTTTAAATCCATCTGGCTGAGTGATGTAGATTTCCTCATCCAAGTCTCCATGTAAAAAAGCATTTTTACATCCATGTGAACTAGTTCCAAATCTAACTATGCTACCAAAGCCAATAAAATTTTAATGGAGGGATGCTTTAAAACTAGAGAAAATACTTCATTATAATCAATTCCCTTAGTTTGTTCATAGCCTTTAGCCACCAATCTTGCTTTATAGTGAACATTAGTCAGGAAATCCATCTTTCTTTACATATACCCATTTGCACCCAATTTCCATCATTTCTTCATTGATGGAAATCCTCCACTTTTCATGTTCTGAACTTTGGACTGCTTCATTATAAGTGGTAGGAACATCATCAATAGCAATTTATGATACAAAAGAGACCATATCAGCATAGCGAGTAGGTTGTCTAATGGTCCTCTTTCCCTTCCTTAATGAAATTGATTCATATTTTTGTGGAGGTTCTTGGGTCTAAACCTCTTCTTCATTTGACTCTTCTTCTACCATAAGAGAGTCATCATCAGTTTCTACATTGGTTGGGACAATTTTGTTGTCATCAAACTCCATCTATTTGAGAGTACTATCTTTTTGTTCAATCTTTTTTGAAGTCACCTTTCTCAATATGGTAGATTCATCAAAGGTAACATCCCTATCGAAGATTATTTTTTTTGTTTCTAGACACTAAAGATAATAGCTTTTCACACCAGAAGGGATCCTCATAAAGATTGCCTTATTTGCTCTTGGATCCAGCTTTGACTCTTTAACATGGTAATATGAATGGAACCAAACACATATAAGTAATCATAATCTGTAGCAGGTTTTCCAAACCATTTCTCCAATAACATTTTACCACCAATAGCAGTCAATGGTAAATGGTTAATAAGGTGACAAGCATATACTACAACCTCAGTCTAAAATTCTTTGCCTAACCCAACATTGGACAACATACACAGAACCTTCTCCAGTAATATATGATTCATTTGCTCTGCCACCCCATTTTGTTATGGTGTATATTTGACTCTAAAGTGCCTAATGATACCTTCATCTTCATAAAATTTTAAAAATGGATCATTTTTTAACTCTCCATCATTGTTTGTGAGGAAGCGCTTGACTTTTCTGTCTATTTGAGTCTCCACCATCCTTTTCCATTTTAAGGAAAATTTCTAGCACCTCATCCTTTAACTTCATTATATATGGCCAAACTCTCTAGGAAAAATCATCAATAAAAGAAACATAATAGTGTTTTCCTCCTAATGAAGCATTCTTGGAAGGCCCTTACACATCTGAATGAACATAATCTAGAATACCCTTAATATTATGGATGGTTATTCCAAATTTCACCTTGTCTTCTTCCCTTTGATGCAATGCTCACAAAAATCCAATTTGCAAGCTCGAGCTCTTTTGAATAATCCTTGATCTATTAGCAGTTTTAAGGATTTTTCTCCAATATGCCCTAAATGCATATGCCATAACCTAGTTGCTTATGACTCCTGATCATCAGTAGAAGCTACTATTACTATTGTTCCAACAATTATTCTACCTAAAAAGTAATACACATTATTTCTTTTCCAAATCCCCTTCATTATCACAAGTGCACTAGAGATGTTTCTCATTATCCCATCTTTCGCCCTAACTTCAAAATATTTTGACTTTAAGGTTCCTATAGAGATGAGATTCCTTATCAAATCTGACACGTAATGAACACCTGTTAAGGTTTTGATTGATCCATCTTGATTGCTTAAGTGAATTAATCTAATCCCATGTGTGTTAAGAGGGGCATTATTCGCTGTGTAAACCACTCCACCTTTAAGTTCTTTAAAGTCAAAGAACCATTCTCGATTGGGAGTCATATGGTGACTACAAGCTAAATCTAACAACTATGAACTTGAACAATTGGTTGATGGTGTAGCAGCAATTGAAA
This sequence comes from Mallotus nudiflorus, assembly GCA_947683625.1. Lineage (NCBI taxonomy): Eukaryota > Viridiplantae > Streptophyta > Magnoliopsida > Malpighiales > Euphorbiaceae > Mallotus > Mallotus nudiflorus. Next base: position 4,145,638 of record CANTUR010000117.1, on the reverse strand, counting down.
ATTCTGAATTTGCATCATCACACTCAGCTACATTTGAATTTGAGACAGCCTTTCCCTTTCCAGGTTTGCCTTTATCCTTTAGCTTGGGACAATCTTTCTTCCAGTGCCCTTTTTCTTGACAAAAGGCACATTGATCTTTGCTCAGTTTGGACTTTGACTTAGATCTCCCTCTCCTTACTTTATTTTGGTTCTGCGAACAGCCTCTAACAACAAGAGCTTCTGCTTCAACACTTTTATTTTCTTGCTTTCTTTCTTTTGCAATTCATAACTATACAAGGCTACAATGACTTCACTTAGAGACATAACAACCTTCCTATGAAGTAGAGTAGTTTCAAGATACTCAAACTCATTAGGAAGCGATCCCACTAACATTAGAGCCAGATCTTTATCATTAAAAGTCACGTCCATATTCATCAAATTAGTTACCATTGATTAAAGCTAGTAATGTCATCATTCATTATAGTACCTAGAACATAGTTAAAGTGGAACAATCTCTTTTTCATGTAGAGTTTGTTCTGACTGCTTTTCTTCAAGAATTTCTCCTCTAATGCCTTCCATAATTTACTTGCAGAAGTTTCTTTGGAAATGCATACTTCTGCTTTTTAGAAAGACACGATTGAATTGTACCACATGCCAATCTATTGATTATCTTCCATTCTTTCTCTTCAACATCATTTAGTTTCTCTCCTTTAATAGCAATGTCTAGACCCTCTAAAAAGAGGGCATCTAGAACCTTACTTTGCCACATACTGAAATGTCCGGTGCCATAAAAAATCTCCACTATAAATCTAGCATTTTTCATAACATTTCTTGCCAAAATTAAAGATGAAGAAGTTTGTTGACGCTGATGTGGATACTTTTGTGCTGTCTCTTTTTTCATCTCTTTTTCCTTCCCAATGTGGGATTGATATTATGCCAAAAAATAGGGTTTAATAAAAGATATCCTTCATGATGATGTGCATCTTTTTTTTTTTTTTTTCACATTTATGTATCCTATGCAGTGCAACTTGCATTACTATTGCTATACTTAACTCCTGCATACATTAAAAATCTGCAATAGTTCTTAGAACGGGATTAATGTGCCGGATGCTAACCTTGTACCTGTATCTTCACCATCTGATGTTTTAAGTTTAATGGACCTCGGGCACAAGAACCGTGCAGTGGTGCTAACTCATAGGTGCAGCTAATATCCTGATGGAGTGGTTTATGTCTCTATAGTGCTATTTTTTTTGCTTTGAAATTTCACAATGTTTTTGTAGTTGCCTGACAATTCATGTTCAAGGAAGAGACATGACATCCGGAGCGATACTTCGAGGTTCTATGCATTTGGTTAATTTAGCAGGAAGTGAACGGGTAAATAAATCTGAGGTGACTGGAGATAGACTGAAGGAAGCACAACATATTAACAAATCTCTTTATGCTTTAGGAGATGTTGCTTCTCTTGCTTAAAAGGGTTCTCATGTTCCCTACTAAAACAGTAAACTCACACAACTACTACAAGATTCACTAGGTAAGTTTAGCCAGAAGGCATTCATTAATCTCTCTTGATTAATTGCAGTTACTTTCTAATCAAGTTACTGGGCCCCGTAACAATGAGGAGGACAGGCCAAGACTGTTATGTTTTTCCACATAAGTCCTGAAGGTGAAGCACTTGGAGAAAAGTACACTTAAATTCGCTGAACGGGTAGCCACAGTTGAGCTTGGTGTTGCTAAAGTTAATAAAGATAGCACTGAAGTGAGGGAGCTAAAAGAGCAGGTTTTTACTCCTCCTCATTGGAACTGATCATATCATCGTATCTGATCCAGAAACATAATGACCAAATGGAACAGCTTTGTTAATTTGTTTTCAGATCGCTAACCTCAAGGTAGCATTAGGAAGAAAGGATGTAGAGTCAGAGCATTCGTAACATTCTCCATCCGGCATTCCTAAAAGACACAGAATGAAGTTGGTTTCTCAACAAAGCTGGCATAGTGTTGGAGAGAGTAATGGTCGTAGATAATCGTTGGACGCTGGTAGTAATTCAGAGGTAAATTATCTTCCAGTACTTGAGTTAATATTCTTATAGAGAAGGTTTATATATGAATACAGGGTCTATAGTACAGAATGATCTGAAAATAATCACAAGAAGAGGTAGCTTGGATCTCAATGATTTGCGAGGGAACTCGCCTCCTTGGCCACCTGTTGGCGTTCCATCACAGAATGGAAAAGAAGATTATAAAGAATCAGCTGAGGACTGGGTAGATAAGGTGGTGGTGAATAGGCTTGACAGTGTGAGTGGAGAAGAGAACCTTTTAGGACAACGGGAACTAGAAAGCAGACAATTATCTGAGCCATTCTATCAGGAATTTGTCCCAGACCCTTCAAAGGTTTACCCTGAATAACCTTATAATGATAAGTCTCCTGCAAAGAATCAAGAATATAATGTACAGAGTTGCCGGTTTGATGCTATATCTACTGACGGTTCTGAGGAGTTTGAAGCTTTAACTAGTGATTCTTCAGAGCCAGACTTGCTATGGCAATCTAACCTTCCAAGAACGAGCAACCTTCCTAATGGCTTGGGACCTAAACCAAAGAAGACTAATCCTTTGGGAATTGAGAGACCAAAAACAATGTAAATTTCTTGATTATCTCATACTCTTTTTTTTTCCTAGTTAGACTCAACTCGAAATCTCATAATCTCATAGCTTTGCAACAATACTACGATAGGTTGTTGTTGTTAGTGCTAATGTTGTTGTTTTTTTGTGTTCTGTAAAATAGAAGGTTAATTCCATCACTAATACCATTACCATCGAAGAAACCAAATGTAGTAAGTCCAGTGACAAACAAGCCTGGAAGGCAGATTGCTGCCGTCCATATTAAGAGGAAAAAAATGAGAATTCTCTGCATGAATTCCTGAAGAATAGTGCTTTATGGTTAATTTTTTAGGTACTGTTTACCATTTAGATGTAGGGAAGAAGAGAATACATACATATATATATATATATATATATATATATATATATATATATATATATAATGGCAATATAGTCTAAGTTGCTTGCGTTTTTCTTTTTAATGTAGCTGATTCCATTTCCAAATTCATTGTTTAATATTTAATATTATAAAACTACTTGTAATTGATTTTTTTTGCCATTAATGAAATTTAATATAGTCAATTATTTTTTTTGTATTAATAAAATTTAATATAATTAGTTATTTTTTTATAAGTGCTCTTTAACTTTAACTTATCTTGATGATTAAATTTGCACCAATTATAATAAATGACAAAATTTTTATTTTTTATGAAGAAGTTTTTTTAAATATTATATACATATTATTTAATTTTTTACTCTTATCATCATTTTTTAAAAAATAATTTAAAAATAAAAGTATGTGATTAAAAAAATATTATTAAAATTCAACAATAATTAATCATATAAAAAGTATTCATAAATTCAATAGATAAAGCTAAAAAATTAATTTACATGTAATTTACATCAAATATATCCCAACAAATACTCTAATTAAATTATACTATCAAAAGTTTATTTCATAAAAAAAATACTTACTTTTCTATTATAAATATGTTATAACATTCATCTTAAAAATTAAAATTACAATAATTTTTTATATAATAAATTTTCATTAAATTACAAAAGTCAGTAACAAGATTTCCATTAATGCAGACACTACATAAGTCTTCCATAATAAGTCAATTATAAGGTCTTCCACTTCTTTTGTGGTGTAAATTTGGAGGGTGTGCATTATTCACGTCATTTATAATCAGCTTATATTAATTACACCCTAATTATACCAAATGGTAATTATAAATATAATCGTAGAAGGTTGAGATTATGAACGCTCCCTCAAGCTATGTTCCGAGTCTTAAATATAATTGAGGAAGCCTAAATATAATAAACCAAAGCTTGAGAGATTATCCTTCACCTTAAATCTTATAATTTAAAACATTAAAATAATAAAAATTAAAAAAAGTATAGGTTGAGAATAGTAGTTAATAAAAAAATAAATATTATAAATAAAGGATAATTATTGTAGGTGGTGGGGTGTAAGGTGCGTTCAAATGTTTGGCAACCACGATATTGTGTGAAATATGAAATAGGTCATAAAGCCTAATTGGAGATTAAGTCGCCACTCTGATAAAAGTTGAGATACACTGTACAACAACTGAATTCCATAGAGATTCCTAGAAGCCGTCATTAGAGATCGAGTTCGGAAATTGGGTATAGACTTTTGGAATGCCCACCCAACTTTACGATTGGCCTCCATTTGTGTTTTGTAATTTATTACCTTTAATTATTCAATGATTTCTTTATTGCCATGCGAATTGCAATTTCCTTTGAACAATTGTCTCATTTTATAATTAAGTATGAGTTTGCACATTAGTTTCTTTTATGCATTTGTTTCCAACATTCACTAGAAATAAAATGAAAATTAATAATTTAGAACGATACATTCCAAATGATTGGGGGAAAGGATTAGGGATTACAACACTTCATTCAAATGAAAGTATAATAAATAGAAAATAAACCAAATAGAAACAAAAAAATAAACAAGAATTAAATTACATAAGAATATAAACAAAAGGAGAGGAAAGTTAGGTACTAAATCGAATGATCAAAATCATTTTGATTTCCTGCAATCAACAAGATATTAACTTCTAAGATGAATAAAAGCATAAAGGAAGAAACAACAAATCAACTTGCAAAATCAAATTTATACAAATAAAGACTATGAATATTCAAATATCAATCCTAAACGATGAAAATGACTATACGAAGCATACTAAAAGGCACAAGAAAACAAAGATTCATGAAGATTCAATCCATACATAATCTATACAAAATATCTAAATAGAAGATGCATGAGGACCTATCAAAGTGATGATCACCTCTATAAAGAAATGATTGCCTTATAACAATGAGAAAAGGCATCGCCTGATTGATAGGTTTAGTCAACTCTCAAACTAGTAGAATTATATTTCAAGCAAAGATTAGTTAGTATAGATAAGCTAGACTACAACTACACCTAGAACATAGTAAATTATGCGAAAGACATGGCATATCATAGGCAATGAACATAAGGGAGTAAATAAACAAGCTAATAAATGTACAAGCTTGAGGATATGAAAGCAAGTAAAAGGTTACACAAATCTATATCTTAAACATTAAGAAAGAGTTAAAATGATTACTGAAAAATGAGCTTTTGCAATATAGTTGGCCCTCAGAAATAAGTATGGATTTTAATCTTCACTTGAATGTAAGATTTCTACCTCTCTTTTCTCAAAAATGAATCCTCCACCTTCCTTCTCTCCCTTATAGGACCTCTTTCCTCTTTGTTTCAGAGCCTCTCCCTTATGAAAAACACTTTTTTTTTTCTTTTGATAATTGTTCCTTCCTCAATGGTTAATCCCCTTCTCTATCTCTTTTTCTCCTTTTTCATCGCCTCCTTAGCCCATTCCCCTACTACCTTATTTCATCATTGCATTTTTAGCCTTTTTCTTTTCCTAAAAAATTTATTTTTCACATTAAAGACTGAGTTCTAGTCGAGGTAGGCCCACCCTTAGCCACCATTGTCACCTTTGCATATAATACAGAGGTCATGTTGCAATGTGTAAAGGCGGTGCCTCTATAATAAGGCGATTGCCTTATTATCCGCTGCCATAGAGGCAATCGCCTTTTCATAGAGGTGTTGCCTCTTTGGCCCACCTTACATTGGGCTTGGTAGGCTGGGATGAATTGGGCCTACCTTATAAAGGTTTTAGGCTCATATTTATGGGTTTCAGGCCCTCGAACTCATTTTTAAGAAGATTTTGGGTTTCTCTCTTACATTCACGCTTCACATTTCTTATTATTGGGCTTTATTATGAGTCGACGAAACCTAGCATCCATAGTTTGCCTCTATTACAGGCCCATCGAACCGAGTGTCTATAATTTACCTCTTAATTTTTTGAAAACCAAATGCATACAATGATAATTTTTCAAAAAATCATATGCACAACACAAGAAAATAATAAACAACATACCTAACTTTTGAGTTTCACTTGAGAGGTGAATTTTTAAATTTTGAAATGCGACCATGATCCTTAGGTTTTCCTGGCTCAATAAGCCACTCATTAATATTTGGTAAATTATCTAACAATGATGATCCTCGAATTTTCCTGACCCGATACACCACTTAATCGAAATGCAAACTCTCAAGTTTTCTTGTTCGATCACCACTCAATTGAAATGCAGATTCTCAAGTTTTCTTGGCTTGATACACCACTTAATCAAAACTCAAAATCTCAGGGTTTTTTAGTCTGATACACCATTCAACTGAAGTACAAACTTCAGGGATACTATTCGAATAACCCTTTCTCGATCAAGAGCTTTGGGGATACTACCCGAACAACCTTTTCTTGATCATAAGCTTCAGGGATACTAATCAAACTACCCTTTCTTGATCATAAGCTTTAGGGATACTACCTGAACAACCCTTTCTTGATCATGAGCTTTGGGGATACTACCCGAATAGCCCTTTCTTGTGAAAAATAATCTTTGGTTTTTCCTTGCCCATTACATCGCTTAATGTTAAAAAGTCAACTAGAAATCTTTAATCCCTTAACCTCGATTCTCGAGATGCACCCGAGGAAATCTCATTTATCATCATTATTTTATTTTTATTCATTCATTTTCATTTTTTTTAAAAACCTAACTCAAATCCTCTTTTACTATAAAAACATACTTTTCTTTTCTTTTTTTCTTTTTCTTTTTCCTATCTTCTCTTTCCATTTTCTTCTTATATCCTGTGCCTCTACTCTTTTAAAAATGGACGATGAGAGAACACCCCCTTACTCGAGTGGGATTGCATTTTGCCTTCTATAAATGCCCCACATAGTCTTAGATTGTCAAAGGGAGATATAATTCCTCTCTTGACAGATTTGAGGAGTCATATTTGTTCATCAGCATCTAGAGAGGTTAGCATCTAAAATATTCTCACTTTCCTTGTAAATCATATTGGGTTAGGTTGTATTTACATTCATTTATCATTTATGATTGAAAACTAAATTGACTAAACATGAATTTTATGGATTTGGTGGAAAAATTAAACTGTTCACTTTCTTTCACTGCACAGAGATGATTGCCTCATAAAAAGGGATGATTGCCTCATAAAAAGGGATGATTGCCTTTATGTCAGTATGCAAGGGCATTGCCTCTTGTATAGAGGTGATCATCTCATCTATAAGGTGTTGCACCTTTGTAATAAGGCAGACCAGCTTGTCTACAATTACTTAATTTATTTTTACTTTAAATTATACTATATTAATTCAACTTCCTTGATTCCTTTTTGTAGTATGACGTATAGATGTTTAAGGGGGTTGAAAACTTTTATGGGGCTCAGGTTTTCTGTAATGGCCTGACCGAGGATTAGAAGGACTAGATCCATGACACTGAGTTTGAGGATTTCATACTCTCGCTTCCTTGAAAGTAGGGCTAGACAGATTACTAGCCATTCTATATGTTGATGGAGAGGTGATTTGACGCGATGCACACTTTCCACCTCCCCTTTGGGGAGCTCACTCTAGATCCTATCCCTTTCACTACTATCACCAAGATTGTATGCGCTAGAGATCTTGTTCCCCTTGATGCGAGCCTACACCAGTTGACTCCGAACAAGGCCACTTATATTGAGCATCTTCTAGGTATGATTCCATATATGAAGGGGACCTATACCCTCAAACTTGATTTGATCCAGAGCTTCTATACTTGGGACGGAGTTATGGTGATGGTCATTCCTCATAAGATCGACCAGGTGGTGCGAGCTTTTCTAATTTATCTTCTCGGTACTATGTTCTTTTCTAACACTACCAGCTTGATGGACTTGATGTTCTTACTGCCCTTATGGGACTTGGATCAGGCATCTATGTATGATTGGGGCAACTGTGCTTTAGCCTATTTGTATAGGAGCATGGATGAGGTGGTCTATGAGGCCAGGAAGTTTTGTAGGTTTTGGCATGCTATTCTGGCAAGCTCCACCTTCCCTTTTCCTAATTTATTTCAATATCTATTCATTAACACCTGCTATCGCTCTTTCTTTTATAAGTTTAGGCCCTGGAGCTGGAGTTGCTCATTGGTGTGCTATGAGTGGGGGATGATTATTAACAGGTGCATTTGCATTTAATATTGGCAACTTTTTCACTTTCATAGAGCTTATGGCAGCTATACATGTTGTTAAAATTGCTTAGGAAAGGGGTTAACATTCTCCATGCAAGTTGTTCATATGTTCCGTGCAAAATCTAAACATGTTTTTTGGAAATTTAGGCAATAATGGTTCTATTGTCTTCATTTTGTTTCTCAAATGCATTTTTGTGTCTTCCATATCTATAGAGAAGGTAATGTTGTAGCAGATTCTCTTACAAGGCTTTTTGTGATGGCATCCTCTTTTCATTGCTAGGAATTTGCACCTTAATTTTGTAATTTTGCTATCTGTGATGATTTTAGCAAAAGAGAGCATTTTCATTTTAGATAGTTATTTTGTTGGATGCTTTGGCTTCTTTTTTCTTTTTCATTTTTGTGACATTTTTATTTTCTTTTAATATATCTTGGACAACAAAAGTGTGATGCAAATGTTAAGAGGGTGTTAACCTAATTGAGATGCTTGGGTGCATTACTAATTTATGGACTCCAATCTTTTACTAAAAAAAATTATTATTTGATGCCATAACCATAACATTAATAATAATATTTTATTCCTCACATTTTCCATCATTTAACATTTTCCATCATTTGTCATTTTCATAATTCCGTATACACTAAATATTTTTTACTTTATTATTTTTTACATTAAAATCCAATTTAGTTTGTGTACGTTCTATGATATATTATCGAGTTTGGCTTATTTAGTTAAAATTTTGATAATAATAATAAATTCTAAAGATAGCTTTACACTAATAGGACTTCATTTCTTTTTTTCTTTTTGGTAATTATTATAGATTGAAGACTATACAACCTTCCCTCTTTAATTAATCCAGTACAATAACATATCCAACAAGCATATATTACCATATTATATAGTGATCCTAGCCTTTAATGAGTTGGAAAACCAAACCAATAAAAATTAAGCATTTAACTAAAGTGATAAAAACTAAAACCTAATCACATATGAGTAAACCTTAGATGATTTGATATTATTAGTTTGACCTTATAACTCACCAAAGACTAGGATTATAATAAAATTTCTCTAAAAGCAAGAGAAAAACTATGCAAACTAAGGTAAATTAACATTGTGGATTGGGCATTAACGAGGATTTACCAAGAGGTAGCTTTAATAGCATTCCCTTGGCTTTTTCTTAGCCAGACTTAACTTCTTCTAAATTCCTTAAGCTTAATGTATGCCATCCTTTGTGTAATGTAATACTTGCTTATGCCTTTAAAAATGCATCCTCCATCAATAATAGGCACTAACTTGGTCTCATTATTGATTTTCTTAAGTGATCCATCAAAGCATCACCTTCTATTATGGTGTAACCATAGATGAAGCTTTATTTGTCAAGTACATCAATCTTATGTTTCACATACTTTAAATGGTTGCGTGCAACATTCAAAATACACATAAATAATATTCTGAACTTAAATTAGAAGTTAATTTCTAAATACACAAGTTGAATAGTACCTTTAGACTCATTCGAAGATATAAATTAATTGAGATAAGCATAATGCTGATTCAGATATATCTAATCTTTTATACTGAAAAAAGAAAAATATATATATTTTGGACATAAATCTTTCAAGTAACCTTTAGCAAAAGCAATCTTCTTGATGCTTCTTAACTTTCCATCACCTTTAATAAGGTCAAAGCTCTTAATGCCATTTGGTGCAACTTTAGGGATAATGAGATCAAATCCAAAGGCTATAGCATTGAATAGCCTATGTTAAGGAATGTGCTAGTGACTTCCTCCTTATAAGTGAAAACACCTATTGTATTACAACCTAGACTTCTTATAAATATAATTTACAAGAATACAAAGGATATAAAATGTTGGACTATAGAATATTTTAGAGGTTAGGTCACCTGAGAACTAGAAGGCTATTTATAGGTTGTAATTGAAAGTGTCAATTAAATTCTATAAAGCTATCTAAAACTAATTCGCTTACACATGGAAGCCAATTACCCTTTCCATTTGTCAATTGATGTCGAGTATAAATAAATATATAATAAAAGAAACTATTAGTTATATAGGAGTATCAAAAACTTAGTTTTATGACTTATAATGTTGCTTGGGCACATAGTCTTACAGAGAGAAGTGTCCTCTAATTTTTACATGAAGTTGAATCTCATTTGACATATATATTTTTTTCAATTAATAGGGAGATATCAATGATGGTAGAAATTGAACCCTTCACCTCATGATGCTATTTGAGAAGAGTTACTACATAACTACTCCTTCATTGATTGTATATTTTTCATAGATAAAAAAAGAACATAAAAGTTGGACTTTTTTGTTACCATGTAATTAGATCATGAAAAAGATTTCAAAGACTAATAATGGTATTAGATTAACCATGGTTTTCTACAATGATAATGAGAGTACAATTATTTATTTATTTATTGAAAAAGAAAAAAAATCTCAACTAATAGTCTTATCTTTGATTGATTTTTCAAATGATAAATATAAAGATCAAAGACTAGACTTTTTCAAACCACTATTTTCTAACTTTAACAGAAGAAACAAATAATATTTTTTAAAGTCAAACATCTTGGAATTTAGGATGCCTTGCTAAATTTTAAAATCTCTTATAAAGGACTTGAAAGATTTCCTTGAATTCAATATTTTCTGCATTAATTGGATCATTTTCTTATAAATTGTCTCATTTTCTTTTATTCTTTTCAATTATGACTTTATGCTTTTATATGCATGATGTAGCTAATAACTTGGAAAATTAAACCATCTCATCCAATGACTAATTCTGGCTTTACTGTGACAAAAGTATTGATGGAACTATGAAATAGTGTAAACTTTAAAAAATTATTGAATGGTTTTATCACCTTCAAGTACTATAATAATCTTAGTCATCGCAGGCCTAAGACTCGGTGATGAATTAGTGCACATAATCTCTACTGAACGATAATGCCATGTTCTAAAGAGACATATAGCTTGAGTACACATCCATTGACAACACCTAAACTCTCTGGCGCAAGATGTAGTACCTACAACAAGCACATTTTATGTTAGTAATTTCATGAATTTGACTCACTTACCTATCGATGCTTTCATTACAGATCCATAATGACTTGTAGGGTCTTGAGAATGGATGGAATGTGGAGATGACTCGCTTTAGACCATTAGCTTAGAGGAGGGTCTTCCTTTATGGGCTAGGCTATTGAGTCTGGTACCTTGGTGAATGGGTCCTAAACTGGAATTAGGGAGCTGGCGCAAGGCATATGCCTAAATCCTTTCTAAGGAGCATACTATAGACTTATAAGTTAGAGGGCACTGAGCTTTATCGAGTTATTACTGGAGAGCCAGCCATGAACAACGCTGTTCGGATCAAGAGCCGGTAGAAGGAGTTTGCCTAGACTCACTTCTTGTTAATAGTTCCCTTTGCTGTTGCCTCTACTTTTCAAGTAATTATTTGATACTCTCTCTTTTCATTCAAGATTATCATGTCCTGACATGGTTTTCTTTTATTTTTAAGCTGCAATGGCCAAACTTATACCCAAGTTAAACCTCAAGTGCAGGAAAGAGAGTCTTAGAGACTCCATTTTGATTTGAGTAGAGAAGGGACTTTGACTATGGTTGAGTAGATGAGACTCCCCACCATCTCTAACTCTCAGTTCATCATTGGCAGCTTTACTCATACCCTTGATCCTTTGGCTCATTGTTAGGTTCCTCCCATAGAGTTATGTCATCATTTTTGACCCTGGACAAGGATCTCATGCCTGCATATACTCCTGGGGTTGCTACTCATGTGAGTTCACTTTTAACCTACCTCTCCCAGTGCCACCATTGTCCACCTATGACTACCTAATTTCTCACAACAAATTGTCAAGGGAGGTCTCACCTTCTATTTAAAATTTGAGTGTCCTTAAAGTTTTTGATTTGTCCTTTAACAATTTTAGTGGCGTGATTCCCCATTGTTTAGACAATTTTAGTTATGTCCGAGAAAATGGATGCCAATTGGAAATTATTAGCATGAACCATAATCAATTACAAGGGCATTTATCGAAATCATTACTAAACTATCCACTTTTGAAGTTCATTTTATCTTGGTTACAACCAAATAATTGATACCTTCCCTTCATGGCTAAGAATGCTTCCAAAGTTGAGAGTTATGATTTTGCTATTTAATGGTTTTCATGGTGCAATTGAGAAATCTCAAGCCATTGGATTCTCATAATAACCTTAGCGGAGAGCTACCATTGAAGTACTTTGGCACATGGAATGCTATAATAATAATAAACATAAGCCTGATGGTATACGTGAAGAAAATTTTGTTTGCGTCATGGTTCTCATATGGCTACTTTGATTACATAATAACATTGTATAATAAAGAATTGGAAAGGAAATATGAAAAGATCCTTGATATTTTCATTGCCATAGATTTTTCTTCTAACAAATTCGAAGGAGAGATTCTAGATATCATCAGAAATCTTAAAGGACTTCAATTGCTTAATCTTTTAAGCAACATTCTTAGTGGTTGAGTACCATCTTATTTGGCAAATCTGATAGCATTAGAATGTTTGAACCTTCCAAAAAACTAGTTCTCATGACAGATCCCTATGGAGCTCACAGAACTCACATCCCTTTCATCATTTGATGTATCTTTTAACAATCTTTCATGACCTATACCCTAGGGAAATCAATTTTGCACTTTTGATAACAAGTCATATGAAGAGAATCTAGGATTATAGGAGGAAACATGGACAAAGCAATGCAGAAATTTCAGAACCTAACCACAAGTACAACCTCCATCTCTTAGTGCTGAAGATGAAGCCTCAGGATCTACATCCAAAGTAAATTGTTTAATAGTTTCAATGGGATATGGAAGTGGGCTGGCAGTTGGAGTGATTTTAAGAAATGATTTTACTAAAAGAAGAAAGCATGAATGGCATGCTAAGAACTTTGGAAGGAAATAGGGGAGGCAACAAAATAGAACGACAGGCAATTGAAACTAATGGCTGTATTTTCTAGTACAATTATTGTTTCATATATTTGTTGTGTTGCAAGCATTACTATTTTATTTGCTTCTCTTTTAATTTTTAATACCGGAAATGAGTGGTGTAGTCACCATCTTATATTCAATCATATTGAACCATAAATGAGTTTCTTCATTCATCAAACCAAGATGTGTAAGTAATGGATTTGAAGAAGAGATTTCAGATGTTAATGGAATTCATTTATCAATCATTTATTAAGCATATATATGATTAACAAATGAATTCCATTAACATCTGAAATCTCTTCTTCAAATCCATTATTTACACGCAAGGACGGACTAGGATATTGAGTTATGGGGGCCAAAGATTTTTTACTACCAAACTAATTGAATAAATTTGATAGGAAAAATTTTCATTATAATATAGTATAATTTACATTTATAATTAATAAACTAAAGTATAAATAATAGTTCATAAAATGATTTGTATGAAAAAAATTATTAAAATATTTAATATTTTAACAATAACTATGCAATAGTGATTGTATCTTATATATACAAAAGAAAAAATAGTCACTAAATAAATAAAAAAAAGGTAATTTTTTAGATTGATGAGACATTAAAATGTATATCCTTATTATATATCATATGTGAAGAATTTTGAAAATATAGAAGAATAAAGTAAAAAAAAAAATTTTAAAAAGGAAGTTTGAGAAACAAAATTTTTTTTAAAAAAAATAGATAGTGAAAAGTTTAAATATATTTTAAGATAAATTTTATTTTTTTAATTAAATTTATTTTTTGAGCTTAACTAAATAAATTTGTTAGTTTTATAAAGGTCATGTCTCATATAAAATTAAAATGAAAAGTTGCTTTAAATTGTTTACACGCCCTTGCTTACAATTATGGTTTGTCTCATACAAAGTTAAAGTTACCTCGGGAGTTTCGCCCTTGCTAACACGCCTTAATATGATGAATGAAGAAACTCATATATGGTTCAATATGCTTAAATATATGGTGACTACACCACTCATCTGTGTTATTAAAATTTAAAAGAATACAAAATAGTAATGCTTATAAACACAACAAAATAGGAAACAGTAATTGTACTAGAAAATACCGCCATTAGTCCTTCTGTTTTGCTGGCTCCTCTGTTTCCTTCTAAGTTTCTTAGCATGCCATTCATGTTTTCTTCTTCTAATAAACTCATTTCCAACAACCACTCCAACCGCCAGCCCAACTCCATATCCCATTGAAACTATCAACCAATTTACTTTGGATGAAGATCCTAAGGCTTCATCTTCTTCACTAAGAGATGGAGGTTGCACTTGTGGCTGGGTTCTAAAGTTTCTGCATTTCTTTATCCATGTTTCCTCCTATAATCCTGGATTCCCTTCATATGACTTGGCATCGAGAGTGCAAAATTGATTTCCTTGTAATATAGGTCTTGAAAGATTGTTGAAAGACACATCAAATGATGAAAAGGATGTGAGTTCTGTGAGCTACATAGGGATTTGTCATGTGAACTGGTTTTTGGAAAGCTCCAAACATTTTAATGCTTTCAGATTTGCCAAAGAAGATGGTGTCAGACCACTAAGAATGTTGCCTGAAAGATTAAGCAATTGAAGTCTTTTAAAATTTCCAATTATATTTGGAATCTCTCCTTCTAACTAGTTGTTAGAAAAATCTATGGCAATAAAAATATTAGGGATCTTCTCATAATTCCTTTCCAATCCTTTGTTATACAATGTCATTGTGTAATCGAAGGAGCGATATATCGTATAAAAACCATAACTCGGTGGTCTAGTCAAATCTTCCTCCATGTATGCCATAGCATTCCATATGCTAAAGTACTTTAATGGTAGCTTTCTGTTAAGATTATTATGAGACAAGTCAATGACTCAAAGGTTGGAGAATCCAATGGGTCGAGATTTCTCGATTGCACCATGAAAACCATTAGATCCCAAAATCACAACTCTAAAATCTGGAAGCATTCCTAGCCACGAAGGGAAAATATCACTTATTTGGTTGTAACCAAAATCAATGAACTCCAAAAGTGAACAGTTGAGCAATGATTTTGGTAAATGCGCTTGTAATTGATTATGGCTCATGCTAATCATTTTCAGTTGGCATCCATTCCCTCGGACATCACTAAAATTGCCTAAACAATGGGGAATCACGCCATTAAAATTGTTAAAGGACAAATCAAGAACTTGAAGGGAACTCAAATTGCAAATGGAAGGTGAGACCTCCTTTGACAATTTGTTGTGAGAAATTAGGTACTCAGAGGTGGACAATAGTGGCACTGGGAGATGTACTTGCAGCATATAATATCTAAGGTCTACTATATGTAGTTATAGCATATTAAATGAAATGTTCAAGTAAACTAATGAGGTAAGATGATGGTTACTCTGAAATGGAATTGGACTAGACAATTGGTTGTTGGACAAATATAAATCAGTAAGCTTTATCACGTTCATAAGGCTTGCTGGGAATGAACCATTGAATTGGTTGTTGGACAAATCTACAAAAGTAAGCTTAGTCAGGTTCATAAGGCTTGTTAGGATTGAACCACTGAATTGGTTGTCAAAAAAACCTACATAAGTAAGCTTGGTCAGGTTCATAAGGCTTGCTAGGATTGGACCACTAAGTTGATTTTAGGACAGATGCAAAAGTGAAAGTTGAGTGAGGTTCATGAGCCCAAAGAAGATCTCACCATTCAAATTGATATCGAAAAGGCACAAAGAGGTAATGAAGAAGTGGAAGTTGGGTGGAAGTAATTATTTGAGATGTACAGAGAAACAAGCTCCGTAAGATTACCGAAAGATAATGGAATCTGATCGGTTAAGAAGATGCTATCATAGATGTCAAGTTCTCTCAAGTGGAAAAGATTCCAATTGAAGAAGTGAATTGCCAACTGAAATTGCAGTTACGTAGGCCGAATAGCTTCAAATGAACCATGGCTCCAACTGATGAACGGAACTCTCTAGTGAAATTATAATTAGATAGATAAACTTCTTCCAAGGAGCCTAAACTTCCAATTAAAGCAGATACCTCTCCACCAACATGTGTTCCCACATCGAGGTACAATGACTTGAGTGGAATACTACTCCTGAAATGGTAGCCAGGCAAGTGAACTGTAAGATCTTGATTAGAACTGAGATCGAGTATCTTCAAATTTGGAAGATGGAAATAGCTTTTGGAAATTCACCAATCGATTCACATCCTTGAAGAGGGAGAGATTCTAAAGATGACAAATTTGCCAATAAATTAGTTGGTACCTTTGAAGAAATATTCACGAATGAGAGATGAAGTTCCTTCAAATTCATCATGTGTTGAACTAGACCGCTCAAACCAGCAGAATTACGGAGCTTCAAGTCAAAGTTTTTAGATAGATCGAGGGAAACCAAGGTGGACAGATTAGAGAGTTGTGGTGGGATTTAGTGAGAGAATGATGAAAAGTAGAGGTTTAGATGAGTCAGGCTTGAGAGCCTGCCTATTTTTAGTGGTATATGAGAAAAGGTGAAGTTGCTGTTGGCAAGATTAAACCTTTAAAGGTGAACAAGGTTGAAGAGGGTGCTGCTGGAGTTGAGAATACCCAAGAGACAACTGTTGCTGAGGTCCAAGCTTATGACATGATTGGTTTTATCATCACACACCACACCATCCCAGGAGCAGCACTCATCACCTCTTTCTCCTAATTTTCATGTTTTAACTTTTGTGTAATAGTAACCATAATAAGGAAGGCAACTATTGGTATTGAGAAAGCTATGCTTGAATTGCAATAAGGCAAGCCTCTCATTATGGTGGCAGCGTGGCTATGTGATAGAATAAGAAAATGGTATGAAAAGGAAAAAGACAAAATTAGAAGATGAAGAAGAATATGACTCCATTTTTATTAAGTATTTGTTAACAACTCAGCTCAGTTTGAGTTGCTAGAGAATTCAAATGATAAGGTATTTATTTATTGTTAACAGCTCAACTCAGTATGAGTTGCGAGAGTATTCAAATGATAAGACATTTATTTATTATAAAAAATATTATTATATAAGATGATATTATATTTTTAATTTACTTTTTTTCAGAAAAATTGAAAAGAATTAATTACAAATTATTATTAATTTTGAATTAGTCTCCAAATATCACATCAATAACTCCAAGAGAAAGTAATATAGCCATATATCTTTTTTTTTTTGTTGGCTATATATGGCCATAAAAAGTAAAGTATATAGGGTAGGAATGTTTTAGTCTTGCCTGACACTTCCTTGTCAAACTAATTAAGTGTGAAAACTAATTAATAAACTTGTCATTTCATGAGTTTACTTCGAAAAATATATATAGACCACAGAGACTTTCTAAGGGCATTGGACAACCAACCCCCCACTCTAACTGATTTTTTTTTTCTTTTATCCTCATTTTATTCCTTTTTTCTTTTTTTTTTTAAATTTTTTTCTTCTTTTTTATTTTTATTTTTTTAATCTCCTCTTATTTTTCTCCTTAATTTGAATAATAAAAAATATAAATGCCATAACAAATAATATTTTTCAAATATTTTCTAATATTGCAATCAAAAATTGAAAAATATTTTTTTTCTCTGAATATATTTTCTAATATTTGCAATTATTTTCTAAAAATAAATTATTTTTCATAAACAAATATTTATTTTATACATATCTTATATGTATGGGGATGTTTGGTTCAATTGATTGGAGCAGCTAATAGATGATTGTTGTTAAAAAGTTGGGAAAAAAGTATTTGGTAAATTTTTTATATCAGCAACTAATTACTGATTAATTCTCAATCAATTGCTAATTCTATTAGCTATGATTTCTAGCTTTTCCAAAATCGCTTGCTATAATTTTTCTATTTTAACAACGATGACCTTTTAAAAAATAGACTTTTTTGACTTCTCCTTCTCCTTCTCTTTTTCCTATTTTCTATCTTCTTTGCACCTTCTTATAATGATGACAGCAAGCTCTCTTTATTATGCACTCAGGGCTACTTCTTCCCAATGTTGACATTTTCTCATGGGTTTGCTGGGTATGGCTGTAAATACTTAATTTCGGAATGCAATTGTGTATGTGTGAGACGAAAGCCTTTATGATAAAAATTAATTGAAAATTGATCTTTAATTTCGAGTTTCGCAATTTAAAGGAATAAATTGCAGTCTTTTTAGAATTTAATTACAATAGTTAAAATGTTTTAAGGTCTAAATTGTAGAAAAGTGAATTTAGGGGGTTTAAATGAAATTTTGACAATACAAGCATAATGCCAATCGACATTATGCAATACCGACCTATATTTTCCTTCATTGTTTCAATATTTTTTTCGTAAAAAATCTAATTTTATGTGTGTTGTCAAATTTTTATTAGTTCTGCATAGGCAGGTGCATGAAACTCTAATTATGTTTTAACCTTTATCACTTTCTTTATCTTGGGGTTTTGATTTTTGAAAATGGGGAGCAGCTATTCTCTAGATCATAAGATCACGTAACCTCTTTGTGTGATCATAAGGGAAGTTGTTTTTGGCTTTAAAAAGTCGAGAGAAGAATTTTAGAGGCCGAACTGCGCAAAAAAAAAAAAAGAAGAAAAAAAAAACTAGAAAAATTAAAGACTCTGCACAAAAGAACACATAACACAAATCCTTTTTTTTTTCTTTTCGCTTCCCTACATTTTTACAAAAAATGAAGAGTCTGTATTACATTTTTATATGATTCAGTCCAAAGATCCAAAACACACAATGAGTCAATTTCATATACAGTGAAAATCCATTATGAAGGGCCATATAATATCATATGCATAACATTCCCTTTTTTATTCTTCTATTTCTTTTATGATTTTTTTATTATTGTTTTGATTGTTTTGGCTATTTAATTTCACTAACGTAATTTGTTTGTTTATGTGTTTTCTTTTTGAGATCTAATGGGGATTGAGGAGGATACTCCATGATATCTAAAAATTGAACAGAAGATCCATTGAATGCCATGGGTTTTAAACTGTGATTAGATCTATGTTTTACCTTTTTTGTGATTATTATTTTTTGTGTTTTGTTGTGTTAATTCATTTGGGTTTGTACTTAATTTTAATTTTCAATACGTAGAACATTGTAATAACCCCGGTAGTGAGAATAGTAAAATTTTACTTTTATGTATTTAAAATGAATTAGTAATTAGGATCATTGGGTAAAACTTGAAAATCAATTATGGTAGTAGTAAATTAGGGTTTGCATGGAATTGAATTAGGGTTTTAGGAAACCATGTGTGGATGTATGTTTGATATACTTTGGCATGTTATTATTTGATTAATTGCGTTTTTTGGGTTTTTTTAATACTTTTGGGCCCCAAACCCATGATAGGTCCAAACTCATCAAATAAAAATAAGCTTAAAATGGTTTATGTTAATTAATCAATTTAGGCCTATTAGATTAATTAGACTTGGGCTCATTTTTTTTAACTACAATTAACCTAGATTTAGCTCAGCTCATTTAATTTTATTTTAAAATAAATAGATTTAGACCCACTTCCCATTTTAAATAAAACAAATAGACTTAGGCCTATTTATAAAATCCAATTTCTTTAAAATTTGTAGACTTAGGCTCATTCTTAAATAATTAAAATCAATAAACTTAAGCTCACTAATTAAAATGTAGGCCCACCTTTAGTCCATTTTCACTTGTAAGTAAAAAATGTAAATCTAGCTAACTTTCAATAAAATTAACATAGTTTAGACATAGGGACGATGCTTGAATACATTTTTTATGTGTTATTTTATTAACCAGATGCCTTAGGATCATATGGATGTTCAAATAGGGTTTAATAAAATTACATGTAATTAAATAATAAAGTAATAATTTATAAAGTAATTCTAAATGAACACGAGACTAAAAGAAGTTAGTGTTATGTTCCCAAAATCTCTTGGTTATAGTGCTAACTTTCATTTAGAGAATTGAGTACCACCAATCAAATTGTCCTAGTTATTACCCTAGGTGGCGACTCTTCATCTCCACGCTATGACTTTGTGCATACTAGTGTGTTCTTTAGGGCCCTGAACCCAAACAATGTCGCAGTTGCTAAAATTTTGGGTGCGCACTAAACCTCGCTGTCTACAATGGCCTCATAACATCACTGCTCAACAAATAGGGTCAGGTTACAATGGGCTTAGAATCGGTGCCTTTACCCTTGATTGGGCTGGGATTTCAATATACCATGGCAGCCCCCAAGTGGCATCATCCATTCTCAATGTTGGTGTTGGTTTCATCAGAACCTCTATTCATATTGTAATATGGACATTAACACACTCTCTTTTTTTTTTGTAAAATGCCTTCTTTTTGACTCCGAAATGAATGATAATTAGTAAACCATCTGCATTTGCACCACAAAATAAAACAACGTTGAATCTTTTGTAATAATTATTGCATATATTTTCCTATATCGTGAGGTCAGGTTTGCAGCCTTTTAAAATGGCAGCTTGTATGAAAGTGATAATTATTTTAACATTGCACTACTATGCTTCTACTTGCCCCAATGTCTTCGATATTATCAGGAGATAAATGGAATGTGAAGTGCTCCTATAGCACATAATTACACACACACACACAGATATATATATATATATATATATATATATATATATATATATATATATATATATATATATATATGAATAAATAATGATAATGAATTTGTATGTTGTATTTAATAAACTTATAGCTCTTTTATTGATAAATTTATATAAAAAAATGAATTAGAGTATCAAAAATGATGAACCGATAGTTGATAACTAATAAATCTTCATGATTTAATCAATGAACTTATATTATTTGAACAATTAACCTATTAATTTTTATGATATTAATATTAATTTTTAGTTAATATTAATGTATTAAAATAATAATATTATTAAGTAATAAACCTTATTATAAACTCATTATTGTGTTCAAAACTCGCAAGTGCATAGATCGTGATTACAGTACAAAGAGTTATCGTTCCCACGAAGACTGTATATTGAGTACTAATATTTTTATTTATGTTCTCAGTTATTAAATTAAATAAAATGATATTGCAAATTTAATATAAACAAAGCAAAAGAATTAAACTATAATCAAATGATAAAAAACTTAGAGTTTAGGTTTAGTTTCACTATTCTAATCCAATTATGAACACATTAACACACAAAAGACATTGACTTCAGTTAAAGGTAATTGTTCTAAAATACCAAAAGACTCTCTCGAGTTCAATTAAGCATGCAAAGATTAAAGTTTGACATACTTTTGTGGTTAAAAAGTTAATCAAAACTCATTAAGTTCCTTAACAATTATTGGTTTACCACCGTAGACCTCTGTTTACCGTCATGGTTCCCTATAGAGCTCGCCTACTCTTGTAGTCGAGTGATCTAAGTCTTATGAGTCTTAAGTTGATAAATTCCCCTAACTCTCATTGGTGAATCTACACATAAACATGCAATCAAGTTGGCCAAGAATGAAAACAAACATTAAGTGTGACTCATAGAATTAACTGAAAATCAAATTAAATAAATAAAAACTTGTCTTCAATCACATCATGGAATAGCAACTCCTAGCCTAAACCTTAAAAGAAAATTAGCCACACACGGTTGTGGAAAAAAACACAAACATGATTAAGGATGAAAGAAGAAGAATTAATAAAAATAAACTCTTGAATTTCTTACACAAATCTTCTTCAATCTCCGTTTAGCTCTAGTTTGTGGTTGGCAATCAATGACCAAAGATGATTTCTAACTTCTCATAATCCTCCTTTTATAGAGTTCACCAGGAAAAAAATATGAAAGCTCTTAAAATTCTCTTCCTTTTCAGGCAAGTAAAACATTTTTTATTCAACATGGCTTCCATGTCACATGTTATGCCAGTTTGCATGGGATACGCACATGGGTTGAAGCATGTCGTGTCACATTGTTTCCTTTTCTTCTAGCTTGGCCATTAACCACACGGTTTGGCACATGGCTTGGCATAAGCCATGTCACTTCTATCTTGTTGAATTCTTTATCTGAGATGGTTTGGTAAACCATGTTGCATGTTGTGCTTGACACAGTTCCTTATTCTTTTGGATTTTCTTTTTACACTTAACTATAAAAAGAAAAAATAAATTAATATTATATGAAAACTCCTAAAAATATGCTTTAAACAATAAAATCATAATTAAACACTAACCCTAATATATTTCCTATTTAAACTTATATTATACCCAAATTATTCTAATTATTTATTCAAATTTCGTTAAAAATCAACTCAAAATATACGTAGAAATAACATATATCACTAATTAACTTGTAGCTTGTAGATAAATGCTAATGAATTTGTAAGCAATTACTACTGAATTTGTAGACAAATACTAATAAACTAACAGTGTCTTCATAGTGAAATTACATTATTTAAGTAATAAACCTACATGTTTTATCTAAATGAAGTTATATTTAATATTAATTTATATTTATACTTCTATTTAATATATATATATATATATATATATATATATAACCAATGTTTTGTGAAAAAAAAAAACCGTTTCCATATAAATTGTGTTTTGTGAAAATGAAAAAAAAAAAAAAATTGTGTTCTTGTTTTTATATACGAAAGAACACAAACTAAAAAAATCCGTTTTCACAAAATCTGCATGACATACCAACTTGTATGCAAGTGATATACACATAATGACATTCGTTTTCAAAAAAAAAAAAAAACTCGTGCTTTGGTTTTTGTCTCGGTTGTTTTCAGCACTGTGACGTTAACTTGAAATTAAAAAAAAAAAAAAAAAAATGGCCGCACTCTCACGTGTGAGGACCCTGGTCCATGATGTTCATGATATAATTTGCTAGTTTTATCATGTTTATCTACATTTATAATTGTTCCTCTGTGTTATTGGAAATATAACATATTCGATGCTCGAAAGTTTCCAATATTCTCTAATCAGCTGTTCACAACCAGTGGACATATATATGATACCACAAAGATCTTGACTCCAAATTATGAACTGAATGATCCTGCTTATAATAGTTATGGTAAGCTCTATCTTAGCGCTCTGTTTGCCCTGTCAATTGGATCAGGATTTGCAAGGCTTGCAGCAACTCTCACTCATTTGGCTCTGTTTCATAGAAGGTAAATTAGTAGCTAACTACAAGTTTTACACTGTCATAATATTTGCTTAAGCGTTAAGACTAAATAATATTTGGCCTATAAGGTTGGAATCTTCAAGACTGACGTAATGATCATTTTCCATTGTCCAGTGATATTTGGAGGCAAAGTAAGTCGGCAATGAAGAACATAAAATTGGACATTCATGCGAAACTGATGAAATCCTTCCTATAAGCAAGTTCCTGAATGGTGGTTCTTCATTCTCTTGATAGGAAGCATTGTCCTTTCTTTGTTGATGTCATTTGTGTGGAAAGATGATGTGCAGCTGCCATGGTGGGGTATGATCGTTGCATTTGGCCTGGCTTTGATTCTTACTCTTCCTATTGGTGTCTTTCAAGCAACAACTAATCAGGTGATAAAGCCATTTTCTCTGGTTTATTGGCTTTTTTCCTCTTCTGTGCCCTTTTAGAACATAAGGAAAGTGTGTTTTAATGAGAAACAATCTGCATGCTTGAATTTTGCACTAATGTTGTGTCCGGAATGCAGCAACGTGGGTATGACATAATAGCACAGTTCAAAATCGCGAACTTGCTTTCCAAGATTTATGGACGAATTGGCACCATCCATGCTCTTTCACAATTTATTTATTTAAGTATGGACTCATTTGAAGATATAAATTGTGGTAGTTTAAAAAAAAATGTATTATTGAATTTGATTAGCCATAGTCCCGATCTATATATTTTATTTGGATAAAACAGGTGCCTTTTTCCTTCGAAAATAATAGGTGTCTTTTGAACTCTGAAACTTAATTATTACTAATATTTAAGTGCCGGGTAAGCCCTTTTTTTTTTTTTTTTTTAATTTTACCAGTTTAGCTCAATTAGTAATATTAAAGTTGTCAAATTTAATATTTTCACAACACACACATACTCATAAAAACCGCAAATTATATAATGGACTGTTGTCCATGATATTTTGTGTGCCTCACACGTGAGTCACAATTTTTTTTTTCTCGCTTTCTTGTTCTTCTTCTTCTAGGCGTCTTCTTCTTCTTTTCTCACCTGCAATCTTTTGCTTTTTTTTTTTTTAATCTCATTCAAATCTCCTACTCTTTGTTATCTTCTTGTTCACCATTTTCTTTTCTCTGTTACCTTCTCCATCTTCATTTTTTTTTCTTTCTTCCTTGAGTTTTTTGCCTTTCTATTCTCCTTCTCCTCGTTTTTTTCTCTGCTAGTTCTTACATTACTCATTGCATGTTTTACTGCTAGTTACAAGTTCAGATTTTGATCTATTTAGAGAAATAAACCCAGGAGCTACAACTTGAGGAACAAGAGGGGAAAAAAAGAGGGAGGTAATATTCAAAGCTATTGTAAATATATCAATAATGAACATGAAAGCAAATATAAATGAATATACTGTTCGTTCTTAATGAACTTGTATTATTTTCATTACTTAATATGGAGTTTCACTAGCCTCCACCTATAGATTCAATGAATATGCATGTGAAAGTTAATAAATATGTAAGTGAAAATCATTAAACTTGCAGGTTTAAAAAAATCAACAAATTTACAGGTGAAAACTAATGAACTTGCAGGTTAATGTCAATGAAGTTGCATGTGAATGTCAATGAACCCAACTTATAGATAGACAAAAACAGTATCAACTAATGTGCTTTAGTGTTAAAGCTAAAACTTATGTGCTAAAGTTGCAACCTGACCACTGAAGAAGTCGTCAGTAGTCCGAGTAACCATAAAGTCCATATCCATATGGGTGTGAGGATCAATTCCACCTGGCATGACAAACTTTCCCTAGGCATCAAGCACAAAAACATCATCACCTACCTTGAGATTAGGTTTCACAACAACAATGATTCCATCCTCCACATAAACATCAACAACCTCTTGATGGCGAGCATTTACAACAGTTCCTCCTTTTATCAAAATCTTTGAATATGATGATGGAATTCCACATGAAGCTTCACCATATCCACTCCCAACCTCACAGAACTAATTTGATAGTGATAAAATTGAAGGAGTGAAGAAGAAGAAGAAGAATTAAGAGACAAAAGGCTAAAGAAATGGAAGCCATGGAAATTGATTATCAGATCAGCCAAGCAAAGCACAACACATCACAATAAGCGAAGTCCCAACAAATAAATTATTAATAATTCTATTGTTAGAATATATATATATATATTTGTATATATATATATATATATATATATATATATATATATATATATATATATATATATATATATATATATATATATATATATATATATATATATATATATATGCATGCTAGTGGTGTGTGGGTATGGACATTTTTATCCAAAATTTTTTACACTACCTAAGATTTGACTGTGGGACTTTTAAAATACTAGGACCTCACATTAAACCAATTGATCTATAGTTCAATCAATGCTCTTATTGAACTTTTTTTTTTTGGATAAATTATTGAACTATTTTATAATTGAGTTATAGTTTATAACTAATTATTGAGTTGTTTGATTGATACTATTTCAATTATCCATTAAATTAAAATTTTCAATTACTACTTATAGTTTACTTGTTTTATTAATGCCAATTTAATTATTTGTTAAATTAAATTAATCAAATTTGTATTAATAATTAACAAATTTAGACATTACTAATTTATTATTAGTTTATGGATGAATTATCTTGCTTTCAAGATGTATGGACGAATTAGCACCATCCATACTCTTTCACAATTTATTTATTTAAGTATAAAAATCCATACAAAAGAAACAAAATATATAGCCAAAGCTAATAGGAGCGAAAACATTTCAAAAAATGAAAATCTTCAAAAATAAGACTAGTACAAGAATCTGGAGTTATGGTCCACTAATGAGTATCGGTTTGTTGTGTACCATATTTAGCTAATTTGTTTGCCACTACATTTCCTTCATGAAAAATATGAGAGACTACAAGATTAATGTTTTTAAGATCATGTAAATAAGCATCCCATAAATGACGAACCATCCAAGGAACCTCAATTGAGAGAGAACTAACTAAAGAAACCATCCATGATGAATCACATTCCAACCATAAGTTGTTCCAACCAAATTCTTTGACTTTCTTAATAGCAAACATCGCAACATGCAGCTTAGCAAGATAAGCAAAACTAATTCCAGTATTAAAAGCAAAAGCCCTTACCACATAACTTCTTGGGTTTTTGAACATGCCACCAGCACCTGAACATCCTAAAGCACCAATTGTAGACCCATCAGTGTTCACTTTAATCTAGCCCAAATTAGGAGGATACAACTTGACATTAATGATCTTAGGAGCTTTAGGAGGAATAGATGCAATATTGAGAAGAGAGAGAGTTTGCAGTTCACTAAGCAAATTTGACATCATCCTAAGATGGAAAAAAGCACTTTCTTTTATCATCTTCAAAAGATAATGAATAGAAAAGGAAATATCTGGCCTTCCATTTTCAAAAATAATAGAATTCCTAACATGTCAAATCAGCCAAAGAGCACTAATAATAGCACTAGTCCAGGGAATCTTAATTTATGAACTAAAAAGACATTTAAAAGCAAATTTTAAAAAAGAAGCAATGGATCCTGAAGATGGCAAATGTCTCTAAAATCTGTCACCAATACATTGCCATATTGCTTTAGCAAAAGGGCAATGAATGAAAATATGATCCACTGATTTTGAGTCTGAACAATAAAGAGCACATCGAGAAGCTATATAGATGCCCTTTTTTTTATTAAGTTATCCTTAGTGGGAAGATATCCAAAATAAGCCCTCCAACCTAAAAATGAGCGCGAAGGAGGTAAAAAATCCTTCCAAAAGAACCTACACCATATATCCTTGAGATGAGAATATAAAGCCAATTTACTTTTAACAGAATAAATCCCATCAAATGAAGGAAGCCAGAGAAAAACATTAGAGCTATCAAATAGAAGGTTGACCTAAAGAATATTATTTTTAACATCCAAAGGGATATCATTTGGAAGGTGCCATATACCATTGATAAGGAAATTTGAAATAAGAGCAGTCAAATTGGATAACTGAGAAAGGAAATATTAAGCCTATTAACCAGAGATAGTTGAATCCATTCATCAGTCTGGAACTTTAAAGAAGAATAAGAACCTATCAACCATTTAATAGAACCTTTCATACTCAAGAAA
Organism: Mallotus nudiflorus; assembly: GCA_947683625.1. Classification (NCBI taxonomy): domain Eukaryota; kingdom Viridiplantae; phylum Streptophyta; class Magnoliopsida; order Malpighiales; family Euphorbiaceae; genus Mallotus; species Mallotus nudiflorus. The sequence continues at coordinate 4,118,232 of CANTUR010000117.1, read as the reverse complement.
ATAGACTTAATAGAGCTCCAAATAGAAGATGAGATAGGGGTAGCTTTTTGAACACCTGAAGCAGTGAGTAGCCTACTTCTCAAAAGAGAGAGAGGGAACTTATGTTGAGTAAGCACACTCCAGGATAATTTCCCAAGAAGACAAACATTCAAGTGATTGAAGTCTTTAATGCCTAAATCACCATGTGTTTTGTTTAAATAGTAAATGGACCAAGGGGCAGCAACTAGTTTCCTTTTATCAATAGAGTTGGTCCAAAGGAAATTTCTGATACATTTTTTCATATGATTTAATAAGCTTTTGGGCCATTTGTAAACAACAAAAGAGTGCAGAAAAGAGCTCATAATAACAGAGTTAATCAACATGAGCCTACTTGCCATGGATAAAGTAGAACCCTTCCAGTTGGTAAATTTGCTGATAATCTTATCAGAGATAGGTTGTAGATAAATTTTTCTAATAGACCTTTGAAAAATGGGAACCCCGAGATAATTAAGAGGAAGGGACTCCTTATTGATCCTAATTAGCCTTTGAAGCAAATGAGCTCTCCAAAAGGTAATAATTTTACCAAAGAAAATGTTAGACTTACACCAATTAACTCTTTGGTTAGAAATATCCCTATAAATCTAAAAAATGTGGGCCAACAATTTAACATTTTTCATGGAAGCCTTTCCAAAAATCAAAACATCATTTGCATAAAATAGGTTACATGGACAAAAAGACTAGTTAGAGGAATGTATTTTGTCAAAAAGATTATTATTAGCAGTGTTGGAGAGCCATCTACTTAAAAAATCCTTAGCTAAGTAGAATAAAAAGGGAGACAAAGGAACTCCTTGTCTGACACCTCTAGAGCAAGGGAAAAAACCATTAGGGACACCATTCAACATAATAGATATACGAGCAAAAGAAAAGATCTCCAAAATCCAATCACGGAACTGGAAAGAGAAACCAAATGCCTCTAGGACATCCAGGATAAAGTTCCAATCCATAGTATTGAAGGCCTTTTAAATATCAATTTTCATAGCTATATTCCCAGCAAAACACCATTTAACAAGCATATTAAAACCTTCTAAAGTTGCAGCAATACAGTGAGAGATGTTTCTATTTTTAATCAAAACCAAACTGATTAAAAGAAATAATATCCTTGGCAATAAGAGAAAGGTGATCCGCAATAATCTTAGTAATAATTTTGAAACAAAAATTACTAAAAGTAATGGGATGACATTGCTCAATCATAATAACATCTTTCACCTTGGGAATAAGTACCATAAGATTGGAGTTAAAGCCCATAATGATTTTCCTTGACTAATATTTAACTCCTACTAATACTATAGAAGGTATTAACCAGTATTAATTTGATAAAGTTATATTAAGGTTGATTGCTTTTTCATACCAATTAATTTTTTTGGAATTAATTAATTGAGATCAAAATTTCATTATATAAGACAAATTTTTATTTTATATGCACCTCATATTTTATAGGTAGAAAATAATGTTGAAAATATATCATTAAAAGCTAGGAAAATTCTATGGTTAATTTAATTTATAGTTACTTTTATTTTACTTTATTTTAATCATCATTGGATGTAAATGTATTTTATCATTCAATGGTGATTATTATTAAAGTGTATTTTACTTTGTAAAACTCAAAGTCATCATAGAATGCACCAAAAGTTTAATAGTTAAATTTCATTTTTTAAATTTTAGTCATTAAATTTTAATTATTTAGATAACTAGATGTCTATAAAAAGATTTAAATATATTCTAAAATTGATAGATCAATATGATATATTTTTTAAAATATTTGTTTTTAAAATTATTATTGTTCTAAAAAAAAAATTTGAATTAACCTAAATTAATTATACTTTAATTAAATAATAGATTTATACATTTTCATATTTTTCTATCTATCTATTATTTTCTTATTAACATTTTGTTTTAATTAAAAATTTGGAGTTCAGGAATCAGGAAACGCACCCAAGCATCCTAACCAGGTTGACATTCTCTTAGTGTTTGCATTATTTTCCATTAGTCCAAGACTTTATTAAAGGGAAATAAAAAAGAGTAATAAGAGCATACAAAGCTAAAAAGCCAAAACAAGGTGAATAGCCTAGCAGAAGTGATAAGCTCCTTGTCTATTGTAATCTTTACAAATAAATTTAGCACAAAAATTAGGAGCAGAGTCCCACCACTGCAGCGAATGGTTAGTAGCACCATGCTTTGCCAAAGAGTCAGTCATTGTGTTTCCCTCTCTATAGATGTGAGAAATCCGAAATTAATCTGAGACATTAAATGTAAGCAATGCAACCATTGCTACTGTAGTTTCCAAGGAACCTATGATGATTGACTTCAAAACAAATTCACCACTAATAAGGAATTGCACTCCAACCAAAGATTACTTCATCCTTTTGTCCAAGCAACTTCAACAACATAAATGGCAGTAGACAGCTCTGTTAGATAAGCAAATTCTGAACTAATAACAAAGGAGAAAGCACCATGAGGGAGACCCGATAGCATTCTAAAAATCCCTCTTGTGCGAGTAGCTCTAGGAGAGGCAAAGGAAGATCCATTTGTATTAACTTTTAGACAATCTAAATGAGGAGGTTGCCAAGACATATAAATGATCCTTGGAGCTCGATTTGGAAGGCCTTAGATATTTAACATTTTAAGGATCCAAAAATCAACCATGGAGTTTAATATATTGCCTACTTGATAAAAGTCTGTCTCCTTTATAGAAATCTATACTGATCGAAGAGCAGCATGAATATTGGGAATATCATTATAAAAAATGATGGTATTGCAAGTTCTCCATATGACTACAACTGCATTAACAATCGAAGACCACTAAAGAGCACCAAAGTCATGCTATATTGCATCAACAAACAGGTTAGATGAATCACCATCGACAAGAAGACATCTTCCAAAGAGAGAAGATATCGTATTCCATACAGCCGAAGCAAAACCACATGAAACAAAGAGATGAGAGATGCTCTCCATACAATTGGCACACAAAACACATCTTGAGGGAAAAGAAAAACTTTTTCTTGCTAAATTATCATCACTGGGAAGAAATCCTTGAATTACTCTCTAACAAATCATCGAGCGAGAAGGAGGGAGAGATTCCTTCTAAATAAAGGAATGCCAAGGAACTATAGATTTGAAAATTCTTCTATGATTATAAAATTTTTTGATAGAGAGCTTCCTATTATTAATCAAAGTCCAAACACAAATATCTATCTCATGAAAGATTGGAGAAACAGATAAAATATTAGTTTTCACCTCATTAGGCAAAGTTGAAGGCAAAAACTAAACATCATTAATTAAAAAGACACCAAGTCAGTCATACCTTTTTATTCTTTAATTGAAAACCCAAGTTGAGTGGCAATAAAAGGTTTTTTCTAATTGTCCATTTAGAAATTCAGCTTGCTATTAGCACTAATAAACCACTTTGAATCTTTTCGAATCGAATAGTAGATTCCTTTAAGGGAACACCAAATAGAAGGGTGAAAATAAATATCATGGGGTGTTCCTGAAGGATGAAGGAACATGTGATGGAGTATGGAAATAGGATACTCATGAGAGGTAAATATTCTCCAAGATAATTTGCTTAACATGGCCTCATTAGGATACTAAAGATGCTTAAGACTAATACCACCCTCTTTACAAGGAAGTCAACTTAAATTCCATGGAACTATTACTAGCTTTTTGTCTGTAATGGAACCAGTCCATAAAAAATTTCTCATACTTCTTTATAGGAGAGAAATTAATGAAAGAGGCCATCTATACACAACAAAGAGTGTAATAGATAACTAGTAATCACTAACTTAATGAGATTATGTTGTCCCGTCATGTATAGAGTTTTTCCTTTCCACTTTGAAAATTTATTAAAAATTTTATCTGCTAATGGCATCAACCATTTTCTTTTTGGTGCACCCACAACTAAAGGCACATTAAGATACGAAAAAGGTAAAGATCCCCTTTGGATGGTGACCATTTGACAAAGCCTATGTATGTGAGATTCAAAGATTCCTTTGCCAAAAATAAATAGCCTATTTGGACCAATTCACAACTTGCCCAGAAAGAGACTTATAAAGCTAAAAAATATCATTCATTGCTCAGATATTAAGAAGAGTAGCTTTACCAAATAATACCACATCATCTACATATAAAAAGTGGGTTGGGAAAAATCTATTTCGAGTATGATGCATGGGAATAAAATCTCCTTGAGCCACTTTAGTAGAAATAAATCTACTAAGAAAATCCTTAGTAATGCAAAATAAAAGAGGTGATAAAGGATCACTTTGACGGACTCCTCTAGAATAGGAGAAATACCCATGACGCTTGCCATTAATCATAATTGATAGCCTAGAAGAAGAGAAACTAGCAAGAATCCAGTCTTTGAACTGTAAGGAAAATTCAAATGCTTCCAAGACATCAAGTAAGAAATTCCAATCAACAGTATCAAAAGCTTTATGAATGTCAGTTTTTAAAGCCATATTTCTACCAAAACAAGTCTTATTAATAAGATTGACACCTTTTGAAGCTCCTGCTATACAATTTGAGATGCTACGATTTTTCAAAAAATCAAACTGCTTAATAGAAAGAATTCTAGTAGCAATTAAAGCCAATTACCCTAAATTGGTCAATAAAAATAGCCTCCTTCACCTTAGGAATTAATATAAGAATATTAGAATTAGTTCCTGAAGTAGCAACTCCAAAATTAAAAAAGCTACAAACCACTGCACACACATCATGCTTAACAATGTCCCATAAGGTTTTAAAGAAAATACGAGTGAATCCATCTGGCCTAGGTGCACTTTGAGCATCCATGCTAAAAGCAATTGCCCAAATTTCCTCCATTGAAGGACAATAAAGAAGAGCTAAATTTCCCTCTTCAGTAACCATCTAATGAATTATTGACTTAATTTCATGAAAATTAGAAGTCAAAGATAAGTCTACTTTGAAAAGCTATTGATAAAAATCCAGGATATGTTGCTCAATTAAGTTGGGGTCATTAGAAATTGTACCATCCATTCTAAAATAATGAATCCCTTGATTGGATTTAGTTCTAACAAATTACTGATGAAAGAAAATGGAGTTCCTATCCCATGCAACTAACCATTTGTTCTACTACATTCTTTGTAATGGATTTCCTACTGCCTTAAGCAAATATCTAAATGTTCATGTGCATCCGGCTCCTTTTTAAGCAGCTCATCAGAAACACCCAAAGAGGAAATTTGTGTTTGAAGCAAAGAACTTGCATTATTAATGTTGTGATCCAAACGATAAAAAAATATCTCAATTCCACACTCTGAGAGCATATCTGAGACACTTCAACTTAGCACTTATAATTTGCATAGGATAAAGATTGGCAAAAGGAGCTTGCCAGGAATGGGAGATCAAACCTTTGAGATCAGGATAAAAAACCCACATGCCATGGAACTAAAAATGAAAAGCAAATCAATCTTGACACTAGCAACTGAGAAGCAAAGAAGCATGATCTGAGTGATGCCTAGGAAAAACCAAAAAGGAAATCGTATGTCAAAAATTAAAGAATTGAAATTTAGCAAGAGCTCAATCTAACTTACAATCAACTCTTGAGCTGCCGTGCTGTCCATTAGTCCAAGTGAAATTGGCACCACAAGTAGAAATTTTTGAAAGAAGAAAATCATATATAAAATTACGAAATACCCTACAAGGACCTATAGTTGGAGCTTTCCCTGACCTCTCATGAGCACCCAAAATAGAATTAAAGTCCCTAAGAATATACTAATTGGAATTTAAGTTAGATAAAAGACTGTAAAGATTAGACCATAACTCCATGCATTTATTCTTCTAAGTACTATCATTTGGTAAGTTATTATTAATTACAGATGATCATCATCATCATCTATCCAAAATCAAATTGAGTGGTGGCATCAAGATGTCTCCACCCGTTATTATTTTTTTCTTTCGGTGGTATTGTCTTTATTAATCTAGCAATTATAGTTCACCAAGTGGAATTATTAAAGTCTACAACGAGTAGTATAAAAGTAATATAAATAGTAAAAAGTGTAAATATACATTTTGAGAAAAGTAGAGTTAGAATCCCTCACTTTCTTCTTTCCTCCTTTCAAAAAAAATTATTAAGTTTTTTTTCCTCTTTCCTGTTCCTCTATATCCAAAATTAAATAACTTAGAAGTATTAATTAATAAAAAAATATACATGCTAAACCATAAATCATATGCTTTCAATTTCAAAATAATATTATGATTTTTTTGCTTTGTAAACATGATTATATTGGAAGTTAAAATATAGAAGGTTAATTGTAAATTCAGAAACTGTAGAAAAGACAAATTATTAATAAAAACTATTTTTTTCTATTTTCAGGTAATATGAAAAGTAAAAAAATAAAATAAATAAATTAAAAAAAGTAATATTTTTGGGGTGCTTCATTTTATTTATCTAATTAATGTAGAAGATGTTTTAATTTATTATATATAACAAATATGAAATAATTTTCTTAAGAAATGAGAGGCTATAGTTGTGAATGAGGATGGGCAATAACTCCGATAATAATAGGTCCAACTCGTTCATAACATATAAAATTATTTGAATAATAATAATGATTATACAAAAATATAATTTTAATCTCAAAAATCAATTTAAAATAATAAACAAAAAGAATATGTGATAACAATTGAATTCTTACTCAATTTTTAAAATTTAAATTATTGAATAAAAATATTTAAATCTGTTGAGTTTATCTCAGTGGTAGAGATGTTTAATATATATATATATATATATTTGAGGATCCCACCCTCCTCCAAAGTAGGAAGATTTTCCATCGCTGAGCTGAAGAAATGTATCTATTTACTCAAAAACAGTTAAAAAAATGTATCCCGAGAAATATATATTTTTTCATATATGCTTTTTGATATATCTAGAAATTTTAAAATATATGTTCTGAAGATGTTTTAATTTATTATATATAACAAATTTGATATAATTAACTTACTTAAATTGTTGACATGGCCATGTGTTAGTAGGGTTTTTTTTTTTTTTATTATTATTTTATTTTTTATTTTTTAAGCGCTTAGCTCAGCTTAGACTTGGACCAGTTATTGGGTTGAGGCTCACTCCATAGCCCCAGCTGGAAAGATGATGGTTAAAAGCAGATTAAAACCAATCAAATTCAGATTGGACTGAATCAGTCTGGAATTGTAAGGAGGACCAGTCCCAACCTATAGGGAACTGTAAATTAGCGGTTTTGATTCCACCCCAAATGGAACCATAAACCGATAATTCCGGTTCCAAATCTATATTTTCAAAAAAAATTATATATATATATATATATATATATATATATATATATATATATATATATATATATATATATATATATATATTCTCATTTAATTTATTAATTCAAACCCTTTAAATTTTTAAAAAAATAGCTAACGTGGATCATTTTTTAATTTATAAACTAATTTAATATATTTATTTTATTTTTATTTTTAATTCAAACTCTTTGAATATTTTAATTTCAAATTATAGTCAATTACAATTTTTAATTTATTTTTATAGTTCAATTTTTAATTGAAACCCTTTAAAATTTTTTAAAAATATTTCAACATCTTCAAGTTTTCAAGTCACTAAAACAAACCCTTTAAAAGTAATTTATTTCAATTTTTAAAAATTATTTTTTTAAACCGTACAGGAACTGTGAACCAAAATCAGCAGTTCTAAATTGGCTCGGAACCCGGGTGACTGGTTCAAGTCCAATTTCACCCTAGATGGAACCATAATCCAAAACCTCCCGATTCTTAAACTGTGGCCACTCCTAATGTTGTTGGCTAGCCAAAGATAACACTGAACTCACTGCTCACATCGGATCGATCATCGAACCATGCCATGGCCAGATTCTATAACTACAATCTCCTCGTGATGACCTAATCTTGACCTAATCTCTTGCGTATTAAATTAGTTATTATAAACTTTTTAATATTTTTATAATTTTATTTTAATAAATTTTTGGATAATATTTTAATTTAATTAGACTAATTATAGTTATATTATTTTTTATGTGAATTATCTGTAATTAAAGCCATTAAATTTTAAATAATCCAGTTCAACCCGGATAAAACCATAGTGGGGCAATACAGTTATATAATTTTTAAATATTGATAACTTAACTAAAATACACATAAAATTACTTATATTAAATAAAAAAATATTATTATAAAAATTTAATTAATAATTTATATTCTATTAAAACGGTAAAAATATTACAATTAATATTCTATTATTTTTTTCAAAATGATTTTTTTTAGTATATTAAAGATGTACCCTAATATTATTAGTAGGATATAGTTAATATAAGAAATATTAATATATGACATTTTACATAAAGGCCAAAAAATGTTAACAACATAACACGATGATGAAGATGCAATTTCTTGAAATTTTTCTTTTTTATATTAGAACTCTCTTTTTTAATAACTGCAAATACAAAAATTTCAAAAAAACAAAATAAGGATAGAATTCCCAGGTTGAACACCAATATTAACAAATGGAATCAGGAAGGTGGAGTTGCATATCTATAGCAACAATATCATCATATTTTTCAAAAGAAAAACGCAGGCAACTCAGACTATATTGCCATTTGAAATATATATATATATATATATATATATATATATATGAAACCTCTCTCATATTATTAGCAATATGTAGAATTCATGTAGAGAATTCGCATTTTGCACGACCAGTTTTCCTCTTAATATCAACAGCAACTATCTGCCTTCCGGACTTGTTTCTCACTAGACTCACTCCATTTGGTTTCTTTGGTGGTGATGGTATTAGTAATGGAATTAAACTCGTATTTTGCAAAACACAAAAGGACAACAACATTAGTACTAACAACAACCTACCGTAATATTGTTGCAGAGCTATAAGTATTTGAGTTCAAATTCTATTGGGGTCTAACCAGGAAAAATAAAATGAGTATGAGATAATCAAGAAATTTACTTTGTTTCTGGTCTCTTAATTCCTCAAGGATTAATCTTCTTCGATTTAGGTCCCAGCCCATCAGGAAGGCTACTCGTTCTTGGAAGGTTAGATTGCCATAGCAAGTCTGGCTCTGAAGAATTACTAGTTAAAGCTTCAAGCTCCTCAGAACCATCAGTAGATATAGCATCAAATCGGTGACTCTGTGTATCATATTCTTGAATCTTTGTAGGAGATTTATCATTATAAGGTTGTTCAGGGTAAATCTTTGAAGGGTCTGGGACAAATTCCTGATAGAATGGCTCAGGTAATTGTCTGCTCTCTAATTCCCATTGTCCTAAAAGGTTCTCTTCTCCACTCATATTGTCAAACCTGTTCACCATCACCTTATCTACCCAGTCCTAGAGGCTGATTCTTTATCATCTTCTTTTCCGTTCTGCGCTGGAACGCCAATAGGTGGCCAAGGAGGCGAGTTAGCTCGTAGATCATTGAGATCCAAGCTACCTCTTTTTGTGATTGGTGAAGAGTTGCTCCTTACCTGTAGGCCTATATTCATATGTAAACTTTCTCTATAAAAATATTAACTCAAGAGCTTGAAACTAACTTACCTCTGAATTGCTACCAGCGTCCAACGATTGTCTATGACTATTACTCTCTGCAACATTATGCAAGCTTTGTCGAGAAACCAACTTCACTCTGTGTCTTTCAGGAGTGCTAGATCGAGAATGTTGCGAGTGCTCTGACTCTACATCCTTTCTTCCTAATGCTGCCTGAGGTTAGCTATTTAAGAACAAATTAACAAAGCAGTATCCATTTGGTCATTATGTTTCTGGATCAAATGCAATGATATTATTAGTTCCAACGAGGAGTAAGAACCTACTCTTTTAGCTCCCTCATTTCAGCGCTATCCTTATTAACTTTAGCAGCACCAAGCTCATCTTTGGCAACTCGTTCAGTGAATTTAAGTGTACTGATTATTTCTCGAAGGGCTTCACTCTCAAGACTTATGTGGACAAACATGAGAGTCTTGGCTTGTCGTCCTGATGGTTACAGGGACCAATAAGTTACATGATTAGAAAGTGACTGCAAATAATTAAGAGAGATTAATGAATGCATTCAGGCAGGCTAATGGTATACGACCAAAGTCCACAATAGCTAGAAGTGGGAAGGATCATAGGTATATAAGGATAGATAAATATCTCCATTGGTATGAGACCTTTTGGGATAAAGCCTAAGAGCAAATCCATGAGGTTTTAGGCCCAAAGCGGACAATATTATACTAATGTAGAGATATGTGGTGTCTATAGTTCAACAAGTGGTATCAGAGTCATGCCCCAAAGTTAGTTATGGTCGATGAATCCTTGAAATGTCAAACAATGGTGGTAGGCCCCAAATCCATGGATGTGCTCTATTGGATAGACGGTGTACTCTAGATGCTTCATGGACGTGTCTTGTTCTCAACACTGTGAAGAGGAGTTGACCTAAATAGAGCCAAACTCTTGGTAGTGCTCTTCAGATGCTTCATGGATGTGTCTTGACCTCAACACAGTGAAGTGGAGAGGAATCCTAATTGGTAGAGAGTGGATGGATAGATAATCGTTTAAGAGGAGTCTCGATGGTGCTTTGTTCGAGGGGAGTCCAAGAGCAAATCCATGAGGATTTAGACCCAAAGTGGACAATATCATGTTAATGTGGAAATATGTGGTGTCTATAGTACAACAACTTACCTAGTGAATCTTGTAGCAGTTATGTGAGTTTACTGTTTCGGTAGGGAACATGAGAACTCTTTTGAGCAAGAGATGCAATAATTACATCTCCTAAAGCAGAAAGAGATTTGTTGATATGTTGTGCTTCCTTTAGTCTATCTCCAGTCACCTGAGATTTATCGACCCGTTCACTTCCTGCTAGATCAACCAAATGCATAGAACCTTGAAGTATAGCTCCGGATGTCAGGTCTCTTCCTTGAACATGAACTGTCAGGCAACTGCAAAAACATTGTGAAATAGAAGAGCTTAAAAAAAGCACTATAGAGACGTAAACCACTCTATCAGGATATTAGCTGCACCTATGAGATCGACTGCTCCTGTCATTCATTACTGTAGCACCCACTGCACGATTCATGTGCCCGAGGTCCATTAAACTTAAACATCAGATGGTGAAGATACATGTACAAGGTTAGCATCCGGCACATTAATCCCGTTCTGAGAACTGTTGTAGATTTCTAATGTATGCAGGAGTAAAGTATAGCAGTAGTAATGCAATTTGCAATGTAAAAAAAAAAAAAAAAAAAACAAGATGCAGATCATCATGAAGGATATCTTTTATTAAACCCATCACTAGCAACAAGAGCTCTAACTTGCTCATTGTAGATTTCCAGCATCTGGACTGAGATTTCATAGGAAATAATTTCCTTCTTTGATCTGACAGAAGAAATAGATCACTCAATGCCCTGTAATTGACACCCAGCTCTTCCTCTGTAAGTTCCTTGGGGCCAGTCTTGATTGTCAAACGAGACGAGTAAACAAATCCTACTTGATTAATCATATCAATGCATGAGTAAACATATTGAATCAGCTTGGTTGACACTAGTGATGATGTGGTGGCACAAGTTATGCTCTAACCATAGTATAAGTTTTGGCAGATCCTGTTTGGCCATATGCAATTATACACACATTATAGCCATTAAGAACCGATCGAATCAAAGCCCTGAGTGTCTGCAAATGCTTCCTCTGCAGGAAATAAAAAGGTAGAACAATTAGAACAAGAATGCTTTCAAGAAAGGTATATATTTATATACTGAAAAAGAACCGCAATGGAGCCATACAAATCTTGAGTTGTCAGAGGACTAAAAACTTTGTTGGAAGTAAATGTTTTTATTTTCATATTTTTAAGGAGTGATTATTGTCATGTTTCCTTCGTCCATGTGATCCACAGTACTGAAACTGCTTTGTTGCCCCAGCAAGAATGGTCTCACTCGGCAGTATACCCTGATATTTCCTGATCAAACACATTTTATAACACCATTAAAACAAGAGCTCAGAGACTTAGCACATCCATAATGATGAATTATTGAATCAATAACTATTTATACCTTTCAGGTCCTGCACTTGACTGTATAACTTGCGGTTTTCTTCAAGGACTCTGGTATCCTGAAGCAGCAAGAGCTAGACCTTGCAAGTGCTTCCCTATGACGAGAGATAGTAGCAATTTATATGCATCGTTCCTATTTTAGCAACATTGAAAAAAAAAATTCATTGAAGCCTGATTTTACCTAGATTGTTGAATTCCTCTAGATTCTTAACCTGCAAAAACTGTACTCCTGCTTTTGCTATGTGAAGGGCATTTTTCAATTCCTACAGGCACCAAAATCTACTCACCAATTAAATTCTTGAAGGATGCTTCAGAGGTTTTAAAGAATTACGATATTTTCTAGATGACATTACCTGAATATCTCTCTGCTACTGTTCAACTAGCATTTGCTGTTTCAAAAGCCGAGTTTTTTTATTTTTCATCATGATTATAACCCTTTTGATTGCAACTCTTTCCTGTTGTGAATTGTGTTGATGCTTTTCTGTTGTGATTGATGAAGAAGCTTCTTCTTGCATGTTAACGATTTCATTAGTTAAATAAAAATATCAGCCAGCCGATTAATGACTAAACTCTAATGCTAATTTACATTTCCAAACTGCAACAAATGCTCATACCTTTGCATCGCCAGTGCGAGTTCTTTGGAGAGACATGCCAGGAGTAGATGCTGCTCTAACTGTTTTAATCAGTCATATTAGCCATATGAGAAAAGCAAGAACCTACTTAGCTACATGATCAAGAGTAAGCCTTCCCATCAACCGCAATTGAAGGTAAAGTTACTCTCTTTCAAAAGCAAAGTTGCTCACCACTTCTTGCTGGCTAGCTAGTCGACTTTCAAACTCCTTCATGACTTTATTCAACGTTGATTCTACAAGCTGTTATCAAATATCAACAAAATGATTCCTTAAGATAAATTAAAGCAAGAACAGACAGTCCAACAACAACAATAAGAAGAACCCTGACATTTGGTATCTCTTCTTGATTATTGTTGGCAAGAACTGCGCGGACTAGCATATGCAATAAACGAGAACCATTCTGCAAATTAGAGGGCAAAGAAGTAAGCTTTTAGTTGAAAAGACTAAAAAAAATGTGGAAGAGTTAAAGCTCACTGTCTGGTTCATTGAGTTCCTGGCTAAGATCTTTGAAGAAAGCAGGATCAGTGATAGACAAACTACTTGATGCGGGGTAAATCTTGAAGTTATCAGAATGAGTCTACATAACCATGAATAAAATACATATGTTTTCAATATTATTATTATCATTATTATTATCATTATTATTATTATTGTTATTATTATTATTATTATTATTCTTCTTCTTCTTATTGATTATTATTATTATTATTATTATTATTATTATTCTTATTGATTATTATTATTATTATTATTCTTCTTCTTCTTATTGATTATTGTTATTATTATTGTTATTATTCTCATTATTGTTATTATTATTGTTATTATTTTTTAATTTTTATTTTAATTTAGTATTAATTAGAAATTGACTTTCCTATATTGTTAAGGATTTGATTTCCTACCTTAATTAGAATTATCTTTATTTCATTTCCTAATTAAAATTAGGGTTAGGGTTGATAGGTTTGTATCACCCTATAAATATATGAGTCTTGGGGTTATGTGAGACAGTTGTTGTTAAATTGATAATCAGATTTCTATTTTCTCAATTTTCGATATTCCTTTGTGTGAATCAATGAATATTGATGCATATATACTAACATTTGTGCGTAAATCAACAGGTTATAGAAAATTGATTTCTGACATTCGTGCGTGAATCAATAAATTTCAATATTTATCTTTTATTATTTTTCGGTATTTATGCACAAATCAACGGACTACAATATTTTTTCTATTTGTTCTTTTATTTTTATTTTTATTTTTTTAAAAACTTCCGCTACATCGCTACTCAATCAAGATCTCCCGGTGGGTTCATAAACTTTTCTCATGAAAGTTTTGATAGTACCGCAGTGTGGTGGCTTGAAACTTCTACTATATTTGAATGTGTCAGTTCCACCATTTTGTTTCCATTCATTGTATGATTTCAGTGCTAATACACAGTTCACTATCCTTCCAAATTTTCCTCCCTAAATTTCAAGGCACAGCACAAAGATCAAGAAATGGCAAGGTATTTTAAATTTAGCATTTTAAATGCATATTTTAGGATTGAATTATGGGTATTGATTTCTCGTATTCTTCATTCTATCAGGAAAATTGAGTCTTTGAAAGATCACTTGATTTTGCTGAAGGCAGTGGCAATGTTACTGAAACAACTGAAATCGCAGATGGTTGAGATTCTTATGCCTTCTCTATCAGTTGCTTAATTACAAGTTGATCTATTTCTAGATGAATTGCTAGTTAAAAAATCAGGATTTTTTTAAAATAAAAAACAAAATAAGTTTTTTCTTTTCTACAAATTATTTTTTTGGTTGATCATTTTTCCTTTTTATTGCAGATTTGATTATCTGAATCACAAGAAAAATTGATATTGTTTTTTTTTTTTTTTTGAAGAACCTGCCTTGGGTTTTTTTTTTTTTTTTTTTTTTTTTTTACTTTAACAATTTGCATGCAAGAACAAGAATTTAAAAGATGTTATCCAAATTTCTATATATATATATATTTTAAAGAACCCGCCTTGGGTTTTTTTTTTTTACTTCAACAATTTGCATGCAAGAACAAGAATTTATCCAAATTTCTGTATATATATATTGCGCGCAGCGAAGAGCAGGTGCTCTTACATAATAGGTAATTAATCCTCCGAAAATCCAAAAAGTAATCCAGCTAACAATGAGGCATTTTTTCACCAAATGATGTTCAGTTTTATTTTGTTGCTTCTTCATCTTGCCATGTTGTTGGCTTGCAGAAAGCTTCCAGAACCTGTGTTTTTCACACAGCTACAAACATTCAAGCTGGCTAAATGTGCTTAATTTATATATATGATTAATAAATGAATTCCATTAACTTTTGAAATCTCTTCTTCAAATCCATTACTTACATGTCTTGGTCTGATGAATGAAGAAACTTATATATGGTTCAATATACGATGGTGACTACACCACTCATCTCCGTTACTAAAAATTAAAAGAAAAGCAAATACAAAATAGTAATGCTTGCAAACGCAACAAACTATGAAATAGTAAATGTACCAGAAAATAAAGCCATTAGTTTCAATTTCTTGTCCTTCTATTTTGCTGGCTCCTCTGTTTCCTTCCAAATTTCTTAGCAAACTATTCATGTTTTCTTCTTCTAGTAAACTCATTTCCAGCAACCACCCCAACCACCAGCCCACTTCCAAATCCCATTGAAACTATTAACCAATTTACTTTGGATGAAGATCCAGAGGCTTCATCTTCTGCACTAAGAGATGGACGCTGCACTTGTGGTCGGGTTTTGAAGTTTCCGCATTGCTTTATCCATGTTTCCTCCCATAATCCTAGATTCCCTTCATATGACCTGGCATCAAAAGTGCAAAGTTGATTTCCCTGGGCTATAGGTCCTGAAAGATGGTTGAAAGTATCACGATCCAAATAAGAGTCATAACCGACGCTATGGAACGGAAATTCTTTTAAATCCGGAACCCATAATAAGACTTAGAAATAAAAACATGCAATAAATAAATAAAATACACCAAAACAAAAATCTTAAATCAATATAAAAATAAATACTCATGTCATATCATAAAATAAAAAAAATTCATACAATATTCAAAGAAAAGTCTCTGATATTAAACCATTCTACAGATACAAAGTACAACTATTACTGCAATTTTCTAGAATACAATAGAAATCAGGTAAGTAATTTACATAGACTAGTCAGGGCTAAAGAAGTCCGGCGAATAGACCTACTACTGAGGTCTGAGAAAGAAGAATCTCCTATAAAAATAACAACTGAGGAGAGTCAGACCTCAATGAGTGAATTATTATATTATATATACATGCACCTCCTAATATCTTATGCAATCAATCAACAGTATATATAATAAATATATACATGCATTTCACACAGATGCTAAAATCACTTTATATATAGTAAATGCTGAAAAACATTTATTTTATGAAGGATCAAATAGAACCCTAATTATATGCAACCTCAATCAATAATACCTCTCTAGCCATACAAGCTCATTTAATTCCAAATTAATTCTCTTATTTCATATTGGATAGTAGATTGACCCCAAGATACTAAGTCAACCGAGCTTCAGCAACCACACTATTCAATCATATCAATTTCAAAAGAATCAATCAATCATATATCATCTCAAGTGATTCACAACTCAACCTTAAAGTTATCACACCAGTACGTACACATGGTTCTAGTGTTGACCGATAGGTAGCATGTTTCATTGATATCCTTCAAATAAAATTCAATATAAATATGAAAAAATAAATAATGCATATTTAAACATAATAACATTCATAAGTGTGGAATAAACCATATATATACCAGAAATATACCTAAAATATACTCAGTATATTTCAAGTATATATATGTTAAATAAATTCAAATCAACTGTAAATATACTAAATGTAAACCATAAATATACCAAAAATATATTAAGTGTATTTTGAAAATATATCATGCATTTATAGTGAAATATACCAAAAAGATACTAAAAATATACCTAACATATACTAAAACATTTAATAAAATAATTCATGAATAAATACATATTAAAACATGAATATTTTAAACCATGCATCCTATATGCGATGTATATATAAGATAATAACTCACAATGCTGCGCTCCACGAGATTGGCTTGATGAGCCCGGTCTAATATGTCTCGGCCTCGATCTTGGTCTCGGCGTAACTAGAAAATAAAATAATAATAACAATCAGAATAAATCTAATTTATACTCCTAAAGAGACTCGATCTAGGAATATGAAATTTAGACAAAACACGAAAACTTAGAATCGACCTTATATCATGTTTTATGAGAATTCTACTGAAAATTCGGCAGGACCTTCTCTATAAAACGGATATCTATCTACTAAAAAGTAAAGTTGATCTGACAAGAAAAACACACTTCTAACACAGATACACAACATCTCGGGTTGGAACCTCAAATTATACAATTTCCCATACAATTTCTTAACCGAGGTTCACAAATTCACCAAAAATACATTTAAAATAATAAATATATTAAAAATAAATAAATTCCATAAATATCCTTAAAATATCAAAATATAATATATTTAAACAATAAAACACCAAATACGATTATTTTCACAATAATTAACTAAAAATCTCAAATAATAATATAATATTACAAAAAATCCAAAATTTTCAATAATTCAACTAAAAATAGTAAAAATTCACTTTTATATATTCAAATAGCTTTAATAGCCTAAATATATAATAAAAATAATTAAAAACCCATTTAATCACCAAAATAGTAAATAATATATTATTTAAAAATAATTTTTGAAATTTAATATTAATTAGTTAAAAATAGTAAATAATTTATAAAAATTATTTTAATACGCTAAATAATCCTAAAACCATTTAAAACGTATTATTTAGCTATAATTATCACAAAATTACACAATTAACTCAATAAATCAAAATATACATAATATAATTAATATTCTCAGAAATTATATAAATTCACCAAAAATTATTTTAAATATTCTAAAATTATTAACTCACATAATAAACACCAATTTAACTAAATTTTCAATAAAAATAATTAATTAACATAATTATCAATAATTAAATATTTAATATTAAAATAATCAAAAATTAACCAAAATTCAAATTAATTCAAAAAAATTCACAAAAAATATATTTGAAAAGCTTGAGCTACAAAAAACAATATTTGTTAAGTAAGTTTTCAAGAATCAACCTAAATCAAGTTCAAAAAAATGAAAAATCCTAAAACACAAACTAAAAATTGGAAATATCTAAAAATCTAGAGGTTTTGAACTCAAATAGAGCTCAGAAATGGACTCACTAGATGAAAAGCTACTGAAAGAGACTGGTCCGGTATCAAATGGTGGCCGGAATCTTACCGGAGTTCAAAAACTTCACTTTTTGATTTCAAGCAATTCTGGCAACTCTATGCTGCGGCAGGCGATGCTGGTGGCGGTAGGTGGCTGCTGGGAACTCCCTGAGTTGATGGTGGCTAGTGGTTGCAGGTGGGGCGGTCCGATTGATGGTGGCTGAGAGGTGAGAAAAGAAGAAGAAAAAAAAAAGAGAATGGAAAAATTTTGTTAACCCCAAAAATTTTGCTTTTTGACCTTTGTACTATTTTTTTTTATTAATTTGTAAATTTACCAATGTGATGACCCTGGTTTTTAAATTATTTTATTAAATAATGAGATATGTAGTGTTAATAATTTTTAAAAGTTTAATTTAATTATTTTACTATTTTTTTATTAATTATTATTATTTATATTTAATTGAATTTTCTATGTAAATATATTATTTTGGAACTTATTATTTTGGACGTTTAAATTTCATTATGTATATTTATTATTTTCGAATACTATTGTTTTAATAATGTTAATTTAGTACATGGTTATTTTAATATTATTTTTAAGTACTAACATTATTTTATTTTTTATTGATTTACATTATTGCATTATTAAATTATTTCATAAATATTATTTATATTATTGATATTTTCAAATGTGTTGTGTGTTATTATTATCATGGTTATTATTTTCATTAGTATTATTTTATTGTTTAATATTATTATGAATATTAATCTTATTATCCAATTATTTTATTAATAGTATTAATTTTAATTGTTGTTGATTTTATATTATGTATATTATTATGCATGTGTGTGACATGTGTGTATACCTATATATATATATATAGATTATAATGGGTGGTTGAGATTAATTTATTGTAAAGAATTATTATTATATTATATTATATAGTTTATTATTAAAATATATACACAAACAAACAAAACAATACTAATACCCATATATAACCACACATTCACGTGTATATATCCACACAAAACACATGCACACACATAAACACATTCAACACAACTAAAACACAGCAAAAAAAAAAATGCAGAAGCTTTCCCTTCCACTGTCCCTGTCACCAACATCCACTGTGCCTCCATCACTTCCGGCCACCGTTTCTCAAGCTTCCGGTCTCTATCGACTCTCTAAACTCCAGTGAGCATGAATCTAAGCTTAGTTTAAGCTTTCATCACCTATTTCTTGAGTTTTCTTGATTTTGAGTTTATGGAACTTTAGGGTTTTTGAATTTTGTTAAGCTTGATCTTGATGAATCTTGTGAACTCCTTTCACAAACTTTGTTCCTGGAAGCTTAATCTACATGCTGTAATTGTTTTAGAATTTTTGGAATTTATTTTAATTTTTGTGAATTTTTGATTATTTTATTATTATTTTCTAATTTTTGAAAATTAATTAATTAAATTATGAAATTGTGTTTTATGATGATTATAGGAGTTGAAATGAATTATAGAAATTTATTTGTAATTTTTGTGAATTTTTATGTATTTATTTGGAATTTATTAAGTTTATGTAATTTTGAAAAATAGGGTTAATTATGTGTT
Source organism: Mallotus nudiflorus (assembly GCA_947683625.1). Lineage (NCBI taxonomy): Eukaryota > Viridiplantae > Streptophyta > Magnoliopsida > Malpighiales > Euphorbiaceae > Mallotus > Mallotus nudiflorus. The sequence goes on along the minus strand of CANTUR010000117.1, from coordinate 4,098,611 downwards.
TAATTGAAATAAATTGGTAAATTGAGTATATTTATTGATATTATTGAATTATATGTTGAGAAATTAATTTTTGAGTAATTATATAATTTTTGGTGAATTTTTGAACATTTATAGTGAATATATATATATGGGTATTTTGGTAATTTTACACTAAATTGGCTAAAAATATGATTAAATTGGTTTTAATAATTATTTGAGCAATAAAAATGATTTCTGAAAATTTTTAGTATTTTTAACTAATTAAAACTATTTTTCGTAAATTATTTTCAAATTATATATAATATACTATTTTTCTAAATAAATGGGTTTTTATTGATTTTTAGTATGTTTTAGGGTTAATTACGTAATTTGGATTTATAAAATGTATTTTTATTATATAAGGACATTTTCGATATTTTATAAATATTCTGTGAATTGTGAACCTCGATCAGTGAACTGTAGTTTGAAGTTCGACCGAGGGATTTTGGTTGTAATTCTGTGTTTATTCCGAAGTGTATTTCTTTGCAGGACCGACTCTATTCTTTGAGTAGAGAGATGAGATTCTGTCGGATTTTTGGTAGAATTCTCGTAAAACGTGATGTCCGGTCAAATTCCTATTCTAATTCTGTGTCTAAAAATTCTAGATCGAGTCTTTAGAATTTTCGTTAACTTTATTCTGATTTCATGTTGTCATTTGTTTGTCTAGCTGTGCCGAGACCGAGGCCTAACGGATTAGGCCAGCCGAGTTTGTCTCGTGGAGCGCTAACATATGAGTTATTATACTGTATATATATGCACTGCATATAGGGTGCATTATTTAGAATTTTTCATTTTCATTGTATGTTTTAAAAATGATTTAAATTATAATATTTTTGGTATATCTAGGGTTGCATTTTTATTTATGCATGTTAGTTTGATATATGCACATTAAACAATTAGGTTTAGGTTTAATTCATTTGAGTAATATACACATGTTTTAAAATGTACACTTAGACATAATTATTTTATTAAATGATTAGTATACCTTAGGTATAGTTTTAGTAGATTTTAGGTTTATTCTTAAATAATTGCATGTTAAATTATAAACCTACACTTAAATTATTTTTAAGTTTATTTTTGGTATATTTTTTTATTTATTTCCAAATAAATAAATGTTTTATTATTAAATTAAACCTAGCACATTAGTGGTATATTTAGGGTTTATTTTTTTATATATGCATGCTAGATAATTAGGTTTATTTTTAGTATATTTGTGAATATATGTTAAACACAAACACATATTTAAATGAATATTTATACATAAATGTTTTATTAAATGATTTGTGTACTTAGAGTATATCTTTTGCATATTTAAATATATTTTTAAGATAATGCATGTTATATTATTGTTACTCCTTTAAATTGTTTTTAACTATATTAATGATTTATCTTTAGTTTATTTCATATTTTATTTGACACACACACACACACACACACACACACACACACCCACACACACACACACACACACACACATATATATATACCAAAAATATACATAAACTATACCCAGTATATGAATATTATTCTACATTAATTATTTTCCGAATGAATGATTTATTCGAAGTGAAGGATATCAATAGAACATGCTTCCTAGTGGGCAGCACTGTACGTACCGGTACAATAGATAAAGATTGAGTGATAGTTAAAATTGGGTGATTATAATTGATTTAATTGATTTGACTAAGATTAATGGTATGTTAGATAGTGTGATTGCGGGGCCAATCACACTGACAGTCAGACTGTTGGAGCTCGGTTGACTTAGTGTCTCGGGGCCAGTCTACTGTCCATAAGTGAATTGAATGATCTATTGGGTTGATTGAGATGTGAGGTGATAGATAGTGTTATTGCTGGAGCTCGGTTAACCAAGTGTCTCGGGGCTAATCACACTGACAGTCAGACTGCTGGAGCTCGGTTAACTTAGTGTCTCAGGGCCAGTCTGCTATCCAAATTGGAATAAGTGTTCTATTTGGAATCAAGTGAGCCTACATGGCTAGAGTGATGATGGGGTTGTTGAGGTTATTATTATTAAGGTTCTATGGATCCTTCATGAATTTAATCAAATGTTTTTCTACATTTAGTATATTTATAAAAGCAGAGTTTGGCATTCGTGTGAAATGTGTGCATATACATATATATATAAGAATGCCTGATTGTATGGTTTAGTTTGCATGTATATATAGTATAATGATTCACTCAGTGAGATCTGACCCCCCTCAATTATTTTTTTCAGGAGATCCCATATCGTCAGACCTTAGTTGTAGAGTTCCTCGCCGGTGTTCTTTAGTCCCGGCTATTTTATGCAAATGTATATTCTGAACTTTGAATTGTATTCTAGAAACTGCAGTAGTATTGTTATAATTTTTGGAAGTGTATTATTTTGTTTGGATATTAAATACTCTGAGAATTTGTATTTGAACATTGTACGAATATGTATTCATTTATAAAAGGATTTGGAGTATTTATTTTATATTGATTCAGAAAAATTTTAATTTGATCGTACTTTTATTTATTTATTGTATGATTTTATTTTCTTAGGCTTGCTACGGGTTCCGGATTCGAAAGAATTCCCGTTCCCTAGCGCCGGTCATGACTCCTTATTTGGGTCGTAACAACCAAAATGCCCTTTGTATAATTTAATAATAATAATAATAATAATAATAATAATAATAATAATAATAATAATAATAATAATAATAATAATAATAATAATAATAATAACCTCACGTAAAATAATTATTTTTACGTAAATAATTCCTCAGAACAAAACACGTAATTAATATTAGTAATTAACGATAATAATACACAATTAAAATTTAAAATTATTAATACTGTATATCCCAAAATAATATTATTTTATTTAAAATATAGGGTCATTACAATCTCCCCTCCTTATAAAAATTCGTCCTCCAATTCAAGGAAAAGAACAAAAACAAGAGTTAACGAGAAAAGAGATAAGGATAAAAAGCTCGCATCTCTACTTCAGTCTCCCATGTATGCTCCTCTACGTTGTTGCTTCACCACAGCACCTTGACCATCGAAATCTGCTTCGAATGCAAATGACGAACTTGATAATCAACAATCACAACAGGTTCCTCCTTGAACGTCAAGTCTTCATTCACTTCCACATTATCAGGCTGCAACGCATGCGAAGGGTCTGAAATATGCTTCCTCAGCATCGAGATTTGAAACACTTGATGCATTTGAGACAAACTCGGAGGCAAAGCCAATCGATATGCAACCATGCCCACTCTTTCTAGAATCTTGAACGGTCTAATATACCTCGGTGCTAGCTTACCCTTCTTGCCAAATCTCATCACACCCTTCATAGGAGACACCTTCAGGAACACATAGTCTCCAACCTGGAACTCCACATCTCTATGTCTTGGATCTGCATAGCTCTTCTGTCTGCTAACTGTGGTCTCTAGCCTCCTCTTGATCACAACAACCTTCTCAACAACATCTTGAACAATCTCAGGTCCATTTAACGTTGTCTCCCCAATCTCATCCCAACTCAGAGGGGACCTACACTTCCTTTCATACAAAGCCTTATATGGTGTCATCCCAATACTGCTATGGTAACTGTTATTGTATACGAACTCTACAAGCGGCAAATGATCATCCTAGCTACCTCCTAGATCCAAAACACACATCCTTAACATATCTTATAGTGTATGGATCGTCCTCTCAGACTAACTATCTGTCTGAGGATGAAAAGTAGTACTGAAATCAAGCCTGGTGCCTATCACTTCCTATAACTTCTGCCAAAAATGAGAGGTTAACACTGAACCTCTATCAAATACAATGGACACAGGTACTTCGTGAAGGCACACAACATGCTTAACATATAGCTTCACCAATCTAGCTATAAAATAAATGGCTTTCACAAGCAAGAAATGAGCAGACTTAGTCAACCTATCCACAATCACCCAGATGGAATCATATCCATCTTTAGAATGAGGTAAACCAACACAAAATCCATAGTAATTCTTTCCCATTTCCACTCAGGAATAGGAAGTGGCTAAAGCTTCCCAGAAGGCTTCTGATGTTCAGCTTTCACCTATTGACACGTCAAACACTTAGCAATAAAATCAGCTACATCCTTCTTCAGTCCATCCTATCAGTCTAAGTCTCTGATACTGTGGTACATCTTAATAACACCTGGATGTACGCTATAGGCTGTAGAATGTGCTTCCTCAAAGATCTCTTTTCTTAAATTATCCACATCAAGAACGCACAACCTACCACTGATCCACAAAACACCTTCATCATCAAGTGTGAAATCAGTGAACTTCCCTACATAAATATTCTCTATAAGCTCTGCTAGAATAGCATCTCGCCCCTGAGCTACCTTAATCCTATCTTTTAGCATAGATCAAACTTTGAACTGAGCTAACGATCCACCAAATCTACTCATCTTCATCATCAGACCTTGATCCACCAACTGATGCAACTCTTAGATCAACGGTCTCCTCTCCACACTGATGTGAGTAAGACTACTTGAGGACTTCCTACTCAAGGCATCTGCTACCACATTAGCCTTACCTAGATGATAAAAAATCTCACAATCATAGTCCTTCAGGAGCTCTAACCATCTCTTTTGCCTCAAATTCATATCTCTCTGCTAAAAAATGTCCTTCAGGCTCTTGTAATCAGTGAAAATCTCATAAGTCACCCCCTATAGATAATGTCTCCAAATCTTAAGAGCAAAGATCACTACAACCATCTCTAGGTTGTGAGTAGGATAATTTTGTTCATGCTTCTTCAACTGTCTCGAAGCATAAGCTATCACCCTACCATTCTGCATCAACACATAACCTAGGCCAACTCTAGAGGCATCATAATACACCGTGAACTTGTCTACTCCATTATGCAAAGCCAAAACTGGAGTTGTGGTCAACTTCTCCTTTAGCAACTGGAAACTATTCTCACAAGCATTTGAATACTCACACTTCACATTCTTCTGAGTCAAGCGAGTCATAGGAGCTGCAATTCTGGAAAAATCCTATACAAACCTCCTATATTACCCAGCTAAACCTAGAAAACTATGAATCTTTATAACTGTAGTCGGTCTAGGCCACTCAGACACTACCTCAATCTTCCTTGGATCAACCTAGATACCATCTTTAGACACCACGTGTCCAAGGAATGCAACACTCTCCAACCAAAAATTATACTTCAAGAATTAAGCATAAAGCTGATGTTCTCTCAATGTCTGTAGTATAATCCTTAAGTGATATACGTGTTCCTCTATACTCTTCTAATACACTAGTATATCATTAATGAAGACTACCACAAACTGATCCACATATGGTCTGAATACCCTGTTCATCAGACCCATGAAAGTAGCTGGTGCGTTAGTCAACCCAAATGATAGTACTAGAAACTCATAATGGCCATATCGAGTGCGAAATGTCATTTTACGAACATCGACTTTATTGATTCGCAACTGATGATAACCCGACCTCAATTCAATCTTTAAAAAGGGTTGTGCACCCTGAAGCTGATCAAACAAATCATCTATCCTCAGGAGAGGATACTTGTTCTTCACGATCACCTTATTATCCTACTCACAACCTAGAGATGGTTTATACACAGTCTTAAGGTACCATCCTTCTTCCTCACAAACAGGATTGAGCTTAGAAATGGACTCACCAAATGAAAAGCTATTGAAAGAGAATGGTCTGGCGTCAAATGGTGGCTGGAATATCGTCAGCATTCAAAAGCTTCACTTTTCAGTTTCAAACAATTTCGACGACTTCAGGCGGTGACAAGCAGTGCTGGTAGCGGCGGGTGGCTATTAGGAACTCCTTAAGTCAACGATGACCGGTGGTTGCAGGTGGGGCGGTCTGATAGTGGTTCGGTTCATGGTGGCCAAGAGGTGAGAAGAGAAGAAGAAGGAAAATTTTTGTTGACCCCAAAAATTTTGCTTTTTGACCTTTGTACTATTTTCTTGTTAATTGTTAAATTACCAAAATGCCCTTCGTATAATTTTTTAATAATAATAATAATAATAATGTAACATTAATGTTAACAATAATAATAATGAAATAACAACAATAATAAATACAATAATATTAACAAAAATAATAATAATAATAATAACCTCATGTAAAATAATTATTTTTACATAAATAATTCCTTAGAACAAAATATGTAATTAATATTAGTAATTAACGATAATAATACATAATTAAAATTTAAAATTATTAATACTGCATATCCCAAAATAATATTATTTTATTTAAAATACAGGATCATTACAAAAAGATACTGTAGACGACGGGGTTTAGTGCGTGTTCAAGATTTTAGCAACCACGACACTATTTGAGCTCATGGTTATAAAGAACACACTAACCATTATCACAAAGACATGGCATGGAGATGAGGAGTCGCCACCCAAGGTAATAACTGGGACAACACGAAAAAGTGGTACTCGATTCCTTAAAAGAAAGTTAGCACCACAACCAGGAGATTCTGGGTACGGAATACCAACTTCTTTCAATCTTGTGTTCTTTTAGAATTACTTTATGAATTACTATATTATCCTCTATTTACATGCAATTTCATATAAACCCTTATTCTAGTAATTAACTCCAAGGCAAACTAGTCATGAAAATACAAGTAAATAATGCATTCATTCAAATATATAATCCCTAAGTTAGTCTAATGTACATTGATTTTAATTAAATGAGCTACATCTACATGTTTTAATTTACAAGTGAGCTAAAGACTAATGGGCCTAATTCCTTTTAACTTTAATTTGAACCTAAGACTATTTATTTTAATTCTAAAAAATGAGTCTAAATCTACAAATTATGAAGATATTTAAATTAGTGGGCATAATTCTACATATTTTAATTCTAAAGTGATTTTAAATTTACAAATAATGAAAAAGGCTTAAATTTATATGGGTTAAGTCTAAATTAATTAAATTAAATGAGGTGGACATATGTCTAATTTACTAAATGGGCCTAAGTTATCTCTAACCTAAAAAATTTAATTAAGTATAGGCCTAAAATACATTTTAATTAATTAAACATACAAACCTAAATTTAAATGGGCGGATTAGAATCTAATATGGGCTTAAGGCCCAAAACACATAAAAATAAATAAACAAGTCCAAAAACAAATAAAACATATTAAAACAATTAAATTAAAGATCAAACAACTAATTAAATTAATTCCTTCTAAAACCCTAATTTTCATTAACATGTAACCTAAAGTAATCTACTTCCTCCATTGATTTTAATTAGTTACCCAATTGAAACCCTAATTTTACTAACCAATTAATTAAAGTAAACATGCAATCACACACACATAATTCCACTATTCCCACTATTAGGGCTATTACAATAATCTATTAAGAATAATAATAATAATAATAATAATAATAATAATAATAATAATAACAACAATTAATACAATCCCAAAAATAAATTAAATAAAGAAATTAAATAAAAACCTAACAACTAAATTTACAAGGTCTTATGCATGGCATTCCATGGACTTCTCTTGAGTTTAGTCCTCCATAATCACCATAAAAAAGAATAAAAATTATGATTAATGAATAAATTATAACAATAATAAAATAAAATCAATCAATCAATCAATCAAATAAAATAAGACAAGGAGAACATAATGCTTATGGATGATTTTAATGAGGTGCTTCTTAGATTTTGTAAAATCATTGTTCTTGATAGGTCTTCGAATATTATTCTTTAAAAATCCTCCAAAAATCTTTAATTAATCAATTAAGCAAAATTTTTTTTTGTAGATAATGCAATACTCTTTTTCTTTCTTTTCCCTCTATCGTCCCTTTCTTTCTTTTTTCTTTTTTCCTCTTTCTTTTTTCGTTTTTTCTTCTTTTTGTTTTTTTTTGCTTTTCTCTTCTTTTCCCCTCTGCTCTTTTTTCAAAGCCAAAACACTGCTTATATAGGGATACATCTTCAAACTTTAGTTATAAATTGATTCTTAAAAGACTTCTATTTTCTTAAAAACATTATCAAAATAATTTTAGGATAATTTCATATCAATTAGGACTCAATTTTTCTTGGAAAATTTGAGAACCCGGGCGAAAAAGGTCAGAATTACATAATTTCAATCAGAATTACATAATTTTGACCTTTCTTTTTTTTACTTTTAATTACAAAAAGGTCCTTGAAAGGATTTAAGTTTTGCTATTAGATCCTTAAAAACCATTGCAATTTAGTCCATGAAAATATTAAATTCTTTCTTTGAAAAATGTAATCAAATCTCTGAAGTTTCAAAGTTCAAGTGTTGAAGAACTATGCATGATATTTTCATCATTGGAGTCTTTCGTCGCATGCATAACTCATCATCCCGAAATTGGGTATCTACAGATACATGAAATGATGAAAGGGATATGATTCTATGAGCTGCATAGGGATTTATCCTAAGAATTGGTTTTTAGAAAGGTCCAAACATTCTAATGCTTTTAAATTTGCTAAAGAAGATGGTATTTGACCACTAAGAATGTTGCCTGAAAGATTAAGCAATTGAAGTCCTTTAAGATTTCTAATGGTATCTGGAACCTCTCCTTCAAATTTGTTATTAGAAAAATCTATGGCAACAAAAATATTAGGGATCTTATAATTTCCAATCCTTTGTTATATAATGTCATTGTGTAATCAAAGGAGCCATATAACTTATAAGAACCATGACTCAGTGATCGAATCAAATCTTTCTCCATGTATGCTATCCAGCTTGAGTTTATATGTGTTATAGCATTCCATATGCCAAAGTACTTCAATGGTAGCTTTCCGCTAAAATTATTATGAGACAAGTCAATGACTTAAAGGTTGGAGAATCCAATGAGTTGAGATTTCTTGATTTCATAATGAAAACCAATGGATCATAAAATCATAACTCTCAAATTTGGAAGCATTCCTAGCTATGAAGGGAAAGTATAAATTATTTGGCTGTAACCAAAATCAATAAACTCAAAAAGTGATCAGTTGAGCAATGATTTTAGTAAATGCCCTTGTAATTGATTATAGTTCATGCTAATCATTTTCAGTTGGCATCCATTTCCTTGGACATCACTAACATTGCCTAAACAATGAGGAATCACACTACTAATATTATTAAAGGAGAAATCAAGAACTTAAAGAGAACTCAAATTGTAAATGGAAGGTGAGACCTCCCTTAACAATTTGTTGTGAGAAGTTAGGCAGTTAAAGGTGGACAATGGTGGCACTGGGCGAGGTCCTTACAACATATTATATTTATTTAAGGTATACTATACGTAGTTGAGCCCAGTCTTGAAAATAGATTGGATCTTCCAAGTTATTAAATGAAATGTTCAAGTAAACTAGTGAGGTAAGATTATGGTTACTCTGAAATGGAATTACACTAGACAATTGGTTATTGGACAAATCTTAATAAGTAAGCATTGTCAGGTTCATAAGGCTTACTAGGATTGAACCATTGAATTAGTTATTGGACAAATCTACAAAAATAAGCTTAGTCAAGTTCATAAGGCTTGTTGGGGTTGAACTAATGAATTGGTTATTGGACAAATATACAAAAGTAAGCTTAGTCAGGTTCATAAGGTTTGCTGGGATTGAACCACTGAATTGGTTATCGGACAAACCTACATAAGTAAGTTTAGTCAGGTTCAGAAGGCTTGTTGGGATTGACCATTGAATTAGTTGTTGGACAAATATACAAAAGTAAGCTTAGTCAGGTTCAAAAAGGTTTACTAGGATTAAACCACTGAATTGGTTGTCAGAAAAATCTATATAAGCAAGCTTAGTCAGGTTCATAAGGCTTGCTGGGATTGGACTATTAAGTTGATTTTGGGACAGAAGCAAAAGTGAAAGTTTATTAGACATTTTCAAAATAGTCACATCTTTTTAACATAAGACATGACTATTGCCAAGAAATATGTCTACTCATTTAAATAGACATGTTTATTACCAAATTGTAACACTCATTCATCTTATATAAATAGAGGGTTAGTTTTCTATAGGAATAATTCTCTATCATAAATCAATTATGCATAAAACACCATTACAAACACCCAAGCTTCATTGTATCTTAGAGGAAAATTGTACATTACAAATATTGCTTTTAGGAAAGTGGAATTCATACACGCCTTGGAGCAGATTTTTCAACATTCTTTGTTGCAATTTTCTAACAATCTAAGGCAATATTTCTCTTGTAGAAATTTGCATTCATGGCAACACTCAAAGAATTAGAAACTAGTATAGTGAAATTAGATCGTTTTGATGGTAGAAATTTTATAAGATGGTAAAAGAGAGTGCATTTTTTGTTAGTTTCTCTACAAGTAGTATATGTTTTAAACACACCAAGGTCGGAAGAGAAAGAGAATGAGACTCTTGCAGAATCAAGGAAGAGAAAAAAATGGGACACCGATGATGAGATATGTACAGGACACATTTTGAATGCAATGAGTGATTTACTTTTTGATATCTACAACTATGCGCCTATTGCAAAAGGACTCTGAAAGATATTGGAAAGTAAGTACATGAAAGAGGAAGCCACAAGGAAGAAATTCATTATCTCTCATTTTAATAATTACAAAATTCATGATTCTAGGCCAATTATGGAATAATTTCATGGATTAGAAATTCTTAATAATTTTACATAATATAATATGCACATGGATGAGTCTATTATTGTGTCTAACATTATAGATAAATTGCCTCCCTCAAGGAAAGATTTTAAGAAAAATTTAAATCACAAGAAAAGGTGTGCAAACTTGTTGATGGTTTGATAAAAAAATTAATCAAATAGTACTTGCTAATGGTTTTAAAATTAACCAATCAAATAAGTGTGTTTATAACAAGTTTTGTGGTGATGATGGTGTCATAATATGTCTTTATGTTGATGACTTGCTAATTTCTGGTACTAACTTGAAATAAGTTGAGGATACTAAAAACATTCTATCAAATAATTTTTCCATGAAAGATATGGGAGAGGCAAATGTTATTCTTAGGATTGGAATCTTGAGAAACAAGGATGGCACAACTCTTACTCAATCTCATTATATTGAGAAAGTTCTTAAGAAGTTCAATCATTCAAATTGTAATCTTACCTCTACTCCCTTTAATCCTAGCATCAAGTTAATAAAAAATGAGGGAGAACCACTATCATAGGTAGAATATGCCAAAGTGATAGGTTGTCTTATGTATGTCATAACGTGTACTAAACCTAATATAGCTTTTGTAGTTAGAAAGCTAAGTAGGTACACAAGTAATCCAAGTAACTTGCATTGGTATACTATCAATAGAGTATTAAAGTACTTAAAGAAAACCATGAGTTATGGTATAAGCTATAATGGCTATCCTTTAGTAGTATACGGATATTCATATGCAAGTTGGATTACTAATCATAAAGATCATGCTAGCACTAGTGGGTAGATGTTTATGCTTAGAGGTGGTGCAGTATCTTGGGGTTCTAAGAAATGGACATGTATAACAGACACCACTACAACTTCTAAATTTATAGCATTAGCTTCTGTAAGTAAGAAAGCATAATGGCTATATGATTTGCTATATGAAATACCTATATGGCCAAAGCCAGTTGCACCAATATCTATTCATTATGATAGTAAAGCAACACTATTAAGAGCTTATAATCATGTATATAATGGAAAGTCAAGACATATTGGAGTTAGACATAGTTGTGTTAGAGATTTAATCTCTAATGGTGTGATCACAATAGATTATATGAGATCAAATCAACATTTTGTTAATCCACTAATAAAGGCATTGCCAAGAGATATGGTAAATAAAATGTCAAGAGGGATGGTTCTCAAGCCCATTTGTTAAATTACCATTGATGGAGCCTCAACTATAATGCTAAGTCTCAAGTTCAAAGAGTCAAAGTACATCAATAGAGTGATTGCAATCACTATGTTAAATTTTTATTACATCTCGAGGTTAATAATACATGGAACCTATTGGAAAGGAAAGGTGATTTAAATCTCTTAATGGATCTATAGACATGTTGTCAAAGAATCAAGTTGTAGGGGAACTTCTAATAGATCCACCTATATAAGTGTGAAGTGTGGCCAGTTCAAGGAGTTTAAGGGCTTGGCTCTATGTACTTATGAAGGATGCAGACACAAAGCCTATAATGTGCCATTTATATATGTGTAATTGTAATAAGATATTAAATTATATGTATGGAATGTTTCTACAACTTATCAATAAGAATAGTTAGTTCAAAGTTTAATCTATCATATTATTCAGATTTGTTGTATTGAACTTTCATTAAGTAATGGTTTAAATCATAAGATACCATTATTTTTACATATAATTTATAGAAATATTATTAGATGAATCTTTTAGTTATATTTTGAAATTGGGGGGATTGTTAGACATTTCAAAAGAGTCACATCTTTTTAATATAAGACATGACTATTGCCAAGAAATATGTCTACTCATTTAAATAGACATGTTTATTACCAAATTGTAACACTCATTCATCTTATATAATAGAGGGTTAGTTTTCTATAGGAATAATTCTCTATCATAAATCAATTATGCATAAAACACCATTACAAACACCTAAACTTCATTATATCCTACATGCAAATTGTACACTACAAATATTACTTTTAGGAAAGTGGGATTCATACACGCCTTAGAGCATATTTTTTAAGATTCTTTATTATAATTTTCTAACAAATTTGAGTGAGGTTCATGAGCCCAAAGAAGATGTCATTATTCAAATTGATATCGAAAAGGGATAAAGAGGTGAGCTTGGTGAGCTTACTGATCCAAGGTAATGAAGAAGTAGAAGTTGGGTTAAAGTAATTATTTAAGATAATTGAAGAATAAGATTATAAAAGGATGATGAAATTGGATCGGTTAAAACGATGTTATCATAGATGTAAAGTTCTCTTAAATGGACTATGAAGAATACACCACCAACTCTATACCCTTCTTTACATCTTTTTTGAAGATTATTAATTTAGTTAACTAACTTAAAAGAAGTGGCCAAATTGACTTTGAATTCTTAGTTGCCAAAACCACTTTTGCTTTAATTACTTGCAATTTGTTTACAAGTTGATTTTGACAACTTAGCATTGGTTATCATAAATTGTTTTCAAGTTGGCTTTGACAACTTATTATGCTTAGCCCTTAAGGATTGTAAGCCTATAAATAGGCATGGATGGTGATGGCCATTTGTGGTAACTGTGTCATGTGTGGTAAGTGTAAGAGTGTCAAGTGAGAGTAAGTATATGTGTAAAAGAGTGTGTGTTGTGGGTGATTTTATGAGAAAATTTCTTAAGTGTTTGTAAGAATATCAATGTGTGACTATGTACTCTTGTACTAAAGTTTCTTTGATATAATAAAAGTATGTTTATTTCAAATTAGCCTCTATATATTCTACAATTGGTATCAGAGTAGAATGGTCAAGGGCCTAAAGGATTTATTTAGTTCGAGATAGAGAAGTGTTCTAAGGGGTAATTATCTCATGCATAATCAAGAGATATTGTATAGTCGGTTGCTTGCTTAGTTGAGAGAATTCCCTAGTCTCGAGATGGACCTCATAGTGGGTAGTATAAAAAGCTGAATAATTACAACTATAGTAAATGGTCGACATGTTTGGAGTTATATCTCCAAGGTCAAGATCTATAGGAGGTAGTCGGTTGAAGTGAGAGTATGCCGTTGTAAACGGTGGGGTTTAGCGCGCATCCAAGATTTTAGCAACCGCGATACTATTTAGGCTCAAGGCCTTAGAGAACACACTAACCACTATCACAAAGACATGGCGTGGAGATGAGGAGTCGCCACCCAGGGTAATAACTGGGACAATTTGATTGGTGGTACTCGATTCTTTAAAAGAAAATTAGCACCACAACCACGAGATTATGGATACAGAATACTAACTTCTCTTAGTCTCGTGTTCATTTAGAATAATTTTATAAATAATTATTTCATCCTCTAATTACATCCAATTTTATTAAACCCTAATTAACATCCATCTACCTAAAAAAGGCAACAAGTCAATAAAATTACAAGAAAAAATGCACTCAATATCACGTTATCCCTAAGTCTAAACTATGTTAATTTTACTTAAATACGTTAACTAAATCTACATTTTATTTACAAGTGAAATAGAAAAAAGTGGGCCTACATTTTATTAATTAATGAGCCTAAATCTATATATTTTTTTAGTCTTTCAAAGATATAAGCTTAAGTCTATTCAATTTTAAAGAAGAAATTAAATTAGTGGGCCTAAGTCTAATATGGTTTTATTTTAAATAAAATATGGGCCTAGATCTATTTATTTTAATATTATACAATTAAATGGGTTGAGCTAAGTCTAAACAATTTTTAATTAACTAATGTGGGCCCAAAATCTAATTAACCTAATGGGCCTAAGTTGATTTTAATTATTTAAAGTTCTAAACCATTTTTAAACCTATTTATTTAGTGGATTAGACCTAAACGTGGGCTTGGGGCCTAAAAACATTAAAAAAAACATAAAAAAATAAGCCCTAAATAAAACACAAAAATAGATCAAACAAACATTACAGTGATTTTTCTAAAAAAAGAACCCTAAATTAATTACATGCAAACCCTAATTTAAGCTACTGCCACCATTGATTTTAATTGATTTTTTTGCCCAATTGAACCTAATTACTAATCAATTTTAAAATACAGAAAATGAAAATTTACTATTCCCACTACTGGGGCTATTACAAATTACGTACAAAATTAAAATTATACACCCAAAAATTAAAATAACTACACAGAACACCAAAAATGGAAAAAATAATAAATAAAAAAATCCTAAGAACTATTGAAGAAATAATACAGGTTCTTCCATGGCATTCCATGGACCTTCTGTTCGATTCAACTATAGGCGGTATCCTCCTCAATCCACATGCACACATCAAAGCAGAAAAAAACAATGTAATCAGATTAGTAATGAAATTAAACAATAAAAAAGAATAACAAAATAAAAGAAAAATTACAAAAAGAAAACAATAGAAAAGAGTGAAAATGAAATAGAAAAATATCACTGGAGATTTAGATGCTGTGCAGATGCTCTTTTTTGGCCCCTCAGATTAGGATTTTCACCGTTGAAATTAAAGTGTTTGTTGATTCTGGACTTGGACTTGATTGCGTTTAAGGACATTGGCAGTATCCAAAATTGGGGTTTTTTTAGGGTTTCTGTTTTTTTTTTTTGTAAAAGCTCTCCAGAAAGAAAAATCCTTTCGAAATCCAGAAGAAAAAAAAAAAGGTTTCCCCCCAGTAAAACCTCTCCAAAAAACCTCCTCTCCACGCACGCATGCAGACTCTGCTTTTAAATGTAAAGTCTACATGTACTGAACTTCCTCCAAAGGAGGAATGGACTGATGATCAGATAGCATTTGTTTTGATTTCAGAAAAAGCCTTCTGCGTTTAAAAAAACTTTATCAGGTAATTATAAGGATAAAATTTGAATTTTTAACCAATTAAAACACTAAAAAAATCGATAAAAATAAGGAAAAATACGCGAAAAAATTAAAAAATGGAATTATTGTGCAATGCCGACCGACATTGTACAATGCCGATCCTAAAAAATATTTTTTTATTTTTTTAACTTTTAATTACCAAAAGACCCCTGAAAAAATTATTTTTTGCAATCAAATCCTAAAAAATATTGCAATTTAGTCCTTAAAGTCTAGAAAATCAACAACCAAGTTCAATTTTTGAATAAATTTCATCATAGGGGCTTACGTTGCAATTGTGCACAATTGCATCCCAAAATTGGGTGCTTACAGTCGCCTTTAGAAGTGGATGCAAAAGCCTTTAAGAAGTGGAAAGTCAAGGCTGGGAATGCAATGTTTATGATCAAGGTATCGATTGAAGAAGAAATATTAGAACATATCAAGTAAGCTCCCACACCTAAAGAAACTTGGGATATTTTAGCCTCGCGATTTTCTACGAAAAATGAGATAAGAATACAAAATTTAGAGATGGAGTTAATGTCTATTAAATAAGGGGAGATATTAGTTAATCAGTATTTTACAAAAGTTAAGTCTTTATGTCATGAAATTTCAGAATTAGATACTGCATAAAAAATTAGTGAAGATAGGATTAGAAGGATTATTATTTATGGAATTAAGCTAGAATATAGAGATTTATTATTGTTGTTCAAGGTTAGCCTAAACCACCCACATTAAATGTGTTAAAGAATTTGTTAGCCAATCAAGAGACGTTAGTTAAACAAATGGCTGGAGTTTCATTAAAGAGTGAGATGAATGAAGAAGCATTATTTAGAAAATATATAAGAGGTCATCCTAGAGATTACAATTGTAAAAAGTCCAATAAAATGACAAGACCGATTTAGAGAAAGATAAAAATGAAAAAAAGGTGGAAAGGCCAAAATCAATGTTCAAGGGGAGCTTAATAATGTCAAAACCAAGAAAAGGTGGTTGTCGATGTAGATTGGCCAAATTGATGGAGGGGAAATGTTACCCGGAGGAAGAAGAACACAAAGGCACCAGCAGGAGGGCTGACGACAGCGATGGCACCCCTTTCTCTCCTCTGTTGGTTGAAAATTGAAGGAGGAGGAAAAGAAAAGATGACCAGCTAGAAAGGGGAGATGCTAGCGTCATTTGGAGCTACCAGTATCAAGCAGTGGTGGCTAATGTAGGCAGCGATAGCGGCTAATTGGAATTGGGAGGGAAGAGGAAGAAGGAAAAAAAGAAAGAAAGAAAGGAGAAAAAACATAAAGGGAAAGAAAATAAAAAGGAGAATTTTTTTATATAAATACAAAGTACATATAATATTTTAAAAATAAAAATTCCTCCTAAATTATACATACACTAAAATCTATATATAAAAGCATACTCTTAATAATTATTATAGTTTACTAAAATACTCACTCAAGAATAATTTCATAAAATTAATAATTAACACTTTAAAATCCATAATTGAATTTAATGAGTAAAAGTATGGATCATTACAATCTTCCATTACAAAAATTCATCCTCGAATTTTATCAAATAAAAAAGAGTACAAGGTTTCATTGAGGAAAAAGATAAGGATATGCCACTTGCATCTCTGCCTCAGTCTCCTACATGTGCTCTTTAACATTATTGTTCCTCCATAAGACTTTGACCATAGGAATTTATTTAGAACGTAACAAAAAATTGCAATTGATTCCTCCTCATAAGTCAAATCTTCATTCACTTCCACACTTTGAGGCTACAAAATGTGTGAAGGATTTGAAATATATTTCTTGAGCATCAAAACATGAAATACTGGATGCACTTGAGATAAATTTAGAGGTAAAGCCAATTGATAGGCAACCATACCGACTTGCTCTAGGATTCTAAAAGGTCCTATATATCTTGGTGCCAATTTTCCTTTCTTGCCAAATCTCATAACACCCTTCATTGGTGATACCTTCAAAAACACATAATCCCTAGCTTGGAATTCCACACCCTTTCGCTTTGGATTTGCATAGCTTTTCAGCCTACTAGCTGCTATTTCCAATCTTCTTTTGATCAAAGAAACTTAGACATATGCTTAATATTTTTTGGTCTAGTTAGCTCTCTTTCTCCAACTTTATTCCAACATAAGAGGACCTACACTTCTTTCCATACATGGCTTTATATGGTGCCATCTCAATACTACTATGATGGCTATTTTTACAGGCCAATTCTACCAATGGCAAATGATTGTCCTAACTGCCTTCAAGATTTATTACACATATTCTTAACATATGGTCAAGCATTTGGACCATTCTCTCAGACTGATCATCCATCTAAAGATGAAATGTAATGCTAAAATCAAGTCTGGTACCCAAAGCTTCTTGCAACTTTTGCCAAAACTGTGATGTAAACATCGAACCTCTATAAAAAATAATAAAAATAGACACCCCATAAAGGCACACAATGTGCTTGATGTACAATCTAGCCAATTCAGCCACTGAATAAGTAGCTTTAAATAGTATAAAGTGAATAAATTTTGTTAACCTATCCACTATCACCCAAATGGAATCATATCGATCCCTTGAATGAGGTAACCCTGTCATAAAACCCATGGTGATTCTCTCTTATTTCCACTCAAGAATCGAAAGAGGTTAAAGTTTTCCTGAAGGTTTATGGTACTCTTCATTCACTTGCTGACATGTTAAACACTTGGAAAAAAATTCTACTGCATCTTTCTTCATTCCATACCATCAATAAATATCCTTTATGTTATGGTACATCTTGGTAGAACCAGGATGTATACTATAAGCTGCATAATGAACTTCCTCTAAGATCTCTTCTCTCAAGTTATCCACATTAGAAACACATAATCTTCTATTAATTCACAAAACACCTTTATCATCAACATTAACATCAGCAAACTTCCCTCCATGAAATTTCTCTATAAGCTCTATGAAGTTAGAATCTCGACTTTGAGCTGCCTTAATCATATCCCTCAATATCGATCAAACTCTAAACTGGGCTATCAAATCCCCTAACTTAGTTATCTTCATCCTCAATCCTTAGTCTAATAACTTATACATCTCTTAGATCAAAGGCCTCCTTTCCACACTAATATGAGTAAGACTACTCAAAGACTTCCTGCTCAAAGCATCTACCACTACATTAGCTTTGTCAGGATGGTACAAAATGTCACAATCATAGTCTTTTAGAAGTTCCAACCATCTTTTTTGTCTCAAATTCATATCACTCTACTAAAAAAATGTACTTTAAACTCTTGTTGTCAGTGAAAATCTCACATGTCACCATATATAAATAATGTCTCCAAATCTTAAGAGCAAAGATAACAGTGGCCATCTCTAGGTCATGAATAGGATAGTTCTGCTTGTGCTTCTTTAATTGTCTGGAAGCATAAGCTACTACTTTACCATTTTGCATTAACACATACCCTATGCCAACTCTGAAAACATCACAATACACAGTGAACTTATCTTCTACATTAGGCAATGTTAGTGCTGGTATTGTAGTTAACTTCTCCTTTAGTAGTTGAAAATTACTCTCATATGCTTCTAACCACACAAACTTTACATTCTTTTGAGTTAAACGGGTCATGGGTACTGCAATCCTCAAGAAATCCTAAACAAACCTCCTATAATACCATGCCAATCCTAAGAAACTTCAAATCTCTGTAACTGATGTCAGTCTAGGCCATTTAGATACTACCTTAATCTTCTGTGGATCTACTTGAATACCATCCTTAAAGCTATAAGCCCAAGGAATACCACACTTTCAAATGAAAAATCACACTTAGAGAACTTAGCATAAAGCTGATGTTCCCTTAGTGTCTATAACACTATTCTCAAATAATACACATGCTCTTCAAATACACCAATATGTAATCAATGAATGCTATCACAAACTGATCCAAAAATGGTTTGAACACCCTATTCATCAAATCCATAAAAAATTTTGGCACATTGGTCAATCCAAAAGATATCACATTAACCTTATAATGGCTATATCTTGTATGGGATGTTGTTTTAGAAATTTCTACCTCTCTAATTTGTCACTAGTGATAACTCGATCTTAAGTCAATCTTTAAGAAGAAATGTGCACCCTGAAACTAATCGAATAAATCATCTATCCTCAAAAGTGGATACTTATTCTTAATAATCACTTTCTTTAATTCTCTATAGTTAATAAACAATCTAAGTGTACCATCCTTCATCTTTATGAATAACACTAGTACAACCCAAGGAGAAGTGCTGGGTCTAATGAAACCCTTATCCAACAACTCATGTAATTGCTCTTTTAACTATGTAGGAGCCATCCTATAAGGTGGCATAGAGATAGGAGTTGTGCTTGGAACCATGTCAATGCAAAATTCTATATCTCTATGAGGTGGTAAACCTGACAATTCATCAAGGAAGACATCAAGGAACTCACAAGCTATAGAAACATCTAAAATAAATTTATGTTATACTATTGTGTCCCTAACTAAAGCCAAATATCCTTTACACCCCTTTCTAAGTATCTTTCTAGTCGTAATGGTGGAGATAAGATTTTGAGGTACAAAACTTTTATCACCCAAGAACTCCTCTACACCCAAAATTTTAAAAATCACCATTTTACTATGATAATCCAAAGTGGCATAATGCTGAGACAACCATTCCATTCCCAACATTACATTAAAATCAATCACATCTAATAACACCAAATCCACTGGTAACTCTCTACTCTCTACTAACATAGGACACCCAAAAAAGATAACATTGGTGTTCAACAGATCACTTAAAGGTACGACAACTGATAAAGGAGTTGTCATCCTCGCAGTTTGCCAACTCACCTTCGAAGTAAAAACATGATATAAAAACGAATGGGTAGCACCTGAATCAATTAAAACTCTAGCCTTAAGGTAACATATCAGAAGTGTACCTGCTATAAACATATTAGATGCTTGAGCATCCTGCTAAGTGAGGGTGAAAACTCGAGCATGTCCTCTACCTCCCTACTAGTTGGGAAAAATTTATCCAAATCCTCTAGCATTGACTCTACCTTTGCCTCGCCCTTATTGGCCTGCAAATTGAGAAGTACTCTAATACTAAACTAGTGGTGGCTGAAACTATGCTAGGGCTACACTAGCTGTAACAGATTGAGGAAACTACTGATGAAAACTTAAATGAGGACACAATCTAGTATAGTGCCATGTTTGTCCACATCTGAAGCATGCTCCCAGAGCCATATAACATGGTCCTTGATGGACTCTGCCATAAGTTTGACAAATACTAACTACAAACCTGCACTACCATCTCCTAAACTCTGACCACTGCTGCTGCTAGTAGCACCAGAACCAAATTTAATAGGCCTACAGGTCCTACTATGGCCATGTCTACCACTCCTATAGACCTTCTATAGAGGTCTCTGGCCTTACTAAAAGGGTCCTCTAGGCTGACTGCTATTGCCCATTTTAAATGTTATATGTTGTGCACTCTAAGATCCTCCTACTCTAGCACCCCAGTTTAACAATAATCGGGCATAATTCCTTACCTAATGAGCCTCAACTCAATCTCCCTACCTAACTTCACCACTTCCTCCATCACTTCCTCTATAGGCATCCTAATAAAAGTAGTCCCTAAGCTAGTGACATAGGTAGTGATGGCAAAGTACTTATCCCTTATCATATCCTCTACATAGCGATGCAGTCTAAAAAACTACCTCATATGCTTCTCCACTGATCGATCACCTCTAGATATATTAGTTAGTCGAAGTTTATAGCTCATCCTCATCGGTGCTGGACAAAATCATCTCATAAACCTCTCTTTGAACTACGCCCAAGTAAAAGTAGTCATGTGGGGCTGAATCACCTGAATAAACTAATGTTGAATCACCTGAATAAGCCAATCCAATGTTGCCTCCTCAATAAATAAATCCATAATGAGCATCCTCTGATACTCAGTATGTACCGTCCGAGTCCTTGACTTAATAGCATGAAGAAAATCCAGTGGATCTAACATCCCATCATACAAGATCCTGTTGACTCTAATATAAAACACCACTGCCTCTGGGTCTGACATACCTAGAGCTCTCTACTGAAATAAAGGATGATAGGTGGTACAACCTGAGGCGTAGCTGCTGCATTTTACTAAACTTATGGTACGTAGGTAGTATCATCAAAACCTTAAGCTGCAGGCTCCTCATCCTGTTGTTCCCATTATCTACGATGACCAACGGCCCCTCTAGGCCTACCCCTACCCCTACGCCTATTTGGCTGCACAAAGGGTGGAGCTCCATCCTAATAAGACTCTCCATCATCGGCTGGTGGAGCAACTTGCTCCCTCCTCATACTAAAAAGAGAAGAATACAAAACACATAATTCAAGTAATGATTATACAAAAAACTAAAAACAAGGAAGACTTTTCAAGGACATAGTAGAACCTAATTATTGTAGTAGTTTCAAAGCAAACTCAAACTCTACCAACCTAGGTCAAACAATAATAAACCTAGGCTTTGATATTAACTTTGTCATGACTCAAACCTAACGATCATGACCGGTGCAAGCCTAAAAGATAAAATTCATACAAAACATAGTCATAAATTTACCTTGGAATTAAAAAATTTTAAACCTTAAGGAGTCATCCATAGATAATATCATAATAAAATATTTAAACATACAAACCAAGGACATAATGAGTGCTAAAGTTACCATAACACACTACAATGAGAACATACTACTATTGCAACATCTAAGAAACGTAAAGAAAGGATAGTTTAAAATTTACATAAGTCAACCGGTGAAGAATGGGTCCAGCGAAGAGGATGACTATGGAAAGTCCAAAGAGAGATATCCTGAAAAATAATTGAGGGGAATCATACCTCACTGAGTGAATTATCATCATATATATGCATACAACCTAAGGGTACAAGTAACTAAACACCATAATAATATTTATTTTATATTTATATTTATTTATTTTATACACGCATTTCATACAAATGCTCAAAAACATTATCACATCAATACAACTAGATATAGATGGAGATAGATTAAGGATCAGAGCAAAACCCTAAGATATTTGTAATCTCAATCACTGTATTCCATTGGCCATTAGGCCTTCTTGAATCCAAATAATATTTCTCTTTCCCAATTTGGTAATGGATCGACCCTGAGACCTTGAAAGGTTAACCGAGATACCGCAATCTCGCTACCGGCATGACTGGCCCCTAGACCCTTAAAGGTGAACCAAGCTGCCACAACCATACACCTCTCTATATATAAAAATCTTAATAAATCATTTTAACCATATGTCCATTTCATATAATCTCATATCAAATCAAAGTTCATGTCCTACCCATCTAGCGTACTGGTGCACACACAGTCCTAGTGGAGCCCATTAGGTAGTATATTATACTACTATCCTCCAAAATATCACATCACAATAATAAAATCATATCAATATATAAACAACATCTGGGTCAAGAACACAATATTCACACACACACATAGATATATAGTAATCTCTATAAAGATAAATAACAAATAAAGGTTTAATGTAGCATAACAAATTCATTTCACATTAACAACAAAATATATGGACGCCGAGTAAGAACTTCTATATGCAATATACACACATAACAATAACTCACAGGTGGAATGCACTCCTCGGTGATGACTTGACTAGCCCTGTCCTGGAGGCCCTGCTCGTGGTGTGGCTATAGGAAAAATAATAAAAGATAAATAGAATTAAAATCCTAACCTTATACATTCTAGATTTTTAAGGAAGAGACTTAATCTAAGATACTATACTAATTAAATAACTAACACATACTAATGTCACGTTTTGCAAGAAATCTATCAAAAATTCGGTAGAGTCTCCTCAGTAAAACGGATATCTCTCTACTAAAAGTAAAGTCATTTCTGCACAAAAAAATACGTCTATAATCTCCATAATTCAATAACTCAAATTGGGCCTCCGAACTACACTTTATGCCCAACCAAGAACCAACAAAGATGCACATATGAAAATAATATAATTTTATCAAATTTACTAAAGTATCATAAAATAGAATTCAATTAAACTATTACAATTTAATTTATTAAAATAACTAAAATATAAACAAAATCCATTTTCCATTCTTGATAAAATTCTCGTTAATAAAATCTGTTTTCCATTTTTATAACTAAAATTATTGTTAATTATAAATAACTATTTAAATAATTCAAATATATAATAAGAATATTAAAGAACTCATTTAATCTTTTTTTTTAAAAAAAATATTAAAGAAATTCATAATTCATTTATTTATTTTCTGAAATTACTACCGATTAACTAAAAATTACAATTTACTTATAAAAATTATTTTCATACTTTTATTATTTAAAATCAAACTTAAACATGTTAAATAACTTTAAATTTTATTAAAATTTGAATAAAAATATAAATATAAATTTTTCTCTAAAATATTTTTTAAACATAATCTTTCAAAAATTATATCTTAAATTCTACAAGTAACTTCATAAAAATCCTTTTATAAAGTTTAATCGATACAATTTATAGTATTTATTAAAAATATAAAATCACCTGTGCTCGAAACAGTAACCCAAAAATTCGAATGAATTTAGAAAATTATGAAAAATATATCAATAAAAAGATCTCAACTCCGATTTCATTTCTCATAATTGCCACAAAGCCTAATTCCTACTCAATTTAAAGAAATTGGCCAAAAACCACCCTAAAATCATTTTACCTCAAATTGAGGTGGCTGCTAGTGTAGATCAGCAAATTGACAGAGGGGAAACACTACTCGAAGGAAGATGAACACAACGGTACCAGCTGGAGGCGGCGACGACACCCCTCAATGTGTTCGGCCTTTGAAGAAAACGAAAGGAGTAAGGGTGGCCTACCGGTGATGGGAGGCTGTAGGTGTCATCCAGAGCTATTGGTAGTGACCAAGGGAAGAAGAAGAAAAAAAAAGAAAGAAAAAATAATAAAAATAAAAAGTTGAAGAAATATATATATATGTATATAAAATTACACATAAGTTTAAGAGTAAAAATTTTACTCACTATATATATATATTCAAAAAAAAATATTTAAGTTTATCAAAATATCCATTTAACAATAATTTCATAAAAATAATAATTCATATTCTAAAATTCATATTTTTAATTTAATAACAAAAATACAGGTCATTACACTTTTTCATACCAATTAATCTTTTTGGACTAAATTAATTAAGAGCAAATTTTCATTATATAAGACAAATGTTTATATTATATGCACCTCATATTTTATAGGTAGAAAATAATGTTGAAAATATACCATTAAAAGTTTAGGAAAATTCTATGGTTACTTTAATTTATAATTACTTTTATTTTATTTGGTTTTAATCATTATTAGATGTGAGTGTATTTTATCATCCAGTAGTGGTTTATTAATATAGTGTATTTTATTTTGTAAAATTCAAAGTTACCATAGAATGCACCAAAATTTAATAGTTAAATTTCATTTTTTAAATTTTAATCATTAAATTTTAATTATTCAAATAACTAGATATCTATAAAAATGTTTAAAAATCCTAAAATTGATAGATCAATATGATATATTTTTAAAAAATTATTTATTTTTAAATTATTATTATTCTACAAAAATAATTTGAATTAACCTAAATTAATTATACTTTAATTAAATAATAGATTTATACATTTTCATATTTTTCTATTTTTCTATAATTTTCTTATTAACATTAATAAGTTGAAAGAACTATATATTTGATAACCCTCTAATTGTTTATTTTTAAAAGAATTCAAAATTCTAGGAAGTAGTTTTTTTGTTACAGCAGGTAGTTCAATCCTGCACCTATTTTCCCAACATAGTTCTTGTCACGGCATGGATAATATTATTGCAAGCTGTTTTTCCCTTCAAAATCATATATTCTCCAAGATATTTGATGTCAAAATATTATTTTAATATTTAAAAGAAAAATTTTAAATCAATATATTTTGAAATTTATATACCGCTTATATATATATATATATATATATATAAGTCAAATTGAGTGGTGGCATCAAGATGTCTGCACCCATTAATTTTTTTTCGGTGGTATTGCTTCTATTAATCTAGCAATTAAAGTTCATCAGGAGGAATTATAAAGATTTCTTTTTTTTTTTCCCCTCTTTCCTACTCCTCTATTTCTGAAATTAAATAACTTCGAAACATTAATTAATCAAAAAATATACATGCTAAACCATAAATCATATACTTTCAATTTCAAAATAATATTTTAATTTTTGTCTTTGTAAACATGATTACATTGGAAGTTAAAATATAGAAGGTTAATTGTAGATTCAGAAACTATAGAAAAGAAAAATTATTAATACAAATTATTTTTGTTTCTATTTTCAGGTGATATGATAAGCAACAAAATAAAACAGGTAAATTAAAAAAAGAGTAATTGTAGACACCCGATTCAGTCGGCTCCTGTTAGGGGACGAATTAGGGATGCTCGGTTTGATCGGTCCGTTGTCAAGCCCAATGATGAGAATGTGAAACTTAGACATGAGAATGAAGCTTGAATCTCTAAGTGGAAAGTGGACTTGAAAATCCAAAGCCTGAAAAACCCAAAACCGAGCCCAACTATCAAAATTTGGCCCAAGCCCGCCTAGCCCACTGCAAGCCCGGGCCAAAGGGGCATCGCCTCATTGATGAGGCGTCGCCTTTATGGCAACCCACTTATAGCTGCATTTAATGCAGATGCAATCATGACGACCAAGCGATGCGGGCCCCACTCTCCAAACCTCTTTCTTGTGTGAGGAAAAGATTTTTGGGGAAAGAAAAAAGGCTAGGAGAGCTCATGATGGGCTAAGAGGCTTAGGGGCATGGGAAAGCTAAGGAATATAAGAGAAAAAAAAGAGAGAGAAAGGAGGTGGGAAAAAAAAAAGAAGGGAGGAGCTCTGAAAAAGAAAAAAAAGACAGAGGGAAAAAAAAAAGTCCTCAAGAAAGGGGAGGAAGGTTGAAGCAAAGAGGTCCACTGTCTCCATAAGAGAAGAAGGGAGAAACTTGTGTCAAAGGTAGATACCACATCCTAGCAAGGATCTCAATCAAAACATCTCTGAGGGCCTCTCATTTTGGTATAAAACCTGCACTTAAACTTGACATGTGCATCATTTTATGAGTTCTTGTTTGTGTAACTAAGTCCTTAGTACATTTTAGGTTTATCTCTAGTGTGTCTTGCTTGATATCTCACTTTATTGATGGACCTTTGATTACTTTTGCATGTAGTTGTAGTTTGATGATTATAGAGTGTGTATATGCATGTTTTGTTAATTAGAGTAGAAGTCTATACGTCTTGGGAGTTAGAGTCGGACCGATGATCAGGCGACACCTCTTCCTCAATGGGGCGATCGCCTCATTGATAGGCCTCCAAGAGGCCCCCTTTTGTGTATATGTCTCACGTTCTTTTAGCAATGAGGTGGGTGCCCCTATTGATGAGGCGATCGCCTCATCAACGAGGTGACCGCCTCATTGACAGGGTTAACCCACTTTCTGCTTCATTTTTTTTGTTTTTTTGCTATGACGTCTGCTTTAATATATTCCCTTTGACCTTAAATATGTTTGTACGATTGCATGATGATGTTCAATCTTGACTATTTGATGGTTTCTTTAGTCCGTAATGTGAAAACCACCTTTTTTTTATATATATAGAGTCTCCTTGTAAGTAGAGTTACATGTGACTTCATTTTTTTATGAAAGGAAGGGCTAACCGTGTGCTATTTGCAGGAATTACTTGATGATTTCTATCATCAAGTAATCACTTTCGCTAGTTATCCCTTGTACATTGCCGCTTTTATGTTATTTTATTGGTTTATTTTTTGTATATTATTCTTTTATTTAGCCTAAAAAGCATTGTAATCCTTAATCCCTTTCCCTTTTAATTTTGAATGTATGGTTGTAAATTATTATTTATTTTATTTACTGCATTTTTTGAATGTTAGGACTTAAAGGCATGAAATTGGACTAATGTGCAAACTCGAACTTAATTATAAAATCTGGCAATTATCCGAAGGTAATTTCATCACGTGTGGTAAATGAGGAAATAATTAAATAATTACATGGTAATAAAACACAAAACATAAACGGAGTCCAACCGTAAGGTTGGGTGAGCATTCAAATGCTCATACCCAGTTTCTGAACCCGATCTCTGATGACGGCTTCTGGGAACCTCCGTGGGATCCAATTACTATACAGTGTTTCCCGGTTTTTATCCGATTGGCAACTCCATCTCTGAATAGGCCTAAGACCTATATCGTATTTCCTAGTGGGCCTCAAGCCTATACAGTGCCGTGGTCGCCAAACACTTGGGCGCCTACTAAAGCTTGGCACCTATAGTGGCGACTCCATTGGGGATAAAGAAACTGATTCTAGTGTTTTGTTTTTTATCATCTTTAATTATTTTCTTATTTCTTACTGCATTTACACTACACATTTTGCACACAATGAGCACTTCAGTCCCTAATAAACCCGACAATAGTCAGTACTTTGCTACCTACGTTTCACTCAAACCTAGTGGTGGAATATTTGATTATTGTCACTCACGACACATACTAATCCATGTTGTTTGACCCTTGAGTGGGGGAGACATATATGGATGTCTATCGTTGTGGGAGCCAAAGCCTTTTTACCTAAGACTCAAGCCCATGTAATGACTTAGCAACTATCCTTAGGAATTTTCCCATATGCATGTGTATTATGCCATATAATGGACCCTTAAAATAAATCTTGAGCCCATCAATAAGCTGTCCAAAATAAAATGGGCCCTCGTGTCCAACCAAAAAGCCTATTATAAATAAGCTAGTCACCAGAGGCCTCTCATGCCTACTCATAACCCATTTCAAATGGGCCTTGACAAGCAAGTTTATGGTGCTATGGATCTTGGCTCATAGAAAGTGGACTCGGGCTTTATTTAAAGGAACCATTACTTGTCTGAATCATTTTGAGAGTTTTCTTGCATATGTCGGTTTTATTATCCCCCGTTGATAATTAAAACCCAAGCCAAAAATCCTAGGACAAGATACTCGCCATTGAATGCGTGTGTGGGAGAAATAAGGGTCAAAGTTTGCACATTTAAGTTCCATGTTTTGATCTTGTATATCTTTTTATGTACGACCTTTTTGTTTCTAAATAAAACGAACTTGCATATCTTGTATACATGTTATGCATCATTCTAACCAACTGTTTTGCAATGCTATAGATCCTTCAAGCTCAGCAAGGTGGGTCCGAGCTAGTTCAGGTCATTTGGCCAGAAATTTAGAATTAGGAATGACAGGAGGGTTCGATCCAGAAGCATTTGGGGCACGGTGGAAAGAAGAAGTAACAACAGAAACCCGGGTTATGATGAGAGAAATGATGGGGGAGATTACTAAGCTTATCAGAGAAAGTCAGCCAACACAGCCACCTAATGCACCACCAATCGATCCGGTCGATCTTGATGAGGAAATACCGATTAAAGGAAGGGAAGAAGACAATGTGATGGTATTGGCCAATTCGGTGAATCAAAGAAATGTCATCCCAGCCAAGGATGTGGGTCAGACCGAGTGGGCTAAGAATATGACCAAAGTGATGAACTAGATGCAGGTGATGATGAAGGAGAAGGGTATGGTTGCCCCCCTAGATTACGATCTGAATTTGGAAAAGGGTGATGAACCACTACCTCGTAAGTTTAAATTCCCAGACATAAAGAAGTATACTGGTGCCGAGGATCCCCATTTGCATTTGAAACAATATATAACATACATGAAGGCTACTGAGCTAACTGAGAGCCAAATTATTAAGCAGTTCCCTATTTCATTGGAAGGAATGTTGAGTCGTTGGTATTACACCTTGAAACCACATGTTCAGTTGGATTGGAAAGAATTGTGCACTATTTTTGTTAAGCAATATGGTCTCAACGTTCAACTAGAGGTGTCCCTAAGAGATATGTAGAATACCAAGCAGAACTTTAACGAGCTTTTTATTGATTACCTGACTCGTTGGAGGGAAAAATTATCCTTGATGAGGCATAGGCCAGTTGAGTCCGACCAGTTGGTCCTGGCAATAGAAGGGTGTGTTCCCACATTGTCTAGGAAATTGAGGGATTTGGGGATTAGGAATTTTGAAGAATTATACATATTTGGGGTCTAGAAAGAATCAGATTTGGCTCAAGAGAAGAAATTCTTTGGAAGAGGTTCTAGGGGCAAAGAGGGGGCTAGCTTGAGCAGTAACGTTCAGACTCATGCTATTCGACCACCGAGTAGTGATGTTCAAGTCAGTGCAGTTAGACAGCCCCGGAGATTTTCTAATCTGGGACGTCCTATGTCCAAAGTCCTCGATAAGCTCATTGAGAAGAACTTGCTACGACTTTTGCCTTCAAAATAACCCTTGCCTGGAGCCAACCCAAAGCTTTTCTATAAATTTCATCAAACCATCGGACATAACACATACAGTTGTGCCCAGTTAAAGCATGAAATCCAAGATTTGATAGACTCAGGCAAAATTACCGACCCAGAAAATAGAAAACCAAACACTCAAACCAACCCATTACCCAATTACCGAAATGTACCACCTCCTAACTCATCCATTTTGATGGTCAACTCTGGCCTAATAGAAGAATAAGTCCTAAACTCCTTCATTGATGTCTCTCCTAATTCCCAATAAGCCAAGCCTGAAAACTTGAGAACAAGCAAACAACCCACAGAGTTATAGGTAAAAGTCTTGGACATATGGAGTTCTGATGATGAAAGTAGAGAACGAGATGACCTATGGGACAACGAGGGGTGTGAACAAAATCAGTATGTGGGAAAGGTCGAAGAAAAGAAAAAATAAATTGAGGTTACCAAGACTGGGCCCAAAAAGGCATAATGTACAGAGAAGGGAAAGGAGGTAGGACAAAGCAGAGAGACCATTGCTAGTGTTTGGGAGTTACTCATTCATTCTAGGGATCACAGGGAAGCTCTAGTCCTGGCACTAGATCATAAAAAGATTTTCACTAATTCCACTCCAGAACAGATGGTCCAGTCATTAACAAAAACTCTTCAAGGAATGATAACATTTTCCAATGACGATCTACCTTTAGAAGAGAGGGATCACCATAAAGCTCTGTTTATCAAAGCCGAAGTAAAAGGGAAGATGACTTGCTGTGTGATGGTCGACAACGGTTCTGCCATCAATGTGTGTCCACTGAAGATTTTGTTGAAACTAGGATTGACAGTAGCCAACCTAAAGCCTTCTGAGGGGGTTATCATGGCTTATGATGACACTAAGAGATATGTGGAGGGAACTTTCAGGGCATTAGTCAAAACATAGCCTATAGAAGTCTGGGTTGACCTGCATATGATTGATATCCCGGTGACATTTGCCATTTTGTTATGGAGGCCATGGTTTCACCCCCTGGGTGGCGTTCCATCCACTGTTCATCAAAAGGTTAAGTTTCCATATGAAGGAAGGGTTGTCACCATCTCAACTGAAACTGAAGTCGCCATAGACTCATTGAAGTTGAACCCTAAGGAGATTTCCTTTAGCCCTAGTTTTGAAGTCTACGTGATCTATGAAGATGAGATGGACGAAAGGGTTCTGAGAATGATGCGCAATATGAAATTTCTGCCCGACATGGGATTAAGGAAAAATTAGAGTGGACCTTCAAGGTTTGTGGGAAATAAAGTACTTATTTTGAAGCACGGGTTAGGGTTCAAAGAGGTTGACGAAGCTGGGAAAGAGATGGGTATATCAAACCGGTCTAAAGAAAAGGAGGAGGAAACCAGGGCTAAAAAAAAGTCTTTATGGGAAATCTTTGTAAAGGAAGGCACCGAGCATTCATATATCGGGACTCCGGAACCTCTCCTGGTGGCTGGGGAAGTTATCCCAGGATTCAAGATTTTTGCTGAATTTATGAACAAAACTAGGGAAGCTGCTATCGAAAAGGCCCCTACTGAGGAGTTGGTATTGGTTTAAGAGGAGTCTAAAGAGGATGAAGCTACTTCAGATCAAAAAGGCATTGATGATCAGAACAAAGACCTAGACTTTACGACCTACATCCTCAATTCCGTCATAGATACCTTTTATAATGACTTTGATGTTTCCCTGGCTTCTCTATTTGAGATTGATTACCTTTTCTTTTTAAAAGTGAATGCAATGAAATCTGAATTTGCTTATTTGTGTGATGTGTTCCCTAATGGTTATTCTATTTATGATGATCATTTCATGCATATGTTTGACATAAATTCCATACAAACTGAATCATTTAATTTAGGCACAGACGATAATCCTAAAAATATATTGCTTGCTTCTGGTTTAACTCATGGTGAGAGAGGGAAAATGGAAGAAATCTTAAAAAAGAGACAGAAAGTATTTTCTTGGGGTTATGAAGACATGCCTAGAATTGACAGGGAGATCTCAGAACACAGAATTCCCACATACCCTCACATAGCGCCAATTAAGCAGAAGCAAAGGAAGCTAAGGCTAGAATGGGCTCTCTTGGTTAAGGAAGAAGTCAAAAAGTAGCTGAAGGCAAAGTTTTTAGAAGTGGTAGAGGACACTCAATGGTTAGCAAATATAGTTCCAGTTCCTAAAAAGGATGGAAGGGTCAGAGTGTGTGTGGACTACCGAGATTTGAATAAAGCCTGCCCTAAGGATGACTTCCCCCTACTGCATATCGATATGTTGATTGATAGCGCAGCTTCCAATGCAATGTACTCTTTTATGGATGGATTTTCGGGATATAATCATATCATAATGGCAGTAATGGATAGATTGAAGACATCATTCATCACTGAATGGGGCGTATACTGTTACCAAATGATGCCCTTCAGGTTGAAGAATGCAGGGGCCACTTATCAGAGGATGGTGATTGCCTTACTGCATGACATGATCCATAAAGAGGTCGAAGTGTATGTGGATGACATGATGGTGAAATCTATAACCAAGGAAGGGCATTTTGAAGCACTAGACAAGTTTTTGGCTAGAGCAGAAAAGTATAATCTCATATTGAACTCGAAGAAGTGTGTTTTTGGGGTCACATCTGGGAAACTGTTGGGACACATTGTCAGCCAGAAAGGAATAGAGATGGATCCATATAAGATCAGAGCAATCAGGGATATGCCTACACCAAAGAACGAAAAAGAGGTCCGAGGGTTTCTGGGGCATTTACAGTATATTAACATATTCATAGCCAAACTAATAGCCATCTACAACCCTATCTTTAAGCTTCTGAAGAAAGACCAACTTGTTGTGTGTAATAAAAGGTGTCAACAGGCTTTTGAAACCATCAAGGATTATCTGATGAATCCTCCTGTCTTACAACCGCCGAGACTAGGTAAAGTCTTAATCATGTATCTAGCAATTGAAAAAGATGCAATAGGGGCGATGCTAGCACAGGAAGGTGAAGGGAAGACAAAGCATGATGTATATTACCTGAGTAAAAAGCTTCTACCCTATGAAGCTACTTATAGTTTAGTAGAGAAAACTTGTCTAGCAGTTATTTGGGCAACGAGCAAAACTCTGACACTACTTCCAATTTGATAAAATGCAAGTAATTTCCAAACATAATCCATCTCTTACGAAAAATTTCTCTAGGTGGCTCGTTCTACTCACAGAATTTAATATAGAGTATGTGGCCAAAAAGACAGTAAAAGGAAGAGCAGTAGCAGATTTCTTGGCGTAAAGCCCAATGGGGGATGCCCATGAGTGGAAGCTGGAATTCCCCAATGAGCATTTAGGGGCGATCGAGATACAAGACTGGGAAATGTACTTTGATGGAGTTGTCTATAACAAGGGGGCCAGGATATGAGTAATTTTGGTTACACTAGAAGGAGAAATGATCCCGATGGAAAAAAGGCTCGAATTTGAAGAAACCAATAACCAAGCAGAATATAAAGCCTACATCTTTGGCTTAGAAGCATTGCGTAGCGCAGGGGCGAAAAATGTCACTGTCTGTGGGGATTCCATGCTAGTTATAAAATAAGCCACCAAAGAATGGGAGATAAAAGAAGACAAATTACGGCTGTACTGGGAATACTTGACCACCATCCTGTACTCCTTCACACAGTGTAAATTCATCCATTTGCCAAGGGAAGGAAACCAGGTAGTTGATGCCCTAGCCACACTGGCCTCTATGTGGGAAAGTGGGAAACAACCAGAGGCCAGACCCTTAATTCTCATAAAGTCTTGACCCCCTGTTACGAAGAGGCGAGAGTAACATCAGTTGATGCCATTGAGAAACCTTGGTTCTATGATTTACAAAGGTATCTAGAAACTGGGAAATTTTTGGATGACGCTGATAAGAAAGAAAGGATATCCCTGCAAATGTTATCTCAACAGTTCATAAGCCACAATGGGATGTTATACAAAAGAATGCCAGTCGGGGTACACCTCAGGTGCATCGACAAGGATGAAAGTCAAAAGCTTATGGAAGTAATTCATGAAGGGGTGTGGACCACACATGAATGGGACTATCTTGGCAAAGAAAATAGCCCGCCATGGGTACTTCTGGCTCACTATGGAAGCAGATTGTGTTGGATTTATGAAGAAATGTCACAATTGCCAAACATATGGAGATGTTAACCACCTACCGTCTATGGAACTTCAAGGAATGACGTCTCCTTGGTCCTTTGCTGTATGGGGAATTGACATCATAGGGGAGGTAAGGACAAAAGCAACTAATGGCCATCGCTACATCATTGTGGCCACTGACTACTTCTCCATATGGGTTGAGGCTAAATCTTATACTACCATGGGGGCAAGCCAAATTTCGAGGTTCATCGAAAAGAACATAATCTGCAGATATGACCTGCCATACCATGTAGTTATAGACAATGGTGTTCAGTTTTGAGCAGAGATGGCCACACTACTAAAGGACTATAAGATTGAGCACCATAGATCATCTCCATATAAGCCACAGGCAAATGGGGCGGTGGAAGAGCAAATAAGAATGTAAAAAAGATCTTGGCCAAGACGCTGGAAAATTATCGAGATTGGGCTAATTACTTACAATTTGCATTATGGGGGTATCGAACTACTGCTAGGACTTTGACAGGAGCCACTCCGTACTCTTTGGTCCACGGGTGTGAGGTTGTTTTACCAGTGGAGGTTGAGATAAGGTCATTGAGAGTCCTTCTGGAATCTAAACTCCCCGAGTATCAATGGGTCAAAAGTCGGTTGGCTCAGTTGACATTGCTGGATAAAAAGAGGATGAAGGCTATGTATCATTCTCAGTTGTATCAGAGAAGAATAGCACGTGCCTACAATAAGAAGATTAAGCCAGGCAAGATTCGAGAGGGGGATCTGGTGTTGAATCTTACAAGATCAGTCATGATCGATCCTCAAGGAAAGTTTAAGCCCAACTGGGGGGGACCATATCTAGTAAAGAAGCTATTTTTGAAAGGCGCTACCATTTTGTCTAACATAGAGGGAAACGAGTTCAAAGAACCCATCAACCTAGACAAGCTCAAGAAACACTTTCTGTGAAAAGTCTCGATAGGGAGAAAACCTTGAAAAGAGGCTGTCTAGGCAAAAGTTAGAGACTAAAAAAAAAGTCCTGATGGACTGAAAAGCTCGAAAGAGGCGGTCCAAGCAAAAGTTAAGGACATGTAAAAGGGGAAGGAGAGGCACAAAATGGTTACTTGGAAAACTTGCAAGGGCAAGCCAACTAATAACATGAGATGTACCAAAAGTGAAATGTATATATGTTTTGTGCTTAAATGAAATGAAATGGATTGCTTTAATTGTCATTAAACATTGCATAATGTGTCCATTACAAGTCGTTTAACTAGTACAAAAGAGAAATTACTTCTAACAAAAGGGAAAATGACGACTTCATTCTGTGAGCTAGTTTTGTTTTCTCTTCTTTTGTTGCCTACCCTGTGAACTTAACATTTGTAATTTTCTTGTCCTTTTATATTTAATAAATTCATCTCTTTCTGTCTGTTGTAAGCAAACCCACACTTTGTAATGATCATCAGTGGTTTGATCACCGTCGTAGCTTAAATTTCTTTTAATGGCTCTTCGAGGCCAAGTTACCACTAGGTGGTCCAGAAAATTCTGAGAAAGCGGCCCTAGCTCGAACTCATGAACAAGCTCTATAATCAGTTGTTTATGACTGTATTGGCGATAAAGGCGGGCTGGATTGTAGAAAGTGGCAAAATGGAGACCAACAGTCGAGACACAATATATATAAGACCGAAGGGTCACATGCTACAATCCCCACCAGGGGCACATCCAGCGAATTAGTGTATTAGGGAATGTTAATAGCCAACCACAAATGTCTGCAGGGATGGGATGTAGTTTCCTTGTTCGATAATGCTTGGCTTGGTAACGCCTAATGTCTTGGGGAGGTTCAATCAAGCCCAGCTTTTCATAAAACCACATCTACGGGATTGCAAATGTTTAGGTATAGGCAGTATTGGCAGTTGGAAGTAGAAGAGGGGCAATGGGAAACTTACCTTTAGCAAGAAGGGGCTTCCTGAGAATCATCGTGTCCTTATGAAGTCATCCAACCCAATGACGATTTCAGCTAAGATGAGAGGGAAGGGGTTGAGCCCTGACTCCACTTGATCGAGGATAGAGAGGATCTTCGTATAGCAGTGCCCTGAGGGGGAAACCAATAGAAATTGAGCATACAAACAGAGGGCTAACATGCGGGGCCAGTAAGTTTCCCCTTTGTCCACATTCATGATGACTTCAAGGAGGGACTCTAATTTGATTTCTGATCAGGAGATACAGTGGAAGGAAGACCAGGGTGGAAGATTGAACATACGTGCCATTTGTTGCTAAATAGAGCGAGAATTCGGGTTTTCAAGAGCAGGGATCGCAAGTTGGCAAGCAGAATCTGTATGATGGCCTAGAATTGCCTCAAATTCCTCTGGTGGGGACATATTTCTATTGTGTTGAGTTGAAAAACATGTTTATGGGGATCCCAAAATTGAACCATGGCATGGAAAAAAAGATAAATTGATTCTCCTAGTGTGGAGTGATTTGAAGACCAAGAGATGAAACGGCTCTAACCCGGCTCAAGATTTATTATCCAGACCTTTCAAGATCGACTGTAGGGGCCTTAGACTTTGTTCCATCATGTTTATGGCTTTTCAGAGGGGCCTAGAGAGAGAAACAAGAGGTTAGGGATGGAGGGAACTCGAGAATTAGGTCAAACTCAGGAATGGGGGATTTTATAGGGGTAGGACTTTCTATTGCTGAGGTGTTCGCCTCACCGATGAGCCGATCACCTCATCAATGAGGCACTGCCTCAGCAGGAAGAGGTGATCGCCTCTTCACCAGGGACCAATGAGACAATCGCCTCATCAACAATATGAGCCATTTGTGCTTCTCTGAATCACATAGTCTAAACAGGTGGGACAGTTACGTATGCAAACAGTGAAATCAACTCACATATGAAGAAATGAGAAAAGCAAAATAAGTGGATTTAATCGAGGAAAATGTTGAATTATGCAAGCATTTTATTCATAAAAATCAAAAACTAAAATTTTGTGTTCACTATTCGAAGACTACACAAGTTTTAACCCTGGTACATCAAGCATCCGGTCCAGTATCCTCGGGGTCAGTCTCTCCTCCCGCATCACTGCCACTCCTATCTTCGTCCTCGTCGTCCTCATCAATTTGAAACACGTTAATCTGACGCCTGAGAGTGGTGATCCTCACCCTGCTAGCCTCATCCCGATCCTATTCAGAAAAATCACAGGTTAGTAAACCATGCAAGCATGCATACATGTAGAAAATAAAGAGGTTCTTACCCTCCACTGCTGGGTAACCTCCAGCATGTAGTCTCTCTAGGCCTCTATCATGTGATACATATATAGGCCCTGCTCCAACGAAATCTTCATTATTGAAATAAATGTTGGAACTAACATTTGGTTTGAGAATTATAGAAAAAGCAGGTCAGGAAAAGAACATACGTGAGTAGCACCACCAGGGGTGCATACAGGGGTCAGGTCCTCGTCCAAGGCCAAGAACTAGTGTGATAACTCTCTAGGGGAAACCTAACATCGAGCTAGATGGTCGGGGATGTGGATGAAGCTACCTAGGATAAACTCATAACCGGGGGCAGTAGTCGGCCTGGCTTCCTCGCCAGCCACAGAAGTCTCCTCCCTGCCCAGACCTAGTCGACACCTCAAGGGCTCTCTCTCCCGTACTTGGGACCTAACCGGGGCCATGGGCCTAACAGGTGCAGCCTGAAGATAAAAATAGGAGGAACATGTTAAAAATGTAGTGAATTTGCAAGAAAAGCGGAACCCACAAGGATTTACCTAAGAGGTAGAAGTGGCCTGGAAGGGGACCGTCAGTAGAAGGTGGGTACGAATGAACTCCCATACCGACTCTTCACAAGAACTGTGTGATCCACAGCTGGTGAGCCTGCAATGGCCTAAACAAGATCATCACCCTCCAGCTCATAGGCCCAAAGCATACTTTCAAGAGGAGACCTGGGGACCCGCCTAGCTCTAACACTTGCCCTCCAGTTCAGGACCCGCTCTCCCAAGTACCAAGCTCGATACCTAGGGCCATAGAAGAGTACCCTCTTTAGAGATAAGGGCCTGGAGCGAGTCATCTCAATGGTCCAAGTGTCCTCGGACCCCCACAAGTCGTTCCGGATATGAAAAAGGGAGATGTCAATATGTAAGTAAATTGAATGTGAATAATTTACTAATAAAAAGGTTTATGCTTTATAGGTACGACATCCTGTGTCAGAGAGTTCAAGTGTTGTCTATGGATATAAACTCACGCAAGGTGCCTCTTCAAGATGTGACTGGCACCCCACCTATCGAGGGCCGGGAAATGGTCTCCCATTCGGGTAACGCCCACAAGCAACTCTAGCTCTAGAGCCTAGATCTGAAAAATAAAATAGGAGAAGTTGAGAAGATTGATGTAAGTAATGGGGGTCAGAGCAAGATAAAGGAAAAAGAGGATCATGACATACCATAATAGAATTCCAATAGCCGTAAGACCTTCTAGCCCCTCGGACCACCTTGTCCATGCTTCGGTACAACTATGCCAGGGCGCAACTACCCCAATCGAATGTGGGAATCTGGTCAAGATCTCGAAGGGTTGGTAGGAACATCAAATCGATGGAGCTAGCAGTATCAGTGAAGAAGGTGGTATCGAGCAAGTAAAGCAAAAAAAGCCCTCACTACTTGGTCAATCTCAAGGGGAGAGATCATCATTGCGGCCCAATCCCGGGCGTAGAAGCTCCTGATCGAGTCCAATTTAAGGGTATGAGTCCCCTTCATGTCAAAGGTCATCCCCAAAAGTCGCTCAATATATGCGGCCTTATTTAGAGACAGCTGATGTAGACTCGCATTAAAGGGAACAGGATCCTCGGCATAGGAAATCCCTGTGATGGCAGCAAATGATACCGGGTCTAGAGTAAGCTCACCGAATGGGAGGTGGAAGATGTGGGTCGTATCAAATGACCTCTCCATCAGGGCATGCAGTGGTTGGTAATCCATGTGCCCCTGCTCGAATGGAAGTGAGAGTACAAAGTCCTTAAACCCCGTCTTCTGAATCTGGTCCTTCTGCTCGTCAGTCAAGTCACTAAAGAAAACCTAGGCTCTATGAAAATTCCTGGCACCCTTGAACATTTGAGCATCATGCTACAAACAATAAAT
Organism: Mallotus nudiflorus; assembly: GCA_947683625.1. Classification (NCBI taxonomy): domain Eukaryota; kingdom Viridiplantae; phylum Streptophyta; class Magnoliopsida; order Malpighiales; family Euphorbiaceae; genus Mallotus; species Mallotus nudiflorus. The sequence goes on along the minus strand of CANTUR010000117.1, from coordinate 4,059,522 downwards.
AGGGAAGTAAAATTTATGCATGTTATGGTTTCAGAAAAGGAATTTAGAATGAATGGACTTTTAGACATTGTGGTTTGCCCTGTTGATAAAGCGATTGCCTCACGGTAGAGGCGATCGCCTCATCGTAGAGGCGATCGCATCATTAGAGAGGCGATCGGCTCTGTGAAAGGGTGATAGGTTATCACCTCTTTGCAGAAGTGGATCGTCTCATCAATGAGGCGATCGCCTCATTAATGAGACAATCACCTCTATGATGAGGTGATCACCTCTATAAGGCAGGACGGGCATAGTTCCCGATTCCTGGCGATCAAAATATGGATTTCTTATTTGCTTAATAGATTAATGTCCTGAGTTGATAATTATGTTTAATTAATCACTGACCTAACGTAATTTTATAGAAAATTATAGGGTACTAACCTCTTCGGATGCAGACGAGAAAATGTGGGACCCTAGGTCTGCCAAAAGAGGAATCGAGTCTCCACAAGTCAATCACAAGCTCCTAGAAGCACTAACAAGAGGCGGGATGCGATCCCACCCAGGTACAGGGGGTGTTCTCTCATTCTCCATTAACTATAAAAGGGGGAAAGACGCAAGGAGTACAAAAAGTGTAAGGAGAAAAAAAAGAGAGGAAAAGAAAAGGTGACAAAAAATAGAAGGGAGAAAGGACAAAAGGAAGAAGTTGTTTTTATAACAAGCAAAGAGGTAGGGTTTTCCTCATGTAGGGTTTTCCCCTAAAAAAAATGATGATGATGATGAAATGAAATGATGAGTGGAAATTAGTGTCGCATACTAGGGAGGCAAAATTCAGAGTATGAATTTTTGAGTTGAAGTTTCTAGAGAAAAGGGCCAGGGAAAAACCCATATCGCAAAGGAAGGGTTGTTCGGGTAGTATCCCCAAAGTCAAAAGCAAAGGACAGGGCCGTTCGGGTTTGAATCCCCAAAGATTAAAGAAAGGGCTATTCGGGTTTGAATCCCCGAAGCTCAAAGAAAGGGCCGTTCTTATTTAAACCCCTGAAGCTCAAAGAAAGAGTTATTCGGGTTTGAATCCCCAAAGCTCAAAGAAAGAGCTGTTTAGGTTTGAATCCCTGAAGCTCAAAGAAAGAGCTGTTCAGGTTTAAATCCCTGAAGCTCAAAGGAAGGGCTGTTCGGGTTTGAATCCCCAAAGCTCAAAGGATTGAGATGACTATTCGGGTAGTATCCCCGAAGTCGAAAGCGAAGGATAACTAGGCTAGGAAAACCCTGAAGTCTATATCCCCGAAGGAGTGATAATCAAACCAGGAAAATCTGAAAACCACATCCCCAATGATGATCGGGCTAGGAAAACCCAAGAATCAAGCTTCAGTGTTGCGAAGATCGGGCCAGGAAAACCCGAGAATCAAGTTTCAGTGTTGCGAAGATCGGGCCAGGAAAACCCAAGAATCGAATACCAATGTTGTAAGGGTCGGGCCAGGAAAACTCGAGGTTAACAGTTTTCAAATATCTCTATCAAATATTAATGAGTGGTTGATCAGGCCAGGAAAACCCAAGGATGACGGTCACGTTTTAAAATTGAAGGATTCAACTCTCAGGTGAAACCCGAGAGTCAGGTATGTTATTCATCTTATTGTTTGTTCACTGTTATGCATGTGATTTTTTAAAAAATGGTCATTGCATGCACTTGTTTTTTTTTTTTGAAAAATCAGGGGGCAAACTATAGACACCTGATTCGGTTGGCCGGTGTTAGGGGATGAATTAGGGATGCTCAGTTTGATTGGCCCATTGTCAAGCCCAATGATAAGAATGTGAAACTTGGACATGAGAATAAAGCCTGAATCTCTAAGTGGAAAGTGGACTTGAAAACCCAAAGCCTAAAAAACCTAAAATCGAGCCCAACTATCAAAATTTGGCCCAAGCCCGCCTAGCCCACTACAGGCCCGGGCCAAAGGGGCATCGCCTCAGTGTAATGAGGCGATTGCCTCATCACAGAGGCGATCGCCTCATCAACGAGGCACTGCCTCTATGGCAGCCCACTTGCAGCTACATTTAATGTAGCTGCAATCATGACGACCAAGTGGTACGGGCCCTACTCTCCAGACCTCTTTCTTGGTGAGGAAAAGATTTTTGGGGAAAGAAAAAAGGCTAGGAGAGCTTATGATGGGCTAGGAGGCTTAAGGGTATGGGAAAGCTAAGGAATAAAAAAGAAAAAAAAAAGAGAGAAAGGAGGTGGGAAAAAAAAAGAAGGGAGGAGCTCTGAAAAAGAAAAAAGACAAAGGGAAAAGAAAAGAAAATGTCCTCAAGATAGGGGAGGAAGGTTGAAGCAAAGAGGTCCACTTTCTCCATAAGAGAAGAAGGGAGAAACTTGTGTCAAAGTTAGATACCACATCCTAGCAAGGATCTCAATCAAAACATCTCTGAGGGCCTCTCATTTTGGTATAAAACCTGCACTTAAACTTGACATGTGCATCATTTTGTGAGTTCTTGTTTGTGTGACTAAGTCCTTAGTACATTTTAGGTTTATCTCTAGTGTGTCTTGCTTGATATCTCACTTTATTGATGGACCTTTGATTACTTTTACATGTAGTTGTAGTTTGATGATTATAGAGTGTGTATATGCATGTTTTGTTACTTAGAGTAGAAGTCTGTATGTCTTGGGAGTCGGAGCTGGACCGATGATCAGGCGATGCCACTTCACAGAGGCATTGCCTTATCTCAATGAGGTGATCGCCTCATCAATGAGGCAATCACCCCATTGACAGGCCTCCAAGAGGCCCCCTTTTGTGTATGTGTCTCACGTGCTTTTGGCAATGAGGTGGGTGCCTCTGTTGATGAGGCGTCGCCTCATCAATGAGGTGATCGCCTCATCTCAATGAGGTGATCGCCTGAGGCAATCGCCTCATTGACAGGGTTAACCCACTTCCTGCTTCATTTTTTTTGTTTGTTTGCTATGACGCCTGCTTTAATATGTTCCCTTTGACCTTAAATATGTCTGTACAATTGCATGATGATGTTCAATCTTGACTATTTGATGATTTCTTTAGTCCGTAATGTGAAAACCCCCTTTTTTATATATATAGAGTCTCATTGTAAGTAGCGTTACATGTGACTTCATTTTTTTGTGAAAGGAAGGGCTAACCGTGTGCTATTTACAGGAATTACTTGATGATTTTGGTCATTGAGTAATCACTTTTGCTAGTTATCCCTTGTACATTGCCGCTTTTATATTATTTTATTGGTTTATTTTCTGTATATTATTCTTTTATTTAGCCTAAAAAACGTTGTAATCCTTAATGTCTTTCCCTTTTATTTTTGAAATACGGTTGTAAATTATTATTTGTTTTATTTACTGCGTTTTTTGAATGTTGGGATTTAAAGGCATGAAATTGGACTAATGTGCAAACTCGGACTTAATTATAAAATCTGACAATTATCCGAAGGCAATTTCATCACTTGTGGTAAATGAGGAAATAATTAAATAATTAAATGGTAATAAAATGCAAAACACAAACGAAGGCCAACCGCAAGGTTGGGTGAGCATTCAAACTCTCATACCCAATTCCTGAATCCGATCTCTGATGACGGCTTCTGAGAACCTCCGTGGGATCCAGTTGCTGTACATTGTGTCCCGACTTTTATCCGGTTAGCGACTCCATCTCCGAATAGGCCCAAGACCTATATCGTATTTTTTAATGGGCCTTGAGCCCACACAGTACTATGATCGCCAAACACTTAGGTGCGTGCTAAACCCTGCCGCCTACAGTAATATTTTTAGGGTGCTTCATTTTATTTATCCAATTAATATAGAAGATGTTTTAATTTATTATATATAACAAATATGAAATAATTTTCTTAAGAAATGAGAGGCTATGGGGATGGGCAATAACTCGAATAATAATAGGTCCAACTCGTACATAACATATAAAATTATTTGAATAATAATAATGATTATACAAAAATATAATTTTCATCTCAAAAATCATTTGAAAAGAATAAACGAAAAGAATATGTAATAACAATTGAATTCTTATTCAATTTTTAAAATTTAAATTATTGAATAAAAACATTTAATATCTGTTGAGTTTATCTTAGTGGTATATATATATAAATGACATGTTTAACTGTTTAAGTTAAACACGTTTACGTTTTTACATACGTATGAGGCAAATAGTTACATCGGCAAAAAAAAAAGGTAACTCTGTAGAAATTTTTTGTTGACATGAGAATAAAAATTCATTGATAAAGAGAATAAATGATTCTACTGCCGGGAGAATTTCTAAAAATACTAAAACTGGAAATCCCCACTCATTCGATTGCAATGAGTGATAAGAAATGGGCATTCTTTGTTGAATATTCTGTCACCTATTGGTCTAAAAAAATAAAATAATACAATATTAATTTTATGAATCATAATTTGTAAGAAACAGTCTTGCAAATTTATTTTTTCTGTGATATTTGCTTATAGTTTGAAAAGACAAATAGAATTGTTAACACCTATTTTAAATGATGTACCAATATTATTAACACTAAAAAAAAAAAAAGCACAAATTGTGCTTCTTAAGATAGAAAAAAAAAGGAAAAAAAATGTAAATACACCTTTAATGTGTTGTCATATTCTCACGGTAGTTCTTTATATTTTTTGAGGTATAAATACACTCTTATTATTTTAAAAATAGTACATTTATTCTCTCTTATAAACGATGTTAATTTTTACTGTTAGTGGGATTTATTATGCTTGACATGTATATAAATATTATATAAAGGTGCATTTTTTTGCTCTAATATTTATACTAAGGAACATATTTACCTTTAAAGAAATTTTATAAATATTGAAACATAAAATAAAATATTTAAACTTCTCATTTAATAAAAATGTTTAAGTAAAATTTATCTTCCATTATTGTAGCTTTTATTAATGCTAATATGACATTAAAGAAATTTACCTATAATTTTTATGCAAATTTACTTTTTTTTAAAATGTGTACTTTGATACCGTTTTAAAAATTTTAAAATATTTAAACTAAATATTTTTATATAAGATGAGATAGAATTTTTTAGAATTCGATGAATTTATACAATTTTTTAAAAATATTTTGCATAAGAATTATATGCAATTTTTTTTAATATCACATTACCATTAGTATGAGTGTCTAAAACAATTTGTACTTTTAACACTTTTATTAAATTAGAGGTTTAAAGCCCACCAGGTAGCCCGTTCTACCAAAATTTCTCAAAATCGATTTTTAAATAAATAAAATGCATTTTAAACCTTAAATAGCAGTATTAAATTAAATAAATCATATAATATTAACATAAAAATATGAGCGCAAGCATCTTTAAATAAAGCACACGCATAGATCATATTATCGACTTACAAGATGAATGAGAAGGCTGACGACAGCGCATCTGCCTCGGTCTCACGACTTCTGCTTCGATATGCTCTAGAAAAGAAATTAACATATCGATTTAAAACATGATTATGAAATAAAAATCGAAAATCAACAAAACAATGAAATTCCAGGCTGACTCGAGGAAGACTGGATAAGACTCGATAGACAGGATAAAACCTAACTAACGATAGAAATTATTATGAATATCATGTTTTATGAGAAAATCTATCAAAATTTCAGCAGAGTTTCCTTTGTAAAATGGACATATCTCTACCAAAGGTAGAGCCAAACCTAGATAGAAAACATACTTCTAATAATTCGCACATAGTCTACACTAGAGTCGGCTTTCCAACACAATATTAGTCCGACCGAGTTCACAACTTAATTCTAACTAATAAATTCATGAGAATTTTACTTTCATAAATAAACATTAAAATCATATTTAAAATGTAACATGATACTTAATTAAATTTAATGAGACATAAATATATAAAATCCCATAATCTCCAATAATATACATTATTCATAAAATATGCATATATAATTCATAATTAATATAACTACCAACAAAAACCTTAATTAAAACCATTATACCAAACATGCTAAATACAACCTTATATTCAATTTTTGTTACCAAAATAATGTATTATACATATATATAATATTTGGAATTAATATTCAAAATTAACATTACTTAATTAAAAATATCAATTAATTTATAAAAATCCTCTAAACCTCTTAAATATTAATAAAACTAACTAAAATATTTGTTTAACTATAATTAACGTAAAATTACATTTTTACCCCTAAATACATAAATTACATAATGTATTATTACTACTAAAAATTCCTTAAAAATTATATAATTATCTAAAAATTATTTTCTCAAAATTAAACTTCTTAATATAATTAAAACATAAAATCAACTAATAATTTCTTCTAAAAAAAATAATATATAATTTAACCTAATAATCACATTTGACATAAACTCAAAAATATTTATAAAAAAATAGTTTAAAAATCACAAAAACCATAGTTTAAATTCTAAAATTAATAACATTTAATAGTAATATCAATTATCAAATTTAGTTTTTAACAATAATTTTGAAATTAATAAATTATTAATTAAATACCCAAAATTTACAAAAACTTATAATTAACACCAAAATTTCTAAAATCTTAAAAACAATCAATACATTACAAATATTTAACCTTAATTACTCTAATTTACTAATTAAACTAAAAAATATATCAAATAAAGTCAAATAAAATTAAATAAAATCAAACAAAAATTCTGTAAATCCAGAAAAATCATAATAATGCACAAAAATTCGAATTTGAACAACCAAATGGTATCACTCATCATCTAGCTTAGAACAACTTAAGATTAACACCTAATTCCACTCCAACAACTAGAAAGCAACCCTAGGACAACCCAAGAACAACCCAGAACAACTCACCTTCAACCTCCAATTCCGACGCCGAAGATGAGTTGCAGCGGCCGGTTCCGACGTGAACTAATGCCTGAGAAGGTGAGGGAGGCTGAGGAAGCTGCGGTGGCGTTGGATCCAGCTCCGACCGTGATGTGGCAACTTCAACCGAGAGTGAAAGGAAACAGGGCACCGGAAATGGAAGAAAGGAGGGAGGAAGAAGAAGCTGGCGACGGTAATGGCGGCTCTAGGAGGTCAAGACGCGCTGGAGGGAGAGGAAAAGTGGCGGTGACGGTGATGGACAGGGAGGAGGGGCTGAGGTTTGGGGTGGTTTTCGAGTTTTTCTTTGAATCTATACATATATATATATATATATATATATATATACACACACACACACTTGTATATATATATGTATATATACTTACAAAATAGTCAAATAATAGTTAGTACTATAGGAAATATAATTCACTAAAATAATAATTACATGACCCTAACATAATAATATAGCTAGCTAATTAACAATTATTTAATATAATTTAAAATTATTACTAATAATGCAAATTCAATTATTACTTTATTTAAATAAAACGTAGGGTATTACAATATCTTTTAAATACTGGTAACTTAACTAAAATACACATAAAATTGCTTATATTAAATAAAAAATATATTATAATTATCAAAATTTAATTAATAATTTATATTCTATTAAAACGGTATTACAATTAATATTCTATTTTTTTTCAAAATGTTATTATTATTATTATTTAGTATATTAAAGATGTACCTAATATTATTAGTATGATATAGTTAATATAAGAAATATTAATATATGAAATTTTGCATAAAGGCCAAAAAAATGTTAACAACATAACATGATGCAATTTCTTGAAACTTTTCTTTTTATATTGGAACTCTCTTTTTTAATAACTGCAAATAAAAAAAAAAGTTACAAAAAAAATAAAATAAATAAAAGGAAAGAATTCACAGTTGAACACCAATATTAACAAATGGAATTAGGAAGATGGAGTTGCATCTATAGCAACATCATCACTATATTTTTCAAAAGAAAAATTGGTTCGCTCACGTATGCATACGAATTCGTCAAGTAATATAAAATAAGTAAAAGTCGATCCTATAAGAATTGAATGTATATCCAATTATTAATTTTATTTTTAACTTATTTAAAAATTAAATATTAAGTCAATTATAATTTTTAATTTTTAATAGCTAAAATAAAATTAAAAAATAAAATCAATTAATTTAAATTTTAACAAGCAATGATGAGAATGATGTTAGAGATTGCATCACTATATTTTAATTAAGCCGATCATAAGAAATTAACCTTTCTTTCTATTACAATTCTTGGAGTTTCAATGATAGCAATTAATTTTTCTCAAGTAAAAATTACCTAATTTATTCTATCAATTGAAAAGATTTCAACTAATTCTCATTAAATTAAAATCTAATCAAGTTTAGTAAATAAACATGAACCACATCCAATGAGAATTGAAATGAATTAAGTTATCTCTAGACTTAAATCAATCAACAAGCATTCATATTCCTATTAAAATTAATATTTCTCAATAATTAATCTTAATTACAAGTCAATTACAAATGGCTAATTCATAAACAATTAAGCTTAATGAATGCTTAATGCATTTTAAAAGAAAAATTAATATATGAATCAACTTAAATTAAAATAAGTTCAACAATTCCCAACATAAATAAAATTTAACTAAACATAACATTTATCATGTTCTCAAATTAAAAAATAAAATACATTAAGAACTTAGAAAAATAAAAGAAGGAAAGAAAGAACTCTTTTAATTGTAGCTCCACTCCAAAAATTCTTCTCCAATAATCTTTTTTCTTTTTTTTTTCTTCTTCACATCCTATTGCCCTCCTTTCTCTACTTCTTCCCCTCTTCTACTTATTTCTTTTTTTTTTCACTTCCTCGTGTACATTTTTTTTATAACTTCAGCCCCCACCACTTTCTTCTTCCTATATCTTAATTATTGTTTATTCTCTTTTTATATTCTCTTATATGATTTTGTCTCATTCCATAATTTCTTCTTTTTCTTTTTACTCAAATATGTTTTCTTCCATAATGCAATATTTTATCCCCACTTGAGCTTGTCTCCTCACCCATAATTCATCCATGCGCCAAGGAGACATCAAGTTGATGTTTTTTCAAGTCTTCAAAGGGCTGCAATTGCAACCTTGCTACCCTAGTGATAGCAAATGTTACTAAATTCAAGCTTGGCAAGCTTTGGTCGAAGGGTAGCTACCATAGTGATAGTGAACACTCCAAAATTTCCTTTCAAACTCTCCAAGCTCTTCACTACCCTTTCTATTTCTACATAACAAATATAAACATAAAAATAACCAAATTCTAATAAAAATGTAACACCATAAATATGCAGCAAACTAACCTAAAAAAGCTATTAGACCTACATATAATCAAATACCCCCACACTTAGCTTCTTCCTTATCCTCGAGAAAAATGAAAACAATACATATTAACAACACGAATTTGGCACATTAATCAATTTTAACTTGACTAACTAACAAAAAATCTTCACTTAATATAAAATTTAAATCATAAAAAAAAAATAAACAATTCATGATCAAGAACATATATAAAAATTACCGAGTGGATAGCAAACTCTCTCGTTGAATATAAAAATGTGCACAAAGCAAGATTCACAAAGAAGGAAAAACAAGTTAATAACTCTTTAACTAGAATTACCTTTAATAAGACACACAAAATATTTATTATTATTATTATTATTATTATTATTATTATTATTATTATTATTATTATTATTATTATTATTATTATTATTATTATTATTATTATTACTTTGCTTGTAGATTTCTAATCATTAGAATTCCCTCACCTTTCTTACATTACTCAATGTGGAACCCTCTTAAAGGTCCTTTTAGGATACTTGTACTCTTGAAGATCAGTGAATAAAGGAGCATCTATAAATTTGAATAAAAGATTTTAGCTTCCTTCCACCAAAAAAAAAAAAAGTTTACTAATTGTCAATTCCAAGCAATTCCAATAATGACTCGAGTTATCTGAACCACTACCTCTCTAATTCCTCTAAAGTTACATACATTAGATTCATTAAACTCTAAAAATATGCCCTTTACCACAAATTGCTCATAATGCTTAAAAAAACTCAAATCAAACGTTAAATGGAGATTAAATTCACTAATTAAGAAAACTAAACCAATGGGCCAAGTTCATGAGATTGATAAGTTGCAAGCATCAAAGTTATGGGAAAAATTGATTATACTCCTACCATATGCATGATCATAATGCACAAAAAAAAATAAAATAAATTAAAAGAAAATAAAACACATCAAATGCAAAATAAAACACACAAATTAAATGTCATGCATATGCAAAATGCACCCTAAATAAATACCCCCACACTTAGCTTCTTGCTTGTCCTCAAGCAAAATGAAAACAATACATATCAACAACATGAATTTGGCACACTAATCAATTTTAACTTGACTAACTAAAAAATCTCTACTTAATATAAAATTTAAATCATAAAAACAAAACAAGCAATTCATGATCAAGAACATATATAAAAATTACCAAGTGGATAGTAAACTCTCTTGTTGATTATAAAGATGTGCATAAAGCAAGATTCACAAAGAAGGAAAAACAAGATAGATAACTCTTTAACTATAATTGCCTTTAACAAGACAAAAAAATATTTATTTTTTTATTTTTATTTTTATTTTTTTACTTTGCTTGTGGATGTTCTAATTATCGAAATTCCCTCGTCTTTCTCACATTACTTAGCGTGGAACCCTCCGAAAGGTCCTTTTAGGATACTTGTACTCTTGAAGAGCATTGAAGTAAAGGAGTGTCTATAAATTTGAATAAAAGATTTTAGCTCCCTTCCACAAAAAAAAAAAAATTACTCAATGTCAAATCCAAGCAATTCCAATGACTCGAGCTATCTGACCCACTACTTCTCTAATTTATCTTAAGTTATGTATATTTACACATTCAAAAAGAGAGTAAGTATTAGATTCATTAAAGTGTAAAAATATGCCCTTTACCACAAATTGCTCATAATGCTTAAAAAAACTCAAATCAAACATTAAATGGAGATTAAATTGACTGAATAAGAAAACTAAACCAATGTGCCTAGCTCATGAGATTGATAAGTTGTAAGCATCAAAGTTATGGGAAAAATTGATTATACTCCTATCCTATGCATGATCATAATGTAACAAAACACAATAAAATAAAACACATCAAATGCAAAATAAAACACACAAATTAAATGTCATGCCTATGCAAAATGCACCCCAAATAAAAACACACTTAAATTTCACATTGCTCTTAATGTGAAACATAAATGTGACACATAAAACAAATAAACACTAAAAAGAAAATTAAAGAAAAAGAGAGAGTCAAAAACTCCCCTAAGATGGAGGTGATGGTGAAGGCACTTCTAATCCTAATAATTCAATATACTTCATGAGCTTGAAATTATTGTAGCCTATCTCTTTCTTCAGAAAATCAATATGATAATCTAGGTCATCATATTGGTCATCAATTTTATTCTCCAATGCTTTTAACTTTGCCAAGACTCTTTGTAAACCACTGTTGTCATTTGTAGAATTGTCTTCATCTTTAATAGTGTCAACCTCTGGAATAGGAATTGATGCACAATCTTCTGTGGTACGTCGTAAATGGTAGCATTTACGAGTATTTGGTGCCCATAACTCATCTTGACCTGTAATAATCTCAGCATGAGACAGAAGATAATGGTGCGATGTGCTTGCCTCTATAAGAAACATGTTAATGGTAGACAAATTAAAAGCACCAAAATGTAAAGTGAGACTAGTTACAATGTGACTCATGGAAATTTCAGCACAAGATGAGTTCACAATATTCCACAAACTATGAAATATAAAATATGTGGTAGAGACTTTGGTTTTAGTATGCATGCACCATAAAATAAATAACTCATGATTCAACACTTTATTTCCCTCAGTTTTCTTAAAAATTGCATAGCACATAAATCTATGAATGATTAAATATCAATGATTGATAATTAACCCATTAGGTGTAATATGTGAACCCCTAAAATCATCTTATCCTGAAATTTGATGCCAAAAAACCTTAAGATCATAATTTTAGGGGGGGTTGATAAATGCCATTCTTTGAAAAACCAAATATTTGATGCATAAGATCATAGTTCACATGATATTCTTTACCAAAAAATCTAAAACCCAAATGGGTATCACTTTCTTTAATAAAATGGAAAGTGGTTAAGAATTCATGAGTGATTTCCCTCTAGGTGTTAAATGGTGTAGTAACAAATTTAAACCACCCTAATCTACCATATAATCTATATATATCATCCTTAATGCCCAATTTACTCAAATTATCATTCTCAAAATATTTGCAAGTGGAAATTTTTCTTGAGTCAAGAATTGCATAACTTTTGCCCTCCTAATGAGTTTTAAAGGGAAATGGAGCACTATACTCTTGGGCAATGTTACATACCTCATCATGATCTTCAATCACAATTTTTCCTTTGCTTGTGCCTTCCATGGAACTCCTAACTCTCTTTGCTGCATTTTTAGTTCTTAGCATTGTGATGGAGAGAAACTAAACTGACAATGAAAGAAATTATGGTGAGAAAATAAAATGGTGAATGGGTAATGCAAAATGAAGAATGAAATTCAAAAGAGTTTAAAAGAAAAGAAGCAATTTAAAAAAGAATAAAAATGATAAGAGAATGAGAAGGAAAAAAGGAAAAATTTGAGTGTTTAGGGATTTGAAAGGAAAACAAAAAACGAGAAAGTGAGAAAAGGAAGAGGTGGGGCTAAATTATTATTATTATTATTATTTTGAAGTTGATAAAGCTGCGATAATGGCTTTACTGCTACAGTGATCGAAAATTCTTCATATGCAGTCTTGAATTACTTGTTTTGCTTTCAAACCTGGAAGAAAACACATAAACATTTTTTTATTAAACTCTTTAAACATTCCTAAGCATTATAGAAACAAATCACACAAAGACAATGAATAATAAAAATAAAAAATAAAATAAAGAGTTGATATAAAGTGGTTAATTATGAAAGTTTTAAGCAGCTTGGGCTAAAAACTAGAGCCAAATTGACAAATTTGTAATTTGTATAAGCACTTTGAGCATGACCAATTGACATCACCAATTTTATATCCAAATTTTCACTTTAAATCACCACTACACCTACAAGAATTCCAAATCACCTAAGTATTGATTTTTTTTATTTGTGCCAAAACAACTAAAATTCAAAAGACAAAAATTAAAATTGAATAAAATAAATAAATAAATGGAGAATGAAAAATATCAAGCAATGAATAAAACAAAATAACATGCTAATTTTTCTTTAAGTCTCTAGCATGACCAAAACCAAAATTGTTCATTAAGGTTAATGCAGGAAAAGAATTTCCTTCTCTTTAGGAATTATTCTTCCTTGATATACACTTTACACCTCTATCCATTTACTTAAAAACACTCTTCTTTTGAATTGATGAGTTCAAGTGCATTATAAGAGAAGACTTGTCGCACCATGAGAGAAGACTTGTTGCACCTTAAATGGACCACTCCACCTCGATCTCAACTTACTTGGAAATAACTTTAGTTTAGAAATAAATAAAAGAACAAGATCACTAACTTTAAATTCCTTCTTGAGGATATAAGCATCATGCCACCTTTTTGTTTTCTCCTTGAAAAACTTGGTGTTCCCATATGCTTGAAATCGAAACTCATCCAACTTATTAAGCTGTAACAAATGTCTTTCATTGGTTTCCTTTACGTCAAAGTTTAATGCCTTATTGGCCCAATAAGCTCAATGTTCAACCTCCACCAGCAAAAGACAATCTTTCCCAAAAATTAATCGGTAAGGAGACATACTAATTGGAGTTTTATATGCTATACGATATACCCATAGAGCATCATCTAATTTAGGTGCCCAATATTTCCTAGAAGAGCCCACTATTTTCTTTAGAATTTTCTTTATTTCCCTATTAGTAACCTCCACTTAACCGCTATTTTAAGGGTCATACAGGGTAGCAACTATATTGTGAACTCCATACCCTTTAAGTAGTAACTCAAACTGCTTATTGCAAAAGTGTAAGCCTCCATCACTAATCACAGCTCGAGGTACTCCAAATCTGCTAAAAAATTTCTTAAAAAATCTTATCACCACTTTAGCATTATTTATTGGTGAATGAATGGCTTCCACCCACTTACAAATATAATCTACCCCAACCAAGATATAATGGTTCCTAAAAAATGATGGAAAGGGACCCATAAAATCTAATCCCTAAATGTCAAAAATCTCCACTTCTTGAATTAATATGAGTGGAATTTCATTCCTCTTAAAGATATTTCCTTGTCTTTGACATCTATCACAGTGTTCCACATACTCCTTGACATCTTTAAATAAAGTAAGTCAGAAAAAACCACTTTCTAACACCTTTGCAATAGTTTTTGTTGCTCCAAAATGCCCACCATATGCAAAATCATGACAATGAGACCAAATTTTCAACATTTCAATTTTAGGAACACACCTCTTAATCAGCCCATCTCAATAAATCTTATAGAGAAATGGATCCTCCTATAGATAATGCTTCACTTCATAAATGAAATGCTTCCTTTGTTGATAGGAGAATTCTTGAGGAAGTACTCCACATGCTAAGTAGTTAGCGATGTCCACAAACCATGGAGCACTAAAATGTTGAACTGCTAGCAATAAAGAATTATGAAATTCATCATTGATGTCCTCTTTTTTCCTCACTTATTCATAACCCTCTAATTTAGACAAATGGTCAGCTACAACATTGTCAAAACCTTTCTTATCTTTGATCTCCAAGTCAAACTCATGTAAAAGTAATACCCAATGAATAATATGTGGTTTTGCATCCTTCTTGGCCAAAAGATATTTTATTGCTGCATGATTAGTGAAAATAATAACCTTTGAACCAAGTAAATATGACCTGAATTTATCGACAATAAAAACCATCTTAAGCATTTCTTTCTCAGTTGTGGTGTAATTCAACTGGACCTCTGTAAGGGTTCTACTTGTATAATATATGACATAGAGTTTTTTGTCCTTCCTTTGACCAACTACTGCCCCAATAGTGTGGTCACTAGCGTCACACATGATCTTGAAAGGAAGTGCCTAATCAAGAGGTGAAATAATTAGGGCTAAAACTAAAACATCCTTCAACCCATTGAAAGCATTCAAATAACCATCATTAAAATTAAAAGGAGCATCTTTAACTAACAATTGGGTTAAAAGCTTAGCAATCAAAGAAAATTTTTTAATGAAATGCCTATAAAAACATGCATGTCTGAGAAATCCGTGAACTCCTTTGACTATTATTAGAGGTGGTAACTTCTCAATAATTGATGTTTTAGCTCTATCTACCTTAATCCCTGCACTTAAAATCTTATGACCAAGGACTATCCCTTCCTTTACCATAAAATGGCACTTTTCCTAGTTAAGAACAAAGTTAGCCTCTTCACATCTTTTCAAAACCCTGTCAATGTTAGACAAACATAATTCAAAGGAATCACCAAAAACATAGAAGTCATCTATAAATACCTCTATGATGTTCTCAATAAGATAAAAAAAAATTACTATCATACATCTCTAAAAAGTAACTGGTGTAGCACAGTCCAAAAGGCATGCGCTGATAAGCAAAAGTCCTATATAGGCATGTGAATGTTGTTTTCTCTTAGTTCCCTAGAAAAATAAAAATCTAGTTGTAACCCAAATAACCATCCAAGAAATAGTAGTATGTATGCCATGCTATCCTCTCCAATATTTGGTCAATGAATGGGAGAGAAAAATGGTCCTTCCTTATCGTTGAGTTCAATTTTAGGCAATCAATATATACTCTCCACCCATTAGCCATCCTTTTCAAAATCAGCTCACCTATTTCATTTTTCGTAATATTCATTCCACTCTTCTTTGATACACATTGCACTAGGCTTACCCACTAACTATCAAAAATTAGGTAAATACTGTCCACATCCAATAACTTGACAATCTCTTTCTTGACCACTTCCTTCATGTTTGGATTCAAAAGCTTTTATCTCTTTATAAAAGCTCTACTTCCCTCTTCCATATGGATTTTGGGCATAACAATTGAAGGACTAATCCCCTTGATGTCTAAAATCTACCACCCAATGGACTTTACCCTATTTCTCACTATTTCACATATCCTTTTATCTTATTCAACAAACAGCTTATTGAAAATGATAATGGGTAAAGTGTTTCCCTCTTCTAAAAAGGTGTATCTCATATAGGGAGGTAACAATTTAAGCTCTAGCTTGAGTGGTTTTACAACAGATGGAGGAGTGGGGTTGTCACTACACATTGACATTTCAGGCTTAACAAAAGTGAATTCTTATAAGGGTTCACTATCTACTTTTCACTCTAAACTTTTATTAAGAATCTATTTATTCAAATTCACCTCCCTCACACACTCATCTATAACTTCTATTCTTATGCAAAATTTCTCTTCAATCGGTATTTCATCAATCAATGCCTCACAAACTCCACACTCTCATCACCAACACTAAGAGTGATTTTCCCTTCATAAACATCTATGATGGCTCTCTTAATACTTAAAAATGGTCTCTCAAGAATTAAAGAACATTTACTATCCTTTTCAAAATCCAAAACTATAAAATCCATAGGAAAGATAAATTTGTCTACCTTAACCAAAACATCCTCGATGATCCCATATGGTTTCTTTGTAGAATGATCTGGAAGTTGCAAATTCATGTTCATAGGGGTCAACTTTCCAAGATATAATTTTCTAAAAAGAGAAAATGGCATAAGGCTAATACTTGCACCTAAATCATATAAACACCTAGGAAATTCTTGAGCACCAACTACACAAGGAAGAGTTAAACTCCCTAGGTCTTTTAATTTAGTTGGTATCTTGCAAGTGATGATGGAGTTGCAAGTTTCTATCAATTCCACAGTCTAATTGTCATCCTATCTCCTCTTGTTAGGGATAATATCCTTAAAATAATTGGTATATGTTGGCATTTCTACAACAACTTCACTAAAATAAAATATTAAGTTCAAGCTTTTTCAAAGTATTTAAAAACTTAGCAAACCTCTTTTAATCATTAGGGTTCTTTAATCTTTGAGGAAAAGACATCCTTGTCTCATATTTTTATGAGTTAGGCATAAGCATTTGCTCTTTCTCATCAATATTCTTTGCTTGTTACTCCTTACCTTTCTTAGAGTCATCATCATCATTCTAAATTTCTTTGCCTTATGTTTCCCTCACTTCTTTCTTGAGCTCATCCCCTGACTTTATCTCCTTACCGCATCTAAGTGTAGTTGCTTTCAGCTGCTCCCTTACATTTATGTCATTAGTGCTTGGAAGATTCCTTTGATTTTTTTTGTGCTACTACCTTAGCAAGCTAAGCCAACTATACCTTAATATTATGAATTGAAGATGAACGATTTTTAACTATCTAATTAAATTTGGATTTCATCCGCTTATAATTTTTATCTTAATGGCTCATTTTATGAGACATAGCCTCTAAAAATTTATCTAATTTATTTTCCATTGAGGCCATACAAGCTTGATGGGGTTGTTGAAAACCTGGAGGTGCTTGCCTTGCCATATTTTTATGAAAGCCTTGGGGAACCAAATTGTTGTTATTATTCCAAGAAAAATTCAAATGATCCTTCCATCTCAGATTGTAAGTATTCAAGAGTGGATTATTACCCTATTTTCCTTGAAATTGGTTCCCAACAAAGTTGACCTGCTCTAAATCTACATCTCCATACACACCATTGTTGCCACATCCATATTCTCTTATTGTGTGCCTTACCATATTGTAATTTTAGCATGGCAACTGTGAAATTGTTTCACCCATTGCATTTCTATGGTTGAGATTCCCCAATTGCTTTGAAAGTGATGCTATTTGGGCTTAAAGAGAAGTTACTATTGAAAGATGGTGGTACTCGATTCTCTAAAAGAAAGCCAATAGATCCCATGTGGTGATAAGGGTTGGTGGCTGTGAGTTCAACCATGATTTAGCTCTGTCCTTCAATGTGAAAGGAAAGAGCCTCAAAAGTATTGCATCATCTGATACCCCATTATATTTAAAAATATCATAGATTTCTAAAAAATTAGTAATGTGAGCATTGGGGTCATCATTTTCCAAGCTATAAAATTGAACACTTGATTGGATTATTTAAAGTGAGGTCGGTTTAATCTCAAAATTATTGTCATTGATTGTTGGCCTTGCAATACTTTGTCATGTACCATCTAGACTTGGTATGGCAAAAACCAAGAGTGTTCTTTCTTCTTCATGTTGTTCTACCATGGTACTCAATTCCTCTTGAGAATGCTTCTTATTCTTTCTTTCAAATCATGTAAGTTCTTAAAAAAAATGGAGAGGATTTGTCCTTGCTCTTTAAGTATTAGGCATACACCATAATAATTCCTATAATAAGTAAAAACAAAAAATGAATATCCAAATTTAAAAGAAAAATAAATTAAATCAAGAAAAACATAACCAATTATGTTATTAAACTTATACAATCTCCAGTAACGGCGCCAAAAACTTGGTTTGCTTTCGCAAGCATATGAGTTCGTCAAGTAATATAGAACAAGTAAAAGTCTATCACACGAGGATTGAATGTCTATCCAACTATTAATTTTATTTTTAACTTGTTTAAGAATCAAATATTAAGTTAATTATAAATGCTAATTTTTAATAGCTAAAATAAAACTAAAGAATAAAATCAATTAATTTAAATTTTAACAAGCAATTATGAGAATGATGTTAAAGATTGTATCACTATATTTTAATTAAGCCGATCATAAGAAATTAGTTTTTCTTTCTATTGCAATTCTTGGGGTTTCAATGATAGTAATTAATCTTTTTCCAGTAAAAATTACTTAATTTATTTCTATCAATTGAAAAGATTTCAATTAATTCTCATTAAATTCAAATCCAATCAAGTTTAGTAAATAAATCATAAAGCACATCCAATGAGAATTGAAATGAATTAATTTATCTCTAGACTTAAATCAATCAATAAGCATTCATATTCCTATTAAGATTAATATTTCTCAATAATTAACCTTGATTAAAAATCATTTATGAATGGTTAATTCATAAACAATTAAGCTTAATGCATATTAAAAGAAAAACTAATATGTGAATCAATTTAAATTAAAATAAGTTCAACAATCCCCAACATAAATAGAATTTAATTAAACATAATATTCATCATGTTCTCAAATTCAAAACTAAAATACATTAAGAAATTAGAAAAATAAAAAAGGATAGAAGGAACTCTTTTAATTGTAGCTCTTCTCCAAAAATTCTTCTCCAGTAATCTTGTTTCTTTTTTTTTCTTCTTCACGCCCTACTGCCCTCCTTTCTCTACTTCTTCCCCTCTTCTATTTATTTCTTTTTTTTTTCACTTCCTTGTGTAAATTTTTAAAACTCCAACCCCTACCACTTTCTTCTTCCCATGTCTTAATTATTGTTTATTATCTTTTTATATTCTCTCCAAATGATTTTGTCTCCTTTTATAATTTCTTCTTTTTCTTTTTACTCAAGTATGTTTTCTTCCATAATGCAATATTTTATCCCCACTTAAGTTTGTCTCCTTACCTATAATTCACCCATGTTCCAAGGTGACAGCGAGTTTATGTTTCTTTAGGTGTTCCAAGGGCTATAATCACAACCTTGCTACTATAGTGATAGTAAATGTTGTTGAATTCAAGCTTGGCAAGCTTTTATAGAAGGGCAGCTTCCACAGTGATAATGAACACTCTAAAATTGCCTTGCAAACTCTCTAAGCTCTTCATTACCCTCGCTATTTCTATAAAACAAACATAAACATAAAAATAACCAAATTCTAATAAAAATATAATAATAAACACCATAAATATGCAGCAAACTAACCTAAAAAACTATTAGACCTACATATAATAAAAAAACACAAGCAACTCATACTATATTGCCATTTGACATATATATATATATATATTAGTGAACACTCTAAAATTTCCTTGTAAACTCTCTAAGCTCTTCATTACCCTCCTTATTTCTACAAAACAAACATAAACATAAAAATTACCAAATTCTTATAAAAATATAACAATAAACACCATAAATATGCAGCAAACTAACCTAAAAAACTATTAGATCTACATATAATAAAAAATGCAGGCAACTCAAGCTATATAGCCATTTGAAATATATATATATATATATATATATAACCTCTATTTTTTCCTACATCTAAATGGTAAATAGTACCCAAAAAAATAATTAATCATAAAGCAATATCCTTTTGGAATTCATGCAAAGAATTCTCATTTTGCACGACTAGTTTTCCTCTTAATATCGACAACAGCTATCTGCCTTTTGGGCTTATTTCTCACTGAACTCACTCCATTTGGTTTCTTTGATGACAATGGTATTAGTGATGGAATTAAACTCCTATTTTGCAAAACACAAAAAAAATAACAAATTAGTACTAACAACAACAACCTATCATAATATTTTTACAGAACTATGAGATTTTGAGTTCAAATTCTATTATGGTCTAACTAGGAGTATGGGATAATCAAGAAATTTACTTTATTTTTTATCACTTAATTCCTCTAGGATTAGTCTTCTTCAGTTTAGGCACTAACCCATTAGGAAGACTGCTTATTCTTGGAAGGTTAGATTGCCATAACAAGTCTAGTTATAGCTTCAAGCTCCTTAGAGCCATCAGTAGATATAGCATAATATTGATGACTTTGTGCATCATATTCTTGATTCTTTGTAGGAGTCTTTGTGAAGAATACATCACCAACTCTATGCCCTTCTCTACATCTTTCTAGAAGATTATTACTTTAGTTAACCAACTTAGAAGAAGTGACCAACTTGACTTTGGATTTTTAGTTGCCAAAACCAATTTTGCTTTGGTTGCTTGCAAGTTGCTTACAAGTTTATTTTAACAACTTGGCATTGGTTGTCATAAGTTGTTTTTAAGTTGGCTTTAACAACTTTTTGTGTTAAGCCCTTAACGATTGTAAGCCTATAAATAAGGATGAGTGGTAATGGCCATTTGTGGTAAATGTGTCATGTGTCATGTGTGTGTTAGTGTATGTATAAATAAGTACATGCGTCATGGAAGAGTTAATGTATGTATGAAAGAATGTGTCATGGGTGAGTTTAAATAAGAAAGTGTTTTGAGTGTTTATAAGAATATTAGTGTGTGAGTGTATACAAATACTCTTGTACTAAAGTTTCTTTGATATAATATTTATTTGAAATTAGCCTCCATATATTCTACAAGTGGTATCAGAGTGGGACAGTCAAGGACCAAAAGGAGTTATTTAGTTTGAGATCTCAAAGTGTCCTAAGCAGTAAATATCTCATACACAGTTGAGAGGTAATATAAAGCTAGTTGCTTGTTTGGTTGAGAGAAGTCATAAGTCTTGAGATGGACCGAGTTTTTAAATATTTTTATACTGCATCGAGATATACATTGTTAATAATTTTTGTACATATTTATGATTTTTTTATGATTTTTTTATCTGTTTAAAGCTTATTTTAATTATTTTATATTATTTTAAGTACTTTACGTAAAATTTTCCCGGGAATTATATTTTCGGGGAAACTAACACGTAAATAATTTAATACTAATTATTTTGACTAGTTTTACGAATTTGCATGAACTCATACATAATTTTCAAGTGCTAAAATAAAATGTATATATGTGTATTTGTTTAAATTAAATTAGGGTTTAATTAATTACCTTAATTTTTATTATTTAGTTTTAATATTAATTAATTAATTATAAGTGTATAAATTATTAAATATATTAAAATATTTGTGTGGTGAGTATTAAATGTGTGTGAGATTCTATACTATTATAATATATAGTGTGGATATATATATATATATATATACATAATTTTTAATCAAAATCAAAAAGTTTGCAGTATTTACCAAAATGCCATCATCTTCTTCCTTTCCCTTCCCGATGCCCCTTCCACCATTTTTAGCCATTTCAAGCTGATTTTCTTGCTGTCGGTGTGCCTCTCAGCCTTCCTCCTCCACTTCCAGGCTTTCTCGACGCCTGAAGCTCCCTATTCCGGTGTGTTTTGGCCGAAAAAGCTAAGAATTGTCGAAAAATGATCAAGCTCCGATCGACGTGATTCTGGCCACCAAACTCGACGCCACTAGTCTCTATCTTCTCCTTGAGCTCTGGTGAGTGTGATTCCAAGCTTTGTTTCACTTAAAATGGTCTAGATTTTCCTAGGTTTTAATTTCTTCATTTTGGCCTATTAGGGGGGTTTCCAAAATTTTTTTTAGCTTCAATTTGATTGATTCATAAAAACTTCCTTCACAAACTTTAATACTTTTAACTTAATCTACATGTTGTAATTTTTGTAGAATTTTTGGAATTTATTTTGATTTTTGGGTATTTTTGATTATTTTATTAATATTTTCTAATTTTCGAAAATTAATTAATTAAATTATGAAATTTTATTTTATGGTAATTATAGGTGTTTAAATGAATTATAGAAATTTATTTGTAATTTTTATGAATTTTTATATATTTATTTGGAATTTATTAAGTTTATGTAATTTTGAAAAATAGTGTTAATTAAGTGTTTAATTGAAATAAATTGGTAAATTGAGTATATTTATTGATATTATTGAATTATATGTTGAGAAAATTAATTTTGAGTAATTATATTATTTTTGGTGAATTTTTGGATTTATTTTAGTAAATTTATATATATAGGGTATTTTGGTAAGTTGACACTCAATTGGTTAAAAATGTAATTAAATTGGTTTTAATAGTTATTTAGGGTATAAAAAATGATTTCTTCAAATTATTTAGTATTTTTAACTAATTAAAATTATTTTTCGTAAATTATTTTCAAATTATATATATAATATAAGATTTTTCTAAATAAATGAGTTTTTATTGGTTTTTAACATGTTTTAGGGTTAATTAAGTAATTTGGATTGATAAAATGTATTTTTATTGTATAAGGGCATTTTCGGTATTTCTGTAGCATTTTGTGAATTGTGGACCTCGGTTGGTGAAATGTAGTTTGGAGTCCGACCGAGGGGTTTTGGTTGTGAATTCTGTGTTTATTCTTGAAGTGTATTTCTTTGCAGGACCGGCTCTACTCTTTAAGTAGAGAGATGTCTGTTTTACAGGGGAGGTTCTACCAAATTTTCAGTAGAATTCTCGTAAAATCTGATGTCTGGTCGAATTCCTATTTTAATTTTGTGTTTAGCATTCTAGATCGAGTCTTGAGAACTTCTGTTAGATTTATTCTGATTTTTTGTTATCGTTTGTTTATTTAGTTGTGTCGAGACCGAGGCCTAGTGGACCAGGCCCGTCGGACCCATCTCGTGGAGCGCAATAAACAGTGAGTTGTTATTTTATATATATATGTTCTAGGATGCATGATTTTAGAAATGTATGGTTTATTTTGATAAAAATGCATAAATGATTTAATTAGTACTTAAGTTTATTTTTGGTTTATTTTTGTTTTATTTTCGGTATATTTTGGTATATTTTCAAATTATATGCATGTTTCATTAACAAATTATTCTTAAAATGTTTTTAGGTTTATTTATGGTTTATTTCTAGTTTATTTTGTAATTAAATTAAATTTATTTGAAGTATATATACTCAAAATATACTTGGTTTACTTTTGTATATTTCTAGTATATATATGGTTTATGTTGCTGTTTATTTCAAATTCATGCATCATTTATTTTTATGAATGTATGTTTTATATTTAAAATGAAGGATATCAATAGAACGTGTTACCTAGTGGGCAACACTAGGATCGAGTACGTACCGGTACACTGATAGTATTTAGGCCATATTACTAACCTATTTATGGATATTAGATGGATTGATTTATGTGATGTGAGATATGATTTGGGAGTGTGATTGTTGGAGCTCGGTTGACCAAGTGTCTCGGGGCCAATCACAATGACAGTCAGACTGCTGGAGCTCGATTGACTTAGTGTCTCGGGGCCAGTCTACTGTCCAAATGGAACAAGTGAATATATTTGGAATAAGTAAGCATGTATGGCTAGAGTGTTGTCTAACACTGTTTGAGGTTGCAATTTTCTAGGGTTCTATTTGATCCTTCATAAACAGTGATTTTCAGTAAAATATATAAAATGATTTTATTGCATCTGTGTGTATTTGCTTGTATATATATATTATTGATTGTGCATTGTCATTTAGTTATGCATGTATATATATTATAACAATTCACTCAGTGAGGTCTAACTCCCCTCCGTTAACTATTTTTTAGGAGAGTCATCATCTTCAGACCTCAATAGCAAACCCATACGCTGGATTTCTTCCACCCTGGCTTCGCTATGTAAACTGTTTATCTGATTTTTATTTTATGATCTAGACACTACAATAGTTGTAAAATTGTTAAAGGGTTATGTATTATATTGTGTAAGTTGTATATTTTAAGGATTTGAATTGGATTGTATTAAAATTTTATTTATATATATGATGAGTTGTTGATTTAAATTCCGTGGTGGACTATTATTTAATTATTTATGAATTTATTTCTGCTGCATAATATTTTATTTATTTATTATTAGTATTGCATGTTTTATTTTATTTTAAGGCTTGCTACGGGTTCCGGATTCAAAAGAATTCTCGTTCCCTAGCGCCAGTCATGGCCCCTATTTTGGGTTATGACAGTGGACCTCATTGTGGGTAGTATAAAGTTGAACAATTTTCAACTATAGTACGTGGTCGACATGTTTAGAGTCGTATCTCCGAGGTCAAGATCTATGGGATGCAAGCTTGGGATATTTTTAGCCTCATAATTTTCTAAGAAAAATGAGATGAGATTACAAAATTTAGAAATAAAGTTAATGTCTATTAAATAAGGGGACATTTCAATTAATCATTATATTACAAAAGTTATGTCTTTGTGCTGAGAAATTTTAGAATTAGATTATACATAAAAAATTAGTGAAGATAAAATAAAAAGGATTATTATTTATGAGATTAAGCCAGAATATAGAGGGTTTATTATTATTGTTCAAGGTTGGCCTAAACCACCCACATTAAATGAGTTAGAGAATTTGTTAGCCAATCAAGAGACATTAGTTAAACAAATGGTTGGAGTTTCTTTAAAGAGTAAGATGAATGAAGAAGCATTATTTAGCAAACATAGAAGAGGTCATCCTAGAGATTGCAATCCTAAAAGGTCTAATGAAGATGATAAGACTGATTTAGAGGAAGATAGAAATGAAAGAAGGTGGAAAGGCCAAAGTCGATGTTCAAGGGGAGCTCAACAACATCAAAAATAAAAAGACACACATGAAAGAAGATATCGTTATGGAATGCTATAATTATGGCAAGCTAGGTCATTATACGAGAGACTGCCAGTATATAAGAGTCAAGGGAAATGTTGTGACATCAACACAACCTCAAGTTCAAAGCGAAAAAGAATGGGACTTTGACATTCAAGCATCATGTGTAATTGAAGAGTAAGTAAAGATTGGTTTAAATGAGTTTGTGGAGGCGTATGAGAGTGAGAATGAATAGGATGTACTGGTAACATCTGCTATGTTAAAGTATCTTGAAGAATCTTATGAAAGTGAAGAAGAATGGGATATGGCATATTCAAATTTATTTGAAAGTGCTGCATTAGAGGAAGAAATTTAGGAATAAATGAATTCAAATGTTGAAGTTAAAAAGATATCTCCAAGTGTGGTCATGGAGAAAGAAGATGTTAAAGAAGTTAAATGCAAGGAAGAGAGTGAGATAGTGCATAGTAAAGGGAAGCAACTAGAAGAGAAGCATGAAAGTCCCAAAGTAATAAAGGAGCTCTTATGGTCTTTGAATGATGAATAATTTGGAGATGAAGCTTTAATGCAAAAGGAATATCAAGATGTAGGAATAGGATATGATGACAAAGATGGATGAGGAATTCTAAAGATCGAAGACAAAAGATTTGGTACTAAGGGGAAGTGTGAAGAATACATCACCAACTCTATACCCTTATTTGCATCTTTCTAGAATATTATTATTTTAGTTAACTAACTTAGAAGAAGTGACTAACTTGACTTTGGATTTTTAGTTGCCAAAACCAATTTTGCTTTTATTACTTGCAAGTTGCTTACAAGTTGATTTTGATAACTTGGCATTGGTTGTCATACGTTATTTTTAAGTTGGCTTTGACAACTTTTTATGTTTAGCCCTTAAGGATTGTAAGCTTATAATAAGGATGAGTGGTGATGGCCATTTGTGGTAAGTGTGTCATGTGTGTGTTAGTGTATGTATAAAAGAGTATGTGTGTCATGGAAGAGTTAATGTATGTATGAAAGAGTGTGTCATTAGTGAGTTTAAATGAGAAAGTGTCTTGAGTGTTTGTGAGAATATTAGTGTGTGAGTGTATACAAATACTCTTGTACTAAAGTTTCTTTGATATGATTAATGTATATTTATTTCAAATTAGCCTCCACATATTCTACAGACTTATCATTAATAGGTTGTTCAGGGTAAATCTTTGAAGGGTCTGGGATAAATTCCTGATAGCATGGCTCATGTAATTATCTACTCTCTAGTTTCCATTGTCCTAAAACGTTCTCTTCTCCAATCATATTGTCAAGCCTGTTCACCATCACCTTATCTACCTAGTCCCCAGAAGCTGATTCTTTATCATCTTCTTTTCCATTATGTACTGGAACACTAATAGATGGCCAAAGAGGTGAGTTCGCTCATAGATCATTAAGATCTAAGCTACCTGCTCTTGTAATTGTTGAAGAGTTGCTCCTTACCTGTAGTCCAGTATTCATATATAAACTTTCTCTAAAAGAATATTAACTTAAGAGCTTAAGGATAATTTACCTCTGAATTACTACCAGCATCCAGCGATTGTCTATGACTATTACTCTCTCTAATACTATGTCAGCTTTATTGAGAAACAAACTTTATTTTGTGTCTTTTAAGAGAGTTGGATTAAGAATATTGTGAGTACTATGACTCTACATCCTTTCTTTCTAATGTTGCCTTAAGGTTAATGTTAGCAAGCAAATATGCTCTAAATATTTTTTTCTCTATTTGTTGCATGTTATTTTCTTATTTTGATTTAAGAGCTTTGTTAATTATAATTTGCAGCATGCTTAAGACTTTTGCATGCATGGTTTGCTTATAATACACATTAATATTGTATGTTACTTTTTTAGCTTTTTAGATTACTTGTTTTAGTTCATTTCTCTTATAACCATTAGCTTAATGTGTATTTAAGTTAAAGTTCATTTAATGAAACTCAAGCAATTCAAGCTTTAACTCTTCTTATATTTTTCTTCTATAAAAATCAACAATTGGTATCAAAGCTCCAATGTTCTTAAGGGACTTATGAGCTAAAGTCTTTTTTCTTTTCTTAAGAGAAAACAAGTGAGCAACTTGTCGAAACCCAAACACTATCCCTTCTTCTTATTTCTTTGCTATCTTTCTTAGATTCAAAAAAATGGCAAATTATGTAGCACCAAGTGCTTTTTCATTCATTTCACCTCCCATTCTTAACGGTGACAACTATTCTTCATGGGCTATTAAGATGTAATGCTATCTTTAAGCTCTTGACTTATGGGAGATGGTTGAAACTAATAGAGATCCTCATCATCTACTAAATAACCTAAAAGTTGCTCAAATTTGACACTTTAATGAAGATAAAGCTAAGAAATTCAAAACCAAGATCTACCTTCACATAGTCGTCTCTAAATCCATCTTTGAGAAGATATTTGCTTTTAAACTACTAAAGAAATTTGGGATTACTTCAAAGAGGAGTTCTATGGCAATGATAAGATAAAGCATATGCATATTATGAATCTCAAGAGAAAGTTCATGCTTGCTAGAATGAAGTTGAATGAAAATGTGAAGGATTTCACTGACAGAATTGTAGCTTTTACAAATAAAATTAAATTTCTTAGTGAACTTATTATTGATCAAAGGATTGTTGAGAAAATCCTTGTTAGTTTTCCTAAGAAATTTGAGTCTAAAATCTCTTCACTTGAGAAATTAAAGGATATTACTGCTATGAAGTTGTCAGATTTGATAAATTCATTTGAAGCTCTTAAGACAAAGAGACCTTGCAGGTAGAATGGTGTGATTGAGGGAGCTTTTATGGGAAAATAGAAGCAAGTCCAATCTAATGTCAATATGGTGTTAGCAAATGGAGATAGTAAATAGAAGAATCATGTGGAAAGCAGTAGTGTAGCAGAAAAGAAAGGGAAAATCCTTATGTGCTCTCACTATAGTAAGTCTAACCATAGAGAAAAATCATGTTGGAGAAGGTTGGATGCTTATTGCAAGATTTGCAAGCAAAAACGACACATTACAAGGATTTATAGAAATATAAAGCAAAATCAACAAGCCCTTGTTACAGAACCACAAGAAGTGGAGGAGAGGCTGTTCACGACTATGTGTTTTCTAGACATGAGCAATGACAAGATTTGGCTCATAGATAGTGGCTGCACTTATCATATGACAGCAAATGAAAGTCTCTTCAGCAGTTTGGATAAAACATGCTAGACTAAAGTGAGAATTGGTAAGAGGTCCAAAATACAAGCAAAAGGCAAAGGTGTTGTAACCATAAAGACACAGGTACAAAATCAATTTTTGATGTTCTTTTTATGCCTGAAATTGATCAAAACTTGCCTAGTGTGGGTCAGTTGCTAGAGAAAGACTTCTCCCTTGTGTTTAAAAATAAATCTTGTGCAATATATGATCCTAATGGTGTAGAGGTATTATCTGTTAGCATGCATCATAGAAGTTTCCTATTAGACTTACATAATTTGAGGTCTAATAAGGTTACACTTCCTAGTTCTATTGATATCTCAGAACTTTGGCACAAAAGACTTGGGCATTTTAGTTTCTCCTCTCTTATAAAGATGTGTAAGCTTAATCTTGTGCACAATATGCCTGTAATATATAATGATGGTGTTGTGTGTGAAGTCCTTGAGAAAGGGAAATAAAAGAGGCTCCCTTTTTCTAGTTGGTCATGGAGAGCTTCTAAAAAGCTTCAACTAGTGCATACAAATGTTTGTGGACTAATGGGAACATCATCTTTGAATGGTAGTCAATATTTTATTATGTTCATAGATGATTATTCCAAAATGTGTTGGGTTTATTTTCTTGTAAGCAAGATAGATGTTGCAGCTGTGTTTTGGAAGTTTAAAGCTTGGATTAATAATCAAGAAAGGAAGAAATTGAATATGCTAAGATTAGATAGTGGCACAGAGTACAAATCAGATTAATTTTAAAAATTTTGTGAAGATATGGGCATTAAGTAGCAGTTTACAATCACCTACACACCTCAATAAAATGGTATGAGTGAAAGAAAGAACAAAACCATCATGGAAATAGCGAGGTGTTTATTTTTTGAGAAGGGACTACTAAAGAATTTTTGGGTAAAGGCAGTAAATATTATTGTTTATTTACTCAATAGGTTGCCAACTAATGCCTTGGAGGAGAAAACTTCATTTAAAGCCTGGTATGGTTTTGAACCTTCTATTGCTCACCTTAAAAGTTTTAATAGTGTTTGCCATGTTCATATTCCAAATGTAAAGAGAAGGAAACTTGATGAAAAGTTTGACATTGGTATCCTAGTAGGCTATAGCTTAAACGCCAAAGGATACAAAATTTACAATCCACACAACAATAAGTTGACTATCCACAGAGATGTAAAAGTGGATGAACAAGCTAGCTAGAGCTAGGAAGATGGAGTTATTGCTCCAAAACAACAATTCCTTACGTTGAAAGAACCCCATGAACAAGATACAATTGTTGATGAGCCTAAAAATTTGGTTGAGCCCCATGACTCAGCTAAGATTAAAAGTGGACAGAAGATAAGATTGCTAGCTGATATTTATGAGTAATGTAATGTTGTTATTCTTGAACCTTTAAGCTATAAGGAAGTAGCAAAAGATATTAGTTAGAGGCAAGCAATGTAGGAGTTGGAAAATGATTCATAGGAACCAAACTTGGGTTCTTGTGGATAGGCCATCTAATAAGAAAGTCATAGGTGTGAGATGGGTGTACAAGACTAAGCTAAATGGTGATGGTTTTATGAACAAAATAAAAGTAAGATTGGTGGTAAGCAATTTGGAGTTGATTTCTCTAAAACTTTTGCTCTAGTAGTAAGATTGGACACCATCAAAATGCTCCTTACACTTATAGCTCATAAAGGGTGGAAAATCCATCAAATTGATGTTAAATCAGCTTTCTTGAATGGAATGCTTAAAGAGGAAGTGTTTTTTAATCAACCAAAAGGATTTGTGAAGCTTGGAAATGAATCAAAGGTCTTCTTATTAAAGAAAGCTCTTTATGGGTTAAAATAGGCCCCTAGAGCTTAGTACAACAAAGTTGATGATTATTTTCTGAGTTTGGGATTCGAAAGAAGCATGAGTGAACCAACCTTATATGTTAAATCAGCTAACGATGAGCTTTTGATTGTCTCTTTATATATGAATGATTTATTGGCCATAAGTAGTGTAGACGGCGAGGTTTAGCGCATGCCCAAGATCTTAGCAACCATGACACTATTTGAGCTAAGGACTCTAGAGAACACACTAACCATTATCACAAAGACATGGCATGGAGATTAGGAGTTGCCACCCAGGGTAATAACTAGGACAAATAAAAAATGGTAGTACTCGATTCTCTAAAAGATAGCCAGTACCACAACCAGGAGATTCTAGATACAAAATACTAACTTCTTTCAGTCTTGTGTTCTTTTAGAATTGCTTTATAAATTATTATCTTACTTTCTATTTACATGCAATTTTATATAAACCCTTATTAAAACAATCAACTCCAGGAAAACTAGTCATGAAAATACATGTAAACAATGCATTCATTTAAATTCATAATCCCTAGGTTAGCCTAATCTACATTGATTTTAATTAAATGGACTAAATTTACATGTTTTAATTTACAAGTGAGTCTAAAGACTAATGGACCTAATTCCTATTCAATTTTAATTAAGTGATCCTAAGTCTATATATTTTAATTCTAAAACTAGGCCTATCTCTACATGTTTTAATTCTAAAGTGATCTTAAATCTACAAATCATGGAAAAGGTTTAAATTAAATGGGCTAAGTGTAAATTAATTAAATTAAGTGAGCCTATGTCTAAATTAACTAAGTGGGCCTAAGTTATCTCTACCCTATATCTAATTAATTATGGGCCTAAAATGCATTTTTATTAATTAAACCTTAAAAAACCTAAATTTAAATGGGTTGAAGCCCAATGTGAGCCTAAGGCCCAAAACACATAAACATAAGTAAACAAGCCCAAAAATAATAAAAACTATCAAAATAAACAAATAAAATATCAAACAATTAATTTAACTTTTTCTGAAAACCCTAATTTAATTAAAGTGACCATAAACAAACAAATAAATAATTAACAAATAACCCTAATTCTAACCACTTAAATCTAATCCAATTTTAATTAAACAACCTAATGATTTCTATAACCATTAATTATAATTAGTTACCAAATTAAAACCCTAATTTTACTAACCGATTAATTAAAACAAAATATCCAAGCATACATACCAAATTTCATTATTCCCACTATTAGAGCTATTACAATCAATTATTGAGAATAATAAAAAAAAAAAAGAATTAATACAATCCCAAAAATAAATAAAAATAATATAATTAAATAAAAAAAACTTAGAAACTACATCTATCTACAAGGTTCCATCCACTAATTAAATAAATTAGGAGTTTTATATTCTTTGTCTAATTTTTGTATTCTTCTCACTGAGTTTTTGTTTTGTCTGTTGTTTTGTCTATAGAAATTAAATGCGTAAAGAAAAGTCAAAGATTCAAAAAAGTCAGAGACAGGAACACGAGTGTGCATTGATCATGCACGGCCATGTGATGCAAAACACAGTCATGCTAATATTTGGGAAGGAAGGAGCATGGTCGTGTAAGCTAGGGCACGGTCGTGCCATTTTATAAAAGGAAATCAGCACGGTCGTGCAAGGCTCAGCACGACCGTGCCAAATCAAAGCTAAAAGTAGCATGGTCATGCCACATTGAAGGCAACAAAGGTACAACCATGCCTTGACTCACACAACCATGCCATAATTTCTGAAGGCAAGGACACGCCTGTGCACTCGTCAACACAGCAGTGTAAAGAACTTTATATGAATGTGCACAGCCGTGCAAGTCCAGCTATGCTTGTACATTTAAGGAATTTTAACTCGGACACATACATCACACGTAACCCTATTTTTGAGGATATAAGACATCATAAACTCATGGAAAGGGGGGGACGAACGAAGGCAAAGTAGTAAAAATTAAGGACCGACAAAGAAGGGAAAGAAAAAATAGAGTGAAAGAAAAAAACAGAGGATTGAAGAAACAAAGATGAAGAAAATTTCTCCAGACCCGTTTTCTTATATTCATTTATTCCTATCTTTAATAATTTACATTATATGTAACTAAACTCCTTTAGAGTTTGGATTCATGCAGCCAGGATTACTGCTTGTCTATATATTGTTTTATTGCCGTTAATTATCATCGTTTAATTTCTCAAGTTTTGCTTCATTAATCTTGTGTTTAATTTAGGCCTGATTAAATGCATGCTTGTGGATAAATTTATGACAACAAAAGTTGCATGATTTGTTAGCTCATAAAACTTGTGATTCTTGGGATCCTTAATCACGAAAGTATACAAGACCTTATGGGATTAATGGACTATTAAGGAACTTAATAAACTTGAGTAATTCATTAGACCATGAGAATAGGTTGTGTTTGCTTTAGCTATGCCTAAGTGACTTTGAAAGAAGTCTTAAGAATTTATGAACAGCCTACCCTTAACTGAGATTTATTAACTGAATTAACAAAATCATGTAATTCAAGCAAGTGCCTAGTGAATGAATCCAAGCTCGAGTTTTTAAATCCTGAATTTCTTTAAATATAATCTATTTACATTAGCATTCTTTTTATTTAATTTTCCAATTTAAAATCATTCATTCTATTAGTTTGTAGGAGGCAAGATCACACTTAGTGCTAGAATTTCTCATCTCCCTATGGGTATGATACTCACACATCATATATTACTTATAATAAACCGTACACTTATGGAAATCACCTAACAACTATCGTACAATGTCGACTACACTTGGTAGTATAGTCTGGGTAGGAATACACTACACTTGGTCATGTAGCATTGATCACTTTTATGCTTTGCCTTTTGTCAATTAATTCCTCATTTCCCTTATCCCTTTCATTGTTTATCGATTATGTTGTAATCCATAATTATGCTCGTGATTAACTGCAACCCTTTCATTGCTCACTGATGATGCTACAATCCATAACTGCTCATGATTAGTTACAACCCTATCATTGCTCACTGATGATGTTGCAATCCATAATTACTCAGAATTAGTTACAACCCTTACATTGCTTGCCTTTGATGCTATAGTTCATAACTGCTCATAAATTGACTGCAATCCTTTCATTGCTCACCTTTGATGATGCTACAGTTCATAACTATTCATTGATTGACTACAATCCTTTCATTTCACTCCTTTGAAAATGCTATAGTCCATAATTGTTTGTTGATTTTAATTAACTACAACCCCCTCATTGCTTGCCTTTGATGCTGCAATGCATAATTGCTTGCAAATTGACTGCAATCCTTTTCTTGCTCATCTTTGATAATGCTGTAATCCATAACTACTCGTTGATGATGCTGCAACCCATAATTACTTGTAAATTGACTGCAATCCTTTCATTGCTCGCCTTTGATAATGCTACAATTCATAACTACTCATTAATGATGCTGCAACCCATAATTTCTTACAAATTGACTACAATCCTTTCATTGCTCACCTTTGATAATGCTACAGTCCATAACTGCTCATTGATGATGCTGTAACCCATAATTGCTTGCAAATTGACTGCAATCCTTTCATTGCTCATCGATGATGCTGCAATCCATAAATGCTAACGATTAACTACAACCCTTACATTGCTCGCCTTTAATTCTACAATTAATAACTCCTTGCAAATTGACTGTAATCCTTTCATTTCCCTCCTTTGATAATGATAAAGTTTATAACTGCTCATGATTAGTTGCAATCCTTTCATTACTTGTTGATGATTCTAATTAACTATAACCCTTTTGTTGCTCGCCCTTACTACTATAATCCATAACTACTTACAGTTTTTATCTTTGGTTATTTGAGTCAAATGCTTTGAATTCTTTATGCTAACTGATTAGCATTTTTGTTGACTGACTTTGAATTTTGTTGTGTTAACTTATTAGTATCCCTCTGCTGACTAATTTCAATTCCACTGTGTTAACTCTACAAGTTGGATGCACTTCCTTCTGGATTTACAATTCCCATAGACTTGTTGAAGTTATTTTCAATCATGATGAATGTATAAAAGTACATTATAATATTGACAATTTATGAGAAAATTCATCACTCTTTCATAAGATAGCGTGCACTCAATGAATCTCACTATTTTTTATTATTATGACTATCATTTATTTGCCATTTACAAAGGTCAGAGGCATCATTAACCATTTTATATTGAGAGCATATTTTTTACCAAGTAAAGAGCTTTCTTCCACATCTAATTTTAGGCAGAATTTTCTAAACAAAACTTATGGAATTTGAGTATAAACAGATCAAATTCTGAGTATCAAAATAATCTTTGAGTTATTTTTGTGCTTTCCTTCCTTATCCGAGATTCCCCCGCCTTTCTCATATTACTCAGCGTGGATACCATTGGAAAGGTCCTTTAGATACTCATACTCTTACAGAGCATTAGAGTAAATAGGGCAATTTTTGGCATGGTCCTCTTTTAGTATTCCCCCACCTTTCTTGTATTACTCAATGTGGATACCGCCAAAGGTTTCATATTAATACTCTTACTTATTTCTAAGCATTAGAGTAAATTATGCTTGCTCTTTTTTTTATTCTCCTCTTAGTATTCCCTTGCCTTTCTCGTATTACTCAACGTGGATATCGTCAAAGGATTTTGTACTTGTACTCATTTATGAGCATTGGAGTAGATTATATGCACATTTATTATTCAAAAGACTGAAAAGATACTCTAAAATTCAAGCAATTTATACTGCAACTCCACGTGTTTTATTTCTGCATATTCTTCCCCTCTGTTTGGTGCAAAGCAAGCATTAGATTGATTAGAGTTTATAAACTCTCAACATAAAACTATTAATTTCTCATCTAAATTCTGTGAGGCTAATAAAAGAAAGCCATTATACTTAAAGGTCATGAGATAGGCTTTTCGCACATGATCTCATGAAGTGGATGAACTCACTTTTAGTTTAAGAATTTTATGATTGATATGGTACTTTATTATAGAATTTAAGGACAGAGAATTTTGTTACTTCCCTTTTTATTATCTTGATGAGTGTTTGGTATTTGCTATCTGGCCTATTCTTATTGATGTATCAGTTCCTTTCCTCTTCTTTTTTCTCTGTTATTTTTCCCTGCATAATATACCATAAGTTAGTATGGTCTATTCGTAAGTGAATAAATTTTGTCAAAATGCAGTGTTATTTTTTTTTTTTTGCATTCTTCCCTTTGGAGTATGATGATGATGTCTCTAATCACAGGGTCATGATATTGCACCATTGAAATCATGGCCTAACGTTGAATTTGCCTTTTTGTCATTCCATTAATACTATGGTAGAGAGCTTCATTCCTTTTCTTAATGTCTCCTACAAAAAGGTTCATGAGTTAAAGATCTTATTTCATGATCAAATAATTTTTCAGAGTGCATTCTTCCCTTTTTAGGGTCAACAAATGTATTACTGACATGTTGTACCCTCTCATCACCATATTCCATACCCTACACTAGTCTAACTATTATGGAGAGAAATTTTAGATGATGCTCCATATGAGGCTATGGAGATGGATGTTGAATCTGATGAGCTTGAATGTCCTATCCAACCTCTTGAGGTCACAAAGAGGATGCTTTTACAAGAGTCACTGTCGATGATATTCCCTTACTGGATGGGCTCACAAGGCTCCTGAGGTCTAAAGTCCCATTAAGTATTTGTTTCACCTTGATAGTGTTACCCTTTTCCTTCAGATATGAACAATCTAACTACCTTTTTGCACTTTTACAACACTAATTTTAAATGTTAGTAGTAAAGTATTTGTACAATCTCGCCTAAGCTCAAAGACTTTATTTTGCAAAGCAAATATTTTACAATAAATGTATGCATGTTATGTATGACATGTATGATCCTGATGGGTCTCTTGTTTGGAAAAGAGCTATGTTTGCAACTTAGAGAGTGAGAACAAAGCGATTTATCAATAGCCTGTAGGTTTAAACATTGAATGCTTTGCTATTGGTACTTCTAATGTTAGAGATTTTGATACAACTTGTCCAGCAGATGACCAAGTGGTGTTGTATTGATGAATTATTGGTTGTTACTTATAGTTTACTTTTTTATGCCCCTAGAACTCTTATACTAGCTTTTATACTTCAATGTTCCATCTTCGCTCTTTGAATGCAAACTTATTGTTCTATAATTTTCCCCTAGAGCTACATTTTGTCCCCAGTTTTATTTTGAATTCGCTCATACTATTCTTGTAGTCTGTTTCTTCATGTGAGCAAGAAACATAATTTGTTCACTACTAGTGTTGATCCTTTAACTTACCAACCCCATTAGGTGCAATCTCATGTATTAAAGATGTAGAGGAGTGGGTGAACTGACTGAAGCGAGTTCCTGATGATGAAATCAACTAGACTTGCTCTTTGAAGAACTCTTGAGCTGAATATGAGGCTTAATGTCGATGTAATGATTAATGATAGTTATAAGACAAGACTTACAATGCAAGTTACTAAGCCACCTGAATTCTTAAGGTATAAAGGGACGCTAGGCTTATAAGGAAAATTACAAAGGGGTGGCAAAAAAAGAAAACATAACTAAAATAGTGATCTCATAGCATGATTTATCTTTCATTATATATTGTCTTTCCATTCAGATACTTATGTAGTATGATAAAGATGAATATGGAATATTTGAGCAAAAACTTCAAATTCAATTTTAATCATTCATTAGGGAAAAAATGAGAACATTCATTACGTCACATGATGCAACTCCTATTATCAGCCAGTCCTAAATTTTTTCTCTCTAATTTTTACATTACTATTCTTTTTTTCTTTTCTCTCTCCTTATTTTTTCTATTTTTTTCATTCTTTTTATTTTTTTCCTCAAATTTCCTATCTTCATAAGTTACATCATGTGATATATGAATGTTCTTTGAATTTGCATTTGTGTCCATGCTTAATGAATCTAATCGAATTGAATTTTATGTCAAACATGTAGATGTGATCAATATCATAATGCACAATACCATTAGGATATACATTACATAAGTAAGCATAATCAGAATTTATATCATTAATCACTAAAACAAAATAAGTTCTAAAGAAACTAAAATTTTATTTAAAGAAGATAATAAGAAAATTTATTTCCTATTCTAAATGCTAGGGATGCTAAGTCTCATTATGGCTATCCTTTAAGTGACTGACATAACAATTATTCTTGCTTCTTCTTGCCGACTGTCTCCATGACTTCATCTTTCTGTTCCTTAAATGTGCATTTTTCTTTCTTTTCTATCAGCTTCTCATCATCAAACTTGCCACCCCATCCTATAGGCACAATTGACTCGAAGGGTATGTCAAAAGAAGGTGGTTTAGTATAAAACACCTTATAGTTAAACTTCCCTGAAGGCTGACTCAATAAGTCTTCTACTCTTTCCATATCTTTAGAGGCATTAGGAGATTTCTCATCGGTTTTAAGGTCTAGGTCCTCAAAGGAGTTTAGCACTTCTTCCTCACTAACTCCTGAGTTGATCATCATAGTAGCTAAGGGTGGTACATTTCGGTAGTTTAGGAAAGGATTATTTCTAGTGCTTGGGTTTTTAGGGTCTATCATCTTTCTAAAGTCTATAAGGTTTTGGATTTCATGTTTGAGGCGGATGCAGTTATCTATGGAGTGTTGGAGGTTTTGATGGAATTTGTAGTGCTTGTCTAGGTTATAGCCTAGGGTGCTTAGGTTTGGTGGGTTTGGATATGGTAAAGATTAAAGTAAGCCCTTTTTCATTAGGCGCTCTAGGACTTTTGACAAAGGTTGGTCAAAATTATGGAATCTTCTTGGTTGTTGAATAGCATGCACTTCCATAATCTGGCTAGTTCTTCCTTGTTGTATGCCCCCAGTTGGATAGTTTCTTACTCTGGTGCTTTTAGCAATCCTCTTTTTCTTATGTTCATTCTCTTGAGCTTACAACCCATCATTATAAAGGTCTACAAATGTTTTAGGGTTCATCATTTGTAACCTCTCAGCCAAATTGGGTGACATATTTCAAACTATCATCCTAACTTGATCCTTCTCAGCCAGTTTATTCTTCATTAATCCTACCTTATTCATGAATTTAATCAGAAAATTAAAAAATGATTCTACTTGATTCAGCTTGATCAATTCTAAATCCCTGATAAACACTTCAAGCCTGGTATTATGGACATATTATTTTAGAAAAGTGGTGCACAACTCTCTCTAGTCTGCTCGAATAGATTTCTCCAACCCATGATACCAATTGATAGCCATACCCTCCAAGGATAGCACAAACAACTTGGTAACCATAAATAAAGGAGCCTTAGTGCTGCTCATGGTAGTTGTGTATTGACTAAGGTGGATCCTTAGGTCTCCAATACCGTTAAACTTCTGCAGCTATGGCATCTTGAACTTATCAAGTAGCATATCCTCCTCAAATTGTATTATATCATTAAAGTCAAATGAATATCTAATGCCCTATCCTCCCATTAATTCTTCCATTTTGGAAATCTTCTGAGTTTGTGCTTTCAACTGCTTGGATTCCAGCTCTTAAGCCAGCTCAAGTGATTCTTTCTTCAATTTCTCTACTAAAAGGTTCTTCATATCCTCATATTTCATTTCCACAGTAGGCACATTGCTTGTAGCATTCAATGGTTACCCCCTAATAGGTGGATCGTCCACAATAGCAACAGGTGGAATTGTAGCAATGGGTATAAGTGCAGGTGTAGCTGGTGGCATTAACCCGACTAAGGCTTGTCTTAGTTCATCTTGCATCATTGCTCTCATGTCATCCATCAAAGTTCTAATATCTTCTAGGGTCCAGTTTCCACCTTGTTGTTGTTCTATCTCTTCTATTTAAGTTGGTGTAGCTTCTAGGAAAAGCGGGTTGATAAGGCTCTTTTCCAAACTGTAAAGGATCTCTTTAGCTATTGATTTTGGACTCAAATTAGTTCTCACTAATCTGCCACTACTCCATTTCCAAATACAGGAAGACCCAAATGAATCTATGATGGCTATGAAAGAAAGTGTTAGTATGATGCATGAAATGCATGTATGCATGATGCAGTGCTATGCAACAAGTACCAAGTAACAATCAAGTTAAGTATATACATCCTTCCAACCTTATTACTCCCACACACGTATTCAATGGTGAGTCTCTTTTCCTATGATTTTTGGTCTTGGCTTTAATATTAATAGGGGATATTAAGAACCGACATGCATGCCAAATCTCTTAAAGCAATAAAGCATAAAAATAGTATTTATAGGTATAAAATCATCGCCCAATCTTTATTAATCCCGATGGGCTTCTAAAGTATGGGCTTGGGCCTTTATAGACTTATGGCAACATTCACAAGCAATTTGGGTAATCCTAAGGAAAATAAATAGGCCATTATATATGGTTAAGTCTGGTGGAAAAGGTGAAGGTTCCTTTAGCAAGATGCCCTCCTTAAGACTTGAGTTACAGGCCAAGGTCAGAGAGCCCTGGCATCCTTTGCAAACTCGAGAGAAGATTACCCCCCTTTAGGACTTGGGTTATAAACTCTGGTCAGATGAGCCCAATAATCTCTCTTAAACCGAATTAAGGCTAAGAGTGATGGTTAGCCAATTTACAATCCCATGAACCTAAGGGAATCATAGAACCATAAACCGATGCCATCGATTAATAGGGACATACAGAATGAATGCAAGAATAAAATAATAATTGATAAAATAATTCTAAATAACACAAGAGAATCAGTATCTTTTATCCCAAGTGGAGTCACCATTATAGGCGATGGGGTTTAGCGTGTGTCCAAGATCTTAGCAGCCGCATCACTGTTTGAGCTCAGGGCTTTAGAGAACACTATCACAAAGACATGGCATGGAGTTGAGCAGTCTCCACCCAGGGTAATAACTGGGACAAATCGAAAAAGGTGGTACTCAATTCTCTAAAAGAAAGCTAGCACTATAACCAAGAGATTCTAGATACGAAATACTAACTTCTTTCAATCTTGTGTTCTTTTAGAATTGTTTTATGAATTACTATCTTACTCTCTATTTACATGCAATTTCATATAAACCCTTATTAAAACAATCAACTCCAGACAAACTAGTCATGAAAATACATATAAACAATGCACTCATTTAAATTCATAATCCCTAGGTTAGCCTAATCTACATTGATTTTAATTAAATGGGCTAAATTTACATGTTTTAATTTACAAGTGACTTTAAAGACTAATGGGCCTAATTCCTATTTAATTTTAATTAAGTGATCCTAAGTCTATATATTTTAATTCTAAAAATGGGCCTATATCTATATGTTTTAATTCTAAAGCGATTTTAAATCTATAAATTATGGAAAAGACTTAAATTAAATGGGCTATGTCTAAATTAATTATATAAAGTTAGCCTATGTCTAAATTAACTAAGTGGGCCTAAGTTATCTCTACCCAATATCTAATTAATTATGGGCCTAAAATGCATTTTTATTAATTAAACCTAAAAAAACCTAAATTTAAAGGGCTTAAATCCTAATGTGGTCCTAGGGCCTAAAACACATAAACATAAGCAAACAAGTCCAAAAATAATAAAAAATATCAAAATAAACAAATAAAAGATCAAACAATTAATATAACTTTTTCTAAAACCCTAATTTAATTAAAGTGGCCATAAACAAATAAATAAATAATTAACAAATAACCCTAATTCTAACCACTTAAATCTAATCCAATTTTAAGTAAACAACCTATGATTTCTATAACCATTAATTTTAATTAATTATCCAATTAAAACCCTAATTTTACTAACCAATTAATTGAAACAAAACATCCAAGCATACATACCAAATTTCATTATTCCCACTATTGAGGCTATTACAATCAACTATTGAGAATAATAAAAAAGAATAAGAATTAACACAATCCCAGAAATAAATAAGAATAAGACAATTAAATAAAAAAACCTAGAAACTACATCTAGGTACAAGGTTCCATCCATGGCATTCCATGGACCTCTATGGATTTGGTTCTCCAAGAATGATTATTATGTAATTCCCTCTATAATCACCATCATAAAAAGGGTAAAATAATAATTAGTGAATAAAATTATAATAAAGATTAAATAAAACTAAAATTCAATAAAAGAAATTAAAGAGAAGATAATGCTTTATGGATGCTAAATGAATTACTCCTCAGACTAGTAAAATCACTGCTGTTTTTAAGTAAGCCTTCAAAACTTATTATTCTTCATCCTAAAAATCTCCAATGAATAAATCACCAAGATTTTATATATATATATATATATATATATATATATATATAGAAAAGAATGATCAGTATTGAGAATTGAGAGTTGAGTCCCCCTGCTCCAAGAGTTTAAGCTTTCCTTTTATAGGGAAAAAACTAAAAAACCCTAAGTTCTACGTACTAAGAGTTCCAATTTTAAAAGGAATTTATTTCCTGAAGAATTAAATAGATCCCAAAAATAAATTTAAGAAACTTTTTTTAACTAATCAAAACTCAGGAAAAAATATTTTTATTTTTTATAAAAATACAAAAAACAGACGGAAAACACATAATTCCAATTGGAATTGTGTAATAGAATTAATAAATTCCAATCTTAATTATGTAATTATGATCAGAATTACAGAATTTCGATCGAAATTCTATAATTTTGATTTTTTTTTAACTTTTAATTATAAAAAGACCCTTGAAAGAAATTAAACCTTTCAAGTAGGTCTTAAAAAATATTACAATTAAGTCCTTAAAAAATCAATGAAACTCTTTCTGAAAAATGTATTCAAACTTTTGAGGTTTCAAACTTCAAGTGTTGAAGACCTACTTATAACATTTTCATCATTGGAGTCCTCTGTTGCATCCATCTTTTATTATCCTGAAATTGGGTGTTTACAAGTAGTTGTAAGAATTAAATTGTGCAATTCAAGCTTCAGATGATGAAGGAGTTCTAAATGTTTGACCTCAGTGAAATGACATACTTTCTTAGCTTGGAGATTAGCCAAATGCAATAAGGAATTTTTTTTTTTTTGTCAACAAAAATATGCAGCAGAGATTTTGAAGAAGTTTTATGCAAAATTACAAGCTAATTAGTACTCTCTTAGTTCAAAATACCAAGCTAATTAACAATGATGGGGCTGCTTTTTTTTATAAAAAAAATATAGAAGTTTAATTGGTTGTTTATTGAATTTATCAACTACAAGGCCTGATATTATGTTTGTTGTTAGTTTATTATCAAGATTTATGCACTTACCATCTAAATTGCATTTTAATGTAGCAAAAAGAGTTTTAAGATATGTGAAGGGGATAGTAAGCTATGGTGTGGCATTTTTCTTTCCTAAAGAATCAAATAAAGAGGCAATTTTGATGGGGTACTGCTGTAGACACCCAATTTTAGGATGATGAGTTATGGATGCGATAAAGGACTCCAATGATGAAAATGTCATGAATAGGTCTTCAATACTTAAACTTTGAAACTTCAGAGGTCTGATTGCATTTTTCAAAGTAAGGATTTAATGTTTTCAAGGACTAAATTGCAATATTTTTAAGGACCTAATTATAAAACTTAAATTATTTTAGGGACCTTTTTGTAATTAAAAGTTAAAAAATGAACGAATTGGGTCTCTTGCACACGAAAATGAAAAAAAAAAAGACTGCTCAAATAGCGTGAATGAATTTAGAATGAGACTGGGGGGAAAATGTAATTCTAAGAGCAAATTACATAATAGTAAGTCTACATTCAAAAAGCAAAGAAGGAACATCAAAGTATAAGATCCAGCATAAGAGACCTTAGGGCAGAAAGAAGCATATAAATACATCACTTATCATATAGCAAAAGCAATTGAAAAAAGAAAAGTTCAATTGTGCATCAATCAATCACAAGCTTCAGTGTCAATCTATGGACTCCACTTTCTAGCCTGGTCATCAGTCTGATGAATTGTATCAGAAGCTCCGACATCAAAAGTACCAATAGCAAAGCAGTCAATGCTCAACCCTATAGGCTATTAATGAGGCACCTCATTCTCACACTCTAAGCTGCGAACATAGCTTTGTTCCAAACAGAAGACCTATTAGGATCATGCATTGTCATATATAGCATGCATATGCTTGCATACATTTGTTGTGAAATACTTGCTTTGCATAATAAAGTCTTTAAGCCTAAGTGAGATTGTGCAAATACTTTGCTACTAATATTCAAAATCAGTGTCGTAAGAATGCAGAAAGGTAGTCAAAATGTGCACATGTGAAGCATCTGAAAGGAAAAGGGTAGCACTAACAAGGTGAACTTGATGCTCAACAGGACCTTAAACCTCAGGAGTCTAAAGGGCCTATCCAGTAAGGGAACATCGCCTATAGTGATACTTGCAAAAGCATCATCTTAGCGACCTTAAGAGGCTAGATAGGACATTCAAGCTCCTCAGATTCAACATCCATCTTCATAGTCTTATCTGAAGCATCATTAAGAATATCTCTCCACAACAGTTAGACCAGTTTAGGGTATGGAATATGGTGATGAGACAGTCCAAAATGTCAGTAATACATTCATTGGCCCTATAAAAGGGAAGAATGCACTCAAAACTTAAAATTAATGCACTCTAAAAAATCATTTGATCATGAAATAAGATCTCTAACTCCTGAACATTTTTTTGCAAGAGATATCAAGAAAATAAATGAAGCCCTCTACCATAGCATTATGAGAATGGCAGAAACACAAATGCAGCCCAAAGCCTCAACTTTAATGGTGGAGTATCATGACCCTACAATTAAAGACAAATCTAAAGGGAACAATACAAAAAAAGAATAACATTGCATTTTGAAAAAATTTCTTCACTTACGAATAGACCATACTAACTTATGGTATTTTGTGTAGGGAAAAAAAAGAGAATGAAAAAGGGGAAAGGAACTGATACATCAATAAGAATAGGCAAGATAGCAAATGCTAAACACTCTTCAAGATAATAAAGGGAAGTAACAGAACCCTATTTCCTTAGATTCTATAATAAAGAACCATCTCAATCATAAAATTCATAAATTGAAAGTAAATTCATCCACTTTAGGAGATCATGTGTGAAAATCCTATCTTATAATCTTTAATCATAGTGGCTTTC
Organism: Mallotus nudiflorus; assembly: GCA_947683625.1. Lineage (NCBI taxonomy): Eukaryota > Viridiplantae > Streptophyta > Magnoliopsida > Malpighiales > Euphorbiaceae > Mallotus > Mallotus nudiflorus. The sequence goes on along the minus strand of CANTUR010000117.1, from coordinate 4,015,173 downwards.
TTTTAATGGCCTCGCAGAATTCAGATGAGTAGTTAATAGTTTTGTGTTGAGAGTTTGTAAACTCTAATCAATCTAATGCTTGCTTTGCACCCAAACAAGGGAAGAAAATGCAAAAACAAAATTTGTGGACATGAAGCAAAAATTGCTTGAATTTCAAAGTATCATTTTAGTCTTTTGAATAATAAATGTGCATATAATCTACTCCAATGCTCATAAATGAGTATAAGTACAAAATCCCTTGACGGTATCCATGCAGAGTAATACGAGAAAGGTAGGGAAATACTAAGAGGAGAATAAAAAAAAGAGCAAGCATAATTTACTCCAATTCTCAGAAATGAGTAAGAGTATCAACATGAAACCTCTAGCGATATACATGCTGAGTAATACAAGAAAGGCAGGGGAACAATAAAAGAGGACCATGCCAAAAATTATTTTATTTACTCCAATACTCTGTAAGAGTATAAGTATCCAAAGGACATTTCCAATGGTATCCATGCTGAGTAATATGAGAAAGGCAGGGGAATACTCAGATAAGGAAGGAAAGCACAAAAAATAATTCAAAGGCTATTTTAATACTCAGAATTCAATCTTTTTATGCTCAATTTCCATGAGTTTTGTTTAGCAAATTCTCCCTAAAATTAGGTGTGAAAGTAAGCTCTTCACTTGGTAAAAGACATGCTCTCAGCATAAGATGGTTAATGATGCCTCTGACCTCTATAAATGGCAAATAAATAATAGTCATGAAAATTATAAATAGTGAGATTCGCTGAGTGCACGCTATCTCGTGAAAAGTGATGAATTTTCTCATAAATTTTCAGTATTATAATGTGCTTTTGTACATTCATCATGATTAAAACTAACTTCAATAAGTCTATAGGAATTACAAATCTAGAAGAAAGTGCACCCAACTTGTAGAGATGGTTAGCACAGTGAAATTGAAATCAATCAGTAGAGAAATTCTAATCAGTCAACACAATAAAATTCAAAGTCAGTCAACATAAAGAATTTAAAGAATTCAACTCAAACAACTAAAAATTAAAATTTATGAGCAGTTATGGACTATAGCATTATTAGAGATGAGCAATGAAAGGATTATAGTCAATTTGCAAGCAATTATGGGTTATAGCATCATCAACGAACGGTTATGGACTGTAGCATTATCATCAGTGAGCAACAAAAGGGTTGCAGCTAATAGCTAGTAGTTATGAACTGTAGCATCATCAAAGGTGAGCAATGAAAGGATTACAATCAATTTGTAAGCAATTATAGGTTGCAGCATCGTCAGTGAGCAGGTATGGACTGTAGCATTATCATCAGTGAGCAACAAAAGGGTTGCAGCTAATCGCGAGCAGTTATGGACTGCAGCATCATCAAAGGTGAGCAATGAAAGGATTGCAATCAATTTGCAAGCAATTATAGATTATAGCATCAAAGGTGAGCAATGAGAGGATTGTAGTTAATTAAAATCAGCAAGTAGTTATGGACTGTAGCATTATCAGAGGAAAGCAATGAAAGGATTGCAATCAATTTATGAGTAGTTATGGACTATAGCATCATAAGTGAGCAATGAAAGGATTACAGCTAATTCGTGAGCAATTATGGATTGTAGCATCATCAATGAGAAATGAAAGGGTTACAACTAATTGCAAGCAGTTATGGACTGTAGCATCATTAGTGAGAAATGAAAGGGTTACAGTTAATCATGAGAAATTATGGATTACAGCATAATTATATAAGAGAATTCAAGATTATACGACCGAGTATAATCAAAATCATACGACCGAGTATGGTGTATCTTTTAAATCAAGACTATACGTCTGAGTGTAGTTGGCATTGTATGACCGAGTACAATGTATTTTCAATTTAGACTATACGTCCGAGTGTAGTCGACATTGTACGACCAAGTATAATGCAGTTTTAATCAAGATTATATGACCGAGTATAATCAGCATCATACGACCGAGTATGATGTTCGTTTTCAGTTCAAACTATACATTCGAGTGTATTCGGCATTGTACAACTGAGTACAATGTATTTTCAATCAAGATTATACGACTAAGTATAATCAGCATCATACGACTGAGTATAATCAACATTATACGACTGAGTGTGATGTTCCTTTTTAATTTAGACTATATGTCTAAATATTTTTGACATTATACGACCAAGTGCAATGAGTCCCTTTCACCCAAGATTATACGACCGAGTATAATCAACATCATACGACCGAGTATGATGTGTCATTTCAAATCAATGTTGTACATTTGAGTATAGCAAGTTCATAAGCAAATGCTTCATAGAGCACAGGTAAGTATCCTAACTTTTCATTAAGAAATTGAGTACTAGTTTGCTTTGCCATAATTTGTCAAGCAAACAGTGACAAAGGAGGGCAACTGTAGACACCTAATTTTGGGATGATGAGTTATGGATGCAATAAAGAAATCCAATGATGAAAATGTCATAAATAGGTCTTCAATACTTGAACTTTGAAACTTCAGAGGTCTGATTGCATTTTTCAAAGAAAGGATTTAATATTTTCAAAGACTAAATTGCAGCATTTTTTAAGGACATAATTGCAAAACATAAATTCTTTCAGGGACCTTTTTATAATTAAAAGTTCAAAAAAAATGGTCGGAATATTCTGATCGGAATTATGTAATTCCGGTCAGAATTAAAATAATTCCGATCGAAATTATGTAATTTCAGTTGGAATTATGTAATTCTGATCAGAATTACACAATTTCGATCAGAATTATACCTTTTTTGTCTGTTTTTTTATTTTCAGAAAATAAAAATGTCTTTTTCTTGAGTCCTAATTGGTCCAAAATTCTTTTAAAATTATTTTTGATATTTATCTAATGTTTTTAAAGAAATAGAAATCTTTTACGAATCAATTTATACATAGGTTGTCACTATAAAAGAGGGGCTTTGGCTCTTGGGAAGAAAAACGAAAAAAAGAGAGAAAAAAAGGAGAGGAGCAGTACTATTATTCTTAGCTTTTTTATATTTTCTCTATGCCAAATTGTTTTTTGGCTTTTGGTTGATTTTTCTTATAAAAAAAGGGCATTCTCTAAAAAATTTCCTTTTTTTTAATTGATTAATTGAAGATCTTTAGAGGATTTTTGAAAAATAAGATTTGAAAACCTATCAAGAATGGTGATTTTACAAAATCTGAGGAGCGATCCATTAAAATCATCCATAAGCATCATCTTCTCCTTATTCTATTTTATTTGATTTATTTATTTCTTTTTTTTATTTTATTGATTTTTAATTTTTTTTTATTATTGTTATAATTTATTCACTAATCATAATTTTTGTTCTTTTTTATGGATATTATGGAGGACTAAACTTATAAGAAGTCCATGGAATGCCATAGATAAAATCTTATAGCTAGATTTAGTTTTTAAGTTTTTATTATTTTTTATTTAATTGTTTTATTTATATTTTTGGGGTTGTATTAATTATTTTCATTATTATTCTCAATAAATTATTGTAATAGCCCCAATAGTGGGAATCGTGGAATTATGTGTATGATTGCATGTTTATGTTGATTAATTAGTTAGTAAAACTAGGGTTTCAATTGGGTAATTAATTAAAATCAATGGTGGAAGTAGATTAATTTATGTTGCATGTTGATGAAAATTAGGGTTTTAGAAGGAATTAATTTAATTAGTTGTTTGATCTTTTATTTAATTGTTTTGATATGTTTTATTTATTTTTGGGCTTGTTTATTTATTTTTATGTGTTTTGGGCCTTAAGCCATATTAGATTCTAATCCACTTAAATAAATTTAGGATTTTTTTAGGTTTAATTAATTAAAATGCATTTTAGGTCCATAATTAATTAGATTTTTAAGTTAGAGATAACTTAAGCTCATCTAGTAAATTAGACATAGTTCCACCTAATTTAATTTAATTAATTTAGACTTAGCCCATTAAATTAAGCCTTTTTCATAATTTGTAGATTTAAGATCTCCTTAGAATTAAAACATGTAGAATTAGGCCCATTAATTTAAATACTCCATAATTTGTAAATTTAGGCCCTTTTTTAGAATTAAAATAAATAGACTTAGTTTCACTCAATTAAAATTAAAAGGAATTAGGCCCTTTAGGCTCACTTATTAAAACATGTAGATTTAGCTCATTTAATTGAAATTAATGTACATTAGACTAACTTAGGGATTGTATATTTGAATGAATACATTATTTACTTGTATTTTCATGACTGGTTTGCCTTAGAGTTAATTATTAGAATAAGGGTTTATATGAAATTACATGTAAATAGTGGATAATATAGTAAGTCATAAAGTAATTCTAAATAAACATAACACTGAAAGAAGTTGGTATTTTGTACCCAGAATCTCCTAGTTATGGTGCTAGCTTTCTTTTAGGGAATCGAGTACCACCTTTTTGATTTGTCCCATTTATTACCCTGGGTGGTGACTCCTCATCTCCACGCCATGTCTTTATGATAGTGGTCAGTGTGTGTTTTAGAACCCTAAACTCAAACAGTGTCATAGTTGCTAAAATCTTGGATGCTCACTAAACCATGTCGTCCATAACTGCGATAATGATTAGGCTGGTTTAAGTGAGGATATGAAGAGTACATCTAGGTACTTATTTTCCGTTTGGTTTAGGTGCATTTACATGGAGTTCAAAGAAGTAGGAGTTGGTTGCACAATCAACAGCAGAAGCAAAGTATGTAGCAGCTACAGCTGCAATAAATCAAGCTATTTGGCTTAAAAAACTCATGTCTGATCTCGCATTTGTTCAAAAAAAAAGCCTACACCAATCCACTATGACAATAAGTCTACATTATTAATTATTAAAAATCCTATGTTTCATGGAAGAACAAAGCATTTCAAGATCAATATTCATATTGTAAGGGAAGCTCAAAGTGTACTTGAAGTTTTGCTTATCCAATGCAGTTATGAGGACCAACTTACAGACATATTAACCAACTTTGTCTAGAAACAAGTTTGAGAAGATAAGATCCCTCATAAGCATTATGAGTCTTGAAGAATTTACAGCACATTGAAAGCCAAAGGAGGAGATTGTTAGCAAGAAAGCATGCTCTGAATATTTTTATCTATATTTGTAGTATGTTGTTTTCTTATTTTGATTTAAGATCTTTGTTAATTATAATTTACAGCATGCTTAAGACTTTTTCATGCATGGTTTGCTTGTAATACACACTAATATTATGTGCTACTTTTTCAACTTTTAGATTACTTGTTTTAGTTCATTTCCCTTATAATCATTAGCTTAGTGTATATTTAAGTTAAAGTTTAGTTAATGAAACTCAATCAATTCAAGCTTCAACTCTTCTTGAGTTTTTCTTCTCTAAAAATCAACATTTATCTATTTGAAAACAAATTAACAAAGCAGTATCCATTTGGTCTTTATATTTCTAAATCATATGTAATGACATTATCAGTTCTAACAAGGAGTAAGAACCTACTCTTTTAGTTCCCTCACTTTAGTGCTATCTTTACTAACTTTAGCAACACCAAGCTCAACTATGGTAACCCATTCAGCCAATTTAAGTGTACTAATTATTTCTCAAAGGGCTTCACTCTCAAGACTTATGTGGGCAAACATGAGAGTCTTAGCCTATCCTCTTGATGGTTACAGGGACCAATAACATGATTAGAAAGTGATTGTAATTAATCAAGAGAGATTGATGAATACCTTCTACATGAGAACTCTTTTGAGCAAGAGATGCAAGTACATCTCCTAAAGCAGAAAGAGATTTGTTGATATGTTGTGCTTCCTTTAGTCTATCTCCAGTCAACTCAGATTTATTGACCCGTTCACTTCTTACTAGATCAACCAAATGCATACAACTTGGAATTATAGCTCTGAATGTCAAGTCTCTTCCTTGAACATGAACTGTCAGGAACTACAAAAACGTAGTGAAATATAAGAGCTAAAAAAGCATTATAGAGGCGTAAACCACTCTATCAAGATAATAGCTGCACCTATAAGATTGACTGCTCCTATCATTCATTGTTGTAGTACCCATAGCATGATTATTGTGCCCGGCGTCCATTAAACTTAAAACATCATATGGTAAAGATATAAATACAAGGTTAGCATCTAGCACATTAATCCCATTTTGAGAACTGTTATGGATTTCTAATGTATATAAGAGTCAAGTATAGCAGTAGTACTGTAAATTGCACTAAATAAGACACATAAATGTAAAAATAAAAAAAATAAAACAAGATGCACATCATCATGAAGGATATCTTTTATTAAACCCATTGCTAGGAAGGAGATCTCTAACTTGCTCATTATAATTTTCTAGCATCTGGAGCCTCAAGCATAGTGGCCTCATTTGCTAATAATTATAGCACTGGTCATTCTTATGGTAACTTTCTTTGTCCTCTAATTAGTGGTTGTGATGAGCTCCCCCTTGCTGCCAACTCCTTCATTATTAATGTTTTTGTCATCCTTCCTACTTCAACTTACCTCCAATGTTTATTCTTATAACCTTCCAATTTTTAACCCTTTTATTGCTAAAAAGGGCTTTCTCATCTTCTTTGATTGAGACTTTAGCCATTTACTTGCTTAAAGCCTCTTAATTAGCCAATACATTCTCTAACTCATTTACAGTCGGCTCCTTAGCCCATCCACGAGTTACTGTGATGAGTGCATTAAACTCGGGATGCAACCCATGGATTATTATCCTCCTCATCCTTGTCTCCATGATTTGATTTAGAGGATCTAATTTTGAAATTTCTTGACATAAAGCTTTAACTTTAGTGAAATATTCACTCACCATTATGTCTTGCTATGAGATTAATAATAACTCATTCTCAAGTTATTAGAGCTTAGCGTTATTCGTCCAAGTAAATAATATAACAAGAATGTCCCAAGCCCATTTAGGCATCTTTGTTTCCTTAATGCACTGTAACAAATCATCCTCCACTGATACGAACAAAGTATACATTACTTTTTTGGCCCTAACCTTCCACTTCTTAAAATCATCATGACTTGTTAGAGGTGAGATCTCACTGCCTCCAATAATCTCCCACAAATCTTGACCAAGCAAGTAAATTGTATACAAGTACTCCAAGTGCTATAATTGTTATTATTAAGTTTTTCAAGACTACTTACCAATGTAGTCATGTTTGCCATCGTGACTTGGTTTATTAACTCTAATCAATCAAGTAAGTTTGGTCCTAGACCAATGAACTTTACAGTCCCAAAATGCACACCAGGGACACCTCGATATAACATGATCCTCGATCACTTACTCCGAATGCACTTAGTAGTCGGTCCCTAACCACCCACTCTGATACCACTTATAGAATATATGGAAGACTAATTTGTAATAAACTTATTTTTATTATGAAAAAGAAATTTTAGCACAAGAAGTACTTGTACACACTTCATATATTATATAATCTCACAACCACTCATTTATATATTTAAGAAACAAGACACTTACTTTTGCATTAAACTCACGGCACACACTTTTGTACTCTCACTCACATGACACACTCTTTTACATATATCATAACACACCCATGCTTAAAATGAGGCTATCATTATTTATTTATATTTGAACTAAGTTAGTGATTAAAAGACTTGAGATACTTCTTGATTGGTGATGAGAAACTTTGTCCAACTTTTACATTTGTCCAACTTGCTTGGATAATTCTAGAAAGACTAAGTCAGTGCTTACTTAATACTCTCATGCTAATTTACATTTCCAAACTGCAATAAATGCTCATACCTTTACATCACCAGAGCTAGTTCTTTAAAGAGATGAAAGGAGTATAAACTACTCTAACTATTTTGATGTGTCATATTAGCCATATGAGAAAAGCAAGAACCTACTTAGCTACATGATTAAGAGTAAGCCTTCCTATCAACCACAATTGAAGTTAATGACTCTCCTTCAAAAGCAAAGTTGCTCACTACTTCTTGCTGGCTAGCTAGTCGACTTTCAAACTCCTTCATGACTTTATTCAACATTAATTCTATAAGTTGTTATCAAATATCAACAAAATGATTCCTTAATAAATTAAAGGAAGAACAAATAGTCCAATAACAATAACAATAAGAACCCTCGCATTTGGTATCTCTTCTTGATTCTTATTGGCAAGAACTGCACAGACTAGTACATGCAATGAATGAGAACCATTCTGCATATCAGAGGGCAAAGAAGTAAGCTTTTAGTTGAATTGCATAAGAAGATTTTAAAAAAAAAGTGGAAGAGTTAAAGCTCACTGACTGGTTCATTGAGTGTCTGGCTAAGATCTTTAAAGAAAATAAGATAATTGTTGGACAAACTACCAAATGAAGAAGTCCAAGTGGGTTATGTAACTTTTCTCATAAAATCTTTGATAATACTAATGTGTAGTGGCTTCAAACTTCCACTATATTTGAATGTGCCAATTCCACCATTTTGTTTCCATTCATTGTATGATTTCAATGCTAATACACAATTCACTATCCTTTCAAATTTTCCTCCCTAAAATTTCAAGGCACAGCACAAAGATCAAGAAATGGCAAGGTATTTTAAATTTAGCATTTTAAATGCATATTTTAGGATTGAATTATGGGTATTGTTTTACTCATAGGCTTCATTCAATCAGGAAAATTGAGTCTTTGAAAGATCACTTTATTTTGCTGAAGGCAATGGCTATGTTATTGAAACAACCGAAATCGCAGATGGTTGAGATTCTTATGCCTTCTATATTAGTTGCTCAATTACAAGTTGATTTGTTTCTAGATACATTGCTTGTTAAAAAACCAATATTTTTTTTAAAATAAAAAATGAAATAAGTTGTTTCTTTTCCACAAATTATTATTATTTTTTGTTGATCATTTTTCCTTTTTATTGCAAATTTGATTATCTAAATTACAAAAAAATTTGATATTCTTTTTAATTTTTTTTAAAGTACCCACCTTTGATTTTTTTACTCGAACAATTTGCTTTCAAGAACAAGAATTTAAAAAATGTTATTCTAATTTCTGAATTTCATATATATATGTACTAGCAAACAACCATATGTCTCACACGTGAACAAAAAAATTATTTGACTCGCGATATATAGTAAATAAATAATTAAACATATTATTATTATTATTATTATTATTATTATTATTATTATTATTATTAAATTTAATATAATAAGAATTATAAAATTACGTTATTTGATTGAGAAAGTATAAGTACACCTAATTAAAATAGAAAAATATATATTGTTTACAAAATTATCACTAAAACTTAAATTAATTTAATTTTGTTAAAGATAAAATATAAATTAACATAATTAAAATAGGAAACATACCTTCAATTAAATTAAAAGTATATGTTAATTAATTTTATTTTTATTATTAGAATAGAAAACATACTTTCAATTAATTTAGAATTATATTTTAGTTAATTCAATTTTTATAATTAAAGATAAAATAGAAGTTAACTTATTTAAAATAGGAAATAGACTTTCAATTAAATTTAAATTATATTTTATTTAACTTAATTTTACTTTTATTAGTAATGACTAAATTATTTAATTTTTATATAATAATAAGTGTAGATTTTTTCATAATTTTGCTTGTCTCCCCTTCGTACATTTATATATATATATATATATATAGATATATTAGTAAAGGATTGGAGTACAGAAATCGGTGAATGCACCTGATATATATATTTTAGTAAAGGATTGGAGTACAGAAATCAATGAATGCACCCGAGCATCTCAACTAGGTTGACACCCACTTAATGTTCTCATCATCTTTCTAGAGTCCAAAATTAAATTGAAATAAAAATAAAAGAAGGTCATACAAAGAGTAAACAACTGAAACCCCCACAAAGGATTAATAGAACCTATAACTAAGCAATCTATCATAATCCTTACAAATAGCTAAATTAACAAAAGAAGGGGCAGAATCCTACCAAAGAGGGGATGTGGCCGAGACACCTTATTTAGCTAGCAGATCCACTATAGAATTTCCGTCACGAAAGACATGTCACACTCTCAACGTCAGCTAAGGAGTGTAGTGTAAATAATCAAACCATCAGTGCTAAAGCTCCCAAGGCACATGCTTCGTCTCTAAAGAAAATAACTTGACTACAAAAACAAAATCAAACTCAAGCCAAAGGTGATATCAACCTTTCTTCCATGCAATTTCAACAACATGTATAGTAGCATTAATCTTGACAATGTATGAAAAGTTACATCCCAAACCAAAAGCAAAAGCACCATGTGGAAAACCATATGTGTTTCAAAATATTCCTCCTACTCTAGAAACACCTAGATTACCCAAAGAGGATTTGTCTGTGTTGCCTTCAAGCCATCCTAAATGCGACGACCTCCATACCATAGAGACAATCTTCGAAGTAATTCCCATGATGCCCCGAAAATGGAGGAGCTATAAAATGCGGAGATCATCTTGTGAATTGAACATACTCCTAACTTGAAAAAAGTTTATTTCCTTGATCAAATTCCATAATATCCTAAGAGCAGTATGAATGTTTAGTTTATGCGCATTAAAGATAGCTGCATTTTTTATTTTCTAAATCAACTAAATTATTAAAATAATTTATGCATTCCACAATACTGCTACTTAAGAACTAAAGCAATGATCTGAGGCAGCTATGACCAGGTCTAAAATTGAATTTGAATTCAAAATAGATTTGCCAAAAAGAAATACAATTGAGCACCAAATCACTTTAGCAAATGAACATCTGATGAAGAAATGATCTTTGTCCTCAATATGAACACTGCATAAATGACATCGAGATGGGTAAGAAAAACATTTTAAGTGCAAATTGTCATCTGTGGGTAAGCCTCCCTGAATAGCACGCCAATATATTAGAGAGCGTGATGGTGGTAAAAACTCTTTCTATATAAAAGAGTGCCATGGAACCATTTACTATTGAGTATCAAAACGGGCATACATTTTCTTAACTAAATGAGATCCATCCTTTACCAAAGTCTAAAAGAAAATATCATCAGGATTTTTAATAGACAAAATAGAGGAAATTTAACAAGTACCACTAGATCATTGATGTTATGAAGATGCCACTGATCATCAATTAAAAAAGCAAAAACTGACTCGTACAAATTTCTTTAGTCATGAGAAGAAATTTATAATTGGTTTGCCACCGATGGGACTATCCATTCATCAGTCTAAAAGTTGAGCTTGGAATGTGAACCAATCAGCCATCTAGTGTCAAAAAAAGAGTGGAGTACATGTGTTTAATAGAGAACAAATTGAAGACTACACATATGTTTCTTTAGGAGTTCCAGAAGGATTGTGAAAATGCTGAAAAAGAACAGTAATAGGAAACTCCTCAGAACTAATCATTTGCCATGCTAATTTACTAAGCTTTGATTCATTAAGATCTTTCAATATTTTAATTCCCATACCACCTTCTTAAGAAGAAAAATAACATATTTACTAAAGGACTATTACAATTTTCTTAGCGTCCACCGAGCCGGTCCACAAGAAATTTTGCATGCTACGCTCCATGTGAGAAACCAAACTTTAAGGCCATTTGTAAACAACAAAAGAATGGAGAAAGGAGCTTGTAATAATTAATTTAATAAGAGTTAGATGACTTGCCATTGACAAAGAACTTCCTTTCCATTTAGAAAACCTTGAACAACTTTTGTCCGCCAGTGGTTTCAAACAGTTCTTTTTAGGAGCCCCTACGAAAAGAGGCACTCCCAAATAGACAAAAGGTAAGAATCCTTGTTATGTGTCATTTATACATAAAATTTTAGGAGCATTTTTATTAGTTTTATATAATATTTTTATAATTTTATTTAATTATTATTAATTTTTCTTGCACTTATTATAATATTATTTAATTTGCATTTTAAAGAATGTATTTGCATGTTTATTTAATAATTAAATGCATTAAAGTATCTAATTAAATTATTTATTGTAGTTTTATGAACTAAAGCTAGTACACGATCGTGTTTGGAATCGTGTCTGGAAAGTCTCTCTGCATAAATTGCGTACATAGGGTAGCACATGATAGTGTGCTCATCAAGAATCATGCACACTTCATCACATAACTATGCAAGAAGGTGTGCACTAACCCAATGAAAAAGTTATGCAAACCCCACCACATGGCCATGTATCAGGTCGTGCACAAATTTGGAATAGTACACACCCGTGTGCATGGCCATGCGCTAAGATATGCACATAAAATTAACATACACGCCCTAGTGCACACTCTTGTGCATGGCCATACACTAGGGTGTGCGCTCATGAAAAATCTTCCTCTTTCTTTCAAGATTATAGATTTAGAAGATTTCAAAATTGGAAGATTATAAAATGAGAATGTTCTAGAATTGAAAGTTTTGGGGGCAAGAGATGGCTATAAAAAAGGACCAATTCATCAATTCAAAGGTGGAATTCATTCAAATCAGCATTCAAAGATATTTTGAGCAGAGAAGAAGCAAAGTTTCAAGTCAATCATGTTCAAGCATAATTGTTCACATGTTTAGAATATCTTTAATTATGATTATTTTCATCATGTGTAACTAATTTACTTAGGGTTTGGATTCATATAGCTAGACTACTGCTTTTTTATAATTTATATTTTAATTTAAGAAGTTAATACTAAGTCAATTTTACAGGTTGCTTTTATATGTTCTTATAGTTGATTTTAGGCCTAATTAAATGCATGCTTTTGGGTAGATTAGTAGACAATAAAAGTTGCATGATCTATTAGCTCATAGACCTGTGAAACTTAGGAACCTCGATCACAAAAGTAAACAAATCCTTCGAGGAGTATTAAATTACTAAGGAACTTAATGAGTCTTAATTAATTTATTTGACCATGAAAATAGGTGATAATTAGTTTTGACATGCTTGAATGATCTCGAAAGAGACTTTAAGTAATTTGAGTAATTCACCCTTGACTATATTAACAAGTTGAATTAAGATTAAATCCTATAGTTCAAGTAAGTGTCTAGTAAAGTGAATCCAAGCTCTATCTTTCAATTATTGAATTTTTATTTTAGATTTAGAATTTATCTTTGTTAGTTAATATAGTTTTCTATTTCAATTAAATCTATTTTATTAGCTTATGGAGATAAAATTATGGCTAGTACTTAGTATCAATCTCCTCATGGGAACAATACTCGAACTTTACTACTTATTGCAAACCGTGCACTTGCGAAAATTGCCTAACAAGTTTTTGGCACCATTGCTAAGGAGGTAGGCAAAACCAATATTAGCACACCTTTTATTTGTGCTAGACTAACATTTTATTTTTATTTTATTTAAATTTCCTTACTTTTCTTTTCAGGTATTTGATTCTTGTTTATGCATAAAAGATCAAAACATCTTGAACTAGAGAAAGTAAATCCAAAAATCAAAAAGACTTGCAAATAGAACTAGAAGGAGAAACAAGAAAAATGCAGAAGAATGGCTAACCAAGCAGTAAGAGCTTTAGAAGAATATGGGGTTCCAAGTCTTACAGGAAGCCAAAACTGCATTATGAGGCCGACTATCGAAGCCAACACCTTCAAAATCAAACTCACATACGTCCAAATGGTTTTATAATATCAGTTCAACAGACTACCATCAAAATATCCTAATGCTCATCTAGCTTCTTTTCTTGACATTTGTGACAGTTTCAAGATCAATGGAGTAAGCATGAATGCTATTCGCCTTAAGTTGTTTCCCTTCTCATTAAAGGACAAGGCAAAATTGTGGTTGGGATCATTGGCACCAAATTCCATCACCTGATGGGATACACTTTCTAAGGTCTTTCTCACCAAGTATTATCCACCTAGAAAGGCTGCCAAATATCGCCAAGACCTCGCAAGGTTCAGGCAACAACTTGGAAAATCTCTCTATGAAGCTTAGGAGAGATTTAAAGACCTACAAAGACATTGCCCTCATCATGGCATTCTAAATTGGCTCCTTATGCAAACAAACATTCTACCAAGGACTGTCTGATTCTTTATAAATTACTCTAGATACTACTACGGAAGGCTCTTTCATGAGTAAAACACCGAATGATGCATATGCACTCTTAGAAAAGATGGTATCGAACAATTATCAATGGCATGGTGAGAGAAATCAGCCTAGAAACAAAGCAGGAGTGTATGAGGTTGACAGGTTAAGCATGGTAAATGGTAAATTAGATTCCCTCACAAAGCAGTTACAAAAGCCCACTTTACAGGTTATCCATCATAAGTGCTATTGTAAACACCCAATTTCGGGATAATAAAATATGGATGCGATAAAGGACTCCAATGATGAAAATGTTATAAGTAGGTCTTCAACATTTGAAGTTTAAAACCTCAAAATTTTGAATATGTTTTTAGAAAGAGTTTCATTGATTTTTTAAGGACTTAATTGTAATACCTTTTAAGACCTAATTAAAAATTTTAACTTCTTTGAGGGGTCTTGTTGTAATTAAAAGTTAAAAAAATTAAAATTATAGAATTCCAATCTGAATTTTATAATTCCGACCAGAATTACATAATTCAAATTAAAATTATGTAATTTTGGTCGGAATTACATGTTTTTCATTTATTTTTTGTATTTTTTACAGAAATAAAAATATTTTTTCTTGATTTTTGATTGGTTCAAAAATTTTCTTAAATTTATTTTTGGGATTTATCTAATTCTTCAAGAAATAAAGTTCTTTTAAAATTGGAACTTTTAGTAAGTAGAACTTAGGGTTTTTTATTTTTTTCCCTAAGAAAGGAGAGCTTAGGCTCTTGGAGAATGGGAACTCAACTCTCAATTCTCAATACTGAGCATTCTTTTTCACAAAAAAAAATCTTGATGATTTATTCGTTGGAGATTTTTTAGAAGAAGAATAACAAGTTCTTGAATGCCTACTAAAAACAACAGTGATCTTACTAGTCTGAGGAGCAATTTATTCAGCATCCATAAGCATTATCTTCTCCCTACTTTCTTTTATTTTTTTATTAATTTTATTGAATTTCAATTTTATTTAATTTTTATTATAATTTTATTCACTAATCGTTATTTTATCCTTTTATGATGGTGATTATGGAGGAGATTACATGATGATCATAGTTGGAGAACTAAGTCCATAGAGATCCATGGAATGTCATGGATGGAACCTTGTAACTAGATGTAGATTCTAGGTTTTTTTATTTAATTTTCTTTTTTATTTTTTTTGGGTTTGTATTAATTTTTTTTTATCATTCTCAATAGTTCATTGTAATAGCCCCAATAGAGGGAATAATGAAATTTGGTGTGTGTGCTTGTGTGTTTTATTTTAAGTAATCGGTTAGTAAAATTAGGATTTTCATTCAGTAATTAATTAAAATTAATGGTTATAGAAATTGTTAGGTTGTCTAATTGAAATTGAATTAGATTTAAGTTGGTAAATTTAGTTTTCTTGATTGATTGTTTTATTTATTGTTCATGTTTACTTTAATTAAATTAGGGTTTTATAATAGATTTAATTAATAGTTTGATCTTTTATTTGTTTATTTTGATTTTTTTATTGTTTTTGGCTTGTTTACTTATATTTATGTGTTTTGGGCCCTAGGCCCACATTAGTCTTTAACCCATTTAGATTTAGGTTTTTTTAGGCTTAATTAATAAAAATGCATCTTTAGGCCATAAGTAATTAGATTTAGGGTAGAGATAACTTAGGCCCATTTAGTTAATTAGACATAGGCCCACCTAATTTAATTTAATTAATTTAGACTTAGCCCATTTAATTTAAGCCTTCTTCCATAATTTGTAGATTTAAGATCACCTTATAATAAAATATGTAGAATTAGACCCACTAAATTAAATACTTCATAATTTTTAGATCTAAGCCCATTTTTTGAATTAAAATAAATAGACTTAGGATCATTTAATTAAAATTAAATAGGAATTAGGCCCATTAGTCTTTAGACTCACTTGTAAATTAAAATATGTAGATTTAGCTCATTTAATTAAAATCAATATAGATTAGACTAACCTAGGGATTGTGAGGAGTGCATTATTTACTTGTATATTTCATAACTAGTTTGCCTAGAGTTTATTTTTTTTAAGGGTTTATATGAAATTGCATGTAAATAGAGGATAAAATAGTAATTCTAAAAGAACACGAGACTAAAAGAAGTTAATATTCCATACCCAGAATCTCCTGGTTATGGTGTTGGCTTTCTTTTAGGGAATCAAGTACCACCATTTTTCAATTTGTCCCAGTTATTATTCTGGGTGGCGACTTCTCATCTCCACGCCATGTTTTTGTGATAGTGGTTAATTTGTTCTCTAGAGCCCTGAGCTCAAACAGTGTCGCAATTGCTAAGATCTTGGGCACACGCTAAACCCCACCGTCTATGGCTATCTTATGAACTATATGGAGGTGGACATTCCACCATAGCGTGTCAATAAGATAACATTTTCTCTCAAGGTATATGCCAAATGCCTCCAAGACATCATCACTAATAAAAGGAAGTAGGTGGATTATGAGACTATACTAATGAATAAAGAATGTAGTATTATGATTAAAAAAATAAGGTCCCTCAAAAACTTAAAGATCCAAGGAGTATCTTTATACCATGTGTTATTGGAAAATTAGCTATTGGTAAAGCTCTATATGATTTAGGAGCTAATGTGAGTTTAATGTCTCTATCTTTATGTAGGAAATTAAGCATAGAAGATCCTAAGCCTACCAATAGTTCATTATAGCTTGCAGATAGATCTTTTATATGTCCTGTGGGCATATTAAAGGATATTCTAGTAAAAGTGGGACAGTTTTATGTCCCTTATGATTTTATGATTGTCAAAATGGAAGAAGATTCTCATATTCCTATTATTCTAGGATGTCCTTTCTTGGCTACAGCTAGAGTTATCATTGATGTCAAGAGAGGAAAAATAACACTTGAAGTTGGGGAAGAGAAGGTTGAGTTTAATGTGTTCAAAATAGCACAACAATCCCCATTAATGACTTCTTATTTTTGGGTGGATGTAGTTGAGGTCCATGGTAAAGATGTTCTTCCATAAGTTCCTAAGGAGCCACTTAAAACCTGCCTCATTCATCATATCAAGGAGGTAAAAGCAATCAAAAAAGTTAAGAAGAAAAAAGGGCTGCTAAAGAAGGATGCTAAAGAGTGGTGAATAAAAAGTGTTATGAAGGATATAAATTTTAAGACTTTTTCACCTTTTTTTCTAATGCCAAATAAGCAAGCTTAAGTAGGCAAGGATTATTATTTAATCAATCCTCCTTAATTATCAAATGGGAATTTAGTCGAGCTAATGACTATAAACAAGCGTTTAATGGGAGGCAACCCATTGAACTTTAATTTTTTAATATTTTATTCTTTTTTCTTTTTTGCAGCTTAATTTTGTAAAACTATAGAGGTGGATGTGCACGGTGATGCAATTGGCCATGCCTAGGTTATTGTCTGCCCTCCTCTTATTTAAGGAAGTCATTCTTTCCACCTCTCATTTGTTTCTTTTTCTTCGTTAGTCATTGCGACACTGACTTGTTTAAGTATAGGGGAGAGAATATATATTGTATTACATATTTTCTGCATTTGATTCCATCTTTGTATCATATCATATATTACATGTTGCATGATTGCATCCACACACACTCACACTAAATTTTTGCAATTTATTAAAGTGATGAGCACAGTGCATCAAATGTGATTTCAATGTACATGTTTTATAATCTTTTGTTAATGCTTGATTTGTAAATTTTAAAGTTAGGTTGATAATTTAAGATTAAACACTTCTGAAATTCTAACGAACCTAATGCTTACTTACTTTTGAAAAACTGAATCTGAAAATTGATAGTTCAGAAAATTGCTTATAAGTGATACTTGGATGTTATCTTTTGTTCTAACCTTGACACTAGCACTTAACCTGATGACAGTTTTAAAAAAAAAACGCTATTTAGAGCAATGTATAAACGTTATATTTTTATGCTCTGAAATCTACTCCAATGCTCTAATCTGAGTATAAGTATCCAAAGGACTCATTTGACAATGTCCACGCTTAGTAATACTAGAATAGTAGGGGATTACTGAAAGTGAGAAGAAAAGAGAGATTGAAGCGAGATGGAGTGTAAAACGCACTCGCTAATAAAATAAAATAAAAATTGTTATCTTTTATGTGATGGAATCAATGATAGCTTGAGGTTGCAGAAAATAGTATCATTTACTTTCATTTTTTTTATTACCAATTTGCATGTTTTCAAAAATTCAACAGCTAAGTTTTCTCTTCACTTGGTAAAACTTACATCTTTAACTTTGAATTATCAGTCTAATTTTAATTTATAAGCTTTGTATTAACCTAATATTATAGCATATGGACATTTAGAAGTCTATCAATGTGTTAAGTTCATTGCATTGATGAGTGTTATTGTGCATTTTACTTGATGACAAGCAAAGGTTTAGTGTGGGGGAATTTTTTATGTGTAATTTATACATATAATTTTAGGAGCATTTTTATTAGTTTTATAATATATTTTTATAAGTTTATTTAATTGTTATTAATTTTACATGCATTTAGCATAATATTATTTAATTTTCATTTTAAAGAAGACATTTGCATGTTTGTTTAATAATTAAGTGCATTATAGTATCTAATTAAAGTATTAGTTGCAATTTTATGAACTGAAGCTAGTGCACGACCGTGTCTGGAACCGTGTTTGGAAAGTCTCTCTACAAAGGCTAAGACACAACTGTGTGCTCATTAAGAATCTTGCACACTTCACCACACTACTATGCAAGAAGGTGTGCACTGACATGATTAAAGCCAAGCATGATGAAGAAGCTATGCATACCCTACCACACGACCATATATCAGGTTATGCACAAATTTGGAATAGTACACACCTAGGTGCATGGCCATGTGCTAGGGTGTGTGTAGACACCCAATTTCAGGATGATGAGTTATGGATGCGACAGAAGACTCCAATAATAAAAATGTCATGAATAGGTCTTCAATATTTAAACTTTTAAACTTCAAGGATCTAATTGCATTTTTCAAAGAAAGGATTTAATGTTTTCATGAACTAAATTGCAATGCTTTTTTAGGGACCCAATTGTAAAACTTAAATTCTTTCAAGGACCTTTTTATAATTAAAAGTTAAAAAAATGATTGAAATTGTGTAATTTTGATCGGAATTATGTAATTTTGATCAGAATTACACAATTCTGGTCAAAATTAGAACTCTTTCACCCTAGTTCTCTAATTTTTCAGATTAATTAAGTCCTAATTAGTCTCAAATTTTCCAGATAAATGAAAGGGTTGAAGCTAATCGCGAGCAATTATGGACTACAACATCATCGGTGAACAATGAAAGGGTTACAGCTAATCGCGAGCAATTATGGATTGTAGCATCATTAAAGGCGTGCAATGAAAGGATTGCAGCCAATTTGCAAGCAACGAAAGGGTTACAGCTAACCATGAGCAATTTTAAACTGCAGCATCATCAGTAAGAAATGAAAGGGTAGCAGCTAATCGCAAGCCATTATGGATTGCAGCATCATTAGTGAGCAATGAAAGGGTTGCAACTAATCGCGAGCAATTATGGATTGTAGCATCAGAATTATGTAATTCCGATCAGAATTACACAATTTCAATCAGAATTCTTCTGCCCCAATTCTCAAATTTTTCAAATAAATTGAGTCCTAATTGGTTTGAAATTCTTCTAAAATTATTTTGATAATGTTTTTTAAGGAAATAGAAGTTTTTCAGAAATCAATTTATAACTAGGGTTTGGAGTTATATCCTTATATAATGAGTGTTTTGGCTCTAAAAATAAGGGAGAAAAGAAAAAAGGAACGAAGCAAAAGAAAAAGAGAGAAGAAAAAAGAGAAAAAAAGAGAAAAAAAGCTTATTCTCTATGAATTCTTTTTGCTTTATTTATTAATTAAAGATCTTTAAAGAATAATATTTGAAGTCCTATTAAGAATAGTGATTCTACAAAATCTGAGGAGTACTCCATTAAAATCATTCATAAGCATCATCTTCTCTTTATTTTATTTTATTTGATTTATTTATTCTTTTTTTAATTTATTGATTTTTATTTTTTTTATTATTGTTATAATTTATTCACTAATCATAATTTTTATTCTTTTTTTATGGTGATTATAGAGGAAAACACATGATGATCATACTTGGAGAATCAATTTCATAAAAGATCCATGGAATGCCATGGATAAGACCTTGTAAAGACATAGTTTCTATGGGTTTTTTATTTTATTGCTTTATTTTATTTATTTATTTTTGGGGTTGTATTAATTAATTTTATTATTATTTTCAATAGATTATTGTAATAGCCCCAATAGTGGGAATAGTGGAATTATGTGTGATTGCATGTTTATGTTATTTAATTAGTTAGTAAAATTAGGGTTTTAATTGGGTAATTAATTCAAAATTAATGGAGGAATTAGATTAACTTAGGTTGCATATTAATGAAAATTAGGGTTTTAGAAGCAATTAATTTAATTAGCTGTTTGATCTTTAATTTAATTGTTTTAATGTGTTTTATTTGTTTTTGGGCTTGTTTATTTTATTTGTTTTTGGGATTGTTTATTTATTTTTATGTGTTTTGTGCTTGTTAGTTTATTCTTATGTGTTTTGGGTCTTAAGCCCATATTAGATTCTAATCCACTTGGATAAATTTATGATTTTTTAAGTTTAATTAATTAAAATGCATTTTAGGCCCATAATTAATTAGATTTTTAGGTTAGATATAACTTAGGCCCATTTAGTAAATTAGACATAGGCCCACCTAATTTAATTTAATTAATTAGATTTAGCCCACTTAATTAAAGCTTTTTCATAATTTGTAGATTTAAGATCACCTTAACATTAAAACATGTGTAATTAGGCCCATTAATTTAAATACCTCCATAATTTGTAGATTTAGACTCATTTTAGAATTAAAATAAATAGACTTAGGTTCATTTAATTAAAATTAAAAGGAATTAGCCTTTAGGCTCATTTATTAAAAAAAATAAATAGACTTAGCTCATTTAATTAAAATCCCTATATATTAGACTAACTTAGGGATTATGTGTTCTATTGAGTGCATTATTTACTTGTATTTTCATAACTGGTTTGCCTTGGAGTTAATTGCTAGAATAAAGGTTTATATAAAATTGTATGTAAATAGAGGATAATATAGTAATTCATAAAGTAATTTTCAATGAACATAAGACTGAAAGAAGTTAGTATTCCATATCCAGAATCTCCTGGTTATGGTGCTAGCTTTCTTTTAAGGAATCGAATACCACCTTTTCGATTTTTCTTAGTTATTACCCTAGGTGGTATAGATACCCAATTTCGTGATGATATGTTATGGATGCAGTAAAGGACTCCAGTGATGAAAATGTCTTTGATATTTAATATTTAAAAAATTCTAAAGGCTTTTAAAAAAAGGATTTAACGTTTTCAGGGACTAAATCGCAAAGTTCTTTTTAGGACCTAATTGCAAAATATAAATTTTTTTGGGGGCCTTTTTGTAATTAAATGTTTAAAAAAATAGAATGTGTCGGAATTCCATAATTCCGATTGGGATTGTATAATTCTGATTGGAATTACACAATCCCGGTCAGAATTGAATTCTTCTATTTTTTTTCCTATTTCTAATTATTTCCAATTCAGTGTTTTAATTGGTTTAAACTTCCTAATTAACTCAATCCTACCCGGTTTAAAATTTCTAAATACACTTTAGGAATTAGAATCACATTAGGATTAGAGTTAGGCTTCCTGGTTCTACTATAAAAAAAAAGGAAGGGAAGCAATAGGGGGAAAAAGCAAAAAAGGGTATAGAAAAGAGAAGAAAAGAGAAAAGAAGGAGAAGAGATGGGAGAAGAAGAAAAAACGTGATTTTATTCTTCTTGAGTTTATTTTTTTACCAAAAAATTCCTTTTAATTCAACAATTAATTCAAGACTCGTGAAGAATTTTTGAAGAAAAGATTCGAAGATTTATCAAGAATGGTGAATCACAAACTAAGCATATCATTTTCTTCTATTATTTATTTACTTATTTATTTATTTATTTATTTATTTTACATTATTATTTTTTATTATTATTCTTTCAAGTTATTATCATAATTTATTCATTAATCATTATTTTATCTTTTTTTATGGTGATTATGGAGGAAAATGCATGGTGATCATGTGAGAGGGATGAATTCATGAGAAGTCCATGGAAAACTATGGATAAAGCCTCGTAGAGACTTAGTTTCTAGGGTTTTATTTTATTTTTATTATCTTTATTTTTATTTATTATATTTTTTTATTTTAGTAATTATTTTATGAATTAATGTAATAGCCCCAATAGTGGGAGTAATAAAATTATATGTGTGGTTGCATGTTTATTTTGATTAAATTGGTTAGTAAAAATTAGGTTTCAATTAGGTAATTATTTAAATCAATGGAAGAAATAGATTAATTTAGGTTGCATGTTAATAAAAATTAAGGTTTTAGTAAGGATTAATTTAATTATTTGTTTGATCTTATTTAATTGTTTCTTTTATGTTTTTATTTGTTTTTGGGATTTATTTATTACTTTTATGTGTTTTGGGCCTTAAGCTCACTTTAGGTCTTGATTTATTTATTTAAGTTTAGGTAATTCTTTTAGCTCATCTCACTTAATAATTAATTAGGTTTAATTAATTAAAATACATTTTTAGGTCCATAATTAATTAGATTTTAGGTTAGAAATATCCTTAGGCCCATTTAGTTAATTAGACATAGGCCCACCTAATTTAGTTTAATTAATTTAGACTTAGCCCACTTAATTTAGGCCCTTTTTCATAATTTGTAGATTTCATATCATTATTTAATTACACATGTAGAATTAAGCCCATTAATTTAAATACCTTCATAACATGTAGAATTAGGCCCATTTTTAGAATTAAAATACATAGACGTAGGTTTATTTAATTAAAATCAAAAGGAATTAGGTCTTTAAGTTCACTTATAAATTAAAATATGTAGACTTTAGCTCATTTATTTAAAATCCATGTAGATTAGACTAACTTAGGGATTATGTGATTTATTGAATGCATTATTTACTTGTATATTTCATGACTAGTTTTCCTTGGAGTTTGTTGTTTTGGGTTTATATGAAATTGCATGTAAACATAGAATAAGGTAGTAATTCTAAATGAACACAAGACTGAAAAAAGTTGGTATTCCGTATCCAGAATCTCCTGGTTGTGGTGCTAGCTTTCTTTTAGGGAATCGAGTATCACCTTTTCAATTTGTCCCAGTTATTACCCTAGGTGGCGACTCCTCATCTCCACGCCATGTCTTTATGACAATGGTTAGTGTGTTCTCTAGAGCCCTGAGCTCAAATAGTGTCACAGTTGCTAAAATCTTAGACGCGCGGTAAACCCTGCCGTCTACAGGTGGTGACTCCTCATCTCCACGCCATGTCTTTGTGATAATGGTTAGTGTGTTCTCTAGAGGCCTGAGCTCAAACAGTGTCGTGGTTGTTAAAATCTTGGATGCGCACTAAACCCCGCCATCTACAGTGGTGACTCTCCACTTGGGATAAAAGATATTGATTCTACTTGTGTTCTTTAGAATTATTTTATTAATTATTATTTTATTCTTGCATTCATTTTACATGTCCCTATTAACCGATGGTGTTGGTTTATGGTTCCATGATTCCATTAGCTTTATGGGATTGTAAATTGGCTAACCATCACTCTTAGCCTTAACTCAGTTCAAGAGAGATTACCAAGCTCATCTAACCAGAGTCTGTAACCCAAGTCCTTAAGGGGGTTAGTCTTCTCTCAAGTTTACAAAGGATGTCGAGCCCCTCTGACCTTGGCCTGTGACTCAAGTCTTAAAAGAGGGCATCTCGCTAAGGGAACCTTGACCTTTTCACCGAACCCTAACCATATATAATGGCTTAGTTATTTCCCCTAAGATCTACCCAAATTGCTTGTGAATGTTGCCATGAGGTATGTCTATCTACAAAGGCTCAAGCCCATACTTTATAAGCCCTTCAGGACTAATAAAGATTGGGTTATGCTTTCATACCTAAAAATATTATTTTTATGTTTTACTATTTTAAGAGAGATTTGGCATGCACATCGGTCCCTAATATCCCCTGTTGATATTAAGATCAAGACCAAAAATCCTAGAAAAAGAGACTCGCCATTGAATACATGTATTGGAGGAATAAGGTTAGAAGGATGTATGTACACCTAACTTGTTACTTGCTACTTGTTGTATAGCACGTGCATCATGCATACATGCATTTCATGCATCATATTAACATTTATCTTTCAGCCATCATAGATTCATCCAAGTCTTCCTGTGTTGGGAGTCAAAAGGGTGGCAGACTAGTGAGAATTGATTCGAGTCTGCAATCGATTATGAAAGAGATCTTTAGCAGACTGGAAAGGAGTCCCATTAATCCACTCTACCTATAATTTATGCAATTGAAATAAATCAAATAAATGGAATAACAAGAAGGAGGAAAATGGACCCTAAAGGATGTTAAAGGAGCATTGATGGATGACATGAGAGCAATGATACAAGATGAGTTATGATAGGCTTTGACCGGACTAATGCAACTACCTGCTGTTGCACCTCCTATTGTGGCCAATCCACCTGTTGTGACCAATCCACCTGCTGTGGGTACACCACCTGTTAACAATGAAAATGCTGGGGAAATCAAACTCGAGGATGTTGAGAGTTATATGGTTGAAAGGGCAAAAAAGGAATCACTTGAACAAGTTCAAGAGCCGGAATCCAAGCAGATGAAAGCACTGACTCAGAAAATGTCCAAGATTGAGGAATTGATGAGAGAACAAGGCATTGGATACTCATTTGATTTTAATGATATAATGCAATGCGGGGAGGAAAAATTGCCTGATAAATTCAAGATGTCACAGCTGTAGAAGTTTGATGGTACTGGGGACCTGAGGATTCACCTTAGTCAATACACAACTACCATGAGCACCACTAAGGCTCCTTTATTTGTGGTTACCAAGCTATTTGTATTGTCATTGGAGGGTATGGTTATCAATTGGTATCATAGGGTGGAGAGAACTATGCACTGCTTTTTTAAAGCAATATGACTATAACACTAGGCTCGAGGTGTCTATCAGGGATTTAGAACTGACCACACAGAAACCCAATGAGTCATTTTCAAATTTTCTAACCAGGTTCATGAATAAGGCGGGACTAATGAAGAATAAGTTGGCTAAGAAGGATCAGGTTAGGATGATAGTCCGAAACTTGCTACCTAATCTAGTTGAGAGGCTGCAGATGATGAACCCTAAGACATTTATAGACCTTTTATGATGATGGTTTACAAGTATAGGAAATCAAGAGTAAGAAAAAGAAGAGCTCCATAGCCATTGGAGTAAGAAACTACCCAACTGGGGGCATACAACAAGGAAGCACTAGCCGGATTGTGGAAGTGCATGTTGTTCAACAACCAATGAGATTCTCCAATTTTAACCAACCTTTTTCAAAAGTCCTAGAGCGCCTAATGCAAAAGGGCTTACTTCAACCTTTACCTAATCTAAACCCACTAAACCTAAATACCCCAGGCTATAACCCAAACAAGCACTGCAAATTCCATCAAAACCTCTAACACTCCACAGATAACTGCATTCACCTTAAACATAAAATCTAAAACCTTATAGACTCTGGAAAGATCACAGACCCTAAAACCCAAGCACTAGAAATAATCCTTTCCCAAACTACTAAAATGTACCTTCCCTAACTACCATGATGATTAACTCAGGAGTAAGTAAGGAAGAAGTGCTAAGCTCCTTTAAGAATCTACACCTTAAAACTAATAAGAAATCTCCTAAGGCCCTTAAAGATGAAAGAGTTAAAGATTTACTTGGTCAGCCCTCAGGCAAGTTCAACTATAAGGTGTTTTACACTAAACCACCTTCTTTTGACATATGCTTCAAGTCAATTGTGCCTACAAGATGGGGTGATAAGTTTGATGATAAGAAGCTACTAAACAAGGAAGAAATATACACAGTGGAGGTACAAAAGGATGAAGTCATAGCTGTTATGTTAGCCACCTCAAGGACAACCACTATGAGACTCAGCATCCCTAGCATCTAGAATAGGAAATAAATTTTCTTATTGTCTTCTTTAAATAAAATTTTAGTTTTTTTTTATCGATGATATAAATTCTGATCATGCTTACTTGAGTAATGTATATCCTAATAGTATTGTGCATTATGGTATTGATTGCATCTGCATGTTTGACATAAATTTAATTCAATTAGATTCATTCAACATGGGCACAAATGCAAATTCAAAGAACATACATATATCACATGGTGTAACTCTGAAGATAGGAAATTTGAGAACAAAATAAAAAGAATGATAAAAGAAAAATAAAGAGAAACAAAAAGAAAAAAGAACATTAAGGTAAAAAAAATTAGAGAGAAAAAATTTAGGACTGACCGGTAACAGGAGTTGTATCATGTGATGTAATGAATGTTCTCATTTTTGCCCTAATGAATGATTAAATTTGAATTTGAAATTTTTATTCAAATATCACATATTTGTCTTTATCATATTGCATAAGTATCTAAATGGAAAGACATTACATAATGAAAGCTAAAATTAGAGCTATGAGATTACTATTTTAGTTATGTTTCCTTTGTAATTTTCCTTATAAGCCTAGCATCCCCTTATACTTTGAGAATTCAGGTGGCTCAATAACTTGCATTGCAAGTCTTGTCCTATAACTATCATCAATCATTGCATTAATATCAAGCTTTATATTTTGCTCAAGAGTTCTTCAAAGTGCAAGTCCAGTTGATTTCATCATCAAGAACTCACTTCAGTCAATTTACCCATTCCCCTACATCTCCAATGAATGAGATTACAACTAATAGGGTTAGTAAGTCAAAGGATCAACAACAACAGTGAATGAACTTGGTTTCTTACACACAAAAATGAGAAAAACTACTAGAATAGCATGAATGAATTCAGAATGGAATTGGAGATAAAATGTAGCTCTGGGGGCAAATTGCAAAACAGTAAGCCCACATTCAAAGAGCGACGATGGAAGCTAAAGAATAAAAGCCAATACAAGAGATCTCAAGGTAGAAAGAAGCATACAAATACATCGAGTATCATGCAGCAAAAGTAATGGTAAAAAGAAAAGTTCAACAGTGCATCAGTCAATCACGAGCTTTAGAGTAAAGTCATGGACCCCACTTACTAGCCTAATCAGCAGTCCAATGAACTCTATCAGAAGCTTCAACATCAAAAGTACCAATGCTGAAGCATCCAATACTCAAGCCTACAGGCTGTTGATGAGGCACCTCATTCTCACACTCCAAGCTGTGAACATAGCTTTGTTCCAAACAAAAGACCTATCAGGATCATGCATTATCATACATAGCATGCATACACTTGCATACATTTATTGTAAAATACTTGCTCTATATAATAAAGTCTTTAAAGCTTAGGTAAGATTATACAAATACTCTTCTACTAACATTTAAAATTAGTGTTATAAAAGTACAGGAAAGTAATCAGAGTATTTACGTGTGAAGCATCTGAAAGAGTAAAATAAGAAGAGCAACATTATCAAGAAACCTCATCTTAGCAATCTCAAAAGGCTAGATAGGACACTCAAGCTCCTTAGATTCAACATCCATCTCCATAGTCTCATCTGGAGCATCATCTGGAATATCTCTCCATAATAGTTAAATGAGTGTAGGGTATGGAATATGGTGATAAGAAGGTCCAACATATTAGTAATACATTCGTTGATCCTAAAAAGGGAAGAATGCACTCAAAACTTAAAATGAATGCACTCTGAAAAATTATTTAATCAAGAAATAAGATCTCTAACTCCTGAACCTTTTTTGTAGGAAATATCAAAAAGAGGAATGAAGTCCTCTACCATGGCATTAATGGAATGGTGGAAATACAAACACAGCCCAAAGCCACAACTTCAATGGTGGAGTGTCATGACCCTGTGATCAACAACAAATTAAAAGGGAAGAATGCAAAAGAATAATATTGCATTTTAACAAAATTTCTTCATTTGCGAATAGACCATACTAACTTATGGTAGTTTATATAGGGAAGAACCAAAGAGAATGAAGAAGTGAAAGGAATTGATCCATCAATAAGAATGGGAAAGGTTGCAAAATGCTAATCATTCATCAAAAGTATCATCTTGCATAGCAAACACTCATCAAGATCAAGGGAAGTAACAAAACTTTATTTCCTTAGATTTTGTAATAAAATACCATCTCAATCATAAAATTCATAAATTGAAAGTAAATTCATCCACTTCATGAGATCATGTGCGAAAAGCCTATCTCATGACTTTTGGTCATAGTGGCTTTCTTTTATTAGCCTCACAGAATTCAGGTGAGTAGTTAATAATTTTGTACTGAGAGTTTATAAACTCTAATCAATCTAATGCTTGCTTTGCACCTAAATGAAGGGAAGAAAATACAAAAGTAAAATCTATGGACATAAAGCGTAAATTGCTTGAATTTCAAAGTATCATTTTAGTCTTTTGAATGATAAATGTGCATTTAATCTACTCCAATGCTCAGAAATGAGTATGAGTACAAAATCCCTTAAAGATATCCATGTTGAGTAATATGAGAAAGGCGGGGGAATACTAAGAGGAGAATCAAAATAAGAGCAAGCATAATTTACTCTAATCCTCATAAATGAGTAAGAGTATCAACATGAAACCTCTGGCGGTATCCATGCTGAGTAATATAAGAAAATCAGGAGGGATACTAAAAGAGGACCATGCCAAAAATTGCTCTATTTACTCCAATGTTCTATAAGAGTATGCGTATTCAAAGGACCTTTCCTATGATATCTATGCTGAGTAATAAGAGAAAGGTAGGGAAATACTCAAATAAGGAAGGAAAGCACAAAAAAATAATTCAAAGGCTATTTTGATACTCAGAATTTGATCTTTTTATGCTCAATTTTCATGAGTTTTGTTTAGCAAATTCTCCCTAAAATTAGGTGTGGAAGTAAGCTCTTCACTTGGTAAAAGACATGCTCTCAGCATAAGATGGTTAACGATGCCTTTAACCTTTGCAAATGGCTAATAAATGATAGTCATGAAAATTAAAAATAGTGAGATTCGCTGAGTGCACACTATCTCGTGAAAAGTGATGAATTTTCTCATAAATTTTCAACATCATAATGTGCTTTTGTGCATTCATCATGATTAAAAATAACTTCAACAAGTCTATAGGAATTTTAAAATCCAAAAGAAAGAGCACCCAACTGGTAGATATGGTTAACACAACAAAATTGAAATCAGTTAGCACAGAAATTCTAATCAATCAGCACAGTAAAATTCAAAGTCAATCAGCATAAAGAATTCAAAGCATTCAACTCAAATAACTAAAGATAAAATTTGCAAGTAGTTATGGACAATAGCATTATCAAAAGCGAGTAAAGAAAGGATTGCAGTCAATTTACAAGCAACGAAAGGGTTAAAGCTAATCATGAGCAATTATGGATTGTAGCATCATCAATGAGCAATTATGGGTTACAGCTAATCACGAGCAATTATGGACTACATAATCATCATCAGTGAGCAATGAAAGGGTTATAACTAATCGCAAGCAGTTTTTGACTGCAGCATCATCAAAGGCGTGCAATGAAAGGATTGCAGTCAATTTGCAAGCAACAAAAGGGTTGCAACTAATCACAATCAGTTATGGACTGCAGCATCATCAGTGAGTAATGAAAGATTTTTAGCTAATTGCGAGCAATTATGGATTGCAACATCATCAGTGACCAATGAAAGGGTTGCAATTAATCGCGAGCAATTATGGATTGCAGCATTAGAATTATGTAATTTCGATCAAAATTACACAATTTCGACAGGAATTAGACCTCTTCCACCCCGATTCTCAAATTTTCTAGATAAATTGAGTCCTAATTAGTCTAGAAATCTCCTTAAATTACTTTGATAATGTTTTTAAGGAAATAAAAGTCTTTCAGGAATCAATTTATAACTAGGATTTAGAGTTATATCCCTATATAAGGAGTGTTTTGGCTCTGAAAATAAGGGAGAAAGGAAAAAACAAAGGGAATAAAGGAAAGAGAAAAAAGGAAAAGAAAGAAGAAAAGAAAGAAAAAGACAAGAAGAAAAAGAGAGAAAAGAGAGAAAAAAAGAGAAAAAAATTCTTGTTCTCTACGAATTCTTTTTGCTTTATTTATTAATTAAATATCTTTGAAGAATTTTTGAAGAACAATATTCGAAGTCCTATCAAGAATGGTGATTCTACAAAATCTAAGGAGTACTCCATTAAAATCATCCATAAGCATCATCTTCTCTTTGTTTTATATTATTTGATTTATTTATTCTTTTTTATTTTATTGATTTTTATTTTGTTTTATTATTGTTATAATTTATTCACTAATCATAATTTTTATTCTTTTTTTATGGTGATTATAGAGGAAAACACATGATGATCATACTTGGAGAATCAAATCCATAAGAGGTCCAAGGAATGCCATGGATAAGACCTTGTAGAGACATAATTTCTAGGGTTTTTTATTTTATTGCTTTATTTTATTTATTTATTTTTGAGGTTGTATTAATTATTTTTGTTATTATTTTCAATAGATTATTGTAATAGCCCCAATAGTAGGAATAGTGAAATTATATGTGATTGCATGTTTATATTCTTATGTGTTTTGGGCCTTAAGCCCATATTAGATTCTAATCCACTTGGATAAATTTAGGGTTTTTTAAGTTTAATTAATTAAAATGCATTTTAGGCCCATAATTAATTAGATTTTTAGGTTAGATATAAATTAGGCCCATTTAGTAAATTAGACATAGGCCCACCTAATTTAATTTAATTAATTAGATTTAGCCCACTTAATTAAAGCTTTTTCATAATTTATAGATTGAAGATAACCTTAACATTAAAACATGTAGAATTAGGCCCATTAATTTAAATACCTCCATAATTTGTAAATTTAGACTCATTTTTAGAATTAAAATAAATAGACTTAGGTTCATTTAATTAAAATTAAAAGAAATTAGTCTTTAGGCTCATTTATTAAAAAAACATGTAGACGTAGCTCATTTAATTAAAATCCCTGTATATTAGACTAACTTAGGGATTATATATTCTATTAAGTGCATTATTTACTTGTATTTTCATGACTAGTTTGCCTTTGAGTTAATTGCTAGAATAAAGGTTTATATGAAATTACATGTAAATAGAGGATAATATAATAATTCATAAAGTAATTCTAAATGAACATGAGACTAAAAGAAATTGGTATTCTATATCTAAAATCTCCTAGTTGTGGTGTTAGCTTTCTTTTAGGGAATTGAGTACCTCCTTTTTTATTTGTCTCAATTATTACCCTGGGTGTTGACTTCTCATCTCCATGCCATGTCTTTGTGACAGTGGTTAGTGTGTTCTCTAGAGCCCTAAGCTCAAACAATGTCATGGTTGCTAAAATATTAGACGCGCACTAAACCCCACCGTCTACAGTGGCAACTCCACTATATTAACGTACACGCCCTCGTGCACACTCTTGTGCATTGCCATGTGCTATGGTGTGCACACAAAATTAACGTACACGCCCTAGTGCACACTCTTGTGCATGGCCATGTACTAGGGTGTGCACTTATGAAAAATCCTCCTCTTTCATTCAGGATTACGGATTTAAAAGATTTCAAAATTAGAAGATTACAAAATGATAATATTCTAGAATTAGAAGTTCTAGGGGCAAGAGATGGCTATAAAAAAAGGCCAATTCATCAATTCAAAGGGGGGAATTCATTTAAATTAGCATTCAGAGATATTTTGAGCAGAGATGAAGTAGAGTTTCAAGTCAATCACGTTCAAGCATAATTGTTCTCAAGTTTAGAATATCTTTGATTATGATTACTTCCATCATGTGTAAGGGTTTGGATTCATGTAGCTAGACTATTACTTGTTTGGTTTGTTATATTTTAATTCAATAAGTTAATATTCAATCAATTTTATATGTTGCTTTTATATGTTCTTGTATTTGATTTTAAGCCTGATTAAATGCATTATTTTGGGTAGATTAGTAGACAACAAAATTTGCATGATCTATTAGCTCATAGACCTGTGAAACTTAAAAACCTCGATCAAAAAAGTAGACAAATCCTTCGAGGAGTATTAAATTGCTAAGGAACTTAATGAGTCTTAATTAATTTACTTGACGATGAAAATAGGAGGTAATTAGTTTTGACATGCTTGAATGATCTCGAAAGAGACTTCAAATAATTTAAGTAATTTACCCTTGACTGTATTAATAAGTTGAATTAAGATTAAATCCTGTAATTCAAGTAAGTGTCTAGTGAAGTGAATCTAGGCTCTATCTTTTGATTATTGAATTTTTATTTTAGATTTAGAATTTACCTTTGTTAGTTAATTTATTTTTCTATTTCAATTAAATCTATTTTGTTAGCTTGTGGAGATAAAATTACAACTAGTACTTAGTATCAATCTCCTTATGGAAATGATACTCGATAATCGAACTTTACTACTTGTTGCGAACCGTGCACTTACGGAAATTGCCTAACAATCCTTTTCTTATATCCATTGTCTAATGCAATTTATTAATTCATCTTTAAGAAATAGTAGACCTATAAAAAATTTCTAACTTGGACCAATTAGCCTAAAAGAAGCCTATAAATCTTGAAGGTCTCATAATAGCCCGAATGTTCCTGAGAGATGCTTTGCCAAATAAAATCACATCATCAACATTTAAAAAATGAGTAGGAAAATAAGAACCTCTTATTTGCAACATAGGCTTAATGATGCCTTGAGTTACTTTCAAAGAGAGCAATCTACCAAGAAATCCTCGACAAGGTAGAATAAAAGAGGAGAGAGAGGATCCCCCTATCTGACACCCTAAGAATAAGAGAAATAACCTTGAACTTTCCCATTGATCATAATAGAGTCTCTAGCAGATGAGAAGGAGAGAGAACCCAATTCCTGAACTGTAAAGAGAAGCCAAAAGATTCTAACACATCCAGCAGAAATCCTAATCAACTATATCAAAAGCCTTCCTAATGTCAATTTTCATGGCCATGTTGCCCCCAAAACAAGTCTTATTTTTTAGATTAACACCCTCTAAGGCACAAGCAATACAGTCTAAAATATTTCTATTTTTTTAAGAAACTAAATTAGTTGCAAGCAATAATGCGAGTGGTAATATTAGTAAGTCTATCTACCATAATCTTAGTAATAATTTTCATGCAAAAGTTGCTAAGAAGGATAGAGTGATGTTGCTCCATAGTAATTGCACCAACCACCTTAGGAATAAGAACCATCAAACTAGAATTTAATCCAACTGTTATCTTGCCTGAATAAAAAAATTTGGAAACAACAACATAAACCTCAGCATGAACCACATCCCAAAAAGATTTAAAGAAAATACTTGTGAAGCCATCCAATGCAGGTGCACTATAGGCATCCGTATGGAAAACTGTTGTTTAATGTCATCCACTGAAGGACAATGAGTCAAAGAAAAATTATCTTCATTGGTTACTAAAGATAGGATTCCCGATTTGATAAAATCAACATTCAATCTAACTGAAACATTAGACTTAAATAAAAATTGATAAAAATCTAAAATATGGCTTTCAATAGACATTTTATCCTCTGTTAACACACCATTAATCATGAGATAATGGATCCCTTTTTTAGGTTTTTCCCTTGTAAACTGTTAATAAAAGAAAGAAGTGTTGCAATCACTAGCTGCCAACCATTTAGTTCTACTCCTTTCTTTTAGAAAAATTTCTTATTGTTTCAAACAGTTATCAAGAGTAGCATGACCATCCAATTCCTGCCTATAAAGATCATCGGAAATACCCCGAGCTTTAATCTGAGCTTGCATATCTTGCAACAGGGAGCTAGTATTAGTAATATTAACCTTTAAGTGACCAAATATATCTCTATTCCAAGCTCTAAGGTCCCGTCTCAACCTCTTAAGCTTTTCACCAAGAAGCTGCATTGGATGAAGATTACTAATAAGCTTAGACCAAGAGTGCACAATCAAATCACAAAGTCTAGGATAAGATATCCACATAGCTTAGAATCTAAAATAGGAAACCACTATATCTTCTATAGCATAATTAAGTAAAATAAGAGAGTGATCTGAATGATATTAAGGAAGAATGGAACATAAGATGGTATGCCAATGGTTAAAGAAATGCAAATTACCCAAAGCTCTCTCTAAGTGACTATCCACTCTATTAGCACCTACTCTCCCATTACACCAAGTGAAAAAATTCCCACATGAAGGAATGTCAAAAAACATATAGGAATCAATAAAACCTCAAAATTCCCTACATGGACCAAGAGTTGGAGGATGTCCAGTTTTCTCATGAGCACCCAAAATAGCATTAAATTCACCTATGACACACCAGTTAGAAGAAAGATTAGCAGACAAAGAAAGTAAAGCTTACCATAAATCCATTCTGTGATTACGCCAAATGCTACCATATACAAAAGAAAATCGGTGCGTAACATTTTCATCCATAACATCAATAGTAATATGTTGAGCATGAATATGGTAAAAAGAAGGAGAGGGGAGACCTCTTTTGCCAAGAATCCAAATAGAAGTAATATTGAAACCATTATAAGCTAGTAAATCCAATTGTAATCTATTCCAAAAATATGAGGGAATAGTAGAAAAGGCAATCATAGGTTCAATCAAACAAATATAATCTGGAGAATACAGACTATAAAAAGAATTAAAAATGCATTGAATATAAGAATTACCTAAACTGCAATAATTCCACATAAAGATCTTCATAAATTAAGTTTTACCGATTTCCTGGCTACCCTCTTTGAAAGGGTAACTTTAAACTTGTCTTGTTTATTTGGCTTTGATTTCCTCCTTATGACAGTAGTCTAATTTTCATCCTCCATGTAAGCATGATCTACCCATGAAATCTTATCTTTCTGTCTAGCTGTTGCCATTTTAAAATTCTAATTATCTTGATGATTTTTCTCATGTTGCTCTAAATCAGGTTAAGTGTCAAGTTGACGAGGAGAACCATCAATGTTCTCATTAATTTTATCAGCATGATCATCATTAACCTCAGGAATCAAAGTTTTCGCAGAGATTAAAGGCTGGGCAAAAACCACAATATCAATTTGATTATCTGGATCAACTTCATTATCAACATCTTCAATTACATTGATAACATCATCTATTACTGGTAATTCAGTCCTAACAATATCAGATTGCCGATGTGAAAAAGCATTAGTAATTGGAACTTGAGCATGATTTTTCAGCTTCCATATCTGTTTTAATTCCACGTGATTTTGAGGCACAGATTTTTCAGGCTTAGATCATGAAAGAGTTGTTAGCGCTATTTTCTTTGTCAATCTACATTGGAGAGGACTATGTCCAATATTAGAACATAAGTTACAAAAAGATGGGAGATTTTCATACACAACATCAATGAAAAAGCTCTTCCTAATTCGTTCAATGAGAAGTGTGTCCTGAAGAGTAGAAAAGAGATCTATGTCAATCCAAACTCTAGCACAATAGCCAAATTCTCCTATTGTTGTAGCACTGTCAATTTTCAATGGAACACCGATTCCTTTGGTAATTGAATAGAGAATCTGGGGGTGCCAATATTCCCAAGGTAACTTATAGAAATGGACCCAAGTTTGGGTGTTTATGGATTTTCACGCATGGAGATCAAAATATGGCATCTAATGCTGAAGATAGAGAATGCCAGGCTTCAACGTTAGGGCACCTCGACTCTAAACTGAATTTTCTCTGTGCTTGATTAAAGAATGACATGATAAAAGCCCCTATCGAGAGAGATTAATTTCTAGTTGCTATTTAGGTTCCAAATTCCTGAAAGTTTTTTCTTCAAATCTGCGAGTTTCCAAGGTGACTCTCCTTTAGAGAAAATTATTCGAGCAATGAGAGCATGCTGATAGGATGCAATCCGTTGTTTATATATATCTCTTGATTAATTTTAATGGCTATGTATCCTCCTTTGTTAGTGGCCAAATCTTCCTCATGAACAATGGGAGAGGTGGAAGTTTTGACAGCCATCGCATATGATTGCTTTTCTGGGATAGGTAGATCCGATTTAGGAAGGGGGGCAAACATCGCACCATGGCTAAGGTAATCAATGATGCAACAATGAGAACCAGGATAGCCAGCATCGCCACCTAGGAGGTGGGCTGTAGAGGAAGAGGCAAATGGGTTCAAATTCTTTTTGAGAAATAAATAATTGTCATATATACATTTTTATATTAATTCTAGTAGCAAATATCATATATATCGTTTATTTATTTGCAACGAAGCATGGTTACCCTTACTAGTATCATTATATAATAGGTAATTAATCCTCCTAAAATCCAAATAGTAATCCTGCTAACAATGACGCATTTATCCATGATGTTGTTTAGTTTTATTTGTCCATTTGTTTATCCAAATTGCCTTGTTGTTGGCTTACAAAAATCTTCCAGAACCTCATTTTCCTTTATAGCTACAAGCATTCAAATTGGCTAAATGTGTTTAATGTGTATGTATATGATTAATAAATGAATTCTATTAACATCTAAAATCTCTTTTTCAAATCCATTACTTACACGGCTTGGTCTGATGAATGAAGAAACTCATATATGGTTCAATATGATTAAATATAAGATTGTGACTACACCACTCATCTTAGTTATTAAAAATTAAAAAAGAAGCAAATACAAAATAGTAATGTTTATAAACACAACAAATATATGAAATAGTAACTATACTAGAAAATACGGCCATTAGTTTTAATTTCTTATCCTTTTTTTTTTTTTTTGCCTCCTCTGTTTCCTTCTAAATTTCTTAGTAAGCCATTCATGTTTTCTTTTTCTAATAAATTCATTTCCTACAACCACTCTAACCACCAACCCACTTCCATATCCCATTGCTATCAACCAATTTACTTTGAATAAAGATCCTGAGACTTCATTTTCTGCAGTAAGAGATGGAGGTTGCACTTATGGTCGGGTTCTGAAGATTTTGCATTGCTTTGTCCATGTTTCCTCCCATAATCCTGGATTCCCTTCATATGACTTGTCATCGAAAGTGCAAAATTGATTTCCCTGGGGTATAGGTCCTGAAAGATTGCTGAAAGATACATCAAATGATGAAAGGGATGTGAGTTCTGTAAGCTGGATAGGGATCTATGGTTTTTCAAAATGTCCAAACATTGTAATGTTGTTAGATTTGCCAAAGAAGATGGTATCCAACCATTAAGAATGTTGCCTGAAAGATTAAGCAATTGAAGTCCTTTAAGATTTCCAATGATATCTGGAATCTCTCCTTCGAATTTATTGTTAGAAAAATCTATGGCAATGAAAATATCAGGGATCTTCTCATATTTCCTTTCCAATCCTTTATTATACAATGTCATTGTGTAATCAAAGTAGCCATATGAGAACCATGTTCCAAACAAAAATTTCTCTGTGTATGCCATCTGGCTTATGTTTGTTATTGTCATAGCATTCCATGTGCCAAAGTACTTCAATGGTAGCTCTCCATTAAGATTATTATGAGACAAGTCAATAACTCAAAGGTTGGAGAATCCGATAGGTTGAGAATTCTCGATTGCATCATAAAAACCATTAGATCCCAAAATTATAATGCTCAAATCTGGAAGCATTCTTAGCCATGAAGGGAATGTATCAATTATTTGGTTGTAACCAAGATTAATGAACTCTAAAAGTGGACAGTTAAGCAATGATTTTGGTAAATGCCCTTGTAATTAATTATGGTTCATGCTAATCATTTTCAATTGGCATCCATTTCCTCGAACATCACTAAAATTGCCTAAACAATGGGGAATCACACCACTAAAATTATTAAAGGACAAATCAAGAACTTGAAGGGAACTCAAGATAAGACCTCCCCTGATGATTTGTTGTGAGAAATTAGGTAGTCAAAGGTGGACAATGGTGGCACTGGTAGAGGTCCTTGCAGCTTATAATGTCTAAGGTCTACTATACGTAGTTGAGTGGATTGGATCTTCCAAGTTATTAAATGAAATGTTCAAGTAACCTAATGAAGTAAGATGATGGTTAGTCTAAAATGGAATTGGACTAAACAATTGGTTGCTGGACAAATTTAAATCAGTAAGCTCTGTTAGGTTCATAAGGCTTATTAGGATTGAACCACTGAATTGGTTATTGGACAAATCTAAATCAGTAAGCTCTGTCAGGTTCATAAGGCTTCCTGGGATTGGACCACTAAGTTGATTTTGGATCAGATCCAAAATTGAAAGTTGAGTGAGGTTCATGGGCCCAAAAAAGATCTCACCATTTAAAATAATATCATAAAGGTACAAAAAGGTGAGCTTGGTGAGCTTACTGATCCAAGATAATGAAGAAGAAGAAGTAGAAGTTGGGTTAAAGTAATTATTTAAAATGTATAGAAGATCAAGCTCTGTAAGATTACCGAAAGATAATGGAATCCAATCGGTTATGAAGATGTTATATTCGATGTCAAGTTCTCTCAAATGGACAAGATTTCCAATTAAAGAAGCGAATTCCCAACTGAAATTGTAGTTACGTAGGCCGAATAGCTTCAAATGAACCATGGCTCCAACTGACGAAGGGAACCTTCTGGTGAAATTGCAATTATATAGATAAACTTCTTCTAAGGAGCTTAAACTTCTAATTAAAGTAGATATCACTCCACCAACATTTGTTCCCGCATCGAGGGACAATGACTTGAGTGGAATACTACTCCTGAATTGGTAGTCAGGCAAGTGAACTGTAAGATCTTGATTAGATATGAGATTGAGTATCTTCAAATTTGGAAGCTGGAAAATAGCTTTTGGAAATTCACCAATCAATCCATATCCATCAAGACAAAGAGATTCTAAAGATGATAAATTTACCAAGAAATCAGCTGGTACCTTTGAAGAAATATTCACCTGTGAGAGATCAAGTTCCTTTAAATTAATCATGTGTTGAACTAGATGACTCAAACTAGTAGGCTTACAGAGCTTCAAGTCATAATTATCAAATAGATGGAGGGAAACCAAGGTGGATAGATTAGAGAGTTATGGTGGGATTTGGCCAGAGAAGTCTGAAGAAAAGAGTTCTAGATCAGTTAGGCTTGAGAGCTTGCCAATTTCTAGTGGTTTATCAGAATTGAAGTCGTTGTGGGCAAGATTACGCCTTTGAAGGTGAACAAGGTTGAAGAGGGTGCTGTTGGAGTTGAGAAAACCCGAGAGACAACTACTGTTGAGGTCCAAGCTTAAGACATGATTGGTTTTATCATCACACTCCACACCATCCCAGGAGCAGCAATCATCACCTCTTTCTCCTAATTTCCATGTTTTAACTTTTGCATAATCACCAAAATAATCATCATAATAACTACAGTAACTATTGGTACTGAGAAAGCTATGCTTGAATTGCAACAAGGCAGACCTCTCAACATGGTGGCAGCGTGGCTGTGTGATAGAATAAGAAAATGGTATGATGAAATGACAGAGTATGAGTATGAAAAGGAAGAAGACAAAATTATAAAATGAAGAAGAATATGACTCCATTTTTATAAACTATTTGTTAACCATATCAGTTTATGAGTTGAGAAATTATACAAATGATAAGGCATTTATTTATAGTAAAAAACATTATTATATAAGATGATATTATATTCTTTTTTTCAGAAAAATTGAAAAGAACTATTTACAAATCATTGTTAATTTTGAATTAGTCTCCAAATATGACATCTATAACTCTAAGAGAAAGTAATATGGCCATATATCGTTTTTTTGTTGACCATATCCTAGTGTAGGAATGTTTTATCCTTGCCTGACACTTCCTCATCAAACTAATTAAGTGCGAAAGCCACTTG
The DNA here is from genome assembly GCA_947683625.1 of Mallotus nudiflorus. Lineage (NCBI taxonomy): Eukaryota > Viridiplantae > Streptophyta > Magnoliopsida > Malpighiales > Euphorbiaceae > Mallotus > Mallotus nudiflorus. Next base: position 3,975,351 of record CANTUR010000117.1, on the reverse strand, counting down.
CCCAAAAATTAACTAGTTAACTTGCCTTTCATGAGTTTATTTTCATATATATATTGGGAATTTTTACAATCCACCCATTTATTTTGCCCTCTTTCTCTTTTTTTTTTTTTAATTTTAAATTAAATAATTATAAACACCCAGTTTGATCAGCCAGTGATAGGGGGCAAACTGTGAATGCTCAGTTTGATCCGCCCGATATAGAGTCTAATGATGAGAAATGTAAAGCTTGAATGCAAAAAAGAAACTTAAAATCTTCTCAAAAATGAATCCGAGAGCTTGAAACCCACAAAAACGAGCCCAAACCTTTATAGGCAAGCCCCTAGTGCAAGACGGGCAGAGAAACAACGCCTCTGTGAAAATGCGATCACCTCTATGGCAGTGGATGATGAGACAATTGGCTCTTCGTACTTGCCTCTACATTAAATGCAGAGGTGACAATGGTGGCTAAGGGTGGGTCTACCTCAACTAGAACTCAGTCTTTTGTCTAAAAAAAAATAGAAAAAGAAAAAGGCTAAAAATACAATGATGAAAGAGGATAGTAGGGGAATAGGCTAGTGAGGTGATGAAAAAGGAGAAAAAGAGAGAGAGAGAGAGAGAAAAGGGGATTAGCCATTGAGGAAGGAACAATTATCAAAAGAAAAAGAGAAAGTTTTTCAAGAGGGAAAGGCTCTGAAACAAGGAGGAAGGAGGTCCTAAAAGGGAGAGAAGGAAGCTTGAAAATTTATTCTTGAGAAAGAGGAGGTAGAAATCTTGAAGATCAAAATCCATATGTATTTTTTACGGCCAACTATATTGGAAAAACTCATCTTTCATTAATCATTTTAACTCTTTCTCAATGATTAAGATATAGATTTGTGTAACCTCTTACTTGCTTTCATATCCTCTAGCTTGTACATTTATTAGCTTGTTTATTCACTCCCTTGTATTCATTGCTTGTGATATGCCATGTCTCTAGCATCATTTTTAGCTCTATGCATTGAATTTTTAAATAATTTTTATATGATGAATTATTGTTGAATTTTAATAATAATTTTTTAATCACATAATTTTATTTTTAAATTATATTTTAAAAATGATGATGACAGTAAAAAATTAAATTATTGCATATAATATTTAAAAAAAAATTCTTCATAAAAAGTAAAATTAATTGGTGCAAATTTGACAATTAAGAAAAGTTAAAGTTAAAGAGTACTTATAAAAAAATAACTAACTATATTAAATTTTATTAATGTAAAAATAATTGACTATATTAAATTTTACTGACGCAAAAAAAAAATCCAATTACAAGTAGTTTTATAATGTTAAACATTAAAGGAAAATGAAAAAAAAAATTGTAGTTTAATAATTGTAATTAATAAAAGAATAAAAAGTTTCAATAGAGGATAGTTATGTAATTTATAATTCTAAAAAAACAAAAGTGGAGTGCAAAAATTTTCATCCTATTATAAAAATTCCTCTCCAAAAATATCCTAAAATGTATGGTGTTACTTTTGTCATTATTAATTTAAAAGAAAAAATTACCTTTATTGTACAGTCCATTAAATTTTATAACTTTTCTATTAAAAAAATTAATTAATAATTTATATTCTATTAATACGGTAAAAATAATATAATTACTATTTTATTAATTTTTCAAAAAAGTTATTTTTGGGAAAAAATTACGATTATCCTCTGAAAATTTATTTTAATTTTCTAGTTCATTCCTATATGTTCAATCAACTAAATACCCTTTTAAATTTAATTTTATTAACTATTTTTTCTTTCCAGTAATTAAATACCCCTCAAATTTACAATGAAAATATCAAATCTGCAGAGATATTTAGTTAATATGAGGGATAAATAGTTAATAAAATTAAATATAAGAGGTTATTATTTGACTTTTAAAAATATAAGGATGGATTAGTGGATTTTACTAAATTTAGGGGTGATTGTAATTTTTTTAGTGTAATAAAGATGTACCCTAATACTATTAGTATGATATAGTTAATATAAGAAATATTAATATATGACATTTTGCTTGAAGGCCAAAAAAAAAATGTTAACAACATAAAATGATGCAATTTCTTGAAACTTTTCTTTTTATATTGGAACTCTCTTTTTTAATAACTGCAAATTACAAAAATTACAAAAAAAAAAAAGGAAAGAATTCACAGGTTGAACACCAATATTAACAAATGGAATCAGGAAGGTGGAGTTGCATCTATAGCAACATCATCACCATTTTTTATAAAAGAAAAACGCAGGCAACTCCGACTATATTGCCATTTGATATATATATATATATATATATATATATATATATATATATATGATATCTCTCTTCTTCCCTACATCTAAATGGTAAATAGTACCCAAAAAAAATTAACCATAAAACAATATTCTTCAGGAATTCATGCAGAGAATTCTCATTTTGCACGACCAGTTTTCCTCTTAATATCGACAGCAGCTATCTGCCTTCCAGGCTTGTTTCTCACTGGACTCACTCCATTTGGTTTCTTTGATGGTGATGGTATTAGTGATGGAATTAAACTCCTGTTTTACACAACACAAAAAAAACAACAACATTAGCACTAACAACAACCTATCGTAATACTGTTGCAGAGCTATGAGATTTCAAGTTCAAACTCTATTGGGGTCTAACCAGAAAAAAAAAAATGAGTATGAGATAATCAAGAAATTTACTTTGATTCTGGTCTCTTAATTCCCCTAGGATTAGTCTTCTTCGGTTTAGGTCCCAACCCATTAGGAAGGCTGCTCGTTCTTGGAAGGTTAGATTGCCATAGCAAGTCTGGCTCTGAAGAATCGCTAGTTAAAGCTTCAAGCTCCTCAGAACCATCAGTAGATATAGCATCAAACCGGCGACTCTGTGCATTATATTCTTGATTCTTTGTAGGAGATTTATCATTAAAAGGTTGTTCAGGGTAAATCTTTGAAGGGTCTGGGACAAATTCCTGATAGAATGGCTCAGGTAATTGTCTGCTCTCTAGTTCCCATTGTCCTAAAAGGTTCTCTTCTCCACTCACACTGTCAAGCCTGTTCACCATCACCTTATCTACCCAGTCCCCAGCTGATTCTTTATCATCTTCTTTTCCATTCTGTGCTGGAACGCCAACAGGTGGCCAAGGAGGCGAGTTCGCTCGCAAATCATTGAGATCCAAGCTACCTCTTCTTGTGATTGTTGAAGAGTTGCTCCTTACCTGTACACCCCGTATTCATAAATAAACTTCCTCTGTAAGAATATTAACTCAAGAGCTTGAAGATAATTTACCTCTGAATTACTACCAGCGTCCAACGATTGTCTACGACTATTACTCTCTCCAACACTATGCCAGCTTTGTTGAGAAACCAACTTCATTCTGTGTCTTTCAGGAGTGCTGGATCGAGAATGTTGCGAGTGCTCTGACTCTACATCCTTTCTTCCTAATGCTGCCTTGAGGTTAGCTATCTGAAAACAAATTAACAAAGCAGTATCCATTAGGTCATTATGTTTCCGGATCAGATGCAATGATATGATCAGCTCCAACGAGGAGGAGTAAGAACCTGCTCTTTTAGCTCCCTCACTTCAGCGCCATCTTTATTAACTTTAGCAGCACCAAGCTCAACTGTGGCTACCCGTTCAGCGAATTTAAGTGTACTGATTGTTTCTCCAAGTGCTTCACCCTCAGGACTTATGTGGACAAACATAAGAGTCTTGGCCTGTCCTCCTGATGGTTACAGGGCCCAGTAACATGATTAGAAAGTGACGGCAATTAATCAAGAGAGATTGATGAATGCCTTCTGGCTAAACTTACCTAGTGAATCTTGCAGTAGTTGTGTGAGTTTACTGTTTCTGTAGGGAACATGAGAACTCTTTTGAGCAAGAGATGCAATTACATCTCCTAAAGCAGAAAGAGATTTGTTGATATGTTGTGCTTCCTTTAGTCTATCTCCAGTCACCTCAGATTTATCGACCCGTTCACTTCCTGCTAGATCAACCAAATGCATAGAACCTCGAAATATAGTCCCGGATGTTAGGTCTCTTCCTTGAACATGAACTGTCAAGCAACTGCAAAAACATTGTGAAATATAAGAGCTAAAAAAAAGCACTATAGAGACGTAAACCACTTTATCAGGATATTAGCTGCACCTATGAGATCGACTGCTCCTGTCATTCATTGCTGTAGCACCCACTGCACGATTCTTGTGCCCGAGGTCCATTAAACTTAAAACATCAGATGGTGAAGATACAGGTACAAGGTTAGCATCCGGCACATTAATCCCGTTCTGAGAACTGTTGCGGATTTCTAATGTATGTAGGAGTCAAGTATAGCAGTAGTAATGCAAGTTGCACTGAACAAGACACATAAATGTAAAAAAAAAAAAAAAAAGTGCACATCATCATGAAGGATATCTTTTATTGAACCCATCACTAGCAAGGAGATCTCTAACTTGCTCATTGTAGATTTCCAGCATCTGGACTGAGATTTCATAGGAAATAATTTCCTTTCTTTGATCTGACAGAAGAAATAGATCACTCAATGCCCTGTAGTTTACACCCAGCTCTTCCTCTGTGAGTTCCTTGGGGCCAGTCTGGATTATCAAACGAGACGAGTAAACAAAACTTACTTGATTAATCATATCAATGCATGAGTAAACATATTGAATCAGCTTGATTGACACTAATGATGATGTGGTGGCACAAGTTATGCTCTAACCATGGTATAAGTTTTGCCAGATCCTGTTTGGCCATATGCAAATATACACACATTATAGCCATCAAGAACCGATCGAATCAAAGGCTGAGTGTCTGCAAATACTTCCTCTGCAGGAAACGAAAAGGTAGAACAACTAAAACAAGAATGCTTTCAAGAAAGATATATATTTATATACTGAAAAAGAACGGCAATGGAGACTTGCAAACCTTGAGTTGTCATAGGACTAAAAACTTTGTTGAAATTAAATGTTTTTCTTCCCTCTTTTCCATATTTTGAAGGAGTGATTATTGTAATGTTTCCTTCCTCTATATGATCCACAGTACTGAAACGGCTTTGTTGCCCCGGCAAGAATGGTCTCACTCGGCAGTATACCCTGATATTTCCTGATCAAACACATTTTATAACACCATTAAAACAAGAGCTCAGAGACTTACCACATCTATAATGGTGAATTATTGAATCAATAACTATTTATACCTTTCAGGTCCTGCACTTGATTGTATAACTTGCGGTTTTCTTCAAGGACTCTCTGGTACCCTGAAGCAGCATGAGCTAGACCTTGCAAGTGCTTCCCTATTACAAGAGATAGTAACAATTCATATGCATCGTTCCTCTTTTAGAAACATTGAAAAAAAAATTTCATTGAAGCCTGATTTTACCTAGATTGTTGAACTCCTCTAGATGCTTAATCTGCAAAAACTGTACTCCTGCTTTTGCTGTGTGAAGGGCATTTTTCAATTCCTACAGGCACCAAAATCTACTCACCAATTGAATTCTTGAAGGACGCTTCAGAGATTTTAAAGAATTACGTATTTTATAGATGACATTACCTGAATATCTCTCTGCTGCTGCTCAACTAGCATTTGCTGTTTCAAAAGCCGAGTTCTCGATTTTTCATCATGATAATAACCTTTTTGATTGCAACTCTTTCCTGTTGCGAATTGTGTTGAAGCTATTTCTGATGTGATTGATGAAGAAGCTTCTTCGTGCATCTTAAAGATTTCATTAGTTAAATAAAATATCAGCCAGCCGATTAAAGACTAGACTCTCATGCTAATTTACATTTCCAAACTGCAACAAATGCTCATACCTTTGCATCACCAGAGCCAGTTCTTTGAAGAGACATGTCAGGAGTAGATGCTGCTCGAACTGTTTTGATCTGTCATATTAGCCATATGAGAAAAGCAAGAACCTACTTAGCTACATGATCAAGAGTAAGCCTTCCCATCAACCACAATTGAAGGTAATGACTCTCTTTCAAAAGCAAAGTTACTCACCACTTCTTGCTGGCTAGCTAGTCGACTTTCGAACTCCTTCATGACTTTATTCAACATTGATTCTACAAGCTGTTATCAAATATCAACAAAATGATTCCTTAATAAATTAGAGCAAGAACAGACAGTCCAACAACAACAACAACCCTTACATTTGGTATCTCTTCTTGATTCTTGTTGGCAAGAACTGCGCGGACTAGCATATGCAATGAACGAGAACCATTCTGAAAATTTGAGGGCAAAGAACTAAGCTTTTAGTTGAATTGCATAAGAAGATTGAAAAAAATGGGCAAGAGTTAAAGCTTACTGACTGGTTCATTGAGTTCCTGGCTAAGACCTTTGAAGAAAGCAGGATCAGTGCTCCTGGTGGGTTCTGTAACTTTTCTCATGAAAGTTTTGACAGTACCACCGTGCGGTGGCTTGAAACTTCCACTATATTTGAATGTGCCAGTTCCACCATTTTGTTTCCATTCATTGTATGATTTCAGTGCTAATACACAGTTCACTATCCTTTCAAATTTTCCTCCCTGAAAATTCAAGGCACAGCTTAAAGTCATATATATGTTAATTTTCATGAATCTTTTGATTTTCTTTTTGTGAATCCAATAAAAGATCAAGAAATGGCAAGGTATTTTCAAGAATTTGATTTCCAGATTACTTGAATTCTTACTTGTTCCAAGTCAGAGGCTTCAAAGGTAGGAAGGCCCATCTCTTCAACAGCAACCAGAAAGTTCCTCACATATTCAAAGTACTGGAATGCAGAAAGAGCACAACCTGCCCCATCAGGATTAATAACAGAATCAGGCAATTCCATAACCTGCCAATCAAAATTCCATCAAAATCATGTAATGATCCAGATATCAATAATTAAAGGAAAAAACAAAGGCTACATTGAGTCGTGCCCGTGATTTGATACCTTTGGCACTGCTCCAGGTTGGACCTTGTTAAGAACATTGCACAAGATTATCCCACTTCTCAATCCAAGCCTGAATTCTTCTTCTGATGGCTCCGCTGGCAAATCTTTCCCTCCAACAACTCCCACCATTTTTTTAATCCATCCAGCAGCTTCATACATTCTAAGTACTACATACAAATTAATTTTCATCAACAAATAAAACAAGACATAGCTCAAAAACAATCACAATGGAGATAACCAAAAAAAAAAAGACAGGAAAAGAATTCATCTTTGATCATACATGATTCATCAGCTTTTCTTGAAGCCAAATCAATTTCTCTTGATCTAATATTTCCACCTGTTCCATGCTGTTGAAGAACATCTTCCACAACAGAAACAACAGAGAAAGGAGATAGTGCTGCTGCTGCAACTTGTTCTGTTGCCATTTTTTTCATCCTCCAAGAAACCAATTTTAAAAAAAAAAAAAAAAAAAACTTTAACCCTGTATCAAAAATCCCTGTTCGAAAATAAACCCATTTATCTCCTCAAGAAACCCAAGTAAAAAAAGAAGAAAAACTCCAAAAATTCACTAACCAAGAATGTGTATATATTTGCGGACATATAACAATTAATGTATGTATATATGTGTGTTAATGAAAGACAAATAAAAGAAAATGATGTATGGTTACGTTGAGATCTATCTGATGGTATAGATTGATAAAGAAGGAATGTTTGTGGTAATAATAACAGAGAAAAAAGCAAATGGAAGATTTTCCCTCACTTTCTTTCAGTTTTCTTTTCTTTTTCTTTCTCTTTGTGTTGTGTAATGTGTTGGTGCTGTGTTGTGTCTAATTTTGAAGGAAGAAAAGTGCTGTTACCGAACCTGGTTCCGAACCTCTCGCTGCTTCTGGTCTTAATTATATTTTTGCGGGTAGTGCAACTGAAAGGCCTAATTTTGTAGTATTAATTATAACTATAATCATCATTACTATTACATTTTTTCTTTTATAATTAGTAATAATTTTTAAATTATACTTGTTCAAATTATTTTATTAGTTTACCAATCCTCGTTGATTTTTTTTTTCTTTCATCATTGCCTAAAATTTACCAAATAAGCATATTCACTCAATTTTAACTAATCTGATCTGATTCATATGAGATTATAAGGGCGGTCCAATAACTAATTTAACATTATATATACAATGAGTAAAATTTTATTTTTTAAAATTAATAGTAGTAGAATTCAAACACTATATATTTTAAGATGTTCTTGAAAAAAATAATCACTGAATTACTTTATTATTGATTGAATGACATTCAATTATTAATAATAGAAAACAAAAAAAAAAAACTCCCAAAATGTAGGCTTGGAGCTTGGGTGTTATTTTCTTACAGATTTATTGGTTTTACCATAAATTTAGTTACATGCCTTGGTAGTGAAGTTTTGAATTGAAATGGAAATATAATAGTGAACCTCATTGTGAATTACATGGATAATATTCACATTTTCTATCATTGATTCACTATATGCATAAAAATTAGTTATGTTAAGTAATCGAATTATTGAAATGACAATCTCTCTCTCTCAAAAAAAAAAAAAAAACTCCTAATGGAAGTAATATCTCATAATCTAAGGTAATATTCAGCAGCATTTTATCAGTGTAGTAAAAAAAGTATCTTTGTAAAAAGGGCAAACCCATATATACATGGCATATTTACTAAAGAATAGCAAATAATTAATTAATTAAGAAACATTATTTATTCATTCATTTATTTATATATAAGTTGGAATTTTTTTGGTTTATATTACTAACATTCAGAATCCACTCAATTAAACTAATTTAGTTTAATTTTAACAATAAAAATTTTTCAACAATAAATTTATTAATATAATTATATTTATTATGACTTCAATTTAAAACTTTATTTAAATGAAAATAGTGCACTACTAGTTAATCTGCTAATTGAAGTGGGATTTCATTTTCTACAAGAAGTATAATTTCATTGTCATCCTTAAGACAGTAGATCAAAAGAAACCATCAAATGTCAAATGAAGCAAAAATGTATAATCTCTAATCTAAAAACCTCTTAATTTTGGTAATTAAGAAAATTATTATAATGTTGCTTTCACATCTCACCTAGCTTGTATTAGTTTATGAGGTGCCTTTCCAGGTGGAACATTGGCAGCAGCTAGCTCTTTTATTGCCATTTCTCTCATCCACTACTGCCCTTGTCGTTAGCTGCACTATTTTAGATTCAATTTTCAAATATCTACATTAATTAACATAATTGTTAAACAGTAAATAGATAAATTACAATGCCAAGAAGACTTTTTTTGCCCTTAAAATACTTTAGATTGATGCATGTATCAATGACTAATTAATAAATTCAATGAATCGTTATTAGTGTTCATTTAAGAAATAAAAAGTTCAAATTTTATTAAATATGAATCTTATATGCAGAGAAAACAGATACGGAAAGAGTTTTACCTCTTTATAGGTCAATTTAGCTCAACTTCATATTAGTATTTGAAAATAATCATATAACTACTAGATATTGAATGCATCAAATGAAAAAAAAAATGAACGAATTAATTACTAACATATGAAACTAATCATAGTATTGAAATATGTATTCTTTTGTTAATTTATAAGTAAATCTCTTTGCTTATGATTAAATTAAAGGTTAAGCATGCTTGCCCTCATAATTATATATTGAAGCTATTCTAATACAAATAATAATTAAGCAAAGAAATCATTAAACCATGAGATGATTAATGTTACCTTAATTTTTCTTTAATTTGCTTTTTCTTTAACTAATATTATCACCACTATGCATGCTTTAGTTAGCTAGTGGACAAATAAATTGTAATCTTACCAACTAGTATAGAGCTGCTCTCAGTTATAAATGTTTCAACTTTGAATCATGATATATATAGTCATGTTAAATTAATTATTAAAAAATTTGTACCGCTCTTATAATTTTATCCGATTTGAACCGAATTAATAAGAATTCTGAATATATTAATACTCAAAAATATGTATTGATCTTCTACAAAACTAGAGTAATTTAGATATGCTAAGATAGAATTGTTGATCAAGAAAAAAAAATTATTTTTTTTTATTTAAGATTTTTCTCATATATTGATATGTAAATTATCATATTATAGTTTTGGTTTCAAATATATTTTGTAAACAAAATTTAAAAAAAAAAAAAGGTAAAAATTGTTTGTAGATCAAATTTCAAGAAGTAAAAGGTTCATTTGGTCCTGAAGATTTTAGAAAAAGTACAAATTTGCCCAGACAGAATTAAAATTATCAGTAAATCACCAAAATAATTTTCTACAAACTAGGTGGTTGGTCATTTATACTCATGAAATGAGGAAAGATTGATCACCGCTATATTATTATTAACTTCGTTAAATCAAATTAAACTGTATGTATATGTACACATATATACATAAGAACATCTGAACTTAGGTGCATTATGTTGTTCATATAAAACATATAATTATGTATGTACAATTATTTCATTCATGATGCTTGGATAAGCTTGTGTAAATTAATGAATATCGATTAACAATCATTCTTTTTTTTTTCTTTTTTTCTTCGATCAATGGGAAAAAAAAAACTGGGGGAATTGATCAATTTTTTATGTTTATGAAGAGAGAAATAAAAAGCATAAACTTAAAATTTGAAAAGAAATAATGGGGACTTTTATGTGTATAACCTATACATAGAAAATGACCAACTACTTAGCCCCCAATAAAGAAAATTAAACCAACAAAAAGCATGAAATGGAAGACCACTTTATCTATCTAATTTATCTATTAATCCATGCCACATCTTTCATTTTATTAACAATCAAGAGCATCTAACCAAAAAAGATAAAGGGAAGAACATGTTTTCTTTCTTCCTTGGTGCATTATAGGGATAAAATGCTTCAAATTTTCAAGTGAAAAATCTAATGTTTTATTGATGGAATTTTAGCTTGAAAAGGAAAAGCTATAACGAGAGAGATGCTATACTTTTTTTATCTGATGTGTCGGTATCCGATAGTTAAAAACTTAGAGTTTAATTTAGATGGACTCGTATTGAATCTGAAACTTTATTTAGAGGAATTTAAATATTTTGACACTTAAATTAATGGGTATTATTTTATTTTAATTTTATTAATCAATTATATTGACGGACCAAGATGAGATTCGAATTAAATCTCAACTTAACTCATTAAAAATTTAGCTGTTAATTATTCTTATATTTTTTTTATTTAATTATTATTTGACTAAGAATATTTCAAAACAATTATGAAAGAAAAAAAAGGTTTTAAAACCTATGGAAAACGCATGTATGTATATATAACCAAAATAAAATTAAGTTTAGTTCATTTTTTCTTTATAAAAATAAAAATAATAATAACAAACAAAGTCCATGCAAGCTGACTAAATTTCCTAATTTGCCACCCGATATATGCTTCTCTAGCAGATAACAGTCGTAAATATGCTTGCAGACGAAGGGCTTCATTGTCAATCCGTGTTCTCCCCCTTCCCTCCAATGTCCGTAAGTATTCAAACATATGGCTTGGATCCAAAGCTGAGGTTCGTGTGATTATTTCTTAAGCATGATTAATTAAAGCTAATAATATATAAATTAAAGAATTAGTATTTAGTGGTCCGGAAAGGGGGGGCCCTAAGCACCCATTGCCGGCATGTATTAGTTAAGGGGCGTAAGGCTGCCGGCCCAATCACGACCCCTTTTGCTACAAGTGGGCTCCATTGTTCATGTTGATGCAACAAAATCATCATCAAAATCCAAACAAGTAAATTTAAGTACATCATTGAATTTTATTTGTTTATTACAAATATTTGCATAGATAACACATTGTTTCCAAATATTAAGAATATTATCTAGCCAATTGTAGTATCAAATTAATTATTGAAAGATTTTTACTGTTTTTGTAGTTCTGTACGAATTAAACTAAAATTAGTTAAAATTTTTATTAGTTTTGATTAAAAAAATATGAACTATATTCATAATTTACTTTCATACTTAAACATATAAACTTGTTATGGTGAGCAGATTGTATTTATTAAGCAACTATGGACTCCATCAAAATTTATTTCTTCAAAGATCGAAAATATTTGAATTTTATATTAGTGGTTGGTTAGTTGCTTCTCATTTTGTTTTATTTTTTTAATTCGTATATAGGTTATTTATGGCACACATGAACGACTTGTTCAACTGTAGTAGAATTTTTAAAAAAAATTGATTTTTTTTTTCAATGAAAGTTTAATAGATCGTGAGTGTGAAGTTATTATTTAATCACTTTATCATAAAAGTAATAAACATTCGTTAATATTGGTGGATAGTGATTCTCATTACTTGTTGAACTCAAAACTTTTGTAATTCTCAACAATAAAACTGCTCGATAGTTTTTTTTTTCTTTCATTTACTCAACAATATAACATTTAGAACCAAAACTTAAAATACTTTTATATGAAAAATTAAACTAACAATTCTGAACGAGTAGATAATATAATCTACCAAAATAAACATATAGTTTTTCACAATTTCAATAAAATTACGGATGATACAATAGTGGGGTTAACTGGCTTTTGGTAATAAGAAATCATTTAAAATCATATATCAATGAGGTTTAAATCAAATGATTTAAGTTGAGGTTTTGATATATATATATATATGATTGACAATATTATTGTAGTTGTTATATTTGTAGTTGTAATTGAAAGTCGCCGTCCTTGAGTTGAAAAAAAAAAGAAAAAAGACAAGATCATCTATACTGTGGTTGCTATACCACAATGGCAGGGCAACATGCATGCTAAATCCATCTCTTCCATTTCTCTGCAAACTACAATGTCCTCAACACATGCAACAGAAGAATTTTAGGGCTACTTTTCTTAGTGTCTTTCTTGTTTATTCTTTTATGTAATTTAACTTGTCCAAAGTTAAAACATTATCGTTAAACTTGGATGATTATATGTGTGTGTATTTATATATATATGTGCACATGTTGTTGGAGACTCGCTTAAATCAGTAATCAACTCAATGTTGGCAAAAAAAAAAAAAAAATTAGTGTTTTGCTATGTATTATTAAAAAGTTTTGACACTCCATGTCTAGACATGGACATTCCAAAGAACAAAAAAAAAAAAAAAAAAAAGGGTGTCTCGAGTCTTGAAGGTTTAGACATGGACACATATACTCGTTTTGGGAAAGAGGGTACATGAACATGTCGAAACTAGACGAAAGGCATGGGTTAAACATATGGGTGGGTTTGTTCTTGTGGTGCAGAACATGCGTAGATGTTATTCATGCGTACGAAAATTTGTTGTACCAAAAAAAAAAAAAAAATTCATTTACTTATCATGCTTGATTATGATCTTGTGGCCTACACACTACCACTTTCATGGAATGGGTGTAGGTATAAATGCACTCAAGTTTTATTTTATTTTTGTCATAATTATATCAACTCAAAGAGATAAATTTTTCTTAATCTATATATAATTTCATACATAAAGGTGAATTCAATATATATTTTATTTAATAGAATTTAAACTTCTCACTATTTAAACTGGTATATATTTATCTTTTTTAATTGTATGTTATATAATACTAATTTCATAAGTCTTTGGTTAGGATAGGATAAAGGGAAAAATTACTCAGTTTAGGATAGAAGCTTCATATTTGAAATTAAAGAACAAATTAAAATTGGGATGCATATCCAAAAAAAAAGGTGAAATGATAAGGACCACTAAGCATTTTTTTTATGTTTGAACATGTAAGGAAAATACATTAATTCAAAGCTAAAAGAAGTTCATAGATTATGAATCATTTGTTTCTCCAACTTTGACATTAAATAATTTAGGAGCTTATATTCGACGGATGGGAATGGTTGAAGGCTTTATTTTGAAGTTAAAGTATAGTTGGTTGATGATTTAGACTCGGCGATAGGGGAGGGGTCTCAAGTGCACCAATTGGCTTAATTTGCTACTAATTAAGACCAAACTCAGTCAATTTATGACCTAAACAAAAGGATCGGAAGTTGAAACTTTTGACCCCTTTTTTTTGGGGTTAACTCTTTAAATAGAAAATTAAAACCAAATGAGGAGGACCCAAAATTTCATGGGTAGGCAAAGAAAAAAGAGGAGAATTGAAGTCAAGTGAATGGGTCCAATGTAAACCTTTTTCTTCATGTGTTGGTCCTAATCTAAGCTACATTATTATGGTCCATAAAGCTTATTTTCAGACTTTATACTATAATTCCTAACTCACAAAATCAAGTAAACAAAAACTGCAAAAGAGAATCCATTTATCATATATTCATATGTCACAATGATGATGGTTAGGGGAAGAATTAGATGAAAGTGAAATTCATTCCTAATAAATCATGACACCTTAACTCTTCAATTTCTTTTGGCCACCTTATTTTATTAAATTATTTTTTATATTATGTAGATCATAGCCAACATTTTTTCTTGAAAATGTTTTTTTTTCCTTTTTCCAACCCTACACCAAAAAAAAAAAGCATAGGTGTATAAAAAAAGAACAAGATGAAATGAATAATGCAATGAAGAGTACATTGTTTTATCTCAAACTTTGTTCAAAATCAGAATGTTCAATCACATATATATTATTTCTTTCTTTCTTTCTTTTTTCAATTTATATATAGGTGCATTTGCTCAATCCTTTCTTTTTAATACAAGCCATGTGTCCGAGTCACCTCATGAAGCCGTCAAGCATTTCATGACAAAGATACTTTAACTAATTAATATAATGTAATCTTTCTTTCACTGTATTTAGAACCCAAATACAAATGATTTATACATTAAAAATACATATAATATACGGAGCCAATTTTTTATACGATATTTGAGTAAGGGCAACAAGGATGTTTATGAGTATATTTTATTCTTGATAAATTGTTTTCTTTTATCATATGATTCGCTTCACGCATCACTGTTTTTTTAAGAAATGATTCTTGAATTCAAGAAATTCATAAAATATATATAATAAAGATGCAAGAAAGCTTTATTGTGCCAAATGACTTGTTCAATTATTATATCCAAAAATCCTTTAATCTAAAACTAAATATAGTATTAAGAATTGAAAAAGTAGATGACAATAATGTTTTTCTTTTCGAGGCAAAGAATGTATTGTATATATACGAAGTGATAAAATTCTTAACTTTATTCTAATTCTTGATTATTAGCATCCATCCATTATTATAAGATGGAATGGTCCCAAATTTGGGTATAATGTTGTTTGATGAAGAAACTTTAGAAATTCGGCATATGGCTGTCGTTAACACTCCCCAAGTCATTGAATTGGACAACTCAACTATAAATATTTTGAAGTCAATTAATTAGTTGCTTCTTGATGAAAGGTAGATTCCAGCCTCAAATATACTCCATAAACTAAGGTCTTTTTTATGAATATACTTTGATGTATATCTATAATTGGGTTTTTAAATGGAGATAAAGTTCTCATATATATAATCATGGAGTAGCAATTCTACAACTTGAAGTTGGATAGTGAGCTTTTTGTTCTATTATTTAAGTATTAGTTAGTATAGGTTCTAGTTACTAAATTCCCTTTTGTGTGTGTATATATATAATTGTGTTGTGAAATAATAATTGAATTGCTTATTTTGTTATAGAACTAAACTTGAATTTAGTAGTATTTAATTAGAAGAAAAATATTTTATAGTAGAATGATATTAAGAGAATTTAGAGAGAGTTTTGAGAGAATTTGGTGAACAATAATATTAAAAGAATTTGGAGAGTAATCTATCCTTTTTCTTCTTCTTCACCTTCTCATTAAGGAATTTCAATCTCTTTATACAGAGATTTTCTTTTCACTATTTGAGAACTATTCTCTCACAAACAATATATTATTCATTCACAAGCAATATATTGTTCATTCACATTCATAATACTCCCCTTTAAATAACAATATTTTGCAACTGCCTCGTTAAAACCTTACTAAATAAAACCCAGTGGGAAAAACTTTAGCTTAAGGAAAAAGAGTACAGTGCATGATTTTCTCCCCCTCAAGTTGATATGTATAATCTTCCTTCACATAGTATGCAGATGTCGTATTCCAATATCGTGAACGTGTTTTCTAAAGATTGTAGTTGGAAGCGCCTTTATGAAAAGGTCAGCTGAATTCTTGTTAGACTGAATATACTTGATATTTATATGATTGTCTTTTATTAGCTCTTGAGTATATGAAAAGAATCTTGGAGGTATATGTTTGGTTCTATCACTTTTGATATATCCTTCCCTTAATTATGCAATGCATGTTGCATTATCTTCATATAAAATTATTGGACTTTTGTTGACTGAAAAACCACAAGATTCTTCAATATGATGTGTCATTGATCTAAGCCACACACGCTCTCTACTTACTTCATGTAGTGCAATAATTTCAGAATGTTTTAAGGAAATAGTGACAAGCGTTTATTTATGAGAACGCCAAGAAATTGCAGTTTCATTATTTATGAACATATAGCCTATTTGAGATTTCGCTTTATGAGGATCAGATAAATGCCCTGCATCTGCATAACCAATCAATTCTTGTTTTGAATCGTTAGAATAAAATAAACCCAAATCAACATTTCCTAGAAGGTATCAAAGTATATGTTTGACCCCTTTCCAATGTCTTTTTGTTGGAGCTGAAGTGAACCTTGCTAATAAATTGACTGCAAAAGAAATGTCAGGTCTAGTACAATTAGCAAGATACATTAGAGCTCTAATGGCACTGAGATATGGAAATTCAGGACCAAGAATTTCTTCATTTTCTTCATAGGGTCGAAATGGATCAATCTCAATATTGAGTGATCTAACGACCATTGGAGTACCTAAAGGATTTGCTTTATCCATATTAAAGTGTTTCAAGATCTTTTCTGTGTAATTTGATTGATGCACAAATATCCCATTGTGCATTTGCTCAATTTGTAAACCAAGGCAATACTTGATTTTTCCAAGATCTTTCATTTCAAATTCTTCCTTTAAGTATACTGTTGTTTCATGGATCTCATTTTTTTGTTCCAATGATATTTAAATCATCAACATATACAACTATAATCACAAATCCGGATATTGTTTTCTTAATAAAAATGCATGGGCAGATAATATTACTCACATATCCTTTATTAATCAAATAATCGCTTAAACGATTATACCACATGCGCCCAGACTGTTTTAACCCATATAAAGATCTCTGGAGCTTGATCGAATATATTTCTTTAGGTTTTGTACTTAATGCTTCAGGCATTTTAAATCCTTTAGGGATTTTCATATAAATGTCACTATCAAGTGATCCGTACAAATAAGCAGTCACAACATCCATAAGACGCATTTCTTAGAAATTACTAGCCTAATTAGATACCTGAACGTAATTTCATCCATAACAGGAGAATATGTTTCATCATAATCAATTCCTGGCCTTTGTAAAAAACCTTGAGCTATAAGTCTAGCTTTGTACCTTATTATTTCATTTTTCTCATTTCTCTTTCGTACAAAGACCCACTTGTATCCTACAGGTTTCATAGTTTTAGGCATAGGAATAATTAGCCCAAAAACATTTCGCTTGTTTAATGAGTCCAATTCAACCTGCATAGCATCTTTCCATTTTATCCAATCATGCCTATTTTGACATTTCATGACTGATTTTGGTTCAGAATCATCTTTGTCATTTATGATTTCACATGCAACAGTATATGAAAATGTTTCATGACTTTCTTTATTTTCTATTTCTTCAGGGATATTTTTCTCGCTATCAATATGATTATCTACTCCCTTTCTCTTTCGAGGATTTTTATCCTTAGAACCAATTGGTCTTCCACGCTACTGGCGTGTTTTAGACTCATGAGTGTCTTTATTCTCAAGTTTTATTTCTGAAATTTCAATACGAGCAGGAGCATTGGCTACTAGTATATATGATTTAGTCACTCTTTTTGTATCAGTAAATGCATCTGGCAATTGATTTGCAATTGCTTGTAAGTGCACAATCTTTTGCACTTCTAATTCACATTGTTTTGTATGAGGATCTAGATGCAATAAGGTTGGTTCATTTCATAAAATATCTCTTTTCTTTCTCCCTTTTTCCTAATGTTGGAAAAACAACCTCATTAAATTGGCAATCAGCAAAACGTGCTATAAAAATATCACCAGTTAAAGGTTCAAGATATCTAATAATCGAGGGTGTTTCAAACCCAACATAAATTCCCAATCTTCGTTGAGGACCCATTTTTGTGCACTGAGGTGGCGCAATGGGTGCATATACTGCACAACCAAAAATTCTGAGATGGGAAATATTTGGCTCTTGACCAAATGCCAATTATAATGGGGAGTATTTATGATATGCACTAGGTCTTATGCAAATTAATGAAGCAGCATGTAGGATTGCATGACCCCAAACTGAAATGGGAAGCTTTATTCTCATTATAAATGGTCTAGCAATAAGCTGAAGGCGTTTAATCAATGATTCAGCTAAACCATTTTGAGTATGTACATGGGCAGTAGGATGCTCAACAATGATCCCAATAGACATACAATAATCATTGAATGCTTGAGATGTAAATTCACCAGCATTATCAAGTCTTACCTTTTTGATTGTTTAATCAGGAAATTGTACTCGTAATTTAATAATTTCAGCAAGCAACCTTGCAAATGCAACATTACGAGTTGACAATAAACAAACATGTGACCATCTACTAGATGCGTCAATTAATACCATAAAATATTTAAATGATCCACATGGTGGGTGAATTGGCCCACATATATCACCTTGAATTCTTTCAAAAAACATACATGATTCATTCATGAAACCGTAAAGCTCTCCATTCATCAGTGACTACTGGTACTATTACATCTCTTTGATGATCATATCTGTCTTTTAGATCCTTCCAAAGAATACTTGGATCTTTGACAGTCAAATATTCACATTTTAATCCTTCATCAAGATGACGACGGAGAAAAATTACATACTTGGTCTTATCTTGCAATGAGGTGTTATTATTTTCTTTTATGGTATCAATTAACCCCATTGATTGAAGATGCATTTCTACATCTAGAATCCAAGACATATAATTTTTTCCCGTAATGTCAAGAGCAACGAACTCAAACTTTGCTAGATTTGTCATTATGATAACTAATAAAAAAAAATATAACTAAATTAGAATTCATAAATTTGATGACTACTAAAAAAAATCAAACATAATCAGAATTTACTAATTAATTATATCATGAATGAATATTGCAAGAAATAATAGCGGTACAAAAAATGATACAATAATACTTAAATTTATATCAAATAGAAAATCATCTTCCATATGAATTATTCCTAAAACTATTATAATAGTCATGATCAAAACACAAATATAAATATACCAAATCATGTTTACAATTTAGAGTAAAGAGAGAAAGAGAAAATGTATGAATTTGTGTGAATAATTAAAATTTATAGCTTATCTATTTATAATGAAAAATATAGCCGTTTGTTACCGTTGGTAATATATAGCTGTTAGAATTTTTTTTAATATAATATATTGAGAAATAAATTATATAAAATAAAATCAATAAATAATGTTGATATGATTATTTATAGCAAGTGAGTTAACATAACGATATGTATAAATATGAGGTAAAATCATTCATTAATATAAAATATGGTACAGCCTTCCATTAATATAAATAATAAAAAAATAAATGTGCATAAATATAAATTGGTAGGAGGCATAGCCATCTATAAGGTTAGAACCATTTCTAGCAATATTTGCATCAATTGTGTAGTTAGTAAAACAAAATAAAAATAAAAATTAATATAAAGTTAGATTGAAGAAATAAATATAAATATGAATATATATAAATTAGTAGGAGGCATAGCCATCCATGATAATATATAATCAAATAATATATTCATAAATATTAAATATTAAGAAATATGTACCTTATTATTTTGATCGAAAGCTTTTCGTGCTGATAACGTGTTGTGAAATAAGAATTGAATTGCTTATTTTGTTATAGAACTAAACTTGAATTTAGTAGTATTTAATTAGAAGAAAAATATTTTATAGTAGAATGATATTAAGAGAATTTAGAAAGAGTTTTGAGAGAATTTTGTGAACAATAATATTGAAAGAATTTGGAGAGTAATCTATCATTTTTCTTATTCTTCACTTTCTCATTAATGAATTTCAATCTCTTTATATAGAAATTTTCTTTTTACTATTTGAGAACTATTCTCTTACAAGCAATATATTGTTCATTTACAAGTAATATATTATTCATTCACAAGCAATATATTATTTATTCATATTAATAATAAATTGATATATATTGTTCTTTATATTCTTTAATATTATCAAATGCTTGTATTTTATTAAGTTGTTAGGCAATCTAGCCATTATTGGGATACATTAGGAAAAGGAATTTTTTTCCCTTGTTTCTGCTTGTATAAAATGGTATTGCAACCATCTAATTTGAAATCTAGTAACTATCCTAACATATATATAGTTTGAATCTTATCGATATCAATTTATAAAAAAAAAAATAATTTATATCGTGCAGTGCATTATGAATATTTTTGTCACCTCCCTTTAAAATATCTTTTTTATCCCTCTTATTTTCATGGATTATCAAGAAACTATATATATATTTTTGCTTTGCTTCACCCTTCTTTGTAAATTAATTTTCATTATATTTTAAAAAAAAACTACTCCTGCTGCATAACATTCGTAGATCATTTGACCCATATCCCTGCTGAGTCAGAGAGTTCATAAGGAAATAAATCCCATCCGTTATCATTGTAACCATAGGACATAGGTAGCTAAACAATTCTTTCATTTTATTGGAACATTAACTCCCAATAGAAAGTACATATTGAAAAAATCACGAGTGCAGAAATATATAACTACCATATTTAGTCTGATAGATTTTTTTTTTTTTTTTTTTTAAACAAATGGTTAAATCTCTTGGCTTAAAACGAAAAAATTCTTTCTTTTTGCTCTTCATGCACATAACATTCAAGGAAGAAATGCCATTTAGGGCTGGACCAGAAGCCTATGGCTAAGGAAAAGCTCTACTTAAGTTTCAGTCTCATGAGCCCACTTCACTTGTAGAACAACCATACAGCACTACCCAGGAGAATGATAGAAGAGCCCAATTTAACTAATTATACAAGTCAAAAACTGAGGCTTAGAATTTGGCTTTTCTTCCCAGAAGGCTCATCATATTAGGATTGAAAACCAGAGGGAGAACCCACAGCTCAAGGTTTTTTACGGGTCAATTTTCAAAAGCAGATATTATTACTATTATTTTTTAAAAATTAAGAAAAAGAAAAACACTTTTATACCATAAAAGGGTAAAAAAAAAAAAAAAAGTATTGATGTTACATCTAAAATTCACCTGTAAATAAAGAAAAAAGTTACCTTAATTAAATACATAGAGGTGAATATTTAAAAAATTCTCACTTAAATATAAAAATTGTACCTAAGTTTCAAGTATAAAATTGCAAGTTGCAAGCAATGAAATAAAAGGTTCATGATGATGGCCAATAGTGGAGAGAACCGTTGATAATGGATGCCAAAAGAACTCACCCAATCATTGCTACCAAGTCAACAACCATACATTAACCTCTAAAATAGAAAAATAAACTTTTAGGATATTTAAATAATTTCAACTACATAATTACTTTTTTGATAGCAATTATATAGTTGAAATTATTGTAATTGTTTTTATTTAATCTATCCACTGTTTTAAATTGTCCATTTTTTATAAATACTTAATTATTATTTTTTAAAAAATAATAATACATTTTATAAGTCATGATAAATAACAGTATAAAAGTATTAATATTTTTATTTTCATAATTTTTTTATCTATAAAGATAAGAAAATAAAAAAATTAAAATTATTATAGAACTGTTCATATTGCGACTCACAATATAAATTTTTATTCAATTTTTAATTATTTTTTACTTATTTTAAAAGGATAATTAATCGTAAAAATATTCCAATTTCTATACAAAATTTTTAATGAATGTTAGTATGTTACAAACTTTATTACTGAAATATTTTTAAACAGAAAATAGTTAAAATGTCATTAACATTTAAATCATTCTGTTTTAGGAAAAAAACTCCAATAATTAGCCACTTTTTATTTTTCATTAAAGTCCAATTACAGCTAAAACTGGTAAACATCAATATCCAAAATTCTCATGAGGGTATTTTTGTCATTTTATTATAAATCCAGCTGCAACGGTGAGGTTGGAAAGTCGCGTACGCCATAAGTATTTCTACCTGACTTGTTCTTCATCGGGACAAAGTGCATATGTGCCCCTAATGTCTGTATTTAAGAGCATTTTTATCCTTAAAGAAATTATTAGCACATTTAGATACAAAAATTAGAAAAATAAAGCTTTTAAACCCCTCACTTGTTAGATGTCTGATTATTTGTTTACTTCTTAATTTTCTAATATTTCAAATATCAATTAAAACTCAAAGAATTTCATATCCCTTTCACTATTATCCTTGTGTTACCTACACACACCACCATGATAATATCAAATTATCAAATCCAAATAAAAAATACTTAAAGTGATGATAATTATAAATTCTGTATACCACAACCCTCAAGAACACCCCATTTAGCAACCCAATATCTTTTTTTTTTCTTTTTGAATTTGCGAAGTGAAGGTAATAATCAATCCCTTTACCTATAAATTATATCACTTAACCGTTCAACCTATTATTAATTTTTCAATCAATTTTGGTCAATTATAACCATGTCCATTTTGTCAATTATTTAGAGTTTTGTATGGTGAAATCAATCAATTTTCTTCATTAGGTACAACAATTTCATTTTGCACTTAAATATGTTAATAAACAATCTAGGGTTTAACTATTTTTACGAATCTTCCATCATCTTGAAAACACTTAGTTCTTAATAATTAGTTAAAAAGTATTCATGGTTCGTGTATTTTGATCTATAATTTCTATCTATTTTTTCTTTTTTCTTTTGATATTAAGTAATTATTTTGTTGGATTGTTGTATTTCAAATATAGTTGGTTTTTTATTAGCATATATTTGTATATTTGATTACTAAATTTGAAGTATTTTTATTAAAAATACTTACTAAATAAGGCAAATAATTATTTAAAAAATAGTTTCATTTTGAAGGAAAATTATGAAGAAATAGAAAATTAAATCCATAACTTTTACTAATATTTTAGCTTCATAATAGAATGATCAATCATTCCTTCTAACGGATAGGCAAATAATGTTGAGGATGAACTATTAATAAATTTATTTATTTTATATTGATTATTATAGTGGTATTGATATTAGTGGTAGTGGGAGTTGACATTAGGTTGTGTGAACGTTGAGCAAAATTGATATGGAGTTGGTAATTTAATGATAAAATAAATGTTGCGGATGTGAGTGGAATGGAGGGTAGGAATGAAAGGATACGAAGTTTGATTTTCTAATTGATATTTTTATATCAGAATTTACAATTTAGAAAAATTTATTTCTCAAATTTTTCTTTAAACATGATAATTTTTTTTAGAAATAAATATGTCTATCCTTACAAATATAGGACAAAAACATATCTTATGGTAAAATTAAAATATTAATTTCAAATATTATCTTTCAAGAATAAAAAAGAAAAAAATATTTTATATTCACAACACTAAAATATAATAATTAACATTAATAATCGTTGAATTAGCTAATAAAAATTATTTTAATTTAAATAATATGATAGATCCTAACTTTAGTATATATAGTTGAATTAAATTGATTATTAGGATATTTTTATTATTTTTATGATTTTATTTAAATTTAATTGATTATTTTTTAAGCAATAGATTAAACTGATTACTGAGATAGTTTGGAAAAAATAATTAATTAATAATAAGATATTTATGTTGATCATTAATTATTTTATTAGTACATAATTTTAAGTGGAATTTTATTACATAAAATTGGAAAAAGAAAAAACGACAGAATATATAAAAAGAAAGCAAAAAAACCGAAACGAAACAGCGAAAAGTGCATTTAAAAGCAGAGTTTTTTGGTTTTAGAGTTTTTTTTTTTTTTTGGGTTTTTGTTTTTGCTAAATATCGCAAAACAAAATTCTGTGTGTTTCAACTGGGTTTCCTCCTCCTTTTTGGTTTCAGGTACCAACCCCACCTCCGTTTGCTCTCTGGCCTCTCTGTACATACGTATTTATTATCATTGTATTTTGTATATTTTTCACCTTTGTATTCTCACAATTGATTTCTTCAAAATTTGCAACTTTCTTTTTTAACTATTTTTGAAAAAGATTGATTGTTTTTTTTTTGGGCTTTGGTTCTTGCAATAATCAAGATTTTTTGTTTAATTAATTAATCAATCAATCAATTCTCTGGTTGTTTTTTAAAGATAATTTTTCTTGGTGGGCATTTTTCCTTTTTGAAAAAAGATTGAATTTCTCTTTTTTCTTGGGGGTTAATGGGAGCGTTTTTAATAAGACAACTTCCAGTATCTTGAATTTTGTGATCTGGGTGTTGCTTGTTTTTTATTATTATTTGGATTTTTTTTCTCTGTTAATTCAGATCGGTTACGAGAATGAATTGGTAAAAATAAGGCCAATTTCCTTTGCAGGATTCTTTTTCTGTATTAATCTTGTTACCCAATTTGAGTATAACCTAAGAAAGAAACAAAGCATAAACGAATTCAAGAATCTGGGGGATTTTGTTTATTATTATGAGATTTGATTTGATTTAGCTGTGTGAATTAAAGGAAGATTCTTGATAATGGTATTTATTGGGTTATTAAAACTAGTGGCTTAATATCTGGGTTCTTGGACTTGTCTTTGTGTGTACGTGCTCGCAAGATAGATGGGGAGGGCAGGGAAGGTTAATTCTAAGAGAAACTCTAAGAATAGGGTTAGGTCTGAGGACAAGGGTTCTGATGATTCGGATGAGGATTATGTAGTTGAAGTTGAGGAAAATTTATCTGATGCTGATTCTGAGGATTTGGGGAATTCTTTTGATGAGTATGCATCAGAAGAGAGTTTTGGCAGTTATGTTGAAGAGGAGGAAGAGGATGAGTTTAGAAAGGTTGTTAGATCGAAAAATAATAAGGGTTCTCGAGCAAATGGGAAACTTGGGGGTAAAACTTCGCGGAAGAGAAAAAGGGCGTCTTATGAGGAGGAAGAGGAAGATGAGGATTATGTTGATGAGGATGACGACGACGACGATGATGAGGAATTCAGTCCGGATGTTGATGATGATTTTTGGGAGGACGAGGATGAAGAATTGACAAGAAAAAAGAAGACCGATAACGTGAAATTCGGCAAGAGAAACAGGAGAAACAGGGGCTCTCAGCGAGTTCGAAGGAAGAGGAGGAAATCAAGGGTTCCAAAGGAGCAAGTAGCAAAGAAAGGACGAAAAAACCGTAGGCTTAGGAAGAAAGAGAGATGTGAATTCAATGATGAATATGAAGGTGATTTTATAGATGATAGTGAATTTGTTAGAGAAACAAGCAGTAAAAATTCCGTTGCAAGAAGGAGGAGATATGCTGTGTATTCAGATTCAGAATTGATGTCATCTGGATCTTCTGATTATGATTATACCATCTCGGAGGAAGAGAGAGAACAGGCGAAGGAAGCTGGCCAGTTGTATCGAGGTGTAACAACTAGTTTGAGGAGTTCAACTTCTGTAAAGAAAATCCAAGAGAATGGGGATTTAGGCCAACAAGGAAAGTCTCTGGCCAGAAAAGGTAAGGAGAAGTTAAAGGAAGTAAAATCCGAGCTGGGAAAGCAGGTGTGTGGAATTTGCCTCTCAGAAGAGGATAAAAGAAGATTGAGGGGAAGTCTAGATTGCTGTAGCCACTATTTCTGCTTCACTTGCATCATGGAGTGGTCAAAAGTAGAGTCCCGTTGCCCTTTGTGCAAGCAGAGGTTTAAGACCATAACCAAGAATGGGAGAGCAGCTGTGGGAGTTGAGCCAAGAAATATGGTGATACAAGTTCCTAAGCGAGATCAGGTCTCTTTTATATGTTTGGTCATGCTGCTTTATTTTTAATATTTGTTTTATTTACCTTTGTGACTATTTCCTGTTATCAACTGTTTTGTTGCTTTATATAGGTCTATCAACCATCCGAGGAAGAGATAAGGAGCTTTATCGATCCGTATGAGAATGTAATTTGCACAGAATGCCATGAAGGTGGGGAGGACGGCCTCATGTTACTCTGTGATCTCTGTGACTCACCTGCACATACATTTTGTGTTGGCCTCGGACGGCAAGTGCCTGAAGGCAATTGGTATTGTGAAGTCTGTAGACCTGTTGCTCTTGGATCGACAAGCTCCCAAGCTCAAGATCCTATGCCTGATCAAAGGATAACAAACAACTTTTTTAGTCGACCATCACCTAACGCAATTACTGTAGAGGGCTTAGACACCACTATAGAGCCTTCACCTCGTCTGTTCACTCAAGGACTTGGGAATCTTTCATCTCCCAGATTTTATGCTGGGGATGTTCAGGCAGCTTCTCCAGTATCTGGAGCAGGGACGCCAACTCTGACACAGAGACGTCAACTGCACCGTCATATTCAAAATCTCATTTCTAGCAGAATGCAGCATATGGCTAATAGAGCTGATGGCATTTCAACCACCAATGGGTATATTGATCTTTCAAATCCTCAAAATGATCAGTGTAGGGAAGCCACTGTTCAAAATTCAAGGACACAAGCAACCGGGGCATTGCAAAGTACATTTCTTAATGAGAGATTGGAAGGAAATAACCATCCCTCTTCTTCTGTGCACAACGGGGATCTATTTTCTTGGAGACCAAGCCAAGCGAGAACTCAAGCATTACATGCTCCAACTGTTTCAACAACTGACAGGCCTGTCAATCTGACATTATGGCCTGAACTCTCGGGGGTGAACCCTGTTCATGACCAATTCTATCGGCGAAATAGCGAACAGGGTATGGCATCTGAAGTTAACTTGTCACCTTACAGAGCTAGGGAAGAGAGCCAGTTCTACGTGATGAAGGAACAATTGCAATCAATGGTTAAAAACCACTTGAAAAGCTTGTCTCAAGACATTGAATTAGGTATGCATTGTTAACTTGAATTATTTTGTCAACCATGCTGCTTGAGTTTCCTCTTCATTTTACTTGTAATAAACTGATGAAATAAGTTGTGAGAATTGATATCAACATGTTCCAAATTTGTATTTTTAGACAGCTTTGGAGAGGTTTAATGTCTTCTCTATAGAAGTTTTGTTTGTTTGGATGTGTAGCAGCTACTCTGGCTGAATTCCTGCCATGTACAAAGAATGCTTAATTGTGTTGCATCTGGTGCAGGCCCTGATACTTTCAAGGACATTTTGAGGAGTTCCACACATACCATCTTGGCTGCTTGTGGTCTCGAGCACAAGAGGACTGAAGTTCACCTTGTGCCTCCACCATCAATTTGTACCCATGGTGATAGACTGATTGCTGGACAGACAAGTATATTGAAAGGTTTTTGCTCATCTTGCTTTGATTCTTTTGTAAGGGGTGCAGTGAAGACAATCATGGATACAAGATTGCCACAGTGGTTAAGTTTAGGACTTTAGTTTTTGACACAGAGAGTGTATTTTTTCGCACTCTCTTTTTTGTTAGGAGTTAGACAAAAAACATTTATGCTTAACTTGTTTATAGATATGATTGTCTCTGACATTGAACATTTAAGGGATCTGTTCTTATTTGATTACGATACTCATTGCTAAGACAGAAGTCATAATGTTGTTACTGATTCCCATTCCTTCTTTTCTTTCTATTTATAATATGGATGAATGGTTGAGAAGAATTCAAGTTCTGTATGCGTGGGTACCATAAAAGTTGATGGAATTGTGCAGTGTGCCTATGCATGGCCTCCTTGGCCGTGCATTCAAGTGGGATCTATGAACGTAAGTCTACTTGCGTCTCAGTTGGGTGCAATGGGAGGATACGTTGCACTGGGACTGGAATGTTTGTCCTAATAATGTCACATGCCTTTCTTTAGATGTACTGTATTGATTGTGTAGCTTATTGGACTTTACACCACCACGGGCAAAAGGACACCAGCTTTTCTACATATAATAGACACAAAGTATGCATCTGTCATTCTGCTTGGCTTTTACTACAACTGGCTGAATTCCAAATAACATGATAAATTAAGCCATAAATAGAACTTACAATTGGATAGGGTTTAGAAAGTCACTTAAGCACATCACTTTCTATGCGGGCAATCTGATAGTTTTTTTTTTTTGGTTAAAGTAATGCTATGCCACAAAAGAATGTATGGGAGAATCTTCCTATCTTGTGTGGCCCATTTATCTTTACTTGGCTGCACTTTTCTTTTTGCTTCTATAATGATAACATCCCTCGAGCTGGAGGTCAATATTATGGGCAGAAAAGGATGGAAATAGTATAAAATTCTTCATAATAATTTAAGACTCAGATTAATTTAAGCACTGATTGCAGTTCTGAAAAAATAAAGAATGTTATGCATTTTGAGCTGCTTCTTGAAAGGGATTGAAAGATCATTCTAATGATTTGAGGACCAGCACCTGCTGAGTGTTAAACCTTAAATCAAGCAATTTCTGATCAGACTTAGTTTTGACTGTTGAAGAATTACACCATGTGCAACAGCATTAAATTGGCAAGTAGCTTTTTATTCATATTGGCAACTCGTTGAATAAACGTAAATAAAGAATGAGAAACGATTTTGATAGATATATATCAGGAAAGCAGAGCCATTAGCTTAAGAAAGGAAATATATTTTTTTTTTCGCTTTTCATCAGCAGTAACCTGAAAGCAGGAAGTCTATTCAGGTCTAACAACTGAAGTACACATGCAACATAGCGTACACTCATTCCTACAACCTTATTTAACACTCTGCCTTTAATACACTGGCACTTTGGCATATTCACTACTAACAAACCATAGCTTGCGGGGCTCTGAGCTGTTAATTGGACTTCTATAACTGCAACTCTTAGTTGTAAATTGGACTTCTATAACTGCAACAGCAGCATTGAGTCCACTTCATAAAATGTCATCATCGATTGTAGACAACAACAGCCCTTGAACAAACTCACTCCTCTTGGTCTTCTCTTCCTGATCCTTAATTGACAGCGGAGATGACTTCATTTTTCTGTCAAAAACAAAATACTAAATCATTAGAACCCGGAAAAAATGACGATTATTTATCATCCTAATTTCGACTGCAAGTAGAACAACAGTATGCAATAAACATAGAAATCCAGCCATTCCAGAGAAACACAAAAGTCAAACATTTAATAGTTTTGGATGCGGTAAAACAACCTTAGCACATGGTCCAAAGCTTGTTTACAAGTTTGGAGGGTAAGGAGAAAGGGAAAGGACGGAAAAGAGGGAAGTTAATACAGGTATTTCATTGGCCTTTCCCTATTTACTCAAAGATCCAAGGAAATTGCTAGAGACCATCCTCTTCTTTGGTTACGGTGAGAAAAGGGGAGAGAGAAAGGGTAAAATCTACTATAAGTTACAAAATTATTTACCTAAAGGTATTTATGAAAATTAATATAAAAAACAAGGACGTTAAGAGAAATTACAAACTGTTCTTGTTCCCCCCCAAAGGGGGTTAACAATCAACTCTCGTCTTCAAAACAGTTCCTACACCTCCATTACCCTTGGCTAGTTCAAATCCCCTGGACCCAATATCAGTGCAGCAGCATATCCATCTTGCTCTTAGACTGAATGACTGAGGTAAATCCAAATTATTCACCATTCCACAAAGCAAGACCTGGCTTCCTTTGGATCCTATTTCTCAGAGATTTTCATATTGACTATTAACTTACTGAAATATGACCGTTGTAGTATGACTACCCTACAGCAAATGTCTAATCACACATTTAATTTGATAAAGAAAAAGTCAGCTCATGAACAATAATAAAGCTCTTGTGTATACGTCCAAAATGGTTAAAAGTAGAACAATCAGGCAGTAATTGACATCTAAGAGATCAAATGCTAGGGCTGTATGTTATATGATTCAAGTTATTTCCTTAATGTCCATAAATCTCCTACCAGCCCTCCTTCTCAAATCCAATAAAAGAATCCTTCAAAGTATTGTTTTCATATTCAAAGTGAACCAAAGAATTTGCACTCAATGAAATTTTGTTTAATCAAGTATTTGAACTTTTGCAAGTTAGACAGCACAAAAAGTGCATAGCACTATTATTTGGTCTTCTATTATGAATGAAAATACCATCAGAAATGCCCTTTCTAATGCTTAGGTGAATACTATATAGGGATCAATTAATTGTCCATGATATTGCACTAAATACAATAGCTATTTCAAGATTACTGTATTTATATATGACATTCTAGCACTACTAAGCAATATTCTGTAAACAAGGCGACAAAACAAACAGCATACCGTTCCAAAACATTCTCATTAGAGCTTTTCTTGCTTGAGCTTGTCTCATTTGAAAAAGGTTGATTACTTGCAAAATCATCAGCCATAGGCAAAATGAACGAAGACAACAATGGATCAGGAGCTGCATTGGATGAGGTAACTATACAGGAAGAACCCCCAAAAAGAGATTGTAGATTGCCTTCTCGCAGCTCTTTCCTCAATAAAGTTAACGTTGAATGATGCCCCCCTTTACGTGATTTCCTCTTACGCTGCATGTAAGCACTAGTTAAGGAATTCAAGGCAGGCATGCCACTCTAGGATTATTTTTTAAAACAACAGCATCTTACAAACTATACTTTGCAATCATGACAAGAGCTATTAAAAATCTTTTGACGGTGAAATAACATACGATTATCAGAAAGAGCAAGATAACTTCAAATGATTAGCAAAATTAACTTCTACACACTCATGAGACTTTAAAGAAATTGTTACTAATCAAAGCCAGCATTAAATCTATAGCAGAGGATATCTTGAATATATTTCCATGTTGTAAGGTTATGTGTGCAACCATATCAACCCCCACCCTCAAGGCACAAACTGGACAAACCTGCAATAAGGAGGAACAAAACCCATTAAATAAAAATTTAAATGGTAGGAATCAGACAAAGCCAAATTCTAGCTCAACTCAACCCAAATTCACCACAATCAAAGTTCTGTCTTCTGATTAGCGATGATACTCATATCCATCAGGAAATTGACAAAGCCTAACATACATAAACAGGAGGATCCCTTGTGAAAGAGTAGATATTATAGGCTAGCTGACACCTATTGCAAATGATAGCTGGTAAGTGTGTGCATTTGAGAGCCCTGACGCCAGCACCAACTCCACAAAAACTTCAAGGTCAATTATGTAGGTTTATCCCTTAGAATCTCAGCTTATACAACTAGTGATGACTAAGGCCGGTTCTGTATGCATCTAAATTAATTTGTGCTATACCCATATCACTTTTTTCATTGATATCAGAAGGAAACTTAAAAGATATCTTTTTATACAACCATATAATTTTGAAATCATTGCCAAGAAGTGGTCCAAACCATGCACAAAACCTAAAGAAACACTGCAAGATATATGGAAGAATCAATAGGCCTCTCCTTTTTTTTCTCTCTTTCTTTTTTTTTTTTTTTTAAGGCAGGCTGAATAGAGAATGAAATGCAGAAATAGGGGAAGGAAGGGCTAGTAGCCCTACCGAAGTACCATTTGGAAGTTGAACAGCTAATAATATTGTGGCTACTGTCTACCAAAAGAAGATATAAGAAATACCCCATTATTTGCCTCCACAGGATGCTCATCATCAATATGGCAGCACAAACCAACTATATCAAAATATTCTGAGCAGAATGGGCACGGAAACTCCTCTCTGATATCATCATCTCCATCAATTTCTTCAAACCCCATAAACATGTCTGCACTTGTAAGAATAACTGGAATTAGTCCAAGAAGCCTCAGGTAAGTAGACAAAAACACAACAAATTAAAATTGCATAGCATATGTTTGATACCTAAAGCTCATTGGAAAGTTTTCATCTTTCCTACTTTTTTTCCTATAAACGCATCTTAAAGTCTTTTTTTTTAATTTGAAAACATATCATGTAAACTTCAAAGCCTTAGTAATGTTATTGTTCACTATAAAAGACCAAAACCGAAAAGAAACCAAAAACTAAAAATCTATCTAGTGTTCTGTTGAAGGAAAATTTCAACATTTTGCATAAAGATTCTAAATCCTAGACAAGACGAACAATCATATGCTAATTTTCATTTACAGGAGTGCCTAGCTTGTGTAAGCCTTGAGCCTCAGCTAGAGTTATCTATCTGTTGCTTTTATCATGAGAATGGTAATGTACATTGCTCATTAAAACCTCATGGAAGAAAACTCATTTCTTCAAAGTTCATTTCACAAAAACAAAAAATGCAAGCTTTTTGAGTTTCTACTTTCCAGTAGAAGAATATTATAACGTTAAGTGAATAAGCACAAAAACTTTGCCTTCGCCGTGGAATCATAAATTATAGTTAAAGAAATAATTAACAAAAAAGGAAGCCAAACACAAAATCCGATTTCCTTCCCCATATCCTCAAAATCTGCAACACATCAAAATTCAAAACTAAAGAAAAAATTAAAGAAACAAACTTTAGAATCACAATAACGAAATGACTAATGGGTTTGACATTTCTAAGATCAAAACAACGAAACAGATAAAATTAAACATTTTCAACAGCTTTTGACTCATAAGATTTTCTCAGTAACCAAACAGACAACAACAATAAACAAAAAAAAAAAAAACAATCTTCTTGCTCAAAAAGCTCACCAGATCGAGATTGAAGCACTGATTGATATCGCTTAGAAGCTAAAGAAAGACGAGCACTCCATGAATCAGCATCCATAGCTTTTTTTTGTAAATAATTAATTAAAAGAGAAAAACAAAAAAAATAGCTCCAAAATCCCAAAAAGCGATCTTTTTTGATAAACCAAACAAAATCCCAAAAACAAAATAGTGCCCAGTAAAGGAATTGATCGATTCTTGGAGTTGTGATCTTTTGTTAATAAGAAAATAGGGGAAATTGAAAAGGGTTCAAAGTGTTGCACGGAAATGATGATATTTGACAAGGTAAAGGTAGCTGCTTGCAGGCTTTGAAGGAGTGAGATAATGAAGAGAAGAGAAGAGAAGCTTTAATATATATATATATATATATATATATATATTTTTCTTTTTTTGGTGTCTGTCTTCTCTCTCTTCTTCTTGTGGAATAAGGGGAAAGGAAGTATTATCTGTATTTTGCTGTTGTTTATAGATTTTTTCCTTATTTATTTATTTATTTTATTGTAATTAAATTAACTTCATAGAACCCAACTGGTCACTGCAATAATTTTATTTTCTTATTTTTTATTGAGAGTGTAAATATATATGTATATATTTTTAATACAACCATTTTATGGTTACTTTAATTTTTATAAAATAAAGTATACTTTATTAATAATTATTATTAAATAATAAAATACATTTTTATTCAATAATGATTAATATAAATATAATTATAATTTTTTTAATATATTATATTAGTAATAATAATAATTAAATAAATAAAATAAAATAAAAAGTAATTGTAAAAGGGGATGTGTAGTTAAAATAAAAAAATATAAATTTTGGTGAAAAGGAAAATAATATTTTGAATATAATAGAATTAAAATATTTTACATGTGTATTCAAAATATAAGTGTTTAAAACTAATTACTGAATTATAAAAATTTGATATTTATTAATTTTTAAATTTAGTGATTTTAAAACTCAATATTTTATATATATATATTTAAAAAAATTATATTAAATTTTTTATTCATATCTTAATTTTTTGTGCAATAATTTTTTTATAATAGTTTTTGTTAACCGTACTTCCATTCACATTTGAAATGTAATAGCAACCATAGAGATAATAACCATTGAAAAAAAAAACAGCTTATAAGTGAACACACCACTCTTTTCTCTTTAAGCCCCTTTTTTAAAAAAAAAAAAATTGCAACAATGAATATAATCAATTAGAAATTAATAACTTAGTTTTCTTTGCGAATTGCTTAATTATTTTAATAAAATTTTATTTTTTTTCTTTATGTTTAAATCCTTTTCAGATGTAGAAAATTTCTTAATTCTCTTACTTAATTAGGAAAATTACTGTTTGCTGATTACTATCTTCAATTTAACTTCTTTTTTCTTATAGAATCATTCTAATCATTTTAGACATAGAAAGAACCTACTCATTGAATATCTATGCCTAACACTTGATGAATGAAAGAATTAGCAATAAATATTATAATAATTGACTGACCACTTACTATAATTTTTTTATTTTTTATTTTTTCAATCAAATGTAACATTTACTTCATTTTGAAATTGTAATTTTATTTTAGTTTTTATAGGTTACTTATAATTTTTTAATACACTTTTTAAGAGTATACAATCATGATAAAAGCACATAACATTAATGTTTTAAAAAGAAAATAAATGATTTATTTTTTAAAAGTACATTAAATTTTAATTAATTTAATTTTTAGTAACTAATTAATTAATTTAGATCAAATTTAAGATGAATTCGAAATACGATTACCGGTTGATTTATTTTAAAATTAATATATATATATATAATTAAAAAATATTGGTCCCACATTTAACTTATAACAGTTGGACCAACAAAACAAACAGACACCTTTTAATAATTTTAATTTTTTCGTTAACGAAAGCTCCGTCTTGACTCGCACCTCCAACATTTCCCACTTTCGCCGGAACTCTTCACCTTCGCCGTCTCCACCGCCTCAACTTTCCGATCTCCGATGACGCAACCTGTCAAAACTCTCTGTTCCTGATCATTAATTATGAAATTCGACATATCTCAATTAATTCGGTTCTACAATTAGCTTCTTTTCGCCATTATTTTCATTAGTGAAAGCAAAATTTTTTTGAGTTTTTTTTTTTGGTTATGGCGACGAGAAATAGGACTTTGTTATTTAGGAAATACAGAGATGCGTTAAAGAGCGTCAGAGTTCCGGCGTCCACTCAATCGACGGCGACCTTAACAAGCTCTGGCGGAGGTCCGGTGATCGAGTTGGTGAGCACTTCGCTTCTTCAAAATCGATCTTATGCTCCACTTAGTACTGAGGATCCCGGCAGTTCCAGGTAATACATAGATATTCAACATGTATGTAGTTAAAGCGAAAGTAAAGTCTTGATTTTTTATGCTTTGAGAGATCTGTAATGTAATTATTTGTGGATTTAATGGCTAAGTTTATGATATATATATATATATATATATATATATAATGTTTAATTTTGTGTTATGTGAATCGGTCTTAATATCTTGATGTTTGAATTTGAGGAGGATCTGAAGAATGCGGCTTCAACACGAATAGAATTAGTTTATTAGGTATAGTAGTAGAAGGTGAAGGTGGTTGCTCAGTAGTGAAGATCATTGGATTAGAGTTTGAGTTGTTGCTAGGTCTAGGAGGCAATGTATTGCAGAGTTAATTGGAAAGGACTAGATGATAAGGGTTTTCGTGTGAGAAAGTACTTGCTTCATTGGATTGGAAGTTAGAGTTTGTGGAAACAGCAGTTTATTAGCTTTTTGAAATGAAGATTAATTGTTCTCAGGGACTTAAAAATATGATTGGCTTCTTTTGAAATGTGGGACAAGAGCTTGGGATGTTGTGGTCAGCTGAAATCTTGGTCTTTGTAATGGTGATTGGCTTGATTTCTTTGATATGCTTTACCCTGGCATTGTTGATCATCAAATAATGTCTAGTTGCTACTTTTGTGAAGGGCTGTTGTTCAAATTCTAGCAAGGACTTAGCAGTTTATTGATCCTCTTTGACTAGAATATGAAAAGTTAACACCCAAGGAGCTAGATGTTTATTTGGAGGTTGTGTTAGAATGTGGGGAATACCATTTCAACTTATTGATGGGTACGAGTAAAAACAAAGACTAATCACTGTCCGTAATTTTTGAAGATTTTAGCCTTTTGTTATTGTTTGGTTATTTTGCAGTTTATTGTAATGTATAAACCTATGCTGAAAATTTTCATTGGAGTAATGCATAGCATTGTTTTCTTGCTGCAGTAAAGGTGCACTTACAGTTGGTTTACCGCCAGCTTGGGTGGATGTATCAGAAGAAATAGCTGCAAATCTGCAGCGTGCACGCACAAAAATGACCGAATTAGCCAAAGCCCATGCTAAAGCTTTGATGCCTTCATTTGGAGATGGTAAGGAAGATCAACACATGATTGAGGCTCTAACACATGAGATAACTGATCTTATAAAGAAATCTGAGAGGAAATTACAAAGACTTTCTGCAGCTGGGCCCTCTGAGGATTCAAATGTGAGAAAAAATGTGCAGGTATGTTTCTATGGATGTTGGATTTTAGCCTTGTGTAATTTTGCTGTTTTCCTTTTTCTTTCTGCAACAGCATGGTCAGTTGATTTAATTACTTTATCATGTTAGAAGTGAGAGGATATGCAGGTAGGTAGGTTTAATAGTGACATGTGATTTGATGTTCACTGTCATTTCTTTGTCTCTTTGAGAGGTACTGAAATATGTTCGCCTTTAAGGCTGATTGAGTTTTCCTCAACGTTTTCATTCAACATTCTTTTGCATTGTAATAATTCATAATTATCTCACTTTAGATGCGGGGTTAATTTGGTTATACACATTCACATATTCCTTCCTCCATGAGTAGAGTATCTCTAGCTTCATATCATTGATTTGCACCATTGCATGGGACCTCTGCTTTGTCCCTTTCCTTCTTCTATTGTTTAATGAATTTAGAGATATTATGTTACTTCTTCCTCAAAGCCTTCAGTCATACTTGATGATTGAAACTAATGATTCCTACTGATAATCATTTGTAACCTCTGTAACTTCATATTCTTGCATCTTGGAAGTTCACGTTCATTTGAGCATACAGATGAGCTTGTACATTTCACATGAGGGTTTTCTCTTGTGAACTATGCTTACATTACTATAATTCTCTTGCAGCGCTCTCTTGCCACTGACCTTCAAAATCTTTCCATGGAACTTCGTAAGAAGCAGTCAACATATTTGAAGCGCCTCAGGCAACAAAAAGAGGTTTGGAAAGAATGCAACTTTTCTTCTTAACTATTAAGTGAGCCAAAATTAACTTAATCCAGAGAGCGATAGCAGAGGGGAAACAATATCTTTTAGCAGCTGCAACTCTATTTCAGATCACCTCTGTTCTTTTACTTTTGGTGCCTGGAATTTTTTTGTTGCATGCTTTTGCCCCCGCTTAAAAAAACTGGATTTTCCAGTTCTGGTTCATTTATATTCACATGCAAGAAACTTATCACTCAAAGGTTTAGCTATTGGGCAGTTATTAAGTGTAGAAATTGAGCACTCTCTTAAATTGCTGTTTTGTTCGATCATGCAGGGTCAAGACGGGGTTGATTTGGAGATGAACCTAAATGGCAGTAAATCAAGGATAGATGATGATGGTTTGGACGATATGGTATACTGTTTTAGCACTCTGACTTAGTTGTATTTTTAGACTTATCATTTAGCTTTATAAACATGATTTAAATGATATTATTGGTTTGAATTTGTTTGTGATGCACTCATGGTTAAGCATTTATACTCATTTCTCTCATCCTTGGTTCAATACTTATAGTATTATATGTGAATGATACATTAGGTGTTCAATGACCATCAAATGACCAAGCTGAAAAAGAATGAAGCATTCACAGTGGAAAGGGAAAGAGAGATCCAGCAGGCTAGTGATCATTTCTCTTTTGATTCTTAAAATTGACATTAACTGAAACCATTTGCTTCATTTAATTATTTATGCTTTTTAGGTTGTGGAATCAGTAAATGAACTTGCTCAGGTTATGAAGGACCTGTCAGTACTTGTAATAGATCAGGTTAGAAACTGCACCCCTACCTTCTCATTTTGTGAAAATCTATTATAATGTCACCTGCAAGTAACTGTATTTTTATCCAAGCAGGGTACTATCGTTGATAGGATAGATTACAACATTCAGAATGTTGCAACTACAGTTGAGGAGGGGCTTAAACAGTTGCAGAAGGTGCCTTCCTGGTTCTTATCCTCATTATTGATATTCGTTCATGATACTATGTGTGCATCCCTTGTTGTCTATGGCAGTTTTTTCATTCATCCGATTGCTTCCTGCAGGCTGAGAGAACACAAAAAAAAGGAGGGATGGTGATGTGTGCAACAGTGCTTGTAATCATGTGCTTTGTTATGCTGGTCCTACTAATTCTCAAGGAGATATTCTTGTGATATGTTAGAGTACATAATTTCCAAAAATTCGCCCATTCTTATCAGTGTGCCCTCTCCTGCAACTTTTACACGTCTTCTGCAACAGAGGAACGGTAGAGTTCTCAATTACTCTTTCATACCAGATTCATCGGCTACACTTTCTTTTCAATCAAATTTTTTGCAAGGGGGAACAGGTCTTTACTAGAGAATAATTGCCCCGGAAAATGTATAGAATAGAACCAATACTGAATGTTGTTCTTTTGCCACAGATGTGCGATCGATTCTTTTGATTTTTCTTAGGGAGGTTGGTGGGTTTAGCTTCACCAATGCTTCTTCTTATGAGGAGATGAGGCCTATTTTTGATTGTTTGGACTCTGTATCGATTTTGAATCTAATATGCAAAAATGATATCCATCCAACTATGGTTCCATTAGATCTTGTTTCCAAGTTTTCATCCCATCTTGGAAGAGCTAAATAAATTCCAAGTTATTGTTTCATGACCCCTTGGCAGACTGTAGTTCATTTTCTTAGAAAGCAGGACGGCTTGAGCTGGACTCTCAACAGAGAAGCATGTTCAACTTTTTGAAAACTGTAAACTTGGAATAAATTTGCTTAAATGATACATTTTCTTTTTCTATATCCTCCCAGCCACAACATGCAATACTAGCAACAAATAGAGCTTTTATTTTGCTTAAATAATAATACATTTTCTTTTCCTGTGTCCTCCCAGCCAAAACATGGGATTCACAACACATGGATAACTGTAATTGTAAATCAATGGCTTTTCCGGTTACTTTGAGAAGAATGAGTTCTAAGTTACAATGAGCAGATCTTAAAATGAGTTCTAAGTTACAATGAGCAGATCTTAAACTAGCTTCAATCTTGCACTCTAAACTAGCTCCTGTTCTTCTTCTTCTTCTTTGCATTCCTCACTTCCAAGGCTGTGAAAGAATTTGTGACTAGGCTAGGAAGTGTCAGTTTCATATCGAAAGTCATCATCTGAAAAAGTTTTACCAACAACTTTACATCTGACATGGCTCTATGAGCTGATCCTTCCAACTCAACTTCAGCCATTTCGCGAAGGGATTGCAGCTTTGAAGAAGTCTTCAATCCTATTAATGGATGTCAAACATAAAAAAGTTTCAGTATCAAAAATAAATAAGGGGCATTCAAGGTTCTCAGCATTTGCAACACACGTATATATGGGTCCATGCAGAACCCCAATGACCATAACACACACACATAAATATATGCAGAGACCTTTAGATTGCGTCCATCTGCGTGAAAGAGGAAGTGTGTCCAGAAACAGCCAATTAGATGGAACTTCAAAACCACAACGATCAAATTCAGTAATCAAAAAAGGCACATCAAAACCACGACCATTGTGAGCCACCAATAGTACATAGCCACCGGGTTTTTGACGGCTGCTGATATACTGCAATAAAATAGGTATCAGCTCCTTCATCCTACAATTCCACAAGCAACATTAGCACACCAATCATTTCACCGAGTAAAATAAGAACATCTAGTGGATAAGTGAGAACGAAATTAAACTGATGTGAACTTGATTAAGCTCAGTCAAGCAATTATGCATGTAGCATCAATTATTACATACAAGACAGATGCTGATAATCAAATGTGCCTTACAACAACTAGGAAGAAAACAACTTTGCCCATGTTATACAAAAAAGATAGAAAATACAGATAAACAAATGAATGTATGTGTTGGTTGTCCACAATAAATCAACCATTTAAATAAGTATATTCATATACATATGCATGACATTCAGAGGCGTTGTCATTGAGATACAAAGGGAAGTGGGCAAGAGAGACAATGTGATTTTCAGACATTAAGACACTGTCATAACCCAAAACAATTATCTCTGATCAACTTTGTATTATAGATTGAGCAATTGCTTTAGGTTTATTATCTCTCCAAGAATAGGATTTCAAGGCAGTGTGATTTTATACAAACTAGCCAAAAGTTGTTTAAATTTCAGAATACAAAAAGACACTTTACCCTGTAAAAAAAAAAAAAAAAAAAAAGAAAGAAATCTGGTTTGTTAGAATAACTCCAACAAGATGCGATATAGAAAAACAAAAAAGTGAAGATATGCAATCTAACAAATAAAATGTTATCTTTCAATTCATTGGCCAGTACTTAAAATATCATAAGTTAAACAAGAGTACCTTGGAACATAGGGATTCCAGACCATACGAGTTGTAATACCATGAACTTGTGAGTTACGAACAATGCGTCCAGGATTTACTAGTGTCTGAAAAGTGCTGTTTCTACCGCCCTGGAGATCTTGTAGTGCAATCTCAATTATTTGCTCATATACTCTGCTATATCCAGTAGTCTCAAGATCAAAGACGATAACTGTCACAAGCTTGGCGAGGTCACTGTTCCCAAGAATCTCTTGTCGGATATCAAAGTATTGGATATTTTCGCATTCACTTACTTCAGTTTTATTTATATGCAGTGTAGCACTAGTTGAAACTGTTTCATCCAAAATTTCATGTGTGATACCGGCTGATTGACTTTCATTTTGAGAGATTTTATTTGTTCCTTCAGTTTTTGTACTCACAGGCCTTCTAATCCATCGTCTACTGTATCCCCCTTCAAGACCATAGGCTTTGGAACTAAGCAGCCTAAAGCTAGAATTGTTTCTGCACGTCCTAGGCAAGCTCTGGAAGCTTTCCTTCCAAAAGTTAGCTAATATGTGGAGTCTGCATCTAGGAATTTGCAAAATTGAGAAGCACATGGGAATTATCCTCATCTAACTTGAACTAATCAGAGCACAATTCCAAAACATGTAACTTGCATCACACGAGCAATTTGCTTAGGCCTAAGAGTGCATAGAGAACAGATCAGGGGAATCAGAGAACTATCATTCTGAGCATAACATATATATGCAGGCACATTATGGAGCCAACATACCTAAAATATTTATTTAAATTAATGGATTTAGTATTCTTGGCCCTTAAAAGTAAAGCACGCAATCCAATATATGGATCATTGGTTGTTCTATATGAGATTATGCATGGCTCATGTCCCAAAAGTTCTATGACTCATTGGATTGGAGCCAAACTTAACATCTAACAATCTGCCCTCAACTGAGAACGTCTCATTTACTGAAATTCAATTTTAATTAAGAAAGAATGATAGATTGAAGTAAGTAAATTCAACAAGCAATGATATTTTAGAACACAGAATGAGAGGTCTCATATGAAGATTTCAAAATTGATTTAATTGAGAAGTGAACTTACTGTGACACAAAATAAGAATGATTAAACTTCAAATCAAACTGGGCATTTCCCAATTAAACTTGAAAGCATAAATTAAACCAACCACCCATCACTCAAAATGCAATACAAAAGCACATCAAAAAATAAAAACTTTCCCAAAAAAACCATTAAAGAAAGGCAGAACAAGTTCAAGAGCAAGAAAAGAAAACAACCCAGATAAGCAAATAAATAACTAAAGCATGAACTGGTGATCAAAACAGATAAATTAATTAAGCAAGTAAAAAAAGTAAACATCACCCAACTTAATAACAAATACGAGATAAAGACACAAGACTTAAGAAAGAAAAGCTGAATTCAAATGAGAAAGAAAGACATGCCTTGCCTCAAACATTCCGAGTATAGAAAGAATCACACTTTTTGTATAGAAAGAAGCAAGCAAGGAAGCGGTTGATGTAAAGGAGAAAGTGACGGGGAAGTTAAGTGAATTAAAAGAAAAGAACATGGGGGGTTTTCTTGGATTCAGAAACCACTCCAATCCAACTAACTTTGAATTCTACACTGAAAATACCACCAATCCCATCTCCTCTGCAACTCGCTCGATCCGCTTCTATCGCCACTCCTTTCTTCTTTCTTTTTTTTTTTTCAAAAAAGAAAAATTATTTTATTATATTATCCCTTTTTTTTTTCTTTTCCATTTTAAGTAACGGGGAGTTGAGATTTCTTACAAGTTACAATTACATGCCGAGATGAAAGGTGGATCACGTAATTTAAAATATATAAATATATATATGTTAAATAAGTAAATACTCATTAAAATAATATTT
The DNA here is from genome assembly GCA_947683625.1 of Mallotus nudiflorus. Lineage (NCBI taxonomy): Eukaryota > Viridiplantae > Streptophyta > Magnoliopsida > Malpighiales > Euphorbiaceae > Mallotus > Mallotus nudiflorus. The sequence goes on along the minus strand of CANTUR010000117.1, from coordinate 3,933,159 downwards.
CATTTTTTCTTATTTTATTGTACGAAAATTATGTATTTGCATTAAAATACAATTTTTTCTAATATCAAGTCAAAAAAAAAAAAAAAAAAAGGAAGTATCGCGTTGTATTGTAAGATATTGCCATTGGCATTGCACATGTTGTATTACCCGCTCTACAGTTAATACAAGTGATCCATAAAAATTTGGCTAAATGCTCCTTTTCACTTCTAAATTTTACTATTTTTGTCTACTATACTCAATTTTTAAATTTATATGTTATATATTTTAATTTCTATTTTCTGTTTATATCACCTATAATTTAATATTTTATTTTTTATTAAACACATGCATTATTAGCGTGGATAAGCTATTAAAATTAAACAAATTTAGGCATATTTATCACTGTAGTAGAATGGGTAATATAAACACAAAATAAAAATTAAGATGTGCAATAGGTAATTTTTTAAAAGTTGAGGGGTGCAAAAGACCAAAATAGTAAAGTTTAAAGGTGAAAAGGAATTTTTAGCCTGTTGAAATGTGTCAATATTGATATAATATTTGACACGTTAGTGCATGTTCTGTACACGCGTTCTAATATCCTAAATTATGGGTGATATAGGTACAAAATAAAAGTTCAGATGTGAAATAGATAAATTTGAAAATTGAGGGGTGTAAAAGACCAAAAAAATAAAATTCATAGGTGAAAATGAGTATTTGGCCCATAAAAAAATTATACTTTCTATACTTTCTTCCTCTAAGATGCTTATAAAATAGAAATTCAGATGTGTAATAGGTAAATTTAAAAATTGAGGATACAATAAGGTAGGCGGCGGGATTTAGCACGCACTCAAGTGTTTGGCGACAACGACACTATATGGACTTGAAGCCCACTTGGAAATACGATATAAGTCTTGGGCTTATTCGGAGATGGAGTCACAACCCGAATAAAAATCGGGACACACCGTACAGCAACTGGATTCCACGGAGGTTCCCAGAAGCCGTCATCAGAGATTGGGTTCAGAAACTAGGTATGAACGTTTGAATGTTCACCCAACCTTGCAGTTGGCCTTCATTTATATTTTGTGTTTTATTACCTTTAATTATTTAATTATTTTCTTATTTACATTCAAAATTGCGCTTGCCCCCATCCACTTTTCAAGTTTTACAGCTAAATCCAAGTTTGCACATTAATCCAATTTTATACTTCTTAAGTCCCAACATTTAACAAAAATAAAATAAGTAATAATTTACGACCATACATTCGAATCAAATGGGGAAAGAGATTAGGGATTACAATGCTTTTAGGCAAAATAAAGAATAATATACAGAAAATAAATCATATATATACTAAAAGTAAACTAGTAATAAATCATTTACACAAATGCAATGATCTAAAGGGTTAGCTAATGGAGGCGACTACTTATTGATGAAAATCATCAAGTAATTCCTGCAATAATCATACGGTTAGTTCCTTATTCCAAAACACGAAATCATATATAACAATATTGACTAAGGAATATTCTAAAAAAAGAGGGTTTTCATGTCACAAGCTAAAGAAATCATCAAATAATCAAGAGAATCGCCATCATGCAATGAAATAATTATGTATAAAGGTGGGAAGAGCATGTGAAGTGAACATTATGTGGAATTTCATAAGGGGAGAAGAGCTAGACATCCGATCAACTTATGAAGAGGCGATCACCTCATTGACAAAGGGCGACGCCTCTATGAAGAGGTGTCGCCTGATCAACAAACTAGCTTGACTCTCAAAAAAAACAAACAAACTTCTACCTTAAGCAAGCAGTACATGCACACATGCATCCAACAAGTGCCAAATTACAACTACATGCAATAGTTTAAGAGATCAAATCAATGAAGTAGTATAACAAATGAAATAAACCTAAAATATACCTAAAGTATACTAATAACTTAGTCATATACAAACTAAAAACACAAATGACGAAATTATAAAAAAGTGTATTTGGATGCAAAGTTTTACTAAAGTAATAGACCCTCAGAGATGTGCTTTTAAGTGTGATCTCCACTTGGGTATAAGTCTCATTATGACACAAGTTTTTCCCCTTTCTCTCCTAAGGATTATGAACTTGCTTTTGCTTGGATTCTACCTCTTCCCTCAAGAATGTCTCCTTCTATCTTTTTTCAAAGCCTTTCCCCTCTCCTTTTTCTTATTTTTTCAAATGGGTCTCTTTTTCCTTTCTTTTTTTCTTTCTTCTTTTTTTTTCCTTTTTATCCCCTACCTTGCTTATGCCCCTAGGCTCCCTAACTCATCACGAGCCTCCATAGCCTTTTCCTTCCCCCCAAAATCTTTTCCTCTTGTAAAATCAGGTCTGGGGTGTGAGGCTCACACCACTTGACCACCATGGTTGCAGCTGCAAGTGGTCTGCCATAAAGGCGGTGCCTCTACGATGAGGCGATCACCTCTGCGATAGCTGCCAAAGAGGCGATCACCTCATTGCACTATAAAGGCTCCTTTTTTGCCTAGGCCAAATGGGCCTGGGCCATTTTTGGACAATTAGGCTAAGTTTTGGGCTTTTGAGGCTTTAGGCTTCCAAGTCCATTTCCAATTGGAGATATGGGTTTTATTCTTGTGTCTAAGTTCCACATTCTCACCATTAGACTTGACAACGGGCCGATCAAATTGAGCATCTTTAATTCGTCCCCTAACACAGGCCAACCGAATTGGGTGTCTATAGTTTGCCCCTTGATTTTTAAAAAATCAAATGCATGCAATGACCATTTTCCAAAAAATCACATGCATAACAACAAACAAATACATAACATCAGTAATATACTTGGCTCTCAAGTTTCACTCGAGAAATGAATTCTTCAATTTTGAAAGGTGACTGTGATCCTCAGGTTTTCCTAGCCTGATCAGCCACTCATTAATATTTTATAAGTTATTTGAAAATAATTAACCTTGGGTTTTCCTAGCCCAACTACAATTCCACTGGGGACTTGACCTTCGGATTTTCCTGATCCAATCGTCACCTGGCCAACCCACTAGGGGCATGATTTTTGAGTTTTCTTGGCTCGATTGTCACTACATTAAAACTTGATTCTTGGATTTTCTTGGTTTGATCATCGTTGTACCGACTTTGGTTCTCGAGTTTTCTTGGCTCGATTACTATTGGGGATGTGATTCTCAGATTTTCTTGGTCCGATCATCATTTCTCCAGGGATATGGACTTTTGAATTTTCCTGGTCCGGTTGTTGTTTGCTTCTGACTTCGGGGATACTACCTGAATAGTCACCTTAGTATTTGAGCTTCGGGGGTTCAAACCCGAACAACCATGACATTGAGCTTCGAGGATTCAAACCCAAACAGCCCTGCCCTTAAGCTTTGGGGATTCAAACTCGAACAACCCTGTCCTTGAACTTCGGGGATTTAAACCTAAACAGCCCTTTCCTTGAGCTTCAAGGATTCAAACCTGAACAGCCCTGTCCTTGAGCTTCAGGGATTTAAACCCGAACAGCCCTGTCCTTGAGCTTCAGGGATTCAAACCCAAACAGCCTTGCCTTTGAGCTTCGAGGATTCAAACTCGAACAACCCTTTGTCTTTATTGCAACGCAACACTTGGGTTTTCCTAGCCCACACATTATTCATCTTAAAACGTGAAGCTCGGGTTTTCCTGGCCCGATCTTCCTAAAACTTTGTTTGGACGACCTTCATTTCTGAATTTTGACTTCTAGGCACACAAAAATAATGACCTCTTTTTTTTTTCAAAACCTTAAACTTTCACCTACTATAAAAGATAACTTTTCTCCCCATTTCCATCTTTTCACTTTTTGTCATTTTCTCTTTTCTTTTTGTCCTTTATACTTTCTGTACTTCTCTCTCTTTTCTAAACAATGGAAAATGAGAGGAATCCTCCTATACCTGAGTGGGATCACATCCCACCCTCTGCTAGCGCTTCCTGGAGCCTTGGATTGACAAAGGGAGGCTCAATTCCTCTTTTAACGGATCTAGGGTCCCATATTTGTTCATCTGCATCTGGAGAGGTTAGTACCTGTTTTTCTTTATTTTTCCTACAAATTGCATTGGGTTAGTGATTATTCTTGTATATTTATTGTTCTTAGGGCATGATTAGGTTAGACAACTATGAAATTTTCCGTTTTGATTATCAAAAATCATGAATTAATGTTGTCTGCGCCTTGCAGAGGCGATCACCTCTTTGATGAGACGATCATCTCATCAATGAGGTGATTACCTTTGTGATGAGGCGATTGTTTCATCAACAGGGCAATGCGCGTCAGTTATATGTTTATTTATTCTGAATTTTTCCTGATAATAAAATGCATAAATTTAACTTTCCCCCTTTTCTTTTCTTTTTACAGCACGATGCTCAAACATTTAAGGGTGCTAGAAATTTTCATGGGGCCTGAGTCTTTTATGATGAGCTGACTGATGATCAAAAGGATCAAATCCAGGAGACTAGATTCGAAGACTTTGTACTCTCGTTTCCTTCTGAACAGGGATGCATAGATTATCAACCATTACATGCTCTAATGTAGAGGTGGTTTGAGATGACCCATACCTTCCACCTTCCATTCGGTGAGCTCACCTTAGACCCGGTGTCATTCACCACTATTATAGGGATTGCCTGTATTGGAGACCCCATACTCCTCGACGCAAGCTTACACTAGCTATCTCTGGACAAGGCCACTGTCACAACCCAAACTAGAAGTCATGACCAGCGCTAGGGAACAGGAATTCTTTTGAATTCGGAACCCGTAGTAAGCCTTAGAAAATAAAATCATGCAATAAATAAATAAAAAGTACAATAGAATTAAAATTTTTCAACTCAATATATAAAATAAATACTCCAAATTCTTTCATAAATGAATACATATTCATACAGTGTTCAAATACAATTCCCAGAGTATTTAATATAAAAAAAATAATACTTTTTTGATACAATAACACTACTACTGGAGTTTCTAGAATACAAATCAAAGTTCAGAATATACATTTACATAAAATAGTCAAGACAGAATAACACCGGTGAGGAACTCTACTACTAAGGTCTGACGATATAGGATCTCCTGAAAAAAAAATTAAGGAGGGTCAAACCTCATTGAGTGAATTATTATACTATATATACATGCAATCTAAATCATATCCAATCATGCATTCATATATATATATATATATATATATATATATATATATATATATATATATATATATATATATATATATATATATATATATATATATATATATATATATATATATATATATATATATATTCACATATTTCACACATATGCCAACTCTACTTTTATAAATATACTAGATGCAAAAAATATTTATTTTAATTCATGAAGGATCAATTAGAACCCTAATAATCGCAACCTCAATAAACCATATCATCACTCTAACCATACAAGCTCACTTAATTCCAAATAGAACACTTATTCCAATTTAGACAGTAGACTGGCCCCGAGACACTAAGTCAACCAAGTTTTCGCAGTATGACTATCAGTGTAATTGGGCCCCGAGACACTTGTTCAACCGAGCTCCAGCAATCACACTATCTATCACCTCACATCTCAATCAAATCAATAGATCATTTATTCCATTATGGACAATAGATTGGCCCCGAGACACTAAGTCAACCGAGCTTCCGCAGTCTGACTATCAGTGTGATTGGCCCCGAGACACTTGGTCAACTGAGCTCCAGCAATCACACCATCGATCTTAATAAAATCAATTAAATCAATTATAATCACCACAATTGATTCTCACTCAACCCTGATCTATCGCACCAGTACGTACACGGTCCTAGTGCTGCCCACTAAGTAGCACGTTCTATTGATATCCTTCATTTACATTAAATCATTCATAATAGTAAAATAAACCATATATATATCAGAAATATACCTAAAATAAACCAAGTATATTTCGGGTACATATATGTCAAATAAAACATGAAATACACTAAAGATAAACCATTGATATAATTTAAAACAATTTAAGTGTATTTCAATAATATAACGTGCATTTGCTTAAAAAATATATATACCTAAATATACTAAAGATATACCCTAAGTGCACAAATCATTTAACAAAACAATTAAGCATAATTATTCATTAAAAACATGAATATGTACTAAAACATGCATTTATTAAGGAATATATCAAAAATATACTTAAAAATAATTTAAGTATAAATCAATAATATGACATGCATTTATGTAGGAATGTACCTAAAATATACTGAAAATATACCTAAAGTATACTAGTCATTCAACAAAATAATTATGAATAAATATACATTTAAAACATGTATATATACTAAAATGTAGTAAACAGAAACCTAATTATTTAACATGCATATATCAAAATAACATGCATAATTATTTAACATGCATACATTAAAAAAAAATATAAACCCTAGATATACCAAAAAATATTATAATTTAAATCACTTCTTTTAAAAAATATATAATGAAAATGAAAAACCTTAAGTGATGCATCCTATATGCAATGCATATATATAGAGTATAATAACTCACTGGTGTGCGCTCCTTGGGATAGACTCGGCGAGCCTAGTTCGTTAGGCCTCGGTCTCAGCGTAACTAGGAAAAATAAAATAATAATAACCTTCAGAATAAACTTCTAACTCTATACTTCTAGGATTACTATAGACATATTCAATCAAGAATTCAAAATTAAACTCGAACCGGTTGTCACGTTTTACGAGAAACCTAACAAAATTTTGGCAAAGTCTCCTTTGTAAAACGGACATCTCCCTATAAAAATAGGGCCGATCCTGCACATAAAACACACTTCGAATACAAAATTCTCCCAATTCCTCAGTCGGGATCCCAAACTACAATTTTTCTCGACCGAGGTCCACAATTCAGCACAAGATACAATAAAATATACATAAATTCAAAAAATACCAAAAATGCCCTTTACGTATCAAAATATGGCAATTTAAACATTAAAAATATCAAAAATAATTACTTTACCCGTAATTACTAAAAAAAACCCTAATAATAATATAATATAAGTAAAAATTGATATTTCTCAAAAATTACACCAATATTAATGAAAATTCATTTTATAAATCTAAATTACTCAATTAATCCATAAACATACTAAAAGTTACTAAAAACCCATTTATTTACAAAAAAAAATAATATATTATATATAATTTGAAGTAATTTTCAAAAAATAGTATTAATTAGTTAAAAATTAGTAAATAATTTATAAAAAATCATTTTTATACTTAAAATAATTATCAAGACCAATTTAACTTAATATTTAACTAAAATGACTACCAAATTACTAAAATACCCCTAATATATAAAAATTCACATAATATACTAAAAATACTCAAAAATTCAATAAAAATAATATAAATACTCAAAAATTATTTTCTCAACATATTATTCAATAAAATCAACAAATATACTTGATTAACCAATTATTTTTAACAAAATACATATTTAGCCTAAATTTCCAAAAATCACATAAACTAAAAATAATTATAAAAATTACAAAAAAATCACAAAAATTATAAATTAATTACTAAAATTAATATCAACTCATAATAACACCAAATCAACAAATCCTATAATTAAATAAATTAATTTATGAAAATTAAAAAATAATAATAAAATAATCAAAAATTCACAAAAATGAAAATAAATTCCAAAAATTCCACAAAAATTCATGGGAATAGCTTAAGCTAGTAGGATCAACATTTGTGAAGGAGTTTTTCATTAATCAACCAAAATAATCGGAAAAAAATTGAAAAACTAAAAATAGCCGAATTTGAAAACGATCTAGAAACCTCACCAAAATGCATTTTCTGGCCAAAAGGAGCTCGGAATCTTCTTCCTTAAAGCTCCCTGAGTTCAACGCCACCAAAAATGCCCGATTTGGTAGCCGGATGGAGGAGGAACGCCGGAAGATCAACTCTCGGCTTCTTCTGCTACACGAGCTGCTGCCGATGTTGGGAGAGAAGGAGGAGAGCGGCGGAGCAACTGGCAAGAGGTGGAGGTGCAGCTGGATGTTGGTGAGGCACTCCGACAAGCTCGAAATGGCAGTGATAGGCGATGGGCTAAGTGGTTCAGGTTGGTTTCAGGGAAGAGAAAAATATATATGCGTGTGTGTTATTGTTTATGTATGTATATAATATGTTCATAATACTATAGTATATAATTTCTTAAAACTTTATTTAATAATATAATAATATATAGTTTAAATCTACACCACACACACTATATACATATATATATATATATACACACACACATATATAACACACAATAATATATAGTGCACACACATAAAACAATAACCCTAATCATATGTGTGTACATATACATAATAGCACATAAAATAACAATACAAATAATGTAGTTTAGTAAAAATAATAATAATAATGATAATAATGATGATAAAAATAAACAATATCATTTAAATAACAAAATAATACTCGAATTAAAGTCAATTAATAAGATAACATTAGTACTTAAATAGGATTATTAAAATAATTGTCCAAGTAAATAAAATAACGTAAATAAATTATTAAAATAATAGGTTTTAAAATAATTATTTACGTAGAAAATTTTGATTATACATGAAATAATAAATATTTATCATAAGACAATAGGATATTCACATACAACTTTCAAATTTATTAATACTGCATATTCCATTATTTAATAAAATAATTTAAAAAAAATCAGGGTTATTACAGCCACATACATCGAGTGGCTTTTGGGCATGACTCTCGACATGAAGGGGACTCATACCCTTAAGCTAGACTCAATCAGGAGCTTCTATACTCGAGAGCGCATTATGGCTATGATCACTCCTCATGAGGTTGATCAGGTGGTGAGGGCTTTCCTACTCTATTTGTTTGGCACTACCTTCTTTGCTGACACCACTAGCTCGATCGACCTAATGTTCCTACCAGCTATTTGAGATCTTAACCATATATCTACATTCAACTGGGGTAGCTGCACCCTTATGTATCTGTACTGGAGCATGGATGAGGTGGTCTGAGGGGCCAAGAGATTTTGCAGCTTTTGGCATGCTGTTCTGGTAAGTCGTGACCCTACCTTTTCTTAACTTATTCTAGCCTCCTCTTGCTTATACTAGTTAATCAGCTTCTCTCTTCTCTTTTTTTATAGGTTTGGGATTTGGAGCTGGAGCTACTCATAGGTGTGCTACAAATGGGGGATCACCTTCCAGCTATCGGCAGATGGGGTGCCAGTTGTATCTTAAAAAGGCATCTTGCCCGAGTGCATATCCATAGACAACACCTAAACTCCTTGACGCAAGATGCTGTACCTACAAAAGACAACCCCTTTCATTAGCAAATTATGAAAATTTAATTTACCTACTAACATTTTTACTTTTTGCAGATCCAAAACGACTTATAGGGACCTGAGGATAGCTGGACTATTGAGATGACTCGTTCTAGGCCCCTAGCTCGGCAGAGGGTACTCCTCTATGGCCCTGGATATTGAGCTTGGTACCTTGGCGAGCGAGTCTTGAACTAGAGGGGAGGCACTAAAGCGAGACGGGTTCCCAGGTCTCCTCTTGATAGCATGCTTTGGGCGTACGAGCCGGAGGGCGAGGACCTTGCTCAGGCTGTCACAGGCTTACTGGCTGTGGATCATACAGTCCGTGTAAAGAGCTGATACGTGGAGTTCATTCAAGCTCACCTTCTGTTAATGGTCCCTTTCCATATCGCTTCTACCTCTCAGGTATATTCCTGTCACGTCTTCCTTACTTTGAGAACTAGCTGTGTTCTTACATACTTTCCTTTTCTTACCTTTAGGTCGTACCCTCTAGGCCTATTCCCCAGGCCAGATCTCGAGTGTGGGAGAGAGAGCCCTTGAGGCATCGTTTGGACCCAGGCAGGGAGGAGACCTCAACGGCTGCCGAGCAAGCTAGGCCGCCTACCGCTCCTAGTTCTCAATTCATTCTAGGCAGCTTCATCCATGTCCCTGATCCCTTAACTCGATGTTGGGTTCCCCCCAGTGAGTTGTCTCATCAATTTTTTACTCTAGATAAGGACCTAACACCTGCATGCACCCTTGGCGGTGCCACTCATGTAAGTTCACTCCTGACCTGCTTTCACTATTATTCTCAACCCATCTGTTAGTCCTAACATTCATACAATAATACATATTTCTCTAAAGCAAGGCCTATACATGTACCATATGATAAAGGCTTAGAGAGACTACATGCTAGAGGTCACCCAGTAGTAGAGGGTAAGAATCTTTCTATTCCCTATATGTATGCTTGAGTGCATGATTCACTAACCTATGATTTGCCTGAATAGGACTGGGATGAGGCTAATAAGGCTAGGATTGCCACTCTTGAGCATCAGATCGACTTGTTCCAGATTGACAAAGATGAAGACGGGAGTGGTAGTGGTGCTGGAGGAGGAGATGACCCTAAGGTGTCAGATCAGATGCTTGATGTATCAGGGCCAATAAATTATTGTTGCTCTCTTATGACTGATTTATCTAGCTTGGATGATGAACACATACACTTTTCCATTCCCCCCTTTTTTTTGTTTATAGAATTCAACTTTTAACTCAAATAAATTTATTCTTTTACATGCAAATTGATTTTAATGATTACATGTGTGTGCACCTGCCTTACTACACTCTGATTTACACTTGTTAAGATTGCACAGCCTGATGAAGTTTAATAATTGACACTGTTAAAGAGGCGATTGCCTCTTGGTGCTGAGGCAATGCCTCTTCAATGAGACGATTGCCTCATTGTAAGGTGGTGCTACCCCTTTAAAAACCTAAAACCTTAGCCCAGCCTTGTTCTTAAGACACCTTCATCCCTAATCTTCAATTTCTCTCTCTAGGCACCTATGAAAGCTTGCATCATGACTAAAAGGAGTCTCAAACTGCTACAATCGATCTTAAAAAGTTTGGATAATAGGTCTTGGGCTAGGTTAGAGCCATTCCACTCCTCGGTCTTCAAATCACTACATGCTAGGAGGATCAATTTCCCTTTCCTTCATGCCATGGACTAGTTTTGGGACCCCCAAAAGCATGTTTTTTAGTTCAACACAGTGAAAATATGTCCCCTATAAAGGAATTCGAAGCAATTCTCAGTCATCATAAGGATTCCATTTGCCAACTTGTAATTCCTAACCTTGAGAACCCAAACCTTCACTCCATTCAATACCAATTGGCTCGTATGTTCAGCCTTCTACCAAGGTCCTCTTCTCAATGTGTTCTCAGCTTAGAAATTATACTAGAATCCTTCCTCGAGATCACCATGGGTGTGGACAAAGAAGAAACTCATTGGCCCCGCATGATAGCTCTCTACTTGTACGCCTAGTTTCTGCTAGTTTCTTCCTCTGGACACTGTGATATGAAGGTCCTTCCCATTCTTGATTAGGTGGAATCAGGGTTTAATCCCCTCCCTCTTATTGTAGTAGAAACTCTTATTAGACTGGATAAATTCACAAAAACACAATAATTCTCTGGATGTCCCTTTTTGTTGGAGGTAAGCTCTCCTATGTCAATTCTTGACTTTTAACTGTCCTATTATTTGCACTTAACCATTTATTGACTTACAGATGTGGCTTTATGAAAAATTGAGTCTATTTGAACCCCCTCAAGATATCAGGCATTACAAGGCCAAACATTACCGAACAAGGAAGCTACATCTCATTCCGGTAGATGTTCACAACTAGCTATCAATATTTTCTAACACTTTGATTTGCTGGATATGCCCTTGGTAGGGATTTCAGCATGTGACTATCTAGTCCTATACATATTATGTTTCGATTGTCGGTCTTCATTTTGCCACATTTTACAATCTGACCCGCCTCTGTCGTCAATATGGTCACAAATAACTTATCATAAAACTAGTTCATAAGTTCGAACCAGGGGCCCTTTCTCAAAACTTCCTGGACCACTTGGTGGCAACTTGGCCTCGAAGAACCATTAAGAGAAACTTAGAATACAACAAAGATCAGACTACTAATGATCATTACAAAGCATAGGTCTATTTGCAATAGACGAAAAAAGATGAGTTTATTAGAAATAAGAGAATAAGAGAATTACAAGTATTGAGCTTTCGGTGTGACCAACAAAAGAAGAGAAGATAAAATTAACTCATAAAATTAAGCCATCATTTTCCTTTTCTATTAGATGTAGTTTCCCTTTTATTAATTAAACAGCTTATAACAGCCACTTTATGCAATGCTTAACAGTAATTGAAGCAATCTATTTCATTCAATTTAAGTATAATACGTATATACATTTCTTTTTTGATACTTCTCATGTTGTTAGTTGGCTTGCCCTTGTAAGTTTTTCAACTAACCATTTTGCGTTTCTCTCTCTCCTTTTACACGTCCTTAACTTTTGCTTGAACTGCCTCTTTTTGAGGTTTTCAATCTAATAGGACTCTTTTTTTTTTATTTTGTTTTGATCTCTGATTTTTGCCTAGGCAACCTCTTTTTAAGATTTTCTCCCTAGCGAGACTTTTTACAGAAAGTATTTCTTAAGTTTGTCTAGATTGACGGGCTCTTTGAACTCATTTCCATCCATATTAGATAGAATGGCATCACCTTTTGAAAATAACTTCTTTACCAGATACGACCCTTCCCAATTTGGCTTGAATTTCCGTCGAGGGTCAGTCATAATTGACTTTGTAAGCTTTAATACCAAATTCCCTTCTCAGATCTTCCCTGGCTTGATCTTTTTATTGTAGGCCCGAGCTATTCTTTTTTAATACAACTGAGAATGATACATAGTTGTCATCCTCTTTTCATCCAGTAATGTCAACTAAGTTAATCGACTCTCCAGCCACTGATACTCGGGGAGCTTAGACTCTAGCAGGACTGGCAATGACCTTATCTCCATCTCCACTAGTAAAATAGCCTTGCATCCATAAATAAAAAAGTACGGAGTGACCCCTGTCAAGGTTCTGGCAATGGTTCGATACCCCTACAATGCAAATTATAAGTATTCTGTCCAATCCCATTAATTCTCTAACATCTTGGCCAAGATTTTTTTCACATTCTTTTTAGTTGCTTCCACCACCCTATTTGCCTGTGGCCTATATGGAGATGATCGGTGGTGCTCGATCTTGTAGTCTTTTAGCAATATAGTTGTTTCTGCTAGAAATTAAACCCTATTATCTGTAACAATATGGTGCGGCAAACCATATCTACAAATTATATTCTTCTCGATGAACCTTAACATTTGCTTTAAACCCACAGTAGCATAAGATTCAGCCTCAACCCACTTGGAGAAGTAATCGATAGCCACAATAATATACCAATGACCATTAGATGCTTTTGGCCTCAGCTCTCCTATGATGTCAATCCCCCATACATCAAACGTCCAAGGAGAAGTCATTCCCTGAAGTTCCATATATAGTAAGTAGCTAAAGTCACCATAAGCTTGGCAGTTGTGACACTTCTTCACAAATCTTATATAATCTGCTTCCATGGTGAGCCAAAAGTAACCCTAGCGAGCTATTTTCTTTGCCAAGACTATCTTATTCATATGTGGCCCATATACCCCTTCATGAATTGCCTCCATAAGCTTTTGGGATTCATCCTTATCAACACATCTGAGGTGTACCCCAGTCGGCATTCTTTTATACAGCATCCCATTGTGGCTTATGAACTATCAAGATAACATTTGCAAGGATACCCTCTCTTTTCTATTAGTGCCATCTAGAAATCGCCCAGTCTTTAAATATCTTTATAAGTCATAAAACCAAGGCTTTTCAATAGCATCGACTAGTGTCACCCTCACCTCCTTGTAACAAGGGCTTCAAGATTTCATCAAAATTATGGGCCTGGCTTCTAGCTGTTTCCCACTTTCTCACATAGAGGCCAGTGTGGCTAAGGCATCAGCTATCTGGTTTCCTTCTCTTGGAAAATGAACAAACTTACTCTGAGTAAATGAGCATAAGATAGTAGTGTGATATTCCTAGTACAGACGCAATTTGCCCTCATTTATCTCCCACTTTTTAGCAGCTTATTTTATAACTAGCATGGAGTCCCTGTATACAGTAACATTTTCTGCTCCTGTACTGCGTAATGCCTCCAGACTAAAAATGCAGGACTCGTATTCTGCTTGGTTATTGGTTGCCTCAAACTTAAGTCTTTTTGCTATTGGGATCATCTCTCCCTCTGGCATGACCAAAATCACACTTATTCCGGCCTCTTTATTATTGACGGCTCCATTAAAATACATTTCCCAACCTTGTACCTCTATTGCCCCTAGGTGTTCATCAGGAAACTCCAACTTCCATTCTTGGTCATCATCTATAGGACTCTATGCCAAGAAGTCAGCTACCGCTCTTCCTTTCACCATTTCCCTGGCTATATATTCTATGTCAAATTCTGTGAGTAAAATGAGCCATCTGGCCAACTTTCCTGTAAGAGAGAGGATCTGCTGGAGATACATGAGGGGATCATATTTGGAAACTGCTTGTACTTTGTAAGACTGGAAGTAGTATCAGAGTTTTTTTGTTGTCCAAATCACTGTTACGCACATCTTCTCCACAAGACTATAACTAGTTTCGTAAGGCAGAAGCTTCTTACTCAAGTAATACATAATGTGCTCTATCTTCTCTTCACCTTCCTGTGCCAACATTGCCCCTATTGTGTCTTTTTCAATTTCCATATATAGGATTAGAGCTTTACCCAGCCTTAGCGGTTGTAAAATAAGAGGATTCATCAAATAATCCTTGATAGCTTTAAAGGCTTACTGACAACTTTTATCCCATATCACAGGTTGATCTTTCTTTAGGAGCTTAAAGATGGGGTTGTAGATAATTGTCAACTTGGCAATAAATCTACTGATATACTGCAAATGCCCTAGGAACCCTCATACCTCTTTTTCATTCTTTGGCATGGGCATATCCCTAATTGCCTTAATCTTATCCAGATCCACCTCTATTCCTTTCCGGCTGATAATATATCCCAATAGTTTCCCAGATGTAACCCTAAAAACACACTTCTTATGATTCAGTCTGAGATTGTACTTTTTTGCCCTTGCCAGAAACTTATCTAGCACCTCGAAGTGTCCTTCTGTGGTTACAGAATTCACCATCATATCATCCACATACACTTCTACCTCCTTGTGGATCATGTCGTGTAGTAAAGCGATCGCCATCCTCTAATAAGTGGCCCCTGCATTCTTTAATCTAAAAGGCATCACTCGGTAACAATATACCTCCCATTCGGTAGTGAAGGATGTCTTCAACTTGTCCACTATGACCATCATGATCTGATTGTACCTTGAAATCTGTCCATGAAAGAGTACATCATGTTGGAAGCCACGCTATCAATTAGTGTATCGATGTGTGGTAACAGGAAGTCATCTTTAGGGAAAACCTTATTTAGATGTTGATAGGCAACACATACTTTGACCCTCCCATCTTTCTTAGGAACCAGAACTATGTTTGCCAACCATTAGGTGTCCTTTACCACTTTTAAAAACTTTGCCTTCAACTATTTCTTGACTTCTTTTTTGACTAGGAGAGCCCATTTCAGTATTAATCTCCTTTGCTTTTGATTTATTGGTGCTATATGGGGATCCTGTGTTTTGAGATCTCCCTATCGATTCTGGGCATGTCTTCATAACCCCAAGCAAATACTTTATATCTCTTTGTTAAGATTTCTTTCATTTTTTCTCTCTCATCATAAGTTAAACTAGAAGCAAGTAATATATTTTTAGGATTATCATTTGTTCCTAAATTAAATGATTTAGTTTGCATGGAATTAATGTCAAACATATGCCTGAAATGATCATCACAAATAGAATAATCATTAGGGAACACATCACACAAATAAGCAAATTCAGACTTCATTGCATTCACTTTCAAAAAGAAAAGATCATCAGTTTCAAATAGAGAAGTACAAGAAACATCATAGTCATTATAAAAGACATCTAGGATAGAGTTGAGGACGTAGGCTTCAAAATCAAGTTCTTTACTTTGATCATCAATGCCTTTCAACTCCGAGGTAGCTTCATTCACTTTAAGTTCTACTTTAGCAAGCACCAGCTCCTTAGTAGGGGCTTCTTTAACAACAACCCTTTTGGCTCTATTCATAAATTTAATAAAGATTTCAAACCCTGGAATAACTTCCCCAGCCATCAAGAGAGGTTTTAGAGTTCCATTGTAGGGGTACCCAGTGCCTTCCTTTACGAAGATCTCCCACAGAGTTTTCTTTTTAGCCACGGCTTCCTCTTTTTTTTCTTTCAACTGACCTTGGATTTCTATCTTTCCCTCTGTATTGTCGACCACTTTGAACCCTAGCTCATGCTTCAAAACAGGCGTCTTATTTTCTACAAATTCTGAAGGTCCGCTCTGATCTCTTCCCAACCCCATGCCGGGCATAAACCTTATGTTGTGCATCATCTTCAGAACTTTTTTATCCATCTATTCTTATAAATTACATAAACCTCAAAACTGGGGCTTATAGAGATCTCATTGGGGGTTAATTTTAATGTAGCCACAGTGACTTCGGTTTCAGCGGAGATGGTGACAACCCTTCTTTCATGAGGGAACTTAATCTTGGATGGGATGTTGCCCAATGGGTGAAACCATGGCCTTCCCAGCAAGATGGCAAATGACACTCGGATATCAATCATGTGCAAGTCAACCCAAACTTCTATAGGTCCCGTTTTAACCAATGCCCTGAATGTTCCTTCCACAGACCTCTTAGTGTCATCATAGGCTTTAATAACTCCTTCAGAAGGCTTTAAGTTGGCCATTTGTAAGCACCCAATTTCAGGATGCAATTGTGCACAATTGCGACGTAAGCCCCTATGATGAAATTTATTCAAAAATTGAACTTGGATGTTGATTTTCTGGATTTTTTTTAGGATTTTATTGCACATAAGTCATTTTTTCAGGGGTATTTTGGTAATTAAAATTTAAAAAAAATTAAAATTATTTTTTAGGATCGGCATTAGTGTAATGCCAACCGGTATTACACAATGCCGATCGACATTATACAATGTCGGTCGGCATTACACAATACCGATGCGCAATAATTCCATTTTTTGACTTTTTTCGCGTGTTTTTCCTTATTTTTATTAATTTTCTCGGTGTTTTGATTGATTGAAAAATTCAAATTTTTATCTGATACGGTTTTTTTTTTTTTAAAAAAAATAAACGCAGAAGATTTTTTTTTTTGAAATCAAAACAAATGCTATTTGAATAGGTTTGTTCCTCCTTTGGAGGAAGTTCAGTACGCGTAGACTCTACATTTAAAAGCAGAGTTTGCAGGCGTGCGAAGGGGAGGTTTTGTTTGGCTGCAGGTTGGGCCGAAGGATTTTTACAAACGGAAAATAGAAAAAAAGCTTTGATTTTCTCTGTTCTTTAAAAACCCTAATTTTGAAGTTCATTGGAGGAAGACGATACAACGATTTTTTCAGTCTATAATCAAATCAACACTGAGTCAATTTCATCGGTGAAAATCCTAATCTCAGGGGCCGAAAAGGACATATGCACAACATTCATTTTTTCTTTCTTCTGTTCTGTGATTTTTATTCATTTCATTAATTATTTTATTATTTAATTTAACTACTAATTTGATTGTTTTTTTTATTTTATTTTTTCTTAGATTGAGGAGGAGGATGCCGCCTGTGTTTAATTGAACAGAAGATCCATGGAATGCCATGAATGAACTTGTACTGTTTTAATAACAGTTCTTAGGATTTTAATTGTTGTTCTGCATTTTGGTATCCTTTGTAATTTATTTTAATTTCTAGGTATACAATTATTTAATTTTAATTTTGTACGTAGTTTGTAATAACCCCAGTAGTGGGAATAGTGAAAAATTTAAATTTCTGTATTTTAAAATTAATTAGTAATTAGGTTCAATTGGGTAAAAATTAATTAAAATTAATGGTGGCTTTAGTTAAATTAGGGTTTGAATGTAATTAATTTAGGATTTTTTTTAGAAAATCACTGTAATGTTTGTTTGATTTATTTTTTTTTGTTTTACTTATTTTGGGCTTGTTTTTTTATGTTTTTATGTTTTGGGCCCCAAGCCCACGTTTAGGTCTAACCCACTTAATAAATAGGCTTAAAAATGATTTAGGTTTTTTTAAATAATTAAAATCAACTTAGGCCCATTAGGTTAATTAGATTTTAGGCCCGTTTAGTTAATTAAAATTGTTTAGACTTAGCTCAGCCCATTTAATTGCATTTCTTTTAAAATAAATAGATCTAGACCCACATTTCATTTAAAATAAAACCAGATTAAGACTTAGACCCACTAATTTAATTTCTTCTTTAAAATTGAATAGACTTAAGCCCATATCTTAGAAAGACTAAAAAATATATTTAGGCTCATTAATTAATAAAATGTAGGCCCACTTTTATTATATTTTCACTTGTAAATAAAATATAGATTTAGCTAACTTATTTAATAAAATTAACATAGTTTAGACTTAGAGACGACGTGATCTTGAGTGCATTTTTTACTTGTAATTTTATTGACTTGTTGTCTTTTTGGGTAGATGGATGTTAATTAGGGTTTAATAAAATTGCATGTAATTAGAGGATGAAATAATTATTTATAAAATTATTCTAAATGAACACGAGACTAAGAGAAGTTAGTATTCCATACCCAGAATCTCTTGGTTGTGGTGCTAATTTTCTTTTAGAGAATCGAGTACCACCAATTAAATTGTCCCAGTTATTACCCTGGGTGGTGACTCCTCATCTCCACGCCATGTCTTTGTGTCAGTGGTTAGTGTGTTCTCTAAGGCCCTAAGCCTAAACAGTATCGCGGTTGCTAAAATCTTGGATGCACGCTAAACCCCACAGTCTACACCATCGTTAACCCTAACTTTGGCAGAATCTTCAATGGACACACATTGATGGCAGAACCATTGTCGACCATCATGCAGTAAGTCATTTTTCCCTTCACCTCAGCCTTGATGAACAGAGCCTTGTAGTGGTCCCTCCCTTCTAGAGGCAGGTCGTCATTAGAAAATGTTATCATCCCTTGAGTAGTTTCCATCAATGATCCGATCATTTGTTCCTTAGTACAACTAATGGAGATCTTTTTATTTATCCAGTGCCAGAACCAAGGCCTCCCTATGATCCTTGGAATGTATAAGTAACTCCCAGACACTGACAACAGTCCCTTCACTTTGCTTTGCTTCTTTTTCTTTTTCTGAACTTTCTGTCTTTTTAGGCTCGAACTTGGCAATCTTGGGTTCTTCCCTCTTTTCTTCAACCTTCCCCACTGACTGGCCTGATCTACTTCTTTCATTGTCCTACAGGTCAACCTGTCCTTCGCTTTCATCGTCAGAACTCCATATGTCCAAGACGTGCACATGCAACTCCGTGGGTTATTTGTTTGGTTTTGGGTTCTCAGGTTCAATTTTTTAAGGAGTTATGAGCGACATCCACGAAGGATTTTAGGACTTGCTACTCCATTAGACCAGTTTTGATCATCAAAATGGGTGCATTTGGTGGTGGCATATTTCAATAATTGGGCAAGGGGTTGGTTTGTGTGTTTGGTTTTCTAGTTTCTTGGTCAATAATCTTGCCTGAGTCAATCAGGTCTTGGATTTCATGTTTTAATTAGGCACAATTATCAATGTCATGTCTGATTATCTAGTGAAACTTGCAGAAAAGCTTTGGGTTGACACTGAGTAAGGGTTATTGTGAAGGTAAATGCCGCAGCAGGTTTTTCTCAATAAGCTTGTCAAAGACTTTGGATAAAGGGCGTCCTTAATTCAAAAATCTCTAAGGCTGCATAACTACATTAACCTATATGTTATTGCTCGATGATCAGATAGCATTAATATGAACATCATCGCTCGAACCAGCTTCTTCCATGCCCCTAGACCTCCCTTTGAAGAATTTCTTTTCTTGAGCCAGATCTGACTCTTTTTGGACCCCAAACCTATACAATTCTTTGAATTTTCTGATCCCCAAATCTCTCAGCCTTTTAGACAGTGCCGGGGGACACCCCTTTATTACCAGGACTAACTGCTCTAACTCAGCAGACCTATGCCTTATCAAAGACAACTTTCCCCTCCAATGAGTCAGGTAATCAGCAAAGGACTCGTTAAAGTTCTGCTTAGTGTTCTGCAGATCTCTTAAGGACACCTTTAACTGAACATTAAAGCCATATTGCTTCATAAAGGCAGCACATAATTCCTTCCAATCTGATTGGACATGTGGTTCCAAGGTGTAGTACTAGCGGATTGGCTCTCCCTCGAGTGAAATAGGATACTTCTTGATAATCTGGCTCTCAGTTAACTCAGTAGCTTTCATATAAGTCATATACTGCTTTAAATGTAAATGGGGATCCTCGGCACCAGTGTATTTCCTCATATCCGGGAATTTGAATTTATGGGGCAGCGGTTCATCTTCCCTTTCTAGATTCAGATCGGCATAATCTAGGGGGGCGACCATACCCTTCTCCTTCATCATTATCTGCATTTGTTCATTGCCTTGGTCATGCTCTTGGCCCACTTAGTTTGCCCCACATCTTTGGTTGGGTTCACATTTCTTCGATTTGATGGGTTGGCCAGCACCGTCACATAATCTTTTTCCCTTCCCCTAATTGGGATTTCCTCATCAAGATCCATTGGATTGATTGGTGGCACATTGGATTGTTGTGCCGATTGATTCTCCCTAATGAGCTTAGTAATTTCCCCCATCATCTCCCTCGTCATAGATCGGGTTTTTGCTATCACTTCATCTTTTAATTGTGCCTTAAATGCCTCTAGATCGAACCCTCCTGCCATTCCTACTTCTGAATTTCTAACTAAATGACTTGAACTATCCAGACCCACCTTGTTGAGCTCGAAGGATCTGTAGTGTTGCAAAACCATTTGGTAGAACGATGCATAACGTGTATGCATGATTTGCAAGTTCATTTTATTTTAAGAAAACTTAAAAGGCAAACAAACCAAAATATACACGAAACCAAAATGCAAAGCTTAAACGTGCAAACTTCTGCCCTTATTTCTCCTACACACGTATTTAATGGCGATTATCTTGTCCTAGGATTTTTGGCCTAGGTTTTAATTATCAACAGGGGATAACAAAATCGATGTATGCAAGATAACTCTCAAAATAATTCAGACAAGTAATGGATCTTTTAAATAAAGCCCAAGTCCATTTCCTATAAGCCAAAGTACTTAGCACCATAAACTCACTTGTCAAGGCCCACTTGAAATGGGTTATGAATAGGCATAAGAGGCCCTTATTGACTTAGTTTATTTATAATGGGCTTTGGCTGGACACGAGGGCCCATTTTACCTTGGATTGCTTATTGATGGGCTCAGGATTTATTTTAAGGGTCCATTATATGGCATAACACACATGCATGTGGAAAAATTCCTAAGGACAGTTGCTAGGTCATTACATGGGTTTGAGTCTTAGGTAAAAAGGCTTCGGTTCCCATAATGATATACATCCATATATGTCTCCCCACTCAAGGGTCAAACAATGCAGATTAGTATGTGTCGTGAGTGACAATAATCAAATATTCTACCACCATGTTTGAGTGAAACATAGGTAGCGAAGTACTGACTATTGCCGGGTTTATTTGGGACTGAAGTGCTCATTATGTGCAAAATGTGTAGTGAATGCATAAATGTAGGAAGAAATAAGAAAATAATTAAAGATGATAAAATGCAAAACACTGAAATCAATTTCTCTATCCCTAGTGGAGTTGCCACTGTAGGCGGTTGAGTTTAGCGTGCACCCAAGTGTTTAGCGACCACAGCATTGTGTGGACTCGAGGCCCACTTGGAAATACGATATAGATCTTAGGCCTATTCAGAGATGGAGTCGCCACCCGGATAAAAACCAGGACACACTATACAACAACTAGATTCCACGAAGGTTCCCAGAAGCCGTCATTAAAGATCGGGTTCAGAAACTAGGTATGAACGTTTGAATGCTCACCCAACCTTGCGGTTGGCCTCTATTTATGTTTTGTGTTTTATTACCTTTAATTATTTAATTATTTCCTTATTTACATTCAAAATTGTGCTTGCCCCCATCCACTTTTCAAGTTTTACAGCTAAGTCCAAGTTTGCACATTAATCCAATTTCATGCTTTTTAAGTCCCAACATTCAACAAAAATAAAATAAGTAATAATTTATAACCATACATTCGAATCAAATGGGGAAAGGGGTTAGGGATTACAACGCTTTTAGGCAAAATAAAAGAATAATATACAGAAAATAAACCATACATATATCAAAAGTAAACTAGTAATAAACCATTTACATAAATGCAATGATTTAAAGGGTTAGCTAATGGAGACAACTACTTAATGATGAAAATCATCAAGTAATTCCTGCAATAATCATACGATTAGTTCCTTATTCCAAAACACGAAATCATATATAACAATATTGACAAAGGAATATTTTAAAAAAAGAGGGTTTTCATGTCACAAGCCAAAGAAATCATCAAATAATCAAAATAATCGCTATCATGTAATGAAATAATTATGTATAAAGGTGGGAAGAGCATGTGAAGTGAACATTATGTGGAATTTCATAAAGGGAGAAGAGCTAGACAGCCGATCGACCTGTCAATGTGGCGATCACCTCATTGACAAGGGGCGACACCTCTATGAAGAGGCGTCGCCTGATCAACAGACTAGCTTGACTCTCAAAACAAATAAACTTTTACCCTAAGCAAGCAGTACATGCACACATGCATACAACAGGTGCCAAATTACAACTACAGACAATAGTTTAAGAGATCAAATCAATGAAGTAGTATAACAAATGAAATAAACCTAAAATATACCTAAAGTATACTAATAACTTAGTCACATACAAACTAAACACACAAATGATGAAATTATAAAAAAGTGTATTTGGATGCAAAGTTTTACCAAAGTAATAGACTCTCAGAGATGTGCTTTTGAGTGTAATCTCCACTTGGGTATGAGCCTCACTTTGACACGAGTTTTTCCCCTTTCTCTCCTAAGGATTATGAACTTGCTTTTGCTTGAATTCTACCTCTTCCCTCAAGAACGTCTCCTTCTGTCTTTTTTTTAGAGTCTTTCCCCTCTCCTTTTTCTTCTTTTTTCAAATGGGTCTCTTCTTCCTTTCTCTTTTTCTTTCTTCTTTTTTTCCTTTGAATCCCCTACCTTGCCCATGCCCCTAGGTTTCCTAGCTCATCATGAGCCTCCATAGCCTTTTCCTTCCCCCTAAAAATCTTTTCCTCATGCAAAATCAAGTTTGAGGTGTGGGGCCCACACCACTTGGCCACCATGACTGCAGCTGTAAGTGGTCTGCCACAGAGGCGGCACCTCTACGATGAGACGATCGCCTCTACGACAACTGCCAAAGAGGTAATTGACTCATTGCACTAAGACGGTGCCTCTTTGGCCTGGGCCAAGTAGACCCTGACCATTTTTGAACAATTGGACTAAATTTTGGATTTTTTAGGCTTTAGACTTCCAAGTCCATTTTCAATTGGAGATTTAAGTTTTGTTCTTGTGTTCAAGTTTCATATTCTCATCATGGACTTAACAACGGATCTATCAAACTGAGCATTTCTAATTTGTCCCCTAACACGAGCCGACCGAATCGAGTGTCTACAAATAAACCAAAGAGTAAAATTCATAGGTGAAAAGGAATATTTGGCCATAAAAAATTATACTTTCTTCCTCTAAGATGCGTAATAAATTATACTAATATAAAAAAAATATTCACCATATTTTATATCATATATCCAAAATATGAACCAAGCATATACAAACACCCCAAAAAACAAAAAAAGTAATAATTTAACATTATGCTAATTAAACTTGTAATATATAAAATCCCAGAACAGAATATCATCTATTATATGCATATATAATAACATCATAAAACAGAAAATATCATCCTTCACTTCATTTTCTTTCCTTGAAAATTTCTTAAGAAAAGAAGAAAGGTTGAAGGAACAAAGGCCCAAAACAACATGGACAACTACATGCTTCACAAGCCTAATCCAAGCAAAAACTAAACCAAAAGCGTTTGTTCAACTTTTATCCCTCTTTCTGATTCTACTTCTACTCTACTGTGTATATTTTGTGATCTTCTACGTTTCCTATTTCATGCAAAAACTGACCCACAAGACAACGCCATTAAAGAAAAAGCAGCTTGTTGTTCTTCATCTCCTGGCTTCCTTCTCCTCTGGCACCTCTGTTTTCTCAGTACTGTTGATCTTTGGAACAGCATGGCCTTACCCACTACAATCAATCTCATCTTCAATGACTCTCTTAATTCATTACCATCACCACAGCTACCTGAAGAGGTCGAGCTACCAGCGGTGGCGGTGGCGGTGGCGGTGGCGCTATTTTCAGTGCTACATGGGGTGGTGGAGTGGATTATAATATTGGATCTTTTCCTTCTTTTTGATGGACTCCTTTGCAAGCCCAAAATATCTTCCTTTGCCTTCCTGTATCTGATTCCACAAGCATTGCAGAGCGACTGACAACCGAAAAAAAAAAAAACCATTAAAATGACAAGCCCATATCAGAAAATCAAGAACACTAAACACAAACCCATATCAAAAAATCAAGAACACTATTATATAAACAGATAGAAAAAGAATAAAATGGGTTGTTGTGACCAGTGATTTGAAGAAGAGAGAACCCAAGAACCCAAAATGATGGAAGCGAGGAGCAGAACAGCAAAGAAAGAGTTGTTCTCAACCTTGGGGCCAGCAGGTCCAGCTCTCCATAAAGGAGTCTTGGTAGTCTTGCAATCGGTACAAGATTTCTTGATCTCAACACTGCTCTTGTCATCATCTTCACATAATGGGTTCTTTTACATCAACAAACAAACACAGTGAAAGTGAGTAAGCATACACAGTACAGAACATAAATATTAAATAAGAAAAAAACACCCATTTAAAAGAAAAAAAAAACCATTCAAAGCTACATAAACTCACACTTTCGCCAAGATCCATTACACCATAAACCAATCTTTTCTTGTATTTTCTTCTTTTTTGTTGTTTTCTTGAAGTTTTGTAATCAGGGAGAGAAGAGCAAGGTGATCATTTCTTGAAAGAAAACAGAGGAAATTGCAGAGTGAGCGACAGAATGCACACAAAAACCCTATGCTATGGGTTTTTGGCTATGGGATATGTTTTTTTTTTTTTTTACGAGTTGTCGAAATTACCCTTTCTGTTGTATTTTTCTTTGTTTCTGACACCTATACACCCGCCAAGCAATTCGATGTGGGCCGCTGCCACGTGGCTACATGCAAGCACCTCTCTTTTTATTTTTAGGGTAATGCCGACGGCCCACCTCTCTTTCTTTTTCTTTTAGGAAATGTGCTTTCTTGATTAACCCAATGCAGCACTTGCATTGAAGAATGTAACATGTTACGATTATCAGTAAATTAGGGTCCAATTTGTTTTTGATGTAGGATGAATTGGCTCGCCGATTGTTAGTATTAGTAGAAAAGGACATATTTAATTTTAATTATAAGTATAAAAGTTATAAATACTCGTTAAGAAATTAATTATTAACATTGTATAGTCTAAATTATTCCTTTTAGACCTTATCGATAATTAGAATCTAATTTAATTTAGCAATTTAATATATTATTTTTATTACTATTTGGAATATATTTAACGATTGTGAATGGAAATTTTGAATGGCTTCTGATGGAGCATCACAACATTTAAACACTCTTTATATAGTGTTGTATGATTAGAAAATTTTTTGGCTTCTTAAAATTCTAAAGCCAAGTTGAACATTCGTAAGAGACAAGACAATACAGCACAAAAAAATGGATACATATGTAACAGGAAGTGCAAACATAAGCCATACATATGTGGGATGATTATTGTCGTGATCATAATAATCACCTTTCATTCCGCAAATCTTAAGTGGACTAAGAAAATTCAAGGTAATACACATGAGTAAAATAATGCTTAAAACCAATTCACATTTCTGCGACCTAATGGAAAACGACATGTCAAAAGAGAAAACATGAGAAATCAGAACGAGATTCTGGTACGGTTGGAAGCTTTGTATTTCCGAAGAGAATAAATTTGTTTAATAGGTGTCCTGTTAGGCTTTTCACTTCCCCATGCTGTAGCTAGTTTTAGGCCATTCTGAAGTTCATCAAAAGCTGAGCCTTTGATATCCCTCGCGCTCTCTCAATAAGACAGACAGGATGTGCTTAGAGGTGAAAAAAGCTTTATCTTTATCTCTATCCTCGGTAACACGTAAATCACATTAGATCAACATAAGCCACTGTTCATCGTCACTTTATCTCTTCCGTGCACTAGTTTTATTACTGTTCAAGGGTTTTTTGGCCAGAAATCACCCTAAAAACTTAGTTTTCTACAATTTTATGGTTGTGTTACTCATTGTATGAATAATTTTTTTGCTGTTTGTGTGGGTTTCATCCCATTTTGATATGTGTTATCCATATAAGTTTTGGTCTGCCTTTAAGCACAGGTTGGGTTTGCTTAAGAGCAGTTTCTTGTGGTGAACGGTGGTAGTTGTCAGGCATAACCAAAGATGCTGCCAGAGAGGGTTGGTGATGGAGAAGAGGCGATTGAAAAATGGTTGGCAGGAGCAGCACTGCAGCAGCCCCTTTGAGGATTCCGGCAAGCATGTTTAGCAAGAGCAGATGGAGGTGCAGGTATTGGGCTCCATTGTTTGTCTTGCTGGTTTGTTTTGTAAGCACACCACCTTTTCGAAAAAAGTTTCTTCTTACTCATTGAAGAGTGGAAGATTGTGTAGTCAGAGACATTAATGTTATTGTCAGTACTGAAGTAGTTTAGTGACTAATGAATGGTGTAATAGTGGCTAATGAGTGTGTTTTAGCCTCTAATAGGGATGGATTATTGCTCAACCCTGATTTTGTGCCTCTACCTTAGGGTAGTTGTTTGTATTCCCCGCTTCTGTGGATGTCTTCAATTT
Source organism: Mallotus nudiflorus (assembly GCA_947683625.1). Taxonomy (NCBI): domain Eukaryota; kingdom Viridiplantae; phylum Streptophyta; class Magnoliopsida; order Malpighiales; family Euphorbiaceae; genus Mallotus; species Mallotus nudiflorus. The sequence continues at coordinate 3,906,252 of CANTUR010000117.1, read as the reverse complement.
CTTGTGTTTCAATGACCCAAAAAAAAAAAAAGAATAAAGTATCCTCGGTAACATGAAATCATGTCAAAAAATGTTCTTTTGTAGGCTTCTCAGGCACCAACCATATCCATATTAGCGCCCATCCGTCCACTATCTATGGATCCTCTGACGTGCAGTTAAGATTTCATTAATACCAGCTCTTATTATTTCAAATTTTTATTGGTACTCCATTTAATTATTTCTTTACTTAATAAAATATGTAAGCGACAACAGCCACCACGCATAGCCATTATACTGCCACTTAAAATTGTACCTCGATTAAAAATAAAGACAATTCAATCTTAACAAATCTGGCAATGGTTGCTGTTAGCCATGTGAACTCGGAGTTATGCATGTTATATGTAAATCAAGCCATTAGCAAATAATAGGAGAAGCTAGGCGAGGAATGACAAAAATAGTAGCAGCTCCACTTTCCCCTTCACACTTCGGTGAAAAACCATTACACTGTATATACCGTGCAAAACATATCAAGAATTCGGTGTTTCCGAGAAAAACATCGAGAATAAAATACCACACCGGACTCATATTACATATAGAATTTATGCAACAATTCCAACATTCCCAGTAAATAAATGCAGACCACTATAAGGATTTCGGGAGTGCCAAAATCGACAGACTATGGAAAGGCAATGCAGATGCCCTACTAAGACAACTACGACAACAGAGACATTCAAAAAGACTCGATGTCTGTTCTATTATGATATCCCAACCTCCCAAAGACAACCATCCCTGAAAAAACCAGCATGATCATGGGTTTCTCAAGATTATAACAAGTGAAAAATCCATCTTTATAATGTGACTGATCCATTTGTCTCTCCACACCATATTAACCCGCCATAGCAAGCCGCCTCTCAGCCAAACTTTAGACTGGACGAGTAGACCCAAACATGACAACAAGACACCCGACCTGAAGCTGACAACTACCCGCCACATCCCACAAGGACATCTATCTGGAACCAGTGAACTCCTGCAGGTGTATAGTTTAAATTGTTAGATATTGTTACTCTGATGATGATAATAATAACAACATGGTAGGTAGAACACTCATAGTGCATACATCTAGCTGAAATTAAATCCACCAGAAGGAACGGCAGGCATCTCATTCCCTCCAAATTGGAACCCTGATTGTGAACCATCTCCTGGAGGCATCGTCTCATCCTCCTCTTCCAACCAATATGTCTCCAGAATCTTGACAGCCTTCTCATAAATTTCTGTATTGTCATGAGACTGTAGATTCTCAATCTTCTCCAACCCTTCAGCATCATCAATCATCTGTGCATAAAGATTTACACCTCCATTGATGCCCAAATTCTTGTCCGCTTCTCCTACCTTCAATATATTTTCAAGACCTTCTAAGCAGACGGTCACAATTCTTGGATCAGGACAGATAAGAAGGTCACACAAGGGCTTGACGCAACCTTGGCTAACAAGATACCTGTAAACCATCAATAAAACCAATTAGTGGCATGACATTAAATTAATATACATCCAATTGTAGTACATGTATTTTGAACATATTTAAGAAACAAGAGTTCTTTATCATACTTTATTTGATCATGAGTACCACCAGAGGTAGCATTTGAGATTGCCCAAGCAGCCTCTTTCTTGATGTCAAACTCAGCATTTTGAAGCAGATGAACTAGTGGACCAATGATATTAGACTCGATTACAGCCTGCAACATTCCAAAATAATATTAAACAGAGCCATCCAGTAGTCAGAATCAATGCAACGCCGCCATATCAATAAAAGCAACATGGACTTGTACCTGAATCTGATCCTTGTTGCCAGCAGTTATATTAGAGATGGTCCAACAAGCTTCCTTCTTGATACTCTTTTTATAGTTATTAGTCAACAAATTTAAAAGGCAGGGCAGTGCTTGATGATTGATGATACACTATAAGGCAGCATAGCGAATTAGTACAAAGGAATATAAAAAATGTTCTCTTCAAATGGTATATGTCAATGACAAGTAAACTTCAAATTTATAGCAATTTAATAAAACTCGAATGTAAAATGAATGAAATCTCTTAGATACTTATTCTTTAAACATCAACAAATATAAATGGAACATAGCGGATTCAGCTTCTTCCAAATTACAATTCCTGTGCAGTCACTTTTAAGACATGTCCTACTTCACAAACTAACCAACTGGATATAATGAGAATGATTTAAATATGAATTAGATATGACAAGTTCCCCATTGATAGCTCTAGTACCAGCCCACCAACAAATAATGTGAAAAGGCACTCTATTCTCCATTGAAAGAGTTAACTGACTATGATCTCATTCTATTGCATAAAGGGTCAAGAACATAAAACAACAGCCATCTTCCAGCATGATGGCACCACCAATGACATTTAATTGCAATGTTCAACAAATTATGATGAGATTCCATTAGGAGCACACACAAACTGACACATAAATTGCACAGACAAAACCCACACTTTAGATAAACTTTGCATCACTGGAAAAAAAAAATACTGAAATAGCAAAAATTCATACAACAGAGTTTGCGTATGACCGTGTGAAAAGACACATGAAGAATTATTTATAAAGTACGTCGATTATTAGTGAATCAAAAATATTCATGAACAGATAAGAGAAACATATGTTTACAAAAGAGCAGTACCTGGGTCTGCATATCATCACCTGTGACAATATTCCCAACAGTTCGAAGTGCAGGTATGAGAACTGATGGTGATGGGTGCCTGACAGAAGTTGCATAACATTCAAACTTAGTGCACCACTGGCAATAGAAACCATAATTCGAATAAACAAGTAGAACAAAGCTTAAAATATTTTAATAACTCACAGTAAAAGTTCAACTAGCCGAGGGCATACTCCTGCTTCAATAACAGCTTGGATTTTATCATTGGTACCATCAGAAAGATATGAGAGTGCCCAGCATGCATCAGTCAAGACTTCTTCATCATTAGAATGAATTAGTTGTGCAAGAGCTGGGAGTGCAGGCTTAACCTATCAAATAGTAGATGAAATGAGAACAGAATGGTCTCAGATGAGCACCAGAACATCATGGACAGGATAAGGTGATAGGACAGAAATAACCTAACATAAAAAGGACCAAGTGCAAAGTATCTACAAGTAAACAAACCTGATCAAAAGGTGGCTGTGGCTTGCCACGACAAAAGTTTGAGAGTGTCCATGTAGCATTCCTTAGCATGGAAAGTTTAGCATGCTCATTCAACTGCGCTAGTAAAGGAAGTAATGCTCCATTGCTAAGGACAAGGTCGCGACATTTAGGAGAGTCACCAGCAACATTCCCCAAAGCCCAAACAGCCTAAAAATAAATTAAGCAACTGAATTCAGATAAAATTGTCACACACAACACAAATTAAAGACTGCTAATTAAACAAAAATTCAATTCATTAGCATCTAAAAACATCACAAAGAACAAGAAGTAAGGATAGAATTAGTCCGAAACCTAAAATTCTGAGTGGTATGTATTCGTACAGGAGGTGGAATGCACCACTTACCTGTTCACGAACATCATCACTTGGAGAAGCAAGAAGCTTTACAAATATTGGGACAGCTCCATGATCAATCACCACCCTGGTATTCTCAGATGTCCCAGAAGCAATGTTAGTCAGAGCCCAAGCTGCTTCAAACTACATAAATTCATCCCAATTAGTTTCTCAAGTTGAGGAAAAAAAAAAACAGGGAGGGTGAAAGAAGGATATTTTGAATGAATCTCACAGACCTGAAGCTGAGGAAAGTCCTCCCTCGTAAGAAACTCAACAAAGCGAGGAACAACACCAGCTTGTATGACTTCCTCAATGGGAGGACTGCGCTCTGAAAAATGTAAATAAAATGACACATATATAAGATATAAAGAAAATGAAATTCACCAATTACGAAATATGTATTATAGTAACCAGTTCCTCACCAATTGACAGCAATTTCCTGAATTGAGTAGTTGCCTCGAGCTGCAGAGCACTATCATCAGACCAAACACCAGCTACCATAGATGGTAGATGCTCCAGCTGCACTCAAACAATTAAAAACAAAAACATTAAATATCTCCATAAATAAATGCACATGTGGAATAAAAATGATGTCAATAAACCCCTAATTATAAACTGAATTCTTGGAAAAACCACAACTGAACACAAAACAATCATTTCCTATTAAAAAACCCTAATTCGAATTGAAAATGAAACAAACTGGACTAAAACCACGATCGAGGATCCTCTAATAACAAAAAAATTGAAAGAAAAAAAAAACTTATATTACAAATTGACCTTCTTCTCGACGACAGAGGAATGGATGGAAGCTGGCATAGCCTGAGCTTGGAGTCCCTCACGCCTCTTCTTCTGAAGACTCTCCTCACGGCGATTTTTACGGATCTCGACCATGTTATCTTCTCGTCTCCGACGGCCTTCCTCGGCATCAACCGCCACTTTGTACCTGTTACGGCGAACCTCGGTTCTAGCGCTAGGTCTCAACGACATCGTTGCTTAATTTATTTAATCGATTAACAAAAAAAGATCTATAAATACACAACCGGAAATGATCGTGAAAATGGAGACGCAAACAGAGGCTCAGAAATGGAGAATTTTTGCGAAGGAGAAGAAGAGGTTTTTGATTTGAGGGTTTTGATTTTCAGAAAAGAAATTAAATTATTCTTAAATAAAAAATGGGGTTATATATATATATATATATCTCTGCGCGTGAGTGTTTAAAGGGGTACGGTTTGTGAGAATAATGGACATGGATCGACATTTATTTACATTGATGTGCCATTGCGTTTGAATTTAAAGATGAGGGGAAAAAAGTCGCTTTTTTAAAATGGTGGGACCTGTTGTGGCAGTTTTACCATTGTGTTAACGACGTCGTTTTGAGCTTTTTTTTTTTTGTTGACCTTGGTCAGTTTGGAAAAGAAAAGGTAAAAATAGAAATAAGATATATATCAGTGTCAGATCATAATTATTTAATTTTGCAATTATATATTTTTTTCAATCTTTTAATTTAAATTAGTCATCAAGTTATTATAAAATTTTTTCAATCTTTTAGTTTAAATTAGTCATCAAGTTGCACTTTATGTAGATTATAAATAATATATAATTTTTAGAATAATTATAAGTTATTGTAATAATTTTATTTTATTATTTTTTAAAGAAAATTATTATTTTTTTTTCTGTATTTTAACTTATTATACTATTTTATTTTAATATTTTAAAAAATATTTATTTATTTTTAATATTTATAATTTGTGTACTATTTCATCATTGATAGAAGGATTAATGAATGTTAATTATTATAAATGTCAGAAATAAATAAATATTTTTTTAAATGTCAGGTATTAAATAGTGTAATAAGTCAAAATATATCGAGGAAATAGCAATTATTCCTATTTATATATATATATATATATATATATATATATATATATATTGTTAAATATATATAGTACTAATAATAATAATTGAATAAAAAAATAAAAAATGATTGAGATGTTTTATATTTTTCACTTTTTATGTTAAAATAAAAAAAAGGGGAATTTTTTTTAATGCAAAGGAAAAATGTTTTAATTAGAATAAAAGTAATAATTTTTTATAGAAAAAAGTAATGTTTTCAATGTAATAACATTAAAGCTTTTACATATATTAGAATATGTATTTTTAAAATAAGATGTTTTTTTTTATTTTTTACAAAAAATATTATAAAAATTTAATAATTTAGTATGTAAATTTTGTAAAAGTAAATTCTAAATTATGAAGAAATTGATTTATTAAATTTTAAATTTAATAAAATTGGAGCTAAATATCTAATATATATAGATTATTATTATTATTATACGTATCTGTTTTTGGATTTTATTTATTTATTATTATTTTTTTTTTTGCAATACATAGTAAGAAAATCAAGAGAAATTTGACAGGCTACCGACCCTTTTTTTTTTTTTTTTTTAAGTTTGTAATTTCCAGAGAAACACTAAAAATAAAATAACTGAAGGATGGTGAAGGAATCTTCTAAGCTGAGAGACCGGTCCAAAGAGAAGGCCTGGAGCAAATGGTAGCCCATCATGATGATATATATGGGTTGATGGATCACAAGCTATTTTCATCCGGCCATATTAACTAGAATTTAATTCTTTTCATCAGCAATGCATAAATGTGTGATGTTTTCTATTACTTAAAAGCGCAATTCGTTGCCTAACCTGTTTGGAACATATAGTAAAATATCCCGTAATAAAGTTCAAACATTTAATTAAAAGTTGAGTTCGATTTTCTAATTCTCTACTGTCCCATTATCAATTATGAAATTTAATTCTTTAGACTAGTTATTTAAAAAAAAAGGTTAAATATTATGACATCTTTAATTAATTTAAACATCCTTGAGATCTTGTTTTGTTATACTATTACATCCTTTAGCGTAATTTACTTTTAAATTGATCAATTTGAAAAATTAAAAGTTTTATTTGGTCCCTGAATTAAATTCATGATTTTTTAAATCTTTTATTGTTATAATAATTATAATATTTAAATAATTTTTATTTTAATATAAAAATAAATTTAAAACATATTTATTTACAATTTCTACTACGTTAGCATGATTATGTAATCAATACGATATTAATTAGAATTTATCATATTGACATAAATTTAATTATTAAATTTCATTAAAATTATTCATTATATATATATATATATATATATATATATATATATATATATATATATATATATATACATTATTTATAAATCCTTTGAGAATCATAATTATTAAATTTCATTAAAAAAAATTATCCTAACATGTCAAGTCTCATTTGATAAATTATATAAGTTGTATTAGCACAACAATAAATAGTGAGATTGAGTGACAATCAATATGATAAATTTTAATTAATACAATATTTATTATGTATTCCTATTGGAGTAGCATTAATTTTAAATCAATATGATTTAAATTTGTTTTAATGTTGGAAATAAAAATTTTACTAGTGTAATAAAAATACAACGAATTAAAAATATATATTAATTTAATAAAGGAATGGGATGAATTTATAACTATTAGAACTTTTCATTTTTTTAAATTAATCCATCTAATAATAAATTGAATAGTAAAAATATAATAATTTAACGAATAAAAAATTTAAAATTATTATAATAATTATTGAAAATAAAAAAATATAGTAATATAATAGATTAAATTTCAAGAATGTTGTAGTATTTATTTGGAACAATGATGTTATAGTAATTTTTTACGTTGTAGTTGTTGTCCCTACAAAAACCGCAAACTATCAACTGTCAATATATATATATTAAAAACTTACAAACATAGGATTAAGTATAGTCTTGGTTGTTCGATCTTTAATAGTTTATCCACCTTAAAAAATAATGATGTCAGGTGGGCGGAGAGGCACGCTACAGAGCAAAGCAAGTTAGCTACCTACACAAAGGACGCAAGTTGCAGGAACTAGAAGGCTCCACCAAACACTGACACCACCATCAGACCCGACAAAGGACAATTCCACCTAGTACCACCATCACTCTTTATCTAACTACGAGATACAATGCCAGTGTGAGAACCCTTCAGGCTACTTACATTAGATGTTTGGGAAAATGGTAAAATTGGAAACTCAACTTTGGGTGAAATCCTAATTTGGTTATTATTATTTTTTTAGTTTAAAATGGATCTTAAAATTTTAAAATTGGTTCAAATATAATCTTCTGTTGATATCAGTTAAAAAAGAAAAACTTGGCAAAGGATTCTGTTGAGTGATATTGGATGGTATGTGAAATCTACTCTTACCTGTCGAGTCACGTTAATAGCTTCAATATGAAATTCTCAAAAAATCATATTAAACAACATTGCTTTTTTTTAACTCAACAAGTGTCTAATAGTTGCAAATCTATTGCAGATGTCTAATAGTTTCTCTTTACAACTTAATAAGATATTTCATAGTCATTTAGTGTAAACTTTCGCTTTTTAATTCAAACTTACTCTAAAATATAATAATTTTACAAAAGTATTCATTTGTATTCATCGAGTTTTAATTTTTTTTTTCTTACAATTCTACTTTGAGGTAGAATTGTGTGTTTATCTAATTGATTTTTCATTATACTTCAGTTTTTTCTTCTATAATGGGAATGCTATATTTAGATATTTAGAATGTTAGAATTGTTGTTATTAGTCTTCTTCTAATTCTTTTGATAGTAGACAATTGTTTTGGCTTAATTTCATGGTGATTGCAACACAATTTGAGCAAGTGAAATAAAGCAAGTGATCCTCTATTTAAGAGAGGTGTAAGTAAGGGAAAGATAAGGGATAAAAGGGTAAAGTGGCTCTAGAAGACATTTAAAAATGGAGAAAAGAGAGGATGTGTTGGCTCAGGTGATTCTGCATAAGAGGCAATTCCACATGCCACATAAGACCATTTAACGAAGTTTTTTACCACGTGTTTTTTTTACTAATATTAATAGAGGGTCATATTTGAACCGATTTTAAAATATTACGATCCATTTTGGATCAAAAAAAATAATGGTCAAACTAGAATTTAACCCAAAATTAGGGGTCTAATTTAACCTTTTTCCTTAAACATTTCTTTCTTCTCTTGTGGGCCCCAACATCTCTACTACGACTACTCTTAAACGCTCTCTTTCGTGGGCACTACCATTAGCCTACCCAACCAAAGATAACAACAATTTGTATGCATCACAACACTAATAATAAAAGAATAAATTATTATTACTTATGAGGTTTGACCAAACTAACTACTTTATCCATATGTTTATAAAAGTCAATTAAATATCCCATAACATTTGATTCCGTCAACTATTTCCCTCCTCTGATAAAATTTTTAAGAATATTCTACCAATCAAAAGCATAAATAATGGTCAAAATGTCAATATTTATATAAAATTCCAAAATCACCCTTAATTAACTAAGAATTTGAACTTATTTACATATAAGTAACTTCTTACCCTAAAACCCTTAATTAACTAAGAATTTGGACTTATTTACATATACATGATAATTTGATAGCTAAATGGGAATTTTTAAGAGAAGAACAATATCATTTAACTCTTTAAATATTCATCTTCCTTTCAATCATACCAACTCTTTCACACCTACCACCACCACCCACTGATCAACCACCATCACCGCCATTAATCCACCACCAAGTTGTCCTACCACCACTCCTCTTCCGCCATAACTAAAATCTAAAATTAAAACTGAAACAAAAATAAAATTTAAAACCTAAATCAAAATCCAAAACTAAAATGCAAAACCAAAATTGAAAAATAAAATCCAAAAACAAACACCAAAATCAAAACCAAACTTCATCACTTCTCAACTTGTAATAACCCATATTTTTAAATTATGTTAATATATATTGAGATATACAGTGTTAATAAATTTAAAAATTATATTTATTTATTTTACTATTTTGTGATTTATAATTATTATTTTATGTTAAATTATATTTTTCTACGTAAATTTTTTATTTTAGAAACTTATTATTTTAAACATTTAAATTACATTATTGATGTTTATTATTTTGGATAGTAATATTTTGTAATAACCCTATTTTTTAAATTATTTTATTATATAATGAGATATATAGTGTTAATAAAATTTAAAAGTTAAATTTAATTATTTTACTATTTTGTGATTAATTATTATTATTTTATGTTTAATTGAATTTCTATGTAAATATATTATTTTGGACGTTTAAATTTCATTGTATATATTTATTATTTTTGAATACTATTATTTTAATGACATTAATTTAGTGCATGGTTATTTTAATATTATTTTTAAGTACTAACATTATTTTATTAACTGACGTGATTATGAATATTATTAATATTTTTAAATTATTTCACTATCATTATTAATGTTATTATTTTCATTGTTATTTTATGTGAGTTATTATTATAATTATCGTGCGATATTATTATCATAGTATTATTTTAATATTAATATTTCGAGTACATTATTATTATTATTTTATTTTTATTGATTGACATTACTGCATTATTAAATTATTTCATAAATATTATTTATATTATTATTATTTTCAAATGTGTTGTGTGTTATTATTTTCATTAATATTATCATTAGTATTATTTTTATTGTTTAATATTATTATGAATATTATTCTTATTATCCAATTATTTTATTAATAGTATTAATTTTAATTGTTGTTAATTTTATATTGTGTATATTATTGTGCATGTGTGTGACATGTGTGTGTACCTATATATATATATATATATATATATATATATATATATATATATATATATATATATATATATTATAATGAGTGGTTGAGATTGATTTATGATAAAATATTATTATTAGATTATATTATATAGTTTATTATTAAAATATATACATATACAAACAAACAAAACAATACATATACACATACATAAACACACACATTCACGTGCACATATACACACAAATACACTAACATACCCATAAACACATACACACACATAAACACATTCAACAAACCAATAAACACAGTAGATATACATAAACATTCAAACGCAACAACACAAACAAACTCTCTGTGACTTTCCTTCCCCTCTCGCAACATCTCGATCCAAGCTCATCGGTGTGCCTCCATCACTTCCAGCTGACAACCACCTCCTTCTAGCCCTGCCGCTGCCGTCTAGAAGCCTTGAAGCCGTCGAAAAATTGAATTTTTCACTTATTGCTACAGTAGCTCCAGCGAGGATTTGGCCACCTTTGCTTGAGTTCTTGGATTCTTTGGATTCTTTGATTTATGAGGACTCCATTTCTAAGCTTGGATTGAGCTCAAACCATCTTGTTTGTAAGTTTTGTTGAATTTTTATTTTTGAGCTTTTAGGGTTTTTATTATTTTTTTAGATTGATTTTTATTGATTCAAGAAAACTCCCTTTGCAAATGATGATACTTATAGCTTGAGCTTCATGAATATATTTTTTTTATAATTTTTGGAATTTATTTTAATTCTGGTGAATTTTTTATTATTTTAATATTATTTAATGAATTTTCGTAAATAATTAATTAAATTATGAATTTGGTTAAATTATTGTTATTATATATTTTTATTAATTTTGGTATTGGGAAATTAATTTTTGAGATTTTTATATAATTTTTATGAATATTTATAGTTTATGTAAATATTGGATAATTGAGTTAAATGTGTATTTTGATTGAAATTACAGTTTAATTGTCTATTTTAGTTGATATTAGAATGTTATTTGTTGATAAAATAATTTTTATGAATTTATAAAATTTTTATGGAATTTTATATAATTTATGTATATTTTGAATTATTAGGTTCAATATGTATTTTTATTGAAATTATTGGATAAATATGTGTTTTGATTGATATTAGTATATTATATGTTGATTAAATAATTTTAATGATTTTGTTTAATTTTTGAGGAAATTATTTAGTATATTGGATATTTTGTAATATAGGATTAAATATGTAATTTTGTTAAGATTATAGTTAATGTAATATCCCGTGTTTTTTTTAAATATTTTAATACTGTATCGGGATATGCAGTGTTAATAATTTTGTATACAATTATGATATTTTTACGAGTTGATATGTATTTAAAACTTATTTTAATTATTGTATATTATTTTAAGTGCTTTACGTAAAATTTTTCTGAGAATACTATTTTTGAGAAAATTTTCACGTAAATAATTTACTATTAATTATATTAAATAGATTTCCGGACTTACATGAACTCATATATATTTTTGAAGTACTAAATAACGTATATATGTGCATTTATTTATTTAATTAGGGTTTAATTAATTATCCTAATATTTTATTATTTATTAATTAATTTTAATATTATTTAATTATTTTTAAGTGTATTAAATTTTAAAATATTAAATTATATGTGTGTGGTGTATATTTAATGTCTGTGATTTTATATTATTTTAATATATAGTGTAAAGAATATATATATACATATTATTGTCAAAATCAAATTTTATAGCCAAATTACCATTTTGCCCCAACTTCTTCTTCTCCTTCCCCGACGCACGCCCGATCACCAACCACCGTCTGCCATCTCATTTTCTCACCATCGGTGTGCCTCCTGGCGTGCCACCTCCTTCCCTAGCCTTCCCCGCTGCCAGCAGCGCCCTATTCCGTCGAGTTTTGGTCGGAATAAGCTCGGGAAGCCGAATTCTTTCTCACCGTCGATCACGACGTTTTCGGCCACCATTTTGGACACCGTCGGTCTCTTTCTTCTCCTTGAGCTCCGGTGAGTGTGATTCCAAGCTTTGTTTCACTTAAAATGGTCTTGATTTGCTTAGGTTTCGATTTTGGTAATTCAATCATTTTAGGGTTCTTGATTTTTTTGAACTTCGAATTGATTGATTCATGGAAACTTCCTTCAAAAATGTTGTTACACTTAGCTTAATATACATGTTTGAATTTTTATAGAATTTTTGGGAATTATTTTGATTTTTGGGTATTTTTGAATATTTTAATATTATTTTCTAATTTTTGAAAATTAATTAATTAAATTATAAAATTGTGTTTTATAATAAATATAGGTGTTAAAATGAATTATAGAAATTTATTTGGAATTTTTATGAATTTCTATGTATTTGTTTTGAATTTATTTAGGTTTATGTAATTTTGGAAAATTAGGTTAATTGTATTTTTAATTGAAATTAATTATTTAATTGAGTTTAATTATTTATATTATTGATAAATATGTTGAGAAAATAAATTTTGTGCAATTATATTATTTTTGGTGAATTTTTGGAGTAATTTTAGTATATTTACATATATAGGGGTATTTTGGTAATTTTACCCTAAGTTGGCTAAAAATGTAATTAAATTGGTTTTAATAGTTATTTAAGGTATAAAAATGATTTATATAAATTATTTAGTATTTTTAACTAATTACAACTATTTTTCGTAAATTATTTTCAATTATATATATAATATACGATTTTTCTAAAAAAAATAAGTTTTTATCGGTTTTTACTGTGTTTAGGGGTTAATTACATAATTTCTACTTATAAAATCTATTTTTATGTTATAAGGGCATTTTTGGTATTTCCATAATTGTTCTGTGATTGTGAACCCGGGTCGGTAGACTGTAGTTTGGAGTCCGACCGAGGGGTTGTGGATGTGTTTCTATGTCTATTTTTCAAAGTGCGTTTCTTTATAGGGCCGGCTCTACTCTTTGAGTAGAGAGATGTCTATCTTACAGGGGAGGTTCTGCCGAATTTTTGATAGAATTCTCGTAAAATGTGATATCCGGTCAAACCCTAATTTTGATTCTGTGTCCAATATTCTAGATCGAGTTTCTAGGATTTTTTGTTAGGTTTATTCTGATGTCTGATATTTTTGTATGTTTAGTTACGCCGAGACAGAGACCTAATGGACCAGGCCCGTCGGACCCATCTCGAAGAGCACACTAAATGTGAGTTACTATTCTATATATATATGCTTTAGGGTGCATGATTTAGAAATGTATGTTTTATTTTGATTAAATATGCATAAATGGTTTAATTATTACTTAAGTTTATTTTTGGTTTATTTTCTGTATATTTTAAACTATATGCATGTCTTATTAATGAACTATGCTTAAAATGTTTTTGAATATATTTCTAGCTTATTTTGTAATTATATTGGATTTATTTGACGTATATATACTCGAAATATACTTGGTTTACTTTTGGTATATTTTTAGTATATATATGGTTTATGTTGCTATTTTATTCAAATTCATGCATCATTTACTTTTATGAATGTATGTTTTATATTTCAATGAAGGATATCAATAGAACGTGCTACCTAGTGGGCAGCACTAGGATCGAGTACGTACCGGTACGCTTATAGCATTTAGGCTATATTACTAACCAGTTTAAGGATATTAATTGGATTTGATTTGTCTGATGTATGATATAATGTGGAAGTGTGATTGCTGGAGCTCGGTTGATCAAGTGTCTCGGGGCCAATCACATTGACAGTCAGACTGCTGGAGCTCGATTGACTTAGTGTCTCGGGGCCAGTCTACTGTCCAAATGGAATAAGTGAGCCTGTATGGCTAGAGTGTTGTCTGACACTGTTTTGAGGTTGTGATTTTCTAGGATTCTATTTGATCCTTCATAAACAGTGATTTTCAATAAATATATAAAATAATTTTATTGCATCTGTGTGTAATTGCTTGTATACATACATATTATATATATATTGTTGATTGTATGCATTGTCATTTAGTATGCATGTATATATATTATAGTAATTCACTCAGTGAGGTCTGACTCCCCTTCGTTAACTATTTTTCAGGAGAGTCTTCTTCCTTAGACCTCAGTAGCAAGCCTGTATGCCAGATTTCTTCCGCCCCGGCTTTTTTATGTAAACTGCTCACTTGAGTTTTATTTTTATAATCTAGACACTGCAGTAGTTGTAAATAAGTTTGTGGGTTTTATGTATTATATTTGTGTGAGTTATGTATTTTAAGAATTTGAACTGAAACTTATATTAAAGGATTTATTTATATATGAGATATGGATTTGATTTAAATCCCGTGGTGGATTATTATTTTGATATTTATGATTTTATTTCCACTGCATAATATTTTACTTAACTGTGTTATTATTACTATTGTATATTTTATTTTATTTTAGGCTTGCTACGGGTTCTGGATTCGAAAGAATTCCCGTTCCCTAGCGGTGGTCATGGCCCTTGTTTTAGGTCGTAAATTATTATTTTATTAATTTTATTAATTTTCATATATTAATTATTAAAATTATAAATTTGGTATATTTTGAGTTATTATTAATTTTCATTAATTTTAGAGTTGAGATTATAATTTTTGTGATTTTTATGTAATTTTTATAATTATTTTTATATTATGTCAATATTGGATAATTAGGTTTAAGTTGGGTTTTTATTGAAGTTATTGTTTAAATATGTGCTTTGGTTAATATTAGTAATATATATATTGAGAAAATAATTTTTATGCATTTATATAATTTTTATAGAATTTTTGTGTAATAATAGTATATTATGTGTATTTTTGTATTATAGGGGTAAATGTGTAATTTTGTGTTAATTATAGTTAAATATTATGTTTTAGTTGGTTTTATAATTATTTAAGGTACTAAAATTATTTTTACAAATTATTTACTATTTTTAACTAATTAATTCTAATTTTTGAAAATTATTTTCAAATAATATATTATATATTATTTTGGTAATAAAATAAGTTTTTAGTAATTTTTAATATGTATTTAGGTTTTTTAGTTATTTGAATATATAAAGTGAATTTTTATTAATTTATATTGAATTATCGAGAAATTGAATTTTTAATAATATTATATTATTATTTTGGGATTTTTTAACGTAATTATTGTGAAATTAAGTATATTTGATGTTTTAATGTTAAATATGCTATATTTTGCTATTTTGAGGATATTTGTGTAAATTATTGATTTTTAGTATATTTATTATATTATTTGGATTTTGGTGAATTGTGGATCTCAATTGGGGAAATTGTGTAGTTCGGGATCCCAATCAAGGATTGTATGAATTCTAGTTTTTGAAGTGTATTTTCTTTTAGGATTGGCTTTAATTTTTAGTAGAGAGATGTCCATTTTACAGAGGAGATTCTGTCGAATTTTCGGTAGAATTCTCATAAAATGTGACATTGGGTCAATTATAAATTCTGTATTCTGTAATCTTAGATCGAGTCTCTATAGAGCTTAAATTAGATTTATTCTGATTCTGTAATTATTTTATTTGTTTAGTTGCGCTGACACTGGGGCCAAGTGGACTGAGCCCGTCAGACTAGTCTCAAGGAGCGCACATTTGTGAGTTATTATTTTATATATACATCACACTTAAGTTGCATGTTTTAAAAAATACATGTTTTAAATGTATATTTATTCATAATTATTTTATTAAATGATTAGTATACTTTAGGTATATTTTTGGTATATTTTAGATATATTCCTAAGTAAATGCATGTTATATTATTGATTTATATTTAAATTATTTTTAAGCATATCAATGGTTTATTTTTGGTATATTTTATGATTGATTTGAATTTATTTGATATATATATACCTGAAATATACTTAGTTTATTTTAAATATATTTCTAGTATATATATGGTTTAATTTGTCATTTTGAATGATATTATGCATTATTTTTTTTCTTGCATGAATGATTTATTTTAAATGAAGGATATCGATAGAACGTGCTATCTAGTGAGCAGCACTAGGACCGAGTACATACCGATACTATAGATTGTAAGGTTGAATTACTAACTTATTTGTGGAAATTATGATATGATTGATTTTATTGAGATGTAATGTGATTGATGGTGTGATTATTGGAGCTTAGTTGACCAAGTGTCTTGGGGTCAATCACACTGACAGTCTCGGTTGACTTAGTGTATCGGGGCCAATCTACTATCCATATGGATTAAGTGAATTTATTTGGAATGAAGTGAGCCTGTATGGCTAGAATGATATTATTGTTGATAGAGGTTGCAATTAAATAGGATTCCATTTGATCCTTCATAAACTTATGTTTTTCAGTATTATATATAAAGTGATTTTCAGCAGATGTGTGTATATGTCTGTATATATATTTATTATATATATTGATGACTGATTGCATTTGACATATAGTAAATGCATGTATATATATTATAATAATTCACTCAGTGAGGTCTGACTCCCCTTAGTTGATAATTTTACAAGAGAGTCTTCTTCTTCAGACCTCAGCAGTAGACCCATTTGTTGGACTTCTTCCACCCCAGCTCTTTTATGTAAATTATCTACTTAATTTTATATTGTACTCTAGAAAACTGCAGTAGTCATATTTTATATCAGTAGTGAGTTGTAATTTATATTCGCTATTTTTAATCCAGAGGTTTTCTCTAAATATTGTATTAAGATATTTCATGTTATGATATGAAAAGAGTTTTATTTTATTATATTGGTTTATAATTTTAATATTTTATTTTTATTATTGCATGTTTTTATTTTTAAGGCTTGCTATGGGTTCTAGATTCGAAAGAATTCTCGTTCCCTAGTGCCGATGATGACTCCTAGTTTTGGGTCGTGACACTTTTAAATATTTTAATGTATCTTTGATGATTTTTATTATTTTACTATTTAATATTGTTGTTTTGTAAATTGTGAACCTTGATTGGGGATTTGTGGAGTTTGGGGTCCCAACCCGAGGTGTTGCGCTTTGTGATTTTAGAAGTGTGTTTTTTGTGCAGGATCAACCCCACTTTTGTAAGGAGATGTCCGTTTTACAAAGAAGACTTTGCCAAAATTTTAGTAGATTTCTCGTAAAATGTGACAACCGATCCGAATGTAGTTTTGAAATTTTTGATTTAGTCTTTCTATAGTAATCCTAGAAGCGTAGAATTATAAGTTTATTCTGATGGTTGTTATTATTTTATTTTTTAGCTACGCCGAGACTGAGGCCTATCGGATCAGGCCCGCTAAGTCTGTCTCGTGGAGTGCAAATCAGTGAGTTATTATATTGTATACATATGCATTGCATATATGATGCATGACTTAGGATTTTTTATTTTCATTATATGTTTTTAAAAAGTAATTTAATTTATAATATGATTTGGTATATTTTCAGTTTATTTTTAGTATATCTTGATATATATGTTTGCATATTTTCTATATACATTTACTATATCATTAGTATATTAAGGTTTATTTTTTATATATGCATGTTAGATAATTAGGTTTATTTTTAGTATATTTTTGGATATATGTCAAACTAAATGCATGTTTTAGTACATATACATGTTTTAAATGAATATTTATTTATAATTGTTTTATTAAAAGATTTGTGTACTTTAGGTATATTTTTAGTATATTTTAGGTATATTTCTAAATAAATGCATGTTATATTACTGATTTATACTTAAATTGTTTTTAAGTATATAATTGGTTTATTTTGGTATATTTCATGTTTTATTTGACATATATATACCTGAAATATACTTGGTTTATTTCAGGTATATTTATGGTATATATATGATTTATTTTACTATTATGAATGACATTCTACATTATTTATTTTCCGTATGAATGATTTATTTTAAATGAAGGATATCAATAGAATGTGCTACTTAGTGGACAACACTAGGACCGTGTACATACCGGTGCAATAGATTTAGGTTTAAGTGAGGAATTAATTATGGTGATTACGATTTGATTGATTATGATTTGATTGAGCTGTGATATGATTGATAGTATGATTGATGGAGCTCGGTTGACCAAGTATCTTGAGGCCAATTACATTGACAATCAGACTGCTAGAGCTCAGTTGACTTAGTGTCTCGGGGTCAATCTACTGTCCAGAATGGAATAAGTGATCTATTTGGATTTAAGTGAGCCTGTATGGCTAGAGTGATGATATGGTTGATTGAGGTTGCGATTAACAGGGTTTTATTTGATCCTTTATGTATCAAATAAATGTTTTCTACATTTATTATATATATATATAAAAGCAGAGTTTGACATTTGTATATAATGCGTGTATATATATATGTGTGTGTGTGTATATATATATATATACGGGTGCCTGATTGTTATGGTTTATATTGCATGTATATATAGTATAATAATTCACTCAGTGAGATTTGACCCCCCTCAATTATTTTTTTTCAGGAGATCTTATATTGTCAAACCTTAGTAGCAGAGCTCTTTGCCGATGTTTTTTCGTCCCGGCTAGATTGTATAAATTTATATTTAAACTCTGAATTGTATTCTAGAAACTGCAGCAGTAATGTTATTGTATCAGAAGAGTATTATTTTGTTTTAATACTTTGTACTTTGAGAGTTATATTTGAATATATTTATTTATAAAAGGATTTGGAGTATCTATTTTATATATCGATTCAAAAAATTTTAATTCAGTCATACTTTATATTTATTTATTGCATGTTTTTATTTTCTAAGGCTTGCTACGGTAGATTCAAAAGAATTCTCGTTTCTTAACGCTGGTCATGACTCCTAGTTTTGGGTCATGACATATTTTAATAATATTAATTTAGTGTATTCTTATTTCTATTATTGTTTTTATTAAATTTCATTATTTGTATTATTGTTAAACTATTTCATTAGTATTATTATTATCATTTGTTGTTAATTTTATATTATGTGTTTATTATTGTATATGTGTGTGTTTATATATATGTGTGTGTGTGTGTATATATATGTGTGTGTGTGTGTGGATATTTATAATGTATGGTGGAGGATATTTTAGACTAAAGTATTATTATTATAATAAATAGTTTTAATATAAAGTTTTATTAATATATATATATATATATATATATATATATATATATATATATATATATATACAAAAATCGAGCAAGGAACAAAAACGTAGAAACCTCACCCCCTTTCCCCGCGTGTCACCATCCGATTTCCCTACCGTCAGTGTGCCTCCCACGCCTTCGTCTGACCACTCTCCTTTAGCTAGCAGCTTCGCCGCCTTCTTCCTTCTTCTCTAACATCGGCAGCAATAGAAATAGCAACAGCGACATCAACTTCTTTTTCCGGTCGTTCTTCCTTTTTTGGCCACCATTTCAAGCTCTGCTGATCTCTTTTGACTCCCTAAGCTCCAGTGATCTCGAATCCAAGCTCCGTTCAAGTTCCAACCCAATCGTTTGTGAGTTTTGTTGATTTTTTGGTTTTGAGCTTTTAGGTTTTTTTATTTTTTTGGGTTGATTTTTGGTTGAATATTGAAAACTCCCTTAATAACTTTGATCCTTGTTGCTTGAGCTTCATGAAAATATTTTTGTTATAATTTTTGGAATTAACTTAAATTTTTTTGAATTTTTTTATTTTATTATTATTTATTTCATTTTCATAAATTAATTATGTTAATTATAAAATTGGTTGATTTAGTGTTATTATATATTGTTATTAATTTTAGTGTTGAGAAAATAATTTTTGAGAATATTGCGTAATTTTTAGTAATATTCTTAGTTTATGTAAATATTGGATAATTAAGTTAAATATGGATTTTTGTTGAAATTTTTCACGACCCAAAGCAGGGGCCATGACCGGCGCTAGGGAACGAAAATTCTTTTGAATCCGAAACCGTAGCAAGCCTTTAAAATAAAAATAAAAGCATGCAATAATAATAAAATAAATAAAATATCTTGCTGCGGAAATTAAAATCTCATAAGTAATAATATTAATCCACCAGCTCATTTAATAAAACAACTCATCAAATATATAAAATATCTTTCAATACACTTTTTTGTTTCAATCCTTTAAAATACAAATCTCAAATAAATATAATACATATTGCTCATTAAAACAACTACTGCAGTGTCTAAAATACAAAATAAAATCAAGTAAGTAGTTTACATAGTAAAGCCAAGACGGAAGAAATCCGACATAAAGGTCTGCTACTGAGATCTGAAGACGAATACTCTCCTGAAAAATAGTCAATGGAGGAGAGTCAGACCTCACTGAGTGAATTGTTATAATATATATACATGCATAACTAAATAACAAATGCACACATTCAATAGTATATATATAATAAATATATATACAGGCAAATACACGCAGATGCAGCAAAAATCATTTTATATAATATTGAGAATATCTGTTTATGAAGGATCATATAGAGCCCTAAATGATCATAATCTCAAAACAATGTTAGACAACACTCTAGCCATACAGGGTCACTTATTCCAAATAAATTTACTTGTTCCATTTGGACAGTAGATTGGCCCCGAGACACTAAGTCAACCGAGCTCCTACAGTCTGACTGTCAGTGTGATTGGCCCTGAGACATTTGGTTAATCGAGCTCCAGCAATCACACACCCAAATCACATCACACATCAAATAAATCAATTCGATGAATAACCACAAATAGGTTAGTAATTTAACCTATAGTCTACCATCGTACCAGTACGTACTCGGTCCTAGTGCTACCCACTAAGTAACACGTTCTATTGATATCTTTCATTCAAAATAAATCCATATATTCATAAAATAAACGATGCATGACATTAATTAAAATAACAATATAAACCATATATATACTAGAAATATACCAAAAATAAACCAAGTATATTTCGAGTATATATACATCGAATAAATTCAATTTAATTATAAAAATAAACCAGAAATAAACTATATATATACTTAAAAATATTTTAGGTATAATTCCATAATAAAACATGCATTTAATTTAAAATATACCAAAAATATACTAAAATATACCTAAGCATTTATTAAATCATTTGTGCATAATTCATAAAATTAGAGCATACATTTCTAAAATCATGCATCCTAAATACACGTATATATAAAATAACAACTCACAGTTATGCGCTCCACGAGACAGGTCTGGTCCACTAATCCTCGGTCTTGACGCAACTAAACAAACAAATGACAATACGAAATTAGAATAAGTCTAACGTAATTATAGAGATTTGATTTAAAAATACCGAACACATAATTAGAATAGGAATTCGACTGGATATCACGTTTTACAAGAATTCTACCAAAAATCTGGCAGAACCTCCCCTGTAAAACAGATATCTCTCTACTCAAAGAGTAGAGCTGATCCTGCAAAGAAACACACTTCGAGTAAAAACAATCTCACAACCCCTCGGTCAGACTCCCAAACTACAATCCACCGACCAAGGTTCACAATTCATGAGGTATCACAGAACACATTAAAATTCCAGAAATACCAAAAATACCCTTTAATAATCAAAATATAGCAAATTAGATATTTAAAATACTGAAAATAATTATTTAACCGATAATTACCATAAAACCCTAATTTAAATAAAATATTATTAAAAATCAATAATTCTCGATAATTTCATAAATATTGACCAAAATACATTTTAAAACTCAAAATTACACAATTAATCCTAAAATATATTAAAAACCGATAAAAACTCATTTATTTACAAAAATAGTATATTATATATAATTTGAAAATAATTTATGAAAAATAGTTTTAATTAGTTAAAAAAACTAAATAATTTGTAGAAATCATTTTTATACCTCAAATAACTATTAAAACCAATTTAATATCAAAATACCCCTAGTTATATATAATTTCACATAAATCACTATAATTATACAAAAATTCACTAAAAATAATATAATTACTCAAAAATTAATTTCTCAACATATAATTCAATAAAATCAATAACTATACTCAATTAACCAATTAATTTTAACAAAATACATAATTAACCTAATTTTCTAAAAATCACATAAACTAAATAAATTCACAATAATTATACAAAAATCATAAAAAGTAAAAATTAATTTCTAAAATTAATTTTAACACCTATAAACACCATAAATAACAATTTCATAATTTATTTAATTAATTTATGAAAATTAGAAAATATTAATAAAATAATAAAAAATTCGCAAAAATCAAAATAATTCCCAAAAATAAAAAAAATTAAAGAATGTATATTGAGCTACTAGGATCAATCTTTGTGAATTAAGTTAGCTTGAATCATAAGAATGGAAGCTCAAAAAAATCAATAACTCAAATAGGCCGAAATTGAAAATTGGAAACCTAGGAAAATCTAGACCAAATCAAGTGAAACCAAGCTTAGAATGAAATCACTAGAGCTTAAGGAAGAGATAGAGATTGGTGGCACTCAAAACGGTGGCCGAAAACAAGGTGATCGAAGCTAGCTTCAATTCTCAGGTTCTTTGGCTTTTCACGACCAAACGACGCTGGAAAAGGAAAGTAAGGGTGGCGGAGGATACTTAGGAAGGAGGAGGACGGCTGAGAGGCACTCCGCCAGCGTGAGAACGAAAATTACAACGGTGAAGAAGGAAGAAATACGTCGGGCAAGAAGGAGGAGATCGGGTGGCACAACCGAAAATTTGAGGAACTTTTGATTTTTGTAAATAAATAAATAAATAAATATATATATATATATATATATATATATATATATAGGTAACTTTAATTATTTTAATATTTTATTATTATATTCCAAAATATTAGTACACCACATATTAAAATAGTAATATATTTACATACATATATATATATATATAGGTAACTTTAATTATTTTAATATTTTATTATTATATTCCAAAATATTAGTACACCACATATTAAAATAGTAATATATTTACATACATATACATATATATAACACACATTATTTATTAAAACTATATAATATAAATTTAATTAAAAATAAACCCTAATTATTTAAATGTGTATATATACATGTATATGTATGTATATTAATGCGACAATTAAAATCGTGCATGGACTAATGTAAATTCACAAAACCGTCCAAAATAATTAATAATTATTTATTTAGGTTTTAATTTCCCCGAAAATAAAACTCTCGAAAAAATTTTACATAAGAAACTTAAAATAATAATTAAAAATGACTTTAATAAATAACAAACTAATTAAATAATCAAACATATATATAAAAATTATTAACACTGCATATTCCGATGCAATTTAAAATTATCTAAAAACTCGGGATATTACAAAATTATTGGTTAAATATATGTTTTAGCTAATATTAGCATAATATATGTTGATAAAATAATTTTAATGATTTTATGTAATTTTTGAGGAAATTATTTAGTATTATGTGTATTTTGAATTAATAGGGTAATTGTGTAATTTTGCTAAAATTATAGTTAAATATTATGTTTTAATTGATTTTATAATTATTTAAGGTAATGAAATGATTTTTATAAATTATTTACTATTTTTAACTAATTAATAATAATTTTTGAAAATTTGATGTTTAATAATATTATATTGTTCTTTTGGGATTTTTATTTAATTATTGTGAAAATAATTATATTTAGTGTTTTAATGTTTAAATATGCTATATTTTGATATTTTGAGGCTATTTATAGCATTTATTGATTTTTAACATATTTATTATATTATTTGATTTTTTGGTGAAATTGTGGACTTCGGTTGGGAGAATTGTGTAGTTCGGGGTCCCAACCGAAAAGTGTTGAATATTCTGTTATTAGAAGTATGTTTTCTTGCAAGATCAGCTCTTCTTTTTAGTAGAGAGATGTCCGTTTTACAGAGGAAGTTCTGCTGAATTTTCGATAGAATTTTTGTAAAACGTGACATCGGGTCGATCGTGAAATTCTGTGTTATCTGAGTTTCTAACCATTCGTTAGGGTCTTCTTTTAGAAGTTCTTAGAATATCTAGTTAGATTTATTCTGACTGTCGTTATTATTTTATTATTTAGTTGTGCCCAAACCGAGGCCTAGTGGACTGGACCCATTGAACCAGTCTAGAGAAGCGCAAACTTGTGAGTTGTTATTTTATATATACGTCGCATTTAGGATGCATATTTTAGAATATACATGTTTTTAATATGTATTTGTTCATAAGTTGTTTTATTAAAGGTTTAGTATATGTTAGATATATTTTTATTATATTTATGATATTGTTATGAACCATATTTTTAAATTATTTTATTTTAAAATGAAATATGCAGTGTTAATAAGATTTAGAAAATTTTATTGATTTATTTTCGTTATTTGTGATTAATTATTATTATTTTATGTTTAAATAAATTTTCTACGTAAATATATTATTTTTGGTCGTTTAATTTGCTTGACTATTTCAATATTATTATTTCTATTATTGTTTTATCAAATTTCACTATTTATTTTGTTATTAAATTATTTTATTATTTGTATTGTTTTTATTTAGTGTTAATTCATTTTATGTATATACATATTAATGTATGTGTGTGTGTGTCTATATATGAGATATCTTATTATTGTGTGGTGAGAATATGTATATATATATATGTGTGTGTGTGTGATTATTGTGTGTTATATATATATATTTGTATATATATATATAAGATATTTTTATTTTTATGTGGTGGAGATTTTTTTAATATAAAGTTTTATTATTATATTAATATATATTATGTGTGCATGTGTGTGAATTTGTGTTAGTATATATATATATATATATATATATATATATATATATATATATATATATATATATATATATATATATATTTGGTCAAAACATTAGATTTAAATGGGGATAGGACAAAATATTGGGTCATTCTTTTCTTTTCTTCTTTTCTCTTTACTGCATTTCTTCACTTTTACCGTGCATCACCATTCACCTCACCGGAGTACCACCAACCACCACCACTTGTCATCATCAACTCCCCTCTTCTTCTCCTTCCTCTCTGTCACCTATCTGAGCATCGGAAGCCGTTGGAAACCACCGGAGATAGAGACTACACCAAGAGGCTCATGAACGTTGGTACCATTTTCGGTCACCATAGCTCACACTCTTGAGCTTGCTGGAATCCTTGAGCTATGTAGAAGCCATTTCCAAGATTGGTTCAAGCTCAAATTCGTCCATTTGTAAATTTTGTTTAGATTTTAGTTTATGTCCATTTTAGTTTTTATTTTTTTTAAGCTTGATCTTGATGATTTAGACAATCTTCTTTCACAAAAGTTGTTCCTGGAAGCTTAATCTACCTCTACATATATTTTTTTGAATTTTTGAATTTATTTTAATTTTTATGAATTTTTTAATATTTTATTATTATTTAATTAATTTTCATAAATTAATTTATTTAATTATAAAATTTATTGATTTAGTGTTTTTATGGGTTATTATTAATTTTAGTGTTGAGATTATAATTTTTGTGATTTTTATGTAATTTTTATAAATATTTTTAGTTTATGTCAATATTGGATAATTAGGTAATATTTGAGTTTTTGTTGAAATTATTGATTAATAATGTGTTTCAGTTAATATTAGTAATATATATGTTGAGAAAATAGTTTTTATGCATTTATAGAATTTTTGAGTAATAATAGTATATTATGTGTATTTTTGTATTATAGGGGTAAATGTGTAATTTTGTGTTAAATATTATGTTTTAGTTGGTTTTATAATTATTTAAGGTACTTAAATGATTTTTACAAATTATTTACTATTTTTAACTAATTGATACTAATTTTTGAAAATTATTTTCAAATAATATATTATATATTATTTTGGTAATAAAATGGGTTTTTAGTAATTTTTAATATGTATTTATTGAATATATAAAGTGAATTTTTATTAATTTATATTGAATTATCAAGAAATTTATTTTGGAATTTTTACGTAATTATTGTGAAATTAAGTATATTTGATGTTTTAGTGTTAAATATGCTATATTTTGATATTTTGAGGATATTTATGGCATTTATTGATTTTTAGTATATTAGTTGGATTTTTTGGTGAATTGTGGACCTCAGTTGGGGAATAATGTAGTTCAGGATCCCAACCGAGGGTTGTGTGAATTCTAGTTTTTAAAGTGTGTTTTTCTTGCAGGACTGACTCTACTTTTTAGCAGAGAGTTGTTCGTTTTACAAAGGAGATTTTGTCAAATTTTTGGTAGAATTCTCGTAAAACGTGACATCAGGTCAATTCTAAATTATGTGTTATGTAATATTAGATTGAGTCTCTATAGAGCTTAAGTTAGAATCATTCTGATTTCTGTAATTATTTTAGTGTTTAGTTGCGCCGAGATCGAGACCGAGACCTAGTGGACCGAACTCGTCAAACTAGTCTCGTGGAGCACAAACCTGTGAGTTATTATTTTATGTATATATTGCATTTAGGTTGCATATTTTAGCCCATATACATGTTTTTAATGTATATTCATTCATAATTGTTTTATTAAATGATTAGTATATCTTAGGTATATTTTTAGTATATTTTAAGGATATTTTTAGATAAATGCATGTTATATTATTAATTTATACTTAATTTTTTTTAAGTATATTAGTGGTTTATTTTATGATTGATTTGAATTTATCTGACATATATATACTCGAAATATACTTAGTTTATTTTAGGTATATTTCTGGTATATATATGGTTTATTTTGTCATTTGAAATGATATTATGCATTGTTTATTTTCCTGTATGAATGATTTATTTTAAATGAAGGATATCAATAGAACGTGCTACCTAGTGGGCAGCACTAGGACCGTGTACGTACCAATGCGATAGATTTTAGGGTTGAGTGAGAATCATTTGTGGAATTATGATTTGATTGAAAATGATATGATTGATTGATTTGAGATGTCGCGTGATTGATGGTGTGATTGCTGGAGCTCAGTTGACCAAGTGTCTCGGGGCCAATCACACTGATAGTCAGACTGTTGGAGCTCGGTTAACTTAGTGTCTCGGGGCCAGTCTACTGTCCATATGGATTAAGTGAATTTATTTAGAATTAAGTGAGTTTGTATGGTTAGAGTGATGTTATTGTTGATTGAGGTTGCGATTAAATAGAGTTCTATTTGATCTTTCATAAACTTACGTTTTTCAGTATTACTATATAAGTAATTTTCAACATCTATATGAATCGCTTGTATATATATTATTATATACAAATGCTTGATTG
Organism: Mallotus nudiflorus; assembly: GCA_947683625.1. Classification (NCBI taxonomy): domain Eukaryota; kingdom Viridiplantae; phylum Streptophyta; class Magnoliopsida; order Malpighiales; family Euphorbiaceae; genus Mallotus; species Mallotus nudiflorus. The sequence continues at coordinate 3,878,760 of CANTUR010000117.1, read as the reverse complement.
CATTTGACATATAGGAGATGCATGTATGTATATTATAACAATTCACTCAGTGAGGTTTGACTCTCCTCAATTGACATTTTTACAGGAGAATCTTCTTCTTCAGACCTCAGCAGTAGACCTATTCACTGGATTTCTTCCACCCAAACTCTTTTATGTAAATTATTTACTTAATTTTTATATTGTACTCTAGATAATTGCAGTAGTCATATTTGGTATCAGTAGTGAGTTGTATTTATATTTACTGTACGTGATTTTAATTCAGAGGTTTTTCTCAGAATACTGTATTAATATATTTTATGTTATGATATGAAAGAGATTATTTTTATTATATTGACTTGAGATTTTAATTATGGTGCATATTTTGTTTTATATTATTGCATGCTTTTATTTTAATGCTTGCTACGGATTCCAGATTTGAAAAAATTCTCGTTCCCTAGCGCTGGTCATGGCCCCTGGTTTGGGTTGTGACAGATATATTCTAAAATAAATGCATGTTTTACTTTTGATATATATTTAAAATTTCTTTAGTATATTATTGGTTTATTTTTGGTATATTTCATGGTTGATTTGAATTTATTTGACATACATATACTTGAAATATACTTAGTTTATTTTAGGTATATTTCTGGTATATATATAGTTTATTTTGTCATTATGAATGTTATTATGCAATATCTATTTTCCCATATGAATGTTTTATTTTAAATGAAGGATATCGATAGAACATGCTACCTAGTGGGCAACACTAGGACCGTGCACGTACCGATGCAATAGACTTAGGGTTGAGTGAGAATTACTTGTAGTAATTATGATTTGATTGAGAATATTGATGTGATTGAATAGTGTAGTTGTTGAAATTCGATTGACCTAGTGTCTCAGGGCCAATCACACTGACTGTCAGACTGTTGAAGCTCGGTTGACTTAGTGTCTCGGGGCCAGTCTACTATCCATAATAGAATAAATGAATTAATTTGGAATTAAGTGAGCTTGTATGGCTAGAGAGTTATTGTTGATTGAGGTTGCGATTAAATAGGGTTCTATTTGATCCTTCAATAAACATATGTTTTTCAACATTCTCATATAAAGTGATTTCAGCATTTGTGTGAAATACTTGTATATATATTTATTATATACAGATAATTGATTGCATATGACATTAAGAGATGCATGTATATATAATATAACAATTTACTTAGTGAGGTCTGACTCCCCTCAGTTGATTTTTCAGGAGATTCTTCTTCTTCAAACCTCAGCAGTAGGCTCATCCTCTGAATTTTTTTAGCCCCGGCTTGTTTATGTAAACTACTTACTTGATTTTATTTGTACTCTACAAAACTGCAGTAGTGAGATATATTTAGTTTTTACTGTATGCTGAATGTAATTTCAGAGACCTTTCTCTGAATATTGTGTAATATATTTTAGTTTATGATATGATAGATTATTATTATTATATTGGATTAAGATTTTTAAATTATGGTGCATATTTTATTTTAATTATTGCATGCTTTTATCTTTAAGGCTTGCTACGAGTTCTGAATTTGAAAGAATTTTCGTTCCCTAACGCCAGTCATGACTCTCAGTTTGGGTCATGATACAACTATACCCACTCATCCATACCGTAAACCACCACCACTCCTCTGCCATAAAGCAAAACCATCATTACCACTCTTCGACAAAGCAACACAACCACCACCACTTTCTCTTCTCTTCACACCAACACTATAAATTAACAAATTAAAAAATAAAATTTCTTAAGTAATTTCATTCAAATTTTTAGTCAATTGCAAATGTTGTTAATGTTGCCATGGAAGTTATCATCGCCTCTGTCTCAAGGGCGTTCATTAAGGGAGTGGGCGATGGTGAAGACCTATCGGCAAGGGTGGTGGTGGTCATTGCCATTGTCTTCTCTGGCTCTTCTCTTTTCTAAGCCATTGTCTTCTCTTCTTCGTTTGTTGCCACTATCTCTAAAAAGGAAGAAGTATATGAATCCACCTTCTTTTCTCCGTCGATCGCTGTTGTAAAACTATAATGATGATGGCGTTGTGAACGGTGATGGAAGAAGAGTGATCGCCTTCGCCATTTCTCCTCGCTGTGAAGAAAAAATGCAGATGACAGAAGGTGTTGGCTGGACAATGTGGAAGGTGGCTAGACAAATTCAACTTATATTAAGTATAACTAATTTTAATACTTATTTGGTGTCTAAAAAAAATTAATTATTAACAAACTAATTAATTATTTTTTATTGATAAAATAAATAAAAATATTAATATTAATAATATGTAAAAAAATAAATAACTCTTGGACTTGGTACATAGTTAATAAAATTTTAAAATTTTATTAATTAGTTTTTATTTAAAAATAAATAAAATATTACTATCAATAATATGTATAGAAAGAAATAAATAATAAAAATATAAATATTAATACTAAAAATATAAAAAAAATGGATGCCTTAATCTTGTTTATGATTTATAATAATTTTAATTTATGAGTTTAATTTTTAGTAAAATTAAATTTCATTGCAACTCAAATAATAAAAATAAAATAAATATTAAAATACATAATGGGTAAATTAGTAATTTCAATTCAACTTAACATATTATAATGACAAAATCTAACGGAAGGGATAAATAGTTTACTGTATCAAATGTCAAGGATCATTTAATTGATTTTTATAAATATAGAGATAAAGTAGTTAATTTGAGCAAACCTCAATAAATAATCGTAATTTGCCCATAAATAAATAAGAAAAAAAAAACCAATAATGGAGCTCAACCACGTGATGTGCCTATTAAAGAATTTATATGCTCAATTCACTATAGTTTCAGTCAATGCACTGTAACCTAAACTAAACGCCAATAACATATGCACGTTGGGTTGGCTTTTAGAAACGAAAAATATCATGTAGCATGCATAGCACAAATGTCAATTTTGGTCAGTTTCTTTAGACAACTCTAGTAGCGAATCTCACGTTAGACATTTGACTGCCAGTTGTCGAGGCCTTAGGCAAATTTGGATGACACCTACTTTACTACTATTCAATTTCTCAATCACATTGTGCATCTACAGCAGCAGCCCATATGTATCTACACGTATTAAAAATAAAAGGAACAAAATCAACATTTTTACGCATTTAAATTCTATAAACTTTAGCTCCCAACAAAACAGATTCATTGGCTCATATTTAGTCCGAGAAATGATGTGTCGATTAAATACCAGAGACATAGAGATGAGATGAAAAGTAAAATAAAAAGTTGCAAATAAATAAAGAAGAATTTTATTCCATCCAAAGCACTAAAGTGGTTTTCATAAAACTGCTCATAAAAGATAATATATATATTATGACCCTAAAAAAAAAAAAAAAAAACTTATTATCTAAACTAGTTATCCAACAAGAAACCCAACTCCACCACCAACCACCCTTCAGGCCCCTCTTTCAGAAATTAGGGAACAATACAAGGTTAAAAATAGCACAGTAAGTACAAAAGAGGGGTCAAATGTAATATTATGGCTATGATCCAGTGCAGTCCATCAACAGCGAGAGGTGTTGCGCTTTCCTGCATTACCTTTGGATGCATTGACCCGTGCCCTCTTTGTATGCGTTGGATCTCCATGGAGTTCAGCACCAGTACAAGCGCCGGCGCCATCTCCACCCACCATTTCTAGGAACATCCTTTGCAGATCTTCAAAGCTATCTCCCTGATCAATCAATTTATCATAAGAGAGTTACTACTACGCCCCTACAATGTAAACAAAGCATCGCATCAAATCCAGGGGCATTGAGGGGAATTCACCTCGTCTTTCACATTATTCATCATGGAGATCATCTCTTGCATAAAGTCGCAGAAGTCCTGTTATGTTAAATTAACAAAGTGCAGGGGTCATTTCGTAGTTTGCCAAGGCAATCATTTACGCCTCGGAAAAATAAAAACACGCGAAGACAAAAAGAAAGTGAATTCAGCAAATGGAATCATTTCACGGGCAAAAAAAAAAAAAACAATGTCGTTCAGGGCTCCCGCCGAAACGATACCGTTTTGCATGGGTAAAAAAAAAAATTCTCCAACAGGAGAGAAGATGTTTTTACACTCACTTCATCTTCGTCTTCGAGAGCATCGTACAGCCCAGCATCGTACATTGACCTCTTCGCCTGGTCAGATAGAACTGTTAAAAAATGCAAACAAACGGACAGTTAACGGCGGTTAGAGATATTTTCAAGAAAAGAAACCTCATTAAAATAAAAAAAAAATCTACCGGAGTACGCTTCCTGGATTTGCTGAAACCGTCGTTTAACATCTCCGGCCGCCGCCGGGTTCTTCGACCACTTGTCCGGGTGCCATTTCTTCAATTGCAGTAAAAAAAAAATTTAACAACTTTTTCGATCAATCACAAAAGTAACCAAAAACAACGGTGTAGCAGTAAAATTACCATGGCAAGTTTGCGATAAGCCGTACGGATATCGGAGAAGGAGGCATCACGGCGAATGCCAAGAACAGAGTAATAGCAAGATCCGCCGTTAGATCCTCCTTCCCGATCCATAATCTCTAATTCAGTCTCTCAAAACTCAAAGAACAAAAAAACCCACAAACCACAGCCTCTTCAAAAGCCACCAACACTATGTGTTAAACAAAAGTAATAATCTCTTCTTCGGTGTCTGTATCGCAAAACACGCACATAGCTTCTTGTTGGTTTTGGGCTGTGTTTCTGTTTGTTTGTTTGTTTGCAGCGTGTGGCAATTAAAGAGGGAGATGGTGGGTTGGGTTTTTGTGCTCTGTGATGGGAGGTGGCCGAAGAGAGAGAAAAGAAAATATCTGAAGGGGGCAACTTTTTCTTTTTTTTCTTTTGATTTTTTCTGCAAGGAGATGAATTTATGTAATAAGAAAGTTCGAGAGAATTCGGTGTGGTGAATCTTTTTATTTTTCGGGGAAGAAGATATTTTGTTTGATGTTTTGTTATTAGACATTCAAGTTGTCTTTAATTACCATTTTTGCCATTTAGATCGACTTTATTGTGATTACTATTTAAAAAACTTGATTAACAACAATAAAATATTAATTCTTTTTTTCTTGAAAAGATAAAATATTAATTCTTTTTTCCTTTAATGGATTTGATATTAATATCATTATGCTCTGTACGTGATTAGTGAGATGATAATGATTTTTTTTTGACCTCCATCCCATTGAAAGGAACTAGGCACCCTTCTAAATACAGTAATAATCATGGTTAGTTAACTAATAGATCAGCTGATACAAGAAAAGACGGTGGTTGTTTAAGCAATTTTTTAAAATTAAATTATAATATATACAATTATATTAAATAAATTATTAAAAAATTTCTATTATTTTTATAATTATATCTAAATCGAACTAAATTAATTAGAATACTATATAAAAACTAATAATTTAGATTAAAAAAATTTATAAATATAAATTTTTTTATATTAAATTTAATATGTGTGAAGAAATAGATCTTAATGAATTTTACTATTTTTTTTATAAAAATTACATAATTCGACCCAAATTAGTCAAAAAAATTTGTAAGTTGTGACTGCCAAATACTAACTATAACAAAACAAATAACATGTTTTTACAAAAAAAGTTACATTAATCAGCAAATTAGTTTAAATTGAAAACAGATTGCGAAAGAAATTTGCCAAAGAGAAAAGATCATTTCTAAAGTAAATGTACAACCTAAAGCTAATTAAGCTTAAGATTTAGAAAATAATCAGTAGTTTGATTTTCTACATCAACCCTTTTCTGCACTTTCTTTGCTTACAAGAAGGCTACTGGAAAAAAAAAAGAGTACTATCAACTGCACAAAGGAGACTTTTCTACACTTTGTTACAAGAAAAGGAAATCAACTAAAAGAAAAAGACTGCAAGAAAGCAAGAAACAAAAGCTAAAATCTTGACAGACTTGACTGTCTCTTATAGATTTCAGGATGGCTTTACTTCTCCTAAAGCTTGCGATGCTTAATTTGCTTGGAAGTTTGTTTAGTAATCTACATGACAGAGGCTTTGCCACAATTTTCTAGCAGCAATGTCTCGCCTAACCGATCCCCACCTGATCGCAGCACGTAGCTTGCACCACGCTGCTTTGTGTTTTTCAATCCTTGACATATGAACACCAAATCTTGGATGAATGAATCCTAATTCTTCTTCACTACCCGAACTAAAAATTAAAGCATTGCTTTCTCCCCAGCCGGCCAAGGTACTGGCAGCAGCAGGCCAGTTTGATGTCTGAGCCTGCAGGGAGACATCAGCTGCTGCTGTTGTTGTTAGTGGCCACTGTGAGACACTTGATGACCATGTGTTTTCTCCTGTGCAGGGGAGAAAGACATCTCCCAATTTGAAACTGTTCCTCAGTGCTGATGTTAAAAAGGGCATTTGATTGCTACCTTGTGGTAGTGAAACTCCTAACTGATTATTCGCACTCTCGCCGAAATCAAGCATAATTTCTGCTTGTTCTGCCCAGAAAGCAACGAGCAGTGTTAGTTTCATACGAGAAAATTGCAATCTAGCATAAAAACTAGCAGTAGTATACCGTGTCGTGCCACCGGGAATTCAAGTTGCTGCAGGCCAAGATTTTGAGCAGGAAACGAATCAGTTTGAGGGCAAGCCAAAGTCCTTGAAGGACCGAAAATAGGACGGGCATCAATCGGGATGAATTGATTCACATCCTGATAAGCCTGCTGCTTTAAATTTTCCACCATAACCTGAATACAAAAGTTGAACAATCAGACACATGCATCTCTGACAACTTTCTTGGATTAACATGTAATGATTTTAACTACTTACTTTCTGTGGAGCAGTTAGTTTATCCATTGACTCATAGGTTTGGCCACCATCAAATGTTGCTCCAATGAGCTTATATACACAATCTAAAAGAAGCCCAATACTTTTTCCAGCTTCAAAGTAAGCATACATTTTATTATCATCAAGAACACACTCGTTTGCATGGCTTAAAATTATGCTCCATATTTTGTTTGAAATTCCTGTTCCAAGCACCTGCGAGATAATAAATTGTTAGTTCTTATGGTTTCACCAAAAGAAATGATCATTTGACTGCAAAAACTATGAGCTCTTACATTCCGTAGCTCCGAGTGATTAATTGTATAAAACTGCAGAAAGTTCCCCACTGTCAAAATTCCCCGTTCGGTTAACTTCCCGTGCGATGCACCACCTTTTGCTATTCTTTCCAGACGCCATACTTCGTCATCCAACTGCGGAGGGTGATGTTTCTTGTACACTGGAAGTTAACAAGTGAACAGTCAGTCATTTAGTGACAGATTTTGCAGAAAAAAAATGATATTTCATCCGTACAGAACAAACAAACAAGCAAAGCTGAAGTTAAAAAGTTTCGAACTCACACTCTCCGCGGTGATCCTTGACCACAAAAGCTTCACTTCTTGCCTCTCTAATCCTTGCTCCATCGGAAGTTCTTGACACGGGTCTAGCTCCCAACCGAAATTTTCGGCTTCTCTGCCAACTAGAATTATCAGTGAAAGCAACATCACTGATCAGAGCAACTCCAGCTTTCAATGTCACATTCAGATCCCCTCCTGTAACCAATGGCTTTTTACCCTCTCTTTCGCGGATAACATTGACATTGAATTGGCTCTCACTCCAGTTTTCTTGATCATCGGAACCGAAATCACCATCAAGCACGAGAATCTGAATCTTCATAGAAGATAGAGGACCAGAAGTGACAAGGGTATTGTTGTTAGCATCTACAAGCTCAATCCTGATGGGATCACCATCTTCCGCCTCCATCGTGCCACCAGTAAAAATGGTAGAGGGCGGCTTGTTGGCGAAGCGCAAAATGAAGCCTCCTCCTCCGAATGTATCATTCTGATTGAATGAATTTCTACAACCAATAAAACACACGTGGCAAAACATCAGTATCAGCAAAAAATGGCAGCACACATAAACATACTTTCAATAGCCCTGTAACATGATGGCTTGATCATATCAAAATCTATTCAACTGCTAAAACAATTACCAGGGGAACTGAAATACTTAAAATAGATGTCTAAACTACTACAACTGATCCAAGAACCAACCTGAATGATGGATAAAAGCGATGAACTGCTTGTTCCACACTTTCTCTCACCTAATGGACAAAAGAAGCAGAAGAATTTCAATTAGCTATTAAGCTTATCAGCACAAGTCTGAGCTAAGCTGAATCAGATTGAAACGGTGTTCTGTAAAATGGATTAATCATATCCTACCATTTTTCTAATGTAAGGTTCCATCCTTTCAGCCATATCCTGAAATGAAAACATTCCCAGCACATCTCTAAGAGCACTGTCCAAAGACAAAAAGAGAAACCCACATCAAAAAAAAAACGTGAACATAAACATAACAGCTAAAGACAGAAGCATATATCAGAACATAAGATTAAGAACGTACTGTTTTAACCGCTTAGGGTCATTAGCTGAAGCGTCTTCATTTCCACTCTCAGCATCACCATCAAAAGGTCTTTTTGGCACCATCAGGCGAAACCCAAAACAGAGAAATGATAATACTAATAATAATGTACTTGAAAATGAAAATTAATTTCAGAGTTCTGATATAAAGAAGAAGTGTAGCTCACACAAGACAACCTTGAATGTGAATATATAACAATTCAGATTGACTTATAAAACAGGGGATCGATCAGAAGATACAGAGAAGTTTCATGCAAAAAAATAAAAAATAAAAAACTAAAACTCTAAAAATCGACGCGCTATAAAACAGGACACAAAAAGTCAATAATCAAATTCCAAGAAATTTTTAAAAAAAGCTGCAAAAATCAAAAACAAGAAAACCCCAAAAGGATATTCTTAACTTTATGTTCAAAACTATATTTAAAACAACTCAGCTCTGTATTTTGGATGCTCCGAGGTATCAATCTATCAAGAGCATAGTATTTAACTACTTGTTTGGTAAACGGACAGAAAGGGTTGTTCAGTGTCTACTTGGGATTTATAATAGAAAAAGACTCTTGAAAATCTTAAAATTCTACGTAACGAACTAACCGCGTAGTGCTTGAAAAGTACATCGACTCTATAAATCAAATCATAAAAACAAAAAAGAAATAAACTTTTTTGTGTGATAATGAAATGGGTAAATAAAAATAAACAAGAATTAACACTGCGACCCACGCGTAAGTGAGTAGATGGAGAAGAAGAGAAGATTATTGGAAGTTGTTGGAAGAAATTTTGTGGTTACCGCGTTATGAAGTAGACCCATGAAATTAACAACATTTTATAAATGCCAAAAGAAAAAAAAGTCTGAATTCGAAACAAATCTGAATTTCAAATGAATCTTGAATTGAATTCAACTCATATTCAAATCGTTTTTTTTTTTTTCCTGAATTTAGCATTTTCATCTTTACATTTCTTTTATGCATTTTTAGTTAGTTCATTTGATGAAGCAACAGAATTTTTTTTTTGGCTGATTCTTTGCAGATTTTCTTTTTTCTGTTGGCAGATTCGTTTGAATGGTACATGCTTGATGTGCTCTGATGTTAAGCTACTCGTTAGGTTTCTATTCCCAGAAAAAAAAAAAAAAAAAAGAAATGCTTTCTTCAATTGTACACTTAATCTCTTTTATAGGCAGAATCTGGGTTTAATTCTTGAAGAGCATTATCATATAGTAACAAGCAATCAAATCACAGACTTATGTTGGAGCCATTTGTGGTAACTAATCAATTTCTTTCCAAATATTTTTATAGGCAGAATCTGGGTTTAATTCTTGAAGAGCCTTTTTTTTTCTTTTTTTACGTGATATCTTCGATGGACACCGGAACATGTACAGTATTCCTAATTTTTAATAAATTAAAAAGTTAAATCAATAAAAATTTAATACTTAAATTTTTAAATTTAATAAAAATTTAAGTAAAATAATAAAAACTAAAATTTAACAGCGTATGTATAAATCTAAATGACTTGATATTATTGATTTGACCTTTTAACTAATTAAAAGTCATGATCATTATAAGATTTTTTAATACTGATAATTGAGGGTGACAAAAGTTTTCTTAATACTTACTTTTAATCTAAATATTTTACCACTTAAACTAACAAATATTGATTATTTAAATATATTATGTTATATAATTAAAATTGGTCAAAATCACCGATAATTATTAGAATCAATTGATAAAGAGTAAATTAAATTTCACTTTTGAATTTTAATATATATAGTCACATTAGGTAAATTGTTAAAACATTTTTTACTGTTATAGTCCTACCTTAATTGAATGGAATTAGGTAGGATCCACTGTAGACACTAATAATTTTTCTTTTAAAGTCAGAATCAAATATTACCAGTTTTACACAAACACAATTATATCAAACACCCGCATAACATCAATTGACTGGTAAACTTAAATGATTTAATCTAACCCTCAACTGCAAATTTCTTTAAATGTTAATGCCTTAAATTCCCATTTCTATAAATATCAAAACAAAAGTATGAGATACTATACACTTACCAATTTATTTCATCTCTTATAATGGAAGCTCGATGAAGATGTGAGCCAATGAGGCTTAATTGGGACGGCAAACTCCTTACCAAGTAGAGGCACCCATGATTCTAGAATAATTGGTTCAAGTTCTAGTGGTGCTAAAAATTAAGGTTTCACTCTTGATGCACCACCAGGCAAAAAAAGTTAACACTCTATATATATAATAATAATAATAATAATATTTAATAGTTGTTAAAAACATAAAGAGTTTCTGATAAGTAGTTTAAGTGATAAAAAGTATAGATATTTAATTTAAAGAGAGTAGGATTCAAATTCCACTTATTCCTTTCTATTTTTTTAATGTTAGGAATTAATAATTTATATTAATTAAAAAAATAAAAATGTGAATTATTACGTAAAGGCTTAGTCATTGATTAACTTTCATTTAAATATTGAATCAATAGACTAAATGACAAAATTGACAAAAAAAATTAAACTACAAAAAACAGTAATCTTTCTCATTTTTTTTTAATTTTTCTTACATGAACCATCGCCTAATTGTCCTGTATTATTGAATTGATGATTAAAATGTCACAAAACATCTTATTCTCTTTTTTATAATAGTGGAAAAAAAATAAAGAAGATAGCAAGTACAATTCTTACGCGTTTGTTTATATATATATACATTAATAAAACCATACATTATCAAATTATAAAAATACACAACTTGAACCATTAAAAGTTTTGATTTTGAAAGGTATAAGCAAATGTGTGGTTCCACTAAGCATAGTATGACACTTTCAATGTCGTATACGTGTAAATTAATTGAGTTTCAAGTGATGAACATTTATTTCTCTTCCTGCTGCAAAAGTAAGATTTGCTGCTATGGTGTCTTGCAGTCCAAGTCTTGTGGTTAATTAGTCAAGCGTTGTCAGAGAGAAAGATAGCCACATAACAAATTCTGAGCATTTTCAGGCTACCCTGATCTTTCCGTGCATGCCCTTCTAGGAAAATACCCAGTTCTAATGAAGAATGTAAGTTGCATTTTCTAGGAAAAATACCTGATCAAGAAAAATCTTGAGCTTTCTATTTTATTAGTTTTTTTTTTTTAACGCTATTTTATTAGTTCGTTTCTATGCTTGTTGCTTTCAGTGCATTTTGTTGGTAAGAACTAATAGTATAATAAATTATGTGAGCTTAGAAATGCATAGTTAGCTTGCATAGACCAATGGTATATGTTTAGGTTTTGGCAATTTTTAGTCTAATGAAAAGACTAATTGAATAATCATTCTTTTTATTACCAAATCTAAAAAGATATGGTTGTGATGAGCTGAATTGATTGTGATTTGATTTTATAATTAATTTAATGTACTAAGTTTATATCCAATATTATAGAATCTCTTTTCAAAAAAAAATTATATAATCATTTTTTTATTACCAAAATCTAAAAAGATATGGTTGTGATGAGTTGATTTGATGATTAATTTAATGTATGAAGTTTATATCCAATATTATATCTCTTGAAAACTGTTTCTAAATTATATCTCTTGAAAAAAAAAAAAAAGTACCTGCAAATGGAAAAAGTATAACTATCAAACATTAAAATAAAGAAGATAAAGGCACATGAAGCCTAGCTAAAATGAAAAGTTAGAGGTAATGACTTAAAATTTTAGGATACCAAAATCAAAATTTTTGGTACTTAATGTATCATTAGGTGTAAATTTCACACTCTATATATAACTAATATAGCTGTAATAATAATATTATATATATAGTGTTTCAATTGTTAAAAAAAAATAAAGAAGATAAAAAGTGTTTTTTTTTTTTTTTTTAACAATAAAATTCATTAGCTCATATGCCTAAGGGCTTTAGAGTATACAGTAGCTTTAAGAGGATTAATTGTCTAAGCAGAATTTTGAATTAGATCAGTAGCATTTTTAGTCACCCAATCTGCAGTTTCATTGGTGCTACGACTTACATAAATAAAGCTAAAATGGTGCCTGTTACATATCAATTCTAATATATCATTAACAAAAAGCCTCAATATCCCATGGATCCGGCTAACAAATAGTTTTAATCAGTTGCAAGTCTTAAAGACTACCTTCTTATAACCTTCTACCTTCGCAATAGCAACACTAGTTAGCATTGCAAGGGCTTTACCAGCGAGCACAAAAGCAGAAGGTCTTAGAAAACAAAATCCATCCAGTAACCCGCCAAATCCATCCCGCATAATAGTGGCCATAGAAGCTACACCCGGGCTGTTTTGGTAACTAGCATTTGAGTTAAACTTTAAGAAACCTGGAGGAGGGACATTCCAAATAGAGTGATGTACATGAGTAGCTACAGTTCTTCTAAGAATTTTATCTGATATAAGGATGTCCTTCATTTCATTCTAGTATGAAACCGCCTTTAACACTATGTCCTTAGGCGAATAAGTCAAACCTACAAAAATACTGTCATTCCTATTCTTCTAAATATATCTGAATTGTTGGAGGAATAGAAAGATTCACACGTAGCATTCCACCATAATTGAACAGAAGGGAACCTATTATCATCGGGAGTGAAGCTCAAGGGGGATAAAAACCATGTTCTATTTGCCATTAGGCATAGAAAGAGAACGTGTTCAACATATTCTACTTGGCTGTCACACAAGGGACATAGGGGAGAACTATTCATATATCGCTGATAGAACAATTGGCTGCAAGCTAGAGAGTTTGTCATTACCCTCTAAAAGAAAACAAGCAATTTAGGGTGAACCTTTATCCTCCAAATAGAATACCACAATCGTTTATCTGCTGAAAAAGAAGTGAAAGCACTTGTAACTCTAGTTGAAGATTGATTAACAAGAAAATGGTGGCCTGATTTGAAATTATAGCAACCTTTGGGATCGAGATGTTAAATCCATCTATCCCGCCTTATGGATCTGCTCAAAGGAATTTTAGAAATACACTTCACTTAATGATTAGTTAGAAAAGACATTAAAAGGTTAAGTTCCTAAGCCTTAGTGTGAGGATTAATGACATCAGAGACCATTTCAATGTTAGTATTGGAAGGTCTAGGGGATTGGATTTTAAAAGAAGGCAATTATGGAATCCCAGGGTCATTCCAAAATTCAACATCAGCATCAGTGCTGATGTTTTTCCTAACCCCTAACTTGACATGAAAATGATTTTTCATTTATTTTGGGAGAAGTTAAGGTGCATTAATAAAAAAACACAAAAATAAAATATTAACTAAAATTTAAAGAAATGAAATATTGTTAAAAAATTAAGCTTAAATGAGCTTATTAGTTGAAATATTTTGAAGCTATAATAGTAAAATGTTTAAGAATTGACTAAACTTTTGAATAGTCTCTAAAATGATTAATGTAAAACATTCCCAATTTTTTTGCCATGTTATAAAACATTTTATTTCATAAAGTTCATATAAATATTTTTGGCATAATATGTCAGCAATCCTTGTGTTTAATATAATTAGCCAATTTGACATTTTAATTTATAATTTTACTATTTTAACATTTAAATTTGTAAAAAATGTACTAATTTAATAACATAATATATATGTTATCTATCTGTTATTTTTGTTAGTTTGACACATTTATTTTGTAATTTTTTTCAATTAAACTCTTATGATGTAGCATGTTGATTCATTATTACATGTCATGTATGCTAATAGGGATTTAGTAATTAAATTTTAGACAAATTTATATATTAAAATGACAAACTATAAATAAATGTATCCAATTAATAAAAAGTGATAAATATAAGGAAGTCAGATGTATTCTGCCAACATTTTTTTCTCTATTGTAATAGGATTTATTGCATTGTTGATACCATAATTTTGAATCATATTTCACTTTGGTACTAAAATTTTAATTTTTTTCTTTTTAGTCTCAAAAATTTTATTTTTGTTTTAAGTTGAAGTATTTTGAATATATCTGATTAAATTTAACATATGTAGTAGTTGGAATAAACATATTTTTAGTATATTTATATTGTAAGCATCTCACTAAATAGTTTAATTATTTTGTTGGCCTTATAAAAAAATTTTTGCTTGTGGGCCTCATAAAATAAAAATTTAGTAAAATTTATTTTATGAAGCTTACAAGGTGATTAAGCCGCTTAATGGAATGCTTACATGGTGAATATACTAAAAATATATTTATTCTGACTGCCATATATGCTAAATTTGATTGGATATATTCAAAATACTTAAATTTAAAACAAAAATAAAATTTTTAATATTGAAAAAAAAAATTAAAAATTTGGTAAAAAAGTGAAATATAGCTCAAAATTATACTACCAACGATGAACTAAACCCATTGTAATACAAGTCTAGATGGCAAAAATAACAATAATAATAATTAATACAAGACTAGAAAGTTAGTTTAAAAGAGCAGGGATCAAACTGTACCTTTAGATAAAATCTAGGGGTGATGATGATCATTAACCCAAAAATCCACCATCGCTCGTCGTCTTCAGCTGACCAAGAAGCTCCATTTCTTCTCCGCTGAAAAAAAAAACATGAATGCATCATCAAGTAATCTCTTTGCATCAATAGACATGGGTACAAACTCATTCAAAATGCTAATAATATATGCAGATCCATCAGGCAAGTTCCTCACAATTGATCGCCACAAAAATCCAGTATGCTTAGGCCGCGATTTATTCAATTCAATTTCGCAAGAATCCCATTTTCGCGCTCTCACCTGCCTCCAAGAATTCAATCAAATCCTCAAATCAAGCAACATCTCCCCTCATCAAACGTGCTGTGTCGCCACTGCAGCAATGCGTGAGGCAAGTAACTCAATTGAGCTTTGCAAAGCAATGCAAGAAAGCACTGGATTAGATGTTGCTATCTTGTCTGGTGAAGAGGAGGCGAGGTTTATTTATCTGGGTATGCTTCAATTTTTTACCTTTTTTGATAAAAGAGTGTTGGTTATCGACATTGGTGGTGGGTCTACTGAGTTTGTAATAGGACAGAGAGGGAATGTTATCTTTAGTGTTTCTTTAAAGTTAGGACACGTGGGTTTGACTCAAAAGTTTGGTAATGTTTCAGATATTAGAGAGTATGTCAAGTTAGTTATGAAGGAATCTGGGCTAGCCGAGAAAGTTAAGGAATTTGGTTTTGAGGTTGTTGTTGGGACTTCAGGCACTATTAGTGCAATTGAAAAGGCTGTTTTTCATGGTTATGGACAAGATTTGGGTTATGATAATGAGGTTTTGTTTAATGATTGTAAGAGGGATTGGAAGTTTAGCAATGCTGAATTGGAGTGTATTGTTGAGAGGTTGTGTAAGGAAGGAGAGGGAGAGAAGAGTAGGAGAGATGAATTTTTCAAGAGAAGATCGGAGTTTATCATTGCTGGTGCAGTTTTACTGGAGGAGATATTTGAAATGCTTGGAATTGAAGAAATGGAGGTTTCCGGGTATGCATTGGGAGAGGGTGTTGTTGCTGAAACTTTGGCTAGGGTTTTTAATTTTAAAGGTTATGATATGAATGCTAATGCAAGGTGGCATTCTGTTGTAAGGATTGCAACGAGGTTTAGTGACAAGAAGAGGATGAAATCTGCCGCACAATGTGTTACAATTGCCAATGTAATATCAACTTCCTAGCTTTTTTTTTTTTTGTCACTGGTTTCTTTTTCTTGTTAATCAATGAAAAGTTAATGATCTGATTTTCACTCTCTGTGATATTCATTGTTGTAGCTTAAAATTGAAGAATGGAAGGTAGATCTTTTGTCATATATATTTTTTTGAAAACATTGTTTGATGAAAACAAGATATGTTTTTTACAGAAGAACAGTACCTCTTTAAGGAAGTTGCTTTCATTGCATTTGCCTTTAGTCAATTCAGCGCATGTATCATGGTGATTGCTACTTAGTAATAATAATTAGTTCAATGCTATTATTAGTGTCAATTAAAATTTGATGTTTGATTTGCACATTGTACATAATGAATGATGAGATTTTGTGTTATTAGCTCTTCTTAGAAATTGCAAAGAATTTATGTTAAGCTATCCAATGACTGGGTGATTACTGCAGGAGATTTTTGAGGGCTTGAGAAAATGGCTAGAAGTTGAGTTATTTAACCACAGCTTGGATGAAAAAAGTCTTGAATGTCTTGAAGCTGCCTGTTTGCTTCAAAATATAGGGCTCTGCGTTTGTAAAAGGGGTTACCATAAGCAAACTTATCGGATTGTTATGGTATGCTTATCAGAAATTTTAGGCTCTGCCCTGATCCTGAAGATTGTTCTCAATTGCTTTACTTTACATGCATGCAACATATCTAGCTTGCTATGACTATTGAAGAAGTGGTAGGACATAATTTGATTTTGTTAATGGTGGTGAAATTTCTGTGAACTCCAACCCTACTCATGCAGATGTCAGGGGAGTTCTGCAACTTTTATAGATACTAGTTATTTCTCCCTGCATTGCTGACTAACTTGATCTCATTGTTCAGAATGGCAATTGGCTTCATGGATATAGTGCTGAAGAGGTCAAGGTACATTGTATATATTGGTTACTATTCTCTATTCTCAGTTTGCATATTCTTAGAATGCCCTCTGTGCTAATTATATTGTGGTAATTTTGTAGTTAATAGCTTTACTCACAAGGCATCACAGGAAGAAATTCCCAGAGTCAGACCATGCCACCTTGAATGAGCTTTCTGAAGAGGTCCCTAGACACACGTTCTTATAGACAGCTTTCATTTTTTTTTTATCACCGAGGAGAAAGAATGCCCTAACATTTTAATGTATGTTTTTATTTTTGTTTTTGTTTTTCAGTCAAAGAAGAGATTCATAAGTCTATGTGTCATCATACGAATATCTGTCATTTTACAGAAAAATGATTGTCTGAACTTCCAAGATATAGAATTTTTAAATTCTTATGAAGGATTCAAACTGGTATGCTTTGTTCTTTACTTGTGTACATACTTGTATGCTAGGAATTTATAATGCCCATCTTTCAAGTTTCATATAGGCTAGTGTCTTCCATTTTTACTTTGTAGATTTTGCGATTGCAAACCTGTTGTCTTATAACCTGCATGCAGGGAGATATTTAGTCAATGCAACTGAGGTTGTTGCAAGCATTGCATGAAGTTTTTGCAGGAATTAGGGATGTTGATAGTTTGCAGCTTTTATACAGGCTATCTTCATCCATTTTCATCATTGTAATCACTTATGGAATGAAAATGAATACAAAATTTGTATCCGAAAAAACAAAAGGTGAATACAAAATCGTTGTACTGGCATGTTGGATAACAGAGGAAACCTGTGTGTTGCTTGCAACAACTCCCATTTATTTTATCCACTACCTTTGCTATTGTCGTTTTTAACTTTTTATCAACTGTGTTCAGCCTCAGGCAGGGCCATAGATTTATTTTCCTTTTTATATGGAAGCTTCATTCCATCAGCATATAGCACCTGTTACTTCTCATGTGTTTTTGCACAATAACTTTAATGTTCTATTGACATAAAGGTTTTCTGGTAGGTAATCAGGGAAGCCAGGGACTCAACTGCTTTATCTGTGAAAGAGGACACAGGGAAAAAACTGAAGAAAGAGTTAGCTCTGTTCAAAACTGTAAATTTTTTCATCCTCTATTAAATTTTATGTTCTTCAGCAGATCAATATGATTGAGATTATAAATTCTCATCTTTTTGATTGTCTTTTTTGTTTATGTGCAGGTTTTCCAGAAAGAATTGTTGGTTGAGGTGCTGCCATGCATATAGAAATATCAAAGAAATGAAAATGCTTTCACAATTGTCACTCACAGTTTGTGATAGAAACCAATAAGGCTTGTGCTCTGGGCTGCATTAGTTGCCTTGATTATCTCAGAAGCAAACTATTACCTTGTATCTGTTTATTGTTCTTATTTGTAGTTTGATTGCATATCCACATTATTTGTTATGCTGGTCATGGATATTATTGGTATGGTATTGTATGAACATTGTCGTTTTTATTTCTCAACAAGCATAGTTTAAAATAGTTTTCCTTCTCTCTCCCTTGTGGCAGTGGAGTTGTGTTGCTGAATAGATCATTAACATAGTGGCTTGGTTTGGGAAGAATAAGATGAGGACTGAATTGCTCATTGAATACACAGACAAGTAGTAGTTCCTGATCTTCAGCTCCAATTAGTCAGGTATGCCATAGTTTGCATTTTCATATTTACTGCTATACTTGTTGACTTATGTGATTCCTGTTGCTAATTCAACTAGAGTAGTTGGCACGAAGTGATTGCTATTGCTTCCTGTAATGCTATATTCGCTAATGGTTTTTTTTTTTTTTAGAACACATAAAGGGAATAAAGTTTTCATTTCTCCACTGGGTCTGGCCTTTGACTGATATTCATAGCTTGTGCCAGTAGAGGGGAATGTGCTGAGCAGCACCAGAAATGAAGAGCCCTTGAGGAGCGCAATCACTGTTATAAGCAGTAGGCAATATGTCAACACCTTGGTCATGTACGACATAGGCTGCTGCTCGCTGCTTCTGTCACAAACTGTGATAGAATCAGTTCTCAACTAACAGATGCTGGTGCAATGATATGGTGCTGAGCTTTGTTGACCACAACAAGGTTAGAGTATGATAGAGCTTGGTGCTATTCCTAGTTCATTCTGCAGCATTCTGAAGATTATACCAACAATTACTTCTTACTGTTGTGGAGAACAAATCCAGCCTGTCCCAGGTAAAAGTGTTAAAAAATGAATATGTACTTTATCCATTTTAAACTGGGAAAAAAAATAAGTCCAATAATTTCTATGAAAAAAAGGGAAATGTTAGTCGGGCCTTTTACCAAAATGCTCTTGGATATTTTTTTTATAATTATATTATTAAAAAATAAAAAAATTATAGGTGTTTAAATTCTTACACGAGAGGTGCACTCCTATACATCTTAAATTTTAGATTTTAAAAAAAATTTCAAAAAAATTAAAATTCAAAAAAAATATTTATTAACACTTTTTTTTTGACATGTATTGCTGGTCGTGGTTCGTCTACGCATCCGTGAAAAAAATCCTTTCATCATGTATGTGAAAACTATTAATGGAGCCATGTGATCACACTGGGTTGATTGATCTATTCATTCACCATTTGTTATTAATGGCAGCCACCGGCCATGGGAGTAAAGTGGGATGATTGTTTCTGTTCTTGGTTACTTTATAGGTGACATTGTTAAAGAATCCACAATCCTTCCATTCATTTCCACTCATTCTTTTAAGTCATCCTCTATTTCTAAGTAAACTAATAAAAACTATACAAATAATCAAAGCTGCAGATCACTACATATATACACAGGAAAAAGGGTATCCTGACATAGCAAGAAGTGGTATTTCTTGTTGTAGGATAATCAATGTAGCGTGTATCTGATGTGTTATGAAAATGAAGTTTTAGTTTAGCTGAAAGATGAATTTTACACTCTTCCAGTGTACATTCGATTCAATCCAAATTAATTGAAACTTTTGTAATTGTTGTCGGCTATCAAATACTATTAGTAATTATGTGAAAAAAATATTATTTTATGAGGAAAGATATTATAGGTAGTGGGATTTAGGTCACGCACTTAAGTGTATTGTGGCTACGACACTGTATGGATTCAAAGTCTACTAAGATTACTAAATAGATTTTTAAGGTTTAAAAGGAGATAGAGTTATCATCCCGATAAAAATTGGGACACTTGATAGCAATTGGATTTCATGGAGATTCCTAAAAGTCGTCATTAGATATTTGGGTTTGAAAATTGTGTATGGACTTTGAATGCCTATCCAACTTTACGGTTGATTTCCATTTGTGTTTTGTATTTTATTACCAATGATTATTAAATTGTTTCCTTATTATTGTGATTTACAAACGCTTCCAAATTTTGTAATTTGATTTAAGTTTGCATATTAATCCTTTTGCGTGTTTATTGCCTTAGCATTCAAATCAAATATTGAGAACAAATTTACAAACATTCATTCCAAATAAATGGGAAAGAGATTAAAGATTACAATAATTTGTACAATTGTTACAATAATTAACCCAAATGAAACCTCTCAAGAATGAATTAATTCACTAATTACATAGTGATTAAAAATACCAAAACCTAAAACAAATAATGGTTAGTTTCACATTCAAAAGAACAGTTTTATTTGCAAAATAATTCGAATTACATTAATTTAAACATAGGCATGCAGGTTCATATAAATATAAGTAAATTAATCAACCAATCCTAAAAGTATAGTATTCACATGCAATATCAAATATTCATGCAAATCAACGTAAACTAGCAACTAAGAACTTAATAATTCACAGATTTAAGTTCTAGACACAATCTTGAGAAAGTAATAAATCCAAAAAGATATAAAATGAAGCAATAAAATTTCATACAAAGTAAAGGACTCAAAGCTTGAAAATAGGGATTCTCATTGATTTGGACTCGTTTGATGCCCTTAACTGAAGCCCTTAAAGCTTGTTTGGTTCATTTTCGAAGTGTTGAATATAAGAATCTCCTTTCTTCTTCCCAAGAAATGGATTATTAGCTTCAAGTTCCCTCTTTTCCTTCCTTTTCCTTCTCTTTTCTTAAGAATGTTTTTTTTTTCTTTTGCTCTCCCCTTTGCCTTTTTTAGAATGGCCCCGCTTCTCTTCTTCTTAGCCACACCCCTCTCTTAGGCCTCTTCCTTCTCTCTTCCTAATTTCCCCCTAAAAGTTAAGATTACTTTTGCACCTTGCATTTTCATTATTGCGTCCCTCCTTTTCTCATTATTTCTTCCCCTAAAAGTCTTATTGTTTTGTTTAAAACTCTATACTAGGGTATGAATGTCAATTTTTGTGTTAAATGCAACAACAAATAACATTTATTGTTGTAAGGGACAGTTGTGAAGAGGTAGCGTAGCCTTACCGATGTCCAAAGTGAAGAGGTGATTGCCTTTTCACCAGGCCTGTTGGGCCTTTGGGCCTAAAAGGCTTGGTTTGGGCTTGACAAAGGGCTAATGGGCTTAGTGTTTTGGGTTTTGGGTAGATATAAAAGCTTCAGGTTAGGTTTAATCTATCGAATCCATTCTAAAGAAGATCTCGGGCTCTTCTCAAATTTATAATTTGGACTATTTCATCATCGGGCTTTCAATGGGGATTGATCAAACCGAGGGTGTCATAATTTGCCCCCTTAGTTTTTCAAAAAATTGATTTTTGAAAAAGCAATGTGCATAATAAAATAACAAGAACGACATGCCTAACCTGCAAACTTCACTTGGACTGTCAATTTCGGGAATTCAAACCTGAAAGATCAAACTTTGACTTGAAGCGTGATCGTGATTCTTGGGTTTTCCTGGTCCGATCAGTCACTCATTATAAATTTAGCGTGAACTCTGAGCCTTTCTGAAGTGAACCTCACTCAATAGAAATAATGGCATTCTGAGCCTTTCTGATACAAAGCTGGGAAAACGTAATTGTATTCCTCAGGTTTTCCTGACCTGATCAGTTACTCATTATAAATTTAGTGTGAATGTAATGATCGATATTTTTTTTAATTAATATAAATATATTTTGGGAACTCTATTATTTAAAATACTAAAGCTATTAATAATACTATTGTCACTATTATTAGTATCATTATTATTATTTCATTATTATTAGCATGCATGTACATTATTTTTATTTTAATTGTCATTATTTTTCAATAGCATTATTATTATTATTATTTATTTATTTTTGTTATATATAATTATTTTAAACTAGGGTTATTTTATTATTGTACTAGGGTTATTTTATTATTGTTATGTGTATGTTATGTATGTGTATATATATATGTATATATATGTTGTGTGATTTAAGTTAAGTAATATATATATATATATGGTCAAAAGCATAAACCTGGTCAACTCCCTCCCCTTCCCTTTTCTTTCTCTTCTCTTCACGCCATCCCCTTCCTATCACTGTGCAACCCAAACCAGCACCACCTCCCTCCGCCACCGAACGACCACCACTCACCACCAGCATCTTCCCCTTCCTCTGGACATCGATCGTAGCTACTGAGGACCACCTTGTCACGACCCAAACTAGGAGTCATGATCGACGCTAGGGAACGAGAATTCTTTCGAATCCAGAACCTGTAGCAAGCCTAAGAAAATAAAATCATGCAATAATTAAATAAAAATACGACAGAATTAAAATTTTTCAAATCAATATTAAAGTAAATTCTCCAAATCCCTTCATAAATGTATACATATTTGTACAATGTTCAAATACAGTTTCTCAGAGTATTTAATATCCAAACAAAATAATACACTTCCAAAAATTATAACCCTACTACTGCAGTTCCTAGAATACAATTCAAAGTTCAGAATATACATTTGCATAAAATAGCCGGGACTGAAGAATACTGGCGAGGAACTCTACAACTAAGGTCTAACGATATGGGATCTCCTGAAAAAAAATAATTGAGGGGGGTCAGACCTCACTGAGTGAATTATTATACTATATACACATGCAATCTAAACCATAACAATCAGACATTATTATATATATATATATACACACATTTCACACGAATGCCAAACTCTACTTTTATAAATATACAGAATGTAGGAAAATGTTTAATAAATTCATGAAGGATCCATAAAACCCTAATAATAACAACCTCAACAACCCCATAATCACTCTAGCCATGCAGGCTCACTTGATTCCAAATAGAACACTTATTCCAATTTGGACAGCAGACTGGCCCCGACATACTAAGTCAACCAAGCTCCAACAGTTTGACTATCAGTGTGATTGGCCCCGAGACACTTGGTCAATCGAGCTCCAACAATCACACTATCTATCACCTCACATCTCAATCAACCCAATAGATCATTCAATTCACTTATGGACAGTAGACTGGTCCCGAGACACTAAGTCAACCGAGCTCCAGCAGTCTGACTGTCAGTGTGATTGGCCCCGCAATCACACTATCTAACATACCATTAATCTTAATCAAATCAATTAAATCAATTATAATCACCCAATTTTAACTCTCACTCAATCCTTATCTACCGTACTGGTACGTACACGGTCCTAGTGCTGCCCACTAGGAAGCACGTTCTATTGATATCCTTCACTTAGAATAAATTATTCATTCGAAAAATAATTAATGTAGAACAATATTCATAATAGTAAAACCAACCACATATATATATACCAAAAATATACCTAAAATATACCCAGTATATTTCAGGTATATATATATATATATATATATGTGTGTGTGTGTGTCAAATAAAATATGAAATAAACTAAAGATAAATCATTAATATAGTTAAAAACAATTTAAATGAGTAACAATAATATAACATGCATTATCTTAAAAATATACTTAGATATGCAAAAGATATACCCTAAGTACACAAATCATTTAATAAAACATTTATGTATAAATATTCATTTAAATACGTGTTTGTGTTTAACATATATTCACAAATATACTAAAAATAAACCTAATTATCTAGCATGCATATATAAAAAATAAACCCTAAATATACCACTAATGTGCTAGGTTTAATTTAATAATAAAATATTTATTTATTTGGAAATAAATAAAAAATATACCAAAAATAAACTTAAAAATAATTTAAGTGTAGGTTTATAATTTAACATGCAATTATTTAAGAATAAACCTAAAATCTACTAAAACTATAACTAAGGTATACTAATCATTTAATAAAATAATTATGTCTAAGTGTACATTTTAAAACATGTGTATATTACTCAAATGTATTAAACCTAAACCTAATTGTTTAATGTGCATATATCAAATTAACATGCATAATTATTTAATATGCATATATATAAAAATGCAACTCTAGATATACCAAAAAATTATAATTTAAATCCCTTTTTAAACAGACAATGAAAATGAAAAAATTCTAAATAATGCACCCTATATGCAGTGCATATATATACAGTATAATAACTCACATGTTAGTGCTCCACGAGACAAACTCGACGGGCCTGAACCGTTAGGCCTCGGTCTCAGCGCAACTAAATAAACAAATGACAATATGAAATCAGAATAAATTTAACGGAAATTCTAAAGACTCGATCTAGAATTTTAAACACAGAATTAGAATAGGAATTTGACCGGATATCACGTTTTACGAGAATTCTATCAAAAATCCGGCAGAACCTCCCCTGTAAAATGGACATCTCTCTACTCAAAGAGTAGAGCTGGTCCTGCAAGGAAAACACAGTTCGTATATAACATTCTCCCAATTCCTCGGTCGAGATCCCAAACTACAATTTTTCCCGATCGAGGTCCACAATTCACCACAAGATACAATAAAATATATATAAATTCAACAAATACCAAAAATACCCTTTAAATATCAAAATTTGGCAATTTAAGCATTAAAAACATTAAAAATAATTATTTTACCCGTAATTACTTAAAAATCCTAATGATAATATAATATAAGTAAAAATCGATATTTCTCGAAAAATACACCAATATTAATAAAATTCATTTTCTAAATCCAAATTACTTAATTAATCCATAGACATACTAAAAGTTACTAAAAACCCATTTATTTACAAAAATAATATATCATATATAATTTGAAAATAATTTTTGAAAAATAGTTTTAATTAGTTAAAAATACTAAAAAAATTACAGAAATCATTTTTATAGCTCAAATAATTATTAAAACCAATTTAATTATATTTTTAGCCAATTTAGTGTAAAATTACCAATATACCCCTATATATATATTACTAAAATTAATAAAAAATTCACCAAAAATAATATAATTACTCAAAATTAATTTTCTCAACATATATCTCAATAATATCAATAAATATACTCAATTAACCAATAATTTCTATAAAAATACATGTTTAATCTATTAATCCCAAAATACACATAACCTATTTAAAATTCCATAAAATTATATAAATTCATAAAAATTATTTTATAAATAAATAACATTTTAATATCAACTCAAACACACAATTAACCTTTAAATTCATCCAAAATACTCATTTAATTCAATACTTCAAAATTTACACAAACTATAAATATTTCTGAAAATTATATAATAATTCTCAAAAATTAATTTCTCAACATTATAATTACTAACAATATATAACAACAATAATTTAACCAAATTCATAATTTAATTAATTAATTAATGAAAATTTATTCATTTCATTTTTTTTAATAATTAACCAAAAATCAAACAAAATCAGAAAAATGCATAAAAAATATCTATGAATAGATTAAGATGCATAGATTAATATTTCAAAAAGAAATTATAAAAAATCAATTAAACTCAAGCTAAAAAAAATTAAGAAAAATTTTGACATAAACTAAAATCAATCAAAACTTACAAATGAATAAGTTTAAGCTTGAATGGAGCTTGGGATCGTCTTCCCCATAGCTCAAGGAGTCGACCAAGCCAAGGAAGCCAAGCTCTCACCGCCGGGAAGTCACCGGTGACTGCTGTTGTTGCTGCTGCTCTGCGTGCTGTCCACCGGCGGCTTTTGCAGCTCTTCCATGGCGATGACGATGAGAAGGAGAAGATGATGGTGTTGGTAATGACTGAGCAGATCGTGAGGAAGAAGGAGAAGCGCAGTGATGAGAGGAGGCCGGAGTCGCGGGAAGGAAGGGAAGAATGAAATGGTTTTTGTATATATTTATATATATATATATATATATATATATATATATATATATATATATATCCACACACTCACCATATAATCACTCACACATATATTAACAATAATACACACAATATAATATAAAATAACACTCAAAATAACATTAATAAAATATCACTATCACAATTAATAAATATTAACAAAGTAAATTAATAAAATAAAATAATAATGAGGTACTCACAATATTAAAAATGCTCAAAATCATGTCAACTAAGAAAATAATATTAGTGTTTAAAAATAATAATATTAAAATAGCAATGCACTAAATTAGCATTATTAAAATAATAGAATTAAAAAATAATAAACATACATAATAGAATTTTAAACATCCAAAATAATAAATCCAAATTAATATATTTATGTAGAAAATTCAATTAAGCTTAATATAATGATAATAATTCATAAATTAGTGAAATAATTAAATATAATTTTTTTAAAACTTTATTAACACTGTATATCTCAATATTTAATAAAATAATTTAAAACCAGGGTTATCACAGTCTCCCCTCCTTATAAGAATTCATCCCCGAATTCCAAGAAAAGAATAGACAGGAATCGAGGAGGAAAGAGATACGGGTAAGAAGCTCGTATCTCAACTTCAATCTCCAGGTAAATTCTTCCTCGTTGTTGCTTCGCTATGACACCTTGACTATAAGAACTATTTCAAATGTAATTATGGAATTTGATAATCTACAATCACAACTAATTCCTTCTGAACTTCAGATCTTCATTCAGTTCTACATTATTCGACTGCAACATGTGCGAAGTGTCTGAAATAAACTCTCTCAGTATCGAGACACGGAACATTGGATACACATGAAATAGATTTGGAGACGAAGCCAATCAATATGCAACCTTACCAAGTCTCATCCCACCATTTTTCAGAGACATCCTCAAAATTACAGTCCTTAATCTAAAACTCCATATCTCTGCATCTATGATCCATATCGCTCTTCTGATCATAGCAACTTCTTCGTTGTATTCTGATCCATCTCATATCTAATTAAGACTTCTTTCCATAAAAGCCTCAGGTGTGTCATTCTAATACTGCTATGGTAGCTGTTATTATAAGCGAATTCTATAAGTAGCATATAATCAACCTAGCTACCTTCTAAATCCAAAACACACATCTTCAACATACTGTTTAGTGTCTGGATCGTTCTCTCAGACTGTCATCTATCTGAGGATGAAAAGCAGTATTGACATCCAATAAGGTGTCTATTACTTTCCACAATCTCTGCCGAAATCGAAAGGTAAACACTGTACCTTTACCATATACAATGGACATAGGTAGTCCATGTAGGCACACAATATGCTTCATATGCAGCTTAGCCCACTTAACTACTGAATAAGTGGCTTCCACTGGCTAAAAATTAGCTGACTCGGTCAATTTGTCTACAGTCATTCCAACGGAATCATATTCACCCTTCGAACGAGGTAACCAACCACAAAAATTATCATAATTCTCTCTCATTTCCACCCAAATTCAAAAGAGATCGAAACTTCCCAGAAGACTTCTGATGTTCAGCTTTCACCGGTTGGTAATTTTAACACTTAGAAATACAATCAGTCACCTCCTTCTATAATCCAACCCACTAGTACTGATCCTGAATACTGTGATAATTCTTGGTAATAATATGGATGTACACTGCAAGTTCATTTCCATAACTTATATAGAATCCCTTTTTCAGATTACAACATCAACCCTGTATCATTAACTTGGGCATCTCCTATCATCATATCATTCTATGGTGATATGTCATGATGACATGCTATGATGAATGTCACGATGAGATGATATAATGAAATGTTATGATGAAATGCTAGAATGAAATGTCATGATGAAATGCTGTAATGAGATGCTATGATGATATGATGAAATGTTGTAATGATATCAGGTCTTATCCTCTAAAGTTCATGTAACCCTTAAATCAATCAGTCTTCTTCAGTACTTGGAAGTTGTTCTAACAAACATCTATTCACACAATCTTCCCATTCTTCTGAGTTATGCGGGTCATAGGAGCTGCAATTCTAGAGAATTCTGTTCAGATTTCCTATGATACCCAATTAAACCCAGAAAATTACAGATCTCAATGGATTCAGTCAGTCTGGGCTGCTCAGATGCTGTTTTGATCTTTTATGGATCAACTTGAATTCTATCTTTAAACGCCACAATTCTAAGAAAAACAATACTCTCCACCCAATGATCACACTTCCTTAATTCAGCATAAGGCTGACATTCTCTTAGTGTCTGTAGTATAGTCCTCAAGTGATATACGTGCCCTTTCATTCACTTTGAATACACTAGTATATCATTAATGAAGACTGCTACAAACTGATCCATAACTAATGATAACCCGACTTCAAATCAATTTTAAAAAATAACTGTGCACCCTGTAGCTGATCAGACAGGTCATATATCCTCAAAAGAGGATACTTGTCCTTCACTGTTACCCTATTCATCTCTCTACAGTCAATGCACAGTCTCAAGTTATAAAAAAAATTAAAATTAGGATCGGCATTGGTGTAATGTCGACTGTCATTACACAATGTCGACCAGCATTACATAATGCTGATCGACATTACACAATAACGATGTGTAAAAGTCCCATTTTTTTTTATTTTTCGCGTATTTTTCCTTATTTTTTATCAATTTTTTTGGTGTTTTGATTGGTTAAAAATTGAATTTTTATTATTAGTTTTATCTGAATTTTTTTTAATTCACTCAAAACATTCAAAGGTCAAAACTTATCACTCTGTTTTAGAGAGATAAGTCTATTCCTCCAAAGGAGGAAGTCAGTACGCTGGCAGAGTCTGCATGTGTGCGAAGGGGGACTTTTTTTTTTGGAGGATTTTTACT
The DNA here is from genome assembly GCA_947683625.1 of Mallotus nudiflorus. Lineage (NCBI taxonomy): Eukaryota > Viridiplantae > Streptophyta > Magnoliopsida > Malpighiales > Euphorbiaceae > Mallotus > Mallotus nudiflorus. The sequence goes on along the minus strand of CANTUR010000117.1, from coordinate 3,849,788 downwards.
CACAGAGAGATTGAGAGAAACACACACACACGCAGATACTAAAACTTGACTGCGTAAAAAAAAAAAACTGTAAAATCCAAAACGCTACTGAGAACGTCTTTTAAGTCCAGAATCAATAGCTATTCAATTTCAATGGTGATAATCCAATCTGAGGGGCTAAGAAGGGCATTTGCACAACATCTAAATTATTAGTGTTCTTTTTCTATTTCATTCTTTTCTATTATTTTCTTTTTGTAATTTTTTCCTTTTATTTTTGTTATTGTTTTGATTATTTAATTTCATTACTAATTTGATTACTTTTGTGTTTTTTTTTGTTTTGATGTCCACATGTGGATTAAGGAGGATACTGCTTATGTTTAAATTGAACAGAAGGTCCATGGAATGTCATGGAAAAACCTATGTTATTTTTCAGTAGAATTTAGGGTTTTATCTTTATTTTTTTTCATTTTGGTGTTCTGTGTAGTTATTTTAATTCGTGGCTATATAATTGTTAAATTTTAATTTTGTACGTAGTTTTTAATTATCCCAGTAGTGGGAATAGTAAAAGATTTAATTTTCTGCATTTAAAAATCAATTAGTTATTAGGTTCGATTGGGTAAAAATCAAATTAAAATCAATGGTGGCAGTAGCTTAATTTAGGGTTTATATGCAATTAAATTAGGTTTTTTAGAAATCATATGTGAATGTGTTTTGATTTGATTTTGTTATGTTTTTTATGTTTTTATATGTTTTTGGGCTTTTTTATATTATTTTGGACCTTAAGCCCATGCTTAGATCTAACTTACTTTAAATAGGCTTAAAAGAATAGTTTTGGACTTTAAATAATTAAAATCAACTTAGGCCCATTAGGTTAATTAGATTTTAGGCACATGTAGTTAATTAAAACTTGTTTAGACTTAGCTCAGCCCACTTAATTTTATTTCTTTTAAAATAAATAGACCTAAGCCCACTTCTCATTTTAAATAAAAATTAAATTAGACTTAGGCCCATTAATTTAATTTTCCTTTAAAATTAAATAGACTTAAGCCATTTTTTAGACAAAGTAAAAGAAATAGATCTAGGATCACTAATTAATAAAAATGTAGGCCCACCTTTAGTCCTTTTCTCACTTGTAAATAAAATGTAAATCTAATTAACTTTTTAATAAAATTAACATAGTTTAGACTTAGGGATCTTAAATGCATTTTTTATGTGTAATTTTATTGATTAGATGCCTAGGGTTAGATGGATGTCAAATAGGGTTTAATAAAATTGCATGTAATTAGAGGATGAAATAATCATTTATAAAATTATTCTAAATGAACACGAGACTAAGAGAAGTTAGTATTCCGTATCCAGAATCTCCTAGTTGTGGTGCTAGCTTTCTTTTAGGGAATCGAGTACCACCTTTTCGATTTGTCCCAGTTATTATCCTGGGTGGTGACTCCTCATCTCCATGGCATGTCTTTGTGATAGTGGATAGTGTGTTTTTTAAGTCCCTGAGCCTAAATAGTGTCGCGGTTGCTAAATTCTTGAACGCGTACTAAACCTCGCCGTCTACAATGATATTTGATTATATTGATTAAATACTGGGGTCAAAGGTTTGATGATGCTTTGATCTTGAACACCGCCAGTAAAGTTGGATTATATTATTAAATTATTGGGGTTGATGGTTTGGTGATGCTTTGCTCTTGGACACCGCCAGTGATATTGGATTAAGTGACGTGACTGTGGCTATGCATCCTGGTGATGCTCTGCTCTCAGAATTCGGCAGTCTTGGATATAAATGTGCTGTTTGGCTATTAGAATTGGGGACTAAGGTTCTACCTAGTTTTATACTATAATGTTTTAAAAGCATTTAGAAAGCATTTAAAAAATGAATTTCTTATATGTATATTAAATGAATTGAATAAAATTATAAATATATTATATTTTCATAAAACCCTATTTTAAAGGAGATTTTCAAATCGCATTCATTTTTTTTATTAGCTTACTCAGTGAGGTCTGACTCCCCTCAACTTATTTTTTTCAGGAGTTTCAGAGTCTTCTGATACGCCTAGTAGTTTCCTCACTGGCTATATTATGTAAGTCTATATAGTTGTATTTGTATTAGTATTCGTGTACCATAGTAGAGAAACTATATAACTATATAACTATATACTTTAAATTGAATATTATGTATTTATGAGTAATTTACTAAGATACTATTTTTTATAACCGATGATATTTATTTTATATATAATGATGGTATGGTTTGTTTAAATTGAGAAAATCAGTTTGATAATATGTATTATGATTTAATTATTGCATTATAAAGTTTTAAAAGTGAAATGTTCCGCATTTTTCTTTTAAGGCTTACTATAAGTTTTGATAGCTTTAAGCTTTCCCATTCCCTAGTGTCGGTCATATGCCCCTTGGGTTCAGGTCGTGATAGTGAACTTGGAGCCTTGCTAACACAAAACTCACTCAGTAAAAAAGATGGCATTTTGAGCCTTTTTTTACATAAATTTGGGGAAACGTAATCGTGTTCTTCGAGTTTTCCTAGCCCGATTAGTTACTCATTGTAAATTTGGCATGAACTCTGAGCCTTTCTGACATAAAAATGCGATCTTGGGTTTTCTTGGCCTGAGTCATTGCTTACAATATGATCTTGGGTTCCTGGCCCGAGTTATCGCTTATAATGCGATCCTGGATTTTTCTGGCCTAAGTTATCACTCACAACGGTGATCTTAGGTTTTCCTAGCTCGAGTCATCACACATAATGGTGATCCTGGGTTTTTTTGGCCTGAGTCATCACACAGAAACATGATCCTAAGTTTTTCTGGCTTAAGTCATTGCTCATAATAGTGATCCTAGATTTTCTTGGCCTAAGTTATCACATATAACAGAAGATACACTTTGGGAATACAAACCAACCAGACATTCTTTAGACTGATGCTTTGCTTAGAAATTTTTCAATCTTTAATCTTCAATTTTGGGATACACCTGAGAAGTGACATGATCATCATCATTCATTTTGCTTGATCCACTGGGGATTTTTTTAGTTCTATTGGAGATTTCCACTTCGTGGGCCATTCTTTCCTTCAGTCAATAGGTTTCGCCCTTCTTTCTTTTTCAGCAAGTCTTCATTCTTTATCCTTTCGCTTTTCTATATAAAGCTTCTTTTTCTTTTTTTTTTCAATTCTCTTTTTCTTTTCAAGCTTTCTTCTTTTTTTCTCTCTCAATTTTCTTTGTATTTTTCAAAGCTTATTTGCTATGGATGCTACACGAACTTCAGATTTACCTGTTTAGGATTAGCAGCTTAAAGGCAAAGCTAGAGTAGCAGTAGCTCAATGGCAGGAATAACCTCAGGTAGTGCCTGAGATTCCAATAGAGGATCCTATAGCTTTTGAAGCTAGCATGGCAGGTATTAATCTGGGCTTGGTAATCAGGCGATGCCCATAGTGTAGCAGATGCTTTAGCGATAGAATTAGGGGATGTCATATGTAAATGCTGTATTATTATACTCTATAGTGGGATGAGTTCATTTTGATGGTACTGGAGATGCATTGGATTTCATTAACACCATTGAGTCCAGGACCAAATCAGGGTATTCTGATTATCAGAGGATCTTGATTGTGGAGTTATTCATTTCAGCGGTAGCTCAGGACTGGTTTTTACAGTCCATTCAGCCTTTCATGACCATAATGACTTGGTTGGGTTTTAAGGAGCAATTTATGAGGTTCTTTTATCCTTCATCTATGAGAGAGAACTATAAATGGCAGCTGTTTAATATTGATAGAAGATATCGATAAGTTGAGGACTATACTCGGGAGTTCTATAGATTAATGAGACATGCCGAGGATGTGAGGCAAGATGTTGCTAGAGCAGTTAAGCTTTATGTGATTGGGTTAGGCCCACCTTATATTGGCATTCAACAAGAGGGTCGTAGTTTGGAGAGTGTTGAGGAGGAGGCGAGACATTTAGAGCGGAGACATATCCAACACTACACCATACTTATAAGCACCTAATTTCGGGATGCAATTGTGCACAATTATGATGTAAGCCGCTATGATGAAATTTATTCAAAAATTGAACTTGGTTATTGATTTTTGAGAATTTAGGGACTAAATTGCAACATTTTTCAAGATTTGATTATAATGCCAATGTGTAAAGTCCCATTTTTTGAAATTTTTTCGTGTTTTTTTCATTTTTTTAATTTTTTCAGTGTTTTAATTAGTTAAAAATTTTATTTTATTATTATTATTATCCGATGAAAATTTTAATGCGTTCAAAATGCGTAAATAGCTTTCAAAAATCAAAACTCTATTTGTTTATTTTGAAGAGATGAGACTATTCCTGTAAATTTGGGAAGTCAATACGCGGGCAGACTTTGCTTTAAAAAGCAAAGAGTCTGCGTGCGTGAGAGGGAGCTTTAGAATTACACAGACGAATGAACTGAGAGAGACTCACATGCATAGACTAAAAAAAAAAAGATGAAAGAAAAAAACAGAGAGACTGTGAAAAAGAGAAGAGAGTTACAAAAAAAAAACCCTATCGTATAAGAAAACCCTAAAAATCTAGACGCGAAGAACACCTTTGTCTTTCAAAACCCTAATTTTGGATACTATCAGTGTCTTTGAATGCAATCAAATCCTAGTTCAGAACCAAATCAATACTGAGTCAATTTTAATGGTGATAATCCAATCTGAGGGGCTATCTTAAAGCATTTGCACAACATTTAAAATCATTAGTGTTCTTTTCTATTCTTTTCTTTTTATGATTTTTATTTGATTATTGTTTTGATCATTCAATTTCACTACTAATCTGATTATTTATGTGTTTTTTTTTTGATGTGCGAATGTGGATTGAGGAGGATACTACCTATGTTTAGACGAACAAAAGGTCCATGGAATGCCATGGAAGAACCTGTGTTGTTTTCTAGTAGAACTTAGGTTTTTATCTTTATTTTTCATTTTGGTATTCTGTATAGTTATTTTAATTCATGGGTGTATAATTGTTTAATTTTAATTTTGTACATAGTTTGTAATAGCCCCAATAGTGGGAATAGTGAAAGATTTAATTTTCTGTGTTTAAAATCAATTAGTAATTAGGTTCAATTGGGTAAAAATCAATTAAAATCAATAGTGGTAATAGCTTAATTTTGGGTTGGCATGTAATTGATTTAGGGTTTCTAGAAAATCACTAAAATATTTATTTGATCCTTTTTTTATGTTTAATTTGTTTTGGGTTGTGTTTTTTTGGGTTTTTATATTATTTTGGGCCCCAAGCCCATGCTTAGGTCCAAATCACTTAAATAGGTTTAAAAATGGTTTAGGACTTTAAATGATTAAAATCAATTTAGGCCCATTAGGTTAATTAGATTTTAGGCCGACTTAGTTAATTAAAACTTGTTTAGACTTAGCTCAACCCACTTAATTTCATTTCTTTTAAAATAAATAGACCTAAGCCCACTTCTTATTTTAATAAAACCAAGTTAGACTTAGGCCCACTAATTTAACTTTCCTTTAAAATTGAATAGACTTAAGCCCATTTTTTAGACAAAGTAAAATAAATAGATCTAGGCTCATTAATTAATAAAAAATGCTGGCCCACCTTCAGTCCCTTTCTCACTTGTAAATAAAATGTAAATCTAGCTAACTTTTTAATAAAATTAACGTAGTTTATACTTTGGGACAACGCGATCTTGAATGCATTTTTTATGTGTAATTTTATTGACTAGATGCCTAGGGTTAGATGGATGTCAAATAGGGTTTAATAAAATTGCATGTAATTAGAGGATGAAATAATCATTTATAAAATTATTTTAAATGAACACGAGACTAAGAGAAGTTAGTATTCCGTATCCAGAATCTCCTGGTTGTGGTACTAGCTTTCTTTTAGGGAATCGAGTGCCACCTTTTTGATTTGTCTCAGTTATTACCCTGGGTGGTGACTCCTCTTCTCCATGCTATGACTTTGTGACATAGTAGTATGTTCCCTAAGGCCCTGAGCCTAAACAGTGTCACAATTGCTAAAATCTTGGATGCGCGCTAAACCCCGCCATCTACAGTGGCGACTCTACTGGGGATAAAAGATACTGATTCTACTTATGTTCTTTAGAATAATTTATCGATTATTATTTCATTCTTGCATTCATTCTGCATGTCCCTACTAAACCGATGGTGTTGGTTTATGATTCTATGATTCCACTAGCTTTATGGAGTTGTAGATTGGCTAACCATCACTCTTAGCCTTAACTTGGTTCAAGAGAGATTACTGGGCTCATCTGACTAAAGTCTGTAAACCAAGTCCTTATGGGGGGTAATCTTCTTTTAAGTTGGTAAAGGATGCTGGGCCCCTCTGACCTTGGCCTGTAACTCAAAGTCCATAATGGAGAGCATCTTGCTAAGGGAACCTTAAATTTTCACCGGACCTATGGCCTAGTTACTTCCCCTAGGATTTTTACCCAAATTGCTTATTTTTTTAAATTTCCATAAGGTATTTCTATTTATAAAAGCCCAGGCCTATACCTTTGAAGCTCATTCAAGCTAATAAGGATTAGGCTAGACTTTTATATTTAGAAATGTTATTTCTGTGCTTTTTATTTTAAAGAGAGATTTAGCATGCGTGTCGGCTCTTAATATCCCCTGTTGATATGAAGGCCAAGATAAAAAATCCTAGGAAAAGAAACTTGCCATTGAACACGAGTGTAGGAGAAATAAGGTTAGAAGGTTTACTTGCATTATGGCTTGTTGATTGCTTCTTGATACTTGCTATGTGCTAATTGCTTGCTTGCTATTTGTTTTTCATAAACAAATGCATCATGCATACATGCATACATATAATCCACGCATCATACTAGCACCTTATTTTGTAGCCATCATGGATTCATCTGGGTCTTCTCATGTTTAGGGGCAAAAAGGTGGCAGATTAATTAGAACCGATCTAAGCCCTAAGTCAATAGCTCAAGAGATCCTTCAAGAACTAGAGAAGAGTCTAATCAACCCACTATACTTAGAAGCTGAACCAATTTAGACTGAACAAATTGAAATGGAAGAACAACCAGAGATGTGGACCTTAGAGGACATTAAGGGAGCTTTAATGGATGATATGAGAGCTATGATGCAAGATGAACTGAGACAGACTTTGGCCAGACTAGTGCAACTTATTGTTGAACAACCACCTGCTGCTACTATTGAACAACCACCTGCTGTAGGAGCTCCACCTGTTGCTGTAGCTCCTCCACCTGTTGCTAATAATGCTGGGAGGCAACTTGCTGCTAGAAATGTGCCTGCTATTGATATGAGATTGGAAGACGTTGAAAACTATATGGTAGAAAAGGTGAAGAGAGAGTCACTTGAATTGGTCCATGATCATAAGTCCAAGCAGATGCAAGCACTGACTCAAAAAATGTCTAAAATGGAAGAGCTGATTAGAGGACAAGGAATGGGATATTCTTTTGACTTTAATGCTGCAAATAGAGGGAGATAAGTTGCTTGAAAAATTCAAAATGCCTCAATTGCAAAAATTTGATGGGAGAGGAGACCCTAGAATTCATTTGAGCCAATACACAATAACCATGAGCACTACTAAAGCACCATTAGCAGTAGTTACGAGACTGCTTGTACTATCAGTGGAGGGAATGGCTGTAAATTGGTACCATGGGTTAGCAAAGTCTATTAGGGCTGACTGAAAAGAACTATATACTTCATTCTTGAAACAATATGATTATAACAGTCGATTGGAAGTGTCAATTAGGGATTTGGAGTTGACTAAGCAAAAACCCAATGAATCTTTTTCTGATTTCCTCACTAGATTCATGAATAAAGCAGGATTGATGAAAAATAAACTGGCTGAAAAGGATCAAGTTAGGATGATTGTTCGCAATGTATCACCTAATTTGGTCAAAAGATTACAAATGATGAACTCAAAGACCTTTATAGACCTGTTTGATGATGGTCTACAAGCTGAAGCGATAGAGAATAAGAAAAAGAAGAGTTTTAGAGGCACATTAACTCAAAATTACTCAATTGGGGGAACACAACAGGGGAGCACTATTCGGATTGTGGAGGTGCATGCAGTTCAGCAACCTAGGAGATTCTCCAATTTTAATCAACCACTCTCTAAAGTCCTAGAGATACTAATCCAAAAAGGCCTACTCTGACCCTTAACCTTTTCTAAGCCACCAAACCCAAATGTCCCTAGTTTTGACCCTAATAGTTACTACAAATTCCACCAAGCTATTAGCCATCCTACAGACAATTGTATCTGCCTAAAACATGAGATCCAAAACTTGATAGACTCCAAAAAAGTCACCGACCCTGAAAAATCCAACTCTAACCAAAACACCAGAAATAACCTTTTCCCAAACTACCGAAATGTTCCACCACCAACCACTATGATGATCAACTTAGGGGTTAGTGAAGAAGAAGTGCTAAGCTCCTTTGAGGACCTCAACCTTATACCCAATGGAGAACCTTTCGAGCAGCCACCAAAAAGAGCAAAAGACTTATTGGGTCAGCCTTCAAGAAAGTTTGACTATAAGGTGTTTTATACTAAGCCACCTTCTTCAAGAAAGTTTGATGATAAGTCAATTGTGCCTACAGGATGGGAGGATGACTTGGATGATGAGAAGCTACTAAACGAAAAAGAAAAATGCACATTTGAGGTACAGGAAGATGAAGTCATAGAGACAATTGGCAAATAGATGCAAGAATAATTGTTATGTCAACCACCTCAAGGACAACCACTATGAGACTCAGCATTCCTATGCATCTTGAATACATGAGATTGCAGCTAATAGGGTTAGTAAGACAAAGGGCCAACAACAATAATGACCAAATCGAGTCTCTTATGCACATGAAGAAAGTGATTGCTAGGATGAATTCAAAATGAAGCTGGGGGCAAAATGTAACTCCGGGACAAGTTAGGGGAAAAATGATAAATACAACAATGGAACTTCAAAGTTAGTGAAAATGATCTCAGGGAAAAAAGGAGTATACTATAAGCATACAGATATAAAAGTTATCATATAGCAGAAGCAACAATGTAAGCACTCAATTTTAGGATGCAATTGTGCACAATTATGACGTAAGCCCCTATGGTGAAATTTATTCAAAAATTGAACTTAGTTGTTGATTTTTTGGACTTTAAGGACTAAATTGCAATATTTTTTAGGGTTTGATTTCAAATAAGTCAATTTTTCAAGGGTCTTTTGGTAATTAAAAGTTAAAAAAAAAGAGTTTTAGGGTCGACATTTAAAATGCCGATCGGCATTGTGTAATGCCGATCGGCATTACACAATGCTGACCGGCATTGCACAATGCCGGTTGGCATTGCATAGTGTCGATGCACAATAATTCTATTTTTTTGATTTTTTTGCATATTTTTCCTTATTTTTATCGATTTTTTTAGTGTTTTGATTGGTTGAAAATTCAAATTTTATCTGATAAGGTTTTTTAAAAAAACACAGAAGTTATTTTTGAAATCAAAACAAACACTATCTGATCTGATTAGATAGGTCTATTCCTCATTTGAAGGAAGTTCAGTATGCGCAGACTCTGCATTTAAAAGCAGAGTCTGCATGCGTGTGAGAGAAGGCTGGGCGGAAGGACTTTTTTCCAAAGGATTTTTTTTACAGAGAGGGAAGATAGGAAAAAATTTGATTTCCTCTGTTCTTTAAAAAATCTTAATTTTTACAGTTTATTTGAGGAAGACGAAACAATGATTTTTTAGTCTCAGTCCATAATCAAATCAAAACTGAGTCAATTTCATCGGTGAAAATCCTAATTTGAGGGGCTAAAAAAGGGCATATGCACAACATTCATTTTTTCTTTCTTCTCTTCTGTGATTTTTATGCATTTCGATAATTATTTTATTATTTAATTTCACTACTAATTTGATTGCTTTTTTTTTGTTTTGATGTCCGTATGTGGATTGAGGAGGAGGATACCGCCTATGTTTAATTGAACAGAAGATCCATGGAATGCCATGGATGAACCTGTACTGTTTTAATAATAGTTCTTAGGATTTTAATTTGTGTTCTGCATTTTGGTATCTTGTGTAGTTTATTTTAATTTCTGGGTGTATAATTATTTAATTTTAATTCTGTAGTAGTTTGTAATAGCCCTAGTAGTGAGAATAGTGAAAGATTTAAATTCCTGTATTTTAAAATTGATTAGTAATTAGGTTCAGTTTGGTAAAGAAATCAATTAAAATCAATGGTGGCAGTAGCTTAAATTAGGGTTTGCATGTAATTAATTTAGGATTTTTTTTAGAAAATCACTGTAATGTTTGGTTGATCTATTTTTTGTGTTTTATTTATTTTGGGCTTGTTTTTTTTATGTTTTTATGTTTTTGGGCCTCAAATCCACATTAGGTCTAACCCACTTAATAAATAGGCTTAAAAAATGATTTAAGTTTTTTAAATAATTAAAATCAACTTAGGCCCATTAGGTTAATTTGATTTTAGGCCCGTTTAGTTAATTAAAATTGTTTAGACTTAGCTCAGCCCACTTAATTTCATTTCTTTTAAAATAAATAGACCTAGGCCCACATTCCACTTAAAATAAAACCATATTAGACTTAAGCCCACTAATTTAATTTTTATTTAAAATTGAATAGACTTAAGCCCATATCTTAGAAAGTCTAAAAAATAAATTTAGGCTCATTAATTAATAAAATGTAGGCCCACTTTTATTCTATTTCACTTGTAAATAAAATGTAGATTTAGCTAACTTTTTTAATAAAATTAACATAGTTTAGACTTAAGGACAATGCGATCTTGAGTGCATTTTTTACTTGTAATTTTATTGACTTATTGCCTTTTTGGGTAGATGGATGTTAATTAGGGTTTAATAAAATTGCATGTAATTAGAGGATAAAATAATTATTTATAAAATTATTCTAAATGAACACGAGACTAAGAGAAGTTAGTATTCCATATCCAAAATTTTCTAGTTGCGGTGCTAATTTTCTGTTAGAAAATTGAGTACCACCAATCAAATTGTCCCAGTTATTACCCTGGGTGGTAACTCCTTATCTCCACGCCATGTCTTTGTGACAGTGGTTAGTGTGTTCTCTAAGGCCCTGAGCCTAAATAATGTCGCGATTGCTAAAATCTTGGACGCACGCTAAACCTCGCCGTCTACAAGTAACAAAAAGAAAAGTTCAATAGTGCATCGATCAATTATGAGCTCTAGTGTAAAGCCATGGACCCTACTCGCTAGCCTAGTTATTTGTCTGATAGACTATATTAGAAGCTTAAACATCAGAAGTACCAATAATGAAGCATCAAGTGCTTGAACCTATAAGCTGTTGATGAGGCACCTCGTTCTCACACTCCAAGCTGCGAACATAGCTTTTCTCATAATAGAAGACCTATTAGGATCATGCATGTTATGCATAACATGCATACACTTGCATACATTTATTATGAAATACTTTCTTTGCATAATAAAGTCTTTGAGCCTAGTCAAGATTGTCCAAACACTTTGCTATTAACATTCAAGATTAGTGTTGTAAAAGTGCAGGAAAGTAGTCAGAGTATTCACAGGTAAAGCATTTAAAGGAATGAAATTAAAAGGAGTGACATTACCAAGAAGCATTATCCTGGTGACCTCAAGAGGCTGGGTAAGACTTTTAAGCTCCTCAAACTCATTATCCATCTCCATAGTCTCTTCAGGAGCATCATTTAGAATATCTCTCCACAACAATTAGACCATTTTAGGGTATGGGATATGGTAACGAGAAGGTCCGATATGTCAGCGATACATGCGCTGGGCCCTAAAAAGGGAAGAATGCACTCAAAACTTGAGACAAATGCACTTTAAAGACTTCTTTGATGGTGAAATAAACCTCTAACTCCTAAATCTTTTCTTTTGAAGGAAACATTGGGAAGAGGAATAAGGCTCTTTACCAAAGCATCAATAGAATAGTAGAAAGACAAATTCAGCCTAAAGCCACAACCTCAATGGCAGAATATCATGACCCTGTGATTCGAGACATCATCACCACAATCAAAAAAGGAAAATAAAAAAGAACAAAGAAGAGGAAAGGAATCGATACATCAATAAGAATGACTAGGATAGCAAATGCTAATCACTCGTCAAAATCTCACTTTGTGTGATAAACAGCTTGACAAATGACAAAGAGAAGTAGTATAGCTTTATCTATTTTGATTCTGTAATAAAGTACAAAGAAAATTTATAAAATTAAGAGTGAATTCATCCACATCAAGATATTATGTGTGAAAACTTATCTTATGATCTTTGATTTTAGTGGCTTTCTTTTATTAGCCTCACAGAATCCAGATGTCTTATTGACAGTTCTATGCTGAGAGTTTCTAAAACTCTAATCAATCTAATGCTTACTTTACACCCAAACGAGGGGAAGAATATACAAAGACAAAATCTATGGACTTACAGTATAAATTGGTAGAATTTCAAAATGTCATTTTAGTCTTTTAAATAATAAATATGCATATAATCTACTCCAATGCTCAGAAATGAGTATGAGTACAAATCCCTCATCAATATCCATGTCGAGTAATATGAGAAAGGTGAGGGAACACTAAGAGGAGAATCAGAATAAGAGCAGGCATAATGTACTCCAATGCCCAAAAATGAGCAAGAGTATCAACGCGAACCTCTGGCAGTATCCACATTGAGTAATATAAGAAAGGCGGGGGAATACTAAAAGAGAACCCACGTTAAAAAAAAACTTGCTTTATTTACTCCAATGCTCTATAAGAGTATGAGTATCCAAAGGACCTTTCCAACGGTATCCATGCTGAGTAATATGAGAAAGGTAGGGGAATACTTGGATAAGGAAGAAAAGCACAAAAATAATTCAAAGACTGTTTTGATACTCCGAATTCAATATTTTTATGCTTAATTTCCATAAGTTTTGTTTAGCAAATTCTCCCTAAAATTAGGTATGGAAGTAAGCTCTTCACTTGGTAAAAGATACATTCTCAGCATAAGATGATTAACGATGCCTCTGACCTTTACAAATAGCAAATAAGTGACAGTCATGAAAATAAAAAATAGTGAGATTCGTTAAGTACATGCTATCTCATGATAAAATAATGAATTTTCTCATAAATTTTCAACATTATAATTTACTTATCACTTGATGCCAAGAGTGTATTTCAAGTGCATCAGGGTCCTTGTCACTTGATGCCAAGAGTGTGTTTTAAGTGTGGTTAGTTTGGACACTTTGCTAGAGCTTGTCTAAACTATAGATTCTAGCCATCCTTTGCTTAGGGATCTTTACCTTTTGCTGTCCAACCTTTGTAGTAGGTGCCTCAGTAGTATCAGACACCCATATATCCTCAGCAGCGACCAATTGAGTTTTCTAGTCAGCAGGGCTGAGGCAAAGGACATACTCAGTCATTCACCTCACAACGGCTAGGACGTGGATAGGCTAGGGTCTTTACTTTGACTCCTCAGGATACGCAGGCATCTAATGCAGTGGTAGCAGGTACTATTTCAATCTATTTCTTTGAGGCTAGAGTTTTATTTGATCCGATTGCGTCGTATTCTTTTGTGTCCCCTTTGTTTACTTCAAAGGTGGCTAGTCTTCTTTCCAAGATAATTTTTTCTTTATCTATTTCAACTTTGCTTAGTGATGAGTTAGAGATGGACATCTTCTTTCCATCTTGTATTGTATTAGTAGAAGGTAGAGAGTTATTGGCAGACTTAGTCCTTCTGGATGTGATTCTGGGAATAGATTAGTTATCCCAGTATTATGCTTTTGTGGACTATCGAGCGAAAGAGGTAATTTCAAAATTCTAGGTGAAAAGGAATTTAGATTTAGAGGTAGTGAGAGTTCCATGCCTCATAACCTTATTTCTGCTATTACAGTTAGGAAGATGCTTAGTAGAGGGTGTCAAGGCTATCTAGCTGTAGTTAGAGATGTTCAAGCAGAAATAGGATCAATGGAAAGGGTACCAGTGGTACATGAATTATCAAATATTTTTCTAGAGGAGTTACCTAGATTGGTGACGGATAGGGAGATAGAATTTTATATTGATGTTATGTCTGGTACAGATCCTATCTCCATGCTACGTTATAGGATGGCACCTGCAGAGCTAAAGGAGTTGAAAGAGCAATTGCAAGAATTATTGGATAAGGGGTTTATTCAGCCTAGCACATCTCCTTGGGGTGCTCCCGTTCTTTTTGTGAAGAAGAAGGATGGCAGTCTTCGACTCTGTATTGACTATAAACTTTTGAATAAGGTTACCATAAAAAATAAGTATCTACTCCCTAGGATTGATGATTTGTTTGATCAATTGCAAGGAGCTCAACATTTCTCTAAGATTGACTTAAGATCTGGAACTGAGGATGTACCCAAGTTAGCATTTTGGACTAGGTATGGCCACTATGAATTCCTAGTGATGTCCTTTGGGTTAACTAATGCCCCAGCAGCTTTTATGGACTTCATGAACAAGGTGTTTAGTTCATTCTTGGACCGATTTATGATAATATTTATTGATGACATTTTGGTCTATTCCAAGAATAAAGCAAATCATGCTATGCATTTGAGATTAGTGTTGTAGACTTTGAGAGAACACCAGTGCCAAGTTTTCAAAATATGAATTTTGGTTAGACCAAATGGCATTCTTAGGCCATGTGGTATCCAAAGATGACATTTAGGTAGATCCCAGGAAGATTGAGGTGATCACTGAGTGGCTAAGGCCTATAATAGTCATAGAAGTGAGAATTTTTCTAGGTTTAGTGGGTTATTACAGGAGATTTATGAAGGATTTCTCTAAGATTGCTGCACCTTTAACCAGATTGACCCATAAGAATGTTAAGTTTATGTGGACTGATAGATGTGAGGAGCATTTTTAGTTGCTTAAGTATTTATTGACTTCGGCTCTAGTGCTGACTTTGCCTTCTGGTGACGATGGATATACGGTATATCATGATGCTTCCCATGTAGGATTGGGCTGTGTGCTAATGCAGAATGACATAGTGGTTGCTTATTCTTCAAGGTAGTTGAAGAAGCATGAGTAGAATTACCCTACTCACGATCTGGAGATAGCAGTAGTTGTTTTTACACAGAAGATTTAGAGGCATTATCTGTATGGTATCACTTGTGAAATATGCATCGACCATAAGAGCTTGAAGTATATCTTTGAGTAGAGGGATTTGAACCTAAGGCAGAGAAGATGGATGGAACTTCTGAAGGACTACAATTGTTTAATTCTATACCATCTAGGCAAGGCGAACGTGGTAGTAGATGCGTTGAGCAAAAAATTAGTAGGCAGTCTTGCCCATATCAGTATTGAGAGGAGGCCAATTATTCAGGAGTTGCATAAGTTGATTGATTAGGGTTTGTAGTGGAAAGTGACTAAGAAATGCCTTTTAGCTTAGTTTAGAGTATGATCAATATACTTGGATAGAGTTAAAGCAGCTTAAAGAAGGGACCCACAACTACAGAGAATCATACTTGAGGTGCAACAAGGTCAATCCAGAGAGTTTGTGATTGATAGTAAAGGTGTTTTACGCTTGGGTACTCAGTTATATGTGTCAAATGTTGATGATATGAGGAAAAAGATATTGGAAGAGGCACATTTTTCTACTTACAGTATTCATCTAGGTTCCACCAAGATGTATTATAATTTAAAGGATACATACTAGTGGAATGGAATGAAGAAAGATGTTGCAGAATTTGTATCTAGGTGTCTCACATGTCAGTAGGTGAAGCTAGAGCATCAAAGTCCCTTGGGATTGTTACAGCCCATGCCTATCCCAGAGTGGAAGTGGGATATGATTGCCATGAATTTTGTAACTGGTTTGCCTTAGATGATAGGTGGATTTATTGCAATTTGGGTGATAGTTGATAGGTTAACCAAGTCAGCTCACTTTCTGCTGATAAAAAAGATATACTCCACTGACAGGTTGGCACGATTGTATATCAATAGAATTATTTGTCTTCATAGAGTTCCAATGAGCATAATATCTGATAGAGGAGCCACTTTTACATCAATTTTCTAGTAAGAGTTACATAAAGCTTTGGGTACAAGGTTAGACTTCAGTACAACATTCCATCCTCAAACTGATGGTTAGTCTAAAAGGACCATTCAGACTTTAGAGGATATGCTTAGAATGTGTGTGATGAATTTTGGAGGTCAATGGGATAACCACTTGCCATTGATTGAATTTGTATATAACAATAGTTATCATGCAAGTATTGAAATGGCTTCATATGAAGCACTGTTTGGTAGGAAGTGCAGATCACCTTAGTGTTGGGAAATTGGTGAGAGACAACTAATAGGTCCAGAGTTGGTGCAGATTACTTCTAAGAAAGTCCTTATCATTCAACAGAGGTTGAGGACAGCTTTCAGCAAGCAAAAGAGTTATACTGATCCTAGAAGGAAAGATGTTTCCTTTTTAGTTTGAGATATGGTATTTTTGAAGGAATCTCTGATGAGAGGAGTTATGATGGTAAGAAGGGTAATTTGGCTCTGAGATATATTGGACCTTTCAAGATACGGTCATGAGTTAGAGAAGTGGCTTATAGACTAGTGTTACCACTTGAATTATCTCGAATCCACCCAATGTTCCATGTGTCTATGCTGAGAAAATATATTCCTGATCCTTCTCACGTACTTTAGCCTCAAGCAGTGGAGCTCAGCGAAGATCTATCTTACGAGGAGTATCCAGTGGTGATTGTGGATCGCCAAATTTTTTAGCTTCGCTCCAGGGAGATTTTGATGGTAAAAGTTTTATAGAGTCACCACACAGCAGAAGATTGTACGTGGGAGACAAAATCCGAGATGCAAGCCGCTTATCCCTATCTTTTTCATCAATAAACTTTGTATTTCCTTGTTTTTCTTTAAAATTCAAGGATGAATTTCTGTAAGGAGGGAAGATTGTAATGACTGATATTTTTTTAATTAATATAAATATATTTTGGGAACTCTATTATTTAAAATACTAAAGCTATTAATAATACCGTTGTCACTATTATTATTATCATTATTATTATTTCATTATTATTAGCATGCATGTTCATTATTTTTATTTTAATTGTCATTATTTTTAAATAGCATTATTATTATTATTATTATTATTATTATTATTATTATTATTATTTATTTTTGTTATATATAATTATTTTAAACTAGGGTTATTTATTATTGTTATGTGTATATGTGTGTGTTATGTATATATGTGTGTGTTATGTATGTGTATATATATATGTATGTATATATATATAAAATAAATAAATAAATCAATATGGTCAAAAGCATAAACTTAGTCAACTCCCTCCCCTTCCCCTTTCTTTCTCTTTTCTTCATGCCATCCCCTTCCTGTCACTGTGCAACCCGAACCAGCACCACCTCCCTCCACCTCCGGATGACCACCACTGACCACCAACATCTTCCTTTTCCTTTGGACGTCGACCGCCGCTGGTGAGGACCACTTGAAGCCACCGGAGATTGCAAGTTGCAACAGCAGCTGAGAAAGAGCTTCACATTGCCGGCGTCGATTCCAGTAGCCGTTGCTCATGATCTTGGGCTTACTGGACTCCTTGAGTTTCAGTGAGTCTATTTCTAACCTCTATTGAAGCTCATTCTCCCTTGGTTTTGAGTTTTGAGCAAATTTTTGTTTATGTCTAATTAGGATTTTGTATTTTAATTTAATTTTTGGGTGTGATCCATGGATTTTCTTTTTAGTAAAGTTGTTGTATATAGCTCAAGCTTCTCAAAAATAATGTTTTTGTATATTTTTTTGAATTAATTTGATTTATGGATATTTTTGAATATTTTAGTAATATAAGTTGAATTTTTGTTGGAAATTTGAGTTAATTAGTGTTAGTAATTTAAATTAGTAATTTTAGTATTACTAAAATAATTTTTAGTGAATTTATATTTTTTTTGAGGAATTATTAATATTATGTGATTTTCGGTTATATACGTAAATTGTGTAATTTGTTGAAAATATAGTTGAATATTATGTTTTAAATGATTTTAGAATGTTACAGGGTATTAAATTAATTTTTATAAATCATTTACTATTTTTAGCTAATTAATACTAATTTCAAAAATTATATTCAAATAATATATTATTTACTATTATGGTGATTGAATGGATTTTAAATTACTTTTATTATATAATTAAGCTATTTGAATAATTAAATGTGAAAGTGACTATTTTATATTGAATATTTGAAAAATTGGATTTTTATATAATTATATTAATTATTTGAAATTTTTATTATTTGTTGTGAAAAATATTTATATTTAGTGTTTGATGTTTAAATAAATTATATTGTGATTTATTATTGAATTTATGGATTTTTAGTGATTTTAAAATATTATTATTTAATATTTATTTTATCTTGAATTGTGAACCTCGATTAAGAATTGTATAGTTTAGGATCCCAACCTTAGGTGTTGAGCTATTGTGAAATTTAAAAGTGTGTTTGCTTGTAGGATTGACTCTACTTCTATAGAGGGATGTCAGTTTTATAGAGGAGACTCTGTTGAATTTTTGATAGATTTCTCGTAAAATGTGACATCAGGTCAATTCTAAGTTTTGAATTCTGAGTTGAGTCTTCCTTAAAAATTCTAGACGTTAGGGTTTTTGCTTTCTGATAGTCATTTTTATTTTCTATCTTTTAGTCGCCCCTCCGGTCACGTCTACTAGTTGAGGTCGAACACGACGTAGCAGAGGTGCGCATCCATCTTGTAAGTTAATATTCGATTTGCATGTCAGGATTTTAGATTAAATACATAAAGTTCTGATGAATTTAAATTTATGAGAATTCAATTCGGTATTCTTTATATGATATTGCATGGTTTAATTTTATAGTTGTTTTATTATATTTTTATTTATTGAAATTTCCTTGTTTTATTTATTTTCATTTATTTTAAATAAACTATGGTAGAACGGGCTACCTGATAGGTTTTATCAGGATCGTGTGCGTACTGGTAAAATATTTGGTTGTATTGATTATATTACTGGGGCTGAAGGTCTGGTGATGCTTTACTCTCAGACATCGCCAGTAATATAATATTTGATTATATTGATTAAATACTGAGACCTAAGGTCTGGTGATGCTTTGCTCTCAGACACCGCCAGTAAAGTTGGATTATATTATTAAATCATTTAGGTCGATGGTCTGGTGATGCTTTACTCTTGGACACCGCCAATGATATATGATTAAGTGACGTGATTGCAGCTGTGCATCCTGGTGATGCTCTGCTTTGGGGATCCGATAGTTTTGGATATAAGTGAGTCATTTGGCTGTTAGAATTGGGGACAAGGGTTCTACTTAGTTTTTATACTATAATGTTTTAAAAGCATTTAGAAATTTATTTCCTCCCTTGTGAAAAAAATGAATTTCTTATATGTATATCAAATGAATTGAATAAAATTATAAATATATTATATTTTCATAAAAACCTATTTGAAAGGAGATTTTCAAACTGCATTCATTTCTTTTATTAGCTTACTCAGTGAGGTTTGACTTCCCTCAACTTATTTTTTTTAGGAATTTTAGAGTTTTCCGATAGGCCTACTTCCCTATACCGAGTAGTTTCCTCAGCAGCTATTTTATGTAGGTCTATATAGTTATGTTTGTATTAGTATCCATGTACCACAATAGAGAAACTGTATAACTGCATACTTTAAATTGGATATTATGTATTTATAAGTAATGTACTAAGATACTATTTTGTATAATTGATGATGTTTATTTTATATATAATGATGGTATGGTTTTTTTAAATTAAAAAAAATCAGTTTGATAATGTGCATTATGATTTAGTTATTATATTGTAAAGTTTTAAAAGTGAAATGTTTCGCGTTTTTCTTTTAAGGCTTACTATAGGTTTTGGTAGCTTTAAATTTTCCCATTCCTTAGTGCTGATCACATGCCCCTGGGTTCGGGTCATGACAGTGAACTTAGAGCCTTTCTTACACGAAACTCACTTAGTAAAAAAGATGGCATTCCGAGCCTTTCTTACACAGAATTAGGGAAACGTAATCGTGTTCTTTGAGTTTTCCTAGCTCGATTAGTTACTCATTATAAATTTGGCATGAACTTCGAGCCTTTCTGACATGAAACTCACTTATTAGAAAAGATGTGAATCCTGAGCCTTGCTAATACAGAAATGTGATCTTGTGTTTTCCTGGCCCGAGTCATTACTTACAATATGATATTGGGTTTTCCTGGCCCAAGTCATCACTCATAACGTGATCCCAGGTTTTTTTGGCCCGAGTCATCACTCATAATGGTGATCCTAGATTTTCCTAGCTTGAGTCATCACACACAATAGTGAACTCGGGTTTCCCTTGCCTGAGTCATCACACAAAAACATGATCCTGAGTTTTTCTAGCTTAAGTCATTGCTCACAACAGTGATCCTAAATTTCCTAGCCCAAGTCATCACAAACAATAAAAGATACACTTCAAGAATACAACCTAACCAGACATTTTTTAGACTGATGCTTCGCTCAGAAAATTTTCAATCTTTAATCTTCAATTTTGGGATACACCTGAGAAGTGACATGATCATCATCATTCATTTTTCTTGATCCACTGGGGATTTTTTTTAGTTCTACTGGAGATGTCCACTTCGTGGGCCATTCTTTCCTTTAGTCAATAGGTTTCGCCCTTTTTTCTTTTTAGTAAGTCTTCCTTCTTTACCCTTTCGCTTTTCTATATTAAGCTTTTTTTTTCTTTTTCTTCAATTCGCTTTTGCTTTTTAAGCTTTCTTCTTTTTTTTTTCTCTTAATTTTCTTTTTATTTTTTAAAGCTTTCTTACTATGGATGTTGCACGAACTCTAGATTTACCCGCTTAGGATTAGGTGATGCTTACAGTACATGCGACGCATAACTTCAGTCTCAACCCCAGAGACAAGATCCCTATTCTCGCTATTAAGGCCTATATGTTTGACACTGAATTCTCTGACTTCATTCTCACTTTATTCAGTTCTCAAGGGTGGACTGAGTACCAACACTTGTATGCTTTGATAGAGAGGTGGTTAGACACTACTCACACCTTCTAGCTTTCTTCTAGTAAGTTTACTCTGGACCCAATTTTGTTCACAACTGTGACCAGTATTGCTTGTATAGGAGATCTTGTTCCTCTTGATGTGAGTCTGCATCATCTCTCTTTAGAGTGGCTTACTTATGTTGAGCATTTGCTAGGCATGGTCCTGAACATAAAGGGGACTTACACTATGAAGGTTGACTCTATCAAGAGTTATTGTACCTTGGAGAGGATAACAACTGCCACTTCTAGCCTTCAAATTAATCAGGTGGTGAGGACCTTCTTGGTTTATTTATTTAGGACCACGCTTTTGCTGACACGAGTTCTATTGATCTGTACTTCCTATCGCCTTTGAGGGATCTTGACTTGGTGGCTTCATATGATTGGGGGAGTTAGGCTTTGGCCTATTTATATCGGAGAATGGGATGAGACTATTCGAGGATCTAGATGGCTCTATGGCTTCTAGCACACTATCCTGGTATTTCTCTCTTTTCCTTCACTGCTAAGTTTAACTTAGATATTGTAAATATGATATGTTAATAACTCTTCTCTTTCTTCTTTACTTTATAGGATTGGGCGCTAGAGCTAGAGTTGATTATCGAGATATCTCCCATCCATGATATACCCGTCCTAGCTATATCGAGGTGGGGTTCTAGTTGATTTTGGAGGAGGACTATTGTTTGCGTGCATATCCATCGTGAGTGCCTGAACTCTCTAACCTCCGACCAGGTATGTACTTACAAATTAAATCATGATTAGTAATCTGTTTGTTAATTAGATTTACTCACTTGCTTGTTTGCTCTTATAGATTCACCTAGACTTGTGGGGTCCCAAGACTAGATAGTCCCAAGCTATGATTCGCTCCTGGTTGTTATCTCAGAAGAGGGTGCTACTCTGAGGACCCGGTTGTAGAGTTTGGTTCCTTGGGAAGAGGATTTGATTTTGGCGTGAGGGTGCTTAGGTAAGATGACCTCCATTTACTCCTCCTTATGATATCTTCTAGGCTAATCTATTAGAGAGAGAGGAGCTATATCATATTATTGAGGGAGATAATGCTGATGATCATTGTAAGAGGAGGAAGTTGCTATATGGAATTCGCACAATCTCATCTTCTACTGCAGGTGCATTTTGCTGCATCCACATCTTAAGTAAGGAAACAATTCTATTAAGCACATAATTTCATATTCTTATATGCAGATGTCTTCTATTTGAATTATTTTTTTCTTCCTCTTCAGGCACCTGCTAGGGTACTAGTTGCTTGCACTAGGCTTGCTGCTTAGGAGAGGCCTAATTAGTGCCCTTGCACTATACCATATGGTGAGGGTACTTTGATTGTTATATCGTCTCCTAGTGGTAGTTCTATCTTTAAATCACACATGGTTGCCAATAGGCTCACTGCCACTCTAGATTTAATGACTCAATATTGGGTGCCCTCAGGCGAGCTGTCTCACTAGTTCCTCACATTGGACATAGGCATAGAGACCGCATTTCTCCTAGAGACCTCTACACATGTGAATTTCTCTTTTTTGCAAACCTATTCTCAAATTTGACTTAACACAAGGTTAGTTTTAATAATTCATTAATCATGCAGATGTTTTAAGACTAGAGAGAGTATATGTACATGGTCATTAAGGTCTAGAGGGACTTCCTGGTAAGCATTACTAGTGGAAGGTAGCAATCATCTCTTATTTTTACATGTATTCATGCTCTCATAATTTCTTACCCTTTTTTGCATTTTGACAGGAGGAGCTGGATGCTCTCTCGAGTGCCAGCTGGTTGCCCTTTAAATGGAAGATGATGATGAGGAGGATAGGGCTACCGAGAGTGATGAGGAGGAGCACACTAGTGAAGAGAAGCCTACTATTGAGCATGCCGAGGATGACAGTAATGATGATGGAGATACTGTGAATGATCCTACAGATGAGGAGCACAAGGATGATGATGCTGAGGATAATGACTAGGAGACTATATTGGATTCCCTCAGATTAGGACTATTTTTGCTCCTTTAAACTATTATGTTGTTACTGTTTTGAATTCTTTGTTCATTTAAGCATTTTTTACATTTTGCACAAGATGGATGTTTGAATTCATTTTTCTTTTAATTAATTGCACAATATTCATTACAGAAATTGCTTCATTTGATAATTGAACTCAACATGTAGAATACAAATATTTCACAGCAATAAAGTCAACTTCTAACTGTTAGAGAGGTGTCAACTCTTCATAAGGGCATCGCCTCTTTGTGAAAAGGCGATAGGGAATTGCCTCAACACACAGAGGCACCGCCTGATTGTAGAGGCGATCGCCTCTGTAATAGTGCTTTGCAACCTATAAAATCCCTAATGTCCTTCTAAAATCCCTAACTTTCATCTTTTCATGATTTCTCTTCCATTTCTCCTTCTAAACAACATCCCAACTTTTAAAAATGATAGAAAGAAGCTTGAAACTACTATAACCGATCTTGAAGAATTTGGATGGCAGATCATGGGCCAAATTATAGTCATTTTATCTATCTGTCTTTCGATCCATACATATTAAGAAAATCAATTTCCCTTTTCTCCGTATTCTTGCTCAGTTATAGAATTCTTAGAAACATGTCTTTAGGTTCAACATTGTTGAGCTATGCCCCATGCCTGAGGAATTTAAGGCTATCATGGGCTTCTATATGGATTCTACATATTAAATTGCAATTCCTTATATTAAAACTCTGGATTTGTAGTTTATTCAATACTAAATTACTCATTTATTTAACATTTCTCCCTAGTCTTCTCTTTGCCATGTCTTCATTAATAAAGTTTTGATAAGCCTCTTTTCTTGAGGCCACGAAATTTATAAATAGGAATGTAGGTTACTAGCTTAGGATGATCGCTCTCTGTCTGTATGCTCAGTTCCTGCTTATTTCATCCTCTGGCAATTGTGATTCAAAGATTCTTCATATTATAGATTAAGTGAAAGAAGGCTTAAATCCTTTTCCTCTTATCTTAGCAGAGACCATTATCGGGCTCGATAACTTCTCTAAAACTAAATGATTCTTAGGGAGTCCCTTATTGCTGGAGGTTAGCTCTCTCCTTCTTTCATTATTTCCCACTTATTTTTCCCTTTTTACCCATTCATCATTCTACAAGCATGGTCTTATGAGAAATTGAGGTTGATTGAACCTCTTAGAGATATTATGCACTATTAAGCCAAACATTGTTGTATGAGAAGATTGAATACTATTCAAAAATACCTTCAGAGTTGGTTGTCCATATTTCTTAACACTTTGATTCAATGGATGTGCCCATGGTGGAGGTTGTAGCATGTGACTCTCAGCTCTTATACCTATTATGTTCCCATAGCTAGTCTCTATTCGACCACTTTTTACAATCCCACTAGGCTTTATAAATAGTATGGACAGAAGCAATTGATTGTAGAGCCAATTCATGAATTTGAGGGAGGACCTCTTTCTCATAATTTCCTTGATAATCTGATTACCACTTGGCCTGTAGATTCATTTTGAGGTTTACTAACTATAATAGAGATTGGTCCACTGATGACCAGTATAAAGCATGGATTCAGCTTAAGTAGATGGATATAGATGAATTCTTAAGAAACAAGATGATAAGAGCATTGCAAGCTTTAGGTGTTCAATGGGTTTAGAAGAAGAGAAGGCAAATTTAGTTTATGTAATTTTGTCTTTATCTGCTATTTTGTTGAATGGAATTTCCCTTTTTAATTAAATAATGTGTAATAAGCATTTAATGTAATGTTCAATAATAATAAAGGCAATCCATTCCATTTAAATTAAGCACAAAATGACTATAAAATTTGTTTCTCATATATCTCTTGTTGTTAATTAGCCTACCTTACAAGTTTTCCAATTAACTATTATTTATCTCTCTCTCTCCTTTTTCATATCCTTAACTTTTTCTTGGACTACCTCTTTCAAGGTTTTCAATCCAGCAAGACTTCTTCCAAGGTTTTCAAGGTTGATGGGCTCTTTAAATTCATTTCCTTTAAAGTTAAATAAAATGACAGCACCTTTAGAAAATAGCTTATTTACCAGGTATGTACTTTCCTAGTTCGGCTTAAACTTCCCTCAAGGATCATTCATGATCGGCCTAGTCAGCTTCAAAACCAAATCACCCTCTTGGATTTTGCCTGGCTTAATCTTCTTATTATAACCTCGAGCTATTGTTTTTTAATACAACTGAGAGTGATACATGGCTCTCATCCTCTTTTCATTTGACAATGTTAGCTGCACTATCCGACTTTCCACCCACTGATACTCTAGAATTTTAGACTCCAGGAGAACTCTCAAAGATTGGATCTCTACTTCCACTAGCAACACTACCTCACATCCATACACTAAAGAATATAGAGTAACTCTAGTTGATGTTCTAGCAACGGTTCTATATCCCCACAATGCGAACTACAAGTAATATGCCTAATCTCTATAATTCTCCAGCGTCTTGGACAAAATCTTCTTTACTTTCTTATTAGTGGCTTCCATGACACCATTGGCTTATGGTCGATATGGAGATGACTTGTGATGCTCAATCTTGTACTCTTTCAATAAAGTAGTTCTCTCAGCTCTAAATTGAATACTATTATCACTGATAATATGATGCGGTAACCTATACCGATAAATTATGTTTTTCTTTATAAATCTCACCATCTATTTTTATCTGACAGTGATGTATGACTCTGCTTCAACCCATTTAGAGAAGTAATCGATTACCACTACTATATAGCGATGACCATTGGATACTTTTGGTCTTATCTCCCTTATAATATCAATTCCCCATGCTACAAATGGCCATGGAGAAGTTAACCCCTGAAGTTCCATTGAAGGTAAACAGCTAACATTACTATATGCTTGGTAGTTATGCACTTCTTCATAAATCTCACATAATTTATTTCCATTATTAGCCAAAAGTAGCCTTGATGCGCTATTTTCTTAGCCAAAAATGTTTCATTTATATGCGGACTGCACACTCCTTCATGGATTGCCTCCATGAGCTTTTGAGCTTCAGCTTTGTCAACACATTTAAGATTTACCCCAGTTGGTGCTCTTTTATACAACATTCCATTCTAGCTTATGAATTATCGAGATAATATTCTAAAAGACATTCTCTCTTTCCTATCAGCGTCTTTAGGAGACTATCCTATTTCTAAGTGTTGGGTTTCGTGATACAAACACAGTGAAAAAATTAAAAATTTATCATGTTCTCAAACCTGGATCCGTGTAATTTGACTACTTGATTAAATCTAGGGTTTCAAGAATCTCACCAAGATGCAGAAGAGGCAAGATTTTCTGAAAGGATGAGAGGAGGTTCACACCGATGACATCTTACCTCGAGCCTTTTGCTTTGGTTGTTCGGATCTAGACATCTCCAAAAGGATGCGTCCTCTATAGGTATCTACACGAACATCCCTTTACAAAATAAATTGGAGTGTGTGCTAGCAACCTCCTTGATTGTCTCACAAATCAAGAACAAAAAGAAAAATTTTGTCTTTGTTTTTTAGGAAGAAAGAAAATGGATTTGGAGGCAAGAAAAATAAGTATGTTAAACCTTAGAGAATATAAAATATTTATAGACTCCAAATTAGGGGTTCACCTACCAATGACCTTTTGGTAACCACCATTTATTATATTCTGATTTTTTTTAAACATAAATCAGAAATAATATCTTATTTATTTATTTAAAATAAAATTTATCTTAAATAAATAAATAAATAAATGAATAAATAAAACACTTTAATTATTTATTTCCACAGAGTTTATATTTGGGCTCATTAAACCCAAATTCGTTTTTGGGCTTGTTCTAAATGTGTGACCCTGCAGGTTCACATAACATTGGTAGTAGGCCTAAATCTCTATTTAGGCCTACAAGTCATAAGTGGCCTCTAGCAAGACATTATGACTACCCAAGTCATGTGAAGTCAATAATTCAACATAACCTAATTACAGTGAATTTTATTATCCCTTTATCATATGATATCCTAATTGAATATATGGCATAAAATGTTATCCTTATATAGTTCAATATTGTGACTTGATTCCAAGTAGACTGAAAATGATAACTCTTTATTAATTCATTTTAGCATGGCCATGCATTTTCCTTCAGTCTATCTCATCAAGGGGCCCTTAGATATATTTCTCATATTAATGAGGGATAAATCTCTTCTAAATCACTCACATTCCTCACATAACTAATTTCATATCCAACAACATCCTATTTAATCATCCGGTTAAAGACAATGTTAGAATGTGTCAAAATATAAAATAGCTATATAGAAATCCATGATGATTTCAAGGTCAAAGGACCAAAATAAAATTACTGTGATGAGAAATACTTATGACAATAATCTATATAGTATTTTCATAGTGGGTCAATCCAGTACATGATCTCTTATCATGTACCTATGAGTTGACTTAATATCTCATATTCATGATTAGTAAAACATAACCATCAGTCAACTTTATACTAGCCTTAATACTTTAATATTTATATATAATGAATAAATGGCTAGGGATAATTAGAATATAACTCTTATTTTAATTTAAGGGTTTTACTATCAAGTCACATACTTGATGGCCTTAGTAATAATTAACCATTCATATAATTATCATAAATCAAATGATAATGAAATACCTCTTTATTAATAAAATAAGAAAGTCAATACATAATCACAAATGATTGACCTAGTGCATATTACTAACACTAAGTACTAATGTAAATTTTAAAACCATGGTTTTTCCATAGAGTCGACCGACATCACCCTCATCTCTTCATAATAAGGGATTTGAGATTTTACAATAACAAAAGGTTAACTGTTGTTTGCTTTTCCCCTTCCCATATCGAAGCTATAGTAGCCAAAGCATCTACCATTTAATTATCCTCTTATGGAAAATGTATAAATTTGCACTGAGCAAAAACTAACAAAAGAGTAGTAGAATAATCCCAGTACATTTTCAACTTATCCTCCTTAACTTCCCACTGGTTGGAGATTGATTTTACTACTAATATAGAATTACCGTAGACTGTGATTTCTTCTACCCTTATACTTCTAAGTGCCTCTAGACTGAAGATGTAAGCTTCATACTCAACTTATTATTAGTAACTTTAAATTCTAACCTTTTTGCCATTGGGATCATTTATCCTTCCGGTGAGATCAAATTACGCCGATATCTACTCCTTTGCTGTTAACAGCTCTATTAAAGTTTTTTTATTGCCCATAGGTACTTATTTGGAAATTTTAATTCCCATTCTTGTTGATCTTTCATCGGGTTTTGAGCTAGGAAGTCAGCTATGGCTCTTCGTTTTACCACTTTCTTTACCATATATTCGATGTCGAACTCAGTAAGCTGAACTAACTATCTAGCCAATTTCCCTATTAGTGACGAGGTTTGTTGTAAATATATGAGAGAATTATGCTTAGAAACTACCTGAATCTAATAAGATTAGAAGTAGTTTTGGAGCTTCTTCATTACCCATATCATAGCCAAACAAGTCTTCTCCACCAAATTGTAGTTGGCTTCATAAGGTAGGAGCTTCGTGCTTAAGTAATGCACTGTGTGTTCAATCTTTCCTTTATTTTCTTGAGTGAGCATGACACCTATTACTTCCCTCTCGATTGGTAAGTAGAGAATTAATGATTTACCCAATTTTAGTGGCTGTAAGACTAGAGGATTCATAAAATAATTCTCGATAGTCTCAAATCCTCGATGGTAGTTATCATCCCAGATAATTGGTTGATTTTACTTCAGGAGTTTAAAAATTGGCTCATAAATCATGGTCAGATTAGCGATAAACCTATTGTTATACTATAACTATCCTATAAATCCCCTAGCTTCTTTCTCAATCTTTGGTGCAGATATCTATCTGATCGCTTTGACCTTATTTGAGCCTACTTCAATCCCTCTCTGACTAATGATGTGTCTTAGGAGCTTTCCAACCCCAAAACACACTTCTTTGGGTTTAATATGAGATTGTACTTTTTAGCCCTGTCTAGGAACTTGTTTAGAGTCTCAAAGTGCCATTCTCTGGTTGGAGATTTCACCATCATTTCATCCACGTATACTTCTATCTCTTTGTAAACCATATCATGCAATAAGGTAGTAGCCATCCTCTGATAGGTAGCTCTTGCATTCTTCAATATAAATGGCATAACTGAATAGCAGTACACACCCCATTCAGTTGTGAAGGAGGTTTTCAGTTTATTAACCATTGCCATCATAATTTGGTTGTACCTTGAGAAGCCATCCATAATGGAATACATGGCACTAGAAGCTGCACTATTGACTAAAGTGTCAATATGTGGTAAAGGAAAGTCATCTTTCAAACATGCTTTGTTCAAATTCCTATTGTCCATGCACATCTTAACCCTTCCATCTTTTTTTAGAACTGGCATAATGTTAGCTAACCATTGAGTGTCATCGACTACTTCTAGGAATCTTACCTTTAGATGTTTTTCAACTTCTTCTTTGACCAAAAAAGTCCATTTTGGTCTCAATATTCTCTTTTTCTATTTTACCAATGCGATGTGAGGATATATAGGAATCGTATATTTTGTGATCTCTCTATTAATCCTTGGCATATCCTTGTAACCCCAAGCGAATACTTTAGTTAGATAAGAAGCAAGCAGTATATTCTTAGAATTATCATATGTGCTAAGTTAAATGATTCAGTTTGCACTAAATTAATGTCAAACATATGTATAAAATGATCACACACTGAATAATTGTTAGGCAAAATATCACACAAGTAAGCAAAATCAAAATTTATTGCATTTATTTTAGAAAATAATGGGTCCTCAAAGTTAAACAAGTTAGAAAAAGAAATATCAACATCATTATAAAACACATCCATAATGGAGTCCAAAACAAAGGACTCAAAGTCAAGTTCCTCTTCCTGGTCATCCATGTTTTTCAACTCTATTGAAGGGTCATTGTTCTGGAAATAATACAAATTCCTCCACCATTGGCTATTCTTACAGCAAATTTACTAGTCCCATTCACTTGCTTAGAGAATATTTTGAAACCAGGGACTAGTTTATCAATAATCTATAATGGCTCAGGAGCCGCTTGATATGGATCATTGGTGCTTTCTCTAATAGAGGTTTCGTAGAGTGGTTTGATTTCCATCTTAGCTTTTAACTTGTTCTTTACCCTTTTCTTTCTTGCAGACTTGGTTTCAACTTTCTTTACCTCTTCTGACTCATCAACCTCGGGATATCCTTGTAATATCTTGAGTTTTTAAATAATTTTAAACTTCATTGAGATATACAGTGTTAATAATTTTTGTATATATTTATGATATTTTATGAGTTTGTTATTTGTTTAAAGCTAATTTTAATTGTTTTGTATTATTTTAAGATGTTTACGTAAAATTTTCCCAGGAATTGTATTTTCGGGGAAATTAAAACGTAAATAATTTAATATTAATTATTTTGACTAGTTTTACGAATTTGTATGAACTCATATATAATTTTAAAGTGTTAAATAAAATGTATATATGTGTATTTATTTAAATTAAATTAGGGTTTAATTAATTAACTTAATTTTTATTATTTAGTTTTAATATTAATTAATTAATTATAAGTGTATAAATTATTATATATATTAAATTATATGTGTATGGAGTATATTTAATGTGTGTGAGATTTTATATTAGTATAATATATAGTGTGGATATATATACATAATATATTATCAAAATCAAAAAGTTTGCCAAAATTACGATTATGCCATCGTCTCCTTCCTTTCTTCCCCGATCGCCCTTCTACCATTTTCGGCCATTTCAAGCCAATTTTCTTGCCGTCGGTGTGCCTCTCAGCCTTCCTCCTCCACCTCCAGCCTTTCCCGACGCCTGAAGCTCCTTATTCCGGCGTGTTTTGGCCGGAAAAGCCAAAAGAAGCTGAAACTTGACCAAGCTCCGATCGATGTGATTCCGGCCACCATTTTCGACACGTCGGTCTCTATGGATGAGTGTGATTTCAAGCTTTGTTTCACTTAAAATGGTCTAGATTTCCTTAGGTTTTGATTTCTTCATTTCGGCCTATTAGGGTTTTAAAATTTTTTTAGCTTCAATTTGATTGATTCATGCAAACTTCCTTCACAAACATTGTTCCTTGTAGCTTGATCTTACTCTGTGAATTTTTGTGGAATTTATTTTGATTTTTGTGAATTTTTGATTATTTTATTAATATTTTCTAATTTTTAAAAATTAATTAATTAAATTATGAAATTATGTTTTATGGTAATTATAGGTGTTGAAATACATTTTAGAAATTTATTTGTAATTTTTGTGAATTTTATATATTTATTTAAGTTTATGTAATTTTGGAAAATTAGGTTAATTATGTGTTTAATTGAAATTAATTGGTTAATTGAGTGTATTTATTGATATTATTGAATTATATGTTGAGAAATTA
Organism: Mallotus nudiflorus; assembly: GCA_947683625.1. Classification (NCBI taxonomy): domain Eukaryota; kingdom Viridiplantae; phylum Streptophyta; class Magnoliopsida; order Malpighiales; family Euphorbiaceae; genus Mallotus; species Mallotus nudiflorus. Next base: position 3,818,396 of record CANTUR010000117.1, on the reverse strand, counting down.
ATTTTTTGAGTAATTATATTATTTTTGGTGAATTTTTGATTAATTTTAGTAAATTTATATATATAGGGGTATTTTGGTAATTTGACACTAAATTGGTTAAAAATGTAATTAAATTGGTTTTAATAGTTATTTAAGGTATAAAAATGATTTCTACAAATTATTTAGTATTTTTAACTAATTAAAACTATTTTTCGTAAATTATTTTCAAATTATATATATAATATACGATTTTTCTAAATAAATGAGTTTTTATCGGTTTTTAACATGTTTTAGGGTTAATTACGTAATTTGGAGTGATAAAATGTATTTTTATTATTAAAAGGCATTTTCGGTATTTTATAATTATTCTGTGAATATTGGACCTCGGTCGTTGAATTGTAGTTTGGAGTCCGACCGAGGAATTGTAGTTGTGTTTTGTGTTTATCTTGAAGTGTGTTTTCTTTGCAGGACCGGCTCTACTCTTTGAGTAGAGAGATGTCCGTTTTACAGGAGAGGTTCTGCCAGATTTTTGGTAGAATTCTCGTAAAACGCGATGTCCGGTCGAATTCTGATTCTAATTCTGTGTCTAGTATTCTAAATCGAGTTTCTAGGAACTTCCGTTACATTTATTCTGATTTTCTATTGTCACTTGTTTGTTTAGTTGTGCCGAGACCGAGGCCTAGTGGACCAGGCCCGTCGGACCCATCTCGTGGAGCGTAATAAACAGTGAGTTGTTATTTTATATATATATGTTTTAGGGTGTATGTTTTAGAAATGTATGGGTTATTTTGATAAAATATGCATAAATGATTCAATTAGTACTTAGGTTTATTTTTGGTATATTTTTGATATATTTTGAATTATATGCATGTTTTATTAAACATTTATACTTAAAATGTTTTTAAATATATTTCTAGTTTATTTTGCAAATATATTGGATTTATTTGACGTATATATACTCGAAATATACCTAGTTTACTTTTGGTATATTTCTAGTATATATATGGTTTGTGTTGCTATTTTATTGAAATTCATGCATCATTTATTTATGAATGTATGTTTTATATATTAATGAAGGATATCAATAGAACGTGCTACATAGTGGGCAACACTAGGACCGAGTACGTACCGGTACGCTGATAGCATTTAGGCTATATTACTAACTTATTTGTGGATGTTGATTATATTGATTCGATTTGATTTATGTGATGTGAGATATGATTTGGGAGTGTGATTGCTGGAGCTCGGTTGACCAAGTGTCTCGGGGCCAATCACACTGACAGTCAGACTGCTCGAGCTCGGTTGACTTAGAGTCCCGAGGCCAGTCTACTATCCAAATGGAACAAGTGAATTTATTTGGAATAAGTGAGTCTGTATGACTAGAGTGTTGTCTAACACTGTTTTGAGGTTGCGATTTTCTAGGGTTCTATTTGATCCTTCATAAACGGTGATTTTTAGTAAATATATAAAAATGATTTTGCTGCATCTGTGTGTATTTGCTTGTATATATATTTATTATATATACTATTGACTGTGTGCATTGTCATTTAGTATGCATGTATATATATTATAACAATTCACTCAGTGAGGTCTAACTCCCCTCCGTTGACTATTTTTCAGGAGAGTCATCGTCTTCAGACCTCAGTAGCAGACCTATACGCCGAATTTCTTCCTCCCCGGCTTCACTATGTAAACTGCTTATCTGAGTTTTATTTTATAATCTAAACACTGCAGTAGTTGTAAAATTGTTAAAGGGTTATGTATTATATTTGTGTGAGTTATGTATTTTAAGAATTTGAACTGAAATTTGTATCAAAGGATTATTTATATATGAGATGAGGATATTTTATTTAATTTCATTTGATGGATTATTATTTTAATATTTGTGATTCTATTTCCGCTGCATAATATTTTATTTATATTATTATGAGTATTGCATGTTTTTATTTATTTTTAGGCTTGCTACGGGTTCCGGATTCGAAAGAATTCCCATTCTCTAGCGCCGGTCATGGCCCCTGTTTTGGGTCGTGACAATCCTATCTTGTGTTTTAAGAATGACACCTTAGACTCAATGTACCCAGGTGGCCCTTGCTGATGTTTTCCTAACCCTATTCCAGGCATGAAATTTTGATTCTTCATGACGTTCATGATTTTTAGATTCAGCTCATCTTTATAAATCATGCAAACTTTAAAGCTCAGACTAAACGGGATTTCTTGGGGAGCTAGTTTCAATACAGCGATGGCTGCTTTAGTTTTAGCAGAAATAGTGACTACTCTCCTTTCGTGTAGGAACTTAATCATCTGGTGCACAGTAGACAGCACACCTCCCAAAGGATGGAACCATAACCTTCCTAGTAATACGGAAAAGATTATCGAGATGTCAATTATATATAGGTTGACCCATACTTTAATAGGTCTAATCTTGACCAATACTCTAAAGGTTCCCTCAACAGGCCTTTTAATGTCATCATAGGCCTTAATCGCCATGTCTGACGGCTTCAAATCAACCACTGTTAGTCTCAACTTGGGCAAAATCTTTAATGGATAAATATTGATAGTAGATCTATTATCCACCATTACATACCACGTCAACTTCCCTTTTACCTTTGCCTTGATAAATAAAGGCTTGAAATGATCCCTTCCTTCTAAAGGCAGATCATCATTAATAAATGTTATAGCTTTTTAGGGGCTTTTATCAATGAATCCACTAAATGCTTAGGGGTATGGCTTATAGGAACTTTCTTATGATCCAAAGCCATAACTAGTGCCGCTCAACGAGCTTTGGAGTGCATGAGCATCTCCCAGACACTAGAGAGAGTTTTCTCAATTTTCTCATCTTTTTCTTTGAAATCTATCTCTTTTTCCTTAAACCCTGCAGGTTTTACTTCTTCCTTTTTCTTAAGCTTCTTAACTGATTGGGCCTTTTTGTCTTTATTGCCCTTCTACAAATTGATTGCTCTGCCATCCTAATCATCAAAACTCCAAATGTCCAAGACATTCACCTTAACCTCTACAAGCTGCACTCTTAGGTTGAGGTTTTTTGGTTCGAATTTTAGGGGTGTAGGTGTGGCATCAACAAAGGAATTCAAAACTTATTCCTCTCTATTAAACTATTATTAATGGCAAGGATAGATTGATTTGGTCGTGGCATGTTTCGGTAATTGGGTAATGGGTTGTTCTAGTGTTGGGTTTTCTATTTTCTGGGTCAGTTATTTTGTCTGAGTCGATTAGATCCTACACTTCGTGCTTTAGTCGAGTACAGCTGTCGGTATCATGGCCAATGGCTTGGTAGTATTTATAATATAGCTTTAGGTCAACATTTAGGAATGGTGGTCTCTATGGTACAGGTCATAGCAAATTATTCTTAATCAACTTCTCTATAACCTTAAAGAGGGGTCTTCCTAGATTAAAAAATCTTCTAGGTTGTTGGATAACATTTATCTACACATTACTACTTGATCGATTCCACAGTTGAATCTAGTCCCTTCTCTACCTGGGGATCCCCCATTAAAGGATTTTCCTTATTGTGTTAAGTTAGATTCTTTCTGCATCTTAAACCTATATAGCTCTTCAAAATTCTGAATCCCTAAATCTTTGAGCTTCTTAAAAAGTGGAAGTATATACCACTCTATTGCTATCACTAGTTGGTTACTTTCAAAGGGTCAGTGCTTCATCTGCGCTAGCTTCGCTCTCCACTTGATTAAGAAGTCAACAAAAGGCTCATTAAATCTTTTGCTTGATGTTCTATAAATCCCTCAAAGATGCTTCCCTTTGGATATTGAGACTGTACTATATTACAAATGTTGCACATAATGCTTCCTAATCAGCTTGGATATTAGCTTCTAAAATGTAGTTCCATATAATGGGTGCTCCTTCTAAGGATAGAGGAAATTGCTTAACAATCTGAGCTTTGTTCAAGTTGGTTGTTCTTATATCAGTTGCATATTGTTTGAGATGCAAATAAAGATCTTCAACATCAGTGAACTTCTTCATATCAGGAAACCTAAACTTCTTAGGTGGCGGGTCATTATTCTCTCCCAAACTCAGATTAGAGTAGTTTATTGGTGCATCCATTCCTTTTTCTTTCATCATCAATTGCATTTGAGCCATATACTTAATAAGGTATTTAGCCCAATCTAGCTTTTTTGTATTCCTCGGGGGATCCAACCTCTGTCGACTGATTGGTTCTGCTAATATAGTTTATTGATCATCTTCTGTTTCCTACCTTTTTGAATTCTCGATATCAAAATCAAATGGTGGTGGTGGAGGCACTGATGGTTTCTCTTTGGTTAAGCTAATCTCTACCATCATCTCTTGCATATTACTCTAGTTTGTTCGGCCATCTCTGTCTTGAACTGTTCTGGATCAAAACTCATTGATGTCGTCTTTTTCAACATTATGACCAAGTGACTAGTGTTAGAGTGTGTCCAAGAAAATGATTGATTTGCATCTATATTTATAGCCAATCCAAATTAGAAACATGCATGGCGTGTATGCATGATATGCAGGGCCTAAATAATAAAATAAGAGTAAATATCCTATTTACACATAACAAATAATAAAAGATAAAGCTCTTCAAAACACGACACTTCCACTCTTATTTCTCCCGTATGTATGTTCAATGGTGAATTTCTTATCCTAGGATTATTGGCCTGGTTTTGACTATTATCAAGGGGTAACAAAACCATCATATATAAAAAACTCTTAGGAGGGAGCAAACAAGTAATAAATCCTTTAAATAAAGCTGAAGTCCATTTTAATAAGCCATAATGGGCTTGAAAGACCCAATTTTTTATATGGTCTATTTGTAAATGGGTTATGGTGGGCATGAAAGACCCAATTTTAGTATAGTCCATTTACAAATGGGTTTGGGCTTTATGAAAAGGCTTGCTAAATGGCATAAAACACACACATTTGGCAAAAATCTTAGTGGAAATTGCTAAGTCATTTACATGAGAGATTTGAGGGTAATAAGCTACGGCTCCGACAACTATATACATCCATTACATCTCCCTACTAAAGGGTTCGTACGATGCTGATAGTACATGATATGAGTGACAATAATCAAATACTTCACTACCAGGTTTGAGTGAAACATAGACAGCAAAGCAAAGACTATTGTCAGTTATTTAAGACTGTGTGCTCAATGTGTGTAATTGTGTAGTGAATACAACAATATGCAAAGGAAATATAGAAATAATCAAGGATGATAAATTACAAAACACTTGGAATCAGTTTTTCTATCCCTAGTGGAGTTGCCATTATGGGCGGTAGGGTTTAGGCCACACACTCAAATATATGGCAACCACGACACTGTGTGGGCTTAAGGCCCACTAAGATTACTAAATGGGTTTTTAAGGCCCAAAAGGAGATGGAGTTGCCACTTGGATGAAAATTGGGATACTTTACAACAACTGAATTCCACAGAGATTTCCAAAAGCCGTTATTAGAGATTCAAGTTTGGAAACTAGGTTTGGGCATTGAATACCCACCCAACCTTGCGATTAGCCTCTGTTTGTGTTTGTATTTTATTAAAGTATTTCCTTATTATTGTGGTTTGCAAACGCTTTTAATTTTATAATTTGATTTAAGTTTGCACATTAATCTTTTTGCATGTTTGTTGCCTTAGCATTCAAATCAAATATTGAGAACAAATTTACAAACATTCATTCCAAATAAATGGGGAAAGGATTAGGGATTATAATTAACCTAAATGAAACCTCTCAAGAACGAATTAATTCACTAATTATATAGTGATTAAAAATCATAAAAAATTACAACAAATACTGGTTAGTTTCACATTCAAAAGAATAAATTTATTTGCAAAATAATTTGAATTACATTAATGTAAATATAGGCATGCAAGTTCATATAAACATAGAATAATTATTCAACCAATCCTAAAAGTATAGTATTTACCTGTAATATCAAGAAAAAAGGGTATCATATACGTATCATATACCAAAAATATACGAAAAAGACACTGAAACGAAGTAGAATTATGTAAGATTCTGCACAAGAGGCGATCGCCTTTTCGCCATTAGGTTAAGAGGTGACACCTCTTTAATAGGCACAAAAACTACAAGTTTCTTAGATTCTAAATAACTCAAATATTCATGCAAATCAATGTAAACTATCAACTAAGAACTTAATAATTTATATATTTAAGCTTTAGATATAATCCTAAGAAAGCAATAAACATAAAAAGATATAAAATGAAGGAATGAAATTTCATATAAAGTAAAGGACTCAAAGCTTGAAAATAAGGATTCTCACTGATTTGGACTCAATTGATGCTCTTAGCTGAAGCCTTCAAAGTTTGTTTAGTTCATTTTAAAAGTGTTGAATGCAAGAATCTCCTTCCTTCTTCCTAAAAAATGGTTTTCTAGCTTCAAATTTCCTATTTTCCTTCTTTTTCCTTCTCTTTACTCAAGAATGTTTGTTTCTGTTGCTCTCCCCCTCTGCCTTTTTAAAAATGGTCCTGCCTCTCTTCTTCTTAGCCGTACCCCTCTCTTAAGTCTCTTCTCTCTCTCTTCCTAATTTCCCCATAAAAATCAATGTTACTTTCCAACTTACATTTTTATCATTGCTTCCCTTATTTTCTCATTATTTCATACCCTAAAAGTCCTGTTGTTTCATTCAGAACTCCAGACTAGAGGTAGAAAAGTTAGTTTTAGTGTTAAATGCAACAATAAATAGCATTTATTGTTGTAGGGGATAGTTGTGAAGAGGCAATGCCTCTTTGGTAAGGTTTTGCCTCACCGATGGCCAAAGTGAAGAGGCGATCGCTTCTTTATCAGGTTTGTTGGGCCTTTAGGCCTAAAAGGCTTAGTTTGGGCTTGACAAAGAGCTAATGAACTTAGTGTTTTGGGTTTTGGCTAGATATAAAAGCTTCGGGCTAAGTTTAATTATCAAATCCATATTAAAGAAGATCTTAGGCTCTTCTTGCATTTAGAATTTGAATTATCTCATTATCGGACTTTCATTGTGGGCTGATCAAACTGAGGATGTCCACAAACACAAATTAAGAAGATTATTTTTAATTATTATTTTTTAATAAAATTTTGAATTATGGTAAAGAATATCTCATCTTAATTAAGAATATGTCATATTAATTAAGAAAAAAATGGTTTGAGTAATTGATTTAGCCCAGCCCAAGCAAAGCAGTCAACGTAAGCTCGTCCAATCCCTAATAAATAATTAAGAGGCATTCTGCAACAACAGCAACAGCAGCACCAAAAAGACCAAAAAACCCAAAGATCTCTCTCTTTTTAAATTATTTTTCCTTTTTTTTTAATTATACTCTCTCCAATGACAAAGTCATGAATATATATCTGTATCACAGACAGCAAGGCGGATGAGAGCACGCATTCTGCAATTTCAAGAGAGGTGAAGAATAGCCATACAGCCTCGCCATTCTGGTAAGTTTTTCCGACTGTTTGGTTGCCGAGAAAATAAGTTTCCTTTTCCTTTTCTCGGCAACCAAACAACTAGTAAACTATCAAAACAATGCTATTGCCGCCACTGCATTTTTTTCAATGCCGTTTACTAGTTATAGTTTTAGTGGTAATATTTTTATTGACTAAAATCTTATTATTCTACTAATTAACTACAACATTCTATTTATTTTATGAGATTATTGGTTTAATAATGGAATTTTTAAAAAGAATTCTAAGCAATGAACTGAATTATTCATGCATTCTTGTTATTTGTAAAAAAGTTGCTATCCTTTCTCTGTTTTGTTGCTTTTCATGTCATTTTACACATGCTTCTGTTTGTGTTATTGAACAGAATTGTTGCTGCTGTTTAATTAATTTGTTTTGGCATGGGCTTGGAGGAGAGAGCTCTAGAGGTGCACAACAAGAAAGATGATGAAACTCATCAAACATTGACCATTTGTGTCCATGCTTTTTCTGACTTAACTTACGTTTCTCCTGTGGTATTCTTGTACCTCCTCAAAGAATGCTATGTTCATGGTAACCATTGTGGATTTTTCTTTTCCCTTCACAAGCAATGGATTTTTACTGTTTTAATTCATGTTTTTAATCACTCTTTTGAGGATTGTTATGTCTGTTTGTGAATCAGAACCGATTTGTAGCCTTCGTTTACTGATTCTATTTAATTATATTTCACAGGCTCTTGTAAGGCAACGAAAAAGTTCAGAATTCTTCAGCAACAAGTTCATCAGGTACTACATAATTCTCCTCGACCTGGGCCTGCCACTTTCGTTATTCAATGCCTGCATGTCCTACCAATTTTAGGATCATATTCTGAAGGGTTCAGTCACTTGATTATATCTGCTCTTCATCGTTTTCTAAAACTAGCTCCCACCTCGGAAGACACCTTGCAAGCAAAAGGTCTAGCGGCTCAATTATTTATAGATATCTTGGGAGGCTTTATTGACCATGATGAAAGGGTAGTTGTGAAGATACTTGAAGTTTTTGATGTGAAGTTGGCAAACATTGAGGGAGCATTACAACGGTTAAAAGCCCAAAATTATAATAGGTTTGACACAGCAAAACAATTTGTTGAACAATATATTTTTAAGTTGGTAGAATCTCAGTCATATATGATGGCAGTCACTCTATTAGAGCACTTCTCCATACGCCAATCTGGCCAGTCTTTCCTTCTCAAAATGATAGAGAACGCACAATCTCAAGCAGCTGAAAAGTGGGCAACTTTTATGGGAAAGCCAATGTTATGTGTACTTGTTCAGGAATATGTTGATAGGAACATGCTAAAGCGTGCTTATGAGACAATTAAGAAGAACAATTTGAAGGAGGAATTTCCTAATGTATACCATAAATGCAAAGAAAGGTATTTTAATTCATGTGCTTTTCCCATCATCATGCTTTTTTTTTTTTTTTTCAGATTCTGTTTTGTACTGTTCTTATGCCCTTGATCCAACTCTTTTGTTTTTCAAAAAAAAAAAAAAAAGAAGTGAGCATAACAAGAACGTCTCACTGACTTGCAGCTTGTTGAAGAAATTAGCTGAGAAGGCACTATGGGATCTTGCTGAGGCAAAGACATATGGTGATAGGCAACTTGTTGAATATTTGGTCTGTAGTAACATTCTGATTGTTTGCACTGTATATTTATTATTCTACTTAATTATGCTGAAAACTTTATTATTTAAAAGTTTTGTTACAATCTGGAACTAAGGCATCTTTTGCCTTTTTTTGGATGGTCAATTGGCATGTAACTTTCAGTCATTTTTATATGTTGATCAGATTTCTTGTTAAAAAAAAATCTTGTCTTTTTACTTTTTGGACACTTTAGAATACGTAAGTTCCTAGTTCTTAGCCACTGCTTGGAGAAAATTGCAAGTATAGAATGTGCTATCCATCATTTTCTCTCTGCATAAATAACTCTGCATTTATATATTGTTTGAAACGATACATCTGAAAAAACAAAAAGGTGTTTCTGATAATGCCATAATGGAAAGATCATGCATATGCTTTGTTGATTTACTATTACCTTTTTTGGACTGACCTTTGCTTATGTGAACCAATCTTATAAAAATTAATTAATAGGTTTACTTGGCGATGGAGGCTGGTTATGCAGAAAAGGTTGATGAACTTTGTGATCGTTACTCCCTTGAAGGTTTTCTGAAAGGCAAAGGTATGCTTTGAACATTGTGTATGCATTTATATGCTTCCTTGGACATCACGTCCTAGCTTGAGAGACATAATATTCCATGTTTATCATGTTTGTAAGGGATTGACAACTGATAAACTTGGGCCTGATTTTTTCTTGTACCTTTGCTAGATTTGTTGTTTGCAATACAAAATATACACCAACTGGACCTCCTAATCTTCATATTGGAGCAACACCAGTTTGTGTACAATGAGAACTCTTTAGTGTCACTGCAGACTATGTTAGATTCATTAAAGACATGGCCAAGGGCAGTTACTGTATTCATGTTGAAAACCAGATTCTTTTGGTTCTATTTTCTGATTTTTTTTTAATTTAACCTTGTAACTGGCACATCACAGTGTCTTGGGAAAACAAGCAATGATGTGCTTACATGCTTGCAAAGTTCTTGTTGGTTGTGAGTGTAATGCTGCAGCAAGATTTGAGTACATAGTGTAATACTGCAGCACGGTTTGATCACATTCTTAGTCTAATATGTGCATGTAAGGCATTAGATTTATGGGACCATATTGATGGACATACATAAACATTTTTTTTAACAGAATTCTGGACTCTACGTAAAGCGTAATTTTTTTGTTCTAAGTTTATTCTCTTAGATTTCTGGATAAACTACCTCTGCTTGCTGCTCTAATAATGTGTTGGGCTACATAATTTATGGTAGAAAAGCTGGTTCAGCCTCTGTGAGGAAGTTCCCTTTAGACAGACTAGTGTTATAATAATCATGTCTTGTTGCTGTAACCATTGGATATTAAAGTTTTGGCTTTCAAGGATGTCACCAAACATGTTGTGTTAGAAATGCTTAGGCTAACTACTATAGTGTGTGTAATTCAATAAACATTACTGGTAAATGGATTGTCATGGCAATAAATTGAACAAACATGAATGACTTTGTATGGCCATTATTAATATTCCAACTTGTCATTGAAGGACACTTATACTAGCTATGTGTTTAGAACTTGAGACAAGTCTTCCACATGGTCGATACCTGCAACTCAGTGAGTTAGCTATTGAAGATATTGTGTGGGTTGATGAAGTTGATGGTTTATGTGATGCAACAAGCCATATCGAGGGATGTAAAGTTGCAGGCCTTGATTGTGAATGGAAGCCCAATTATGAGAAAGGCAGCAAACCAAACAAGGTAAAGATGGATTGCCTGTTATATTTTCTTGCAGAAGATTTGTGTAACAATGTTTGTCCTTGTCATACCCTGTGTTCTTTTAAATAATTCTATAATGAAAGCGTCTTTCTTTATGTTTCAGGTTTCTATCATGCAAATTGCTTCTGATAAGATGGTTTTCATCTTTGACTTGATAAAGTTGTTTGAAGATGTACCTGATACTTTAGACAACTGCCTAACCCGGATTTTGCAGTCTCCTAGGATTCTAAAACTTGGTATGGCATATCTGAACACATTTGTTTAGAGGGAGACATACCTTTCATAATCCTACAAGATTTAAGCCTATAAAATTGAAATCTGTAACTTTTGTAGAGAAGAGGAAGTCTCTTTATCTGCTTTGCCTTAGTTATTATGAACTCTTAAATTTTAAAACCTTTTATGCTTAATTTATTTACTTAATCAAAACAGGTTCATATCGGCTAATAAGCCCCCATCATTGTCAATAAACTTTCTCTTGAAAGTTCTGCTGATGATTGTTTAAGTATATAATTAATCCTGTAAAAATTAGAAAATTATGCTAATCACACAAAAGGTGCTAATGCCCTTGGATTTTCAGGTTACAACTTCCAATGTGATATAAAGCAATTAGCCCATTCATATGGAGAATTAAAGTGCTTCAAGCACTATGAAATGTTACTGGACATTCAGAATGTATTCAGAGAACCCCAAGGTGGTCTGTCAGGGCTTGCAAAGGTATCTAAAAGCATTAGAATACAACCAGCTGTTCCTGTCACTTGTATGTTTTCCATATTGTATATGAACTTATGCCTGCGTTATTGTCTATTATGCCAATATACATTTTTTTTTTGCACTTTTTCTTATATATTTTTTGTCTGCATTGTATCAATAAGAAATTATTAGGAGCAGGTTTGAACAAAACTAGACAGAATAGCAATTGGGAACAACGGCCTTTGAGTCAGAACCAGGTATTATTCTTTTTGTTTGTTTACTGTGTTATCTCTATATTGTATTACTTTTACAAAAGCCTTGCAAATCAGGCTTTTAGAGAAGTTTTTCCAGTTAATGCTTTGGGCTAATTGTTCTTGAAGTCTATGTACTTCCAATATGTATTTATTCCCTTCTGCCTGTTTTTGCTCCTACTGCATTTTCAAATGCATGTACAAACTAAATATCACTGAGAAATGATCCTAGTTTTGATACCGTTGTTTAGAGCTTTCTGTCAATGAGGATTGATGAGATAGTTGCTTCTGTTACAAAACTTCATGTCTTAAAGATAAGAATTAAATATTTGTATAGATTACAAGAAAAAAGAGTTTCCAATTCTTGTCTGGGAAAAGTTGCTGACCAGAGAAATAGTTTTCTGTATTCTTTTGTTTCTAGAATATGAACTTATATTTGATAAAGGAGAAACTATCTTTAGTCAGCTTTTCCAAATTTAGTAAATGACTTTTATCATGTGCGTTACTGATTGCATGTTTAGGCTGGCATAACAGCTTGGTCAGTATTCCAACTATTGATCTCCACGCCCATTTGGAATGAGATATCAAGTGAACTAAAGCAATATTTTTTTGCAGCTGGAGTATGCGGCTCTTGATGCTGCTGTACTTATTCGTATATTCCACCATATCCGCAATCACCCTCAGCCTGCCAATGTCTCGGAGCAACATGACAAGATTGAGTGGAAATCATATATTGTAAGTTTGCTGGTGATGCTATATTTCCGCCTGTGTGCAGTTGCCTAATAAGGCTTCCCTTTTCATTTGTTTCTAATATGCAATTGGTCTTATATTCGTTAAAATTTATGGCGTGTTATGTAGCTTTCTCTTCTTTTGGGACTGATGTGCAGGTTTCTCACATGGATAACCCCAAAAAACCAAAGAAAGGACCTAAAAGCAAAGAGACATCAGAAGGTGCGAAGAGCTAGCATTGGCGTTGAGGATTTGACATTCTTCATCTTCTCATTCATTAGACAATAGGCTCTGTACATAGACACATTTAATCTAAACAGATGACATTACCTGCTCAAAACTGTCGCCAATTTTCTTCATATTGAATTGGGGAAATTAATTCAGGAATGGTGTACATATATGTTTCTTTTTTTTTTTCCCTTGAAGAAAAATATCTATTTTTAGTTTTCTTTAGATGGTACTCATTATTTATTATCAACATAATTTTGGTTATTATAATTTTTTTTTCCCTTGTTCTCCACCTCTCTTTCCCCGTAATAAAAGGCATAAAATATAAAAACACAACATGCCCCAAAACTCAAAGTTCTCCTCTCCCTTTACCTCTGTCTATCTCTCTTGAATTGGGAGAGATAGATAGATCATAGCTAGCTAGCTATAGATAGGCAGGCAAAGGGAGGAAGATCATCAAAGAAATGGGTGGCGAGATCATCAACATTGTTGGCAGCACTAGCACCAGCAGCAATGATGTTGGTGGAAGGCAAATCGGAAGAGCAATGCCGAACAAACTCTACATCGGTCGCTCTCGCTCTCGCTCGGATGACATTATTCCCAGCAGGAGACATCATTCTAATAGGTCTCCTATAAAGCATTCTTTGTGGTGGAATACTCCTGATGTCAAGAGGAAAAGGAGAGTTGCTCAATATAAATTTTATACCGTTGAAGGGAAGGTTAAATCTTCTATAAAGAAGGGTCTGCGTTGGTTCAAGAGGACTTGCTCTAGAATTGTGCGTGGCTTCTGAAATTAAAACAACATAAAAACAGAGATGATACCTTTGCATGCACAAAATTAAACGTAGACATTCATAAGGGAGAAATCTTGCATGTGCGGTTGATTTTGATTTTGATCTTGCAATCTTTTTTTTTTGTTCTCTAATGTATATGATCATGTGTGTCAATTTTTTGTGTTGGTTGTGAATTGATTTCCCCCAACTTGTAACTTCAAAGGAATTTATAAAAGATTTGCTATACTTTTCCCCTTCGCCCATTCGATCATCATTTATATTCAAAAGTTGATCAAATCGATGAATGAACCCAACTGATCGAGTTGAATTTGAATTAGGAATTCATGTTACAAAACCTTTCTTCCGGCCAATCAAATAATGATTATTTTGTTTTTAAAAGATATTGATGATACAAATATTCTTTTCCACAATCTATATTTCTATATGTTAAATGCAGAACTCCAAAATTATTAAATTTAAAATTTAACAAGTGTCCCTTTCCATAATTTACTATTCACTCATAAATAACTATATGTTGAATTATTAAAATTCACAACATTTTTATGTAAAAAATACAATTAAAAAAAATCATATTTTCCTCCTAAAAATCCTATTTCAAACCATAATACAATACATTCCCTATTAAAAATCAAATTATTATTTAACCCTTATTTGGTTCAATTCCACAAAAAAATTCATTTCATTTGGAAATTTATTTGCAAATGAAATTTTATTAATGAAATGTGTTTGTTTTAAATGAATAGTTTATGCAATTAATTTGAAATGAATTTTATATTGTTGAATCTCGATTTGATTGATCCGCAATAAAGTTTAGTGATGAGAATGCACCAAACTTGAAAGCATGAGAAACCCAAAACTTTTTTAAAAAAATGGACCTAAAAGCCCATCTTTTCATCCATTGCCTCAGCCCAAAAGACTGAACCCAATAGAGGAGTCTAAACCTTTTTTGGCTCAACGGCCCAATTTTGGGTCAGGGCTGAAGAGGCAACGCTTCTATGACACTTTCTTCGATGAGGTGATGACCTTTCAGCAGCCACTTGCACTAGCATTAAATGCAGAGGTGATAACGATGAACAAGTGGGGTCGACCCCACACCTTATAGACCTGAACTGTAATATCCCGAGTTTTAAATAATTTTAAATTGCATCGGGATATGCAGTGTTAATAATTCTGAAATTTATGTTTGATTATTTTACTATTTGTGAATTATTATTGCTATTATCTTATGTTTAATTAATGTATATTTTATGTAAACATGTCTTTAAATCATTTTTATTACGGGAAATAGTATTTTATTTAACCTTTAAATTAGGGTATTTATATTTTAATATGTTATTATAATGAATTATATTATTGGTCTAAAATTTGTGAATAATGTATTATTTTTGCATGCATGAATAATATTAGGGTTAATAATTATATAATGTGTTTTATTTGAGTTATATATATATATATATATATATATATATATATATATATATATATATATATATATATATTTAATTTTGCATGTATATAAATGTGTGGTGTGTGTTTAATGTGTAACCTCATTTCTTCTTCCCCATCACATCCCTCACCCTCACCATCTTCCTCACCGTTGGAACTCCGATCGACTACCGTCGGTGTGCCTCCCGGCGTGCCACTTCCTTCCTCCAGTAGCTCCGTCGCCTGCTGACGTCCCCTCCGACGTTGGTGAAGTGGAAGTTGGTGTTTTAGCTGAAAGTTGGCCTCTTCTTCCTCTCTCACGTTTTCAACCACCAAATCTTGTGATTCCGATGTCGTTGAACTCCCTAGACTCCATAGAAGACGATTCCAAGCTTCCTTTTGGCTTAAAACTCGATTTGGTAAGGTTTTTAGCTAGTTTTTATTTTCGGCCATTTAGGGTTTTTGATTTTTTTGAGTTTCTATTTGAATGATTCATGCAATCTTCCTTAACAAACATTGATCCTAGTAGCTCAATCTACCTATGTGAATTTTTGTGGAATTTTTGGGAATTATTTTGATTTTTGTGAATTTTTGATTATTTTATTAATATTTTCTAATTTTCGAAAATTAATTAATTAAATTATGAAATTGTATTTTATGGTGTTTATAGGTGTTAAAATGAATTTTAGAAATTTATTTTTAATTTTTTTGAATTTTATATATTTATTTTGAATTTAGTTAGTTTATGTAACTTTGGGAAAATTAGGTTAATTATGTGTTTTAGTGAAATTAATTGGTTAATTGAGTATATTTATTGATATTATTGAATTATATGTTGATAAATTAATTTTTGAGTAATTATACTATTTTTGGTGAATTTTTGATTAATTTTAGGGAATTTACGTAACTAGGGGTATTTTGGTAAATTGGCACTAAATTGGCTAAAAATATAATTAAATTTCTTTTAATAGTTATTTGAGGTATAAAAATGATTTATACAAATGATTTAGTATTTTTAACTAATTAAAACTATTTTTCGTAAATTATTTTCAAATTATATATAATATAAGATTTTTCTAAATAAATGAGTTTTTATCGATTTTTAATATGTTTTAGGGTTAATTATGTAATTTGGATTTATAAAACGTATTTTGGTCAATATTTATGAATTTATTGAGAATTATCGATTTTTAACAATATTTTATTAAAATTAGGGTTTTTATGCATTTATCGGTAAAATAATTATTTATAGCGTTTAAATATCTAAATTGCTATATTTTGAGTATTGAAGGGAATTTTTGATATTTTTCATGTGTTCAGTATTATTTCGTGAGTTGTGAACCTTGGTCGGTAAAATTATAGTTTGGAGTCCGACCGAGGGATTGTGAATTGTGTTTATTCTTGAAGTGTGTTTCTTTGCAGGACCAGCTCTACTTTTTGAGTAGAGAGGTGTTCGTTTTACAAGAGAGGTTCTGCCGGATTTTTGGTAGAATTTTCATAAAACGTGATGTTTGGTCGAATTCCTATTCTAATTCTGTGTCTAAGATTTTAGATCGAGTCTTTAGAATTCTGATAGATTTATTATGATTCATGTTGTTAGTTGCACCGAGACCGAAGCTTAGTGGACTAGGCCCGTCGGACCCATCTCGTAGAGCACAATAACAGTGAGTTGTTATTCTATATATACTTGTATTAAGATTGCATGTTTTAGAAATGTATGTTTAAATTTTATGAAATATGCATAAATGGTTTAATAATTGCTTAGATATATTTTTGGTATATTTTAAATTAAATGCATGTTTTATTATTGAATTATACTTAAAATATTTTTAAGTAAATTTATAGTATATTTCTAGTTTATTTTATAATTAAATTGAATTTATTCGACGTATATATACTCGAAATATACTTGGTTTATTTTTGGTATATTTCTAGTATATATATGGTTTATATTGTTATTTTAATTTATGTCATGCATCATTTATTTTATGAATGTATGTTTTATATATAAATGAAGGATATCAATAGAACGTGCTACCTAGTTGGCAGCACTAGGACCGAGTACGTACCGGTACGAGTTAAATTGCTAACCTATTTGTGGATATTGATTGGATTGATTTATTTGATGTGAGATGTGATTTGACAGTGTGATTGTTGGAGCTCGGTTGATCAAGTGTCTCGGGGCCAATCACACTGACAGTTAGACTGCTATAGCTCGGTTGACTTAATGTCTCGGGGCTAGTCTACCGTCCAAATGGAACAAGTAAAATTATTTGGAACAAGTGAGCCTGTATGGCTAGAGTGTTGTCTAACACTGTTTGAGGTTGCTATATTCTAGGGTTCTATTTGATCCTTCATATACGGATGTATTTCCTAATATTTATATAAAAATGATTTTGCTGCATCTGTGTGATTTTTTCTGTATATATATTTATTATATATATACTATTGAATGTGTGCATTGTTATTTAGATATGCATGTATATATATTATAACAATTCACTCAGTGAGGTCTGACTCCCCTCTGTTGATTATTTTTCAGGAGAGTCATTGTCTTCAGACCTCAGTAGCAGACCCATACGTTGGATTTCTTTCGCCCCGGCTTCACTATGTAAATTGCTTATTTGATTTATTTTATAATCTAGACACTACAGTAGTTATAATCGTTTGTAAAATTTATGTATCATGTTTAAATGAGATATGCATTTTAAATATTTGAACTGAGATATATATTAAAAGATTATTTATATATGATATGAAGATGTTCATTTAATTTTATTGGTGGATTATTATTTTATTTTATTTACGATTTTATTTCCGCTGCAAAATATTTATTTATGTTATTATTATTATTATTGCATGTTTTATTTTATTTTAAGGCTTGTTACGGGTTTCAGATTCAAAAGAATTCTTGTTCTCTAGCGCCGATCATGACCCCTGTTTTAGGTCGTGACATGAACCTATTGTGTGAAAATAAGACTTTGAAAGAAAATGTGACTAAAAAAAAGTTTAATGATGAAAGCTAGAAAGTAAAGGTCTTGTCAAGGGCATGGGATGCTTAAAAGCGGGATGAGAGTGAGAGAAAAAAAAAAGGTGGGGAGCTAGTTTTAGCAAGTTTCAGTAAAAAAGAAAGAAAATGATAGCTCTAAAAAAGAGAAGAAAGGGACGTTCTTGAGAAGTAAAAGAGAAAAGTGAGCTTGAAAGTCCATTATAGGAAGGAAGAAGGAGAAACTCTTGCATTCAAGTGGAGCATGAGATTAAAACCAATCTCTAAGGGCCAATCACTTTAAAGAAAAAGCTCATAAAGCAGTAATAGTCTTCATTTCTTTTAAATCTTGAGTTGTAGATTCGTATAAGTTTCTTGTTTATTTACTTTTTTATTTCTTAGATTCACCACTTGTTCCATGTTATATTTATGATATGATCATCTAAATTACTAAGTATAGTCACAAATCCTTGGTTATTTGCATGTGATGTTGCTTTACTTGAGAGTTAAGAGATTTGAAAACTGTTGTTTTGTCTGTTAATCGAGCGATGCCTTTTCAAAGAGGCGCCGCCCTTTTGGCTTAAAGTGAAATGGAATCACCTCTATGCACAGAGGCGACGCCTTAGTGATGAGGCATTCGCCACATTAACAAAATCATGAGTATTTTTTTAATTATTTTCTTATTCATTTCATGCGGTTTTATACTTTTATGTATTTTCATGTTTCTTTAATTTAGTTGCTTTCTTATGCAATAAATTACCTATCCTCCTTAGTCAAAGTGATCCTATGTTTATTGTTCTCATTTAGATTTATTTGATTTACATATTAACTTTATGTCTTCCTTTTGTTGGGTTTATACATGTTTGTGAAGATTAATGTCTTGTTCATTTCAAGAATCTTGAGATGATTTCAATTATCAAGCTTTAATCCCTCTAACTCACTTGTGGATTTATTTATTTTATTGGTTTATCATACCCTTTCTTGCATATAAAAAAGTTGTGATCTATTCTCCTTCCTCATTTTTTTGCATGAAATTTTATCTCTATTTTGTGAATGAATGTTTATTTATGCAATAAATGTTATGAGTCATATTAAAATTTATGAGTTTGAATTAATATGCAAATTTGGATTAAAATATAAAACTGGAAATTGTTCGAATGCAATTATAATTTATATGTTAATAAAGAAATAATTAAATAATTAAATATAATAAAATACAAAACACACACGGAGGCCAATTGTAATGTTGGGTGGACATTCTAAAAGTTCATACGTAGTTTTTGAACCCATTATCTGAAGACAACTTCTGGGAACCTCTGTGGAATCCAGTTATCATATAGTGTCTCGAGTTTCATCTGGATGACGACTCCTTCTTCGATTTGGGCTCTAAGCCTATTTTGTATTTTCTAGTGGGCCTCGAGCTTACACAATACTGTGGTCGTCAAATACTTGGGTGCACGCTAAACTTTGCCGCCTACACTTATTTTGTTATATTGTGTTTGATATAAAATCTCGAATTCAAGTTTTTGTCAAAAGTACCCTTTTAAATATAAAGATTTTTTGGAAATAAAAATAAGGAGGGGTATTTTAGTTATTTAAAAGTATAGACTTAAAATTTGTGGAATTCATTTGAAAAGTCCAACCATTTTGATAAAATTTTGTTTAGTTATAATCAATTCCACAAATATAAAAATTTAGAATTGTAAACGAATTCCAAACAAAATTCATTTAAACTAAGGATATATCATTTGGATTTGCAAATAAATTTCATAAAATTTTGTGAAATTTATTTATATCAAACACACTCTTAATATTTATTTGATAAATTATCTTAGAGTCTATCATCAACTATCCAATTAAATAATTTATCCCCTATATAAAAATTAAATTAATTTATTTGATAAATTATTTTAAATTCTATCTCTAAAAATATCCAATTAAATAGAAAATTAATTTTATATATAACTAGTCGTGATTCAGCGTAATGCGCGAACTGTGAAATAAAATAATTATATAAATAATTTTAATGGAATAATAAATAAATAAATTAAAAATAAAATAAAAAACATTAATTTTATTTTGTTTAATTTTTGTTTCCATAAATTTTTAGTTATAATAAGATTTGTTTTTAGAATTATTAGATTAGTATTGAAATATGTATAATAGTGTTACTGTAATCTTTTTAATGGTTTAGAAAAAATATTTTAAATAATTTAAGATAGAAAAATATGTAATATATAATTAATTTTAGAATTTAAATAGTATTAAAATATGTATAATAGTGTTTTAGTTAAAAAATAATATTAAATAACTATTAAAAATATGTTATTTTTAATAAAAAATTAGAATTTTTAATAAAAAATTAGAATTTTTAATAAAAAATTAGAATTTTTAATAGTTTGACATATTAGCTTTTCAAGTAATTGCATAAATATAAAGGTGGACACTTATTAAATTTTTAGTTTAATAACTTTAGGACTCATTATTCAATATATATATATATATATATATATATAATGTATTCATTTGTACTAATCAATATATGGACTAATAGACACAGGGGCTCTTAAACTCGTGATACGAGATCAAATAGATCAAATTTATCTTTTTCCACGAATTAAGCTCAAATCTTCTAATTTAAGGCCAAATCAATCCAATTTAGATAAAACTAAGTGTGTGCTTTTAACGATGGAGAAATAAATTAAAATAATAATAAATATTGGCTAAATTTTATTTCTTCATTTTTAGCCTTAATTTTTTAAAAAAATAAAAAATAAAAAACCGTGAGCCCTCTTTCTCGAATTACCGACCTCTCCCTCCTCTACCACTACATCTCCTCCTCTCCCTCTATTTCGTTGTGATATTTTTTGATGTTGCTTCTGAAAGCTGGTGGCCTTTTTGTTATTTCAATAAAGGCAAATTGCATTGATTCCACTATTTCGGCTGAGGCTGTATTTGAAAGTGAAGTGAACAAGATGACATAGGAGCAGCTCAAGCCTTCTGAACAGGTCACTCTTGAGCCATTTGAACGAGACCATGCTTGTGTTATTGGTGGTTATCGGATGCCCAAGAAGCAAAAAGTTGCTTCTGCCTACAAAGTTAAAATTATTGTTGGCTATTACCTTGTCTAGGGACTCTTGTGGAAGTATGCTTATGCCAAGTATTATTGACGTTGATGTCGAATTTAAATGACAAATGTTTGACTTACAGCTATTTGGATCCTGATGAAAAGTCCTTGATAATCAGGGAATTGAAGCTCAAAATTACAAGGCAATGGAGTTGAGTTACAGATCTTAAAAACCTGATGAAAAGTCCTTGTTCCTCCTTTATGGAAAAATAGAAGGAATCCCTCCCTTGTGGTTATTTATTAGTTGTATTTGGATTCTTCTGTTTAATGTTAAATTTCTGTTTCCGTTCAATATATATATATATAATTCAATTTTAAATCTATTTTTTCTTTTTAATAAAATTGTTTTTTTTCTTTTTTAAGATAAAAGGTTGCATACATTAAATATTTTATCCATTAGAATTTAACTTGAGATAACAAACAAAGATCCAGAAACATAACAAAAGTACTCTAAATAAATAACAGTAGTTCTTTTGTGTGTTCTAAAAATTGCAGCAACCCAGCTTCTGGAGATTCCAGCAAGTGCAAAACCGCGGTCTAGTTCATCTCTAGCAGCGTGCCAGTCACCTTCAGAGATTCATACCACTCTTTGTCAACAAATGTCTTCCCATTCAGGGCCTCAACAGATTTGGCTGCATCATCTGGATTCTCAAAATTGACAAATCCAAAACATTTGGACTTGCCAAATCCTTACATAAACATTATTGAATCTAGTCTTATCTACTGCAGACTATCTTTCCTGTTTGCGAAGGAAAGGACCAATATGAACTTGTTTGTCATTCAGTAACATGCCATTCAGCTTGTCTATTACATGTTTAGTAGATTCCTCATTATCAAATTGCACAAAACCATATTGGAAATGCTATGAAACACCAGAATGTGAACAATCTCAAGTACCAAAAAACCCAGGAACTAAAGAAGAAAAAACTCAAGAGAAACTAAACTAAAAAGCAAATAAACAATGCTAAAAAAGAACTAAACTAAAGAGTAAAGACAACTAAATTAAGTCTTTTTGTAAGCTGCAGTAGTGGTATTATCACAGCTGTCAGGATCAGAATCCACCTATTAGGCCACACATTGCTTCTATTTATTTCTTCACCTTGTCACTTTTCCTTTTTGTTACCGTTGGAAGAGAAGGACCCGTTGCCATTGGGGACAGGGGTGTGCAAACGGTTAATTGGTCGGTTAACCGAACCAAAACTTTATCAAATATACAAACCGAAATCGAAACGGTTTTTGATTAACCGACTTTATAATAAAATTATATTATCAAAACAAAAACCACAATTCCCATGTTTGGTGCAGTTGTTGCGCCTCTTCCTAAAGAGAAATTCAACCTCATCTCGAGTCCGAGCAAGAAATGAAAGTGGAAAAATGGTGGCAACACTCAAGATTTGAGCCGTGTCATCTAGTTAGCCTAGCAAAGCACATATCATTAAGCTACACATAAGAGTTTGCTTATTGTCAACATGAAATATATATAATATTTTTTGTTATTCAGGTATCGGTCCATTTTTTTAAAACTTTAAAAACTCTAACTGAAATTGAACCAGTTTAATCAGTTTGGTGCAATTTTTGCTCACCACTAATTGGAGTTACTGCCGGTGCGCTAGGAAGAAGTTTTGAGGTTATCTTCAGGCCATCCTCAAAAGGCTCGATCTTCTCCTTCCTTTTGGACGATTTAACTACATTCACGTGTGTGTTTTCAGAGACTCCAGCAGCATTTGTTGGAGGGAATCTGTTTGATTCCAAGTGGAGAAGGCATTTGATGAGTCTGTTGAAGGTGTAGCAAAGCGGTAGATCCTGGTATCTTAATTTATAGTAAGCATCTTGCTCTTTAAATTATATCCAGAAGCCTTTTGGGAATGGTTTGGTGAAATCCATTCTTACCCTGATCTTAACAATCGGGTATCTCCACTTACTCAGCTTTGAGAGATCATTCATCTCCAACAACTCCTCAAACATTTGGGATACAATGGACTCAATTTTGGACTTGTATATGAAACCATGAGGGAGATTTTCCACATGGACCCAAATATTGTCACTGTTAAACTCATAATCCTCAAGGGATTTGAGTCCAATCTAGTCCTCAATAATGAAATGATGATTGAACACAGACCATAAAGTGTTATTGTGGATATGAAGCTTACCTTCCCCTATTTTCAGATTGATTTTGTAAAGGTTGTCATCGTTTATTATTTCCACTGATTGTATTTCAACGGGATGCCATAACTGACTGAGCAAAAGTTTGAGAAGATGAGGCGTATAATATTTGATGGTGAGAAGTTTACCCACTATGGCTGTATTCAGAACTTGCTCTGAGATGTCATTTGAAGCTTAGTCTTCTATTATTGCACCCAAAATCAGTATTGATAAGACCTACTGAGGGAGAAAAGAAAGAGATGAATACAAATAAAGAGTGCTGAAGTTTTAGATTTAAAGGGGATCGGAAAAGTTCTACAGGGAGATATGCAGAGTAGGCTCTTGAGAAGATAAAAAGATGGGATGGGGAGATGAAGAGTCCCTAGGGAGAAACGAATTGCATTGATAGAAGTATTGTCTATTAATCCATTAAAATAAACAATACTAAAAAAGAGCATCCATTAAAATGTTAATGCCCTCTTTAATTGTCTATTAATCCATTAAAATATTAATACCCCCTTCATTCACATTCCTCAGCTTGTAAGTGAATGGCACGCGTTACTTTTATTAACATTTTGATTTAAAGGTTTGAAAATTAAAAGATTTGGGTTTAATTGATGGAAAAAGATGAAAATGGGTTTATTTGATCGCGTATTACGAGTTTAAAGGTCCATGTGCCTATTCGTCCTTAAATATATACATCAAGTGTAAACAAAAAAATGTAAAATGATTTTTTTTTATATATTTACAAATATAAACTTGAAAACTCATTATTTTAATTGTTGTTTTCAATTTTGATCTTGCCAATAACTCAGGGATGAATGATATAGGAATGTTCAGTACTATCTTCATGGGGACTAATCAAAATTCAAGGTTCATGAAAAACATAGAACATAATAACAACGACATTAGTAGTTCCAACTTTGTGCAAGAAAGAGTTGTAATATTGGAGCAAAACGCGATTGACCCATTAAGATTTGCAATGCACAATGGTGAAGATAGTGACATGATAACTCATGATTTTATGGGAATAGGAGGGTCAACACTAGCAAATTTTCATAAACAACAGCAGCAAAAAATGGAAATGGAAGCAATGAGCCAATAGAGAATGCCAATGATGATTCACTTTCAGCAATAGCTCTCACTCAGAGAATTGGCCATTATGGAGAAACCCCATATGGGATGTTTGAGAATAGTTGAAAGCAATGAGCATTTACGTTATAAATGTACAAATAAAAAAAAAAGGCATTTGATTTGGTATTTGGTAATGAAGGCAATTGTTATATTATGGTTCACTTAGCATCGGAGAGATTTAAAAATACTTAAAGAAAAGAGTATGAAAATCATCTCTAAGCTAAAAATCAAATATAACCCACTAAAATCTAGAGTTGGAAAAAAAAGAACAAGAAAAAGAATAAGAAAGTGATATTACAACATGAACGGGGTACCCTGAGATAATAATTGGGGCTTGACCCAAAAGAAAGGTGAAACATTGTGTTTTTAAGTTGTGGGCAAAAAGTAAGTCATTAATATCGATTCAAAGCAAAGAACTTTCTTTTCTTAGATGGAACTTAATAGGGTGCACAATGCATAATCAAACATTTTGAACATTCAAGTCACTATCTTAATTAATTGAATCTACTCATTTAAAGTTATGCATTTAAAATCAAATCCCCAGCTTAGTAGGAATGAATTCATATTCTTCCAAAAAAAAAAAGAAAAAAAAGAATACCTAGATCATAGACTTTGATTTCTAAAAGAAATGGGTTCAACTTCTCATCTTTATAATTGGAATCATTGCTCTCAATATCACATGTATGTCTTTTAGGGTTCTTTTCTGCTACCTATTGTTTAGAATTTATGGGATTTAAGTAAAAGTTTCATTTTTTTTAGTTTTCATTACTTAGGGGATTGTTAGAGTTATTAAAGTTGTTGAATCCTTGTTTTGACTTTGTACCTTGATTTAGATAGATTTAGGTGTTATATGCTGCAATTTGAATGCTAAAGTTGATTTTTTTTATTAAATTTAAGTATAGATGATTACACATTCTGTTTAATCTAGAAATTTGAATGATGAACTTGCTTCTTAGGTTATTGTAGAGATTAGTACAGTTGTTATTTGCTTTTTACATTTCCTGCTTGTAGAATAGTTGGGTAGTGGAAAAGGTAAAAATTGTAAATTAATGGTGCATCAAAAATTTTAGATTTCTAATGTTTAATCTATTTCCATATGGTGACATTACCATTGGTTTTGCTTAGAAATCAACTTAAATGCTTGATTTTTAAATATTTTAAAAAACAATGTGGTTAATTAAAGAAAATATGAATCTTCAATGTGCATATATATTTCACATTCATACAAAACAATTTGTTCTTTGCTGGTGGATTTTAGGATCTGATGAATTTGTATATCTTAGATGATGAATGAACAAGTCCCTTTTATGTTCCACAATTTGATTTTTTTGTTGTATAAAACCACTAAAAATGAGTTAATAACTTTAAATCAAATCTTATGCTATTGAAACTGCAACAACGAAGAAGTTGGGTAAAGAGGTGGGGTTTCCCCTATAAACATTCTAAAGATTAAGTCATTATTTATATATGGAAGAATAATAATAGAGAGCAATGTAGAATAGAATAGAATAAAGGATGTAGAATGTTGAATGATTGTTTATATGATGGAATGATAGTATGATGACTTGATGTAGAGCATAAGAATATGAGAATGAATAATCTCTCCCTGTATGAGATGTAATGAGATATATATAGAGAGAAAGATTGACTTAAACCTTTAAGGAATAGGATTCCTTATACTTGTAGGATTGCCTTGTTTAAGAAAGAATAAACTTCCTTACCTAGCTTTCTTCTTATTCAAGCATTCTCCCTTTTTAGGGACCATAACCCTTATTAGAATAGAATATTAATACGAGGTATTAAGAGTTCCCCCCAAAAGTTTATTCGGATATTTATGTCTGAGAGTTCTGGATATCTAAGAATCATATGAAGATGACTGATGTGTTGAGATAAGAACCCTGCTTGAAATCTTATATATTATTGAAGGGCAATGTAAGGTGGCCAACCTTATTCATTAAATATAGAGATGCTTAGTATACTAAGTCTTAGAATCACAGTATCATAATATCATAATCATGAAGTGCCAACTGGACTTAAATACACAGTAATCGAATGTTCAGTAAAACATACTCGGTGCTTATGAAATGACCCGAGGGATTAATTTATTAGTATTATAGAAATGACCTGAAGGGACCATTTGTTGCTAGAGTTTTAATGCTTGGTATTATTAAAGCAACCCGAGTTTATGAACCTTAGTGATATTCAAAGCGACTCGAGGGTGCCAACTTCGAGTTGAATAACCTCAGCACTATCGAAGCTAGTATCAGTGACCTAAGGATGCCAACTTCAGTCACTAGACTTAGATGCTTAGTGTATAGAAACATGGCTCGAGTGTCGAACCTCAGTACTATCAAAGCGACTTGAGGGTGCCAACTTCAGTTACTAGACTTAGATGCTCGGTGTCATAAAAATGCGGCCCGAGTGCTAAACCTTAATACTATCGAAGTGACCTAAGGATGCCAGCTTCAGTCATTGGACTTAGATGCTCGATGTCACAGAAATGTGGCCCTAGTGTCAAATCTCAATACTATCAAAGCGACATGAGGATGCCAACTTTAGTCACTAGACTTTAGGTGATCGGGGTTATTGGAATGACTCGAGTCACTGTTGAGACTAATAAAGATGTTACTTAGTCTTCCAATTTTAATAACTTTGTTGATGACAGCTGTCTGACTAGAACAACAATCATTATTGAGTATGAGTATTTTTGTTATTGATGTTTGATTTTGTTGAGCATTATTATTATAAAAGGAAAGGATTTTATGATCTTGGTAGTGAGTTTGAGTCCTTTTAATTTGAACTCAATATTATGGGATAGTAATTTGGTGGGGGCTTTAAAATGATAGAATGTGGGATTTGAAGGGCCAAAGTTTAGTCTTTCCCATTCAAAGTCATAAGATGAGCCTTGTAGTTCAGGCAAAAGGTTGAGATTGCACCTCTTCTAAAAGAAAGGATATTGTGTGATGCTAGCTAAGGTGTTTTGGAATTATGCTTTGATTCATATGACTATGTAGTGGATACTTGATTTTGTCATTGAATTTTCATGAACAAGGATCTGCTGTAGAGTAGGATTTGCTTAAGTATTTGTTTGATCCAGCTTTAAGCGAGAGCCACCATTTGTTATCTGAGCATAAATGAGTGCGTGTTTATATAAGTGTTGCTTAATAGTGTGTCTGAAGTCATTTGAAAATTTCTGTATATGAGTGCAATGTCGGTGCCGAGTGAGTTAATCAAAGTGTTTGATTGTTTGGATTGATCGGTGCTTTAAGTAACATCTTTAATAAATGCATTTTCCTCATATGTAACTGTAGAGTAAAGAACAATAATTTTAGGATCATTTAATTGATCTCATTTAATGGTTAGTCCTTGTGTAATAAATATATCAATGTGATTGGCATAGGTTTTTATTATTTTTACATGGATAATGATCATATATTCATAAATGAACATCTAGGTGTTGATGTGTAAGCGTGCTTGTGTGACAAGCCTATAGAAATAAATAATTGAGAAGTAATGATAATAAATAAAAGAATTCTTATCTATAGTGGTGCTCTTATCCTATTCTTCAATCAATAAATATTTATATTCATTTATTATTTGCACCATTGTTGAAAAATTATATGAAGATACTACGATGACTTTTGCTATTGAATATTTGAGCCTTCATTAGGTGCCATTCAAATATACTATCCAAGTTTATGTATCCAGCTCTTTGGCATTTTGTGTGTATCCAATTCCATGCAAATATACTATCCAAATATACTGCTTCGAGACTAATAGCTGAATCAAGGTCCTAAAGGCCATGATTTTTTATCATTAATAGTTCTGAGTATGAATGTTATGGTGCTTAAAGTAGTATTTATGCTTGTATTGTTTAACTGTAGTAAAAAACAACAAAAGAATGAGAATCTTGGGGTCGTTTAATCTCCCTCAGCAATTAATGGTCAAATCTTAATGTATTTTGAAGATATACTAATATGATTAGCATATATTTTTTCAAATCTCTATGGTCAGAGATATCATATGGTGCATTTTTAATTTTATGAGTGTGCATATATAGATGTATGAATAAGTTCACTTAATGAGTTATAGTTACTTTAATAAAATAAATAAAAAGTATCTCAATGATGATAATTCAATGAGCATGCATTTCTATGCAGAGGTGCCTTCATTTTAGATATTTTATGAAAGTGAATAATTAAAAAGTAATTGAGAAAGAAAACTTATCTCTTGATGTGTTTTAACCTACTCCTCAGTCAACGAATATTTATGTTTGTCTTTGTTTGTGCAATTATTACCGAGCACCATGAAGAGAGCCGAGGATACTTTTTGATTAATGTCTGAAAACATCTACCTTATATGAGTATCAATTTGGTGCCATGAAAATGTGTTATCTGAGTTTGTATATCTTTAGTAGGATCCTTAATGTTAGACTAATGCCAATTTTCAGACTTCGTTGCAATGCTTGGCTCATATGTAGCTAGGATGAGTCTTGCATTTATTTTTTCTTGAGCCAGGTTTAGTAATTGTATATAGGCCTAAAGCCTTTCTTAGTTGTTCAATAGTCATGCTTACATATAATCCAACTAACTTAACCTTTAACATCAAACGATTTTGGAGTTAGGCCCCTTCTTGACAACCTAATATCCTAAAGTTTAATGGAATCATAATCATAGCTCCATTTTGAACTTTCAATGAGGATAGTAACTACCAGTAAAGAATTATCTAAGTGAAGAGATATTTTGTGATTTAGTCCCTATGATCTTGTATTCTAGTAATGAAGTTCCTAGAATTTAAGCTCTGATACTAATTAAAAGAGTCCTAGAGGGGGAGGGGGTGAATAGGACTATCAAACAATGGTAAGAAATTAAAGAAATTAGAACAAAAATTAAATGAAATGTTGAGAAACTTATCCCCAAGTTAGGATTTTGAATTACTATAATTTATATCCTTATATTGATTTTTACAACTTGAGTGTTAGGTTCAACTCAAACCTTACAACTTAAGTTTTTAAGGCTCAATTAAAAACTATTTTATAAGTGTTTTCAAGGCTCACACTAAAATAGAATTCCCAAGTGTTTTAATGGTTAAACACTTAAATTAATTCCTTTCTAATAGAATCTCATTTTAAGTTTTCTTAACCCCAAAAAATAGAAGAATAAGAATTTCTATTCTAACACTCACCAACTCTCACAAGAGTATACAAAAATAAAATGAATTTTGAAATAGTTTAGAGAGCTTAATTGAATGCTTGAAAGTATAGAATGAATAAATAAGTTTCTTAACCTTAAAATAATCTTCAAAGGTTATATTTATATTTGAGCAATTCAATTATAGCTGTTGGAAGTAATAATTTTGTTCCTAATAAAATCAAAGTCCATTTGAATGAAATTTGAACTTTTAAGCTGCAATTTTTTAGGTCTCGATCGGCATATCATCAGTCTCGATCGAGATGATCATTGAATAACCATTATAAGTTATTACATTTGAATTTTTACTCTAGTCATGGTTGGGATATCAATGTCCTAGTTGGGATTACCATGTCCTGAGTAGTGTCCCGATCGGGACATTGGATCAATATCGATTCTGCTAAAAATTGAGTTTTATGCAAAAATTGGTCTTTCTTGGTCCCGGTCAGGACTACCTTGATCCCAGTTGGGACTATAACAAGATTTGTACTTTTTAATGCAATTTAGTCCCTGTGTTGAGACTGATTGAGATAGTTTTTGTGATGTCTTTTCAGAATGATTTTTCTTTAATAGTTCATCATTATTTTGACTTTCAAATTACTCCTAACTTATATACACATGAAGTAAACACATTAGTTGCTCAAAATTAAGTTTGTTAGATCAAAATCAAGATTGATGACTTACTAAGGTCAATAATTTCCACCTTTTTTATTTTGACAAACTTATTTTGAGAGTGATAAAAATAGTACAAGATAAAGTGTGTGATAGATAACAATTGTAATAATAATGATGATATCAAATAAAATTAAATATATTTCTTTATTTCTCCCCCTATGAATATGGACATGATAAGAAATATAAAGTTATAATTTATTCTCTATGATAAAAATATCAAATATACCATGAGAAAATTATGGCCTAACATAGCAAATGTGTTAAAAACATAAAAAGAATGTTTGAAAATATGAAGGAAATAATTTCAAATGTATATGCATATAATACATCACAAAAATAGTATATATAGGATGACCTCACATGATCATATAAAGTTTAGCTAGCTAATTGATCTTGTGGCACTTAACATACTACAAATATAAACATTAAGCACAAATATCACATAGCTTCTTCTCCCCCTATATTAAAGACTAAAAAATAGAAGAAATAAAAGATCATGAACCAAAACAATGAAAAATAAAGATACACCAAATCTTTGTGAAATTATATGGCATATATAAAAATAATATTCAAATAATTTGCTCTCATCCAATAATAAAGTAGAATAAGAAGAAAAAAAATATTTGATATTAAGGACACATTATCATATAGGTTAAAATAATTAAAAATTCATTCCTTTTAATTTTAATGCAAACTCAAATATTTCTCCCCTTTTGTCAAAAATCAAAAAGAATGAATACTAGAGAAATTTATATTTTAAAGAAAGGAAAATTTCATTAATAAGAAAAATGCATCCAGTATAAAGAAAATAAACTCAAAATAAACTAAACATAAACAAGCATAAAATGAGCCTAAAAGCAAACTAACAGTTAGAGGCTCATATACGAAAAATAAACCAAATATATACTAAAAATAAAACAAACAAAAATTACATATAATATCTATTCTAGAGGAGGGGATGAAGGAGGAGGAGGATATGTGTAAGTGTAGCCTTGTTGCTCATAAATATGATGGACATCGTGTTGAAGATGAGTAATATTATCATTGATGTGATTAAAACACACATTGGAATTGGATTTAACTTCATTAAGTCGAGAATTAAAGTTGGATTCCATTAAGGACATGCGTTCAAAGATTTGTCCTACCTAAAGAGATTCATCATTTTGATCTTAAGCAATATGAATCAATGTACCTTCACTTCTTGTTCTTTTCCTTAGAGAAGCAACATGAGGTTGGGGTTCTTATTCTTCTTCCCCAAGGTCTTAACCTTCTTGCTCTTCCAATTCTTGAAATATAGCTTTAATATTTTCACTTGCTCTAATGTCATGTTTTCAAATCCAAACTCCATTAATAGAGGTGAAATGTTTAGAATTTTTAATGAAGGACTCATCAAGAAATATGGGTTTGGTAGAGGGTAGAGAATTAAGGGTAATATTATAGGATTTAGCTAGCTTTATGACAATTCCACCAATACAAATTGTACTGGTGTTACTATCACTAATTAGCAAAATTCTCCTTTGTAAAAATCTTCCCAAAGCAATCTTTTCATCATGATGAAAACAACAAAGAATGAAAAGATCATCAAGAGAGAGAGCTTCATTAGAAAGAGTTCTACCATTAATAGAGTAGGTAATGAATCGATGAACATATCAAAGTGCTTTAGTTTGATATGTGAAGCTTTAATATATCCGGCAGAGAATTAAGGAGCATTAGGAGATTTGGTTTCATCCTAAAACAAAAAAGCAAGCCAATAAGGGTTAACTTGAATATGTCCCTCTTGGGAAAAATAAAAAAGAGTATCAAACTCTTAATAAGTCGTGAAGCGATCTCTTCCCTCCAATTTGAATCTTATGAGAAGTAAGGATTAGCATCATTAAATTTAACAGAATGAAGAGTGTATGATGAAAAAATTTCAATAATGAGAGAAGGATAAAATGGAAAAGGTGAGAAAGCAAAATCATATATCCCACCTTTGAGAAGAAAATTCTTGACTTCATCATAGCAATAAATTACTTTAAGAGTAGGTTCATCCATGAATCTTGAGGGAATGAAAGCTCTTTTTAGGAATTGATACATTATTTTCTTGATTTCTTAAGTAGAATAGGAGAATGAAGAGTGTATTCTCTTAGGTTTTTCCTTTTTAAAGGAAGGATCTTGAGAAGATGGAGGAACCTTGCTTGGTTTCTTAAAATCCATAAGGAGAGAAAAGAAGAATAGAAGAAGAATTTATAGAGAAAGGAAAATTTTGATTGAGATGAAAAATATAGTAGGAATAAAATGATATTTATAGGCAAGAGATTAGGGTTGAAAATAGTTCAAAATTTAAATTTGAATTAAATAGGAATCTAAAAAATCATTCCTGATTTTGATTAGAGAGTCAAAAGGTTGATAGGATTTGAAATCCTAATGTTGTTAGGATCAATGTCCCAATTAAGACATGCTCTCATCTCAGTCAGGATAAGATGTTCCAATTGGGATATCCGTTTGGGATCAGTTCTGTGTAAAAACATAGAATTGATAGATGATGTCGTGATTGGGACATGATCTGATCCTGGACAAGACCAAGTTCTTGGCAATAAAAGTTTGCAAATTTTTTGCAATTAAGTCCAAAATATCTTATAATTAAGTGCTTGCGAATTCAATTACATTTATTTTGAATTAATTGAGGATTTTTAGAAGAATTAAATGAGTTTTTGAAATGAACTTATTTAAGGAAGGATATATTTTGCTTAAATTAAAATAATTAATTTATTGATGGTTTCATTAATTAATAATTAATTTTGTAAAATAGGAAGAATTAAAAAAAAATTCACAAAAAAATTTAAGAAAAATCTAATTTAAGAAGATCAAAGTAATTCAAATAAACACCACATGTTTTTACAAAAAAAAAATTAAGATTTTAAAAGCAAACACCAAAAAAAATATCTAGTGAATAAGTATTATATACCAAAAAAAAAAAAACTTAAAGGACCATTAAAACCAAGATAGACTAGAACCATTAATCATGCCAAGTTCTTGTTTAATAAAATTCAATCTCTCTTCATTGAGAGGTTTGGTGAAGATATCAGTAAGTTGATTATTTGTATTAACAAAATCGAATGGGATATCACCAATTTGAACATGATCATGCAAAAAATGATATTGAATGTCTATATGCTTAGTTCTAAAGTGTTGAATGAGATTCTTACTTAGGTTTATAGCACTTGTATTGTCACATTTGATAGGAATGTGATAAATTTTTATACCATAGTCCAAAAATTGTTGTTTTTGCCATAAGACTTATGAATAACAAAGACTTGCTATAATATATTCAGCTTCAACAATGGAAGCAGTGGACAAGGCAACCGAAACTTATTTCTTGCTAAACCAAGAAACTAAATATTGTCTTAAAAATTGACAACTTTTGGAATTGCTTTTTCTATCTAATAAGCTATCGATAAAGTTTGCATCCGAATAAATAATTAAGTTAAAGGAAGAAATCCTAGGATACTAAAGTCCTAAATGCACTATGCCATAAAGATATTTGAAAATTTTTTTGATAGCATTCAAATGAGACTCTTTAGGACTCGATTGAAATATACCATATAAGCAAGTATCAAACATCATATCAGGTCTACTGATAGTTAAATAAAGAAAGGATCTGATCATACCTCTAAATTACTTTTCATCAACCGGTTTGCCATTCTTATCCTTGTTGAGTTTAGTTGTGGTGCTCATTGGAGTTTTGCTTATTTTAGCTCCATTCATGCCAAATTTCCTGTGAACGTCTTTTGCATATTTGGTTTGATTGATAAAAATTCCATATTTTCATTGCTTGATTTGTAATCTGAGAAAGAATTTTAGTTCTCCTATCATACTCATCTCGAATTCTCCTTGCATTAGCTTAGAAAATTCTACACACAAGTAATGGTTAGTAGCACCAAAAATAATATCATTAACATATATTTGAAAAATTAATAAGTCATGCTTGGATTTCTTTATGAAAAGAATTGTGTCAACTTTTCCTTTAGAGAACCATTTCTCTAGTAAGAAGTTGCTCAATCTTTCATACCAAGTTTTTGGAGCTTGTTTCAATCCATACAATGCTTTTGACAATTTAAAAACATGATTTGGAGAATCAAAATTTTCAAAACCCAGAGGTTGCTCAACATATACCTCCTCTTCAATAAAACCATTTAAAAATGCACTTTTAACATCAATTTGATAAAGTTTAAAATCCATGAATGATGCAAATGTAAGTAGCATTCTAATAGTTTCTAACCTTACAACGGAGGCGAAGGTTTCATCATAATCAATGTCTTCTTCTTGATTTTAACATTTAGCTACTAGTCTAGCTTTGTTCCTAATTATGACACCTTGTTCATTCATCTTATTTTTAAACACTCATTTGGTGCTTATAATAGGATGATGTTTGGGTCTAGGAACCAAGGTTCAAACCTTATTTCTCTCAAATTGATTTAACTTTTCTTTCATAGCAAGGACCTAAAATTCATCATTTAATGCATCATCAATATTTTTGGGCTTAATTTGAGAAATGAAGGATAAATTAACAATAGACTTTTAATTTAGATATAGTAGTTACCACTTTTGTAGTGTCACCTATAATGAGGTCTTGAGGATGAACTTTCTTAAATTGCCAATCCTTTGGAAGTTCATCCTTCAAAGTAGGTTGAGATGTCTCCTCATTATCCTCTTTGCTTGGACCTTTAAGTTCCAAAGGCTTACTAGCATTTTCTTCTTGAGTTTCCACAATCTTATTGTCACCTATAAGATCATCAACACTATAAACATCCTTTCTAGGTTCAAGTGAGTTTGATCCTTTGAATACAACATGCATTGAATCTTTAACTACTAAAGTTCTTTTATTAAAAACTCTATATGTTTTGCTAGAAATATAATAGCCTAGAAAAATTCCTTCATTGGCTTTAGAATCAAATTTCCTAATATTATCTTGGTGTTTAATATAAAGCACTTGCATTCAAATACTCTTAGATATGAGATTTTGGGTTATTTAATATTCCATAGCTCATAAGATGTTTTGTTCAAAATTGGTCTTTTGAAAACTCAGTTTGAAATGTAATAAGTGTGTTAATAACTTTCGCCTAAAAGTATAAAGGCAAATTATACTTATAAAGCATTTTTCTAGCCATATCCATAAGAGTTATATTTTTCCTTTAAACAACCCCATTTTATTGAAGAGTTATAGGAGATGAAAATGTATGTGAAATATCATTTTCATTACAAAAGGTTTTAAAGAATTCATTTTCAAATTTAGTTCCATGATCACTTCTAATAGAAGAAATACAAAAGCTTTGTTCTTTTTTAACTCTTTTTGCAAAATTTTTAAAAGCTTTAAATGCATTGTTCTTATGAGCAAGAAAATACACCCAAGTAAATCTAGAGTAATCATTAACCAATACATATGCATAGTGCATTCCACCTAGACTAGCAACTCTAGTTGGTCCAAACAAATCTATATGTATAAGTTCAAGTGGTCTAGAAGTGGACACTACATTTTTTAGCTTAAATGAGGACTTGGATTATTTTTCCTTTTGGCAAGCATCATAAGGTTTATCCTTAGAGAATTCATGCTTAGATAAACCAATCACAAGTTCATATTTACAAATATCATTCAAAAGCTCAAAATTTGCATATCCTAACCTTTTATGCCCTATCCATGTGTCATGGGAAATGAACATTAAGCATTTGATATATTTGTTATCAATCTTTTTTAAATCAATAATATAAACATTGTCTTTTCTTTTACCACTAAAAATTATTTTGTCTTCATCATTTTAGGATAGAAAGTCACTTTATTTCCTATATTATACTATTGACTTATACTAAGTAAATTATGTTTAAGACCATCAACAAGCAATATATGATGTATAGATAAAGATTAAGAATTACCTATTTCTTCAATGTCTACTATCTTTCCTTTGGCATTGTCTCTGAATGTGACATGTCCTCCATCCTTTGCATTAAGCTTATTGAATTGGTCCTTATCCCCCATCATATGCCTTGAACATCCATTATTAATATACCATTTGCTTTTCATTCTTATGAATTTTAAGAACACTTACACAAAATAATTTAAGTGTTCTTTTGAACCCAAACCTTTCTTGGTCTAGGTTGGTTAGTCTTAAGATAATCCATAAGAAACAAATTCATGTGTAGCTTCTATAAAATCACACATTGTTAATATGTCCTTTGATTATGCAATATGAACATATAGCATTTTCAAACTTTTTTCTCCTATGATGATATGCTTTCCTAGTTTGTGAAACATGCCTTTTGTGTTATGTTGGTGTGTATTTCATATTATTTTAAGTGTAAGACATACATTGGCAATGGCATTGCATATTTTGATAGGTTTGTATAATATAATTAAATGCATTATGTTGTACAATATGCTTATAATGTTATGTCTAGTGTACATGTAAGCATGCTTGGATTGAGATGCTATATTTTGAGTTTTACCTCTTTATTTCATATAGGGTTGAGTCTTATGAGACTTCCATTTAATATTTGACATAAGAGACTTATTAGCTTTGAAAGCTTGAGTCTCAATCAGTTTTGAAGTAGAGGGAATGGAATTGTATGATGCTTTAATAAATTTAATATATGATGATGATGAAGATGAGGCTATTCTATTAGTATATCCAATTCTATGAGTATTTCCATGAAATTTTTGAGAGTTAAGTAAATTACCTAAACTCTTTTTTCCTTTTTAAAATTTCAATATGGAATTTTTTAGGCTAACTATTTCATTAGAAAATTTATGATTTTCATCACTAGCTTTCTTGAGTTGCTCTTTTAAGGAATTAGAAGATTTTAAATTACTAGCAAGTTTATCATTTATTTAACAAGACTAAAAAAATTCAATTTTCAACTTCTTAAATTCCTTAGTTAAGCTATTTAACTCATCCTTATAATACTTCTTTCTAGAAAGCAAGCTTTTGCATTTAAGCAAGAGTTTGTTCATAACAGAACTCTTAATATCATCATCATCATATTCATTATAAATTCATTATTCATCACAAGAATAGTTAAAAGTAGATGATACCTCTTTTTCATCTTCAAGAGCTATAAAGTAAATATTGTCCCTCTTCCTTTTTAGGTTTGGAGGAGTCATCCCAAGTAGTTTTGAAGGCCTTTTTCCTATCCATTGCTCCCTTATTCTTAAATTTGAGTTTAGGGTATTCACTTTGAATGTGTCTCAATTTCTTACATTCATAGTAAGTAACTTCTTTAGTTTTCTTTTTACCATCTCCTTCAAACTTCTTATTGGAGTCCCTTCCTCTTGAGAAATTTTTCTTTTTCAAAAACTTCTTGAAGTTCCTAGTGAGCATGGCAATGTCACCATCTTTATCACTAGAATCTTTAATGCTTTCCTCTTTATTATCTTCTTGAAGAGCTTTTAGTGCTATGCTCTTTTTCTTCTCTTCCTTCTCTTCTTGCTCTTCACCTCTTTGTTTGATTGTAATCTCATATGTTAGGAGCTTTCTAATAAGCACATCACTTAAAAGAGTAGAGAGGTTTTGAGCTTTCTCAATTCAAGTGACATGAAATTCCAAATCCTTCTTAGGAAGGATTTTTAGAATCTTATTATTCACCTATTCCTTATATAAATGTTTTCCAAGTTTCTTAAGGGTTGTGAGGAGAGCATTGAGATGATTTGTCATCTCCGTGATTGATTCTTGAGGCTTTATTTTGAAGAGTTCATATTCATACATATGAAGTTAAACCTTTTTACTTTTTACTTATATATTGCCTTCATAATGATTCTCCAAGGTCTCCCACATTTCCTTAGCCAAAATATAATATTGAAGCTTGCCTCCTTTTTCTCTTATCATGGAAAAGACAAGAGTGATCATAGCCTTTTTATTTTTATGATTTTCCTCCTTTTGTTCATTATTCCATTGGCTTCTTGTAAGAGTAGTTACCATACCATTAATGGTAGTTGTAGGTGGTTCCTAACCTTTTAGGATAATATCCTAAAGTTTAATGGAATCATAATCAAGGTATAGCTCTATTTTGAACTTCCAATGAGGATATTCACTACCATCGAAGAATGGTCTAAGTGAAGAAATATTTTATGATTCACTCCCCATGATCTTCTATTTTAGTAATGAAGTTCTTAGAATTCAAGCTCTGATACCAATTGAAAGAGTCCTAAACAGGGGTTGAATAGGACTATCGAACAATAATAAAAAAATTAAAGAAATTTAAATAAAAATTAAAAGAAATGTTAAGAAGGAAGAATGATGAACACAAAAATTTAAGGAGTTCAGATTCTTAACAATCCTATGTCTCCACTTAACTTATCCCTAAGTTAGGATTTTGAATCACCATAATCTATTTCTTTAGATTGATTTTTATAACTTGAGTTTTAGGCTCAACTCAAACCTTACAACTTAAGTTTTCAAGGCTCACTTAAAAACCAATTCACAAGTGTTTTCAAGGCTCATACAAAAACTGAATTCCCAAGTGTTTTATTGGCTAAACACTTAAACCAATTTATTTGGAATAGAATCTCACTTTCTATTTTCTTAAATCCATAAAATAGAAGAATAATAATTTATATTCTAACATTTACAACTCTCACAAGAGTCTATAATAAAAAAAATGAATTTTAAAAGAATTTAGAAAGCTTAATTGAATGCTTGAAAGTATATAATGAATAAACTAGTTTCTAAACCTTAAAATAATCTTTAGAGGTTATATTTATACTTGAGCAATTCAATTATAGCCGTTGGAAGCAATAATTTTGTTCTCAACAAAATCAAAGTCCATTAGAATGAAATTTGGACTTTTAAGTTATAATTGTTAGGTCCCGATTGGGATATCATTAGTCTCGATCGGGATGGTCATTGAATAGCCATTACAAACTATTGTATTTGAATTTTTGCTCTAATTTTAGTCGGGATATCAATGTCCCGATCGCGACTACTATGTCTCGAGCAGTGTCCTAATTGGGACATTGGATCGGGATTGGTTCCTGCCAAAAATTAAGTTTTATGCAAAAATTAGTCTTCCTTAGTCCTAGTTAAGCTATAACAAGATTTATACTTTTTGTGCAACTTAGTCCTTGTGATAAGTCTGATTGAGATAGTGCATGTGATGTCTTTTAGGAATGATTTTCTTTGATAGTTCATCATTATTTTGACTTCCAAATTACTCCTAACTTATACACATGTGAAGCAAACACATTAGTTGCTTAAATTACGTTTGTTAAGATTAAAATCAAGATTAATAACTTACTAAGGTCAACAGGCCCAATGGCTCATTGCT
Source organism: Mallotus nudiflorus (assembly GCA_947683625.1). Taxonomy (NCBI): domain Eukaryota; kingdom Viridiplantae; phylum Streptophyta; class Magnoliopsida; order Malpighiales; family Euphorbiaceae; genus Mallotus; species Mallotus nudiflorus. Next base: position 3,778,943 of record CANTUR010000117.1, on the reverse strand, counting down.
TGTCCAAAGAACTATTTTCATTGAAGATTATCTCTACTGTCTCCATTAGTTTTCTCAATTTATACTTCCTTTTTTCTTTTTCGATCATAGTTTTGGTTAACAAGAACTTAGACTCTTATTGAAAAGGTCTGCTTATTTCAACTAAAAACTGAACTGAGGTCAGACTTAGACATTCGACTATCTCTGGGTTTTAGTTCTTCGTTGCTCAGTTCTTAATGCTCGTTACTCGGTGCCTAGTGGATGCTCAATGTCTGAAGCTTAGCTTACTGTAATGACCCTTGTTTTAAATTATTTAAATATAATTCAAGATATGCAATGTTAATAAAATTCAAAAGTTATATTTATTTATTTATTCTTATTATTTGTGATTAATAATTGTTATTTTATGATAAAATATTTTCTATGAAATATGTATTTTTTGTAGAAGTTTTATTATTTAAATATTAGGGTTAGTATTATTAATGTTATTTTCAGATAGTATTATTTTAATATTAATATTTAAGTACATTATTATTATTATTTTATTTTTATTGATTGACATTATTGTATTATTAAATTATTTCATAAATATTATTTATATTATTGTTATTTTCAAATGTTATTGTGTGTTATTATTATCATGGTTATTATTATTATCATTAGTATTATTTTTATTGTTTAATATTATTATGAATATTATTCTTATTATCCAATTATTTAATTGTTGTATTATGTTTAATTGTATTTAGGTGCATGTGTGTTTATATATATATATATATATATATATATATATATATATATATATATATATATATATATATATATATATATATGTATATATATATATATATATGTATATGTATATATATATATGTATATGTATATATATATGGATATTATAATAAGTGGTGGAAATTAAACTTATGTAAAGCTTATATTATAATATATATATATATAAAGGGACAAAAGGGTCATTATTCAGTCAACCCACCTATTTCTTTCCTTTTTTTTTTGTCTTCTTCCTTGTTCTTCCCTCACCATCATAATGTTGTTTCCTCACCATCACAGAGCCATCCTACACTGCCAGCTCCATCACCTTTCTTCCTTCTTCTTCTTCTTCTTCTTCTTCTCTTCTCGCCATCTTCTCCTTCCTTTACAATGCCAAAAATGTGACAGAACGAGCAGCGACAACAACGGCTTCTACACATTGCCGGAGACATTCCCGATAATGGGAGCTCAACTTCCTTAGCTCAGTCAACTCCCTGAGCTGTGGGGAAGATGATCCCAAGCTCCATTCAAGCTTATAGTTATCCATTTGTAAGTTTTGTTTGATTTTTAGTTTATGCCATTTTTGAAAATATAGGTTAATTATGGATTTTTATCAAAATTATAGTCAAATGTTATATTTTAAATGATTTTATGATTATATAGAGTATTAAAATGATTTTTATAAGTTATTTGTAATTTATAACCAATTAATATTAATTTTTTAAAATTATATTCAAATATATATTATTTACTATTTTAGTGATAAAACTGGGTTTTAAATTAATTTTATTGTATCATTAAACTATTTATGTAGTTATTTGTGAATTTAATCATTTTAGGTTAATTATTTGAAAAGTTGGTTTCCATTAATATTGTATAATATTTGAGATTTTATTAGTTAATTTGTGATAATTTTGGAGTATTATATAAATAATAAATGTATTTATTATTTTGAGCTTAAGTGGGTATTTTATTATTTTTATGATGTTAAATTGTGATTTTAATAATTATTTGCAATTTATGTTAATTTAATTGTAAAATGGGAATTTTATTCTATTTATGAATTTTATTACCAATTATTATTTAAAAACTAGAATTTTATGTTTTAGTTGGAAAATAAAGGTTTTTAATATTTTTATGGATTTTGATGATTTTTATTATTTTATTATTTAATATTGTTGGTTTGTGTTTTGTGAATCTTGATTGGGGATTTTTGTAGTTTAGGGTCTCAACCCGAGATATTGTGCTATGATTTTAGAAGTGTATTTTCTGTACAGGATTAACCCTACTTTTGTAGGGAGATGTTTGAGTCTACTTTTGAAATTTTGATTGAGTCTATCTATAGTAATCCTAGAAGTTTATTCTAATTGTTATTATTATTTTATTTTTCTAGGTGTGCCGAAATCGAGGCCTATCAGACCAGGCCCGCTGAGTCTGTCTCGTGGAGCGTGAATCAGTAAATTATTATACTATATATATATGCATTACATTTAGGATGCATGACTTAGGATTTTTCATTTTCATTATATGTTTTAAAAAGTGATTTAATTTATAATATGATTTGGTATATTTTCAGTTTATTTTTAGTATATCTTGATATATATGTTTGCATATTTTCAATATACATTTACTATATCTTTGGTATATTTAGGGTTTATTTTGATATATGCATGTTATATAATTAGGTAGATTTTTAGTATATTTTTGACATATTTCAAAATAAATGCATGTTTTATCTTCGTTATAGACTTAGCATGTTTAGTATATTTTAGGTATTTTTTAGTATATTTTAGATATATTTTGAAATAAATGCATGTTATACTATTGATTCATACTTAAATTGTTTTTAAATATACCATTGGTTTATCTTTGGTATATTTCATGGTTGATTTGATTTTATTTGACATATATATACTTGAAATATACTTAGTTTATTTTAGGCATATTTCTAATATATATATGGTTTATTTTATCATTATGACTATTATTCTGCATTATTTATTTTCCCATATGTATGTTTTATTTTAAATGAAGGATATCGATAGAACGTGCTACCTAGTGGGCAACACTAGGACCATGTACGTACCGATGTGATAGATTTAGGGTTGAGTGGGAACTACTGGTGGTAATTATGATTTGATTGAGATATTTGATTAATTGATTGAAATGTGATGTGATTGATGGTGTGGTTGTTGGACCTCGGTTGACCTAGTGTCTCAGGGCTAATCACACTGATAGTCAGACTTCCAGAGCTCGGTTGACTTAGTGTCTCAGGGTCAGTCTATTGTCCATAATAGAAAAAGTGAATTGATTTGGAATTAAGTGAGCCTATATGGATAGAGAGCTTTTATTGATTGATGTTGTGATTAAATAGGGTTCTATTTAATCCTTCATGTATTACAATAAACGTTTTCTGCATTTATTGTATATATAAAAGCAGAGTTTGGCATTTGTGTAAAATGCGTATATATGAATATATATAAGAATGCTTGATTGTATATGGTTTATATTGCATGTATATATATTATAATAATTCACTCAGTGAGGTTTGACCCCCATCAATTATTTTTTTAAGAGATCTTATATTGTCAGACCTTAGTAGTATTGCTCTTTGTCGGTGTTCTTCCGACCCGGCTAAATCATGTAAAATTTATATTTAAACTCTGATTTGTATTCTAGAAACTACAGTAATAGTATTATTGTATCAGAAGAGTATTGTTTTATTTTTTATACTTTGTACCCAGAGTATTGTATGATCATTAATTTATTTATGAAAGGATATTGAGTATCTATTTTTATATATCGATTCAAAAAAATTTAACTCAGTCATACTTTTTATTTATTTATTGCATGCTTTTATTTTCTAAGGCTTGCTACGGGTTCCAGATTCAAAAGAATTTCTATTCCCTGGCGCCGGTCATAACTTCTGGGTTGGGTCGTGTCACTTACAATCCGAGAACCATACTCACATAAGGAAATCTTCCTTAACTTTCATATAACTTTTTTTTAAAAGATTAATATACTATATCTTCCTTGGTTTGAAGGTGGGGCTACTGAGGTTCTTGCTCAGTGGAACTTGCTTCTTTTATATTCGCATTTCATCAAATTATCAACTTACTACTGGTCAGAATTATGTTGGATGAACTATGGATTCATCTTCTTTGATTGAGTTGGGGGATTATACCTTTCCATTTGTATGGTTATGCAATCATAAAGTTGCAAGCTAAGAGGATATCATCCAAGAAAATTTAAATCAGATTTGAGTTCTTAATGCTCATAATTGAACATCATGGCCTGAGTTTTAGTGATGAGGAATCTGGGTTTTGGTCAATAAGCTCAGTGTTTATTAAATAAAAATAGAACTGATTATATAAGCCGTGCATTCTTGATTCTAGACTATTTTTGGGTTTGGTGCTTTGATGCTTGGTGTTCAGATTTTAACTTTGATCCGAGAAATAAACACATTAATAATCCTCTAATCTATAGTCTTCATGGACTTTATTAACCCAATCTTTGTAGTTTCTTCTCTCTTTTTTGTCTTATAAAGGTCTGAAGATGTAACTTGTTCAATAGATTTGACACTTTGAGTATTCTCGTTCTTCCATTCAGATTCTAGTATGAGTGTAAATCCATTTGAATCCAAGGTTCCTGACTTGGTTGTTTTGAGCTTCAAGCTTTTCTTTGTTTGCTAATTTTAGTGCAGTCATAATTATTTGGCATCGAGTAAATTAGATTAAAATATTAGGTTACGTTCTGCTGAATGAAGATCCAGAATTAAGCAACTGAAATTAAGGCAAACCTGATAGGAATCGATGTCTGGATATCGGGTGGGCTTAGTGCCAATTAGTTATACGACCTTTTGTTAATTCATGATAGTTTTCCATGCTATTGTGCTTCGCTTGGAAATTTAAGTGGAGGTGGACCATGATGATTAAATATTGCAAGTAAAATACTATTTCGTCATTTGCTATTTGACGTTGGCCTTCTTAACACTTTACTGAGATATTTTTATTTTGAAATCCTTACTGTTGTGTGATCCTTGTTGACTCAAACTTTTATTAATCTATATAGCAGGAGTTATGACAATGTAGCTAGATCTTTAGGCTTATCCATGCCATAGGGAGTAGATAACTAAATTCTTATTGTTATACCCTATTTCTGCATTTCACTAATTTGATTTTATCAACAATTTGATATCATTTGATGCTGATCTAGGAGCTCAAAACCATATTGATCTTTGTTTGAATAGGCAGCGACTATGGCAAGTGGATAATATTTAAAGTTTATTTTTCATTATAATGTTGACTTGCTTGCATATTTGAGTTGAAAAGAGTGAGGTTCTTGACAAGTATTGATAATTCAGTTATTTTTAACTCTTAATTTTCTTATTTTGAAATAAATAAGAAAAGCTAGGTATTTTTCATAGATGGTGCCACTTGATAACTCCGAATCAAATCTCTTACTATGGAACCTGCATTGATGAAAAAGTTAGGTGAAGGGGTGGGGTTTCCCTTGTAAACACTCTAAAAATTAATTCAGTATTAAAGAATAATAATAGAGAGCAATGTAGAATAGAATAGAATAAATGATGTAGAATGTTGGATGATTGCTTATATAATGGAATAATGACATGATGACTTGATATAGAGTATTAGAATATGAGAATGAATTATCTCTCCCCCGTTTGAGATGCAATGAGATGTACATATAAAGAAAGAATGACTCAACCCTCTTAGGAATATGATTCCTTGTACTTATATGATTGCCTTATTTAAGAGAGAATAGACTTCCTTATCTAGCTTTCTTCTTATTCAAGCATTCTTTCTCTTTAGGGATTATAGCCCTTATTAGAATAGAATATTGATATTGGGTATCATGAGCCAATTCCATTTCTTGTATGTTCAAAAACTGAGCCCGATTAATACGTGTTTTGATTTTGTGTTTTCATGACTAATTGCTTATATACTTAATATATGCTTTTTATAGTTGATAAATGTCGGCAGCTAGGTGGAGAAAATTATTCTTCCTAGAGTGGGAAGTTTACGATCTTTAACTATTTTGACATGAGCTCTAGAACCCTAGCATGCATTGTGAATGAAGGTGTGAAACTCTATTTCTATAACATTAGGTTTGCTCATATGGAGAAGGAAAGGAACCTTGCAATTGAGCACGCATTATTTGACATAAATAGACAAGGAATGGTTGCCATAGATGCAATAAAATAAGCACAAATAGAAGGGGCAAAGGCTACAAAGTTGGCTACCTGACAAGAAAAACACATCATAGGTCCCATTATGTCTTTTGGGTGGAACATTCTTGAAGCTCTGTATTATGGGCTACCATAATCAAAAGATTTCTAAGGAGTACTAGAACACTGGGTGGTGCCTACACTAAAGGGTTTCTTGGCAAGGCAAGACTTAGACACTTTGGCTATCTTATTGGAAGTCATTTAGGCAGTTGGGTTGGAGGTAGAATAGGGCTAATAGTGTATGATGTGGTTAATAGAGTGCATTACTTGATTCAAACTTTCCAAACATGAGTTACTGAAGTTCATGAACCTCTTGAAAAAGTTAAAGTTTTTGAGAATTCACCTGAATATGAAACACTTGCATATTCAAGCTCTAAGGCTTTTGAAGACTCTAGTTTCTATGAAGCTCCACCTTATAAAAGCACTGAATCTAACAAATTTTGAATTTAGGTAATACATGTTGGTCTCAAGTGTTTCTTCAATAGATTTTATACTTTGTAATGTAAATGGGGCATAGTAAAAGCTACATATAGTTCAGTGACACTAGGAAATAGTGTACAAATACAAGCCACCATTATACAACTTGTGGGTTAGATGTATTTTCATTTGGGAAGTCATCTAAACAAGTATCATCATTTTTATGTTGCTATGTTTTTAATTGGTATATCATGGACCCTTGCCCATTTTGCAATATGGACCAGGGATCCATTACACGTGTGAATTAAAGGCAAAATATGCTCTTTTATTTTTTTACGTTTTACGTTTTTCATTTTTTAACATCTTTTTTACTTTTTCTTTTTCTTTGGTTTTATAGTGTGTGTCTGAATCTTAGTTTTAGTTTTATGTTGCAATGTACAGGATTTTCAATCATCTGTGTCCATTTGCAAATCTTTGTTGCATGTTTGGCATTATGAGGTTATTTACTTGGTTGATGCTTTATACTATGCATGGCAACACAAGGTGAAGGGGAAGGGAAGGGAAATTTTAGATCCAATTATAATTGGATGATGAAAAATAAATGGAAAGGTAAACTAAGGACAAATATTAGAATTGTGTTTGGATAAGTAGAAGAAGAATGGAATAATAATTGTGAAGAGATGACTAAACCAATATATTACATTTATATAATACATATTCCCACATATTTATATTATATTTTTTATATTTTAAATTATACACATATTTTATTGATTTACCTTTATTCTCTTATAAAATATGTCATGATTTACATAGGTATACCAATTTATGAAAATAAAATTTTTTCAAGTATCAATTTATCAATAAACTAGTAATATAAAAAAATTATTCATAAAAATATAGAGAAAAAACCAACCTAACTACAACAAATTAGAAAAAAAAAAAAGAAAACCTAAAAAATCAAAATAAAAACCTAAATATATAAAAGGGTTATTTTAGAATTATCAATAAAATAATAGGGATAAAAATGTCTATTTATATAAATTGATTTCCCTTCTTAAGAGCAGAAATTTTTTGCACGCCAATTTGGGGTGTAATAATTTTCCTTTCTACATGGGGAATAAAGGGGAATAATTCCCCTTCAATTCTCTTTCTTTAAAAATATTTGTAATTTCCAAATAACATAAATCTCATTCTTCTTCAATTCCCTTCCCTTACTTTCACCCCATCCATGCATAGTGTTATAATTGTGATTTTCATCCAGAACGGAGTGTACCATTATATGTGAGGAAGCTTCTTTTGTACTGATGGAGGTGACTTTGACATAGTTATTTCCATAGGTTGATGCTACACATAAATTGCATGGTGTTGATCATCAATAATATTCTTGGAAATAATATTCTTGTTGTCTTTAGACCTAGCCTTCATCTAAGAAAAATTGATAGCAAATGTTATGCGGTTCTCTTTTTCTTTTCTATTTTTTTCTTTAACCATTTTCTTTGTTTCTTGTTTATATCTAGGGGCTAGACAGTTGAATTTAGCTAGATTGTTATAGAATTATAATTAATGGTTGCACCTCCTAGTAGCCAAGATTTGTGTGTGTGTGTGTATATATATATATATATATATAAGATGGGTTCATTTTGTTTCTTATTTAATGAACATGAAATGTACAGTTAATGAACATGCATGTTGTGTTCAATGGACCTATAATTTTTTATTGATATGAACCTATAAAGAATAATGAATTAGAGTATTAAAAGTGATGACCCTATAGTTGATAACTAATAAACCTTCATAATTTAATCAATGAACCTATACTATTTATTCAATTCGATTTCAGTTTTGGTTCAATTTCATGTTTAATTTGGTAATGTGGGTTATTCGATTTGGTTCTACTTCATATGGTCACAATTTTGGTTGGGTTATTCGATTTAATTTTGGTTATTTACATCGGTTTATTTCCATTTTGCATGATAAGAACTGAAATTTATATAAAATTTTGATTAATTCAATAAAAATTTTGATTAGATAATTTTGGTTATAAGTTGACTGAACCGACTAAATGCCAAGAATATATAATCTACTTCATTCTATTGAGAAAGTAAATATTTTAATTGTATATATTAGGAAGTAAATATTTGTATACAAGTAGGAATAAAGTCTTTATTTTATTTAGGATGTTCCTAATTAAGATATGATTAGGATTCTTATTTATATATATAAGGGTTGCAACCTCTCTTATGAATAAATGAAAACATATTTCCCTTGAATTTTCTCTTTTTCTCTGAATTTTATTCTTCATGGTATTAGAGCATATCTATTGAAATCAACTTTTTTATATTGAATCTTTGAAATCGTATATTTTCTTCTCTTTAAAATTCTTTGAATCCCTTTGAAATTTCAAAACTGTGACCATTGAAAACACATCCATCATATCCCATGGAACATTCAATTTTATTCAAACCCTTTAAGATAATTCTCTCTTTCCTGTAAGAATTATTCCTGATAATACGAATTATCCTCTATGGTCACAACTCATGGAGATGTGAATTGGAGCTAAAAATAAATCTGGCTTTTGTAAGCACCCAATTTCAAGATGCAATTGTGCACAATTGTGATGTAAGCCCCTATGATGAAATTTATTCAAAAATTGAACTTGGTTGTCGATTTTCTGGACTTTAAGGACTAAATTGCAATGCTTTTTAGGATTTGATTACAAGGAAGTCAATTTTTTAGGGGTCTTTTGGTAATTAAAAGTAAAAAAAAGGGTTGACATTTAATGCCGATCAATATTGCACGATGCTTCCGACACGTAAAAGTCCTATTTTTTTCAAATTTTCATGTATTTTTTTCATTTTTTCGTCTATTTTTCAGTGTTTTGATTGGTTAAAAATTGAATTTTATTATTATTTTTATCCAAAAAAGATTTTGACGCATTCAAAACACGTAACTTTCAAAAATCAAATCCTTATCTTATCAATTTGTTTTGAGGAAATGAGTCTGTTCCTCCAAAGGAGGAAGTCAGTACGCAGGTAGACTCTGTATTTAAAAGCAAAGTCTACATGCATGCATAGAGGAATTTTTTTGGAGACTCATGGAGAGACGAAAAGTTTTACATAGACATAGAAAGACAGAGAGACTCACACACACAGACTAAAAAAGAAGAGAGAAGAAAAAGAGAGATTGCGAAAGAGAGAAGAGGGTTACACAATCAAATCCTAGTCTAGAATCAAATCAATACTGAGTCAATTTTAACGGTGATAATCCAATCTGAGGGGCTATCTTAAGGGCATTTGCACAACATCTAAAATCATCAGTGTTTTTTTATTTTATTATTTTCTATTATTTTCTTTTTATGATTTTTATTTTGTTATTGTTTTTATTATTCAATTTCATTACTAATCTGATTATTTCTATGTTTTTATTTTGATGTGCAAATGTGGATTGAGGATGTTGCTGCTTACGTTTAAACTGAACAGAAGGTCCATAGAATGCATGGAAGAACCTGTGTTGTTTTCCAGTAGGATTAGGGTTGTATCTTTATTTTTCATTTTGGTATCCTGTGTAGTTTTTTAATTCATGGGGGTATATTTGTTTAATTTTAATTTTGTACGTAGTTTGTAATAGCCCCAATAGTGGGAATAGTGAAAGATTTAATTTCTGCACTTTAAAATTAATTAGTAAAATTAGGTTCACTGGGTAATCTTTTATAAAATTAATAGTGGCTTTAGTTAATTAGGGTTTGTATGTAATTAAATTAGGTTTGTTTAGAAATCATATGTGAATGTGTTTTGATTTGATTTTGCTATATTTTTTATGTTTTTGGGCTTTTTTATATTATTTTGGGCCCCAAGCCCATGCTTAGGTTCAACTCAGTTTAAATAGGTTTAAAAATGATTTAGGGTTTTAAATAATTAAAATTAATTTAAGCCCATTAGGTTAATTAGATTTTAAGCCCACTTAGTTAATTAAAAATTTGTTTAGACTTAGCTCAGCCCACTTAAATTCATTTCTTTTAAATAAATAGACCTAGACTCACATTTCACTTGAAATAAAACCAAATTAGACTTAGGCCCATTAATTTAACTTTCCTTTAAAATTTAATAGACTTAAGCTCATTCCTTAGAAAAACTAAAATAATTAGATCTAGGCTCACTAATTAAAAATATAGGCCCACTTTTAGTATCTTTCTCACTTTTAAATAGAATGTAAACTTTTTAATAAAATTAACATAGTTTAGACTTAGGGACAACGCAATCTTAAGTGCATTTTTTATGTGTAATTTTATTGACTAGATGCCTAGGGTTAGATGGATGTCAAATAGGGTTTAATAAAATTGCATGTAATTAGAAGATGAAATAATCATTTATAAAACTATTCTAAATGAACACAAGACTAAGAGAAGTTAATATTTCGTATCTAGAATCTCCTGGTTGTGGTGCTAGCTTCTTTTAGGGAATTGAGTACCACCTTTTTGATTTATCCCAGTTATTACCCTAGGTGGCGACTCCTCATCTCCACGCCATGTCTTTATGACAGTGGTTAATGTGTTCTCTAAGGCCTTGAGCCTAAACAGTGTCGTGGTTGCTAAAATCTTAAATGCGCGTTAAACCTCACCGTCTATAGTGGCGACTCCACTGGGGATAAGAGATGTTAATTCTACTTGTGTTCTTTAGAATTATTTTTTTGATTATTATTTCATTCTTGCATTCATTCTGCATGTCCCTACTAAACCGATGGCATTGGTTAATGATTCCATGATTCCACTAGCTTCATGGAGTTATAGATTAGCTAACCATCACTCTTAGCCTTAACTCAGTTTAAGAGAGATTACCGGGTTCATCTGACCAAAGTCTGTAACCCAAGTCCTTAAGGGGGGGTAATCTTCTCTCTAGTTGATAAAGGATGCTGGGCCCTTCTGACCTTGGCCTATAACTTAAAGTCCATAATGGAGAGAATCTTGCTAAGGGAACCTTAACCATATATAATGGCCTAGTTACTTCCCCTAGGATCTTTATCCAAAGTGCTTGTTTGTTTGAATTGTCATGAGGTATTTCTATTTATAAAAGCCCAGGCCTATACTTTTAGAGCTCATTCAAGCTAATAAGGATTAGACTAGACCTTTATATTTAGAAATGTTGCTTCTGTGCTTTTATCTTTTAAGAGAGATTTGACATGCGCGTCAGCTCTTAATATCCCTTGTTGATAAGAAGGCCAAGACCAAAAATCCTAGGTAAAGAGACTCACCATTGAATACGTGTGTGGGAGGAATAAGGTTGGAAGGTTTACCTATAAGATGGCCTGTTGATTGCTTCTTGATACTTGCTACTTGCTAAGTGCTTGCTTGTTACTTGTTGTATAAACACATGCATACATACAGTCCATGCATCATACTAACACCTTATTTTGCAGCCATTATAGATTTATCCGGGTCTTCTCGTGTTTAGGGATGAAGAGGAGCTAGATTGACCAAAATAGATTTAAGCCCAAAGTCAATAGCTCAAGAGATCCTTAAAAAACTAGAGAAAAGTCCAATTAATCCACTATTCCTAGAAGCTGAACCAACTCAGACTGAAATCGAACAACAACCAAAGATGTGGACTTTAGAGGACATTAAGGGAGCTTTGATGGATGACATGAGAGCTATGATGCAAGATGAATTGAGATAGTCTTTGGCCAAACTAGTGCAACCTGCTGTTGAATAACCACCTACTGTAGGAGCTCTACCTATTATTGTAGCTCTTCTATGTTGGGTTTCGTGATACAAATGCAATGGAAAAATTCAATTTTTATCACATTCCCAAACCTGGATCCATATAATTCAACTACTTGATTAAATTTAGGGTTTCAAAAATCTCACTAAAACGCAGAAGAGACAAGATTTTCTGGAAGGATGAGAGGAGGTTCACACCGGTGACACCTTACCTCGAGCTTTTTTGCTTTGGTTGTTTGGATCAAGACATCTCCAAAAGGATGCATCCTCTATAGGTATCCACACGAACAGCCCTTCACAAAATGAATTGGAGTGTGTGTGCTAGTAACCTCCTTGATTGTCTCACAAATGAAGAACAAAAGAAAAACTCTGTCTTTATTTTCTAAGAAGAAAGAAAACAAATTTGGAGGCAGGAAAAACAACAAGTGTATTAAACCCTAGAGAATATAACATATTTATAGACTCCAAATTAGGGTTTCACCTACCAATGACCTTTTGGTAATTTTCATTTATTATATTCTGATTTTTGTTTAAAAATAAATAAAAAATAATATCTTATTTATTTATTTATTTAAAATAACATTTATCTTAAATAAATAAACAAATAAATAAATAAATAAAATACTTTAATTACTTATTTCCACAGAGTTTATTTTGGGCTTATTAAACCCATATTTGTTTTGGGCTTGTTCTAAGTGTGTGACCCTGTAGGTTCACATAACATTGGCAGTGGGCCTAAATCTCTATTTAGGCCTACAAGTAATAAGTGGCCTCTAGCAAGACATTATGACTACCCAAGTCATGTGAAGTCAATAATCCAACATAACCTAATTACAGTGAATTTTATCGTCCCTTTGTCACATGATATCTTAATTAAGCATAAGGCATAGAATGTCATCCTTATATAGTTCAATATTCTGACTTGATTCCAAGTAGACTAAAAATGATAACTCTTTATCAATTCATTTTAACATGGCCATGCATTTTCCTTCAATCTATCTCATCAAGGAGCCCATAGATATCTTTCTTATATTAACGAGGGATAAATTCCTTCTAAATCACTCACTTTCCTCACATAACTAATTTCATATCCAAAAACATCCTATCTAATCATCCGGTTAAAGACAATGTTAGAATGTGTCAAAATATAAAATAGCTATGTAGAAATCCATGATGATTTCAAGGTCAAAGGACCGAAATAAAATTACTGTGATGAGAAATACTTATGACAATATTCTATGTAGTATTCTCATAGTGGGTCAATCCAGTACATGATCTCTTATCATGTACCTATGAGTTGACTTAATATCTCATATTCATGATTAGTAAAACATAACCATCCATCAACATCATATTAGCCTTAATACTTTAACATTTATATAATTAATAAATGGCTAGGGATAATTAGAATAGAACTCTTATTTTAATCTAAGGGTTTTACTATCAAGTCACATACTTGATGACCTTAGTAAGAATTAACCATTCATATAATTATCATAAAATCAAATTATAATGAAATACCTCTTTATTAATAAAATAAGAAAGTCAATACATAATCAAATGATTGACTTAGTGCATATCACTAACACTCCACCTGCTGCTAACAATGCTAGGGGGCAACCCGTTGTTAGAAATGTGCCTGCTACTGATGTAAGACTGGAAGACGATGAAAACTACATAGTAGAAAAGGCGAAGAGAGAAGCACTTGAATTGGTTCAAGACCTTAAGTCCAAGCAGATGTAAACACTGACTCAGAAAATGTCCAAAATGGAAGAGATGATTAGAGGACAAGGAATGGGATATTCTTTTAACTTTGATAACATGCTGCAAATAGAGGGAGATAAACTGTCTGAAAAATTCAAAATGCCTCAACTGTAGAAATTTAATGGGAGAGGAGACCTTAGAATTCATTTAAGTCAATACACTACAACCATGAGCACTACTAAAGCACCATTGTCAGTAGTCGCTAGGCTATTTGTGTTGTCTCTGGAAGGAATGGTTATGAACTAGTACCATGGGTTAGAAAAGTCTATTAGAGCTTATTGGAAAGAATTGTGTAATGCTTTTTTGAAACAATATGATTACAATACCAGGTTAGAGGTATCCATCAGGGATCTAGAGTTAACTAAATAGAAATTAAATGAGTCTTTTTCTGATTTCTTAACTCGTTTCATGAATAAAGCAGGGATGATGAAAAACAAGCTTGCTGAGAAGGATTAAGTTAGAATGATAGTTCGTAATGTGTCACCTAATTTGGTCGAGAGGCTACAGATAATGAATCCCAAAACCTTTATCAATTTGTATGATGATGGGTTACAAGTTGAGGAAATTAAGAGTGAGAAAAAGAAAATTGCTAGAGGCACAAGAACCCGAAACTACCCAACTGGGGGCATATAATAAGGAAAAACTAGCCGAGCTGTAGAGGTGCGTGCAGTTTAGTAACCCAGGAGATTTTCTAACTTCAACCAGCAACTCTCTAAAGTCCTAAAGAGGCTAATTTAAAAAGTCCTACTCAGACCCCTGACCTTTTCTAAACCCCCAAATCCAAATGTCCTTGGCTATGATTCAAATAGTTAATTCAAGTTTTATCAAGTAACTGGCCATTCCACAGATACCTGCATTCGCCTAAAATATAAAATCCAAAACCTGATAAACTCTAGAAAAATCACCGACCCTGAGAAATCCAATTCCAACCCAAACACCAAAAATAACCCTTTTCCAGATTACCGAAATGTTCCACTACCAGCCACCATGATGATCAACTCAGGGGTTAGCAAAGAAGAAGTGCTAAGCTCCTTCAAGGACCTCAACCTTATACCCAATGGAGAACCTTTCAGACAGCCACAGAGAGGAGTAAAAGATTTATTGGGTCAGCCCTCAAGCAAGTTTGATAATAGAGTATTTTACTCGAAACCACCCTTTGTTGATATCCCTATTGAATCAATTAAGCCCTCAGGTTGGGGAGATGAGTTTGATGATAAGCCAGTAAAAAAAGAGCCTAAAATTCCCAAGTAGTCACCAAGAGGAGTTGAAGATCTATTAGGACAACCTTCGGGCAAGTTCGATTACAGAGTATTCTATTCTAAACCCACTTCCACTGACATACCTATGGAAGAGATCGTGTCGATAGGATGGGGTGATGAGTTTAAAGAAGATGAATTCTTAACCCTAGAACTATCCCAAGAAGGGGTTGAAGAGCTGCTAAGCCAATATATGGACAAGTTGAGGGAGTTGAAAGGAAAAGAAACATGCACAATGGAAGTTTGGAAAAACAGGAAAAGGGAATGGATCATTGGGGCCATGGACATTTGGTATGATTCTAATGAAGAAAAACCCACTGGAGTTAATGTATGGAGTGATAATCCAAATATGAATCATGTTACTAAAAGTTGGAGGAATTACCAGACGACAGAAATGCAAAATGAAAGGGTTGCAGAAAGGGAAGAAACAAAAGATGCAGAAATAGAGGAAGGATAGAAATAAGACCTGATCATAGAATAACTTAAGAAGGCTAAAGCGAATGTGAGAATCTGGAATTACTGATGCATTCGAGTAGTCATAGAAGGGCTCTGGTTAAAGCTTTATCGAATATGAGCATTGAAATGGCAGCTACGCCTGAGGCTATGGTAGCAAAGGTGACAGAAAAGAAACATGGGCTGATAACATTTTCAGATGATGACTTGCCTTTGGAGGGAAGAAACCATAACAAGGCATTATTTATCCCAGCTGAAGTAAAAGGGAAGAGAACCAACTTTGTAATGGTAAATGATGGTTCAGTTATAAATGTATGCTCACTAAAGATCCTGCCTAATATAGGTCTGAAAGTAGATGACTTGACAGTTTCAAAACTCATAATCAGAGCTTATGATGACAGTATCAGGAATGTGGAGGAAACATTTTAGGCTTTGGTTAAAATAGGGTCTGTAGAGTTAACTATTGAATTTACTGTGCTGGACATCCCTGTTACTTATGCCCTGCTATTGGGAAGGCCGTGGTTTCATGTACTGGGAGGAGTACATTTAACAATGCACCAAAAAATAAAATTCCCTCATGAAGGAGATGTCGTGACAATAGAAGCTGGAACTAATGCAGTTGTGGCAGCTATACTTGATAAACAGAAGCAAGTGTGTATTCCGTCTGGCTTCTAAGTTGCTGGAATATTTGATGGGATAGATCCCAGGGTTGCAAAAATGATGGAAAGCATGAATTATTGACCTGGACAAGGGCTCGAAAAGAATGAACAATGAAGTCCTAGGCCCCCGAACATTAAGACCCAAGACTATATGAAGGGTTTGGGATATACTAAGGCAGGACCAGCTAGTAGAAGAGCAAAGAACAAGGAGAAATCAAAAAGAAATAATCCCTTGGGAAGAATTGGACCACTAAGTGAGAACTTCATTAAACTAGGGGAGGGCAAGCATTATCTAGGCGCTAAAAAATTTGTTAATGTGGCTGGAAAGGATGTCCCTGGGTTTGAGATCTTCAAGGAGCAGATTGTGCAAAACTTAGTAACCAGCAATAAAGAGGAATTCATAGAGCAAGTAATTGAAAAAATGGGTGATGATGTTGTTGAGGAGCTGTTGTGTCTGCCACTTGAGGAGGAACCAACCCAGGACTTAGCTATTGTCATTAGTGATAGTTTTATTGATGTTTTTTATGAAGAAACTAATGTATTAACGTCCAATCTTTATGTGGATGAGGATGTTATTTTTCCTATGGTTAATGATATGAACGTTGGTTTTGCTTACTTATATGATGTGCATCCTGATAGTTCTGTGCATTATAATTTTGATAGGTCATGCATGTGTGACATTAATTTAATTCAATTTGATTCATTTAACATGAGAACAAATGATAATCCAAAGAACATTTCTATATCACATAATGTAACTCCTGAAGAGAGGAAAAATTTTAAGAGAATATTAATAAAAAGAAAGGTAGTATTTGCTTGGACTTATGAAGACATGCCAGGTTTGGATAGGGAAATAGTAGAGCATCACATTCCAACTCATCCAGAAACCAAGCTAGTTAAGCAGAAATTGCGCAGATTAAAACCAGAATGGATAGAAAAGATAATAGAGGAAATTACCAAGCAAATATAGGCTAACTTCCTAGAGATAGTAGACTACCCTCAATGGCTAGCAAACATAGTACCTATTCCTAAGAAAGATGGAAAAGTATGGATGTGTGTAGATTTTAGGGATCTGAACAAAGCCTATCCAAAAGATGACTTCCCGTTACCTCACATTGATGTAATAGTGGATAGTGTTGTAGCAAGTGCAATGTATTCTTTTATGGACGAATTTTTTGGGTACAACCAGATAATGATGGCAGTCATGGACAAGATTAAAATAGCTTTCATCACAAAATGGGGGACCTATTATTACAAGGTGATGCCCTTCAAACTGAAGAATGTAGGTGTAACTTATCAAAGAGCCGCTACTGCACTTTTCCATGATATGATGCAAAAAGAGGTTGAAGTGTATGTGGACGACATTGTAATGACCTTAGATTTTAAATTATTTTAATATTTATCAGGATATGCAGTGTTAATAAATTTTAAAACTATATTTGATTATTTTACTATTTTGTGAATAATTATTATTATTTTATGTTTAATTATAATTTTCTACATAATTGTATATATTGACGTGTATTATTTCAGAAAATATTATTTTAATAATGTTTAATCTAGTGCATTAATATTTTAAGATTTTTTTAAATTAATAAATTACATTATTTTATTGTATTTTATGTGTTAACATATTGTAATATCCCGTTTTTTTTAAAATATTTTAATATTGTATCGGGATATGCAGTGTTAATAATTTTGTATATAATTATGAGATTTTACGAGTTAATATGCATTTAAAATTTATTTTAATTATTGTATATTATTTTAAGTGCTTTACGTAAAATTTTTCCGGGACTTGCATTTTCGGGGAAATTTTCACGTAAATAATTTACTATTAATTATTTCAATTAGATTTACGGACTTGCATGAACTCATATATATTTTTAAAATACTAAATAACTTATAATTGTGTAATTATTTATTTAACTAGGGTTTAATTAATTACCCTAATATTTTATTATTTATTAATTAGTTTTAATATTATTTAATTATTTTTAGGTGTATTAAATTATTAAAATATTAAATTATATGTGTGTGGTGTATATTTAATGTGTGTGATTTTATATTATTTTAATATATATTGTAAAATATATATATATATATACATATATACATTTAATATTAAAACAAAAATTGAAGTTTGAGTTAATTACAAAATTGCCACCCGAAGCTCCTTCTTCCCCGATCACTTTCCCCACGCAAATCCGACCACTGCCATCCCATTTTCTTGTCGTTGGTGTGCCTCCCGGCATGCCACCTCCTCCCTCCAGCCGTTCCGGCGCCTGCAGAGCCTCTTTTCGGCATCGGAGAAGCCTGATATCGTCGGAAGCTGAGAGTTTGCAATTTTTTCTTCCCTCGCGATTTCGGCCACCGTTTTCAACACCGCCGGTATCTTTCTTCTCCTTAAGCTCCGGTGAGTGTGATTCCAAGATTTGTTTCACTTAAAATGGTCTAGATTTGCTTAGGTTTTGATTTTTGCAATTCGGCCATTTTAGCTTCTTGAATTTTTTGAACTTATAATTTATTGATTCATGAAAAATTCCTTCACAAATGTTGTTCCCCTTATCTTAATATACATGTTCAAATTTTTGTAGAATTTTTGGAGATTATTTTGATTTTTGGGTATTTTTGAATATTTTAATATTATTTTCTAATTTTCGAAAATTAATTAATTAAATTATGAAATTGTGTTTTATGATAATTATAGGTGTTGAAATGAATTATAGAAATTTATTTGTAATTTTTATGAATTTCTATGTATTTATTTTGAATTTAATTAGTTTATGTAATTTTGAGAAAATAGGGTTAATTGTGTTTTTAATTGAAATTAATTAGTTAATCGAGCTTAATTATTGATATTATTGACAAATATGTTGAGAAAATTAATTTTGTGCAATTATATAATTTTTTGTGAATTTTTGGATTAATTTTAGTATATTTATATTATAGGGGTATTTTGGTAATTTTACCCTAAATTGACTAAATATGTAATTAAATTGGTTTTAATAGTTATTTAGGGTATAAAAATGATTTCTACAAATTATTTAGTATTTTTAATTGATTAAAACTATTTTTCGTGAATTATTTTCAATTATATATATAATATACGATTTTTCTAAATAAAATCAATTTTTATCGATTTTTACTGTGTTTTAAGGTTAATTATGTAATTTCTACTTATAAAGTGTATTTCTGTGATATAAGGGCATTTTTGGTATTTTTATATTGTTCTGTGATTGTGGACCCCGATCGGTAAACTGTAGTTTGGAGTCCGACCGAGGGGTTATGGATGCGTTTTTGTGTCTATTTTTCAAAGTATATTTCTTTACAGGGTCGGCTCTACTCTTTGAGTAGAGAGATGTCCATTTTACAGGGGAGGTTCTGTCGAATTTTTGGTAGAATTCTCGTAAAACATGATGTCCGATCGAACCCTAATTTTGATTCTGTGTCTAAAATTCCAGATCGAGTTTCTAGGATTTTCTGTTAGATTTTTTCTGATGTCTACTGTTATTATTTGTTTAGTTGCGCCAAGACCGAGACCTAGTGGACCAAGCCCGTCGGACCCATCTCGAGGAGCGCACTAAGTGTGAGTTACTATTCTATATATATATGCTTAGGGTGCATGATTTAGAAATGTATGTTTTATTTTGATTAAATATGCATAAATAATTTGATTAGTATTTAAGTTTATTTTTAGTTTATTTTTGGTTTATCTTTGGTTTATTTTCGGTATATTTTCAATTATATGCATGTTTTGTTAATAAATTAAGTTTAAAATGTTTTTCAATATATGTCTAGTTTATTTCGTAATCTATATGGATTTCTTTGACGTATATATACTCAAAATATACCTGGTTTACTTTTGGTATATTTCCAGTATATATATGGTTTATGTTGCTATTTTATTTAAGTTCATGCATCATTTGTTTTTAAGAATGTATGCTTTATATTTTAATGAAGGATATCAATAGAACGTGCTACCTAGTGGGCAGCACTAGGACCGAGTACGTACCGGTACGCTTATAGCATTTAGGCTATATTACTAACCATTTGTGGATATTGATTGGAATTGATTTATCTGATGTGTGATGTGATTTGGGAGTGTGATTGTTGGAGCTCGGTTGACCAAGTGTCTCGGGGCCAATCACACTGACAGTCAGACTGCTGGAGCTCGATTGACTTAGTGTCTCGGGGCTAGTCTACTGTCCAAATGGAATAAGTGAATATATTGGAATAAGTGAGCCTGTATGGCTAGAGTGTTGTCTAACACTGTTTTGAGGTTGCGATATTCTAGGGTTCTATTTGATCCTTCATAAACGATGATTTTAAATAAAATATAAAAAAATGATTTTTATTACATCTGTGTGCATTTGCCTGTATATATATTTATATATGTACTATTGACTGTATGCATTGTCACTTAGTATGCATGTATATATATTATAGTAATTCACTCAGTGAGGTCTGACTCCCTTCCGTTGACTATTTTTCAGGAGAGTCATCGTCTTCAGACCTCAGTAGCAGGCTTGTACGCCGGATTTCTTCTGCCCCGGCTGCTTTATGTAAACTGCTTATCTGAGTCTTTAGTTTTACTTTATGATCTAGACACTGCAGTAGTTGTAAATAAATTGTGAGTTATGTATTTTGAGAATTTGAATGGAAACTTGTATTAAACAGTTTATTTATATATGAGATGAGAATTTGATTTAAATTCCCTGGTGGTGGATTATTATTGTGATATTTATGATTTTATTTCCGCTGCATTAAATACTGTTAATATTATTATTGCATGTTTTATTTTATTTTAGGCTTGCTATGGGTTCCGGATTCAAAAGAATTCCCGTTTCCTAGCGCTGGTCATGGCCCCTGTTTTGGGTCGTGACAGTAAGACAATGCCATCATTGTTAGATCCATGAGAATCTTAGTCATATGCCTCCAACAGTGCTGAATAATTTATCATCCCCTTGCCCTTTTACAGCATGGGGAATTGATATCATAGGAGAAATAAGAACTACAGCTAGAACTGCCACAAGCCAAACACCGTTCATGGTTATGAGGCAGTTTTACCTATAGAAACTAAGATTAAGTCCTTGAGAGTAGTCATGGAAGCTAAAATAACTGAGAATGAATAAGCGCAGAAAAGATATAATCATCTGGTATCTCTAGATGAGAAAAGGATGGATGCTTTATTCCATACTTAGATATATCAAAGAAGGATAGCAAGGGCGTTCAATAAGAAGGTTAAGCCTAGGAAGATCAAAGCTGGAGATATGGTGCTGAAATAGTCTAAAGTCGTGGTGTTCAATTCGAGAGGTAAATTTAGACCGAATTGGGAAGGACCATACTTGGTTAAATTAGTCTTACCTAAAGGAGTTGCTAAGATATCAGATCTTGAAGGAAATGAGTTCATGGAACCTGTTAATTTGGATCGCCTCAAGAAGTACTGCCTGTAAAAAAAATGAACAAAAGTAGAATAAAGAAAATAAAGTCCACTGGCAAAACTTGAAAAGTCTAGTCAGACAAAAGTTAGGACATTATCATTGTCCAGAAAACCCACAAAGGGCTGACAGGCAAAATTTAGGGAAATAAATAAAAAGAGAATGGTCTTGTTGATTAGAAACCCCATAAAGGGCTAGTCAGGCAAAAATTAGGGAAATAAGATGTGAGTGAAAAATATTCAATTAGAAAATCCATGAGGACTAGCTGATAACAAGAGCTATGTCATGTGATGTATTAAATGTACTCATTTTGGCCCTAATTAATGAATGAAATTGAAATTGAAGTTTTGTTAAACTTTGCATGTCCTTCTTTATTATAAAGCATAGGTCGTTGAAGGGAAAACAAAACATAAAAAAGCCTAAGACTAACTCTATGAGACCATTTTATCTAGTGATGTCTTTGTTTCTTCCTTCATGACTCGTCATACAAAGCTTGAGTCCTCTTATACCTAGCAAATCCTGGTGGTTTTATCTTTTAGATAACATTCCAAGTTTTGTAATCATCATTAGTAGTCACATCAGCATCCAGGTGTATGTTTCATTCCAAAGCTCTACAAGGCCACAAGATCCTAATCTTATCCAAAGAATCTTATCTTAGAGGAAAGCCTTCAAAGTCAACTAGAATAGTAACAATGAATTGAGGGTGACCATACTGACGACAAAGGCGTAAAGGGGTAAAAAGGGTAGAGAAGTGCAGCCCTGAAATAGGAACATAGTGATCATATAGCTCAATAGTCATGAACTTCAATCTCCACTAAAGGCAGACCCATGTGATCTCAGCATCTGAAATCTTTTTTAAGTAGTCAACCCATTGGTCCATAGAACATTTGTCGTTCATTTTTAAGGGACAAGATTGTAGCTGATGAGGTTGATAAGTCAAAAGATTGAGGGGTACATTAAGCAAGCTTAGCTTTTCCTGTAACCAAATCTAAGAAATAAAAATAAAAAAAGGTATAAGAATAATAAAATAAAAGCCCGCTAAGTAAAAAACCCGAAAGGGCAGCTTAGGCAAAAGTTAGGGCAAGCCTGTTAAACTGAAAACCCAAAAGGGCGGCTTAGGCAAAAGTTAGGGCAAAATAAATAAATGAAAGTTTTGGTTGCATACCTGAAGAAGAAGTAAATTACCTAAAAAATGGTTATGTGTCTTGAAACTATCTAGCCCAATGATGGTCTCAGTGAGGATAACTGGCATAGGGTTAGCTCCAAGCTCCACCTATTCCAAAATACTAAAAATGCATGTATCAGCATCACCATGATGAGAAACTAGCAAAAATTGAGCATATAAATAGAAAGCAACTGTTTTGGTCCAAGAAGCAATGTTCTTGTCCTAAGTCCCATAGACAGTGATCACAAAAGAAAGATTGATGATCTCAGGGTTATGTACATACACGTAAATATCATCCAGGGGAAAATCAAAGAACGCAACCAATCTACTAGGAAATTGCAACTCCAAATCAGGAAGGGCTATCATAGCAGTTGAGTCTAATGTGCATCCCAAAATTACGATAAAATTTTCAATCATTGGACAAAGCTCTTGCTCATTAAACCTACATACATGGTCCTTGACATCCTAGAAGGTAGCAGCAGCATGTAGGAGATTGTTATCAATAGTTAGGTGCTGAAGAGATTTCAGGGATTTGATGTGGAAAGGTTGAAGCTTATTCCAAGTCATCACCGTTGAGACTTCTAAGAAATTTCTTCATTGTTTGGAGAGATGCTTGAGTCATGATGAGGGTGTAGAGAATGAAAGAGAATGCCCCTTATATAGTTTTATATAGGGAAAGAAGATGAGTTTATATGGGAAAAGGATTCTTTGAAAGGATTAATGGATAATTAATTAAAAAGGGTAATGTTCATTAACTATCTTTTTTAATTAGTTATTTATTAAAAAAAATATGTTAAGATGAAAACACGATTTCAGTTTTATCTAACAGTGTGCGAGACAGTGTCGGAATAAAAATAGCAGTACAATAAAGAGTAGTTAGATACAGACATGCAGAAAGTCAGGAATATAGAAACTCTAAATTACTCATCTCGAGCTCTGGTATCATGTTATGGGCTCTATCCTCTAGTAGGGTCATCATGATGATAAATGTCTGGAGGTTTGACAGATGAAGTCCTAGCACTGTACAGATCAAAGCCCAAGTCTGCAAGCTACCGATGAAGCATCTTGTTTTCTCACTCTAGACTACTGGAATAGCTCGGCATACACAGAAAACATCATATCATATGCATTTCATGCATAACATGCATACATTTTGCATTTTCTCAGTATCGACGCTTACCCTCCAACTATCTGTAACTTGCATAGTGAATAACCTCTGAGATGAGGTTAGTCCATGTAAATACTTCACCTATATCTGAGGGACCTATTTTATAAATTTATGAACATTAGTGTTGAGTGTATAGATTACATAGGAAACAAGTCAGAAAAAACTCACATGAGAGGCATTTATGGGAGAAAAGATAGAAAGTTGAGCATTACTAAAATGCATCTGCTGCTCGATTGGAATCTGAACAGTAGGAGCCCAATAGAACATAGACCTATCTGGAAGTGAGATATCACCAAGGGTAATGCTCGTAAAAGCACCATCACGACTAGTCCCAAAATGCTGAGTATAATGAATAGGACTAGGTTTAGGCTTAGGACTCTCAATATCAGGAGCAACCTCAGTCTCTGGAGCAATCTCAGTCTCCTCATCCACATTAATAGAAGAACAAACCTCCTTAAATTTTAAAGAGAAGGAGTGATTCATAGGTTCTAGAAGTAGGAGCTGAAATAATGAGAAATTACCTTATCATCGTTAATGGGAACATGATCCAAGAGGCTCTCACGGATAAACTGCTGATATTGTCGAGAACGCTCAAGAAAATTTGAGGCAGCATATCCCTATAGTGCATCCCTCAGCTTTGAACCTATAAGATGCGAGCTGTAGAGCATAGAACAAGGGACATCAGATGGAATGCGACATCAAGAAGGGCCAGAAGACCATCGATACACTCGCTCCCCTAAATACCACATCAAATAGCCATAACCAGAGAGTAGGATCCTCATAGGCTCAAGGCGAACTGTAATTTCCATGAAATCATATCGCTGGATGTCCTCAGCACCCTTCAACTAATCAGAGTTTATCTATAATTTATGTAAATTAAGTCTAACCTCTATTAAACTATAAATTAAGTCTAACCTCTATTAACTTGTAATATACTAATGATTTTATTTTTTTCCTTACTAGGTGCCACTCAACAATGTTCAGCTGATCATGATACGTTTGCAAAGTATTCCTTTTGCTAGCAAGGCAGGAAGAACCCCATCTCATCATCAAAGGAAAGGTTTTATCAGAACTGATAGCATCAAAGCCTTGAATCAGCTCGATCTCTATGCTCCATATCTGGAAGAAAGAGAACATATAAGAAAAAGGAAAAAAAAAGCAAGACTATAAAGATCAAAGGAAGAAGAACATACATGAAAGACGTACCAAAAGCCACACATCATAACAACACCTCTACAGACAGTGTCCAATCTATAATAAATATAAGCGAGTGCTGCAGATCCCCAATCTAGTATGGCAACTCAATCCAAGTCACAAAGAGGACCCAACAGAGCAATACTGACCTCATGACTAGTCTCATAAAAGAGGGTCATGCCTAATAATATCAAAAGAAAACACCTCGCCTTATGGATAATCTGACGAGGAGTGAAAATAGGAAGGCGTCTGAATCCCTCAACTAAGGATGAAAAAAGAACATTTTTTTTATTCTTCCACACTGGAGCGAACCCGATCAAATCTCGCACGTACTGACTTCGTGCATGCTTTGGAAGACTATAATAGCTGACATCAAATGGAACTGGGGATCCTTTAAAGGCAATCCCGATGATAGCAGAGAAACTCATAGGTGAAACGGTCAGCTCACCCATACGAGTATGAAAAGTGTGGGTAGTATCCATCCATCACTCGATCAAAACGAATAAAGAGTAATGGTTGGACGGGCCTCGGACAGTCAAAAGTGCAGCAATGAAATGCCTGAATCCGGAGGCCCAAATCAGACGTGTCACCTACTCCAACAATCCATGCAATAATTCGCGGGCTAGATTAAAACAACCCGTGAACTTCATCGGATGCTATTTCAATTTCAAAATAATAATTAATTAATTAACCAAAGGATTTAAATTGAAGGATTTGATTAATTGACCCTTAAAAATAATTTTAAAACTGATCAGCAATGTAGATTGTTGACCGATAATCTAGAATGCTGATCGACATTCCAGATTGTCGATCGGCAATCTACTATGCTGATAAAAAATCTAGAATTTTGACCAGAATTCCTGACATCCGATCAGTCATTCGGATAACCCAGAGGCTAAATTTCATAGTTTTAGAGTTTAATTTCAATTTTATCATGCATTTTTATGTTAATTTCTGACTAATATACATGTCAATCTCTACTTTAAAACTAACTCTGATTGCTAATTATACAGGTGATATTTTTGTAGAAATAAATAGAAGCAAGAAAAGTTACCTCATTACCCACATCTCTGCACATGTGGGTATGTAAATGAGTCAAAGGAAAGATAGTCGAGTCTTCTTGAAGTCCGAGAACATTCTGAGGAACACCAAGAGGCAGAATCCTTTAACATTCTGAAGTCTCAACTCCTTCATATTATCCTTGTGATGAGGAAGCCATAGGATCAAATGGATTGCAAATTGGATGATAAATGGTCAAGAAATCAAGAAAAGAAAAATCAAGATCAATTGAAAAAAAAAAGAGAAAAGAATAAGAAGAGAAGGGAAGTGATCGATAAAAGGGAAAGCATATATAAAATGGAAAATATCCATTTTAATCCTTCCAATTTACTTACATTTTTATCCATCTTTTCTTTTTTGTAATTTGGTCCATAATTGCATTCTGATTAGGAACATGTTCCTAATTACATAATGACATTCATCAAATTAACAATTCATGAATTATTAAAATTGCATAATCAATTTGTGATTTTGAATTTTCTATCAAATATAGAATATAGAACAAGATTATAGAATTCATTTTTTGCATTTTACATGCATCATTTTAATCAAAGGACTCATATGCTGCACAGTAGCTGTGATATGAATTTCAAATGATTATGTTATGTGCTGCACAGTAGTCATAATCTTCATTATGTTATGTACTGCATAGTAGTTATGACATAAACTTTCAAATTCATCAGTGCTAGATGTTCCACATGAACTATAATAAATTTTCAATTCAACTTCACTAAACGTCCCACAGGAAATATAATGTACATCATTAGACATCCCATAGGGAACATAACGAAATTCAAAATTATTAGACGTTCCACAGGAACTATAGTAAGTTTTTAATTTTTCATCACTAGACGTCCCACAGGGAATATAGTATACATCATTAGACATCCCACAGGGAATATAAAAAAATTTATCATTGTTAGATGTTCCACAGAAACTATAGCAAGTTTTTAATTTATCATCACTAGACGTCCCACAGGGAATATAATGTGCATCGTTAGATGTCCCACAAGGAATATAATGAAATTCATGATTGCTAGACGTTCCACTGGAACTATAACAAGTTTTTAATTCATCATCACTAGATGTCCCACAGGGAATATAGTGTGCATCGTTAAACTTCTTGTAGGGAATATAATGAAATTCATCATTGCTAGACGTTCCGCAGGAACTATAGTAAGTTTTTAATTTATCATCACTAGACGTCCCATAGGGAAGATAGTGTGCATCGTTAGACGTCCCATAGGGAATATAACAAAATTCATTATTGCTAGACATTCCACAGGAACTATAGCAAGTTTTCAAGTTATCATCGCCAAACATCCCATAGGGAATATAACAAAACTCATTTGCACAAAGTCCACTAGACGTTATGCATAAAATATAGTGAGACTTGTCAAACATCATACCTTGCTAATCAATTTGAGCATAAATTTATCATTTAGGATACAATCAAGTGTCCTAATTTATTTCTTTCAAAATTGTGTGCTTCTATTGCTTTTTCGTAATTTGTCAAGTAAACAGCAACAAAGGGGGGCAACTGTAAGCACCCAATTTCGGGATGCAATTGTGCACAATTATGATGTAAGCCCCTATGATGAAATTTATTCAAAAGTTGAACTTGGTTGTCGATTTTCTAGACTTTAAGGACTAAATTACAATGCTTTTTAGGATTTGATTATAAGGAAGTCAATTTTTCAGGGGTCTTTTGGTAATTAAAAGTAAAAAAAAGGTTAGCATTTAATGTCGATCAACATTGGTGTAAACAGGAAATCATTCACAACACATCAGAATGGTAAGCTATTACCTGTATATTATAATGAACTGGTTGGAATATTTTAGAAAATTGATGCCCGGACTTGTGCACAATGGGAGGATGTTAATGGAGTAGTATCATTCCACAAGCATATTACCTGGCTTCGAACATATATTTTCCTAGCTAGAATTGATTTGGAATTTAATAATGCTCAGAGTAAAATACTCCAGAAGGATCCACCTCTTGATCTTAAGTCTAGTTATGCATATATACAGAGGGATCATAACTAGCGCCATACGATGGAAGAGCTGAAGATTCTACTGGACAATGTTGTACTTGTAGTAGCTCAGACTCATCCCTAGTTCAAAGGGAAAGTATCAAATAAGTTCATCATATACACTTGTACTCATTATGTTGAAGTTGGACACTCCAAGGAATAGTGCTATGAAATAGTGGGATATCTGGAATGGTGGGATTTCAATAGAAAGCCTCATAAGAAGCTTGAAAAAGCTATAATTGCCACCTCTAGTGGAACTAAACCAAGTGGAAATCTTAATACAACATTAGATATGAATAATCTTACTCAAAATAATACATGGATTATTGATACAGGTGCTATTGATCATATGACAAACTCCACTCACCATCTTACATCCATCCGACCATCAACCTAACAAAATATCCTAACTGCTAATGCAGGCATAGTACTAGTCACTCATAAAGGATCAATATCTAACTCTGACTCTCTTAATCTAGATATTATTCTTATGTTCTATCTCTTTCTTGTAATCTACTATTTGTTGGCCAAATCACTGAAATCTTGAATTGCACTATTAAATTTTGGCCTAATTATTGAGTATTTCAGGACATTGCTATGCACCGAATTCTTGGCTCTAGTGTTAAACATGGAAAGTTGTACTATCTTAATTTGCATAGTGATCCAAGTCAAAAGTCAAGTCAAGTCAATAGGGTTGGTAGAAGCTGCTTGGCTAAGTTATGGCATTATTGTCTTGGTCATCTTTCTTTTCATTATCTTAAACAAATAAAATTGAAATTATTTTTTAGTACCACAGACTTTGAATTCAAGTGTAATATTTGTGAATTTGCAAAAAGCCATCGAATTTCATATGTACCAAGTAATAATAAAAATTCAATTCCATTTATGTCCATTCATTTTGATGTATAGGGACTTGCTTGGATTCCTACTATGTCAGATGCTAAATATTTTGAAACATTCATTGATGATTGTACCCAAATGACCTAGGCATCACTACTTTTAAATAAGGGAGATATGTTTTCTACTTTTCGGGACCTGTACAAAATGGTGGCTACGCAATACCAGAGTACAATTTGAGTCTTATAGTCGTACAATAGTGAAGAGTATCTTAACTTAGCTCTTAAAGATTTTTTCCACAAGCATGGTATTTGCCATCAGACATCTTATGTCAGCACTCCCTAATAGAATGGTATAGCCGAAAGGAAGAATCGACAATTATTGGAAGTCATTCGAGCATCTTTGTTTGACATAAACGTTCCTCGAGAATACTAGGGAGAGGCTACTCGATCCGCTGCGTATCTTATAAACTAGACTCCATTAAGAATACTTAATTTCTAAATGCCTCTGTAGAAACTTTAGGAACTTGTCATATCTCCACCTTTAAATAATCTTAAGCTCCAAATCTTTAGATGCTCGGCATATACTCCTAAAAAACTTGGCAAATTAGATCCTCAAGCTATTCAATGTATCTTTATTGGCTATGCAAATCTATAAAAGGGATATCAGTGTTATAATTCGAATGCTAAAAAGATGTATTTAACTCAAGATGTTCAGTTCCATGAAAACACTCCCTTTTTCTCTTAATCTGAGTGCTCTCTTCAGGGGGAGAAAATTCCTAGCATTTTTTAAATTAAAGATAGCACTTCGAGTGCTCCAAATATTTCAAGTATCTTATATGTCCTAACTCTTTCAAGTGTTCCAAGCATCTCACCTTTGAATGTTTTGAGTATCTTAAATTTCTTAAGTCTTTTGAGTGTTATGAGAATCTCACCTGAATAAATATCTAATGTTTCGAGTGTTTTGAGCATCCCACTTGGATAAATAATTGAAGATAATCCAAGTATTTTGCTCAAAACTAAAACCAATCAAGATAATATATCTTCCCAGCCCACACTAGAAGCTGAAGAAACTCTAAATGTGCACAATAAGGTAAACTCATCTCCCTTAGTAACTCTAAATACCAAGCCTTATTATCCTTCAAGAACTAATATAGGGTTTATGAAACAATAATATGATCTAGAACTTCATACTAAAGCTAAATATCCTATCAATAATTTCATATCAACTGATAGTTTGTTTAACTCACATACATTTACTATAAATCAATTATCTACCGTATCTATTCTGAGTAATATGTAGGGCTTTAGCTAATCTGGATTGAAAGAAAGTCATGAATGATGAAATGAAGGCATTACAAAAGAACTGCATATGGGAACTTGTTCCACTCCCTGAAGGAAAGAAGATAATTGGGTGCATATGGATATTCACTGTCAAACTCAATTCATATGGAAGCATTAATCGATATAAAGCTTGGTTGCTAGCAAAGGGATATACTCAGAAGTGTGGAATTAACTATGAAGATGCATTTGCCCCAATAGCAAAAATAAACACCATTCGAGTTCTTATTTCCATAGCTGCCAACCTAGATTGGTTGTTATGATAATTTGATGTAAAAAATGCTTTTTTGAAAGGAACCATAGATGAAGAAGTGTACATGAATCCATCACCCAGAACAAGATGCATTGACCAAGTATGCAAACTAAAAAAGGCATTGTATGGACTCAAGCAATCACCTTGAGCATGGTTTGGATGACTTTTAACTTTTATAAGGAAGCTTAAATATAAGCAAAGTGATGTTGATCATACGCTATTCATCAAATAGAAGTTAGGTAAAGTCACCGCTTTGATTGTATATATTGATAATATAGTGGTCATTGGAAATGATCTGAGTGAGACAACAATCTTGCAAAGACAGTTAGCAGCCGAGTTTGAACTTAAGGATTTGGGTAATCTAAAGTATTTTTTGGGGATTGAAGTTGTAAGATCAGCTCAAGGGATTCCCTTCTACCAACAAAAGTATGTATTGGACCTATTGACAGAAACAGGCATGCTTGATTGCAAGCCAGCCGAGACTCCAATTGAAGTCAACCATGGACTATTAATTCGAGGAGATCAAGTCCTAACTGATAAAGATTAGTATCAAAGGCTGGTGGGAATATTGATTTACTTATCTCATACTCGACCGAACATTACTTATGCAGTAAGTGTTATAAGTCAGTTCATGCATTCTTTAAGTAAAGAACATATGGGTGCAATATATCGAGTATTAAGATATTTGAAGTCTTCTCCAGGCAAAGATTTATTCTTTGGGAGAAATAAGGATTATGAAATTACTGGTTATATAGATGTTGATTAGATCGGAGATCATATTGATCAAAAATCAACATCTGGGTATTTTATGTTTATTGGAAAAAATTTGGTCACTTGGAGAAGCAAGAAACAGAAAGTCGTAGCAAGGTTGAGTGCTGAAGATGAGTTTAGAGGAATGACTCATAGAGTGTGTGAGTTGCTTTGGATAAGGTGAATTTTTTAGGATCTGGGACTAAAACATCTGAAGTCTATGTTGTTACGTTGTGATAATAAGGCAGCCATAGAAATTGCAAACAACCCGATTCAATATTATCAAACTAAGCACGTGGAGGTTGACAGACATTTCATCAAAAATCATCTAAATTAAGGAACAATTGATTTTTCATTTATTTCTTCTCAAACTCAATTAGTTGACATCCTCATTAAAGTTGTATGTGGAAAATCATTTTACAACTCACTTGGCAAGTTAGGAATGATTAACATACATTCACCAACTTGAGAAGGAGTGTTGAGGAGGTAAATATTTTAATTGTATTTATTAGGAAGTAAATATTTGTATACAATTAAGAATAAATTCTTTATTTTATTTAGGATGTTCCTAATTAGAATATTATTATAATTTTTATGTGTATATATAAAGGTTGTAATCTCTCTTATGAATATATAAAAATATATTTCTTTTAAATTTTGTTTTCTCTGAATTTTATTCTTCATGTTCTTCCTGCTTTGATATGGAAAAGACCTGGCATTGAATTCTTATACATATTATAGGCAGTGGGGTTTAGCGCGCGCCCAAGTGTTTGGCGACCACATCACTGTGTGGGCTCGAGGCCCACTAGGAAATACGATATAGGTCAAGGGCCTATTCGGAGATGGAGTCA
Source organism: Mallotus nudiflorus (assembly GCA_947683625.1). NCBI lineage: Eukaryota > Viridiplantae > Streptophyta > Magnoliopsida > Malpighiales > Euphorbiaceae > Mallotus > Mallotus nudiflorus. Next base: position 3,746,592 of record CANTUR010000117.1, on the reverse strand, counting down.
CCACCCGGATAAAAGCCAAGACACACTGTACAGCAACTGGATCCCACGGAGGTTCCTAGAAGCCGTCATCAGAGATCGGGTTCGAAAACTGGGTATGAGCGTTTGAATGCTCACCCAACCTTGCGGTTGGCCTCCGTTTGTGTTTTGCATTTTATTACCATTTAATTATTTAATTATTTCCTCATTTACCACACATAATGAAATTGCCTTCGGATAATTACCAGATTTTATAATTAAGTCCGAGTTTGCACATTAGTCCAATTTCATGCCTTTAAGTCCCAACATTCAAAAAACGCAGTAAATAAAATAAATAATAATTTACAACCACACATTCAAAATTAAATGGGGAAAGGGATTAAGAATTACAATTCTTTTTAGCTAAATAAACAAATAATATACATAAAATAAACCAAACATATACCGAAAATAAACTATTAAAATAACATAAAAGCGGCAATATACAAGGGGTAACTAGCAAAAGTGGCTACTTGATGACAGAAATTATCAAGTAATTCCTGCAAATAACACACGGTTAGCCCTTCCTTTCACAAAAAAAAATGAAATCACATGTAACGATATTTACAAAGAGGTTCTATAAAAGATGTTTTCACATTATGAACTAAAGAAAGTATCAAACAATCAAGATTAAACATCATCATGCAGTGATACGGACATGTTTAAGATTAAAGGAATGCAAATCAAAATGGACATCACCACGAGCATGAAAGAAAACAGAACAGAAAACAAGTTAAAACTGTCAATGAGGCAGTCACCTTATTGATGAGGCGACACCTCACCAACAGGGGGTCCCATTCCCTTTGATGCAAGAACATGAGACATGCATCAAAAGGGGCCTTTTGGGGGCCTGTCAATGGGGCGATTGCCTCTATGATGAGGCGATCACCTCATTGAGATGAGTCGACGCCTCTATAATCATCAGACTATAACTCTCAAAACATCAACAGGCTAGTTATGACTCTCAAAACATTCAGACTTCCACTCTAAGTAACAATACATGCATACATACACTCTTCAATCATCAGACTATGACTACATGCAAAAGTATTCAAAGACCCATCAATAAAGTGAGATATCAAGCTAAACACATTAGAGATAAACCTAAAATATACTAAGAACTCAGCTATACATAAGCAAGAACACACAAAATGATGAACATGTTAAGTTTAAGTGCAGATTTTATACTAAAATGAGAGGCCCTCAAAGATGTTTTGATTGAGATCCTTGCTAAGATGTGGTATCTACCTTTGACATAAGTTTCTTCCTTCTTCTCATATGGAGAAAGTGGACCTCTTTGCTTCAACCTTCCTCCCCTTTCTTGAGGACGTTTTTTTCTTTTCTTTTCCCTCTGTGTTTTTCTTTTTCAGAGCTCCTCCCTCTCTTTCTTCTCAATCCTCCTCCTTTTCTCTCTTTTTTTTCCTCTTTTATTCTTTAGCTTCCCCATGCCCCTAAGCCTCCTAGCCCATCATAAGCTCTCCTAGCCTTTTTTCTTTCCCCAAAAATCTTTTCCTCACTCAAAAAAGAGGTCTGAAGAGTGGGGCCCACACCACTTAGCCATCATGATTGTAGTTTCATTAAATGCAGCTGCAAGTAGGTTACCATAGGGACGGTGCCTCATCAATGAGGCAATCTCCTTTGTGATGAGGCGATTGCCTCATTGGCAACTACCAAAGAGGCGATCGCCTCATTACACTGGGGCGATGCCCCTTTGGCCCAAGCCTGCGCTAGGCCGAGCGGGCTTGGGTTAAATTTGGATGGTTGGGCTCAATTTTGGGTTTTTCAGGCTTTTGGGTTTTCAAGTCCACTTTCCACTTAGAGATTCAGGCTTCATTCTCATGTCCAAGTTTCACATTCTCATCATTGGGCTTGACAACGGGTTATCAAACCGAGCGCCCCTAATTCGTCCCCTAACACGGGCCGACCGAATCGGGTGTCTACATTTTGCCCCCTGATTTTTTGAAAAAAACAAATGCATGCAATGACCATTTTTCAAAAAATCACATGCATAATAGCAAACAAACAATAAGATGAGCAACATACCTAACTCTCGGGTTTCACCCAAGAGATGAATCCTTCAATTTTGAAATGTAACCGTGATCCTCGGGTTTTCCTAGCCCGATCAGCCACTCATTAATATTTCATAGAGATATTTGAAAACTATTAACCTCATGTTTTCCTAGCTCGACCTTTACAACATTGGAATTCAATTCTCAGATTTTCCTGGCCTGATCTTCGCAACACTGAAACCTGATTCTCGGGTTTTCCTAGCCCGATCTTTGCAACACTGAAACTTGACTCTCAGGTTTTCCTAGCCCAATCATCACTGGGGATGTGGTTTTCAGATTTTCTTGGTCTAATTATCACTCCTCTGGGGACATAGACTTCTGGGTTTTCTTGGCCCAGTTGTCCTTCGCTTCCGACTTTGGGGATACTACTCGAACAATCATCTTAATCCTTTGAGCTTCGGGGATTCAAACACAAATAGCCCTTTCTTTAAGCTTCGGGGATTCAAACCTGAATAGCCTTTTCTTTAGGCTTCAGGGATTCAAACCCAAACAGCCCTTTCTTTGAGCTTTGGGGATTCAAATCCGAATAGCCCTTTCTTTGAGCTTCGGGGATTCAAACCCGAACAGGCCATTCTTTGCAATGTGGATTTTTCCCTGGCCCTTTTCTCTAGAAACTTCATCTCATAAATCCGTACTCTGAAATTCCCCCTCCCTAGTATGCGACACTAATTTCCACCCATCATTTCATCATTATTAATTTTTTTTTAAGGGAAAACCCTACATGAGGAAAATCCTACATCTTTGCTTGCTATAAAAATAGCTTCTTCCTTTTGTCCTTTCTCCTTTCTATTTTTTTGTCACCTTTTCTTTTCCTTTTTTTTTTCCCTTACACTTCTTGTACTCCTTGCATCTTCCCCCCTTTTACAGTCAATGGAGAATGAGAGAACACCCCTTGTGCCTGAGTGGGATCACATCCTACCTCTTGTTAGTGCTTCTAGGAGCTTGGGATTGACCCGCGGAGACTCAATTCCTCTTTTGGTAGACTTAGGGTCCCATATTTGCTCGTCTGCATCCAGAGAGGTTAGTACCCTATAATTTCCTGCAAAATTACATTGGGTCAGTGATTAATCAAACATAATTATCAACTCAGGACATTAATTTATTAAACAAATAAAAAATCCATGTTTTGATCACCAAAAATTAGGAACTGTGCCTGTCCCACCTTACAGAGGTGATCGCTTCATCCTAGAGGTGATTGTCTCATTTATGAGGCAATCGCCTCATCGATGAGACGATCGCCTCATTGATGAGACGATCAGCTTCTACGAAGAGGCGATAACCTGTCGCCCTTTTACAGAGTCAATCGCCTCTCCAATAAGGCGATCACCTTTATGATGAGGCGATCATTTTATCAACAGGGCAAACGACACTGTCTAAAAGTCCATTCATTTTGAATTCCTTTTTTGAAACCATAACATGCATAAATTTCACTTCCCTATCTATTATTTACAGCATGACGCTCAGACGTTCAAGGGTGCCGGGAATTTTCATGGAGCCCAGGTCTTCTTCAGTGACTTGACTAATGAGTAGAGGGACCGGATTCAGGAGATGGGGTTCAAGGACTTCGTACTCTCACTTCCACCCGAGTAGGGGCATACGGATTACCAACCACTGCATGCCCTGACGGAGAGGTGGTTTAATACGACCCACACCTTCCACCTCCCATTCAGTAAGCTTCCTCTAGACCCGATATCATTTGCTACCATCATGGGGATTGCTTGTGCCAGGGATCCTGTTCCCTTTGATGCGAGTCTACATCAGTTGTCTCCGGATAAGGCCGCATATATTAAGCAACTTTTGGGGATGACTCCTGACATGAAAGGGACTCATAACCTTAAATTGGACTCAATAAGGAGCTTCTACACCAGGGATCGGGCCACAACGATGGTCTCTCCCCTTGAGATTGATCAGGTGCTGAGGGCTTTTTTGCTCTACCTTCTCAGTACCACCCTCTTTGCTGACACTGCTAGCTCCATCAATCTGATGTTCCTACTGGCCCTTCAGGATCTTGACCAGGTTCCCACATTCGACTGGGGTAGCTGCACCCTGGCATACTTGTATCGGAGCATGGATGAGGTGGTCCGAGGGGCTAGGAGGTTTTACAGCTTTTGGCATGCTGTTCTGGTACGTCACAATCCCCTTTTTTCTTTGTCTTGTTCTGACTCCCATTACTTACATCAATTTTCTTAACTTCTCCTGTTTTGTTTGTTTGTTTTTATTTTTTTTTCAGGTCTAGGCTCTGGAACTAGAGCTGCTTGTGGGCGTTACACGAGTGGGGGATCACTTCCTAGCCCTTGACAAGTGGGCGCCAGCAGCGTCATAAAAAAGTACCTTACGCGAGTTCACATCCACAGGCAACACCTTAACTCATTGACACAAGATGCGGTACATGTAAAGCACAAACCTATTTATTAGTACATTACTCGTATTTAATTTACTTACATATTGACATCTCTTTTCTTTTCAGATCTGGAACGACTTGTGGGGGCCCGAGGACACTTGGACCATTGAGATGACTCGCTCCAGGCCCTTATCTTGGAAGAGGGTACTCTTCTGTGGCCCTGGGTATCGAGCTTAGTACTTGGGGGAGTGGGTCTTGAACTGAAGGGCTTAGTACTTGTAGTACTCTTCTGTGGCCCTGGGTATCGAGCTTAGTACTTGGAGTACTCTTCTGTGGCCTTGGGTATCAAGCTTAGTACTTGTAAGTTCCCCTTTTTATTGTTAATTGACTATATTCTTAACATGTTCCTCTTATTTTCATCGTCAGGCTATGCCAGCTAGGCCCATGGCCCCGGTTAGGTCCTGAATGCAGGAGAGAGAGCCCTTGAGGCGTCGACTGGATCCGAGCAGGGAGGAGACTTCTGTGGCTGGTGAGGTAGCCAGCCGACTATCGCCCCCAGGTCCGAGTTTATCCCGGGCAACTTCACTCATGTCCCCGACTCTCTAGCTCGATGTTGGGTTCCTCATGGAGAGTTATCGCACCAATTCTTGGCCTTGGACGAGGACCTGACCCCTGCATGCACCCCTGATGGTGCTAATCATGTAAGCTTTTTTCCTGACCTACTTGCATTGTGATTCTCAAACCAACTGTTAGCTTTAAATATTTACTTTTAATATTACAGATTCCTTAAGTAGAGCCTATATATATATCGCATGATAGAGGCCCAGAGAGATTATATGTTGGAGATCACTCAACAGTGGAGGGTAAGAATTTCCTTATTTTCCTACATGTATGCATGCTCACATGGCTTGCTAACCTGTGATTTGTCTGAACAAGATCGAGACATGGCCAGCAGGGTAAGGATTGTTACTCTCAAGTGTTAGATTGATGTATTTCAAATTGATAAGGATGACGAGGATGAAGACAGGAGCGACAACGGCGCCAAAGGAGGGGATGACCCTAAGGGTACACGATCAGATGCTTGATGTTCGAGGGTTAAAATTTATGTAGTCTCCAAGTAGTGAACGTAAAATTTTAGTTTTTGACTTTATGAACAGAATGTTTGCAGAACTCAACATTTTCCTCAATTAAATTCATTTATTTTGCTTTTCTCATTTCTTCACATATGAGTTGATTTCAATGTTTGCATACGTAACTGTCCCACTATATTCCAATAGCACCTGTTTAGACTGTGTGATTCAAAGAAGCGCAATCGGCCCATACTGCTGATGAGGCGATCGCCTCGTCGAACCCTGGTGAAGAGGCGATCACCTCTTGCTGCTGAGGTAGTGCCTCATTGATGAGCCGATCACCTCATCGATGAGGTGACCACCTCAACAGCAGGCAGTCCTGCCCCTATAAAAACCCACATTCCTGTGTTCGACCTAATTTTTGAATCCCCTTCATCCTTCCCTTTTTATTTCTCCCTCTAAGCATCTCTGAAAAGCCACAAATATGAAACAACAAAGTCTGAGGCCCCTACAATCGATTTTGAAAGGTTTGGACAACAATTCTTAGGTCGGGTTAGAGTTATTTCATCTCGCGGTCTTTAAATCACTCCATACTAGGAGAATTAATTTCCCTTTTCTCCATGCCATGGTTCAATTTTAGGATCCCCATAAACATGTTTTTCAGCTCAACATGATAGAAATATGTCCCCTACCAAAGGAATTTGAGGCAATTCTCGGCCATCATACAGATTTTGCTTGCCAACTTGCGATTCCTGCTCTTAAAAACCCAAATTCTCACTCCATTCAGCAACAAATGGCACGTATGTTCAATCTTCCACCCCTGTCTTCCTTCCACTATATCTATAGCTCAGAAATCAAATTAGAGTCCCTCCTCGAAGTCAACATGAATGTGGACAAAGGGGAAACTTACTGGCCCCATATGTTAGCCCTCTATTTGTATGCTCAATTTCTATTGGTTTCCCCCTCAGGGCACTACAATACTAAGATCCTCTCCATCCTCGATTAAGTGGAGTTAGGGCTGAACCCCTTCCCTCTCATCTTAGTAGAAACCATCATTGGATTGGATGACTTCACAAGGATGCGATGATTCTTAAGAAGCCCCTTCCTGCTGGAGGTAAGTTTCCCGTTGCCCCTCCTCTCCTTCCAACTGCCAATACTGCCTGTACTTAAACATTTGCAATCCTGTAGATGTGGTTTTATGAAAAGCTAGGCTTGATCGAACCTCCCCAAGACATTAGGTGTTACCAAGCCAAGCATTATCGAACAAGGAAACTACATCCCATCCCTGCAGACATTCGTGGCTGGCTATCAACATTTCCTGATACACTAATTCGCTGGATGTGCCCCTGGTGGGGGTTACAGTATGTGACCCTTCAATCTTATATATATTGTGTCCCGATTATCGGTCTCCATTTTGCCACTTTCTATAATCCAGCCCGCCTCTGTCGCCAATATGGTCATAAACAACTGATTATAGAGCTTGTTCACAAGTTTGAGCTAGGGTCGCTTTCTCAAAATTTTATGGACCACCTAGTGGCAACTTGGCCTCGAAGAGCCATCGAAAGAAATTTAAGCTACGACAGTGATCAGACCACCGATGATCATTACAAAGTGTGGGTTTGCTTATAACAGATAGAAAGAGATGAATTTATTAAATATAAAAGGACAAGAGAATTAAAAATGTTAAGTTCACAGGGTAGGCAATAAAAGAAGAGAAAATAAAACTAGCTTATGGAATGAAGTCATCATTTTCCCTTTTGTTAGAAGTAATTTCCCTTTTGTACTAGTTAAACGGCTTGTAATGGACACATTATGCAATGTTTCACGATAATTAAAGCAATTCATTTCATTTCATTTAAGCACAAAATGTATATACATTTCACTTTGGGTACATCTCATGTTATTAGTTGGCTTGCCCTTGTAAGTTTTCCAACTAACCATTTTATGCCTCTCCTTCCCCTTTTACATGTCCTTAACTTTTGCCTGGACTGCCTCTTTCGAGGTTTTCAATCCAGTAGGACCCCCTCCTTTTTTTTTTAGTCTCTAACTTTTACCTAGACAACCTCTTTTCAAGGTTTTCTCCTCAGTGAGATTTTCTACATAAAGTATTTCTTAAGCTTATCTAGGTTGATAGGTTCCTTGAACTCGTTCCCCTCCATGTCAGACAAAATGGTAGTGCCTTTCAAAAATAACTTTTTTACCAAATACGGTTCCTCCTAATTAGGCTGAATTTCCCCCGAGGGTCGATCATGAGTGATCTCATAAGTTTCAACACCAGATCCCCTTCTCAAATCTTGCCCGACTTGATCTTCTTATTGTAGGCGTGGGTTATTCTTCTCTGATACAACTGAGAATGATACATAGCCTTCATCCTTTTTTCATCCAGCAATGTCAATTGAGCCAACCGACTTTTGACCCACTAATACTCGGGGAGTTTAGATTCCAGAAGGACTCTCAATGACGTTATCTCAACCTCCATTGGTAAAACAACCTCACACCTATAGACTAAAGAGTATGGAGTGGCTCCTGTCGAAGTCTTAGCAGTAGTTCGATGCCCCCATAATGCGAACTGTAAGTATTCAGCCCAATCTCGATAATTTTCCAGCATCTTGGCCAAGATCTTTTTTACATTCTTATTTGCTACTTCCATTGCTCCATTTTCCTGTGGCCTATATGGAGATGATCTGTGGTGCTCAATCTTATAGTTCTTTAGTAGTGTGGTCATCTCTGCTCGAAACTAAACACCATTGTCTGTAACTATGTGGTGTGGCAAATCATATCTATAGATTATGTTCTTTTCAATGAACCTCGACATCTACCTCGCCCCCACGGTAGCATAAGATTCAGCCTCAACCCACTTGGAGAAGTAGTCGATGGCCACAATGATGTATCGATGGCCATTAGTTGCTTTTGGCCTTACCTCCCCTATGATGTCAATTGCTAATACAGAAAATGGCCAAGGAGACGTCATTCCTTGAAGTTCCATAGACGGTAGGTGGCTAACATCACCATATGTTTGGCAATTGTGACATTTCTTCATAAATCCAACACAATCCGCTTCCATGGTGAGCCAAAAGTACCCTTAGTGGGCTATTTTCTTTGCCAAGACAGTCCTGTTCATGTGTGGTCCACACACCCCTTCATGAATTGCTTCTATAAGCTTCCGACTTCATCCTTATCGATGCACCTGAGGTGTACCCCTACTGGCATTCTTTTGTATAACATCCCACCGTGGCTTATGAACTGTTGAGATAACATTTGCAAGGATATCCTTTCTTTCTTATCAACGTCATCCAAAAATTGCCCAATTTCTAGATACCTTTGTAAATTATAGAACCAAGGTTTCTCAGTGGCATCAACTAGTATTACTCTCACCTCTTCGTAACAGGGGGCTCGAGACTTTATGGGAATTAAGGGTCTGGCCTCTGGTTGTTTCCCACTTTCCCACATGGAGGCTAGTGTGGAGAGGGTTTTAACTACCTGGTTTCCTTCCCTTGGCAAATGGACGAATTTACACCGTGTGAAGGAGCACATGATGGTGGTCAAGTACTCCCAGTATAGCCGTAATCTGTCTTCTTTTATCTCCCATTCTTTGGTGGCTTATTTTATAACTAGCATGGAATCCCCATAGACAGTGACATTTTTTGCCCCTGCGCTACGAAATGCTTTTAAGCCAAAGATGTAGGCTTCATATTCTGCTTGGTTATTGGTTGCTTCAAATTCGAGCCTTTTTGCCATCGGGATCATTTTTCCTTCTAGCGTAACCAAAATTACTCCTATCCCGACCCCCTTGTTATTGACAACTCCGTCAAAGTACATTTCCTAATCTTATATCTCTATCACCCCTAAATGCTCATCAAGGAATTCCAGCTTCCACTCTTAGGCATCCCCCACAGGGCTTTGCGCCAAGAAGTCTGCTACTGCTCTTCCTTTTATTATCTTTTTGGCCATATACTCTATATCAAATTCTGTGAGCAAAACGAGCCACCTAACCAATTTTCCCGTAATAGACGGGGTCTATTAGAGGTACCTGAGGGGATCATGTTTGGAAACTGCTTGCATTTTGTAAGACTGGAAGTAGTGTCGGAGCTTCCTCATTGCCTAAATCACTGTTAGACAAGTTTTCTCTACTAAACTATAAGTAGCTTCGTAAGGTATAAGCTTTTTACTTAGGTAATATACAACATGCTCTATCTTCCTTTCACTTTCCTACGCTAGCATCGCCCCTATTGCATCCTTTTCAATTGCCAGATACATGATTAAGACTTTACCTGGTCTCAGTGGTTGTAAGACAAAGGGATTCATCATATAATCCTTGATAGTTTCAAAAGCCTATTGACATCTCTCATTCCACACAATAGGTTAGTCTTTCTTCAAAAGCCTAAAGATAGAGTTATAGATGGCTGTTAGTTTGGCTATGAATCTGCTGATATACTATAAACGCCCCAGAAACCTTCGAACCTCTATTTCATTCTTTAGTGTAGGCATATCCCTGATTACTCTAATCTTATCTGGATCCATCTCTATTCCTTTCTGGCTGACAATGTGTCCCAATAGTTTCCCAGATGTGACCCCAAAAATACACTTCTTCGGGTTCAATCTGAGATTATACTTTTTTGCTCTAACAAGAAACTTGTCTAGTACTTCAAAATGCCCTTCCCTGGTTGCAGATTTCACCATCATATCATCCACATACACTTTGACCTCTTTATGGATCATGTCGTACAGTAAGGCAGTCGCCATCCTCTAATAAGTGGCCCCTACATTCTTTAACCCGAAGGGCATCACTTGGTAATAGTATACGCCCCACTCGGTGATGAATGATGTCTTAAATCTATCCATTACTGCCATCATGATCTGATTCTATCCCGAAAATCCATCCATAAAAGAGTACATTGCATTGGAAGCTGCACTATCAATCAATGTATCGATATGCGATAGGGGAAAGTCATCCTTAGGGCAGGCTTTATTCAAATCTCGGTAGTCCACATACACTCTAACCCTTCCATCCTTCTTAGGAACTGGAACTATATTTGCTAACCACTGAGTGTCCTCTACCACTTCTAAAAACTTTGCCTTTAGCTGCTTTTCGACTTCTTCCTTAACTAAGAGAGCCTATTCTAGCCTTAGCCTCCTTTGCTTCTGCTTTATTGGCGCTATGTGAGGGTATGTGAGGATTCTGTGTTCTGAGATCTCCATGTCGATTCTAGGCATGTCTTTATAACCCCAAGCAAATACTTTCTGTCTCTTTTTTAAGATTTCTTCCATTTTTCCTCTCTCACCATGAGTTAAACCATAAGCAAACAATATATTTTTAGGATTATCGTCTGTGCCTAAATTAAATGATTCAGTTTACATGGAATTAATGTCAAACATATGCATGAAATGATCATCACAAACAGAATAACCATTAAGGAACACATCACACAAAAAAGCAAATTCAGATTTCATTGCATTCACTTTTGAAAAGAAAAGATCGTCAATTTCAAATAAAGAAGCTAGAGAAACATCAAAGTCATCATAAAAGGTATCTATGATAGAATCGAGGATGTAGGTCCCAAATTCTAAGTCTTTGTTCTGATCATCAATGCCCTTCTGCTCTGAAGTAGCTTCATCCTCTTTAGACTCCTCTTCAACCAGTACTAACTCCTCAGTAGGGGCCTTTTCGATAGCAGCTTCCCCGATTTTGTTCATAAATTCAGCAAAAATCTCGAATCCCGGGATAACTTCCCCAGCCATTAAGAGAGGTTCTGGAGTCCCACTGTATGGGTGCCCAGTGCCTTCCTTTATAAAGATTTCCCACAGAGTCTTCTTCCTAGCTACGGTTTCCTTCTCCTTTTCCTTAGATCGGTCCAACATACCCATCTCTTTTCCAACTTCATCAACCTTTTTGAACCCTAACCCATGCTTTAAAAAAGGTACTTTATTTCCCACAAACCCTGAAGGTCCGCTCTGATTTTTCCCTAATCCCATGCCGGGCAGAAATTTCATATTGCGCATCATTCTTAGAACCCTTTCATCCATCTCATCTTCATAGATCACACAAACTTCAAAACTAGGGCCAAGGGAAATCTCCTTAGGGATCAACTTCAGTACGGCTATAGCGACTTCAGTTTTGGCTGAGATGGTGACAACCCTCCCTTCATGCGGAAACTTAACTTTTTGATGAACAGTGGATGGAACGCCACCTAGAGGGTGAAACCATGGCCTCCCTAATAAAATGGCAAATGTCACCAGGATATCAATCACATGCAAGTCAACTCAGACTTCTATAGGCCGTTTTCTGACTAATGCCCTGAAAGTTCCCTCCATAAATCTCTTGGTGTCATCATAAGCCTTGATAACCACCTCAGAAGGCTTTAGGTCAGCTACCATCAACCCTAGTTTCGACAGAATCTTCAGTGGACATATATTGATGGCAAAACCATTGTCAACCATCACACAGCAGGTCATCTTCCCTTTTACTTCGACTTTGATAAACAGAGCTTTGTGGTGATCCCTCCCTTCTAGAGGCAGATCGTCATTAGAAAATGTTATCATTCCTTGAGGAGTTTTTGTTAATGATTGGACCATCTGTTCTGGAGTGGAATTAGTGGAAATCTTTCTCTGATCTAGTGCCAGGACTAGAGCTTCCCTGTGATCCCTAGAATGCATGAGTAACTCCCAAACACTGATAATGGTCTCTCTACTTTGTTCTACGTCATTTCCCTTCTCTACACATGCTGCCTTTTTGGGCCTAGTCTTGGTAACCTCAGTTTCTTTTTTCTTTTCTTTGACCTTTCCCACAGACTGATTTGGCTCACACCCCTCGTTGTCCCATAGGTCATCTCGTTCTCTGCTTTCATCATCAGAACTCCATATGTCCAAGACTTGTACCTATAATTCCATGGGTTGTTTGCTTGTTCTCAAGTTTTTAGGCTTGGTCTGTTGGGAATTAGGAGAGACATCAATGAAGGATTTTTGACCATCAGAATGGATGGGTTAGGAGGTGGTACATTTCGGTAATTGGGTAATGGGTTGATTTGAGTGTTTGGTTTTCTATTTTCTGGGTTGGTAATTTTGCCTGAGTCTATTAAATCTTGGATTTCATGCTTTAACCAGGCACAGTTATCTATGCCATGCCCGATGTTCTGATGAAATTTATAGAAAAGCTTTGGGTTGGCTCCAAGCAAAGGTTATTGCGAAGGCAAAGGTCGTAGCAGGTTCTTCTCAATGAGCTTATCGAGGACTTTGGACATAAGACATCCCAGATTAGAAAATCTTCGGGGCTGTCTAACTGCACTGACTTGTACATTATTGTTCGATGGTTGAATAGCATGAATCTGAACGTTATTGCTCGAGCTGGCCCCCTCTTTGCCCCCAGAACCTCTTCCAAAGAATTTCTTCTCTTGAGCCAAATCTGATTCTTTTTGGATCCCAAATTTGTATAATTCTTCAAAATTCCTGATCCCCAGATCCCTCAATTTCCTAGACAATGCGGGAACACACCCTTATATTGCCAGGACCAACTGGTCAGACTCAGCTGGCCTATGCCTCATCAAGGACAATTTTCCCCTCCAACGAGTCAGGTAATCAGTAAAAGGCTCGTTAAAGTTCTGTTTGGTATTCTGCATATCTCTCAGGGACACCTCTAATTGAATGTTGAGACCATATTGCTTGACAAAAGCAGTGCATAATTCTTTTCAATCCAACTAAACATGTGGTTCCAAGGTGTAATACTAACGAATCGGCACTCCTTCCAATGAAATAGGGAACTGCTTAATAATTTGGCTCTCAGTTAGCTCAGTAGCCTTCATGTATGTTTCATATTGCTTCAAATGCAAATGGGGATCCTCGACACCAGTATACTTCTTCATGTCTAGGAATTTAAACTTACGAGGCAGCGGTTCATCACCCTTTTCCAAATTCAGATCGTAATCCAAAGGGGCAACCATACCCTTCTACTTCATCATCACCTGCATCTGGTTCATCACTTTGGTCATATTCTTAGCCCACTTGGTCTGACCCACATCCTCGGCTAGGATGACATTTCTTTGACTCACCGGATTGGCCAATACTGTCACATCGTCTTCTTCCCTTCCTTTAATCGATATTTCCTCATCAAGATTGACCGAATCGATTGGTGGTACATTAGGTGGCTGTGTTGGCTAACTTTCTCTGATAAGCTTAGTAATCTCCCCCATCATTTCTCTCATCATAGCCTGGGTTTCCGTTATTACTTCTTCTTTCCACTATGCCCCAAATACTTCTGGATCGAACCCTCTTACCATTCCTAATTCTGAATTTCTGACCAAACGACCTAAACTAGCTCGGACCCACCTTGCTGAGCTTGAAGGATCTATAGTGCTGCAAAATAGTTGGTTAGAATGATGCATGACGTGTATGCATGATATGCAAGTTCATTTTATTTAGAAACAAAAGGTCACACACAAAAAGATATACAAGATCAGATTATGGAACTTAAACGTGCAAACTTCCGCCCTTATTTCTCCCACACACGTATTCAATGACGAGTATCTTGTCCTATGATTTTTGGCCTAGGTTTTAATTATCAACGGGGATAATAAAATCGACGTATGTAAGAAAACTCTCAAAATGATTCAGACAAGTAATGGGTCCTTTAAATAAAGCCCGAGTCCACTTTCTATGAGCTAAGATCCTTAGCACCATAAACTCACTTGTCAAGGCCCATTTGAAATGGGTTATGAGTAGGCATGAGAGGCCTTTATTGACTAACTTATTTATAATGGGCTTTGGTTGGACATGAGGGCTCATGTTATTTTGGACTACTTATTGATGGGCTCGAGATTTATTTTAAGGGTCCATTATATGGCATAATACACATGCATGTGGGAAAATTCCTAAGGTTAGTTGCTAAGTCATTACATGGGCTTGAGTCTTGGGTAAAAAGGCTTCGGCTCCCACAACGATATACATCCATATATGTCTCCCCACTTAAGGGTCAAACAACATGGATTAGTACATGTCGTGAGTTACAATAATCAAATATTCCACCACCAGGTTTGAGTGAAACGTAGGTAGCGAAGTACTGACTATGGTCGAGTTTATTCGGGACTGAAGTGCTCATTGTGTGCAAAATGTGTAGTGAATGCATAAATGCAGGAAGAAATAAGAAAATAATTAAAGATGATAAAACACAAAACACTGGAATCAGTTTCTCTATCCCCAGTGGAGTCGCCACTGTAGGCGGCGGGGTTTAGCGCTTGCCCAAGTGTTTGGCGACTACGGAGCTGTGTGGGCTCGAGGCCACTAGAAAATATGATATAGGTCATGGGCCTATTTAGAGATGGAGTCGCCACCCGGATAAAAGCCAAGACACACTATACAGTAACTAGATCCCACGGAGGCTCCCAGAAGCCGTCATCAGAGATCGGGTTCTAAAACTGGGTATGAGCGTTTGAATGCTCACCCAACCTTGCGGTTGGCCTCCGTTTGTGTTTTGTATTTTATTACCATTTAATTATTTTCTCATTTACCACATATAATGAAATTGCCTTCGGATAATTGCCAGATTTTATAATTAAGTCCGAGTTTGCACATTAGTCCAATTTCATGCCTTTAAGTCTCAACATTCAAAAAACGCAGTAAATAAAATAAATAATAATTTACAACCATACATTCAAAATTAAATGGGGAAAGGGATTAAGGATTACAACGCTTTTTAGCTAAATAAATGAATAATATACAAAAAATAAACCAAACATATACCTAAAATAAACTATTAAAATAACATAAAAGCGGTAATATACAAGGGGTAACTAGCAAAAGTGACTACTCGATGACAGAAATCATCAAGTAATTCCTGAAAATAACACACGATTAGCCCTTCCTTTTATAAAAAAAAATGAAATCATATGTAACGATATTTACAAAGAGGTTCTATAAAAAAGGCTTTCACATTATGAACTAAAGAAAGTATCAAACAATCAAGATTAAACATCATCATGCAGTGATACGGACATGTTTAAGATTAAAGGAATGTAAATCAAAATGGACATCACGACGAGCATGAAAGAAAACAGAATAGAAAGCAGGTTGAAACTGTCAATGAGGCGATCGCCTTATTGATGAGGTGACACCTTACCAACAGGGGGTCCCGTTCCCTTTGATGCGAGAACACAAGACATGCACAAAAAGGGGCCTTTTGGGGGCCTGTCAATGGGGCGATCACCTCTATAATGAGGCGATCATCTCATTGAGATGAGGTGATGCCTCTATGAAGAGGCGTCGCCTGATCAATAGGCTAGTTACGACTCTCAAAACATTCAGACTTCCACTCTAAGTAACAATACATGCATACACACACTCTTCAATCATCAGACTATGACTACATGCAAAAGTATTCAAAGACCCATCAATAAAGTGAGATATCAAGCTAAACACATTAGAGATAAACCTAAAATGTACTAAGAACTCAGTTACACATAAGCAAGAACGTACAAAATGATGAACATGTCAAGTTTAAGTGCAGATTTTATACCAAAATGAGAGGCCCTCAGAGCTATTTTGATTGAGATCCTTATTAGGATGTGGTATTTACCTTTGACACAAGTTTCTTCCTTCTTCTCTTATGGAGAAAGTGGACCTCTTTGCTTCAACCTTCCTCCCTTTTCTTGAGGATGTTTTTTTTCTTTTCTTTTCCCTCTGTGTTTTTCTTTTTTAGAGCTCCTCCCTCTCTTTCTTCTCAATCCTCCTCCTTTTCTCTCTCTTTTTTTCTCTTTTATTCTTTAGCTTTCCCATGCCCCTAAGCCTCCTAGCCTATCATGAGCTCTCCTAGCCTTTTTTCTTTCCCCAAAAATTTTTTCCTCATGCAAGAAAAAGGTCTAGAGAGTAGGGCCCGCACCACTTAGCCATCATGATTGCAACTGCATTAAATGCAACTGCAAATGGGTTGCCATAAGAGCGGTGCCTCATCGATGAGGCGATCGCCTCATTACACTGAGGCGATGCCCCTTTGACCCGGGCCTACGCTGGGCCGAGCGGGCTTGGGCCGCATTTGGATAGTTGGACTCGGTTTTGGGTTTTTCAGACTTTTGGGTTTTCAAGTCCACTTTCCACTTAAAGATTCAGGCTTCATTCTCATGTCCAAATTTCACATTCTCATCATTGGGCTTGACAACGAGCCAGTCAAACCGAGCGCCCCTAATTCGTCCCCTAACACGGGCCGAATGAATCGGGTGTCTACAATATCTTGGACTC
This sequence comes from Mallotus nudiflorus, assembly GCA_947683625.1. Classification (NCBI taxonomy): domain Eukaryota; kingdom Viridiplantae; phylum Streptophyta; class Magnoliopsida; order Malpighiales; family Euphorbiaceae; genus Mallotus; species Mallotus nudiflorus. Next base: position 3,729,877 of record CANTUR010000117.1, on the reverse strand, counting down.
TGAATTGAAATAAAATTTTATAGTACACTGAATTCTTGGAATTTGAATTGAAACTCCAGAATACTAATACTCTTATAGGAAGAAATGGAATGGAATGGAATTGCACAAGATGGAAGACATGGAATGGGCAATGAATCTCTTTCAAAATGTTCAGACTACAATTACTTCCATCTGATATTGGTTGCTTAATTTGAGAAGCAAAACTTGGAAACAAGATGCCCCAATCTTTTAGCTAATGATCACTTGAATGATATTTGATATTAGAAGACAAAGATATTGGAAATATTAAAATCAGAGGACACTAATGTAAAGTATAGTGGCAACCAATATTTAAAGTGTAAATATGCAGGATTTTCAGTCATCTTGGCAAACGTCAGATGACACGATAATGGTAACCTCTGTGTTCTCTTATGCATATGGAATCTGACTGAAGACTCTCAATAAAGACTTAATTTTCAATCCTGGCATATTTATGAATAGTTGAAGAATAGAACTTAGAACCTATTTAAACGATGTCGTTTGGTGCGAAAGGACAAAAAAAAAAAAGCGCGGGAGTTTCTTCCATTTCTCCATGTTATTTGCAGGCTAATCACTGAATCGAAAAGCAAAGCAAAAACAGAGGAAAAATGGCGGGTCACGATCTCCAATTCGAGAAAGCTCGATTTCTAAGCTTAGCTCTAGAATGTGGCTTCGATGAAGAATCTGCAAACAAGTGCTTAGATCGTTTAATTTCTCTCTACGGTATTCTCTCTCTCTTGTTTTCCTCCATTTTTTTTTTGTTTTCACTTAAACCCTAAAAAAATTCCCAATTTTATTAAATTTAGTTATTTTTTTTCTTGAAGGTGATGATGGTCAAGATTTTGTAACTGTTGAGTCCTGTGGAGACGATTTTCTTGCGGCCTTAGCTGAATCTATGCAAGATTGTGAGGATTGGGATGATGATTTTCAAGCTATTGAATCTGAAGCTTGTGGTGCTTTAAGTAATTGTTATATGTTTGATAATGATGCTACTGTTAACAACAACAACAATAATAGTAATAATGGTTCTAGAGGGTACATTAATGTTCTTGATGATTCACCTGAACCTAAAAAGAAACAAACTTGGATGGAATTGGATTCTTCTAGTGATAGTGAAGAATTTGAAGATTCTCATTTTCGTACTGTGAAGAAGGGAAAGGATTCTTTGTCTACTACCTCGAGTAAAGGCTTCTCAAGGTCTATGGTAAGAAATTTTGAGAATTTAACAATTTTGGGCATGTAAGCTTCTATCTATTGCTGCCTTTGAGTGTGTCTGGAAAAAGTTTTAAAATGTTCAGAGTTGGATTTAATTGAATTTTACTTACTTAATTCTTGAGTTGGGAAAGCTTATGGCTTTTAGAATTCAATTTTTTAGATTTTTTATTTCAAAAAGCCATTCTGAAAAAAAAATAATGCAAAAAAATGACATGACTTTTCAAGAATTCAATTTAGTTGAACTCTTATACGTGATTTATTCTGAACCATCTTTTGATGGAAATTCTCTTCAGTACTTGTGATTGTCTTATCACTTACGATGAGATATATGTAATGTGATTATGATGCCATACCATAAAGTAGTCATAAATTTGGCTGCTCAAGTTTGCATTGTTTATTTACTTTAGATTTCTTTTATTCTCTCATTAAGGATAAAGCTTATAGTATTCTTAGTTCTAGGTACTGACGTTGATATTTTTATCGAAGGATTGTAAGAACAGTATTACTCAAGGTTCTGCTTCATCAATTTTCAACAGAAGGAAGCATCCTGGGATTCAAAATGAGGAACATCGGATGCTCAGTTATGAAAAATTGCAGGCCTTGGATGACTTTGAATTGGCTAATGTTGTAATATTTGGGAATATGGCATTTCGTCCTTTGCAACATCAGGCTTGTAAAGCGTCTGTGGCAAAGAAAGATTGTTTTGTTCTCATGCCCACAGGAGGTGGTAAAAGTTTATGTTACCAGGTGATGCTCTTTTTCAGAATCATGTCTCTTATATTTGCTTTGGTTGCTTGATGTTAATGTGCCCCATTTTTTTTCCCTGTTGTGTTGTTCACATTATAAATTTATCATTTCTGATATTTTACACCAAACCATGTATTTGGATACCAGTGTTTTGGTTTAATATTGCTGCAATGTTCTCCTCTATGTGAATAAAAAATTTAGAAAGTCAATACCTTGAGTTGTGTGAGTTATATATTTTTTTGTACTTGAAAACAGGCAATACATTGACAAAACTTTCAAGTATATCATAACTTTTTGCTTTCAAGTATATCATAACTTTTTGCTTTCAAGTATATCATAACTTTACTTAAATACCTGATGGCATATGATGTATTATGAACAATGGAATAGCACCATGTTGCTAACAAATAATTTAGCAAAACCTCACCAAGTTCGTTTTTAGGATTTATGGGTTGAAACTTGAAAGAACACTTACCTATATTATTCTGCATATTGTGCAGCTTCCAGCAACTCTGAAACCAGGGGTTACAGTGGTTATATCTCCCTTACTTTCCCTCATTCAGGATCAGATTGTTACACTCAACCTCAAATTTGGAATACCAGCAACTTTTTTGAATTCTCAACAAACTTCTTCCCAAGCTGCTGTTGTCCTTCAAGAGCTAAGGCAAGGCCTTTCCTTGTGCTGGAATCTATAAGGAAATCATGTTTGATTGTTAGTTTTACTTCCTACATGAAGTTATGTTTTCCTGTGTGACAATCCATCAATAAAATTTGTTTCCTAACAATTGCTATGTAATTCTCATTACCTTATCTTACAAATTTTCTCATGGCTTCATAATTTCTACACCAATTTCACATTTATGTTATGCTTTTCATTCTCCTAGGAAAGCCAATCCATCATGTAAACTCCTGTATGTGACTCCTGAAAGGATTGTCGGAAACCTAGCATTTGTTGAAATACTAAAGTGCCTGCATCAGAAGGTAGCTTTTTAGGTTCTGATCAAATTTTCCTCAAAGCATTTTTTTTTTTTTAAACTTTACAAAAGCATAGTGTAACTAACACTGTTACATAAATCTCGCGCAGAGACAACTAGCAGGTTTTGTTGTTGATGAAGCACACTGTGTAAGGTAGGTCCTTCCTCTTTTGCATGCTATATTGTTGTTGATTTGGTTTATATTGATGACTATGAAGAAGTTATCTGTAAGTCCCCATCTTTTTCTAATCAAATGATGAGGACTAGAGATGAATTTCCTTAGTGCACCTTCTCTAGGTTAATACTTTTTGAATTTCTACAAGCTCACATGTTTTATAGACATCAGATATATGTCTTATTAGGCTCTATTTGCTTATCTTCGAGTGAACACAAAATTATCTCCAGGATCCCCATACTTTAAATTTCTAAGTTACAAATGCATTTCCAGAGTTGAGATATGTTTTTTCCATAAGCAATTAGTCTCTTGGAATTTTAATATCCAAGTGAAACTTCTGGTTTAGCAATTTCTAATATTCCAATGATGCTTCCCAGCCAGTGGGGACATGATTTTCGTCCAGATTACAGAGGATTAGGATGTCTTAAGCAGAAATTTTCAGATGTTCCATTGATGGCTTTGACTGCAACAGCGACCCCGTCAGTTCGTGAGGTATTTAGTTTGCAAGAAATCACCACTCTTATCTTTTTTTTTCCTTCCTAGAAGACAGACTGTTCTCATTAACTTAAAAAAAAATTATTTGCAGGATATTCTAAACGCTTTAAGAATTCCGAATGCTCTTGTACTTGAGACCAGCTTTGATAGACCCAATTTAAAGTATGAAGTGGTTGGAAAGACCAAGGAGTCACTAAAGCAGCTTGGGCAGCTCCTGAAGGATCGTTTCAAGAATCAATGTGGAATAGTGTACTGCCTTTCAAAAAATGAATGTGTTGAGGTCTCAAGTTATTTGAATGATAAATGTAAGATCAAGACAGCCTACTATCATGCTGGTATGTCTGCTCGTCAAAGAGTAGAAATTCAGAGGAAATGGCATACGGATGAAGTCCACATTGTTTGTGCCACTATTGCTTTTGGGATGGGAATAGATAAACCAGATGTTGTAAGTTCAGTAAATACTTCATTCTGTTTCTTAAAACTCTTTTCTATTAATTTTTATAATTAGGCTATGTGCTAGTGCAAAATCTAGCACACACTAAAAAGTTTTATGCAGCAGGATTTTTTTGGTTACTAGTTTGGACACATCTGATTTTTTTTCTTTTTTTATTAAATTTTCATACACTCAGCGCTTTGTTATCCATAATACATTGTCTAAATCAATTGAAAGCTACTATCAAGAATCTGGAAGGGCTGGAAGAGATAATCTCCCTGCTGTATGCATTGCTCTATACCAGAAGAAGGACTTCAGTCGGGTTGTGTGTATGTTAAGGAATGGACAAGGATGTAAAAGGGAAAGCTTTAAGACATCAATGGCTCAAGCTCAAAAAATGCAACAGTACTGCGAACTCAAGGCAAGTACACCCACGTTACCAAACAGTTATTATTACGTTGACAGTTAAAGAATCTAATCTTCTTGTTTCAGAAAATCATTAGTAAAGAGTTGCTTTATTTTCTTGTCTATCTGAATTTACAGGCTGAATGTCGAAGACAAACATTACTTGAACACTTCGGAGAGTCTTTTGACCGAAAAAGCTGCAAATATGGTTCTAATCCATGCGATAACTGTCTCAAGAGTTCCAAATGAGTACGCACATGTTCTGATGTTTGTACCGATGGAATGTCCGATTTCAATACTGTATGTGGCCGCATTCTTCTTCTTCTTTTCAATGTGAAAGCACATGCATTGGGCTCCATGACATCCTACATGGTAAATGCTTTTGATATAGATGTCGTTTAGAAGGGTGAAGATGCACATCTATGTTTCACACATATCCTAATCATTAATCAAAAGAGGAACTGAAGCCTACCCAGTCATCATCAGTTAAAGGTATTTCAGACCGAACTAATTGCTTGATTTTGGACTTTCCTGCAATATCTGCAGCATATGGGACTATTCCACCTGTGTTGTAGTGCGGAAGCATGTGATGGAAGATATAAGAGTGGGGTTAAGGCGGAGGCCAGAAGCATAGCTGAAAACAATACATTGGGCCACCGACCAAAATCTGTGCACAATTTATAGCTGCACGTACTAGTAATGTGATTGGGTGACTATTGAAAGTTTCGTCAGTGAGCTACTGATGATTAGAGGCTTTTCTTTGAGGGCCTGAGGCAGATAGCTTATTATTCTTCTACCTAGACATTTGGATAAGATTTTATATAGTTAAAAACGTTAATGATCAATCATTCTCTTACTCTCAGTGATTCTATCTTATTTGGGACATATTTTTCAATTTTGTCAAGAACATTGTTCCTGTAGTGTCTTAAGAGATAAATTGTTGGTCGAATAAGCAAGTTGCGTCGAAGCAGTTTTTGCTTAATATTATTGACTGGTCGTTATATGCAATTAGGGCTGCCATTTTCTAATTGATTAGCGATGCTCAGCACAACTTAATTACAATTGGCTGCTGTTAATCCATGGAACATATTGCACAATATTCATAATTGAATTGGAATGCCAACCATTTTTATATGCCATGGCGGGCTAATTAGTCAACCATAAATCTAAGATCTAAGATCTATTAAAAACCCATGAAAGAGCTTTAATTCAAGGAATATTTCGACAGAGCATATGCATCTACCATGCAATTTCTTTAGATTAACATTTTATATATTTATTCTTCTGCATGTTTAATCAGATTGTGACATGTCAACAACCCAATAATAACATAGTCATGTGAAAACATATATCGTTTTCCCTTATAAGTGAACCTTTACTTGAGGCCAAATCTTTCTTAATCACTCACTCTGTATCCAGCCAGTAAAGTATATAGAAACAAACTATTTCTTTTACTTATAGAGCTTAATAAAGACTAATGACAATTTTTCCCCTAAATATTAAGGTTTTTTTTTTGGGTTGGTTTGTGCTTTCTTGTAGTTGGGAAATAGTGTCCAGAAAGAAATTATTGAGTCTGCAAGTTCTTGATTTGATGATGACCCAAAATCTTAACAGAAGATACATAGGAGGAGTAAAGTCTTGTGTTGTGTGTTTAGTATTTTTACTTAATCCTTTATCTGCAAAAGAATTCTATGGCAGCACCAAAAGTATAAAGTGGGGACATTCCTTTTCTTTTTTTAACAAATTCATAGTTACCAAATTAAGTTACAAGTAAAATTACGAGATATAAATCCACATGGATTAACTTCATTTTAGTGGGTATCTTACTCTGCATTAAAACTTTGTAGTCATATATTTCTATCAATAAAAAAGCACAAATTTAATATTTATCTAAATGAGAAAAGGGGGAAAAAAATCATTTTGAAGGTTTTGTTCGAAAAAGAAATTGAAATTTAACTTGAAAGTTCCATTTAAATTCCCATTTTTTAAAAAGATAATAACTTTTTTAACCTTGTTGTGTTCTCGGTAACTCAAAACATCACAATCCAAAAATACTATACATAACACATATATCTCAAAGATGTATCACCAAACTAATTATTGAAATCGCTTTAAATGGAAGTTAACTTCACATCATGCAAATTCTCTCGAATTCTTTTTTGTTATGAAGGTAACATCACCCCTTTGCCAATGGCTATGAAGTTGTTGGCATATGTAATCTCACCAAATCTTCCTTTTTCATTGGGATAATCAAAATCAAATGTTGACAATGTGTGAATCGATATTATTATGAAAAATCCGTTTTCAAAATTTCATTTTTAAAATTTTTTTACTTTTTTTTAGTTTTTTTTTTAAAAAAAAAAAACCTAATAAGCCAAGTTGTCATACACCACTAATTCTACTTACCTATATAAAGACAAATAAAAGTTGAAAATTTGAACAACAACAGTAAATAGAACACTTGAACTAAATGCATTTCAGCTTCAAAACATGAAAAAATACACATCAAAATTAATTAATTATGATTAAATATTTTAAAATTTTATTTTAATTGTCAAAATAAAATGTGCCCCACAAAAGAAATACAAGTGGAGATTTTGAATTTTAAATTGGTAAAATTAAATATCTCTCTTTTTTGGAAAAGTAAACAATTATTGTAGTACAATAGTTTTTTTTTTAATGAATCCTCAATATTTAGAATTCATTAATTTGATTTAATTAATATAAAATTAATTTGATTTAATTAATATAAAATTATAAAAATAGTAAAAAAATTTTACGACTACGTTTTTTATAAAAAAATTTTAATAATTAATTTAATATAATTAAATAATTTTCTATCATATTCATATGATCAATTGATTATTGGTAGCACGACAATTATTTTTATTTTTGGGGTTTAAATTGAAGCTTTGAGTCCTTATTAAATTTCGAAAAATTTGACCTCATTTTTTTTTCACATTATTATTTTTTTTTTTTACATTATTAAACCCCCCAAATTGAAACATCTAAAAATCCATTACAAAAAGACCACTTGGCATGATCTGAAGAGTTAAAGAGTACACTGAGCGAAGTTGATAAAATATATATAAAAAAAAGGGACTTTTGTTCATTTACAGAAATCACAGGAGTGGAGAGAGGACAGCTTCAGCTTCTCCACCAGGCCTTAGCAGTGCCTCATCTTCTTCTCTAGTATTTAATGCTCTCACCGCAAACTGCCATTGTTCTTCTCTTCTCCATTACTGACATATTTTATTACTGCATTTTCTTTTGGACCGTTTCTTGTTTACCCATAATCTCTCTCTTTCGCTCAGCATTTTTATAATGTCACCATCTTATTTTTGGCTTTTTTTGAGTTCTTTGTTGGCCTTTTGAACCCTAATTTTACATCTTACACATTCCACAATTCTTCTTTTCTTTTCTTCTCATCTGTTGCTTCTGAAAGTTTCACAAATTAAAGCCAAAATAACCCATTAAAAAATTTTAGTGCTTGAAATTAAAGAATGGATCTATTGAGTGAGTGACTGGTGAGATTTATTGAATTGCTTTCAAAGTTTTTGTCTGTTGGCCATTTCAAGAATACCCATTTATTCTAAGCTGTTTTTTGGACACTTCCAGTGTTCTACATTCTCAAGGATCTCTGGTAAGCTTCTGAGATTCCAGCTTTGTATGCTTTTGTTTGTTTGTTTTTGTTATTTTGCTTCATTTTCCATGGTGGTTCATTTTAAAGAATTTCCTTTTCAACAAAATTCTTATTCTATTGCCTCTGTAATCTTAGAGATTTTGGCGATATTGGACTAGAATGATTTGATTTACCTTGCTAAATGAACAATGTAGCTGATATTAGGTATGATTGTGAGATAGAATTTCCATCTTTTGTTGTAACTGTTAACCACATTTTCCAATTTTGACCTTTTGAAATGTTAGCAACTTTAACTATTCCTCTAATTTTGTAAGACTTTAAAGATGATTTGAGTTGCATTGTGATGTAATGGAGATTTCTGCCATTTTTTTTTACCACATGCTGCTTTTTTGAATTAGCTTCTATGCTTAAGATTTCAGTAGGATTACCTGGTTTTTGTGAGTTTTTAATTTTTACTTGACGTTGTTAGGCAATTTTGGTTTGTAGATGAGATAATGGACGGTGAGAGAAAGCGTTCAAAAGGAAGTTTTTTCAACTTCTTTGATTGGAATGGAAAGTCTCGTAAGAAGCTGTTCTTGAACAACTCTGAATCAGCTGGTATATTGTTTTCTTCTAGGTTTTGAATGTGCAAATGTTATTTCTGCGTTGTGTATTAATACTATAATTGCAATGCATTTACTGAACAGAAGTGCCAAAGCAAGGAGAAGAAAATGTAGAAAGTGTAGCCAAACCACAGCTTCATGTGGTGAGAGTTTCCCTTCTGTTGTGATATTATTTACAACTAATTTTGATACTTAGTATCATTGATAAATGGTCAATTTTTGCTACATATCCAGATAGAGGTGGATGATATAAGAGCAAATTCAGGTAACAAGGAGAGTAGTGATGATAGAAGAGCAAATTCAAGTAACAAGGAGTGTTGTGACTTTAGTTGCACTTCATCAATAACTAGTGATGACGGATGTGGAAGTAAAGCACCTGGTGTAGTTGCTAGACTTATGGGCCTTGATTCATTGCCGGCATCAAATGTGGCTGAGCCCTCTTCCTCCCCATTTCTTAATTGCTCCTTGCTTAGAGCTTCTCAATATGATAGAAGTAACCGTAGTTTATGGAGTGAGTATAATCCTGTGGACTGCCTCAATGTTTCCAGCAACCAGGAAGGGAATTCCATGGAATCAAGGTCACAAAAACTGCAAAACCGGCCAATTGAGAGATTTCAAACTGAAATTTTGCCTCGAAAATCGGCTAAATCAATTCCAATTACCCACCATAGGCTGTTGTCCCCAATCAGAAGTCCTGGATTTATCCCGACAAAGAATGCAGCTTACATAGTGGAGGCAGCTGCAAAAATGATTGTAGCAAGTCCAAAGGCAACTATGAATGGTAAAACGCTATCAATTGGGTCATCTTCAGTTCCCCTGAGAATTCGGAGTTTGAAACAGAAAATGGAAGCAGCACATACAGCACCTAAGCCTCAGAGATCAAATGACTTGTTTGCTGCAAAGAATACTAAAGGACAGCATTGTGACAGGAGTCTGAGTGGATCACAAGGCATTTCACCGTGCAAGGCTTCGACATTTTTTGAAAAAGGTACTTCTGATGGTGTAAGAAATAAAGGAAAATCAGTTTCACATGCAGTACAAGTGAGGTCAAATGTTCAGAGAAGAGAGGGAGCAACATCAAGCAATAGCAACACTAAAAAGCAGAGAGAACAGAAGGATATCAAGTCTAACCAGTCTCCTGAGAGCCTGCCTAGTACACAAAAGACCAAGAGAACTTCTGAAAACCGGACTAATTGTGTGCTTAGGCAGAACAACCAGAAGCAAAATTGTCCATCTGGCAAAGGGAGCTCCACTTCGAAGAATTCTGTTTCTAATCAGGCAGGTAGAAAAGCTCAGACCATGAATGGTTCTATTGGACAAAGTAGGACTGTAAATAAGGTTGTTTTAAAGCCTGAAATGTCCAAAAAGATGCGCTTAGGGGCGTCAGATTTCAAAAAGGAGAAATCAAGTAACATATCTTTAAAGAAACGCACTGTAAATGGTGAGCTTCAACTTGGAAGAGGTGTTTCTGATCCTGCATCATTGAATAGAGATGACAGCTCTATAAAATGCAACATAGCAGTAGAGGGATGCTTGAACACAGCTGTAGATAACAGGAAAAATAGTATGGATGTAGTTTCCTTTACATTTACATCCCCTGTTAAGAAGACCACCCCTAATCCCCAGCCCTCATTGATGGGAAAAAGCAACAGCTCTGTGATTGATTTGTTTGGTAATAATGATCATAACTACTTCCATAAGTCCGCATCTTCTTTTTCTGGGTTAAATATAGTTGGTAGTGATGCTTTGGGTGTTCTGTTGGAACAAAAGTTGCTTGAATTAGCAAATAAAGTTGAGTCATCCCAAAGTGGCAGAATCAGCAATGAGACATATGGTTGTTCAACATCGAGTTTTCAGAATTCTATCTCCATATGCAATGTGACTAGCACCATTCCTGCAGCACAGGAAAGGAGGTCTCAATTTGTAGAAAATGACAGGCCAGACGACCTAGATAACTTTGATTGCTTTTCAATTGAGGATTCAAGGCTTCATGAGAACCATAAATGGCAGGTCTGTTTTTCATGTTTAAGAGCCTACCATGTTCTTTCTTGTTGTTTCCTTAATCCTTTATCTATTTCTCTGTTTTCGGAATATCAGTATGCTTTATTTGCAAAGCAACTTTTGAAGTACTTTCAAAGCCTTAACCAGGACTAAGCCTCAATCAGGACTTGAGAGTTGGGAATTAAAGGTGAATTTAATTTTTTTACCAAATGAGGGGAAAGGGCTGTACACTGATGGTACTAACAACATGAAATTTACCTGTTAGACTTTCCCATTGGAGCCAAAAATGGATATATCCATCATAATAGTTTAGAGGCAGTTACAAATTTCCTTCTGTTAATGCTGATGAGCAATGTGGTTATCCTGTCTATTTATTGATGGAATTTATTGTATTATGCTTCTACCTTACTCTTGACCGAGAATAGCAAAGTAGGCATAAATGATAAACTAGGGGAAATACATGTCAGTGTGTTTCATAATGTTTTCAACTTTGTTGAACCAAATATTTGGAATGATCTACTTTTGTGGTACTGATCTTTTACTTTTGATAAATCTATATGCTCTCCACTGTTGTGGATGACAGCTAGTGGCTTCAGCAAGTGGGGTGGCGGTGGTGTGTGTTGTATTTGCTGATTTTCATTTGTTTTAAGTTCTAAAGAGTGGATTGCTGGTTGTACGTACACTGGTGCAGTTTCAAGTCCTTATTTTGTTTGGCTGAGCTTCAGAAATTAAAGCTGGGCACAAATTCTTTGTTGTGGTTTTCTTCGTACCTTTGAGTTATTTCTTGCACTATGTAAAGTCTTGGATGAAATAAAATTAGTCTCATGGCATTTTGTTCATGTGTATATTTTGACGCCATAACATGTTCCCTAACTTCGTTTCAGGGATCAAAAGAAATGGAAGAGTACAGTAGTAGCAGCAACTTCAGTGAAGCTGAGAAGGACCAGTGTCAATATTTTAGTCCAGTTTCAATTCTTGAACCTTCTTTTGAGAGTGGAATTTGCTCAACTACCAACGGTAAAAATACGTTCCCCGTCTCTCTCTAATCACCTTTAGTTGCTAAATACAACTGGGATGCAAAATTTTTTTACCAAATGCATGATATTCTAGAATTGGACAAATTACAAAATATATCAACTGAGAAGCGATCAGCAGACTGAAAATGATGAAATAGTTTGGCAAACATTTAATGATTATGGCCAGATATGCTTTGTTTATCTGTGATAGAAGAGTGCATTGTGGACAATAAGTCGTCTCTTGGAATTGTCTGGAATAGACTTGAGAATGTTTGCACCATATAAGATTCTCAGAAATCATTTATTACGCGCTCATAAGCCTGAGATTTTTCTAGATTTCTTATGATGTTTTCTTTTCTTTTATGATGTTTTCTTTTCTTTCTTGGTTTTGAATGAGTTACATGTTTTATTTTAATAAACGATAATATGAAAATGTATTGTTCACCGGTTGAATCTGATGGGGTGCTCAATGGTTTCTTTATAGATGAGTCCTTAGAAATGGAAGGAGAGACAGAATTATCAGACTCAGCAACCTCAATATCTACAATAGAAGTGGGAAGAAAGTACATTGCTAAAACATTCACTACACTGGAGTTAAAGGAATCAAGTAACTGGGAACTAGATTATGTGAGGGATGTGCTTAACAATGCAGATCTAATGTTGAAAGATTTGAGATTGGATCAGAACCCGAAAGTCATAAACCCACATCTTTTTCATCAGTTGGAAAATCAAGAGAATGGAATGAAGAATAATGAACAAGAACACTTAAAGCTCGAGCGAAAGGTTTTGTTTGATTTTGTTAGTGAGTGGTTGGAGCTCAAGAGTGGACAAACATTTGTTGGCAGCTACAAATCATGGTCTAAAATGTGGGCATTGTTTCAAAGAAAGGGTTGGTTGGCAGAGGAATTGTACAAGGAAATCTTAGGTTGGAAAAGCATGGGAGACTTGATGGTAGATGAGCTTGTAGACAAGGACATGAGCACCAGATATGGAAGATGGCTGGAGTTTAACATAGAAGCATTTGAAGAAGGCTTAGAGCTTGAAAAAGAGATTCTAAGCTCTTTGGTTGATGAACTGGTTTCTGATTTATTCATCCTGTAAAGCCATTTATATGAAAACAACTTCACTTGCATTTTAGGTGTTTTTGCAAGCTGTTGATCTTGTATTCTTTTATTATGATGTAGGAAAAAAGATATAAGATAAATATGATCATTCACTCCAAATCCCTTCCTGTCTTCTCCATTTGTGTCCAATAATTCATTGGTATGGGTGTCCACCACCTGCCACAACATTAGTGCCCTTACCCTACAGGTTTCATTATCCAAAAATTAATTGAACGCCTAATCTAACGATTGAGGTGCACAATGAACATTAGATTTGTTATTCAATAGTCCAAAAATTTTGTTCCAATAATTATTATTTTTTCCTTATTGTTAACTGTCTTTATTTTTTTGTCTACAGTCTTAGACATTTTAACTTAAAAAGCAGATATTTCAGTTAAAAATCATTTATCTATATCTATATCTTTATTTTCCGAATTCATAATCATATTAAGTTGTTAAATTGAAATATATATATAAATTCTTTTTACTACATTGATCTTTTTTTTTTCTTTCGATGGTACAAGAAGATCAATTCAGGAACTTTTAGTGCTTCCATGCACGCAACACTTAGACGTTTGAGAAAATGAAAATAGGTTGCCCGCATTTAGAAAAATAAATTGGAAGTCCCCACTCTTCCTTCTACTCAGTTATCCAAACTTGGAAGAATTAATAGCGGCCTGTCCATAGTCCACATGCGTGCGATCTTATTCTTATTGGCAGATAAATCCACACCTAGTAGTATAATATGCATTAATAGTAATAAATAATAATTAATGAATAATAACTCAAGAATAAACCTATTGAAGCCAAATGCAACATCTTCTAATACAAAACAAATCCTAATAATTAATGCATTGAATGGTTGACATTTTTTTTGAACAAGATTAATTCATCTCAGTTTTCTTTTTGTTTTCTCAAAAATAATTAGAGCTAATAGTGCGAGTGCTGTCCATCATAAATTTAATTAAAATAATTTAATTTCCATTGTTTTAGAGTTGATTTTTGATGGGCATGCATGGGGCCTAATAACCCTATATCCACCATAACTGTCAAAATTAAACACACTTGCCCTAGAATTCTCATATATATATGATCACATCATTTGGCCTACTTAATTGAAATTTGAGGTTAGAATTCATACCTTCAATTTTTAGTGTATGCTTTGCATATGGGCATCCACAAGGAGTGTCTCAAATTGTCAACACATCTCACATGCGAAGAATAAAAAATTTAATAACATAATCATGTGATTTATTCCAAATGGCAAATCTGTACAACTTAATTTTTTTCTTCTTTGCTCCATTTCTTCTCAAATGTCAAGTCATTTGGAGCCATTAGCTTAGATTAACAACAATGATTAACTATTGCAACAAACCAATTGTCATTTTGCTAGAGATGATTTTTTTTTTAAGGTATCCACTGACTTCTTGTTTAACTCAGACGAGAGGGGGAAAAATAAAAATTTATTATGAATGTGAATGAACAATATATTGCTTGTGAATGAACAATATATTACTTGTGAGAGAATAGTACTCAAATAGTGAAAAGAAAATCTCTATATAAAGGGATTGAAATTCATTAATGAGGATGTTAAGATTAAGAAGAAGAAAAGATAGATTACTCTCCAAATTCTTTCAATATTATAGTTCTCTAAATTCTCTCCAAACTCTTTCTAAATTCTCTCAAAATCATTCTACTATAAAATATTTTTCTTCTAGTTAAATACTACTAAATTCAAGTTTAGTTTTATAACAAAATAAGTAATTTAATCTTTATTTCACAACACGTTATCAGCACGAGGAGCTCTCGATCAAAACAATAAGGTACATATTTCTTAATATTTAATATTTATGAATATATTAGTTGATTATATATTATCATGGATGATTATGCCTCCTACTAATTTATATATTTATATTTATTTCTTCAATCTAACTTTATATTAATTGTTATTTTTATTTTGTTTTACTAACTACACCATTGATGCAAATATTGCTAGAAATGGTTCTAACCTTATGGATGGCTATGCCTCCTACCAATTTATATTTATGCACATTTATTTTTTATTATTTATGTTAATGGAAGGCTATACCCCATTTTATATTAATGAACGATTTTGCCCCATATTTATACATATCGTTATGTTAACTCACTTGCTATAAATAATCATATCAACATTATTTATTGATTTTACTTTATATAATTTATTTCTCAATATATTATATTAAAAAAAAAATTCTAATAGCTATATTTTTATTACCAACTGTAATATAACGGTAATAAACGGCTATATTTTTCATTATAAATAGATGAGCTATAAATGTTATTCATTCACACAAATTCATACATTTTCTCTTTCTCTCTTTACTCTAAATTGTAAACATGATTTGGTATATTTATATTTGTGTTTTGATCATGACTATTATAATAGTTTTAGGAATAATTAATATGGAAGATGATTTTCTATTTGATATAATTTTAAGTATTATTGTATCATTTTTTGTACCACTATTATTTCTTGCAATATTCATTCATGATATAATTAATTAGTAAATTCTGATCATGTTTGATTTTTTTTAGTAGTCATCAAATTTATGAATTCTAATTGAGTTATTTTTTTTATTAGTTATCATAATGACAAATCTAGCAAAGCTTGAGTTCGTTGCTCTTGACATCACGGGAAAAAATTATATGTCTTGGATTCTAGATGTAGAGATGCATCTTCAATCAATGGGGTTAATTGATACCATAAAAGAAAATAATAACACCTCATTGCAAGATAAAGCCAAGTCTATAATTTTTCTCCGTCGTCATCTTGATGAAGGATTAAAATGTGAATATTTGATTGTCAAAGATCCAAGTGTTCTTTGGAAGGATCTAAAAGATAGATATGATCATCAAAGAGATGTAATACTACCAGTAGTCACTGATGAATGGAGAGCTTTACGCTTTCAAGATTTCAAAAAAGTGAGTGACTATAATTCTGCAATGTTCAGAATAGTATCACAATTAAAATTCTGTGGATAGACAGTCACAGATGAGGATATGATGGAGAAAACTTACTCCACATTTCATGCATCAAATGTTACACTGCAACAACAATACAGGATGCAGAGATTTAAAAAATATTCTGAACTAATTTCATGCCTACTGGTAGCTGAGAAAAATAATGAACTCTTGATGAAAAATCATCAATCCCGTCCCACAGGCTCAATAGCATTTCCAGAAGCAAATGCTACAAATTATTCCAGATATAAAAATTACAATAGCCGTGGACGTGGGAGAGGTAGAGGTCGTGGACGTGGAAGAGGTCAATTCTTTGGCCATGGTCGTGGAAATAAATATAATAATACTCCACAACAAACTCAGACTCAACCTCAAAAGAAGTTAAAATCAGTCATCAGTGGTGTTCAAGAAAGGCCTCAATATAAGTCTGAAACTGTGTGTTTCAGATGTGGTAGTAAAGGACACTGGTCACGAATTTGTCGAACACCACCACATCTTTGCCAACTTTATAAGGCATCATTGAAAGGCAAAGAAAAGGAAATAAACTTCAATGAGCATCATACTCATGTTAATGATACAACTCATTTAGATGTTTCTGATTTTACTGATGATTTTACTGACAATGGAAATTGAGACATCTATAATTTTAAGTATATTGTTATTACTTATTTTATTCTGAAGAATATGTTATTGTTATGTATGTTATTTTTAAATTAAATAAAATGTCCTACTTTATAATTATTTTATGTTTTTACCTTAATTGATTAATTTTGTGTTTATCTATTTTGAAGTTTAATATGGATTGTACTCAACATAAAGACAATATTGGAGATCTCTGCATACCAGATAGTGGTACTACACATACTATCATGAAAAATAGAGATTATTTCTCTGAAATAAAGCCCACAAAGGCAGTTGTAAAAATAATATCAGGTCCTGTAGATCTGATTGAAGGAATTGGCAAAGCTAAATTTATATTACAAAATGGAACAAAGTTTATAATTGATAAAGCTTTTTTTTCACCAAAATCAACAAGAAATTTGTTGAGTTTTGATGACATATATCGAAATGGGTGTGATACCCAATCTATTACTATAAATGGTAACAAATATTTAAATATAGTTTCCTATGAATCAGGAAAAATGCAAGTATTGGAAAGACTGCCAAAACTCCCTACTGGATTGCATTACATGCATATACATGTAATTGAATCAAATATGGCAGTAAAAGAAAAATCTTATGATCCTTCAATAATAAATTTATGGCATGACAGATTAGGTCATCCTGGATCAGTAATGATGCGAAGGATAATTGAGAATTCACATGGGCATCCCTTGAAGGGGCAAAGAATTCCTCAATCAAATGAAATACCATGTACAGCTTGTTCTCTTGGAAAATTAATCTTGAGACCTTCACCATCTAAAATTCAAAATGAATCACCTATGTTTCTTGAAAGAATTCATGGTGATATATGTGGGTCAATTCACCCACCATGTGGACCATTCAGATATTTTATGGTATTAATTGATGCATCTAGTAGATGGTCACATGTTTGTCTATTGTCAACTCGTAATGTTGCATTTGCAAGGTTGCTTGCTGAAATTATTAAATTACGAGCACAATTCCCTGATTATACAATCAAGAGGGTAAGACTTGATAATGCTGGTGAATTTACATCTCAAGCATTCAATGATTATTGTATGTCTACTGGGATCATTGTTGAGCATCCCGTTGCCCATGTACATACTCAAAATGGTTTAGCTGAATCATTGATTAAACGACTTCAGTTTATTGCTAGACCATTAATAATGAGAACAAAGCTTCCCATTTCAGTTTGGGGTCATGCAATCCTACATGCTGCTTCATTAATTCGCATCAGACCTAGTGCATATCATAAATACTCCCCACTACAATTGGCATTTAGTCAAGAGCCAAATATTTCCCATCTTAAAATTTTTGGTTGTGCAGTATATGTACCCATTGCGCCACCTCAGCGCACAAAAATGGGTCCTCAACGAAGATTGGGAATTTATGTTGGGTTTAAAACACCCTCGATTATTAGATATCTTGAACCTCTAACTGGTGATGTTTTTACAGCACGTTTTGCTGATTGCCAATTTAATGAGGTTGTTTTCCCAACATTAGGAAAAGGGGAGAAAGAAGTGAAAAGGGATATTTCATGGAATGAACCATCATTATTGCATCTGGATCCTCACACAAAATAATGTGAATTAGAAGTGCAAAAGATTGTGCACTTACAAGCAATTGCAAATCAATTGCCAGATGCATTTACTGATACAAAAAGAGTGACTAAATCATATATACCAGCAGCCAATGCTCCTGCTCGTATTGAAATTCCAGAAATAAAATCTGAGAATAAAGACACTCATGAGTCTAAAACACGCCAGAAGCGTGGAAGACCAATTGGTTCTAAGGATAAAAATCCTCGAAAGAGAAAAGGAGTAGATAATCATATTGATAGCGAGGAAAATATTCTTGAAGAAATAGAAAATAAAGAAAGTCATGAAACATTGTCATATACTGTTGCATGTGAAATCATAAATGACAAAGATGATCCTGAACCAAAATCAGTCATGGAATGTCAAAATAGGCATGATTGGATAAAATGGAAAGATGTTATGCAGGCTGAATTGGACTCACTAAACAAACGAAATGTTTTTGGGCCAATTATTCCTATGCCTAAAAATGTGAAACCTGTAGGATACAAGTGGGTCTTTGTACGAAAGAGAAATGAGAAAAATGAAATAATAAGGTACAAAGCTAGACTTGTAGCTCAAGGTTTTTCACAAAGGCCAAGAATTGATTATGATGAAACGTATTCTCCTGTTATGGATGCAATTACGTTCAGGTATCTGATTAGCCTAGTAGTTTCTAAGAAATTAGAAATGCGTCTTATGGATGTTGTGACTGCTTATTTGTATGGATCACTTGATAGTGACATTTATATGAAAATCCCTAAAGGATTTAAAATGCCTGAAGCATTAAGTACAAAACCCAAAGAAATGTATTCGATCAAGCTCCTGAGATCTTTATATGGCTTAAAACAGTCTGGGCGCATGTGGTATAATCGTTTAAGCGATTATTTGATTAATAAAGGATATGTGAGTAATATTATTTGCCCATGCATTTTTATTAAGAAAACAATATCCGGATTTGTGATTATAGCTGTATATGTTGATGATTTGAATATCATTGGAACAGAAAATGAGATCCATGAAGCAACAGTATACTTAAAGGAAGAATTTGAAATGAAAGATCTTGGAAAAACCAAGTATTGCCTTGGTTTACAAATTGAGCAAATGCACAATGGGATATTTGTGCATCAATCAAATTACACAGAAAAGATCTTGAAACGCTTTAATATGGATAAAGCAAATCCTTTAAGTACTCCAATGGTCGTTAGATCACTCAATATTGAAACTGATCCATTTTGACCCTGTGAAGAAAATGAAGAAATTCTTGGTCCTGAATTTCCATATCTCAGTGCCATTGGAGCTCTAATGTATCTTGCTAATTGTACTAGACCTGACATTTCTTTTGCAGTTAATTTATTAGCGAGGTTCAGTTCAGCTCCAACAAAAAGGCATTGGAAAGGGGTCAAACATATACTTCGATACCTTCGAGGAAATGTTGATTTGGGTTTATTTTATTCTAACAATTCAAAACAAGAATTGATTGGTTATGCAGATGCAGGGCATTTATCTGATCCTCATAAAGCAAAATCTCAAACAGGCTATGTGTTCACAAATAATGGAACTGCAATTTCTTAGCGTTCCCAGAAACAAACGCTTGTCACTACTTCCTCAAATCATTCTGAAATTATTGCACTACATGAAGCAAGTAGAGAGTGTGTGTGGCTTAGATCAATGACACATCATATTGAAGAATCTTGTGGTTTTCCAATCAACAAAAGTCCAACAATTTTATATGAAGATAATGCAGCACGCATTGCACAGTTAAGGGAAGGATATATCAAAAGTGATAGAACCAAACATATACCTCCAAGATTCTTTTCATACACTCAAGAGCTAATAAAAGACAATCATATAGATATCAAGTACATTCAGTCTAGCCAGAATTCAGCTGATCTTTTCACAAAGGCGCTTCCAACTACAATCTTTAGAAAGCACGTTCACGATATTGGAATGCGACATCTACATACTATGTGAAGGAAGATTATACATATCAACTTGAGGGGGAGAATATCATGCACTGTACTCTTTTTCCTTAAGCTAAAGTTTTTCCCACTGGGTTTTATTTAGCAAGGTTTTAACGAGGCAGTTGCAAAATATTGTTATTCAAGGGGGAGTATTATGAATGTGAATGAACAATATATTGCTTGTGAATGAACAATATATTGCTTGTGAGAGAATAGTACTCAAATAGTGAAAAGAAAATCTCTATATAAAGGGATTGAAATTAATTAATGAGGATGTTAAGATTAAGAAGAAGAAAAGATAAATTACTCTCCAAATTCTTTCAATATTATAGTTCTCTAAATTCTCTCCAAACTCTTTCTAAATTCTCTCAAAATCATTCTACTATAAAATATTTTTCTTCTAGTTAAATACTACTAAATTCAAGTTTAGTTCTATAACAAAATAAGTAATTTAATCTTTATTTCACAATAAAATTGAATTTTTAAGTTATACATATTTTTTTAAAAAAAATCATATTATTAAATTACTCAATTTTCGACTTGCACCCACTTACTTAATTTAGAGAAAATGCACAAAATAATAAGCTAGAGTTTAAGGAATTGGCAAGATTTAAGTGGGCATTGGGCATATATTTGTGTTGTAATTAAATGGTCACCAATATTCTTCTTTCTTGGACAGTGAAACAAAGCTGAAAAGAGGCACTGTATTCTGCACAAAGGCAACAGATTAGTATGTTATCTTTATTCTGCTTAATCAATTGTTATACTAATGATTAATTATTAATTATTTGGGGTAAGGATTTTTATTATGTAGTTGCTGAAACTGGGCCTCGTAATGGCTGCTCAATGTCAGGATCCTATGAATTAGCTATGACTTTATGTTTCAAAAATATACCTTAATTACCTTAGAAGTTGGGTTTTCCTCTGGATCATTGTACCTGTTCTCCTCCATTTTCAATGCCTTAATTTTCACCCTCTTTTTTTACCCAAACTTTCACCCTTCTAAGGAAAAGGAAATTGGATTGCCCATATATTTTGTTGTAAATTATCGGTATCTTTAGTTTATAAAATTATAAAAGAATTTTACCGAAATAATTATATATATTACAATTTAAATTTAATACATGCAAATCTACATATAAATAATAGATATAATTTTTTTAGAAAATAACTTATGTCATATTCTACGAGAGTTACCGTGTTTTATGAGACGTGATAAAAGTAAATAATGTTGTTGGAACATTTATTTAATTAGATTATTAAAAAAATTATATATTATAAATGTTTAAATCATTGTATGATAAATTTATTTATATGCAATTTAAATTATAAATTAAAAAAATTTTAAATTATAAATTAAAAAAATTCAAAAATTAAATTACGAGAAATATATCACCGTTCAATTTTTTTTAAATGATAATGGGAAGTAACTATTTAACTCTTTAACCTATAAAAGTTTTGAAGGGAGAGTTATGCGTTTATCATGCTGTTTATAACCCAATAATATATGAATTATATGTTTCAAAAAAAATAATATATGAATTATAAGTGCATTAAACATGTCTCTACCACTTTGGCCAGAATGCATTATACGGTCGATGATGAACTCAGTGTTTAAGAATCTCGAGGTGGTCAGATGGTGGAAGTGCATCTAAGATACGCCCTTGATGTGGAGGACACAATGGAGATAAGGGCATGTGACCCTAAAATGGCCCTTCTCTCTTATTCTTCATGGGGGAGATTGAAGAAGAATGGTTGTAGGGGAGTGACATCACAGGGTAGCCCTATGGCTAGAGGCCTAAAAGTTAAGTAGCTAAGGGAAAATGTAGAACTAGGGTCCAGTGTAATAATAATAGTATTTTGCTGTACTAATCTTTTTTTGGAGTCTTTGTTGGGTCCACTCACTTTCACATTTCCCCACATCGATCCCTATTCTTCTCTCAAGAGCAATACTACACCTTTTCAAGTCTTTTCATGCTTAATTTGCTCGTTTCTTTGTTCTTTGTTGCAACAACTTGTTCATCTTCCAAAATTATTATTTATTTGAAATTGATGTTGTTCGTTTCAATTTTCCCCCTAAAATTAATAGTTAATTAATTAGATTAAAAAAAAACTACCATGAGAACTAGATTAAATGATTAATGAGGAGATTTTAGAACTTAAAAGGTTCTGAATTTAAATTCTAATGGTGTATATTAAAATTAAAATTCTTAATTATCACTGCAAGATAAGGTCTAACACTATATATGATAATAATAACATTAATAATAATAGTTAATATGATAGATGATATGAAATGATAAATATATTAATAATATGTAATTGTAATTCTCTATTATGAGATAAATGAATTAATCCAAAAAATTTGTACGAGTTGTCATCATTTTAATGGGTGTCCTACTACAAGATTAAAACTATGTCTGATATATTATTGATTTAACTAGACAATCATATTTTACTAAAAATTATAATTTTTAATGTTACACCATACATATGATTACATTATATATTAACACATCAACCATAATATAATTTAATAATAATTTATTATGAATTTAAATGAACAATATATTGTTTCTGAATGAACAATATATTGTTTGTGAGAGAATAATTCTTAAATAATGAAAAGAAAATCTCTATATAAAAGAATTGAAATTCATTAATGAAGAAGAAAAAGAAAAAGAATAAATTACTCTCCAAATTCTTTCAATATTATTGTTCACCAAATTCTCTCAAAACTCTTTCTAAATTCTCTTAATATCATTTTACTATAAAATATTTTTTCTTCTAATTAAATACTACTAAATTCAAGTTTAGTTCTATAACAAAGTAAACAATTCAATTCTTATTCCACAACACGTTATCAGCATGAAAAGCTCTCGATCAAAACAACAAGGTACATATTTATTAATATTTAATATTTATGAATATATTATTTGATTATATATTATCATGGATGTCTATGCCTCCTACTAATTTATATATATTCATATTTATATTTATTTCTTCAATCTAACTTTATATTAATTGTTATTTTTTTTATTTTATTTTACCAATTACACCATTGATGCAAAAATTACTAGAAATGGTTCTAACCTTATGGATGACTATGCCTCCTACCAATTTATATTTATGCATATTTATATTTTTTTTACTATTTATGTTAATGGAAGGCCATACCCCATTTTATATTAATGGACGGTTTTACCTCATATTTATACATATCATTATATTAACTCATTTATTATAAATAATCATATCAACATTATTTATTAATTCTACTTTATATAATTTATTTCTCAATATGTTATATTGAAAAAATAAATAAATAAATTCTAACAGTTATATATTACCAACGGTAATATAACGGTAACAAACGGCTATATTTTTCATTATAAATAGACCAGCTATAAATTTTATTTATTCACACAAATTCATATATATTCTCTTTCTCTCTTTACTCTAAATTGTAAACATGATTTGGTATATTTATATTTGTGTTTTGATCATGACTACTATAATAGTTTTAGGAATAATTCATATGGAAGATGATTTTCTATTTGATATAATTTTAAGTAATATTGTATCATTTTTTGTACCGCTATTATTTCTTGCAATATTCCTTCATGATATAATTAATTAGTAAATTCTGATTATGTTTGATTTTTTTTAGTAGTCATCAAATTTATGAATTCTAATTGGGTTATATTTTTTTTATTAGTAGTTATCATAATGACAAATCTAGCAAAACTTGAGTTCGTTGCTCTTGACATCACGGGAAAAAATTATATGTCTTGGATTTTAGATGTAGAAATACATCTTCAATCAATGGGGTTAATTGATACCATAAAAGAAAATAATAATACCTCATTGCAAGATAAGGCCAAGTCTATACTTTTTCTCCGTCGTCATCTTGATGAAGGATTAAAATGTGAATATTTGACTGTCAAAGATCCAAGTGTTCTTTGAAAGGATCTAAAAGACAGATATGATCATCAAAGAGATGTAATACTACCAGTAGTCACTGATGAATGGAGAGCTTTACGCTTTTAAGATTTCAAAAAAGTGAGTGACTATAATTCTGTAATGTTCAGAATAGTATCACAATTAAAATTCTGTGGACAGACAGTCACAGATGAGGATATGTTGGAGAAAACTTACTCCACATTTCATGCATCAAATGTTACACTGCAACAATAATATAGGATGCAGAGATTTAAAAAATATTCTAAACTAATTTCATTCCTACTGGTAGTTGAGAAAAATAATGAACTCTTGATGAAAAATCATCAGTCCCGTCCCACTGGCTCAATAGCATTTTCAGAAGCAAATGCTACAAATTATTCCAGATATAAAAATTACAATAGCCATGGACGCGGGAGAGGTAGAGGTCGTGGACGTGGAAGAGGTCAATTCTTTGGCCGTGGTCGTGGAAATAAATATAATAATACTCCACAACAAACTCAGACTCAACCTTAAAAGAAGTTAAAATCAGTCATCAGTGGTGTTCAAGAAAGGCCTCAACATAAGTTTGAAACTGTGTGTTTCAGATGTGGTAGTAAAGGACACTGGTCACAAGTTTGTCGAACACCACCACATCTTTGCCAACTTTATAAAGCATCATTGAAAGGCAAAGAAAAGGAAATAAACTTCAATGAGCATCATACTCATGTTAATGATACAACTCATCTAGATGTTTTTGATTTTACTGATAATTTTACTGACAATGGAAATTGAGACATCTATAATTTTAAGTATATTGTTATTACTTATTTTATTCTGAAGAATATGTTATTGTTATGTATGTTATTTTCAAATTAAATAAAATGTCCTACTTTATAATTATTTTATATTTTTACCTTAATTGATTAATTTTTTTGTTTATCTATTTTGAAGTTTAATATGGATTGTACTCAACATAAAGACAATATTGGAGATCTTTGCATACCAGATAGTGGTACTACACATACTATCTTGAAAAATAGAGATTATTTCTCTGAAATAAAGTCCACAAAGGCAGTTGTAAAAATAATATCAGGTCCTGTAGATCTGATTGAAGGAATTGGCAAAGATAAATTTATGTTACCAAATGGAACAAAGTTTATAATTGATGAAGCTTTGTTTTCACCAAAATCAATAAGAAATTTGTTGAGTTTTGACGACATATATCGAAATGGGTGTGATACCCAATCCATTATTATAAATGGTAACAAATATTTAAATATAGTTTCCTATGAATCAGGAAAAATACAAGTATTGAAAAGACTGTCAAAACTCCCTATTGGATTGCATTACATGTATATACATGTAATTGAATCAAATATGGTAGTAAAAGAAAAATATTATGATCCTTCAATAATAAATTTATGGCATGACATATTAGGTCATCCTGGATCAGTAATGATGCGAAGGATAATTGAGAATTCACATGGGCATCCCTTGAATGGGCAAAGAATTCCTCAATCAAATGAAATGTCATGTACAGCTTGTTCTCTCAAAAAATTAATCTTGAGACCTTCACCATCTAAAATTCAGAATGAATCACCTATGTTTCTTAAAAGAATTCAAGGTGATATATGCGGGCCAATTCACCTACTATGTGGATCATTCAGATATTTTATGGTATTAATTAACGCATCTAGCAGATGGTCACATGTTTGTCTATTGTCAACTCGTAATGTTGCATTTGCAAGGTTGCTTGCTGAAATTATTAAATTACGAGAACAATTCCCTGATTATACAATCAAGAGGGTAAGACTTGATAATGCTGGTGAATTTACATCTTAAGCATTCAATGATTATTGTATGTCTACTGGGATCATTGTTGAGCATCCTATTGCCCATGTACATACTCAGAATGGTTTAGCTGAATCATTGATTAAACGCCTTCAACTTATTGTTAGACCATTAATAATGAGAACAAAGCTTCCCATTTCAGTTTGGGGTCATACAATCCTATATGTTGCTTCATTAATTCGCATCAGACCTAGTGTATATCATAAATACTCCCCACTACAATTGGCATTTGGTCAAGAGTCAAATATTTTCCATCTCAGAATTTTTAGTTGTGCAGCATATGTACCCATTACGCCACCTCAACGCACAAAAATGGGTCCTCAATGAAGATTGGGAATTTATGTTGGGTTTGAAACACCCTCGATTATTAGATATCTTGAACCTTTAACTGGTGATGTTTTTATAGCACGTTTTACTGATTGCCAATTTAATGAGGTTGTTTTCCCAATATTAGGAAAAGGGGAGAAAGAAGGGAAAAGGGATATTTCATGGAATGAACCATCATTATTGCATCTAGATCCTCACACAAAATAATGTGAATTAGAAGTGCAAAAGATTATGCACTTACAAGCAATTGCAAATCAATTACCAGATGCATTTACTGATACAAAAAGAGTGACTAAATCATATATACCAACAGTCAATGCTCCTGCTCATATTGAAATTCCAGAAATAAAATCTGAGAGTAAAGACACTCATGAGTCTAAAACACGCCAAAAGTGTGGAAGACCAATTGGTTCTAAGGTTAAAAATCCTCGAAAGAGAAAGGGAGTAGATAATCATATTGATAGCGAGAAAAATATCCCTGAAGAAATAGAAAATAAAGAAAGTCATGAAACATTTTCATATACTATTGCATGTAAAATCATAAATGACAAAGATGATCCTGAACCAAAATCAGTCATGGAATGTCAAAATAGGCATGATTGGATAAAATAGAAAGATGCTATGCAGGCTGAATTGGACTTACTAAATAACCAAAATATTTTTAGGCCAATTATTCCTATGCCTAAAACTGTGAAACCTGTAGGATACAAGTGGGTCTTTGTACGAAAGAGAAATGAGAAAAATGAAATAATAAGGTACAAAGCTAGACTTGTAGCTCAAGGTTTTTCACAAAGGCCATAAATTGATTATGATGAAACATATTCTCCTGTTATGGATGCAATTACGTTCAGGTATCTGATTAGCCTAGTAGTTTTTAAGAAATTAGAAATGCATCTTATGGTTATTGTGACTGCTTATTTGTATGGATCACTTGATAGTGACATTTATATGAAAATCCTTGAAGGATTTAAAATGCCTGAAGCATTAAGTACAAAACCCAAAGAAATGTATTCGATCAAGCTCCAGAGATCTTTATATGGCTTAAAACAGTCTGGGCGCATGTGGTATAATCGTTTAAGCGATTATTTGATTAATAAAGGATATGTGAGTAATATTATCTACCCATGCATTTTTATTAAGAAAACAATATCCGAATTTATGATTATAGTTGTATATGTTGATGATTTGAATATCATTGGAACAAAAAATGAGATCCATGAAGCAACAATATACTTAAAGGAAGAATTTGAAATGAAAGATCTTGGAAAAACCAAATATTGCCTTGGTTTACAAATTGAGCAAATGCACAATGGGATATTCGTGCATCAATCAAATTACACAGAAAAGATCTTGAAACGCTTTAATATGGATAAAGCAAATCCTTTAAGTACTCCAATGGTCGTCAGATCACTCAATATTAAGACTGATCTATTTCGATCCTGTGAAGAAAATGAAGAAATTCTTGGTTCTGAATTTCCATATCTCAGTGCCATTGGAGCTCTAATGTATCTTGCTAATTTTACTAGACCTGACATTTCATCTGTAGCTAATTTATTATCAAGGTTCAGTTCAAGGCATTGGAAAGGGGTCAAACTTATACTTCGATACTTTCGAGGAAATGTTGATTTGGGTTTATTTTATTCTAACAATTCAAAATAAGAATTGATTGGTTTTGCAGATGCAAGACATTTATCTGATCCTCATAAAATGAAATCTCAAACAGGCTATGTGTTCACAAATAATGGAACTGCAATTTCTTGGTGTTCCCAGAAACAAACGCTTGTCACTACTTCCTCAAATCATTGTGAAATTATTGCACTACATGAAGCAAGTAGAGAGTGTGTGTGGCTTAGATCAATGACACATCATATTGAAGAATCTTGTAGTTTTCCAATCAACAAAAGTCCAACAATTTTATATGAAGATAATGCAGCATGCATTGCACAATTAAGGGAAGGATATATCAAAAGTGATATAACCAAACATATACCTCCAAGATTATTTTCATACACTCAAGAGCTAATAAAAGACAATCATATAGATATCAAGTATATTCAGTATAGTAAGAATTTAGCTGATCTTTTCACAAAGGCGCTTCCAACTACAATCTTTAGAAAACACGTTCACGATATTGGAATGCGACATCTGCATACTATGTGAAGGATGATTATACATATCAACTTGAGGGGGAGAAAATCATGCACTGTACTCTTTTTCCTTAAGCTAAAGTTTTTCCCACTGGATTTTATTTAGCAAGGTTTTAACGAGTCAGTTGCAAAATATTGTTATTCAAGGGGGAGTATTATGAATGTGAATGAACAATATATTGCTTGTGAGAGAATAATTCTCAAATAGTGAAAAGAAAATCTCTATATAAAGGGATTGAAATTCATTAATGAAGAAGAAGAAAAAAAAAATAGATTACTCTTCAAATTCTTTCAATATTATTGTTCACCAAATTCTTTCAAAACTCTCTCTAAATTCTCTTAATATCATTCCACTATAAAATATTTTTTCTTCTAATTAAATATTACTAAATTTAAGTTTAGTTCTATAACAAAGTAAACAATTCAATTATTATTTCACAACATAATTATATTTATTATGTATGATTTAAATTTTCATGACATCTCAATGTGGATGAGACTTTTGTAGATCAATCCATAGATCACTAGGAATTAAGGGAGCACATGTGTTCATAACTCATGAATGGACAAAAACATATTTTTGTAAAATGTCAAAATGGATATTTGTGGTAAATGAGAAGTTGAAAACAAAACAAAGTGAGTATGAAGTAAAATTTGATTAAGGATTTTGTTGGTACATAGGCATTTTTGCAAATAAGGACACAATTGAAAAGACAATGGCACTAAAGGATATAAAAGAAGAGGTTTAAGGGCAATTCTAAGCTCTGACCAATCTCAAATCTGATTGAAGTTTTCTTTTGCACATTACACACTACAATATACACACTCTCCATTACCATTGCTATTACACCATTACCATCATTTGCTGCTGCTGCTCCTCTTCTCTCCACTTCACTATGGAGCTTCATCGTCAACCACCCAACAGCAAAAATGGCCAAAATTCAACTCCAGACCCAGCTGCTGACCTTGAAAACCCCAACAATGCCAGCAACAGCAACAACACCACCACCCAAGAAGGTCAGCTGTTCAGTGATGATTTTGACAGTACTTGTTCTACTCCTTATGTTAGTGCTCCTTCTAGCCCCGGCCGGAGTGGCAGTAATGGACCCATTAATGGTGGTTTCTTTTATAGTTGTCCAGCTAGTCCAATGCACTTTGCTATTACTACAACTTACTCAGTTTCTGCTGTTTCTTCTCCTGATCATGGCCATGTTCCTATTGGGTATGAGTTTGAATTCTCTGCAAGACTCGGGTCTACTGGGTTAGGTCAAACTGGGTCTATGAGTTCTGCTGACGAGTTGTTCTTGAATGGTCAGATCCGTCCTATGAAGCTTTCTTCACATTTGGAGAGACCCCAAGTTCTTGCTCCATTGTTGGATCTTGAAAACGAAGAGGAAGAAGATGATGAGGAGGAGGAAGACAATGGTAATGGCGGAGGAAGAATTGTTGCTAGAGGTAGAGATCTGAGACTGCGAGATAAATCTTTAAGGAGAAGAACTAGATCTATGTCTCCATTAAGAAGCAGTACTTATGAGTTTGATAACGATGATGAAGAAGATATCAAGAACAAGAACCATCAGATCTATGGCTCAAGCAGTAACAATGAGTCTTGCTGTGAGATTTCTTGTTTAGAAGGAACTAATGATGGTCTCAAGAATCTTGAGGAAGCCACAACTCCTTCTGTTTCAGCTTCTTCTTCTAGGTCATCATCAGCTGGAAGAAACTCTAAAAGATGGGTTTTCTTGAAAGATTTTCTTTACAGAAGCAAAAGTGAAGGGAGGAGCAATAACAAGTTCTGGTCCAACATTTCATTTTCACCAGCAAAAGAAAAGAACAAGTCCATGAATACATCAACCACTGTGCAAGTTTCTGCTTCAAAAGAGAAGGTTAACAATGGGTCTACAGAGAGCCAGAAGGTTAAAGGAAATGGGCAAAGTTCAAGCAAGAAGCCAGTGAATGGACTTGGGAAAAAAAGAGTACCCACATCACCTCATGAGTTACATTACAAGGCAAGCAAAGCACAAGCTGAAGAGATGAGGAAGAAGACTTTCTTGCCTTATAGACAAGGACTACTTGGTTGCTTAGGGTTCAGCTCTAAAGGTTATGGAGCAATGAATGGATTTGCTAGAGCACTGAATCCAGTTTCATCAAGGTGACCATCATCATCAATCAATTAAAGAAAATTTGTATAGATGTTATTATTATTACTATTACTATTGTTATTATTTTTTATTAGTGTATTTTTGTGATGATATATATATATATATATATCTCTCTCTCTCTCTCTGTCTGTGTATTTATTGTTGGGTCATACATACTAGAGTTGTTGTCCTCCCTAATCCCATGTATTTTGTACTCTTCTCACAGGGTGGTAGTTGTTTTTAACTGTTAGCCATGAGAGAAAATGCTCAAATCATAGTTACTTGTAGTTTTGAGTGAAAACAACTTGTATTCAATTACTGAATAGTACCCAAATTGGAATCTACTTAGTACTGTACTTCTGGATGTCTATTACCTCAAATTACATCATTATGAAACAGGGACTTGAATTGGATTATTGAACCAATAATACACACTACACATGGTGCAGAGACATAACCCTGTTAGGCTAGGTAGTGGAGGTCCCATTTTACCCTCAGTTTCCATGGAAACTTTTAATGTGCTTCTCTTGGTTGTATCTTTGCTGGCCCTGCCTTTGCCTTGGAATAAATGTTAAGCATGTACATAAATTTATCTTTTTGCATGACATGGTGGTTAAGATATTTGAAGAGGGTTTTTGGATGATTTAACACCTGTTTGCTTTCTAAGCATTAGTAAGCTTGAGGGCCACAAGAATCTCCTTGTCCATTTCATTATCTTGATGAAGTTAAAAATTACTCCATTTGCACCAATGGATCTAATGTGAGATTGCAATTTGGAGTGTCTTGTAATCTTCATTTTAAAAAATAGAATTAATCATGGAGTATGATGTTTCCTAGACATTGACATAAAGAAAAGATAACGAGACAACGACATAAAAGGGGGTTGGGGATGATGAGACAGAGTTGATCTTGATATAATTGTTGTCATTCTAAACTCATATGCAATTGTTTGTTGCTATCTCCTTTTTTGGATTCTTCTCTTTGGGCCTATCTATCATTGCTCACTGAGGGGATAAAAAATCATACACCACTTTGTAAAATACTTGAATTATAGCTAGCTTTATATTAACCATCTCACTATCAACCTTTTGAGCTGAGTTCATTCATGTTCACCTTTTCTATTGTCTTATAAAGAACACTTTTGATTTTGAAGTAACAACACCAACCCTTTATTTATTCTGCATTATGTTCAAGAAATCAAGTACTTGGCTTGGGAACTGCAAGGTTAAACCTTTTCCCTTGTCTCTTTTTTCTTTTTTCAGTCTCTTATCTTTTAAGGTGCTTCAGGCATCTTGCAATGTCGGTATTAAAGATAAAAATGAATCCATATATATATATATATATATATATATTGATACAGATATATGAGGAACAATCTCCATCCAACTGGGGATGCTTTAATT
The DNA here is from genome assembly GCA_947683625.1 of Mallotus nudiflorus. Taxonomy (NCBI): domain Eukaryota; kingdom Viridiplantae; phylum Streptophyta; class Magnoliopsida; order Malpighiales; family Euphorbiaceae; genus Mallotus; species Mallotus nudiflorus. Next base: position 3,698,050 of record CANTUR010000117.1, on the reverse strand, counting down.
TGTAGCTCTTGGAGTACTAGAAAAATCAAACCAGGGTCCCCCACTACCTCAGGTCCATTATTGTTGGTGGGCTATTGCAAGAATCATCATGATAAGTAATGAAATGGGTCGGACCAGAAAAGGTCTACATATATTGTTCAATCACTATCTACCCTAGACTTCCAGCTATCTTCTGCCTTCACATTTTCCTACTTTCTTTTCCAAATTCTTACCCTTTTAGTAGTAAAATTTATGTGAATTTGATAGAGTAGATCATGAATCACACCATTTCATTTCTAAGATAACAGCAAAAAATGTCAAATTTCACTGCTCGTTATTGTCAAAAGTAAACAAATTTCTGTTGAGATTTAACAATTTACGATGCCTGATTGACTAGGGAAAATTTATGCTAGCTTCTCATACATCTTTTCTTCATTCAAAAACTTAGGATTCTAGTTGCATGCAAAGCAGGTTATTAGAAGCTAAACAACCCCAACTGCGTTCTCCACTTTAAATGGTTCAACCTATAGTTTTTTTTTTTTAAATTACCAATATCTAGAGTCCACTGACTTTGACAAACCTGATTTGACCTAATCAAACCATAAAAAAGACCCAATACCTCACTTGAACGAAACAATCCCTATTAGTTAATTTCAACAGGTGTTTGTCCAACCTCTAATATTTCAGTACCCTATTTTATGCTTTTTAATCAATTAAAATTTTATCAAGAGCACATTTCTGTGATGGTGTGAATTTTACCCGTACATTGTCCAACATACCACATGCTACAGTCCAGGGCGCATATAATTAAAGACTAGTAGGTCAGAGCAGCAGCACTCCAATAACAACAAAAAAGAACGATAAATAGTTTAGCAAAGAAACAGCAACCAAAACGTGCCGTCCTGTGGTCAGGCAAGCCCGGCTTTATACATGTAGATAACCTAATTATAGCACTGGTCCTAAATCGAATTGAATTCATCCATAGCCGTGTAACATGTGACAGAAATCATTTCACAAAAATGTTACATTATTACTAATTATGGTGTAATTTATCCTCCTCTACTACGACTATAATTTAAATTGCCAAAACCTGCAGTGAAACAAGAGAGTCAGAAGAAGTCCGCTGCAACAGCAATTTTCCAGTCCTAAACATGACTTGAACTAAAATTGCCAGGAGAAAGGTAGCAAATGCATCCAAGCCAAGTAAGGATGTGATCTCCCTTGCGGCTTGTATTGGTGGATCAAGCAAAGGTTGACAAGATGTTCTTCTTGAGAGTGAACTCATCTGCTTTTGCTTCACTGATTGTCTGCATACACAAGATGAACATCATGGAAAAATATTCAGATTAGTCCAAACAGTCTAGAAGTTGTCAGGGAACTAACTGCACATGAATACTAGAACCAAGTTTCACACTAATTACAATCAAACCAATAACAAGTGATCAAATACGCTCAACAATCATCCTTGTAGGAATAACTAACAGCACATTACGAGTGATCAAATATGTTTATTAACTTGCTAGAAACTATCTGAGGGTGTAAAAAATTTGCTATTAGTAGCTAGATAACTGCCCACTAAGCTATGGCATTCCATAAAACTCTCCAATAAATTACCTCACAAAAATATAACACAAATAAAAGAATCTTCAAAAATAATTTTCGAGAAAATATTTTATGTGCAATAACAGAAAAACAAATGCATCCTTCAGGTTTACTTCAACCACACTCCTTTATGTTCCAAAATATGCGGTCTCCTAAGGTCTAGTACCTCGGCAGCCAACAAAAACTCATGCCCAAATTAACACTAAACATCCAAACTTATCGGCCCTTAAAAATGCAGTATTTTTCCATCATCTACCTTACATTGATGGGAATTAGAAAGTAAAAGATAGAAGTACTTAGAAACAGAGAAATGCACATAAAATGGGACTTCTCATTTCCTGAGAGTGCTTATTGATCAACCATGTACTTGAAACATTTCAAGTCATTTCACAAAAAGAAATAAAATTTGAGATCAGATTTATTACCCTTTCAAGAATACGCTCAAGCCTCTGGATTTCATTTTTGGGATATTCTGCACCTTTATCCACACAATTCTTGGCAGCTTTCAGATAGATCTTGCCATATCTGAAGAGCAAACACGGGATTAAACTGACTGAACACTAAAAAAAAAAAAAAAAGTAGAACAGGCTGCTAAAGGACTTTGAAAGAAATTACTGTGGATTTAAGAAGTTTAGGCTTTGTCATAATATTCAGTGTTATTCCAAATAGAAAAAAATGGTATGATAGCTATAAACTATCAACACACTATAACAATTAAAGAATATGCATGGTAACATAATAGAATTACAAGTATGTTGTATAAAATTGGGATATTAACCTTGCAGTGGCACCGTTAAGCTTCTCAACTTCTTCTTCCATCCGGGCAAGGACTGCTTTCTTCTCATCACTGGCAGCACTAACGAACTCTTTCACCAAGTTCTCCAAAGTAGCAACTATACCAGCCTGCATCAAGAACATATACATATGCATTCATATCCGCAAATATCATAAATAAAAGAACTGTATGCTATTTATATATGTATCTCATTACTTTTGAAGTAAGTTGCCCCTTCCCATCACGACTAGTACCACATCTGTCATTGATGAAAGTTACAAAGTCATCCAAATCCCGTCCACCGCCATAGTCTTCACCAGCTTTGTTGCTCTTTGGAAAGAATTTCAGAGTAGGAAAACCACTTACACCGTACCTGCATTTTCAGTTCCATTAGTTGTCAGCCTTCACATCATCATTTCAATCATTATTTCAGATCATTAAATTCAAATATTCAGAAGAACACAAACACTACAAATAAAGATAAAAATTTAATATTACTGGACTCACTTTTCAGCCAAATCTCTGTATTTGTCAGCATCAACATTAGCAATAACTACATCTTCCTCCAATTTAAATGCTGTCGCAACCTTTTCATAAGTCTACCAAAAAAAAAAAAAGGGAGATGTCAGTCCTGGCATGAGTCTTCTAACAAAGATAAAGGTTGGAAACAATGATTAAAATAATCAGATAATACACTTACTGGAGCAAGTTGCTTGCAATGGCCACACCTGCCAATAAAAAATAGAATAGAAATAATAAAAACTATTGCTTGAGAATGTAATGGAATAATTCAACAGCCTTATATAAGACATGCACAAACTCTGATAAAAACTGTAATATATTTTTCTTCAAATCTTTGTTTGTACCATGTATGTGAGATTGTAACATATATCATCAGAAGAATACAAAAAATTTTAACTTCCTCCTTTAATAATATATCATTTTGGCAATGCCAAAAAAAATCAAGATAAAATCAAAACAACCAATAAATGGTCGGAAACAACAGCCAATGACGGAGCCATCCATATATTAGTCTCTAGAGCTTTCTAAGCATGGTCCGCAAGGAAAGGCACTGTTATCAATAGTTTTAGACGTTGGGAGGCCTACATGGTGAAACTTGTCATGTCATGGAAAAATGAAAACCAAGTCAGCTCATTGGCATGCCAAACAACAGACATGCTCAAGCTCATTAAACTCTGTTTGCATCAGGCTTGCTCTCAAACTGATCCAGTATTTGGATCATCTTTTATCAATTACAATACTAAAGGGCATGCAAACAACATCAATGAAATACGAACCATGGTGCATAGAACTCGACCAAAACATCCTTGGTTTCATCCAGGACTACTTGATCAAAATTATCTGGTGTTAGTACCAGAACATTGGATGGGGTTGCAGCTATCTTTACATTTGTTCCTACATATGAAAAGAAGAAGATTACAAATTTATAACATAAACTGAATTTTGAAAGCAACTATTTTTAAGCATTGTACCTATCACAATGAAAAAAAGACAAGAGTGGGAATAGCCATTTCAATTAATATAGACAAACATACAAGAAAATGTACAAAAGAAGTGAAGCAAAACCAATAGGATGAATTGCAGGAAGATAATAATTGCAAAACCAAGCATTGAAGTTCCAATTATCCACCATAACCAATAGGATGAAGATAAAAACTCAAATCTTATTATAGTAGCCCACCCAAACATTAAGGATTCCTGATTATATATTCACAATCTCATGTCTTCTCAACAATTAAACAATGCCAATTAATTTTAGTGAACTGGCAAGGAAAAGTTGACAAAAAAGGTTAAAGCAATACCAATCTGCCTGATTACAACTGAAAACTAAGGTTGCTTGCCTACAATTCCAGAGATTATATCCAGACTCTCAGTATATCTTGGAGATATCAAATAACAGAAAGAACACTAGTCAATGGCGCAAAGCAGTATCCTTACCACATTCACATTGTGTAAATTCAGAGTTATAATAGTACCTCCTTCAGAATTCACAAATTCAGCAAGGGCTTCTGCAGTACGTGCACCTTCATACCTATAAAATGTCATTTCCATGGGAGTCATAAATCATGCTGGTTTCACACAAAGATATTGGAAAAAACATTGCATGAATACATAGGCAACAAGAACGTCTGCCAGAACCATATCACGACAAAAGTAGCTAAAGGGAGCAATGCACTCACTTTTTGGGTTCCAAGGACCCCTTAGGAAACCATTTAATTGTGGGATATCCAGAGACATCATATTTGCCGCAGAGGCTCTTATGCGCATCACAGTCTACCTACACCAACAAACATCATCCAAAAATAGAAATTTTATTTCTATGAATGATCATGAGAAAAGCTTCACATACCCATGTTGAGAATGGACAGTGAGCCAAAATCAAGACAGAATCAATAACTAAAAAAAATGTTAACATTTGACAAAACAACAACAGTGACAAGACGGGTAAATCCAATTAAATGAATCAAGAAAGTTAACAGCAGTATGATGTTAAAAAAACAGCAGACCTTCCCAATCACAACAGATTTAGCCTTCTTAAAACTTGTCCCAAGCTTCTCATATTCTGGAGCAAGTTTTTTACAGTGTCCACACCTATTACATCATAATAAAAACAAAACCATCATTCAAGGTCTGATCATATCATCTTATATTATAACAAACAAAATCAAAACTTTTTTTAAAAAAAGATTCACACTTTCCAGGGAGATGATTTAAGTGTGTTACCAAGGAGCGTAGAACTCGACAAGAGCGCCGCGATCGTTGCCGACCTCTTTCTCGAAGTTGTCATCGGTGAGTACAACGACCTCGTCAGCTAAAACCGACGATGCACACAGCATCAAAACTAGGGTTATCATAGAAATCAATTTAGAGCTCCACGCCATTTTTCTTTTTTTCTGAGATCTTTTTCAGCTGCTTTCTCGTTTGACAAAAACAAAAAGGCGATAGTTTGAAACTTTAAATAATAAACAGATAATAATCGGAAAAGACAAAACTGGGGCGTTGCGAGAATCGAACTCGCGACCTCTCGCACCCGAAGCGAGAATCATACCACTAGACCAAACGCCCTTCTTGTCACTTGTTCCTTCAGATTCTTTTACAAACAATAAAGTTCTTTAATTTATGTTACTGGAAATGGGATTTTAGGGTTTATATATTCCCCTTTTTTTTTTTTTCGAATTCATGATTTTTACTTTTTCTGTATCAGCTGTTTCAGTTTCTGGTAAATTTCTGTTTTTGCATCAATGGCTCATAACAATGTAAGTAGTAATTTAACCTTTTTTTTTTTTAAAAAAATTTCTGTGATTTTATTGAATTATGATAATGAGATTGTACATGTACAGGCTGTTGCTGGTGTTGATAACACATTTAGAAGAAAATTCGACAAAGAAGAGTATCTAGAGCGCGCTCGTGAGCGTGAAAAGGAGGTTCCTTTCATTTTCATCTCTAAATTTCATATTTTTAAAATTTTTTTGGGTGTAATTTGGATGATAATTTCTTATTTACTTCTTTCTGTTTGATTTCTGGCTTTTTGATTAGGAGGGTGAGGGGCGGTTTAAATCTAAATGTAAGTTCTTTTTTTGTTCAAGTATATGTGAAATTGATCAACTTTATATGTAAGTTTTGAGTTTTATGTATGCGTCCATGTTGCGCAGCAAAAGGTCCACCTGTGCAAAGGAAGCCCTTGAAGCATAGAGATTACGAAGTAGACCTTGAATCTCGGTTAGGCAAAACTCAGGTTAGTTACTCTCAGTTTCTACTTGAATTCTGATCCTTAATTTGACACTGTTTGATTTTATTGCCCGTAATATGAATGCTATGTTATGATTTTATCTTATGTTCTTCAAGGCAGTGATTACTTGCTGTGTCGTTTAGCTTGTATTATTGAAATGTTTTATAGAATTCAGTTAGCAAAAGTCTGCTACTTTTGAAGGTGATCAGCTGGTGTGGTAAGAACACTGAAGGAATCACGTCTGAAAAAAATTTTTCTTAGGATTTTTTAAGAACTGGGTTCGTACAGCAAAGTTGTAATCAGTCATATATGATTTGTTGTTCAAATTTACATTGGCATTATAGACTATAAGCCCCATGTATGTAAGTTCCATACTATTTTAGCAACATATGAATTCTTCACCATGTTGTAGCATTAAATGTTTCTGTTCTTTCTGGTGATAGGACGATGCTTTCTCAGATATTTAAGGTTTTCAATTTCGATCTGTTACTTGTGATTAAATTCAAGTTAAGCTTTGAGATTCATTATGTTTCTAACTTTGATTCTCATACAGTTTCAAGTCGGGATTATTTTTTAATTGAGTTTATTTACCCTTTTTCATGCATACATCTCTTTTGCAGGTTGTTACTCCTATTGCACCTCTAAGCCAGCAGGTATGTTTTTACTGTGTACCTGTGGGTTTCTTCCTTTGTAATTTGATTTGGTTGCCAATATTTGTCATTTAACATTCATGTGATTTCTGGGAGCAGTGCATTTGGAAACTGACTGTTTTAGCTGGCTAGATTTGTCTTTCTTGAAGTTATTTGAAGAATGCTCCTCTCTGCTTTCTTTTCTTGTTTCTTGTTGATTTATGTTTCTGTGCTGTGATTATATTCAGAGAAAATTTGTTACACCATCCTTGTACTAGAAACTGTTTTGTATTTTCTTTAACTGATAGAAACAAAAAGAAGTGGCAGTGATGATTTGTGTATATGATTGTGTGGCTGTGTTGGATTAGTAATGGCATGCAAATATGAATTTATCAATTTAACATATTGTAGGAGGAATCCCCTAATAAGTAGCTGCACAGGCTTTTGTGAAGTCAAATTTAGTTGAAGTGTAGGCCCTTATGGGGTGAAATTTGAGTAATAAACATGTCCAATGCATTTATCATGCTTCTAAAACAAATTTTGTATAGAGGGAAGCATAGGTTCTGATTCATGGTTAAACAACAAGAATTTACTGTAGATAATGGTATTTTTTAATACTTGTTTTGGTCAATTATTTTCTTCTTCTTTTTGCAGGCAGGATATTATTGTTCAGTATGTGAATGTGTAGTAAAGGATTCTGCAAACTACTTGGATCACATCAATGGAAAGAAACGTGAGTGGTTATTCATGGGTTTTGCTGACGTTTTTTTCCTTTTTTTGTTGTGTTTTTTGCTGTTCTAATCGTATTTCAAATTTATTGTTTAGATCAAAGAGCTCTGGGCATGTCCATGAGGGTAGAGCGGGCATCTCTTCAACAGGTACATGTTTTAAGTAATTATCATTTTCTTTAAATGCAAGTTCAATTAATCTGATGATGTCCAACCTTTGATAATTTTCTACTGATTCAGATTTTTTTTATAATGGACCACTCCTTTACGGAAGTAAAAACAATAATACACAGAGCATAGAGGCTTAAAAAATCTTAACAAAATTGGAGGAAATTATTTCTAAAGTCAAAGAAAAAGATAATAAGTGATGTTAAATGCCTTTCTTCTTGTATATTCATTTTCGACAATTACCATAGGCCTTGATATGATGCTCCTGAAGACATAAATGTTTTGATGTGGAGTAGATACATAAAAGAATCTGAATCCCCTTTCAGATGTAAAGGAAAAGGACAGTTCCATAGGTCATCATTCACAGTTATCTCGTCACTAATCATTTGTTAGTGGGTTAGTACAGGTTAACATATCTACTGTTTTCATAAATTCATAAGTTCTTAAATATGTATAGGTCCAAGAGCGATTTGAAAGTCTCAAGAAACGGAAAGATCCTGGCAGCTTTACAGAGCAAGGTAAACACTTGAAACAGATAGGAAAGATGAGAATTTTTACTGTCAGTGTTCATTAATACTCAATTTAGTCGGAATATGAGTAGCCAACATTTGATTATTTCTCCTTTTTTCTTAGATCTTGATGAAAGAATCTTAAAACAACAGCAAGAAGAGGAGGAAAGGAAGCGACAACGTCGTGAAAGAAAGAAAGAGAAGAAGGTTAGTTCTGTGGGAATTTTATATAAATAATTTTAAAGCGTCAAAGATATGCACCTTGAAGACATGTTAAATCTTTTAGTCCACAGGATACTCAGGTCAAGTTTGTACATTTGGCAAAAGATGTCTGTGTTGTATTCTTTTTGTCCTATGGATTATTGTCATATAGAATTCGCTAAACCATGTTTACCTTGATAATTACTGTATTTTCGTTGATTAGTACAGAAAGAGAAGGCAGCAGAAGAAGAGGAAGCCGACATTGATCCTGATATTGCTGCCATGATGGGATTTGGTGGTTTCCGTTCGTCCAAAAAGTGATGATATTTTTTGATTCTGGAGAAATGAGCTTTACCTTGTAACCTTTGAGGCTCTTCTTTTCAACCTTTGATGGTCCTCTATGAGCAAAGATTGAATTTCGGCAGCTGCCATTTCTAGATGTGTACAATTTTATGTTGCCCAAATGTTCAAGATTTATAGTGAAAATATTCAGAAATTTGTTGTCATAGATTGTGATAAATTCATCTTCTCAGCAGGATGCCCTTTTTGGGAATTTGCATCAATAGCAATTCTGATTTCTCAAGTACATAAAAACCTCACACCATTTACATGTCTTATTGTTCATTTGCTTAACCCAATTGGTGTCTAGCAAGGATTGAAAAGCCTATGACTTTTTTTTTTTCATCGTTTCACGAAGTTTGGATGAGGATTGAGTTCAAATTATGCTAATTAGATTTGTCCAAGTGAATGTATTTCGAAAATGCCAAAAAAAAAAAAAAAAAAATTTAAAATAAGTACAATTTTGATCCATGCTTTTTTTTTGTCTTTGGACAAAACTAGCTATTTTTTTTAGTTTTTAAGTAATATGTGTTTCACTTTTAATAAATAGTATTTAAATTATATGTTTTAATATAAAAATAATATGCATTTTAATTGTTAAAACCATATAATGAATAATATATTATTTAACTAATTACAATAAACTCACAAAAAAAATAAATTTTAGATGTATTTTTTAATTTAATTATGAATAAAAATAAATTTTAAAATAAATTTATAATATTATTTAAAATTAACCAATTGATTTAATTGATTGTAAATTATATATAAAATAAATATATCATTAAAATTTAATATTACATTTGATTTTTTTCATAAAATAATGATAATATTTATTAAAAGAGTAATTCGATGTAAAAAAAATGATACACAACTGATTTTGCCAAAAGAAAAAATACAGTATCAATATTGTACTTGTTTTAAAAAAAATTGTCGTCAATTTGTCACTAAAAGGAACATTTAGCGACGGTGATTGTCGACAGTGTGGGACCCAAACATTGGACGAATAAGTTTTACCGACGGAGTCAATGCGTCGTAAATCAGTATCAGACTATATTTTTAAGTACATACGGCGACATATAAGCTTACGTCGCTGAAAGTGTAGTAATGATGGAATTTATAACCGACTTGCTTGAAATAGGATTTTCCTAATCCTACCAGGAATCTCCCCTTTCGGCTCCATAAATATTATCTATCTTCAACATCACTGAAACCAAAACTAAATTGAATCCAGATCTTTCTGTAACCTTCGATCATATAAATAAATATCATCAATACCTAGAAGAAGATCGCTCATTTTTACATGGCAAAACTGCCCAACAAGATAACCCAGAAGAAAAAAGCGAAGAACAATATCTCTTTCTCAGAGTGGGAAATGGACGTGGCTCAGCTGCTACTTCAATTAAGCAAGCTCTGCACAACCCACAAACAATACCACTACTACAAGCAACAGGGGAAAAAGGTGGACGACGTCGTGGAAGGTGGCGCCGGTGAAGAATGTTATAAAGAAGAGAAGAAAGAAGGTGGCGACTATAATAAACGAAACATTAATCATGTGTCTTCTTGTAAGTTCTTGGAAGAAGAAGAAGAAGCAGAAGATGAAGATGGGTATCCTAGACGAAGGATAAAGAGGTTAAAAACGATTGATCAGATTTACAGTTCAACTCAACCCATTACATGTTAGAAGATTAGATGGAGGTGTTGTAAATGTATAGTTTTCTTGTTCTTGATCATAGAGTTCAAGTCAACTTCAAAGGTCTGAAATTTGAGTTTTGTATGCGATGGAGTTTATGTCCCGAATTGTATAGTACGTTCAAGATTTTGCGAGTCATCGTAGTGCTGCCCCTTAAGAATGGGTTCCATGTGTATATAAAGCTTTTTAGATGATAATTTTTATTTTTCTTTTTTGAAAATCAATGATAATGTACCTACCTACTTCTGTTTTCTGATGAGATATATGAAAAAAGTACATTTCATAGTTGGAGAAGTGCACACCTTCGACTTTCAACTGTATGTTGTGTGGTGCCTGTTTTTGTGCATGGTTGATGGCATTGGTAGGATAAGAATTTTTTTTGGAAGGGGGAAGATTTGTCACAGCTTGCTGCTTCACAGCTCTTATAGTACCTTTTTTCGTTTTGTTCGGTTCATATTTATTTCGTTCTGTTGGTTAGAAATGCAGGCCATGAACTCAGAGGATTAAAAGGGAAATGTCGGCCCTTATTTATTTTTTTCTGTTGATCAGAAATGTAGGCTGAGAACTCAAAGGATTAAGAGGGAATTGTTGGCCCTTATTTATTTCCTTCCATTGATGTCAGCCGGAAATTCAGAGGATTAAGAAGATCGAGTTCATGTCTCGAATTGTATAGTTCAAGATTTTGCGAGTAATCGTAGTGCTGCCCCTTAAGAATGGGTTCCATGTGTATAGATGATAATGCACCTGCTTACTTCTATTTTCTGATGAGATATATAAAAAAGGAAATGTGCATTTCATCGTTGGAGAAGTGCACACTGTCCACTTTCAATTGTATGTTATGTGTTTCCGGGGGTGATGCATGCTTTTGTGCATGGTTGATGGTATTGTTAGGATAAGAATTGTTTTTGAAAGGGGTGAAAGATGTGTCCAAAGGCGAAACACACAGGTACTAAGCACTTTTGCCACTAATTTGTACTTGGAGTTCGCTTCGCTCATTTTACTTCACTCCACTCTCGCAAGAACTCGCTTCAGTTTGCTGCTTCACAGTTCTCATCAGACTCTTTTTTGGTTTGGTCGCCTTTATTCATTTCCTTCCGTTGGACAGAAATGTGGGCCAAAAATTTAGAGGATCAAGAGAAAAATATCAACTATAATTTATTTTTTTCTGTTGATCGGAAATGCTGATCGAGACAAGAACTATATGACTATTATATATCATTAAATCAGGTAAAAAATAAAAATTACATTGATAACTTGATATTAAAGTTCAAATGACATAGCTAGTTATTTTCCTTGCAACTATTAAAATTAGGAAATTAATCAATCAAAGCATATTTAGCAATTTCAATTACTAATTTTGGGCTAGCAAAGATAGGATAATTTTGCTGCCTAGGCAAATTCTTCACACAAAACATGTAAAAGAACTTTTTCATCCATCAATATTATTTTACAAATGTACATACTAATTATTTGCTCGCATCTAATTAAGGTGAATTAATTGGTATTATTATCCAAGAGAATTATAGAGATTTCATCATTGTTATTTAACATTGATAAAATTAAATGCATTGTAAAAAGGAAAAAAAAAAAAGCTAAAAAGGCATAGTTGTTTTTTTTTTACTTGTGATTTGGTTTAATATTATTGGAATGGACGAAATTAATTAATAATTTTAAATTTATTTTTATGAGGGATCGTCATAAATGGGTCACATGTTTAATGTAAAAAAAAAACTACTTGCTAAAAGTAAAAATTTTTATCATTTGAGTTAAGTTCTCGGAATATCGTATTGTGCATTGTAAAGTTATTACAACTTGACTTAGGCCACAAATGTACCATAGGACTATGTTGTGCATTATAACAATGAAAGGGATTTCATTATAAACGAAAATGATTACGGTCCTAACAACACAGGTAAGGAAAATGAGACTCGTGCAAAATTTCATGTTATATTTCAAATTACCGTTACCCCTTAACTCCCGCCAATCCAACTAAGAAGCAAAAATTTATGTTGCATCCTCTCAAGAATGAGCAGAACCTGCAAAGAGATTGAACGCAAGATCTTGCGTCTCCTGCACGGCCATGAGACCCGAACCCAGCTCCGCCAAATCCACGCTCATTTCATTCGCCATGGTCTTGACCAACTCAACCATATTCTTGCCCATTTCGTTTCTGTTTGTGGGCCTCAAAACAAAATGGCCTACGCAAATCGCGTTTTTCTCCAATCCCGAAACCCCAACGTATTACTCTTTAATGCAATGATTAAAGGGTACTCTCTGTGTGGACCCTTTGAAGAGTCTCTCAATTGTTTTAGCTCAATGAAGGATCGAGGCATTTGGCCTGATGAGTACACTTTTGCGCCTTTACTTAAGGCTTGTTCAAATATTTGCAATCTTAAACTTGGCCAGTGCATTCATAAGGATTTAATAGTGGCCGGTTTTGACTGTTTTTGCTCCACTCGAATTGGGGTTGTTGAGCTGTATACAAATTGCGGGATGTTGGAAGATGCTAAGAAGGTGTTTGATGAAATGTGTGATGGAGATGTCATTGTTTGGAATTTAATGATTCGTGGCTATTGTAAAAGAGGAGATATTGATACAGGTCTGTATTTGTTTAGGAAAATGAGTGAACGGAGTGTTGTTTCGTGGAATATCATGATTTCTTGCTTAGGGCAAAGTGGGCGGGATAGTGAAGCTTTAAAGCTTTTTTATGAAATGCAAGATCAGGGTTTCAAGCCGGATGAGGCAACTGTAGTTACTGTCTTGCCTATTTGTGCTCGGTTAGAAGCTATTAGTGTAGGGAAATTGATCGAGTCTTATGCTGAGTCGAATGGGCTTTATCAAGATTTTGTCTCTGTGGGCAATGCATTAGTGGATTTTTACAGTAAATGTGGCATGTTAGAGACTGCTAGAAAGATATTTGATGAGATGCCTCAAAAGAGTGTGATTTCTTGGAATGCGATGATATCAGCCATGGCTTTTAATGGGAAGAGTGAACTTGGGTTAGATTTGTTTGAGGAGATGCTAAACAAAGGCATGAAGCCTAATGATGCGACCTTTGTAGGGGTTCTATCATGTTGTTCTCATGCAGGTTTAGTAGCAAGAGGGAGTAATTTGTTTGCTTCAATGGCTGAAAATCACCAAATTGAGCCAAAACTTGAGCACTATGGATGCATGGTTGATCTACTTGGGCGTTGTGGATGTGTGAGGGAGGCTTATGATTTAGTTAAATCCAGGATTGAGACACCAAATGCTTCTTTGTGGGGTTCTTTGCTTAGTGCTTGTCGTACTCATGGAGACTTGGTGCTTGCACAACTTGCTGTTCGAGAGCTTATTAATCTTGAGCCATGGAATTCTGGTAATTATGTATTGTTGTCGAATATGTATGCAGAAGAGAAGAAATGGGACAGAGTTGAGGAGGTTAGAGCATTGATGAGAGAGAGAAATGTCAATAAAGTGCCGGGACAGAGTACGGTCGGATAGTTTGCTATGTTGCTATGTCAATTTGATTAAATCCTTTTGCTTGGTTGGCCTTCAGGACCTTTACCAGAACCCATTCATTTTGAGACTCTCAATTATAGCAGCAAAGTGCCTGATGGATATCATTTCTGCATAAATAGAATATATGCAGCAAACCAGAGCTCAGCTCAACAGCCTGAGCCATCTATCATCTGTTTTGATGTTGGCCATATCATTGCAAATCAAATGACAATATTAAATTGGGAACTAAAGCGGGCACAATGGTACCTAGGTGTAATTCTTTCTTTTTTTTTTTTTTTTTTCCGGAGCAAGGTTGTCCTATTGGGCATGTCTCTTAAAGGTTAAGTAAGTTCCTTAACTGATATATTTCAGAATGTGCCTTTCTAGTTCTGAAAAGAGTGCAATATTCCCTACAACTGTGAGTTTTCTTTATGGGAAATAAAAGCGTTCAGAAAAACCTAGTAGGTCTTCATAGGAATTAGAACTAAAGTGTAATATTGTTTACTACAATAAACAAGAATACAACCAGCCTAATATATATATAATCTTTCTTGACTTCTCTGTTTTATGTCAAGTTTTGCATTGGAGTATGGAATGGGAACTGCTGTTGAAGGAGCTACATGATGAGTTCACATGCTCCTTCTTCTATATACAATGCTAAATGATCAGGCCTCATTGCCAAGTGCAAGAGTGCAATCAAATCTTGCATATCAGTACCCATGTCCTTTGTTTTCATGCATTTGGAGTGGTTACAAGATGAATAGGCCCGCTGCAGGGATCAAAGTGAAGGCATACAAGGCAACCAAGTTTGGCAATATGTATGCACTACTTGTTTCACCTTCTATATATTTTGCCACGTTGAAATTTCCTATACAGACATATTAAGCTGTTAATGAATAATGAATCTTCTCAACAGATGCATGATATAACATAGCAAGGAAGGAAAAAGCGGTACCTCTTAGGTTGGTGTTGCTGCATCCAGCATTCATGGCATATCTAATGTCTCTTACTGTGGCTCTATTATAGAACAGGAAATCGGATAAAACATGGTCAATGCAACTAAGGACAGCTCGTATCTCAGTTGGGCAAGGTCCATTGCAGAACAGATCACTTGCTTCTGGTGGAACATTAAGATTCCCACTCTGGGATAATCTATATGCCTCATCGCACCCGCTGTAAATCTGGTAGTAACATTGCCAGAACATAAATAAAAAGAATATAGCTATAGTTCAAGACTAGAAGTTGCAAATGTTTTACAAAATTACAACCTTATTATTGAAACATAATAATGCATCTGTGAGTTGTCCTGGAACATCCTGTGCATACCCTGCTCACGATTATAGAATATCAACTACAAGGAGATGAAATGTTAGAAGAAAAATTTATTAGGTTCATGCCATGGTGTGACCTGAGTTGATGCACAGTCGAGCTATGGAAATTAGAGTCAAGACGATGATGAATGCCTGTTTCCACAAAACTGAGACTGCCATTACAAGAAGTTCAAGACTAAAAGCACAAAAAAAAACAGAAGTTTATATTTTGATTGATCAAGAGAGGCAACATATACACTCATGAAAAACCTTATATAGGAGAGGTAGTTGGCAGTTTGATCCACTTAGAACAACCTGAGGACAAATGGACCGAAAAGGAAGTGTAGGTGAACAAGCTAACCAACTAGAGCTTGCTTTGAATGCTTTAATTTGAGCATCAAAGCTGAGAATTGAGGTTCGGCGTCTGGCAAATGGATATCAGTTATCTTTTAGATTTGTGCTTGTGCACGTACCCTTTTCCCCATTTGATGAAATAAAATTAGATGCCATGATTCCATATTTTCATTTCTTTTAGCATAATAAAGACAGGGGCTGATGCTAATTTAGACAATTGGTATTGACGATTCGTATGTTTGTTCACCTACATCCACACCCACACCCACTAAATTCTGACAGTTATTTAAAAGCCTTGTGATAGAAAAGTTCAATAAGCGCCAATCCTCTAAAAATTACCAAAACTTAAGCCATGATCACTAATGTAGTCCATGTTTGGCAAAGAGAAGCACAAGCTTCATGCCATTCATTGAAATGGAACTTGGCTAGTGTGATTTCGGAGAATGTTGCACCTCACTCTCTTGCAAGCAACAAACGCTGCAACTTAAGAACAGTCTGTTCCTCAATGCAACAAACGGCAATTGTAGACAGCAACTCTCAACAATACATATGCACGTATTTTTACAAAGATATAAAATGAAAACAACCGTAATTCCTTCAACAGTGACTCTAGAACAAACGTCCAAAGCAGTACAGTATGACACAGCGATTGTGATATGAACCGAGTAGCCTTTAATTTCCTATACCTCCCTACTTAATATATTGAGAGAGCCACTTGAAACCATCTCCATAGCCCATTTTTCGGACAATGCTACACATAAACACCTCGAGGGGACGGACATTTGAGTCTTCCAAGTTTACTTTGCCCTTCCCCGTGGTGAAGTTTGTGAGGCCGAGGTGGTACCGAAGCTCATCTTCAGAAGCAGCATATGGTATATCAATTTTGTTGCCCAAGATAAGGAACGGAACATTAGTCAAGGCCTCATCAGACAGGAGAGCATCTAGCTCCCCTTTTGACTCGGCAAATCTCTCCTTGTCATATGCATCCACCAGATAAACAACTGCATCCACCTTCACATTTAAGAAAAAATTAAGAAAGAAATTCAATAATACAATATAAGGATCATATTTCTAGGAATACAGAGTAAAACAAGCCTATCATCACAATCAATGATATCAACATTCTGATATTTATGAGAAGATAAACCCAAATA
The DNA here is from genome assembly GCA_947683625.1 of Mallotus nudiflorus. NCBI lineage: Eukaryota > Viridiplantae > Streptophyta > Magnoliopsida > Malpighiales > Euphorbiaceae > Mallotus > Mallotus nudiflorus. The sequence goes on along the minus strand of CANTUR010000117.1, from coordinate 3,681,381 downwards.
AAATGGCAAGTACATGGCACATAAGCTAACAACAATGGCAAAACAATATAACCTGAGATTACAAACAAGTAACCAGTAATTGAGTGTGGTGCTTTTAGCCAAGTGTGATAAGAAACTAGGCAATGGAATAACAATTTTACAGCACATATAAACTCATGCACCAAATTTATATCCACCAGCATTCAACTTGTCAAACTTGTGGTGGTAATTAGTTCGCATCTGAGATAGCACGCAAGAGTCCAGTCCTAATGCAATGCATGTACAATTAACTGCTAATCTACAGTGTACAATTTAAAAAAAAAAAACCTTGGCGTAATAATCTTTCCAAACTCTACGAGCAATCTGATGGCCTCCTAAATCAAAAGCCTTAAACTTTATCTGTCCAATACTCAACTCCTCTGATGTCGGATACTGCGTAGGCTGGTGCTGCGCTAATCTCTGAAAAAAAAAAAGAAAAAGAAAAAGCACAACGAACAACCAAACAAACAAAACAATCGGATTACAGAACTTCCCTTCGGACCCATAAACAAAAATTTCACAGCCATCAAATTTTATCATTAAAATTAATCTCTTTTACGTCCGGTTACCAAACATGAAAAAAAAAAAATCATCATCCCTGTTGCTTATGCTACAAAAACTATGCTACATAAGACTTGAAAATAGATAGAAAGTTTAAAGCTTTAGGTCAAAATCACCATATAATTTTCTTTTCTTTTTTTTTTTCTCGGGGAGCCAAACAGAACAATAACAATAATAATAGAAATACATAGAAAAAAAAGAACAAAGAAAAACCTCATCTTTCAACATATGAAGCAGCGTCGTTTTGCCAGCATTATCAAGCCCTAAAAACAGTATCTTTGCTTCCTTCTGCCATAAACCAAGCGAAGCAAGCACTCCATAGAACCAATCAAGCAAAAACATTACTATTTTTTATTAACAGAAACAAACCAAAAAACAAAAAACTAATTAATTTTGATAATTTAAACAATTTTTTCGAAATTAATCTGCAGATTACACAGCAAAACTCCTACAATCACAGAGGGAGACAACTCATGACACATCAACACTGTTCTATTGAAGTAATGTAGGTCGATATATATATATATATATATATATATATAGGGGCGTGAGGTGGCAGAAGTTGATTGGATAGGTTGCGTGAGATTTGTTTATAATGGATCGGGTTTACGGGTTTTAAGTTGTTTTGGCCAATCAAAATTGGGGATAGTAGTAGTTGGCGTCATTAGGTTGATAATGGCCGTTGATTTTTGAAATGGACGGTCTATAATCTATATTTGGATTTTAAATATTTTCCGGGTGGGTATTGGGTTGGGTCTAACTATTATCAATAATTCATTATGACAAAAAAAAAAAAAAAATCAAATTGAAACCATAAACAAATGATTTTTTTCACCATTACAAATTTTGAATTGAAAAGAAATTCAAACTCGAGTTTCCTAAAGATGCCACATGAGCTTGGCCACGAAACATCACTGGTGAAATCATAAATAAATTATAAATATTTTTGAATTAACTTAGATATTTTAGTAATTTTAATTTAACGATAAATTGTTAATAAATTTTATTTTTCAACAAGTTAAAATATTTAAATAATTGATTTATAAACTAAGAAGTAACTAGCAAATATTAAAAAATTAATTTTATCTAATTCAAATTTAAAATAGTAAAAAATATTAAATGTAACATATATAATTTTTTTAACAACGTAATTGTATTCCATTAATCATTGATCAAAGTTACAAATAGAAGATTGATTTAAAAAATAGATATAGTACAAAGTAAATTAGTAGAACTCATAGAGTATATAAATAAAAAACAAGTAAATCAATATTTGGTGATAATAGATTTTGAAACTCCTCTTTTAGTGAAATCTATTGACACCAACTGCTATAAATCACACAAAAACTTTCAGTGATCACGTCAAGTAAGAATATCATGAACTCATTGCAACCCACGTAACAAATTAAAGAAAGTTTAAATCTATCAAATTCCATAAAAATTATATTAAAAACCGATCTTATTGATAAATCAAACCACCAAAAAACAAAAAACACAAACAAGATCCAAAAATATAGAGATATATTTACTATAACTTCGCTATATGGAGACAGTACAAGTAAAATATCATAGATTCTACATAGATTTATAAAACATAACTACTAATTGAAGAACAAAAAATGAAAGAAAAAGAGTAGGACGAGGTTAATTGTTATATCATGACCCATGTTCATATTATAATGTGCACCACACACATGTGAAATGTGAAAGCAAAACACCCCTATTTTTTTTAAAAAAATGTCTTTGCTTTTTTGTTGATTGTTTGACTATGTCATTCTACACCTATCTAGCAAATTTGAAAGCATTTGCATGTTTCTTTTTTCAATAGATCCCATATGCTAGAAATAGTCTTTGTATTTTTATTTTTTATACTAATTATTTTTTAAAAAATTAATAGAAATGAAGAAAATATTTCTTATTTATTAAAAAATTATTATTTTTATTTTATTAATTACTGTTATAATGCGGAATAAAATAATAAAATAGTTAGGATCACATACTTTTGATGATTTCACAAATTTGAAATTTGATGAACACTAGGTTTATGTTAATCATACTAAAAGATGGAAAAAACACAATGTTTTCACAATCCTATTTGTTTTTGTCATTTTCTATCAATTTGGGAGAGTTTGTAAAGAGTGTTTTTGTTTTTGTTCTCTATATCTTTTGTCCTTGTTCTTTATGTTTTTCACAAGTACATACATTTATTTTTTGTACGTAAACAGAAGTAGTTGCTCCTATAATTTTAAAGGGCAGTTGCACTCTCCTTTTTTTTAATTAGATCAAGTTGGATCGGGTCAACCTGTCATGGGCGATCTAAATCCAAATTCCTATATCTCCCACTCGCACATGACCGTTATGAACCCATTACGAGATTTTCTTTAATCAATAGACAAACAACACTTTCATACTAGTAAACGGGTCATGTGACCTAGCGAGCAAAACCTACACTTAGGAGCTTGTTATTATGCATCTATTAGGAATAACATAAAAGCTTCAACCTTATATAAAAATATATTAGTCAATCAAATATATGCTCACAGTACCCTAAATTGTCTCTTTTAAATTATATTAAGATCTCATATCCCTCGAAGAGCATGTTCAAGATATTTTCATTTTGTGTATCTATAATCAAGTCATACTTCTCTTAAGCGAAAAGATTGGCCGACCAATGGACACATAGGATAAAATCTTCCTTTTCTACTCGGAATTTATAATTTATACATAGTTGCTTTTCTAGACATGTTCTATAGATCAAATCATTCATGACCATAAGTAATATGCTAAAATAACAAAACAATATGTATAAATTACAAACAACAGCAAAAAGTATAACGATACCAATTTAAGGATTTAAAATCATCATTAAGGTCTCATATAATAGAGAACCAGGGATCATTCGCCCACTACCTTTTTGGTTGAACAAGCACACATGGTATGAATCATGTACTACAGTGTTAAATGTAAAGATCATGTGCTATAATTTTTTATTGATGTCAATTAAAAACACTATACAGAACTACGTTCAGTCACTCATTTATGCCTAACTTGAATTCTCGAGATACTCTTAGTGGCAGGTAATAACCAAGAATTCACATCTGGCTTACACGGGTCATTTGGATGGGGCAAGCCAAAACAGATGTATGTCTAAAAAATAACCTCATCTCATTTTCCTTTGAGGTGATAGTCCTAACATTTAATCTTATCTCTACTCACTATTTTAGCGCTAGAGGCAGTTGCTTGTATGAGTAAGCCAACCTAAAAACCTATGCAACATCTCTTTATTGAACATTTAACAGTGTATGTAATATGTGCATAAAGTAAGAATACAATTAAGTAAACATACCAATTATTGCATTTATCCAAATAATTCAATACATAAACTCAATAAAATATTCTATATTTTATGCAATCCAAGAGAATTTACATTAGTAAGAAATACATCTCTTGTAATTGGCTTAGTTAAAGGATCAGCCACCATTTTATACGTAGATATATATTGTACAGTTACTTCTCTTTTGGCAATAATTCCTTTAACATAGTTGTACATTGTATCTATATGTTTGGTTCTACTATGATATTTAGGATATTTTATAAAAGCAATTGCTATTTAATTATCACAATTAATACCACACATGTATATATTCCTGTTTAATTAAAGAACTATGTTTCCTATATAGGTTACTCGAAAAGGGAAGACAACCAAATCCATTTAAGGAAAGGATCATGAAAAATCTTAAATGAAGAAGGAATATTCTCCTATTTGGTTTAGGATTCCCATCCCAAGAGGAATCCCACCCATTTCAGGTTTAAGTATCATTATAAATAGGACCCCATATCCTTCATTCTCATTCATTCTATTCTCTTATATTTTAATTATTCTTATTTTCTCTCTCTGGAGTCTCTATTTATTTTTTTACTTAGGCATCGAAGTGTTTGTAGGGATCCTCCCCACCTCTCACTTTGCCCTTCGTTGATCACTTATAGGATTCTAAGCTCAAAGGTTCCAAAAATAAGTTATCAAGTGGCACTATCTATGGGAACTCTTGAGAAAAGCCATTTGTATATCTGCTAAGTTAAGACATCAACACTATGACTTTTAGCCCACTGCTAATCTCGACTCTTGAAACTCATATTAACCTCTCGACACCCATTCCTCCAATTAATCTGTCAACACCTCTCCTAATAGCAGTACCTTTAGCAACTTTCCAATATGTCGGACCTTCATCCAAAAATACGCACTTACCTTTTAAAAATACCTAGGGGTGGCCAACTTTGGGCACCAACTTTGCATATTATGCTCCACTGTAACACCATCATCGACCACTACCTTTCGTACCTTTTCCAAGCCTAACAGATACACCAGCTGTAATTATGCCTAACCTGAACACTGTAACCCAAACCAACAAGGAAGCAATGATACAAAATATCCAAGCTCAGATAGCCCTAATGCAATAATAATTTAACACCTTAGTTGAAAGCGACAAACCTCGATCGGCTTATATGGACAATAACATAGCACCTCTAGAGATACTTGAGGCGAATAAGGGGAAGAGTAAAGTTCCAAAAGGGGAATTTAGTTCAACAATTCTGGCTCTTGACAACTTAAAGTTAAATCAGAGGGTTAAAGAAGTTATACATAAAGCCCACACGAGACCAATGAAGGAAGATGAATATATTATAGAAGGTAGAACGCCATTCGTAAAAAGGATAATCTAGACAGAGATCCCAACTAAGTTCAGAAACCCACAACTAGATCAATATGATAGGACTGGAGATCCCGTTAACCACATATCCTCATTTAGAATAAGAATGTTACTCTAGAACATGAACAATGGAATTATGTGTAGGGTCTTCCTAAGCACACTCACAAAGAATGCCCAAAAATTGTCACAATATGCAGGGCATAATCGATAGAAATGCAATGAGATCTTCTCATGTCGCCATTGTCACAATGAGGCCACGGTATTATTTCTTTAATGCACTAAAAAATATCTTCTTTTTCACCTTTTTCTTCATCCGGGTGATCTTTTATCTTTCTTTCTTTTCTTTGGTCTAGTTTGTTCAGAAATTGGATCTTTATTCTTATATATATATATATATATATATATATATTTTGTTTGGGTTACATAGAGCACGTTGAAGAACATATATGATCGGCACGAGATCAACCGCTTTGATGTCAAGCAAGTCTGTTAATCTGACTTTGTTTCTGTTTATTCCATTTATATATTAAAAAAATTGTTGGGTTATGAATGGACAGTGATTAGATTAATGGGGTCTGCGTTGATGTTTCAGGTGATATGTTCAGTTTGTGACACAGAGCAACCGGTGTGTATGCTTCAAGCTTTTTGATGTAAAGATCTTTTGGTTTGATTTCTAGAGCTCTTTTGTTAATTCAAGTCAATTTCACTTTCATTCCAGATTGCTCAAGTTTGCACAAACTGTGGTGTTAATATGGGGGAATATTTCTGCGGGGTCTGCAAATTCTTTGATGATGATGTAATCATTCCCTGTGAATTTTTTCTATTTTTTGCGGTTTATGACGCTTACTTTGTTGCTGGCAGAAACTTATGAATCTTTTACATTGGAACTAGTTAGTTTGGTGTTTATGTGTAGGGTCAACTGAATGAACCCGGTCAGAATCCGATAACTATTAGGGTAAAGCTGACCGAGTGCTATGTTATACCTATTCAAAAATCTTTTTATAAAAGGATCCAATGGGAACTTCAAACCCCCTTCTAGTTGGTCAAAATATACTACTAGCATATTGAGATCTAGTATGGGGGTATGGGCCTTGAACTTCCTATCTACTATATGCAGGGCATAATCGATAGGAATGCTAAACTGCCTCCGATACCACCCCAATAACTCCTCATCTATCCTAAACATAAACATATCAGAGCTAACCTATTCCTTTAGTGCCATAAGTCTATCTAAGAAATGAAATAGAAGAAGAATAAAAGAAGGAAGAAAAGGATCATGTGGTTGTAAAGTGGATAAGTCGCTACAGGAAAAGATTGGTGGTAGTAGCAAAGCAAACAAGATACTAGCAATATAGAAAAGAGCAAAAATGCATCAACTCAAAGAAATAGGGATACTTATAAAGCAATAAAAGGATCTGGAACAAACCATTAACTACCCTCATAATTACTTCATTTCTCCTTATATCATTAAGGGCAGTCTAAAAAAAAAAAAAGTCATTAATCAAGTAGTCATCATTATAGCAATAGAAACATCTCATCATTTGACACAAGAAAATATGCGATGATTATGCAATCCAAATTTTAAAAAATTGAGGCGTCAAGTCAACATAGATGTTACACACCCCAGGCGCACCATTGCCAGCTATTCTTCCACACTCGGTATAGCAAGATCCAATGTCATCCACCAGCAACTGAAGCTGGCATCCTCATGTTGCTTCTATAGTACTAAGGTTCCAAGCATCCATGCCTCATGCATTATGACCAGTAACTGAAGTTGGCTCCCTCAGGTCGCTTCTATAGTACTGAGGATGGGCATCCGAGCCATACTTGTAAGACACCCAAACTATCCAGCACTCAGGCCATGCGTCTAATGCACTAAGACTATACTACACTTGCGCTACACTTCTAATGCAATAAGATAAAGTCTAGTGACTGAAGCTGGCACCCTTAGGTGGCTTCTATGGTACTGAGATTTTGAGCATGTAACCCTCGCATCCTTGCACCTCGCATCTAAGCCTCAAACATTAGTCCACTGACTGAAGTTGGCACCCTCAGGTCACTTTTATAGTACTGAGGTTTGACACTCGAGCCATGCTTTTAATGCATTGAGTATCAAAACTCCAGTGATGACTAGTTCTATCACATTGTCTTTGCACTGATAGTTTAATCCATTACATATTCTTTTTTGTAGATTTTGTGCACTCCAAAGCCCAGATGGCATTTCCATGACATCCTTATATGACGGTTTCAAGACTCAGCACTGAGCTTTATCTTTTCATATGACTGAGGCTGGCCACCTCAGTCCACCCCTTCATATCAAACAAAATGACTCAAGCACTCTCTTTATACAAAAGAATAAATTTTCTATCGTTTATAAACTCGAATAACGTCGAACATAAATATTCGGATAGACCCGCGAGGGGGACTCTTGATACCACACATGTATATATTCCTATTTAATTAAAGAACTTTGTTTCTTATACAGGTTACTGGAAAAGGGAAGGCAACCAAATCCATTTAAGGAAAGGATCGTGCCTCAAGAAGACTCCTAAATGAAGAAGGAATACTCTCTTATTTGGTTTAGGATTCTTATCCCAAGAGGAATCCTACCCTTTTTAGGTTTAAGTATTACTATAAATAGGACTCTATATCCTTCATTCTCATTTATTCTATTCTCTCATATTCTAATTGTTCTTATTTTCTCTCTTTGGATTCTCTCTCTATTTTCTGACTTAGGCATCAGAGTGCTTGTAAGGATCCTCCTTACCTCTCACCTTGCCCTTCATTGATCACTTGCAGGATTTCAAGCTTAAGAGTTTTGAAAATAAATTATCAACAATGAACAATAATGGCTCCCTCGTAACCATTTTGAATTCCTAAATTCATGAAAAATCTTCTTAACTAAATAGCCTCCTATACTACAGCTAAACATGCAATAAATTCATCTTCCATAGTTGACAAGGCTATATATGTTTATTTCTTACTGCTCCATAAGATAACACCTTTATTTAGTAAGAAAATATAGCCAGAGGTGGATTTACATTGATCAAGGTCTCCTCCCCAATCAACATCTGAATATCCAATTAAACACAAGTCTGATCCTTGATAACATAAGCAATAATCCATAGTTCCTTTTAGATACCTTAGAATCCTTTTAAAAGCTTTTTAATGCTCTCATCCATGATTTGATTGATATCGACTAACTAATCCAATAGCAAAACAGATATCTGGACGAGTACACAACATAACATATATAAAATTGCCCACAACATCAGAGTATGGTACAAAGGCCATTTCTCTTTGCTCTTTTAGATTATTAGGACACATTTTGAGGCTTAAAGCATGACATTGTGACATAGGAGTATCCACCGGTTTACAACTGCTCATATTGAAGCATTTTATAATCTTTTGGATATAATTCTCTTATGAAAGAGCCAAAACTTTCTTTGAATGATCTCTTTTAATTTTAACTCCCAATATATAGTCAACCTCACTAATAGCTTTCATGTCAAAATTAATGGATAAATAATTTTTAATTTTCATTACATACTTTTTGTCATTCCTGGCTATTAATATATCATCAACATAAAGAGATAGAATTGCAAATTTGTCATCAAATCTTTTAACATAAGCACAGTGGTCCTCATTAATTATTTTGAAATAATAAGTTATAATTTCCTTATGGAATCTAAGGTACCACTGTCTGGATGACTGTTTAAGAACATAAATAGATCTTTGGAGCTTGTATACTTTACGTTTTTGGCCTTTAACAATAAAACTTATAGGTTCTTCCATATAGATTTCTTCATCTAGCTCTCCATTAAGAAAAGTTATTTTCATATCCATTTGATGTAATTTTAAATCCATATAAGCTACAATAGCTAGAATAAAGCGAATTGAGGTAAACCTAATAATAGGTGAAAAAGTTGCCTTATAATTTATACCTTCTTATTAAGTATAACCCTTCGCCATAAGTTGAAATTTATATCTATCAATAGAACCATTCATCTTACATTTAATTTTAAGAATCCACTTATTCCTAATGGATTTTTGGCCTGACTGTAGATCAACTAAGTTCCAAACTTGATTCATTTTCATAGATTCCATTTCCTCTTCCATTGTAACTTTCCACTTTTCTTTAACAGGACACTCAAGTGCCTCTTTTATAGTTTTAGGTTCCTCATCATCATTGGGAGTAATAATATAGACTTCATTCTCAATTGCAAAACGTCTCTTAGGAGTTTTAAAATGTATACTCCAATGTAATTGAGAATCTCTACTTTTACCAATTAAAATTGGATTAATTTTAGTATCATTTCTCCTACTCAATTGAGAATGGTGTAGTGAATCTTATATACTCTCACTATAAAAAACAAAACTAGGTGTTATATTTTATGTGTTAACCTTTTGTTGACTTATGCTTGTCTCTTTATCATCTTTCATCTCAAGTAAATGATGATTTTTATTAACATCATCTCTCTTAGGAAAAATATTTTCAAGGAAAGTGGCATCACGAGACTTAATTTCAATCAATCTTCCATCAGAATCCTCACCAACAAATACATAAGCTTTTGAGTGCTCAAAATATCTTATAAAGATACATTTCTTTCCTCTCGGTCCCAATTTACTAAATTTGTGAAAGTTATCAAGCATGTATATTGTAGATCCCCATGGATGTAGCTCATTCAAATTGGGCTTTCTACTTGTCTATAACTTATAACATGTAGTGAAAATTGATTTAGAAGGTTCACGGTTAAGTACATAGGTTGTAGACAACAAAGCATCACTCTAATAACTAATTAGGAGATTAGCTTACACCATTATTGACCTAACCATTTCAAGTAAAGTTCGATTCCTTCGCTCGATAACACCATTTTATTATAGTGTTTTAGGAGTTGTTAATTGCCTCATAATTCCTTTTTCATTACATGATTCTTCAAATTGTTCAAATAGATACTCTTTACCTTAATCAATCCTTAATGCTTTTATTCTCCTATTTAATTAATTTTCAACTTCATTTATATATTTCTTAAAGTAATATAATGCTTTAGATTTATGGGAGATCAAATAGACATGACCATATTGAGTGAAGTCATATATAAATATAATGAAATATGAGGCTCCATGCCTTGTTTTGATACTCATTGGTCCACATATATCAGAATGTATTAGTTGCAAAGGGAATTCAACTCTTGTGCCCTTTCCAAATGGTTTTCTGGTGGATTTTCCTTGTAAATAAAATTCATAAGTAGGCAATTCAAATTTTATATTTAATCCTAATAGACCATTATGAGCAAGTCTATTCATTCTATCTTGCCTAATGTGTTCTATTCTAGCATGCTATAGTTGTATATCCATATTATCATTGCTAGATTCAATGAACAAGGAAAAATAAATACCATGATTACTATTACAATAATTTATGTTTAACATCATATAACCATCCATAATGTACCATAATTATAATGAATAGTACCATAAGTAATCTTAACAAATTCTTTAAAAAAATGCAAACCATATCCTAACTTTAATAGAGCTAGTACGAAGACCAAATTTTGTCAAATATCAAGAGCATATAGAACATTATGTAGGTATAGGATTCGACCTTCTTACAAATCCAATTTTCATGTGCGAATTCTTTTAACTTTAGCTTTTGCATTATTGCCTACATAAATCCACTTTGTTCCATTTGAAATTCGATGAAATTCCATAAATTCATTTACATCTCTTGCTATATGGTCTGTGGCTCCTGATTCTACAATCTATATAGGATAAGTTTTAGTAAGCAATACAATACTAAAAACAAAAATTTTAGAAACATAGCTTTTTTTAAAAGAAGTTAGATAAGATAATACCTTTTTAGGCTCAGTGCATTCATGAACAAAATGACCAAGGTTACCACAATTATAACAAGTCACTTTAATTTTATCCTTTCTTCTACCACGCTTTCATCTTTTGTGTTTAAATTACTTTTTTCCTTTCTTGGGTCTATGTCTAGTCTCATTCATCTTGCCTTTTCCTTTCCAATTATTATTAAATTTCTTGCACTTAAAACCAAAAGCCCTTCTAGTACTTGATTTAACCATATATGTATGAGCATTTGGCTTAGCAGCCTTAAGGCACTCATCTTCTAATTCCAAGTGGTGTGCAATATCAACAAAGGTCTTAATGTTCTCATTGTGAGCCATATTCACTTTCATATACTCTCAATTATTAGGGAAAGATTAGATAACAACTTGAACTTATTGTTCATCAATGAGGTTATGCCCAACTACTTTAAGTTTCATGATCATGTTTGATATATTCCTTAAATGTTGTTTCATAAGCTTACTAGAATTTTCTTGTAGGTGTCAAACTTAATGGTCAGTTATCTTAGTTTAGAGACAGTTGTGCCTTTAAGCTTTTCCCTCAAAGTGACCCATATTGCATTTATAGTTGGGTATTTTTGGTACTCATATACTAGATTATCATTCATAGAACTTATGAGAATTCCTCTAGCAGTGGAATCCTTCTTCTTCTATACATTAAAAGCAACCATATCGCACCTATGTTATGCATTATTCACATTTCCTTAAATAGCTTTAGGCTCTTCTATAATCTTATTAATAACCTAAAGCTTCTTGCTTATAAAGGACATATTGCATTTTCAAGTGCCATATGTTGTAATTATCACCATCCAATTTCTAACCCTTATTTAGTTCAGCTATGATATTCTCAGATGCCATAGTTAGTCACAAACTATAAAAGACATTATAAATACAATTATTTATACACATCATTGAGTCACAATTTCAAATTAAATTAACAAATAGTATTAAATGAGAAAGTTCATTATGTTCTCAATCATCATTTAATCTCAAATGTTAAAATTTTATAACTTAATTCAAATTGTGCCAACATAATTCTAGATGAGAATTCCTATGAATTCTACCAATCATAAAATACCCATATTATGAAGTATAATGCAATAATGAATTTAATAAAAAAAATTTCATAATATATAAAACAAAATGTTCAGTACATAACAACATTATGTAAGACATTCAATAAGCAACACATAAAACAACAATATGTACATGAAAAATTTACATAATAGTAATTCAATGAATTATATTTAATTCTCCTTGGAATTGAATCTTCAGAATTTTCTTTATCCATAATACTAATGACCATTTTATTCAACCAAGAAAAATTTAGGCTACGACCTTTTAAAGTACTTAGGTTTTGACTAATAGCAAGTTTGGAGGTTTCATTTAAATTCTTCCAAGTGTTTTCCTCCAAAAACAATTATACTAATGTCTCCTAAGTTATAATTTTTTCACTTAATATGATGCAATAGTCAGTGGCTGGATCTCCATAATCCATATCATCTCTTTTCAACTTAAGATTTATGAAGGCTTTAACATACTCTAATGGCAAAGTGTACAATAGTGAATGGTACTTATAATCATCACTTAATACTTTGCCCTTATGAGTTATTTCTTGAATCATGTTGTTTACTATTTTAACATGTTCAATTAAAGTGTGTTTAGGCTTCATTTTGTATCTAGCGAGGTTTGATATCAATTGTCTAAGTTTTTCTTTTTGTTCTTCAATTCTACAGATTATGGGAGTATGAATTATACAAGTCTAATTAGGATGAGATTTATTTCTTCTGAGCTCGCTATAGTCACTGAGTCGTTGCATTCCCTCCAAGCGCGACATGATCCTTAAACATATTAAAGAAAGAACAAATAGAAATATTAGACTCATAATAAATCTCAAGCTAACTCACAATATATATATATAGGTTCAAATATGAACTCAAGTCATAATCAAATATCAACTATTATGCATAGGGGTACTCCTTAATATTTAAAAAAATTTCAAGATGGGAATAAAAAATCTCGAACAAACATACAATTTATTATGAATCTTTTAATGAAAGTTCAATTAAAATTGTATTTCAATTGCTTAAAAGAATAAATAAAAAAAATAATTTTCACAAGTAGAAAATTTAATTTTCTTCCACTGGATCTCAATCCCACTTTGTAAAAAAAAAATATTGGTATTTTTCAAGAATTTTTCTTGATTAAAATAATAAATTTTTTATAAAAAAATTATTTTAATATATAGAAAAATTATACAAAAAATTTAGAGTCAAGTGGTACTGATGGCATTGAAAACAGCCACCCGAAATGCCATTATACGCCATTTTTGCATGTAGGGCTGGAAGGGCTTGTTTGACTGACTGTTAATTGGTAAATTGCCCAATCCCAATATTAAACAATGGAAAGTTTATGTCATCCACCAATTTAAAGAATGATTTTGATTTTGAAATTTTTCTACCCCCTATATCTAACTGTTTTGAGTTCATTGGTGCATTTAAATTTCAATTTCAAGACCTACAAGTGTGTGTTTGGATTTCAAACTCTTAATATGTGAGTATAAAACTCACTTCATCTTCAACCTCTAAAAATTTCTAAGTCTAAAATTTTCAGAAAATGAATTTACAAAAAGCCAAATTTGATCAACCATAACTTCCTCTATACTGAACTAAATTAAATGTTCTCTATACTGATTTAAAGCTTACATTGAAAACTACAAATACATGTTCATATCATGACATGAAACTCAAAATACAATTCAAGAAATGTCCACGAAGTGGTTGTGTCAATCATGTTCACAAACACAAAAATTCAAGAATTTCAATTCACAAATGAAAGTAGTTCACAATTAACATGGGAATCATCAATAAAGCTCTAATACCAATGTCGTAATGTGAAATTAAAATAATAAAATAGCTAGGATCACATACCTTTGATGATTCCATAAACTTGAAAATTGATGAACACTGGGTTTATGTTACTCATATCAAAAGATTGGAAAAAACACAATGTTTTCACAACCCTATTTACTTTTGTTATTTTCTATTTATTTGGGAGAGTTTGCAAAGAATATTTTTGTTTTTGTTTTCTATATCTTTTGTTCTTGTTCTTTATGTTTTTCACAACTATGTACGTTTATTTTTTGTATGTAAACAAGAGTAGTTGCTCCTATAATTTTGGAGGCAACTGCCTTTTGGAAGTTGCACTCCTCCTCCCCCCCCTTCTTTTTACAGTCATTGAATGTAACTTTTTATTCATGATTTTAGTCAAAATAAAATCTTTATTCATTAAAAAATTATTTAATTATAGGAGTAGTTGCTGCTCCTAAAATTTTGGAGGCAACTGCCAAAAGGCAGTTGTACTCCCCCCCTTTTTTTATATTTAATCAAGTTGGATTGAGTCAATTCGTCATGGGTGATCCAAATCTAAATTCTAATAATTACAGTCATTGAATGTAATTTTTTATTCATGATTTTAGTCAAAATAAAATCTTTATTCATTAAAATTTATTTAATTTTTTATTTTTTTAATTATAATACAAAAACTTTTACATGTATCTTTTATTTTTGGTTAAATAATATAAGTTTCTTATTTAAATAATGTATGTTCATAAGATAAAACATGTAGGGTTAATACTTAAATAATGTATATTTATTAACATTCACCTATAGGCGAAAATCAATGATCTTACAGTTTTTCACCTATATATTCATTGACCGACCTTCACCTGTATGTTTATTCAATTTCATCTACAGGTTCATTCACACTCTTCTATAAGTTCACTTTCAATCTTATTAAAAAATTAAAAAGTATTTTTTATTTATCAAAAAATTATTTTTTTCTTTTTATTTTATTAATTACAATGATTGAATATAATTTTTTATTCATAATTTTAGTCAAAATAAAATTTTCATTCATTAGAAAATTATTTAATTATAATAAATACATAGTGTTATACTTGTATTTTTATTTTAGTTAAATATTGTAAGTTCATTATTTAAATAATATAGATTTATAAAATAAAACATGTAGCTTCATTAGATAAAAGAAACTAAAAATAAATAATATATTAAAATTATGATGAACTTTCAATAAATAACAAATGAACCTTTATGTTACAATGTACAAATAAATAAATATGAAGTTATAACTTTAAAAAACAAATAAAACAAACATTAAAAATATAATAAATAAAAAAATTTCTTAAGGAAATGGGTAACTTTCATTAATGAAAATTTAAGTTTGAAAAAAAAAATCAATTTGATTATTTTAGAACAAAGAAATTCCATTGATTAAATCTGAGAATTACATTGAATGTCCATGTTTTCAATAGTAAGAAACTGGGGATGGACATTGAAACTGTTAACAGAGTAATTAAGGCAAGAATCATGTTTAGATAGCTAGTGAGCAGCTCCATTAGGACTCCTAGGAATGTGGGAGATTTGCAGGTTGCTGTGATGTAGCATCAGAATCCAGATATCCTCAAATATAGCAATAGTATCCCACAGGTTGAAGTTTTTGCTGCTTGTGTTTACATCTACACTGCTACAAGCCAGTCAGATTTGAGAGATATTCTCTGTGTGGCTAGCTAGCTATTAAACATACCAAAAGAAAAATGCACTTATTTTAGTTAACGTCAGCATAAAGTTACCGTCAATTAAAAAAAAAAAGGATCTTTAATCCATATTGACAATAAAAATAAAAGATTTTTTTTAACATAAAAGCAAAATAATTTTTTATAGGAGATCAAAACCCTCACAAAATAAAAAGTCAAAAATAGAATTAAACCAATTTTGAAAAAAAAAAAAAAAGAAAAAGGCCAGAAGTTTTTATTTTTTTTGATGGTTTCTCCAGCAAGAAGATGAACATTAGTAATACAAAACTCTCTAGCACCTTTTTGCAAAAGATTCTTTTCTAATGCTTACCTCTCAAAAATATCATTTAAGAAACAAAACAAATAGACATCTTATCAATTCCCTCAATCAACATCTTATTGTTAATAAGTATTATTATTTTGTAAAATTTACTATTATTCATTATACAAATTATTTATTGTTATGCTCAAATTTTTTTAATTAAACAAAATAGTAAGACAAGAAATATAAATATATAAAAAAAAATTCTAAATTAAACTTTATATTTCTATTTTTTTTCATATTTCACTCAAAATGGTATGGATGAATTGATAAAAAACTCTTTTAACTTAATTAGAAATCTCAGATTCGATCCCTAAATACACAATTATTTTAAAACTTTAATACTAATTTAAAATTATTGAAATCCTCTTAAAACACCTCATATTTAGAAAATATTTTTCCGTATTCATAATTTATTTTTGTATGTTTTTAGATTGAAATGGAAATTAAACAAAAATGTCTTGTTGTAATTAATAAATAATAACAATTTAAAAGTCAAATAGCCTTATCCAAATCATACAGCTTTCCAAACAAATGTACACCACCCACTGTCTTTATTTTCGGGAACGTGGTATTCATAAAACTGCCAAAATAGGAAACGACACTTCCATCTCTTGTCGTCTTCTCATTATTTACTGCGACAGCGCCACTGGATTTGTCCCTTTCTTCATCCCCTATACTGCTCCTATAAATGAATGAGTATAGCCACTCTCCTCCATTGATTTTTGTTATCTCAATACACAACAGTCGGAGATCAAATTATCAAATCATCATCGAGATTTAATGGCGGACGCGACGGCTCCGGTGATGGGAAAAGAAAGGAAGATTCTGGTGGCGGTTGATGAAAGTGATGAGAGCATGAACGCTCTCTCATGGTGTTTGAACAACGTTGTTTCTCAAAACTCGAAAGATACTATTATTCTTCTCTACGCTAAACCTGTTCGAGCTGTGTACACTTCTCTTGATGGTACAGGTAGATACACTAGCTGAAACTCTATTGAATTAGCTTATCTTATAGCAGTGAAATTAATTACAATGATTTTGATTTGATTTTTTTTTAGGATATTTGTTTTCTTCTGATATAATAGCGACGATGGAGAGATACGGTAACGACGTCGCTAATTGTATAATAGAGAAGGCGAAGAAGATGTGCAGAGAGCATGAAGCTGGTTGCGATGTGAGTTTTTTTTTAAAAGTTTTTTTGGGTATGGGTAAATCAATCAGTAATTGACTCATGGTTGTGAGGGTTTTGGGGCAGGTTAAGGTGGAGACGAGAGTAGAGAATGGAGATCCAAGAGATGTGATTTGCCAGATGGCAGAGAAGCTGTGTGTTGATGTGCTTGTTATGGGTAGTCATGGCTATGGTCTAATCAAGAGGTGGGTTAACATTTCATTTGTTTTTGCATAATAATAATGCTATTAGCTTATGCTAATCATTTTGTTGGTAAAACAATGAAATTCCATTAGTTATTTATTTTTTAAATGCTTAATTTTGGACTAGTAATTATGAAAAAGTTCAAATTTGCCCCTCATGTGGTACAATATAATAAAATGAAAGGCTAAATATGTTCTAATTTTTTTATTCTTTTGATTGGTAAAATTAATAATAAAATTATTTCCTGTAACGAATCTTATAAGATTGAGATCATGAATTTGTTTCCCTCTTCCTAACTTTCCTTCCTTAATGAATAAAGAATAAATAATTTGGTATAGTTGTCAAATTTTTTGAGGGTGCAAGGGGGGTTCTGATTTGAATTTTAATTTAGTAATTAAAGAAATTTGTAGTCACCATAGAAATTTTATTTAAAGTATTGCAATAACATGTGATATGTAGAACTTTGCATGGAAGATACATTTGTGTTAACTTTGTAATTGATCATATAAATATAATCTTTTTATTGAAAAAGGAGTTGCTAACAAATAATTTTTGGAAATTTAGGGCATTTCTTGGAAGTGTGAGCAACCACTGTGCACAGAATGTCAAGTGTCCTGTGTTGATTGTGAAGAGACCCAAATCATCTTGTGGAAGCAAATAAAAGCTTATATTTGGTTTTTATATGACCTAATTTTCTCACTTTTGCTTCCTTTTTTTTTTTTTTTTAAACATCTTTGTATCTTTTTTCAGTAGTTTCTATGAACATTTTGTATGTAACCTATCATTTTTCATGTGCTTTGTACATAAATAAATTGTCTTTTCCTTTATTTGGCTTTGTAACTGTGCTTCTACAATTGGCCTTCAACTGTTATTAGAGAGTGTCAGCCTACACCATGGCCACTCACATTTTAATATTTTTCTATTTTTCTTACCTAAATTTGATGATTTGATATGGATGAGTGAATTTATTTTTTTTTAAATATTTCATCCATCATTTATAATTTTAAATGTACTGTAATCACTACAAACTGCAAAAATTATAATCTAAATACAAAATAAATATATATACAAAAATATTCCACTTAGAAATTGAATTTAAAATTTCAATATTGAATTAGTTCGCAGCGCATTTTAACTAATTGAATTACAACTCATCTAGGCCTGAACAAACACAAGGTGTTTTAGAATTTGATCATAATCAATATTTTTCCTGTTTTGAATCTCAAATTTCCAAAAGAAAATATATAATCAAATTCAAAATTCATACATGTTACTTAAAAAGAAAAAAAAAATCCCTCTTTTGGATCTCATATTTTAAAAGAAAATATATATTCAAATACAAAATTCATACACATTATTTGAAAAGAAAGAAAATTGCCAAAAATTAAGTAGTCTAATGGTATTATTCCCTTAAAGGCATTATACAGGTGAAGTATATTTTTTTCAAAAAAATCCCAATCAAAATCCAATTATTTAAAAAAATTATCACTTTTTTCATCTTTTAGTTTCTTATAATAATATAATTTTATCTCACATGGTAGCACTAAACTATGCCTACTTGATAATGATGATAGATTTTTTTTTTTGAAAAAAAAAAAAATTATCAAATAAAAACTGAGGATGGAGATTTTGTTTCATTAGAACTCCTACTATTTCTCGACTTCAACTAAAACAATATCTTGCATGGATACTAATCTAACTCCGTCTCACTCACTCAGTTCTAAAGTTCTGCCATTGTTACCATTTCTTGATTTTCATTATACCACTTCAAATAGGGCAAGCTACCATGAACTAATATTCATTAACACATTTGACACTAATCAAGAATTCTGTTTCATGTATATCAGCCTAAAAATCTAAATGCCCTCTACCATCTCATTCATTTCTTTTTTTACAAGAATATGATTCTTTCTTTGATCTTTTGAATTTTTTTTTCTTCTTTAGATTAATTCATGGAATTAGATTGATTCCTCAATCTGTATATGAAGTCCCTTTAATTCATATATCTTCCTCCATGTTGCCTTGGCTACAATCAAGTAGGGATGATCCCTTAAGTATACATTGTCCTGTTGTTGTTATTGCTGATCATCATCTAATTTCTGATTTTCTATGTGTGTGCAGATCAAAATAACAAAAGTTTAGGCATGGCGTTGAAGTTCAATTTGAGGACTTTACGCAGGCTAAAAGCTGTCTTGAGGACAGCTTTCTTCTGCATTATTCTTGTACATCTTGGTTCTTAGCAGTTTTTGTTAGTGTAAACTCAAAGCTTAAGTCTTTTTAAAGTTGCAACTATTTCTGTGGCAGGCAGCATCAGTTTCTTTAATGGCGTTATTGTTTTCATTGAATATGAAAACTGAACATCATGTGATGTTGGAGTCAGACAAAGCTCATAACACATCTTTTACAAAGATTGAGATGACTGCAGAAATGTTGTACAATCTAAATTCATCAGCATCAGATTTGGCAAGAGTTTTAAGTTCATATCTAAATGGCACTCAATTATCATTCGATGAAATTGAATCAAAGGTTAGTGAAAATCCTATTTAACATCAATTTCATCACACGTTGATAATACAGATTTTCATTGTAATTTTTTCCTTTTGCCTTCAGGTTGCACCTACATTGTTTTTAGCACTTTCTACCGTTCCACAACTATCACAAGTTTCCTACATCGGATTCGATGGTTTGTTGTTCTCATTTTACAATGATGAAGATCAAACACTTGCAGTATATTCCAACACTAGTTCGTATTCTTCACCCTGGTATACTAAGCCAGTAAATCGCGATACTGGACAATTATATGGAGATGCAGTTTCCTCTGACTCCATGCTAACAGTAAATGAAAGTTGGGTGGAGAAGGCAAAGAATAGCACTAGTGGATACTCCTCATTAGGTACTGGATGGAACAAGGCTCAAGATAGCTTACTGCTTAATACTGCTGCAATGGATGGAAGGGGTGTTATATCACTTGGTTTTCCAACAAAAGTTGTCATTGATCATTTCTCAGCACTTGATTTCCATGGAGGGCATTTTTATTTGGGTACATTCGAGGGTCAGGTGATCATGCAAACAATTCCCCCAGACACCCAGATAGAAACATACAATGGCTCGGTTATGGTTCAAGTTTTTAATCCAAGTAGTGAAATAATGGGTCAGGAGAACTTAACATGCATGTCTGATGATGAAAAATTGAGACCTCTCCAAGGAAAGATTGTGGGAAACAAATATATCTTTTATTGCTCTAACATTTATATTGCTGGAGTTCAATCGGTATGTCAAAACTGTTATGGAAATGGAACAGCAGAGTAGTATTTTTAAGAAAAAATATATAGTTTACATGAATATCTCTAATCCTTTTGGCTTTTCAGGTATATGTATTGGCATATCCCAGAAATGGGTTGGTGAACCTTGTCCAGAGAAACACCAAACTATCAACAATTCTACTAGGGATAGAGTTTTTTCTCATCGTTTCCTCTCTTGTATTCAACATAATCATCACTATAAGAGCAACAAACAGAGAAATGTTTTTGTGTGCTGCCTTAATAAAGCAAACAGAAGCAACTCAGCAAGCAGAGCGCAAGAGTATGAATAAAACCAAGGCGTATGCTGGTGCAAACCATGACGTGCGTGGCTCTCTGGCAGCTATTACAGGTCTGATAGAGCTTTGTCAAGAAGATGTTAGACCAGGCTCCGAGTTAGCAACAAACTTGGATCAAATGCAAAAATGTACAAGGGATCTCCTAGGTCAGTTATCTATAATCTTTTCTTGTATATACGTAAAAGTTCATGGAATGTCTATTGATGATCTTTAATTTTTTTATGTGTTGAAACATGTTAAGAAATATTGAACTCAGTTCTGGATATGAGTAAAATTGAGGCTGGGAAAACTTCACTTGAAATAGAAGATTTCAACTTGGCCCAACTGCTTGAAGATGTAGTTGGCATGTATTATCCTTTGGGTATGAAGAATGGTGTGGACATTGTACTAGATCCTTGTGATGCCTGTAAATTATCTGATGTGAGGGGCGATAGAATAAAACTTAAGCAGATCTTATGCAACTTGGTTAGCAACGCCATAAAATTTACATCAGAGGGTCATGTTTCCGTTCGTGCGGCGGTGAGGAAAAAGAATATTGGAAAAGAAATTATTGCTAACAGCACTACTGCTTGGAAGTTTTTATCATGGATGCCTCGCAGAAGCAAGGATGCTTGTACTGACCTTGGTGCTCTTCATGCTGTCAAAGAAAATCCAAATGAAATGGAATTCGAATTTGAGGTGGATGATACAGGCCAGGGAATTCCCAAAGATAAGCAGACATCTATCTTTGAAGACTATGTTCAAGTGAAAGAAACAGCTGTTGGACAAGAAGGCTGTGGTCTGGGACTTGGCATTGTTCAATCTTTGGCAAGTGAATTTGTTTTAATCTGTTTCTGTTTATGATTGAAAAGAGGTGTTATGCAGTTCTCATTAGTAACTAGCTAACTGCATTGGATATGTGCTCTAGGTACGTGTAATGAAAGGAGAATTAACAATTGTGGAGAAAGAGCCCGGAGAAAGAGGAACTTGCTTCAGGTTCAATGTTTTTCTTTCTACATTGGATTCTGAAACTGCTAATATTGAAGATAGTCGCCCCTCCAGTGCATTTCATCAACATTTTTCCTTCATCTCGCCTAAACCAGAAGGATCCCATATGATATTATTTATAGCAGGCCAGGAAAGGAGGAGAGTTTTGAAGAAGTACATTGAGAGCTTGAACATAAGGGTGAGCATTATTAAGAATGGAAGATCTTTTCGTCAGGAGTTGGATAGAATAAAGCGAAGGTTAGACCCATCTCATTTCGTTCCAGGGAAAACAGAATCCAGCCCAGTTGACTACTTGAGCGCATCTACATCCAATAATTCAGATCCTGAGGCAAACAATAAGCCTCTAAGCAATAAGGATGGAGCTGACCTTGTTCTGCCGCATTATAAAAAGACCAACTTCAGAAGTTCATTTGGCATCACACTATTTGTGATTGATTCCAGTGCTGCTAGTAGTTGTGCTGAATTTGAAAGCACCTGGGCCAGCTTCAGGAGAGACATGATAAAATCCTTGTGTAAAGTTGTGTGGTTAGATGATCAGATCACACGGCAAGAAAGATCTCAAGAGCAGAATAGGCGGATTTTTGAAGGCGACTGCGTTGTGTATAAACCATTTCATGGTTCACGCTTAACTCAGGTTCTATCATTGCTTCCTGAAAGAAAGAATACCCTCCAATGCAACTTGCCAAAGTCTGCAATAGGCTCATCAAGTCAAGAACTTGGCAGGTCTATTGATTTGAGTAACTCGAACGTTACGAGCTCGTCCACATTTGAGATAGACATCACTTCTTTGTCTCAAGCCAGTATGATGCATAAACCAGCTGAAAAACACGAAGAGAAACCACTGAAGGGGAAGAAAGTTCTAGTTGTTGAAGATGTTGAGTTGTTGCGGCGGATAGTAACTACTAAACTCACCAAACTTGGAGCTAATGTTGAAGTGTGCAGAAATGGAGAAGAGGCTTTAAATCAAGTCTGCAAAGCTTTGAGCGATCAAAAGAAAGAAGGGCACTCAAAATCTCTACCTTATGATTTTATTTTCATGGACTGCGAGGTAAAATTCATAAGCTTTAATCACAACATAATTTCCATTTGCAGAATCTTAATAATTTATGTGTATTTCTGTAACATTTTTTGCTGTTTTCTTTTGCGGGTGGGGGTATGCAGATGCCTATAATGAATGGATACGAAGCAACAAGATTGATAAGAATAGAGGAAAAGAATTATGATGTTCATATCCCAATAATTGCATTAACAGCCCATGCAATGCCAGAGGAAGCAAGCAAGAGCATTGATGCTGGAATGGATTTTCATTTGAATAAACCTTTGCAAGATGGTAAACTGTTGGATGTGATCCAATCTATTAATAAGTAAGCAGTGAGAGAGAGATTACAGTTTTGATTCCTTTATAAAACATGGCGTTATGAGGCTGGAATCATAAGGTTCAATTTTTTGCCCATGTCATTGGGTTGACATTTCTCTTGTCCCATTTAAATTTTTTGCGCACTGCTAGTCTTATCACTAGGTGGAAACCTTCCATGGATGTGGCCTTACTTCGAGGAATTACAACACGTGCATGAAACGGCATCAAGTATTTTTTTGCTTAGACTGACTTGACTTTTTACGTTCGATAACGTAACAAATAACAAGAAATCCTTTTTGACTCGTTTGTGTAGGCATAAAGCTGTTGAGATTTGGTTTACCATCGGCTCTGTTTGAAATCTGATGTCTAGACTCTAACCTCCACATGCCTTCAATGCAAGTGAATAATCTCTCATTTGACTTCTTTACAACAAAAGACATCCACTGAAACTGCTAATCATCAATAATCTCGACTTATACATGTCAGTCCAATACAGGGTTGGCTTCAAGTCATCGAGTTTTGGGCAATATGTGCTTTAAAATAAAAACTTTTAGCCCAACCTTTGGGCGACATCTCACGGGGAAACCGTCGCAGATAAAATCTTGAAACCGAGCAATATACACTGATTCACCATCATAAAATTGATGGACTGAAAAGGGCTATTCCTACGGAAGCTTGGTAACAATCGAAACTAATCATGTAAAGCTGTGCTAAAAATTTCAGAGCTTGTACATTATTAAAGGAAAAACAATATAGTGAATCTGTAGACACCACAAAAATTTTAGAGCATTCCAAACTATTTCATAAATGTGATGATAAAAAGAAGCCTCTTTGTTCTAATGCTCTTAAATGGAGACTTAAAACAATTAGCCATCCAACCTTCCAATTCTTAATTTTTCCCTTTCCTACAAGAGCTCCTCCTCCTACGACTAGCAATCCAAAGAAAACAGAAAAAATTTAGGAGCACTGCCCATATGCTCGTGCTATTCTTCATACTCATTTGTCTTCTCTACAGCTCATCCTGAAAAACGAAAATTGACATGTTTTATCAGTGCATGCTAATAAAATATTTCTCCGCCACAATCACTCAAGTTGGAGAAAACCTACATGTACGTCCTTGTCAGCACCATCTTCAGCTGCCTCTGATTTGATTTCACCATCTTCATCTCCTTCAGTGTCATCAACATCATCATCATCCTCATCGGCCTGAAAAGAAAAGTTTAAATTAGGTCCAGGATAATAGAAGAAAATATAAAACATATGATTTCAGTAAGCAGTTTGCAGGCTTACATCAGAATCAGTTGGATCACTCTTGGACTCCTGAAAGAATCAAGACTTACGGGTTAGCCATTTGCAGCAAAGAACCATAGTTATTCAGAAAAAGCATTAAATAAAATGTCCAAACTTATCTACATCACTCCCTAATATAACAGTTGCTTTTCAACAGGGTCCTACAAATCTAGTTCCAGGCAGCCCAAAAACACTATTTTGACAAATCAGATCATAATTGTAATCCAACCTTCCATTTCATTCTATCACTCTCTCTAACTAGTCCCATTCAAGAAATGTCATTCAAAGTCAAACTACATCTATTCCTAAAGATTCATGCAATATAGGAAGGAAGGAAATACCTCTTCTTCACTCTTCTTCTCGGCCTCTTCAAATGCTGCCTTCTCAGCCTGTAAAATTTCACAAGCTTAGTCAAATAACAAAATATAGGGTACTTGTGAAGATTAAAACTTAAATAGGAAATGGAAACATACATCCTTGTGCTTTCCCCAAGTCTCTTCAGCCAGCTTCTTTGCGTATTCAGGGTCATCGCAAATCAGGACGTTGTCAAACAAGGTTCCAGATTTGACCTGACACAATGATGAGATTTGTTAGCCTCCAAGCTACTAATATGATGAAATATGTAATATAATGCCAGATAATTACCTGCCACAATTCAATACCAACGTATTTCAAGTTGGGGTAGACATAGAGTTCAGGGTCATCCTTGAAATCTGTCAAATTTTTGTGTGTTCTGCATTAGTGAATGTCATGTACCTTAAATAGGGGAGGATTCCACAACCTATGACTAAACACCAAACAAACCTGGGTTGTCAATCATTGGTGCCTTCCACTTGCCCTTGTAGTTGGGGTTCTTGATTTTCTACAAAAAGAACAGAACCATGTTAACTATGGCTCCAAGTTATACATTGGACACCAGAGCCTTCAACTTGATCATGAATTCACAAACCTTTGGCTTCCATGGACCCTTGTACTCAGGGTTGGCAATAGTTGGGGCAGTCCATTCACCATCTTCCTCATCATCCCAATCCTCAGGCTACAATTGCAAACCACATTTATCAGCAACAAATTTTCCAACGAAACAAAGTCACATTAAAAACAAATACTTCAATATTTACCTTCTTGGCATCAGTATCTGGAATCTCCTTTGGAATGTCATCATAACCCTAAAAGAAATAGACCACAAATGATAGCTTCAGCTATAGATTTCTTTATTCATCAGAAGGCAGAAGCATTGCATGGACGAAGCAGACATAGTGATACAACAGTCATTACCTCTGGTTTCTTATCCTCTGGGTCAGGAATATACTCCTTGTCATCCCAATCTTCAGGCTGTCATTAAGAATAAAACTTTGAATAATTACCAGGATTCAAATGCCCATACAAAGGTTATAACAACTAAGATGTCAAGAAATTACTTTCTTGGCCTCAGGATCCTTGATTTTCTTTGGTGGAAGAAGATCCCAGTCAGTGTACAAACTACCAGTTTGCTTCTCCACATTGTCGACAAGGATGCTGTAAGTAGCATCTGGACGAATAATCAATGTGTAAACATGAGTTAGCTGGTCAGTTTCACATGGAACTTCCTTCTTGATCAAGTGGTTTGAATCATTGTAGTTAAGAATAGCATGAACTTTCTTCGTGCTGTAGCCACAGATATCTGGTCCAAACATGATACTGAAGCCAACCATTAAGAACCACATCAGCATTTCCACTGGATAAAGACAAGACAGAAAAGAAAAAAAAAATTGCAAGCTGTTTCACCTGTATGGAGTGTCGCCACCAAATTTCTTTTGGTCAACGTCACCGCTAAGCAACTTCATGTACCCACCACCACAGTCAAGCTTCTGCTCATGCTTGACAGAAAACTGGAATACTAAAGTCTTATCTTTGTTACTGAATTTAGGGAATTCAGCTGAAATAGCATAGAACCTGTAATCTTCACTTGTTTGGATACCTTTAAAAAGCAGTAAATAAAAAATCATTAAATGCAGTCATTTTCAAATGCAAAACAGAATAATTTTAGCACAATCTGCTGCAACTCAAATTACCTTTGTCATTGGGGTCACCGTTCCATTTTCCCGAAGTATGATTCCACTGACCAGCTGTATTCTCATCCTTTTTCCAATCAGATACAACCCATCTATTTTCCCATCCATCTTTAAAACCACAGGGAAAAAAAAAGGGTAAATTCACCATTAAAATGCAATTAAAAACTGATAATAATATTTCGAACCATGTAATTAAACAGGACACATTGTCACTAATCATCAAAAACCAAAAACTAAAAACACAGATCTAAAAGAAACGCTTGATCGATCAATCCAGCTTAAATCAATCATCATTTCCAAGCACAAAACCAAACACTATAATCAAAATCACAGATCTATAATCGTTAATCACGCAAATTAACACCAAATTTTTAAAATTACGAAACAGATCCACTGATCCACACAACAAACACATAAAATCAGCGATCATTAATCACCGAAATACATACAGAACAAATAAAACACGACGACGGCCAGATTGATACCTTCGAAACGTTCCTCAAAGAAGACTTCAGCGGAAGCCAAGGCAAAGAGAGAGAGGAGAACGAGCGAGAGCGATTTAGGGTTCGCCATTTCTGCGAGGAGAATTTGGAGCTGTAGACTGAGAGCGAGTGAGAGCTGGAAGTTCGATTTATTTATAGGAGGTTTCTCTTCATCGAAATTACCGGTCCGTTAAGTTAACGTATTTTACCATCGGTGAATGTCCCAGCTGGCAACTCGTTGATAATGTGGCCTAATGGGAGTTCGACAAGTCCGATTGAGGTGTCATTGGTTTGACGTGGCATTGTGTGATTGGTAGGTTACACGAATTGTGCAACGGAAATAGTATGTGACACGTGGGCATATATTGGATTTGGTTTAGAATTGTCATTTTCTGTTAGAGGAGACACGTGGCGAGTTGAGAGTGGTGGTTGTTGTAGGCCCCATATGATATAATAGGAAAGGGATTGGATTAGTAGGTTATTTAATAATATTTGGATTTGGTATTTAATTATATGATTAATTAAGGATTAGGAGTTTATCTAACTTTGTATTATTAGTTTTTTTTTTTTAACAGACATTGTATTATTATTAGTTAGGTAGCTCTAGTTTCTCCAGAAAATTCTACTAAGGAAAATGCTTTGCCCTAGTCACTAAAATTGGTTAACATCTTCCCAAAATAAAAAATTTAGTTGGTTTAGGTGAAGCTCACAAATGCATAAAAGATTGAAAAGTTGAAATATTATACAAAAATTTGTCAATCACTTAATTACATTAAAAATGTCAAAAATATTTTAAAAATTTTACTTGATAGTATAAGTTCTTTCAAATAAAAATCATCATCATTTTTTAATTAGATTTCTTTTTATTGAAAGTAACTATTTAAATACTAATATCAGATACCAACAATCATTTCAATCAGTAATTTTCACTTAAGTAATGTATTAAATTCAAATAGTAATATATATTAAATAGTTTTTACTAGATTTTTACTTCTCTGGGAGTCCTATTCATAAAACAATACCATTATTTACTATCCATGAATTTATGAAAAATAATACTAATGAGCTGACTCTAATTTAAGATTTTAAAATTATATATTATAAAATTTTTATTTATATACACTAACTTATAAATTTTTAATGTAAATTTAACTCATATTTCCTAAAAAATATATCCATAATACAAATTACAAAATTACAAATCTCCAAAAAAAAAAAAAAGCTTTGTGTTCACAACCAATGCATGAATTGAGGGATGCACCCTATTATTGTGTGCCTAGTGGCATTAACTTATGTTCAATTTAAATTTCTAAATGCATCCAAAGAATTAGCTCAAAGATGCAACAAATATTCAAATACGGATCTGTTTTTTTTTTTTTTTTAATATAATTATCATTATTATAGATTATAGTAAATGAGATTTCTGCTTAAACAAGGTGCTAAAATCCACCACAAATGATGATTTTAGCAGGCCTTCAAAGGTGGGGGCCTGCTCATTGCTGATTTGGATGCTTGCATTTAAAGCCACTCAATATGATTATATTAGAGCAAGGAGAGGCAGGGTCGGCCAATTGACATTTTTTAGCAAATTGGCTTTGGTTTAAGCTCTACTTTTTGGTCTCTAATGGGTGATTATGCTGGTAGATGGATGACTTTTTATTTAATAATAAATACTAAAATCAAAACTCATTAAGATTTTTAAAAAACTTATTTAATAATTCATTAATTACGACATTACAAAATTGAACTTTTAATTATTTTTTACATCTTAAAGAGAATATTTACCATTTAACTACTCAATTTTCCATGGTTTTATAACTTTCACCATCAGCGATGACTACACATTTAAAAATAGTGCTGAGAGCAAGAAATGTACGCAGAAAATGCAATTTTATTGATGATAAAATTAGCAGCGATACTATGATAGAAGTAGCAAAGCCATAAGCCATATATGTTCTTCTTTACAAGTAGAACTACAACAGTAAGAACTCAATTACATGATATTGCTTCACTTAGTACTTACAGCAACGTATTTGCCTGAGATATAGGAGCTTGTCTTTGGTTGATTACAACAGTTTGAAGAGCAGACCTCCATGAGCGGCAAAGAATGGAGCGAACACCAAAGACTCAACTGCCATCAGCTTTATTAGGATATTCAGTGAAGGCCCTGAAGTGTCCTTCAGAGGGTCACCGATGGTGTCTCCAATCACAGCAGCTTTATGAGGGTCTGAACCTTTAGGACCTAGTGATTTAGCATGCTCAGAAGCACCAGCCTAAGTCATAATAAGAGCGTCAGAACTTATCAAAGATTGACATGTTGGAGTAGTGCTAGTCACAATATAGAAGTTTACCTCAATGTATTTCTTGGCATTATCCCAGGCCCCTCCTGTGTTAGAAGCTGAAATGGCGACCTAAGGAGCAAAGATCAAGCATTGACATGAGATGGAGTTGATAAAAGTTTTGGGTAGAGTTGATAAAATTTTAATGATTCTGCGAGGAAAAAAATGAATAAAAACAGCGTACCTGGACACCAGAAACAAGTGAACCAGCAAGAATTCCGGCGAGAGTTTCGACTCCGAAGAATGTCCCAGCAAGGAGTGGTGTAAGCATAACCAAAGCGCCAGGTGGGATCATCTCTCTGAGTGAGGCATCAGTTGAAATTTTGACACAATTGGCATAATCTGGTTTAGCTCTACCTTCCATAAGTCCTGGAATAGTATTGAATTGCCGACGGACCTCTTCTACCATTTTGAGTGCTGCACTTCCCACACTCTTCATTGTCATTGCTGAAAACCAGTATGGAAGCATGGCCCCTACGATCAGCCCAATGAAAACCTTTGGGGTTAAAACATCAACAGCTTTGATGCCTGCCCTGCTAACAAAGGCACCAAACAAAGCAAGGGAAACAAGAGCAGCTGATCCAATAGCAAAACCCTGACAGCAAGAGAGAGGACATAAGGCTTTTTGACAGCATTGTGTAGCTTGACTAATTTCTGATGTTGTACTGGAAGAAACTGTAATCTTTGACAACAACTAGCTACTGCCCCGGCAGTGATCAGCTGTAGATCAGGAAAGTCTTACCTTGCCAATTGCGGCAGTGGTGTTTCCAGCAGCATCTAGAGCATCTGTTCTTTCGCGAATCTTGTGACTCATACCAGCCATTTCAGCAATGCCACCAGCGTTGTCGCTTATAGGCCCATAAGCATCAATTGCAAGACCAGTTGCGATAGTGCTGAGCATTCCCAAAGCAGACATCGCAATTCCATACATGGCAGCCATGCTAAAGCTAACATAAATAGCAATGGCAATTGCAAAAATGGGAATGATGACAGATTTGTATCCTAGAGCCAATCCGAAGATAACATTTGTTGCAGCACCTGTCCGGCAAGAATCTGCTACATCCTGCACCGGACTGCAGAATGTGAACAGGATGGTGAGCATCACTAGGAAATGTTAATGGTCTCCAAAATATACACAACAAAAGAACAATTGTTAGGTGATGAATTTAAAAAGAAGACAAGTTCACCTGTACGCATTGCTAGTATAGTACTCAGTTGTATATCCAATTACAAGTCCTGCCCACAAGCCAATTGCTACACAAAAGAAAAGGTGCCTGCACTAACATGCGATTTAATCAGCATCCTGAAATCCTTGAAACATAACATAGGATTTAATCCTGAAATCCTTGAAAGAGCGGAAACCTAATTCTGAAGGATAGCATACCAGTTCTTTACAACCTTTTCAGCCCCAAAATCGAAGAGAGTGAATTCTGATGGTAAAGCTAAGAAGCTGACCATGGCAATCCCAGCAGTCATCAAAATGGTTGAGATAATAAGTTGCCTCTTCAGTGATGGTTCAATTTCACTTACATTCTTGATCTCAAATAGATCAGTTGCAAAAAGTGTAGTTATCAAGCAAACCACGATTCCCATTGAACTTATAATCAGTGGAAAAGACATGGCTGTGTAGTCATGGCTGGTACCAAATGATGAAATTGATGCAACAAAAAGCGCTGCACAAGATGACTCAGCGTATGACCCGAACAAGTCAGAACCCATTCCGGCAATGTCTCCTACATTGTCACCCACATTATCAGCTATAACCTGCATAATTAAGAACCAAAAGCATATTGCAATTTTTCAATGTCTGCGACAGAGTGGATTAAAGTTATAAACAAGATTGAAAAAGGAAGTCCAGGAAATTACAGCTGGGTTTCTTGGATCATCTTCGGGGATATTTCGTTCAACTTTTCCGACAAGGTCAGCTCCAACATCAGCTGCTTTTGTGTATATACCTCCACCAACTCTTCCGAAGAGCGCCATCGATGAGCCTCCGAGGCCATAACCAGTAATTGACTCATAGAGTCCTTCCCAGTCATCACCATAGTAGAGTTTGAACAAGTTGATGGAGACAGAGAGCACCAAAAGTCCATTTGCAGCAAGAAGGAAACCCATCACTGCCCCAGACCGAAAAGCTGCGATGAATGCTTGCCCAACACCCTTTCTTGCTTGCAAAGTTGTCCTAGCATTGGCATAGGTTGCAATCTTCATGCCAAGAAAACCTGATAGAACAGAAGTGAGAGCACCAAGCAAGAAAGCAAGGGTGCTAAAGATTGCATTGGCCAGAGCTGGTTTACAGAGATTTCCCTTGTTGTATGCGCAAGGTTCACTTTCTGTGCTAAAGCCCTTAACCGAACCAAGGAAGAGAAAGATGATGGCACCAAAAACACCCATGAAGATACTGAGATACTTGTACTGAGTAAACAAGAATGAGGTCGCCCCTGCGAAAATGATATTAAAATTCAATTTTAATACACTAGATAGCAACTCATCCACTAAATGACCGAGTTCTTTAAACCAAAAAAGTCTCATCCACAAACAATTCAGGTAATAGTATACACATAATCATCCAATTCAAGACTAACATGCTTGTCACCATACATTAAGGTACATCAGCAAATTAAGTAGAACTCTCAAAAAAACAGACAAGAAGACATTTGCTATTTTATAAGCCCAAGAAAACAACATGTCACACTGATAATCTTTTAAATTTCGCCTGACATAAGGGAACTGGAAGTGCCAATCTTTGTAGTGTAGTGTATAGCTATTAGTGTGCTGCATAAGACAAATAACAATTAATACTCATCAGCTATATTAAAAAAGAAAAATCAGCCTATGATCCAATTTGTGAATAAAGATATGGGCAGAGGGAGAGAGATTACCAATAGAAATAGCACTCTGGATTTCAGCACACTTGAGAGTAACCTCAAGGTTGTCAATGCCATCTTCTTCTTCTCCAATCAATTTATCACTGTAACCGGTACCAGAATCACAAGAGACCCCCACCTTTGACACCATGAACCACTGGAGCAAAGCAAACCCAATACCAACCAAAGAAGCTACAAGTATAAATATTTGAGTAAAGCCTTCACTCAACATACCCATTTTTCCCCTGAAAAAAAGAAAAACAAAAAACCAACTACAATTTTCTTAGTCCCCAGAATATCTTGCACCAAATATAGCCAGAAAGGCAGAAGCTTGGTGGGTTTGTTAATACTGCTGCTGAATGCAAAAACTACAGAATCTGAACATGCATTATCCAAACAGATATCAACTTGTGGAGGCCCTGCAATCTGCTAAATGGAATCCACAAAGAACTGGTTGGTTTGATTGGCAGCTGAAGACAAAAGAAGATTCTTTAGTCCTTTTTTATAATTAGCCCGCTGGTTTGAATATCAGTTACTAGTTTATATCACTGTCACTATCGCTTCATAGTTCCCATGTTTCCTTGTAATCCAATTTGGTCTCTTTGTAGATTAAGGCTGGTGGGTCTTGGAAGATAAGACAAAAAATAAGTTTGAAAAAAAAAAGACTAGTTTTTAAGTATTAAATTTATGGGGAAGATTACAATGAATCAAAAAACTTAATTGCCAAGACTATGCACATGTTTCTTTTCTTTGGTTATTTTCCTTAATTGCAAAGTTAAAGAAATGATCAAGATGGTCCCTTTTTCCTGCTGTTGAATAGGTTTAAATAAGAATAATTCAATAGCCAAAGCCAATATGAAGAGATTAATTCAATGAAAACTGGTCCAAGATCACATTCATTACGTGTAAAACTTTGTTGGTGACTGTGAATTGAATAAACAAAATTGGCGTATTGCATTCTAGTCTTATGAAAATTTATTTCATTTCATCTACTCCGATCTGTTTCCTGATAATTATATACTATAGTTTCGTGTGGTTTAAGCATATTATGAAGTGTTGGTCAACTCCACACATGTACATTCTCAGCTTCAAGAAACATGTTAATGGGTTTTATATAATTCAAAAGGAGCTAAATTCTAAGCACAATCGTATTGTAAAGATGTTCTCATATGCCGTTATTTTATACGTAATTGGAGTTGAAAAAGCTTTTTCACCCAATTCAACTACAACTTTCTACATTTTTTTTGCAAATTATATTTTCTTTTTCTTATTGAATATTTTCAATATTTGGAATCACAAAAATTCTAATTATTTGAAAATTTAAAAATATTTGGTAATTATAAGAATTCTAATTATTTCAGAGCTCAACTCGAATAGATCCATAAATGAGTAAAAATTCTCTCAACACTCTTTTTTTTATATTTATAAGACTTGAATTTAAATTTTTTATTTAAGAGCTTGTTTGGTATAAATGAATTTAACAATTTTATGGAATTTATTTTCAAATTCACATTATGCATGTTTAGTTTAAATGAATTTTTTGTAGAATTCATTTCTAAATACAACTTTTTTAATTTGTGAAATTGACTATAATTAGAGTAAATTCTAATAAAATAATTGGAATTTGTAAATAAATTCCACAAATTTTTAGCTTATATTTTCAAATGACTAAAATATCCTTTATTTTCAAAAGTAAAAGGACTTTCATAGAAAATATGAATACATCTTAATCCATTCTAATAAATTTATTTATTTATTTTATATGAAATTCTCTTGTGGAGTTTTCCTTGTATCTTTGTTTTTTTTTTTTTGCCAATAATAATAGTGATAATGTGACTCCATAATTTTTGAGCTGGAGTCCTATAAGCAATCAATAATAGGTGAGATAAGAGCTGGAGAGGATCTCTATAAATCCTCCGATACTTAAGTTAGAAGATATAGAGAGAGTCTAGAAAGAGAACAATGAGAATATGAGAGAATATAATGAATGAATATAAGGAATATAAAATTCTATTTATAGGGATGACGATATTCAAACCTGAAAAAAATAGAATTTTTCTTTGATGAAAGTCTCATATCCATTAGGAGAGTATTTCTATTTATCTGGGAGTCTCCTGATTGGAAATTTTTTTTTATTTATCTTGGATGTCCTTCTTCTATAAGCAATCATGTATAGAAAAATAAATATTTTAATTAAATAGGAATATATATGTGAGATATCAAATAGTAATATTAACGTTGAAATAAAGAACAAAGACTGATAATATAGTTTTTCGTGTTGAGATTCTTCACTGTTGTTGGCATGAAAAGTCTGAGAATTATAATATAAGGAGGAGCACTTTAAATTATGAATTACATTGTAAGATTATTATTATTATTATTTTACTATTTAAATATATATATATATATATAGTTGATCATTAGTTGTAGTTGAGTTGTGTTTTTGTTTAAAATTATTAAAATTTTTTAATTAATCTAACCTTAATTTAGTTTTTTTCATATAATCATAATTTTTAATGAATTTTGAATTAGAAATTAAAAATTTAAAAATTGGAACATTAATTTAAAAATATAATTAAAAATAATTATTTAAAAAGAATGTAAAAAAAGCGCCCCTTTGCCCTCCAATGCTGCACCACTTCTTACTTCATTTTGCAAAATTTGCAAAGTTGGCCGCATATGCATTTGTATTTTTTAAAAATTTCAGTAATAATTAATTTTAATAATTTATTTCAATATAATCCAAATAGCTCTATTCAATTTAGTCTAAATTTATATTATATTTATTATATTATTATTAAATGCATATAAAGTTGATTTAACTATTTTTACTTAAATAATATTAATATTGTCATTTAAAATAATATTAATTTTTTACTTAAATAAGACTAATATTAAATTTCTTAAATAATATTAAACTTTGGACAACATCTTACTTGTCACAGATGAATTAAGGATAAAAGTGCTTAAATTGCACTTCACAATATATTAATTGAACATTTATGAAAAAAATATTCAAATTCAAATGATTAAATTATTAATAATGTGATTTGTATTTTTCAATTTAATTTACGCTTATAATAGGCTACATTAATTTTAAGATGTAGTTTTATGTTTTTTTAGTAAATTTATTTTAATATCTTTTAGTTCTTTTCATATATTATATTATTTAATTTTAAAAATATGTGAATGTATTTATATTATTTATTATTAAAATATATTATTTATTTTATTTATATATTATTTATTTTTAAAAAATATATTCAAATAATAAAATTTATTATAAATAAATATATGAGTGCATATTGTAAGTATTGAATAAAGTATAAGTGTAATATGTAAAATGTTTAAATAATATAATATTAGTATTAGATAAGAAAATGTGGAAAATATTTTTTTTGGAGTTAAAAATATAGTAATGAGTTGGAGTAAATTTACTACAAAAGATGCATTTTTGAGTAAAATTTATTACATTTTGATGTTTGTGGTTGGAGATGGTTTTACACAAAACATACTTCATTAATAAAAATTCATTTATTTTATTATTATTATATATATATGAAAAATACAATTCAAATGAAATGTAAAGGAATTCAAACTCGTTATATGAAAAATTATATTTTCCTTCAATACAAAGAAAAGATATATATATAAAAAAATTAATCCACATCTTGCATTAATATTAGTGCGTATATATATATACATATATATTCTCCATCCCAATGACCCCCCATAGAGGCACTAACAAGAGGTACAAACTGCAATTAAAATATGCCATCAGATAAAACTGCCACGGTATTTTTTCTCCTTTACACGCTTGAATCTACATAGCCTCCCTATAGCTCAACTGCCAAACCTACTACTACTACTACTACTAATGGCACCATTCCATTTTATCCTATTCAGATTATTAAGGCACGGCCAAAGTCACTGAAAAGATAAGTTCTTGAAAAATAGACATAAAAACCAAAACAAATGTCAGTTCAGTTTTATGCTTTCTCATTGTCTGCATGGCCAATAATGAAGAGCACCGAAGTCAAGAGAGAATTTGGTTAAAAAACGAAAAGGGCTTAAACAATTAGCAATACAACTCTGTGGGTGGCAATGTTTTACCTCCCCAAGTAGAGATTTACCTGAGTCTGAACCTCTTCTAACACGCAGAATACAGAACACCAATACAAGACAACAATGTTGTCGAGTGCCAGGTGATCTTCAAAAGCAGTCTCAGTGCTGGCTCCTTATAATACGCACATTGTTAGAAGTCCCTTGACATTATTATTATTACAAGAAATTGAAGTAGAAAGTTTAATTGCATCATGCTTGAAATCGTTTTCATTGCTTACAGAAGATCACAAGTTTTGTATAAAATGAACGATTTTAATAGCTTTTCAACCACACTACCCACCAACGTACAAAAAGAAGCAGGATTTTGTTGTCACTTGATACAGCGTAGTCAACCATGCTAGAGCCTTAATTGCAGCATATAACTTCATCAAACTTTTTTTATAGAAAATTATTTGGGTTGGTGCATCGGAATAATGTTTATAGAGATAAAATAAAAATTATTATAAAAATAATCAAATAAATAAATAAATGGAGACAGTTAAACTAACCAATAAATGAATAAAATAGGTGATAAAATCTACCGTATAAATAATAAAAATGACACTAATATTTTAATGTGATTCACCCTTAATTCTTAGATTACGTCCATAAGATAAAAATTAAATAATTCTTTCACTATAAAAATAGTAGATATAAGAGAAAATTTTCTTTAGATCAACATTACAGACATATAATAAAAGAGCTATCACTAAAATAATGACACTCAAAGTGTTTCCCAAATACCCTAAAAATAATTTCCTCATTATTTTGTCACTTGCCTTTTAAGAAATTTTTTTCAAATCCTTAAAACTCTCTTACACTCATCAAAGAAAAAATTGCTTTGGCTACCCTCACAATCACACACGTCACACTTGAGCTTTTTCTCTCGCTCTCTGTTGCCTTTTCTATACTGCTTGCTTGTTCTTCCTTCACTCTATCTGAATGCCTTTATATAGGCATTAAGATGAATAAACAAATAAAAGCTTTTCAACATTTGCTGCACTGAATTCGGTGCAACAAAATGTGACTTTTTTCAAATTTATGGGCTCCACTAGGAGGGACCCATAATAATTTCCCCCCTCCCGACTACGTGGAGGTCATCACCATTTTGGTAGCCAATCGACATAATTCGAACTTCTCTTTTGGTAGAGTATTCGTTAACATGTTTGATCCATTTTTATCTGTATGAATATTCTCAAGCTGCAATAACTTATTATCCAATACATCCCATATCTAGTATATATCTTACATCAATGTGCTTTGACCTTGAATGAAAGGAAAAATTCTTACTAAGGTGGATAACACTCTAGCTATCACAAAATAGCTCATATTTGTTTTGTTGAAAACCAAGTTCATTTAAGAACTTCTTCATCCATAGCAACTCTTTACAAGCTTTTGTTGCTATAATAAACTCTGCTTCAGTGGTAGACAAAGCAACACATTTTATAATTTTAATTGCCATGACACAGCTCCCCCTACAAAAGTAATAAGGTAATCAGAGGTTGATTTTCTTGAATTAACATCTCCTGCCATATTTGTATTTGTGTATCTAGCTAACATAGGTTTGGCATCTCTAAAAAAAAAAACATATTTTGGATGTTTCATGAAGATACTTGAAAATCCATTTCACTACAGCCCAATGCTCTTTTCTAAGATTTGAAAGGAATCGACTCATAACTCCAACTGAGTGTGCAATATCTAGTTGTGTACACACCATGACATATATTAAACTACTAACTGCTGAAGCATATGAAACTCTATCCATCTCTTCCTTCTCCTTATCAGTGGAATGGCTTTGCTGAGAAGTCAATCTAAAATGATTAGCAAGAGGACAACTAATCGCTTTAGCATTATACATGTTGAACCTCTAAAGTATCTTCTTAATATACTTCTCTTATGACAACCATAACATCTTGATGCCTCTTTCTCTGATAATCTTCATGCCAAGAATCTGTTTTGTTGGTCCCAAGTCTTTTATAGCAAAAGACTTACTCAACTATTTCTTCAAGATATTGATTCTAGAAACATTCTAACCAATAATCAACATGTCATCCACATAGAACAATAACACAATAAAGTCATCATTAGAAAATTTTTGAAAAAATACATAATCATCTGAAGTGGTCTTTTTGTAGCTTTGCTTCCCCATAACAAACTTAAATTTCTTATACCATTGTCTCGATGCTTGTTTCAAGCCATATAAGCTTGTTTATAATCTATAAATAGAGTTCTCTTTTCCCTTTTCTTTAAAATCCTCTGGCTGCTCTATAAATATTTCTTCTTCTAAATCACAATGAAGGAAGGCAATTTTTACATCCATTTGCTCGATCTCCAAATCAAAACTTACTGCTAAACCCAGCATAGTATGGATGGATGTCGTCTTTATGACTGGAGAAAAAATCTCATCAAAGTTAATACCTTTTCTTTGGTTGAATCCTTTTACAACCAATCTAGCTTTGAATCATGGCTGGAGATTATATTCTTCATGCTTGATCCTGAACACCCACTTATTCTTCTAAGCTTTTTTGCCTTCAGGCAACTTTATAAGCACAAACGTTTTGTTCTCATATAGAGACTTCATCTTATCCTACATGGCTTCAAACTATTTATGCTTATGTTCATAATTCATAGCTTCTTTAAAGCTTTCTAGCTCTCCCCTAATAGTTAGTAACATAAACTGGTCTCTAGGATATATGGTAGAAAGTTGTATGTTTCCATCATATCTCTTAAGTGGCACTGGAGAAGCCTCATTTACTAGTGGATGATCATAAACATCATCATCATTATCATTTTTAGATGGAATCTTAATGGGAGCATCTTCATTACTTACATTTGGCGGAATAACTTAATTTTCATCTTCAACTTCCATTGGCACCGTTATTGGAGGAACTAACTTCAAATTTGAATCATCTTCATAGCTGGGGGTTTTCTTCTCAACTCTGGCAATATCTTCAATTGTTTTATCTTCACGACTTCTGACAAGCTTCTTTGGGACTAGATCATAAAATCTATAGCTAAGTTGATCTTAACTATAGCTAATGAACACACACTGTCGTGCCTTGATACCAAGCTTAGACCTCTCATGCTTAGGAATATGCACAAAGGTTTTTTACCTAAAAACCCATAGATGACCATAGGAAACATCTTTTCTTGACCACACTCTCTTTGGAGTGTTAGACTATAGAGGAACATATGGTGAAAGGTTCAGCACATACACTGCTATAAGTAGAGCTTCACCCCAAAATGTCTTAGGTAGCTTTGAATGTGAGAGCAAAGATCTGACTCTCTCCATCAAAGTTCTGTTCATCCTCTCAGCTAAACCATTTAACTACGATGTCTTTGGAGGTGTCATTTGATGTCATATACCATGCTCTTTACAATAAGCATCAAATGATCTATAATACTCTCCACCATTATTTGTTTGGATGCACTTCAGCTTTTTACTTGTTTATCTCTCCACCGTTATTTGTCTAGATGCACTTCAACTTCTTGCTTATTTGTCTCTCTACCAGGGTATGAAATTCCTTAAAGATATCTAGCACCTGATCTTTTGACTTTAAAGTGTATGCCCACGTCTTCTGAGAATGATAATAAATGAAAGTCATAAAGTACTAACAACCACCAAGTGACTTTGACATTGGCCCACATAAATATGAATGAATTAAATTCAATATATTCTTTATTCTAGAAGGAGGAGAACTCTTGAAAGTAACATTGTTTTGCTTTTTCATAAGGCAATTAGCACATTTCTCCAGATGCACAAGATCTACTCCAGACAACATATTTTTCTTAGCCAGCACTGTCATCCCTTTCTCATTTATGTGGCCAAGTCTTCTATACTATAACTCAATTGTACTATCTTTTTCCATAGTATTCACCATGTCTTTGGAGAGATTTGCATATATAAAATACAATGCTAAGTCCTTTTTGCCTCTATCCACTATTAGGGAGTCTTTAATGAGTTTCCATTGGCTGTTATAGAAGGTGTTGTAGAAACCTTCATCATCATGCTTACCTATTGAGATCAAATTCAGGCAAATATTTAGAACATGCTTGACATTCTTCAAGACTAGTCTTGTGCCATTTGTTGTTTCTAAACACACATCTCCTTCACCAGCAACTCTTGTTCAATTGTCATTTCCCATCTTCAAATATTTAGAATCTCCTAGAGTGTAGGATAAGAAGAATTCTCTTCAAAATGTAGCATGAATGGAAGCTCCACTGTCAATCACCCAGTTAGTCTCATGGGTAGTAATATTAAGTATCATCATAAAAAAGGACATTGAATTTTCTGAGAAGATTTGCTTCGTCATCATCACTGTTGTCATCTTTTCTCATATCTTTGACTTTGTTCTTATCCTTAAACTTTCGATAGAACTTCTTGATATGACCTTTTTTTTACAGTAACGATATTCAATATTTGCATACTTGTTTGACTCTTCTCTGCTCTTATCTTTTTACTTTGAGCTTCGAGTCTCACTTCTCCCTTTGGAATTTACAACAAGGATATCTGACTGTGTTGAAGAGGCACCCTTTGATCTTCATCTCATCTCTTCATTTAGAATACTGCTTTTGACATATTCCATATTCACTACACCGTTCGATGCAGAGTTTGTAAGTAAAATCTTCAAAGTCTCCCATGACTCTAACAGAGAAGCCAGCACCATAAGAGCAAGAATTTTATTGTCAAAATTTATGCCCATTCCTAACAACTAATCCACAAACCCTTGCATTTCATTTAAGTAATTGGAAATTAAAGAGCCTTCCTAATATTTTATCTATATTAATTTTGTCAGATAAAATAATTTGTTATTGCTGATCTTTGAAGCGTACAACTCCTCAAGCTTATTCCACAATGTCTGTGCATGAGTTTTATTATAAATATGGTTATATACATTGTCTTTAATGAACTGTCAGATGTAGCCACACACTTGCTCATGCTCAAATGCCCATTCCTTATTTGCCTTACCTTCGAGTTTTATTGTAGCAAAAATATGTAGATGCAACTTCATCACAAACAGGAGATCCTTCATTTTGTTTTTCCATATGTGGTAATTTGTGCCATTTAAATAGACCATCTTGCTTGTCTTAGCCTCTATCTTTATAGTATTTAATAATGCCGCCAGAACACGAACTAACATCTATAATACCACTTATTGGAAAAATTAACAGAGTTGGCGTAGCGAATAATGTTTAGAGAGATAAAATAAAAATTACTGTAGAAATAATAAAATAAATAAATAAATGGAGGCGGTTAAATCGGCTAATGGGTGAATAAAATAAGTGATAAAACCTGCTGTATAAATAATAAAAATGATGTGGTTCACCCTGAATTCTTGGGCTACGTCCACGGGATAAAAACTGAATAATTCTTTCACTATAAAAATAGTAGGTATAAGAGAGAGTCATCTCTAGATCAACACTAGGCATACAATAAAAGAGTTCTCACTAAAATAGTGGCACTCAAAGTGTTTCCCAAACACTCCAAAAATAATTTCCTCATTATTTTGTCACTCGCCTTTTGAAAAAAATTTCTCAAACCCTTAAAACTCTCTCACACTCATCAAAGCAAAAATTGCTTTGGCCACCCACAAGCACACACCTCACACTTGAGCTTTTTTTCTCGCTCTTTATTGCCTTTTCTATGCTACTTGCTTATTCTTCCTTCACTCTATCTGAATGCCTTTATATAGGCATTAAGATGAATAAACAAACAAAAAAGTATCAACTTTTCAATAATGTAGCAAAATGTAACTTTTTTTTTTCAAATTTGTGGGCTCCACTAGGAGGGACCCACAATAGCTTTAAGTCTATGTATCAAGTCTTCATTCACCAAGCTATCGACTGACAACAGACAAATCCCCGAAAAGGTTTTCCAGTGGCATCCTTGCTATGTTACATCATCTTAATTACTTCAGGTTAATTATGCGTGTTACTCTTTACATTGTTCATTTCTCAGATGCCTTCCTTTTCGTATGTATTTGTCATGAACTTATAAGCACATTTAGTATATCATACATTGTGCCTCATTGGTTACTGAAATAAAATTCCTATTATTCCCCCAATATAATGAAGAAAATAGAGTTGCAGCAAGAAGATAGTGTATATGCCATAAAGATAAAACTGCCATGACATCTCTTTTACACGTAAATGAGTCAAATGCATGGGAGGATACTGAACTTTAATTATTTTAATATAGTTAAGAAACTATAATTTGTATATTTTTAGATACCAAACCTCTATTTAGTTTCACAACAATCACTCAAAAATTGTTTAGTCCCAAAACAATTTAGAATATATTCCTGGTTTAGCTCAAAATCGAATTTCTTTTATAAATAAATTTATATTTTCTATACATCTATAGAAAATAAGAAAAAAGTTGAAAATCATGTTGAGGAGTGAATATTTTAATCCTGATTAAGCATCAAGCTTAATAGAAAGTCAGACAAAAAGCTAGAATTTCAATAATCCATCATGATTAACTTCATTCAACAATGAAGGCTTTTCAAGGTATGTTGTTGTTTAATAGCATATAATCTTTCATTCACCAGTCTACCTATTTTAGTGGTTAAACCTTGTCAATTATCTAGTGAATCACTAAGTATTCCTTTTACATGAAATCGCTGTAGGAGTTGGTTCACTCCACTTTGCACATCATTAAATGAGGGGTCTAAAGATCCCTAAGTAGCTCTTTTATTTCGTCTGATAAGAGTAGACTTATTCTGAATGGTATTAGAGCATTAGAAAAGATAGATTTCTAAAACTCTTTGAAATATTTGGACCAAATTGAAAAAATAAAAAGCGTAAGGGATTAAAATAGTTTTAAAGAAATATTTGGAGAATTAAAAATTTTTTAGAGTATCAATTTTGAAATAAAATGAAAGTTCAATAATCAAATTTTAATAAATATAAAATTGAGAGACTATCAGTGCATTTAACTTATATGGAAACAATATTTTTTAAAATATAAAAAATGAGTAAATATTAAAAATTCAAAAGTATATGTACACTTGGGAGCCAAAGATGGAAGAGTTATATCATGTGGCTACTTGACCACGGGCTAAATATCTAAATATTGAAAAATTAGTTATTACTATTACGTACTATTATGATTATACATTTTCTTATTTAGTTAAGAAAATTAATATGAAAATTTTTAGATTTATTTTCTTTTTTACTTAGAAAAAATTTTCAAAATTATATTTTTAAATAGATAAAAGTATTTTCTATTTTTTAAAATTTATAGAAACAGTTGTGCGGTTAATTTTGAAAAGATTTCTGTAATGTAAGCACGGACGCCTGCAAATTGAAATCCTTATGACCCAAGCCGCCTTTTGTAAGGTATATACATGCATACATGTTCAAACTAATTGTTCACTCATTATTGTCTATCCTCAGATATAAATAGCATGGCTTTGACATGGGCCACCTCCTTAATTATGCTTACTTTTCTCCTCCAAGCATGGTTATGGTACTTATGGATAAGAAAAGACAAGAACAAGAAGCTACCTCCTGGTCCGAGAGGACTCCCAATATTTGGCAGCCTCCATCTTTTAGGGAAGTACCCTCATCGAGATTTTCACAAATTATCACAAAAATATGG
This sequence comes from Mallotus nudiflorus, assembly GCA_947683625.1. Lineage (NCBI taxonomy): Eukaryota > Viridiplantae > Streptophyta > Magnoliopsida > Malpighiales > Euphorbiaceae > Mallotus > Mallotus nudiflorus. The sequence goes on along the minus strand of CANTUR010000117.1, from coordinate 3,637,260 downwards.
CCCCATTATGCATCTGCGATTAGGCTTTGTGTCAACCATTGTTGTCTCATCACCTCAGGCTGCAGAATCATTTCTCAAGACACATGACCTTGCTTTTGCTGGCAGGCCTCCTCACCAGGCTGCCAAGTACATTTCTTACGAGCAGAAGAACCTAACATTTGCTTCTTACGGAGCTTATTGGCGCACTGCTCGCAAGATGTGTACCCTTGAGTTGCTTACCAATGTCAAAATCAATTCTTTCAAGTCTATGAGAAAAGAAGAGCTTGACCTGTTGATTGATTACATTAAGGATGCATCTTATCAGCACATTGCTGTCGATGTTAGTGCCAAGGTTGCGTCTCTTAGTGCTGACATGAGTTGTAGAATGGTTTTCGGGAAGAAATATATGGACAATGAATTTGATGAGAGAGGGTTCAAAGCTGTGATTCAAGAAGTTATCAAATTAGCAGCAGCTCCTAACTTGGGTGATTATATACCTCAGATTGCAGGACTTGATCTTCAGTGTCTTACGAAGCGTATGAAGGCTGTTAGCAAGGTGTTTGATGACTTCTTTGAGAAAATTATCGATGAACATGTTCAGTTTAAAGATGAAAACGGAACCAAAGACTTCGTGGATGTCATGCTGGGTTTCTTGGGTTCTGAAGAATCCGAATATCATATAAGTCGAGATAACATCAAAGCCATTATCTTGGTAAGTAAATGTATTCAATAAACAAGATTACATTAGGACATTTTTTTTAGCAGAGATATCATGGACAGAAGGGTGATGACCAGCTGCGCAAGGAATTGATGCGTACAAATGCAGAAATACATTGGCTCAATGGTCATGTAATCATAGTGAAGATGCTTAAAATTTCACAAATTGAAACAAGAATAGATCCTGATGATTCTTCTGGCATGATTTTGTTGCAGGACATGCTTGCGGCCTCAATGGACACTTCAGCAGCGGTAATAGAGTGGGCACTTTCTGAGCTGATGAAGCATCCAAGGGTGATGAAGAAAGTACAAATTGAGCTGGAAGAGAAGGTTGGCTTGAACAGAATGGTGGAAGAATCAGACTTGGACAGCTTGGAGTACTTGGAGATGGTAATAAAAGAAACTTTCAGACTCCACCCGGTAGCACCATTACTAGTCCCTCATGAGGCAGTAGAAGACACCATCATCGATGGTTATATGATACCAAAAAAATCGCGCATTATTGTAAACGCATTTTCCATTGGAAGAGATCCAAGTGCTTGGACTGAAGCGGAGAAGTTTTTGCCAGAGAGATTTGATGGGAGCAGCATAGATATTCGCGGGCGGGAATTTCAGCTTCTGCCATTTGGTTCAGGCCGCAGGGGATGCCCTGGAATTCAACTGGGAATAACTGTAGTTCGTTTGGTGCTGGCCCAGCTAGTGCATTGCTTCGATTGGGAGCTCCCAAATGGCATGTTGCCTACTGAATTGGACATGACTGAGGACTTTAGTCTTGTGACTCCTAGAGCGAAACACCTGGAAGCTATTCCTACTTATCGCCTTCACGTTTGGTTACATGACTTGTGGTGTTTTGTTTTCAAGTTCAGTTATGTTTGTTAAATAATTTATGTTTTCTGAATGCTGAATCTCTTTTATAGGCAGCCAAATCGTATGTAAATCGCAGTTTGTTCTTATTTTTTATTCTCATATCCTGCTTAATAAAGATTTGGAATAAAAATTCCATTTGATTCCGAAACTTTTCTGTAAATTCAAATCGCCCTTTTTAATTTTTTTCCGTCAATTTACTTCCTAAATTTTGTAATAATAGTCAAATAAGTTACGGCAATAAGTTTGAGAAAAAAAAAACTTGTTTTTAAGTATTAAATTTATGGGGAAGACTACAATGAATTTGAGAAACTTAATTGCCAAGACTAATGCACATGTTTCTTTTCTTTGGTTATTTTCCTTAACTGGAAAGTTACAAAAAGAAATTATCAAGATGGTCATTTTTTTTTTCCTGCAGTTAAATAGGTTTAACTAAGAATAGGCCAAAGCGAATGGCTATTTACCAATTTATGGTAAAAAATGAAACTAATTTTATGATACTTTTTAAAGTATTTTCATTTTTATGGTATTTTTTTATTCTTTTGTTTTAAAAAATTTATTTCACCATTTGAAATGGTAAAATTGCAAATGGACAAAAATTCATATTACCATTTCGTCAGTCTTATCGGCGAAATGCAAAAAAAAAAAAAAATTACTCAGGAGCATTTCGCCATGATGGGAAAAAAAAAAAAATTACTCAGGAGCATTTCGCCATGATGGGACATCACAATGATATTTCGCCATTGTGAATGGCAAAATGCAATTGCAAAAACATGTCCCCTAAGTTGGTCATATACAAGTTGGTTATAATAATAATTAAAATTAAAAAAAAAACAAATTATAACATTATTATAATTATGATATTATTTTTAATATTATTATAATTAATTAATTATAATTATTATAATATTAAAATAAAAAACAAACAAATAAAAAATTTAAAAAAAATTGGCCATGCAAAAAAAACTTGGCCATTTACAAGTTGGCTATTCTAATAATAATAATAATAATAATAATAATAATAATAATAATAATATTATTATTATTATTATTATTATTATTATTATTATTAAAATAATCATAAGTGTTAAAATTAAAAAAAAATCATAACATTTTTATAATTATGATATTGTTTTTAATATGGAAAATTATTAATTCTATTCTGAACTATAGACCAATTATCAATCTAATCATAATTTTAAAGTTATATCAATTTGATCCTTCAACTTTTTGAGTCGTTAGAAATCTATCTAAACGACATTGAGCTTATGACAGAGATAACATCACAATCTGACGTGATATAAGAGTGGATGACATGGTAAAAAAACTCAAAACTCACCTAATAAATTATATCCTCAACTATAGACCAATTATCGAACTAATCCTAATTTCAACATCATTTCATTGCTCCTCCAACTTTTTGAGTTATGCCAAATCTATCAAAATGTCAATAAGCTTGTGTCAGATAGGTGCAATGACCATCTTACGTGGCATAAGAGTGTTTGACATGTTAGATAGCTGCAACTTTTTGTTGAAACTTTGCTTCATTTTATTCCTTTTTTTTCTTTATGCCATTCTTTCTAAAGTATTCTTTAAAAGAGTAAACTACACTATATATAGTGTTATTTTTTCTATTGGGTTAAAAATTATAATTTCAATTTGCATGTCATGATCTCATTATTCAAACCATACATTCTTGTGTCTTGTGATTCTGATTTGGAAAAGGGTGAGTTGTAGATTTTTTTTTTTGCCATGTTAGATGCTTTTATGCCACATAAGATGGTCATTGTAGCTATCTGACACAAGTTTATTGACGTTTGGATAGATTTGACACAACTCAAAAAGTTGAAGGAGCAAATTGAAATGATTTTGAAATTAGGATATTATAACTCGTATTTATTTAATTATTAAGTTAATTAAGGATTTAAAGTGTGAGTTTTAAATATTATTTCTATTGAATTTATTGTTAAATAAAAATTTAAGTGTGTATATAAATATATATGTTGATGAGTATGTGTATAAATATTTTGGGAGGAATTTAGATTTTAAAATATTAGAATATTATTATTATTTTAAAAATCATTATTTTGAAATTTGTACTATAAATAAATAAATAAATAAATAAATAAATAAATAAATAAATATATATATATATATATATAAAGATTTTTTTCCCTTCTTTCCCTCTTTTCTGTCCCTCCCCTCTCTTTTCTTTCCATTTCTTTTCCTCTTCCCCTCTTCTTCCTTGCAGATCTAATAGCCCCTCTGCCACTATCACTATCCAACCACTGCCTAACGTTGTTGTCATCACTCTTGAACTGCCAATAGCCCTTCCCTCCTCCCCTTCCTCCTCTTATTTCTTTCTCTCTCTCTCTTATTTTTGGGTAGTGCCGGTTTGGAGAGGACGCCACTGGCGACATTTTTTGCCGCCCCGGGTGCCGTTGCTGGTCTTGATTGGCTCATCTCCTCTTGGGTTTCGTTTCCCCTAACTTAATTTGGCCGGGCAACTCCAGGAACGAATTTGATTTTAGGTTTATTTTTTGTTATTTCGTTAAATTGAGCTTGAATTCGATTTATTTAGATGTAGTTGCTTTGGGATTAAATGCAATTGAGGTTGTGATTTAGCTAATGGTGATTTTTACTTATTTTTATGATTTTTTCAAATTTTTCACGCTCGATTACTGTTCATGCTATTGTTCCGGGGTTGAAAAAATATTTTATTTTTAATAAATTCTATTAATTATGTAGAGTAAATTTTGTGAAGAAAGTTTTTTTGTGAAATTATTTATAGAATTTTAAATACGAATTTTTGAAGGTTATATTTAAATATGTAAGTTTTGGAAAGTTATTAGAAATTAGTAAAATTATTTAACTTTAATTAAATTGTTGTTGATTATTCTATATTAGACTATTTTTTATTAATAAAATCATGAAAAATAATTTTTGTAATTATTTCCCAATTTTTAGTTGTTAAGCAAATTTCATAAGTACACAGTTCGCAACAAGTAGTAAAGTGATGAATATAAGTTTCATTCCCATGAGGAGATTGATACCAAGTACTAGCCTTAATTTTACTTCCATAATCTAACAAAATAGCATATTTGCAATGGTAAATCAATTAACAAGAAAAGAAAACTTAAAGCTGAAATAATAAAATTCAATAATTAAAAAGCTAGGGTTTGGATCTGTTTCGCTAGCTATTACTTGGATTATAAGATCTTTTCACAATTCAATTCATTAACTTAGTCAAGGGTAAACCACTCAAATTACCTAGAGTCTTTTTCAAGTTCATCTAAGAATACCAAAGTTAATTACAGTCTATTTTTATGGTCACGTCAATTACCTAGGGTTCATTAAGTTCCTTAGTGATTTATCATTCCCCAAAGGATTTGTCTACTTTTGTGATTGAGGTTCCTAAGTTACAAGTCTATGAGCTAATAGATCATGCAACTTTCATTGTCTCTAATCTACCAAAAAACATGCATTCAATTAGGCCTAAATCAAATACAAAACATTAAGCACAACTTATAAAATTGACTAAAATTTAATTCATTAAAAGGAAATAAGAATCCAACAAGTAATAAACTAGCTACGCAAATCCAAACCCTAAAGAGAATTAGTCGCGCATAATTAGGCGATACACAAAAGCATAATTAAAGGAATTAAAGAAGAAGAAGAAATAATGATTTTGGTTCTTGAATCTTGCACAACTCCTTCTTCAATCTTCTTTGAATGTGTCTTCAAAAGTGTTTCTCTAAATAAGAATGATTCTAAATGATGAGGAGTGAATGAAAACACTTTTTTTTTATCTTGCTGTTATATTGCAAATCCAATGGAAACCTAATTTGACTTGAATTTTTAAGTTTTTTTTTTTGCTCGACATGGCTTAAGCACGGACTAAGCATGACCATTTTATGTCCACACTTTTATGGTATGGCTTTAAGCATGGATGTGCTTAGGTTATGTTGAGCTTTTACATTTTCTTCAACTTGGACATAAGCAGTCACGGTTTCAAGCATGGTCGTGCTTAGGTCATGTGGTTCTTTGTAGATATTTTAATTTGCATAGAAGAGGGCACAGTTTTGAGCATGCCCGTGCACCATCCTGTGTCATAACTCCTTTAATTCCAATGGTTAACATGGCTTTTAACATGGTGGTGCTTAAGCCATGCTACCTTGATTCTTCTTTCAGAATGTGACATGGGCACAAACATGCCCATGTCATGGCCATACTCAGTATTCCTTGACTATTTTAGGCTTCCTTTTTAATCTTTCCTACAAAAAGGGGAAACTCTTATTAATATTAAATAAAAACTCTTAAATAAACCAAAAACAAATAGGAAACTAGAATGAAGGTCCCAATTAAACAAATGCCTAATTAAACCTAAATTCTTCCCAATTATTATTAACTATTTATTCAAAATTCATTAAAATTCAACTCTAGAACATGTATAAAATTACACTCAACAAATTTCTCCACATTAAAGCTTTTCCTGTCCTTAAGCAAAAATAAGATTTAAACATTTAAACACTAGCTCAATGACAACTAAAGAGTTATAATTTCTAAGACATGCAAGTGCATAACACCAAGATTGAAACATGTTTGCTAAAGAAGATAATAAAAAAAAAATACATAATTTATGAACAATTTACTAATCACAACCCAAGCACATAACCTATTTGAAATCCAATGAACATAACCTAAAAAGAAAAAAAAAATTAGTTGTGAATGTGTTTTACACTCCATTTCATAACATTTTTTCTTTTTTTTGATGAGTGCATTTTATGCTCCATCTCATCCTTTTTCTCTCTAATAAAGTTTTCCTACTTTAGTAATGCCCTGATGTTCCTATATTACTAAGCATGGATGCCGCTATGTGGGTCTTTTGGATACTCTTACTCTAATTAGAGCATTGGAGTAGATTCAAAGCATGTCAAAATTTAGAATTGAGCATTGCTCTTACTGAAGAAAAGAGAGATTTTTTTTTATAAAATTTCATTTAATCTCACAATTTCATGCTCAAATTCAGTCTTTCAGTTCATGCTTAGGTTGTAAGAACTAAATTATACATACATAAAGACCATGTTCAACTATTTTAATTAATAAACCAATTAATATTTTAATAATTTAATCAAAAATGCATACTTATACATTGCCGCCCTCTAATCACAATTGAACTTTCAATTTTGCACAAAACCAAAACAAAAAGTGTTAAGGACAAGCATCACAACAAATGTGGAGAAATCGAGTTGAAACTTAATGAATCTTATCATATTTAAAAAAAAAATTATTTTCTTAATTTAACTAATACGCATGCAAAAATAAATAAAACATAAAAACAAAATCCTAACATTTGGCATCCTTCCCCACACTAATCTATGGCATTGTCCTCAATTACAAAAATATTAGAATTAAAAAAAGAAAACGAGGACTTCCCTAATAAGCATTTTCTTCCTTTTATGCTCGCTCCAAATGTTGGATGACCTAAAAAATAAAATAATAAAAACTAAAAAAACTAAAAAAGAAAACTAAACTAAAAATAAATTTAAACAAAATAAATAAATCAAAAGATGTTGGGTTGCCTCCTAACAAGTGCTTTTTTATAGTCATTAGCTCAACTAAATTCCCATTTAATCATTAGGGAGGATTGATTAATAAGTAATTCTTGCCCACTTAAGCTTGCTTATTTGGCATTAGAAAAGAAGGTGAAAAGGTCTTAAAATTCATATACTTCACAGCAGTTTTAATTCGCCACTCTTTAGCATCCTTCTTTAGAGGCCCATTTTCTTCTTAAATTTTTTTATTGCTTTCACCTCCTTGATATCATGAATGAGGTAGGTTATAAGTGGCTCCTTGGAAACTTATGGAAGAACATCTTTACCATAAACCTCAACTACATCCACCTAAAAATAAGAAGTCATTGATGGGGATTATTGTGCCATTTTGAACACATGGAACTCAACCTTCTCTTCCCCAACTTCAAGTGTTATTTTTCCTCTCTTAACATCAATGATAACTCCAACTGTAGCCAAGAAAGGATGTCCTAGAATAATAGGAATATGAGAGTCTTCTTCCATTTTAACAATCATAAATCATAAGGGATATAAAATTGTCCCACTTTTATTAGAATATCCTCTAATATGCCCACGAGATATATAAAAGATCTATCTACAATCTGTAATGAAATATTGGTAGGCTTAGTATCTTTTATGCTCAATTTTCTGCATAAATATAAAGGCATTAATTTCACACTAGCTCTTAAATCACAAAGAACTTTCATAATAGCTAATTTTCCAATAACACATGGTATAAAGATAGTCCCTGGATCTTTAAGTTTTAGAGGGACTTTATTTCTAACCACAACACTGCATTCTTCATTCATTGGTATAGTCTTATAATCCTCCTTCTTCTTATTAGTGATGATGTCTTTGAGGCATTTGGCATACTTTGGCATTTGGGTGACTGCCTCTAAAAAGGGAATGGTGATATCTAGCTGTTTAAACACCTTTAAAACCTTTTGAAATTATTTGTCAAGTGCTCCATTATCCATCCTTTGAGGGAAAGGTAAACAAGGTGTCTTCATTGTCTTAGGCTCTTAATACAACTCATTACTCTTTAGCTTCTTTCCTTCTTTTGGTAATTGATCTAGCTCAGTCTTTGATTCCTTAATCTTGTGTTCAACTTCAGGCAATTGCTTCCCACTTTGTAAAATTATTGCATTCACATGTGGAAAGAGTCCTAAAGGGGGATAAATAGGACTATCAAATAAAAATGATAATTTAAATAAATTTTTTGCAAGAATTAAATAAAAGTTAAAAAGGAAGAATGAAAAACACAAAGATTTAAGGAGTTCAAATTCAATAATAATCCTACGTCTCCACCTAACTTATCCTTAAGTTAGGATTTTTTAATCACCCACAGTCTTATTCATAAGATTAAGATTACACAAGAGTTTTATGGCTCACTCTCATAACCTTACAACTTGAGTTTTCAAGGCTTACTCAAAAACCAAATCCCAAGTGTTTCAATGGATAATACTTAAACCAATTCCTTTAGAAATAAATCTCACTTCCCTTATAATCTATCTCAAGATTTAAGATGAAGAGAAATTCTATTTCTAATGCACAACTAACTCTCATAAGAGTTTATACAATAAAATTTTTTAAGAGAATTTTTAAAGCTCAATTAAAAGTTTAAGAGATAATGAATGATAAAACAAGTTTCTTAACCTTTCAATTGAATTCTAGGGAGTATTTATATAGAAAAACATTTAAAAATATAGTTGTTGGATGTATCAAAATGTCTCCAATGTCTATATTTGATTTTGAATCAATTTTGGACTTTATTTTGTCAAAACATTGCTCACAAGTGAATAGTGCTCGTGAGAAGCAAGTTTCGGTTCATGAGGGGAAAAAATATATCCATTGCATTCAAATATTTCCATTGTAAGTTGACAGTACTACCATCATGAGCAACTTATGAGCAAAAGTTCTTGTGACTCTGGCTTATTAGTAGCACTGCCCCTTTCCTTAATAAGAACACCAAAAAGAGAACAGTTCATGACCGGCTCGTGAGATGCTCATGAATGGAACTGAAGATGATCGAATAACATAAATGTTACTTATAAAAGTTATAGATAATTTTCTTAGATTTCCATAAAAATTTTAATCACTTCAATTGGACATATCTAGCTCAAGATATTGCTAAAATACTGAGAGTTATGCAAACTGAAATGCAAGATGCATATGCTGACTTTGAATGAGTATTTGCATACCCAAATGAGCTTGGATTTTGACAAGAAAGCTTAATTTGGAAAGTTTAAGATGTCTACTTTAAAAGTGAAGAAGATCATTTTCTTATTATAGAGCTCTAAAGATGTCAAAAGCTTTCTTGAATCTCAGAGGTTCAATTAGCCCAAAAAATCACTATTCTTCCAAAAATGTATATGCTTGGTATATAATTCCCTACACACTTAGTTGAAATTATTAGTATCAAAATTTTTTATCAAAGTCCAAAATTAGGAGTTTGATTATGCAAATGGTCAACAATCTCCCCCTTTTTGGCTTTGACAACTAATTTGAAAAGATAATAAATAGTGTGCATAAGTGTGAAAAATTAAATAACATGAGTAGGCATGTTAATTAAAATAGCTCCCGCTTTCAAAATAAATAGATGCAAAATGAGAAAATATTTTTCTCTCCCTTAAAATATGCATAAATTCAATAATTATTATGTATCAGAGTATATAAATAAATGAATTATCATAACATATATAAGGGTTGATGTAGCATGTTTAAAAAAAAATTAAATAATAATAAAGGAGATAAGTTTTTGAAAAGATACCAATTGAAAAAAAATTATTTCCTTTAACAAATATATTTCTTTATTTTCTCTCCTTTTTGGACATGATAAGAAATATAAGTTTATTTTATTACCTTCTTGTAAAAAATAAAGACAACATAATAATTTAACATGGGGGACAATGTCTATCAAGACAAAGTGTTAAAAATAAATCATGATAACATGATTATTAAAAAAAATTATGCTAGACAGCATGAAAGAAATAATTTCAAACATATATGCATATAGTGCTACTATAATGCATCACAAAATAGCACATATGTTATATTGAAACATTACATGATCATGGAGAGTTTAGCTAGTCAATCAATCATACATAATCATGTGGTACTTAACATATCTTAAACAAAAACACAATTAGTTATCCCCTAAGCCCATAGCTTCTTTACCCCCTTTGTTAAAGACAAAAAGAAAAGAGAGAGATATAAGGGGAAATTAGCCTAAAGGAAATAAAAGATCAAGAACCAAAACAATGAAAACAAAAATACTCAAAATCTTTATAAAATTCATGTCATTTTCAAAGATAAAAATAATTCCTAAGAAGAATTTATACATCAATATGAATTTTTCATGTATAAGCACAGTTTAAAAGTCATGCATAAATAAAAAATTGCATTGAAAAATAAAGTTATAATGATATGAAGAAGATAAACTAATAGCTCAAGGCTTATATCTAGAAAATATCTAGAGGATAAACCAAATAGAAAATATTACAATAATCATAAACAATAACAGTTGAAAAACTTAGATATGGAAAGTATACTAAAAATAAACAAAAGAAAATTAGCCTTATAGAAGAGGAGGAGGCCAAGAGCATTGTATGTTATGATGAGCATACAATTTATGAATATCATATTCCATATGATCCATTCTTAGCTCAAAACGATCAAGTCTAGTGTCTACTTAATCAAACCTTATGTTGAAGTTTGATTCCACTATGGATAGGCGATCAAAGAAACCACCAACCCAAGCAGGTTCATCATTAACACTTTGAGAAGTGGAAGGTCCTCTTGCCCTTTTTCTTTGATGTTGAGGAGGAGTATGCTCTTGAGGAATTTCTTTTTCAATAGGAATACTTTCAAGTCTAAGAGTGCCTATTTGCTCAATATCTTCTAAATCTTGTTCTTGCTCCTCATTAATATTTTCATCTTATACTTCGTCTTTCCAAAACCAAAAGTTTCTAACAAGCTTGAATTGCCTAGAGTTTCTTAAGAGTTTATCATCAAGAAAGGATGGAGGAATGGAAGGGATGTTTCTCAAGTTAATCCCAAAGTAATGGGCAATCTTAGTGATAAAACCTCCTATACATAAGGCACCACTAACACTATCACTAGCAAACCAAAACCTCCATTGAAGCCATCTTCTGAGCTCAACATCTATACTTTCAATATGTCATCTAAGAAGGAAAATATCATCAAAGGAAATAGTTTCATTACTCAAGCCCTTAGCATGAAAAGAGTAGGTAATAAATCTATGTACATACCAAAGAGATTTTGAAGCCAAATTAGATGCTTTAGTGTGTCTCGCTTTAAAGGTTTTCGCATTAGGTTTGGAATATTGAGATAAAAAAGGATTAGGAAGCCAAGTTAAAATGGGAGAGGCTAAACCCTTTTGTTTAAAGTTAAAGATGAGATCAAAAGCTTGAGAAGTAAGGAATCTATCTCTCCCACCCAATCTAAATCTCATGCTATTCATAGGATTTTGCTCATTAAAGTGATGGGTTCTCAAGAAATAGGAGGCAAGATATTCATGGACTACTATGGGATAGATAGGAAATTCATTGAATGCAAAATCATATAAACCCATATTATCAAGTAAACCTCTAACCTCATTAAAACAACCCATCTTTTCCAAGGTAGCTTGAGACATATATTTGGAAGAAATAATTTACCTATCCTTGAAATGATCAAGCCTTTCCCTAAATTGAGTTGAAGTGTAGGAGAGAAGGGATTGCTTCTTAGGTTGATCTTTGGTAGCTCTTCTAGAGGATGAAGAGGCACCTTGTGCATACTTGGTCTTTAGAGCCATGACAAGGATATGAAATGGTTAAGGGTGAAGAGTATTTTTGAGAGAAAGAGATTGTTTTGAAGGGGTTTATTTGAAATTACAAGTTATTGTAAATGAAATGAAGATGTTGAGGGGTTTATATATAAAAAAAATAATTCAAGTCCTAAAAATACTAAAAAATGGCAGGTTACCGTTTTTGTTCAAAACAAAAATAAAAAAACACTATCAGACCGTTACTCACGAGTGGATTGCTTGTGAGCGGTTTTAGAAAAATAGACCCACAGTAGTCATAAGCTCAACGGGTCATGGTATAAAATGCTAACAAGTCCCTGTACTTTTAAATCAGTTGCAATAAGGTCCTAAAATTGTGAAAAATAGGTCCTTAAACATAAAATTAACCATTAAATTAAAACAAATGACACTTAAAGACAAATATTTTGACATATATTATTAAGAGTTAACAAAATCAAAAAGAATTTAGAAAATATGCAAAAAAAATTTTGCTTGCAAAAATAAAAATTAATTTTTTTTTAATTTTTTAATGCATAATTATGATGAAGTATTAGATACCAAAAATAAACTAAAAAAAATATAATCCATGATTAAGCATGATTTTAAGAATGGTATCAAATACTAAAAATAAATAGAAACAAAGCATTAGTAAAAAAAAATTACACATGAATCTAATCATCAATTAAGTAACTAAACAAGTTATCAAGATAAGGTTGAACCATTAATCATGCCAAGTTTCTGGTTAATAAAATTTAATCTTTTCTAAAAAAGAGGCTTGGTAATGATGTCTACTAATTGATGATTAGTATCAATAAAATCAAGAAAAATATCACCATTTTGCACATGATCTTGCAAGAAATGATGTCTAATATCAATATGCTTAGTTCTAGAATGCTCAATGGGATTCTTACTAAGGTTTGTAGCACTTGTATTATCATATTTAATTAGAATATGATTAATATCAATGCCATAGTTTGATAGTTATTGTTTTTACCATAGAATTTGTGAGCAACAACAACTAATTGCCATATATTCTACTTCAACAGTGGACAAGGCAACTAAAACTTGTTTCTTAATAAACCAAGAAACTAAGCAATTTTCTAAAATTTGACAAGTTCTGAAAGTGCTTTTTCAATCTAGTAAGCTACTAGAAAAGTTTGCATCCTAATAACTAATCAAGTCAAAGGACTCCTAGGATACCAAAATCTTAAATGCATGGTACCATAAAGATATTTAAAAATTCTTTTGATAGCTTTTAAATGAGATTCCCTATGACTTGATTGAAATCTAGCACATAAGCACGTAGCAAATATAATATCGGGTCTACTAGTGGTTAAATAAAGAACGGATTTGATTATACCTCTAAATCATTTTTCATCAACCGGTTTGCTATTCTCATCATTGTTAAGTTTGGTTGTGGTGCTTATTGGAGTTTTGCATGATTTAGCTCCATCCATTCCAAACTTTTTAAGAATATCCTTTGCATATTTAGTTTGATTAATGAAAATCCCATCTTTACATTGCTTGGTTTGAAGTCCAAGAAAGAATTTGAGTTCTCCTATCATACTCATCTCAAATTCTCCTTGCATTAATTTTGAGAATTCCTCATCGAAAATAATATCATCAACATAAATTTGAATAATTAATAAATCATGCTTGGATTTCTTTATAAAAAGAGTTGTGTCAACCTTTCCTTTAGAGAAACCTTTCTCTAGTAAAAAGTTACTCAATCTTTCATACCAAGCTCTTGGGGCCTGTTTCAATCCATATAGTTCTTTTGAAAGTTTAAACACATGATTTAGAGAGTCAAAATTTTCCAAACCCGGAGGTTGTTCAATATATACCTCCTCTTCAATAAAACCATTTAAAAATTCACTTTCAACATCCATTTGATAAAGTTTAAAATTCATGAATGATGCAAATGCAAGTAGCATCCTAATAGCTTCAAACCTTGCAACGACGATAAAGGTTTCATTATAATCAATGCCTTCCTCTTAATTATAACCTTTTACTACTAGTTTAGCTTTGTTCCTAGTTATGACACCTTGTTCATTCCTCTTATTTTTAAACACCCATTTGGTACCAATAATAGGATGATGTTTAGATCTAGGAACCAAGGTCCAAACCTTATTTCGCTCAAATTGATTTAACTCTTCTTGCATAGTAAGGACCCAAAATTCATCACTCAAAGCATCATTAACATTTTTGGGTTCAATTTGAGAAATGAAAGCTAAATTAACAATAGACTTAAGTTTAGAAATAGTAGTTACCCCTTTTATAGTGTCACCTATGATGAGGTCTTAAGGATGTGATTTCTTGAATTGCCAATCCTTTGGAAGTTCATCCTTCAAGATAGGTTGAGATGTCTCTTTATTTTCCTCCTTACTTAGACCTTCAAGTTCCAAAGGCTTACTAGTATTCTCTTCTTGTGTTTCCATAATTTCATTTTCACTTACAAGATCATCAATACTACAAACATGCTTTCTAGGATCAAATGAGTTTGATTCATCAAATACAACATGCATTAACTCTTCAAATACTAGAGTTCTCTTATTAAAGACCCTATATGCTTTACTAGAAATAGAATAGCCTAGAAATATTCCTTCATCGGCTTTGGAATCAAATTTCCCAAGATTGTCCTTGGTGTTCAATATAAAGCCCTTGTATCCAAATACTCTTAGATATGAGATTTTGGGTTTTCTATTATTCCATAGCTCATAAGATGCTTTATTTAAAATGTTCTTTTGAAAACTCAGTTTGAAGTATAATAAGATATGTTAACAACTTCCACCCAAAAGTATAAAGGCAAATTATACTCATGAAGCACTAGCCATTTCCACAAGAGTTCTATTTTTCCTTTCAACTACCCTATTTTGTTGAGGAGTTCTAGGAGATGAAAATGTATGAGAAATACCATTTTCATTATAATAGTTTTTGAAAGATTCATTTTCAAATTCGGTTCCATGATCACTTCTAATGGATGAAATACAAAATCCTTTTTCTTTTTGAACTCTTTCTAAAAAATTTTCAAAAGCTTTAAATGCATCATTCTTATGAGCAAGAAAGCACACCTAAGTAAATCTAGAGTAGTCATCAACCACTACATATGCATAGTGCATTCCACCGAGACTAGCAACTCTAGTTGGTCCTAATAAATTCATATGTATAAGTTCAAGTGGCCTAAAGGTGGACATAACATTTTTGAGCTTAAATGAAGACTTGGATTATTTTCCCTTTTGGCAAGCATCACAAGGTTTATCCTTAGTGAATTCAAGCTTAGGTAAACTAATCACAAGTTCATGTTTACAAAGATCATTCAAAAGCTCAAAATTTGCATGTCCTAACCTTCTATGCCATGTCCCTGTGTTATGGGAGATAGACATTAAGCATTTCATGTCTTTGTTATCAATTTTATTCAAATCAATGACATAAACATTTTCTACTCTTTCACTACTAAAAATAACTTTGTTTTCATCAAGACTATTAATAAAACAATTTTTAGGATAGAAAGTTACCTTATTTCCCATGTCATATAATTGACTTCTACTAACCAAATTATATTTAAGACCATCAACAAATAAAACATGATGTATATATAAGGATTGATGATTACTTATTTCTCCAATGCCAATAATTTTTCCTTTTGCATTATCTCTGAAAGTAACATGTCCTCCATCCTTAGCATCAAGTTTGTTAAATTGCTCTTTGTCTCCCATCATGTGCCTTGAATCCATTATCAAGATACCACTTGCTTTTTATTTTTATGGGTTTCAAGCACACCTACATAAAGTAATTTAAGTGTTCTTTTGAACCCAAACCTTTCTTGGTCTAGGTTGGTTAGTTTCAAGATAATCCAAAGGAAGTAAATTCATGTGCAGTCTTCTATAGAAGCACACATTATTAGTATGTCCTTTGATTATGAAATATGAACATACAATATTGCAAATTTATTTCTTCTAGGATGATGTGCTTTCCTAGACATGCCTTTGATGTTGTGTGTATCTCCTATTATTTTGTGTCATTAAGTGAGACATGCATTGGCAATGGTGATGTGTATTTTAATAAGTTTGTGCAATATGTTTATGTGCATTGTGTTGTGTAGCTTGTCTATTATAATTATGTCTAGTGTACATATAAGCATGCTTAGGTTGAGGTGCTTTAGTTTGAGCCTTACCTCTTAATGTTAATGAAGGGTTAATCTTATGAGACTTTCCCTTACTATTTAACACATGAGATCTTTTAGCTTTGAAAGCTTGAATCTCATCGGAGGTTGAAGTTTTAAAATCATGTGAAGCTTTAACAAAATTAATAAGTGATGAATATGATGAAGACATTCCGTTCTTATATCCAATTCCTTGGGTATCTCCATGAAATTTTTGAGAGTCAAGAAGACTGTCTAAGGTTTCTTTTCCTCTCTTAAATTTAATAATGGAATTCTTTAATTCTAAGACCTCTTTAGAAAGCTTATGATTTTCATCATTTGCTTTCTTAAGTTGATCTTCTAAAAATCTTCTAAAGAATTAGAAGATTTAGCATTACTAACAAGTTTTTCATTTGATAGAACAAGTTTAGCAAAATCATTTTGTAAACATTCAAAATCCTTGTTTAAGCCAGCTAACCTATGTTTATATTATTTCTTCTTAGATAATAAACTTCTGCATTTAACAAGTAATTTGCTCATAATAGAGCTCTCAGCATCATCATTATCATCACAATATTCATCATAATCATCAAAGGAAGAGTAAGAAGTGGATGGTACCTCATGTTCGTTTTCAATGGCCATAAAGTAAAGATTGGCAACTTCTTATTGTTCCTCTTCCTCTTAGGATTCAGAGGAATCATCCTAAGTAGCTTTGAATGCCTTCTTCTTATCTTTTGCTCCCTTGCTCTTGAATTTAAGTTTAGGACATTCACTTATAATGTGTCCTAGTTTCTTGCATTCATAACAAGTAATCTCTTTTTATTTTCTTCTTCCCATCTCCTTCAAACTTTTTATTGAAGTCCCTTGTTCTTGAGAAGTTTTTCTTTCTTAAGAACTTCTTAAAGTTCCTAGTGAGCATGACAATGTCACCATCTTCGTCACTAGAATCTTTGATGTTTTCCTCTTCACTATCTTCTTAAAGAGCTTTTAGAGCAATGCTCTTTTTCTTTTCTTTTTTCTCTTCTTGTTCTTTGCCTTTTTATTTGATAGTGAGCTCATGTGTTAAGAGCTTACCAATGAGCACATCGGTTGATAGAGTAGAGAGGTCCTGAGCTTCCTCAATTGAGGTAACACGAGATTCATAATCCTTCTTAGGTAGGATTCTTAGAATCTTGCTGTTTATCTCTTCCTTGGAGAAATGTTTTCCAAGTTTCCTGAGGGTTGTAAGGAGAGCATTGAGATGGTTTGTCATCTTCGTGATTGATTCTTGAGGCTTCATTTTGAAGAGTTCATATTCATACATATGAAGTTGAACTTTCTTACTTTTTACTTAAATGTTGCCTTCATAGTGGTTTTCTAAGGTCTCCCACATTTCTTTGGGCGAAATGCAATGTTGAAGCTTGCCTACTTCTTTTGTCATGGAGGAGACTAGAGTAATCATAGCTTTTTTTTTTTTAATTTTTTTGACTTTCTTCCTTTTGATTAATACTCCATTGGCTTCTTGCAAGAGTAGTTACCACACCATCAATGGTAGTTGTAGGTGGTTCCCAACCTCTTAGGAAAATGTCCTAAAGTTTGATGGAATCACAATTAAAATATAATTCCATTTTAAATTTTCAATGTGGATAGTCACTACCATTAAAGAATGGTCTAACATAAGAGATGTTCTGTGATTCACTCATTATGATATTGTATTATAGTAATAAAGTACATAAAATTCAAGCTCTGATACCAAGTGAAAAGAGTCCTAGAGGAAGGTGAATAGGACTATCAAATAAAATGATAATTTAAAGAAATTCTTTACAAGAATTGAATGGAAGTTGAGAAGGAAGAATGAAGAACACAAAGATTTAAGAAGTTCAGATTCAATAATAATCCTACATCTCCACCTAACTTATCCCTAAGTTAGGATTCTTTAATCACCCATAATCTTATTCATAAGATTGAAATTACACAAGAGTTTTATGGCTCACTCTTACAACCTTACAACTTGAGTTTTCAAGGCTTACTCAAAAACCAAATCCCAAGTGTTTCAATGGACAACACTTAAACTAATTCCTTTAGAAATAAATCTCACTTCCCTTCTAATCTATCATAATATTTAAGATGAAGAGAAATTTTATTTCTAACACACAACCAACTCTTATAAGAGTTTATGCAACAAAATTTTTTAAGAGAATTTTTAGAGCTCAATTGAAAGATTAAGAGATAATGAATGATAAAACAAGTTTCTTAACCTTTTAATTGAATTCTAGGGAGTGTTTATATAGAAAAACACTCAAAAATATAGATTTTGGATGTATCAAACATGTCTCCAACATCTATATTTGATTTTGAATCAATTTTGGACTTTATTATGTTCAAACACCGCTCATAAGTGAACAGTGCTTGTGAGGAGCAAGTTTTGGCTCATGAGGGGAAAAAATGTATCCGTTGCATTCAAATATTTCCATTGGAAGCTGATAGTATTGCCCTTATAAGCAGCTTATAAGCAAAAGTGCTTGTGACTCTTGCTCGTGAGCAGCACTGACCCTTTCCTTAATAAGAACGCCAAAAAGAGGATAGCTCATGAATGGCTCTTGAGATGCTCATGAACGGAACTAAAGATGATCGAATCAATAAAAACTTTCTTCATAAAAGTTGTAGATAATTGTCTTATCTTTCCATAAAACTTTGAATCACTTAAATTGGACATTAGTATCTCAAGATATTTGTAAAATAATAAGAGCTATGCAAACTAAAATGCAAGCTGCATATGCTGACTTCAATTAAGGATTTGCATACACAAATGAGCTTGGATTTTGACAAAAAAAAGCTCAATTTGGAAAGCTTAAGATGTATAATTTAAAAGTGAAGAAGATTATTTTCTCATTATAGAGCTCTAAAGATGTCAAAAGCTTTCTTGAATCTCAGAGGTTCAATTATCCCAAAAAATCACTATACAACCAAAAATGTATATGCTTGGTATATGTTTGGTATATAATTCCCTACACACTTACTTGAAATTATTAGTATTAAAATTTTTTTTAAAGTCCAAAATTAAGAGTTTGATCATGGAAATGGTCAACAACATGCTCTCTTAGGTTCTCAGGTTGACTAGGAAATTTTCCCATTTGTCGAAAATTGGAAGAGCTTGCTTGTGATGCGAGTTGGTGTTCTAGAATCTTGTTGTGTGTGGCTAATTGTTCCAACCTTGCATCCATCCACTTGAAATTCTCTTTATGCTGCTTAAAACCCTCTTGAAGTGTTTGGTTTATCTTGTTCTATGATTAGATGAAGTTTTCCATCGTCATCTCAAGATTAGATTTAGGTTTGGGTTAAGGATAAGTACTCTTTTGCTTAAAACCTGGTGGTGCTTTGTACCCTTGATTTGCATTAATTCCCTCATTGATTTGACCATGAGAAATTTTAGTGGTTTCTCCATCTAGGGTTGTATGTGTTGGAATATGGATTCCCTTGAGGTTTGTCATTAAAGTCATTCAAAGTATTTAGCTGCTCAATGGAATAACCTTGAGAGAAAATGTTACCTCATTGACACGTTGTGGTGGAATGTCCACCTCCACATACTTCATAAGATAGCACCTATGATGGATAACCTATGAAGTGGAGCTTTTGTAACTGCTTTGTAAGGAAGTCCAATTTAGCATTGACCATGCTCAAACTATCAACATCATGTACTCCTACTACTTTCCTAGTCTAATTTCTCTCTCCATCCCACTGATAATAGTTCAAGGCCATCTTTTCCAAGAGTGCATATGCATCATCTAGTGTCTTACTCATGAAACAACTTTATGCAGTAGTATCTATGGTGATTTGTAAGGACTTAGACAGTCCTTAGTAGAATGTTTGCATAAGGAGCCAATTCAGAATGCCATGATGAGG
Organism: Mallotus nudiflorus; assembly: GCA_947683625.1. Taxonomy (NCBI): domain Eukaryota; kingdom Viridiplantae; phylum Streptophyta; class Magnoliopsida; order Malpighiales; family Euphorbiaceae; genus Mallotus; species Mallotus nudiflorus. The sequence continues at coordinate 3,617,297 of CANTUR010000117.1, read as the reverse complement.
GCAATGTTTTTGTAGGTCTTTAAATCTCTCCCAAACTTTATAGAGAGATTCTCCAGGCTGTTGCCTGAACCCTGCAAGGTCTTGGTGATATTTGGTAGTCTTTCCAAGCAAATAATACTTAGTGAGAAAGGCCTTAGAAAGTGTATCCCATGAGGTGATGGAATTTGGTGCCAATGATCCTAACCATAATTTTTCCTTATCCCTTAATGATAAGGGAAACAACCTAAGGTGAATAGCATCTGTGCTTACTTCATTGCTCTTAAAAGTATCATAAATGTTAAGGAAAGAGGCTGGATAAACATTAGGATCTTCTGATGGCAGTCTGTTGAACTAATATTGTGAAACCTTTTGGATGTAAGCAGGTTTAATTTTGAAGGTGTTAGCTTCAATAGTCAGCTTCACAATGCAGTTTTGGCTTCCTGTAAGACTTGGAACCCCATATTCTTCTAAAGCTCTTGTTGCTTGGTTAGCCATACTTTTGTCTTTTTCTCTTTTCTCCTTCCGATTCTTTTTGCAAGTCTTTTCAATTTCTAGATTTACTTTCTTTAGTTCAAGATGTTTTGATCTTATCTGTATAAACAAGAATCAAATACCTGGAAAGAAAAAGTATGAAAATTAAATAAAAAAATAAAATGTTAGTCTAGCAGAAATAAAAAGTACACTAATATTGGTATTGCCAATCTCCCCGACAACAGTGCCAAAAACTTGTTAGGCGTTCGCAACAAGTAGTAAAGTGATGAATATGAGTATCATTCCCATAAGGAGATTGATACTAAGTACTAGCCCTAATTTTACTTCCATAATTTAATAAAATAGAATATTTGTAATGATAAATCAATTAATAAGAAAAGAAAACTTAAAGCTGAAATAATAAATAATTAAAAAGTTAGAGTCTGGATTTGTTTTGCTAGCTATTACGTGGATTATAGGATCTTTTCACAATTCAATTAGTTAACTTAGTCAAGGGTAAACCACTCAAATTACCCAAAGTCTCTTTTGAGTTCATCTAAGAATATTAAAGTTAATTATAGCCTATTTTCATGGTCATATCAATTAACTAGGGTTCATTAGGTTCCTTAGTGATTTATTATTCCCGAAAGGATTCGTCTACTTCCATGATCGAGGTTCCTAAGTTTTATAGGTCTATGAGCTAATAGATCATGCAACTTTTATTGTCTCTAATATACCAAAAACATGCATTAAATGAAGCCTAAATTAAATATAAGAAATTAAGCATAACTTCATGCAAATTGAAGTTAATTCATTGAAAGGAAACAAGAATCCAATAAGTAATAAACTAGCTATGCAAATTAAAACCCTAAAGAGAATTAGTCGTGCGTATTTGTGATAATACACAAAAGCATAATTAAAGGAATTAAAGAAGAAGAAGAAATAATGATTTTGGTTCTTGAATCTTGCATAACTCGTTCAATCTCCTTTGAATGTGTCTTCAAAAGTGTTTCTCTAAATAAGAATGATTCTCAATGATAAGGAATCAATGAAAACACCTTTTTTTAATCCCCCTTTTATATTGAAAATCCAATGGAAACCTAATTTGACTTGAATTTTTGAGTTTCCTCCTAAAAGGAATAGTTTTTCTGCTCGACATGGCTTACGCATGGCCTAAGCATGGTTGTGTCATGTCCTCACTTTTACAACATGGCTTCAAGCATAACCATACTTAGGCCATGTTGAGCTTTTACATTTTCTTTAACTTGGATAGAAGTGATCATGGTTTCAACCATGGTTATGCTTAGGCTATGTGGTCCTTTATAGATATTTCAATTTGCATAGAAGAAGGCATGGTTTTGGGCATGCCCATGTGCCATCCCATGTCATAACTCCTTTAATTCGGTGGTTAACACGACTTCCAATATGGTTGTGCTTAAGCCATGCTACCTTGATTCTTCTTTCAGAATGTGACATAGGCACAAGCACTCCCATATTATGGCCATGCTCAACATTCCTTGACTATTTTAGGCTTTTTTTTCAATCTTTCCTATAAAAAGGGTGTTGAACCTTGAAGGGTAGAATAATCTTTTTTTATGGTCATAAGTAATTAAGAAAAATTATATTTAATCTGTGTGTTAAGTGTTTATATTTAGGTCAATTAATATTGCAAAATTCAAGTTCGGACTTAAGCAATGAAGGGTTAATATATTAATTTTTAAAGTCTGCAGTTCCCTCATGAGTTGTGATGAGCTCATCATGATCATGATATAGCTAAAAAATGGAAGATTGAATTTTCTATTGAGATTCGAAGTCAAGTTTGGTCAAATTTGATGGGAATCTTCATTATATATGGTCACAAGCAAATCCCAATCATTAGAAAAAAATTTCAGGCAAAATTACGAAGATTCAATTTGAAATTTTTGAAAAGTTCCCGAGATTAGTCATAACCAGTGTCACCACCAAAATTTTGATCATTACAACTAACTCTAAAAAGTTACTAAGAGTTGTCATGACCACTGTCACCACCATAGTTATGATCATGAAAGCATAAAAATTCAAATCTTTTCTGGCGCCTCCAGAATTATAATCATGACGATTTTATCATGATCATGACACATATGCAGAGCTCTTTTACTACAGGATTTCAAATGGCTATTTTTGCATTAAATGCACCTTTAACAGCTCTTTTTCTCTTAGAGGGTTTAAATACCACTAAGAATAAAGCTGGAAAAAGTAAAGGAAGTTGAGCAAACACATTTAAAGCAATCTTTAAGCATTTTATCTTCAATTGATCATTCAACCACCCAAGCTTTTATCTTTAATTCTTCTAATTCTTATTTATCTCAAGAGTGTTCTTGCGTGTGGGTTGGTGAGTACTTAAAACCATTATTTAAAAGCTCATTAGTGAGATTGAGTGAGTTAGGTTAGGGTTTTATTCACTTGTAAGCTAAGAAGATTGTTCTTAACAAGTGGGTTTGAGTGTGAGCCATTGAAAACACTTGGGTTAGAGTGTGAGCCACTGGAAATAGTTAGGTTAGAGTGTGAGCCACTGGAAATAGTTAGGTTAGAGTGTGAGCCTTATGAAAACACTTAGGTTTAATTATGAGCCTTAGGAAAGCACTTGGGTAGCTTGATTTAAGCTTGTAAGGGTTTAAACTACACCTTAAAGTAAATTGATAGTGGATTAAAAATCTCAACTTGTGGTTGAGGAGAGGAGTAGGCTTGGAGAGCCTATATAAATTCTTAATGTTTTTCTTATTCTTATCCTTTATTTAATTAAGCTCTTACTCTGTTTTTGGTTGCTCTTGGATGAAAAATGAAAATTACCCATATTTCTAAAAAAGGCAATTCATCCCCCCTCTTGGCACTTATGGAATTACATTTGGTATCAAAGCATTGGTCTCCATTTTTTAAGATTTAACCATCTTAGAGAAAAGAGTATGGCTTTCACATGTCAAGTTATTTCCACCCTCAATATTCAAGGCCCTAGCTACACAAGACCTCTATTTTTTTATGGTACTAATTATGCATATTAGAAAAATAAAATGGAGATGTGAAGGAGTCAATTTATGGGATATTATTAAAGAAGGTTGGAGTCCTCCAATAAAGAAAGACAATGAAGGCAATGAGGTGATCATTCCTATAAAGGAATGGAGTGATGGGCAATCCAAAACCAACTTGAGAAATAGAAAAGTAATTATTATTTTTATTATCGCTTGAGTAAGGAAGAATACAATGGAATAGAGCATTTGAGATCCATTAAAGATATACAGGAATGTTTGAAGACCAAGCATGAAGACACTAGTCAAGTCAAGAATAAGAAATTACAAATGCTTGGAATAGAGTATAAATTGTTTGAGATGAAGCCTTATGAGAAATTTAGTGATATGTATAGTAGGCTTATTGCTGTCATTAATTCTATGAGGAAACTTGGTAAGAAATTTTCAAATGAGGATGTCAACAAGAAAATTCTTATGAGTTTGCCTTAAAAGGTTTGGGAACTTAAGATGGCCTCAATTAAAGAAGCAAATGATCTTTTTATTCTACTTACAGATGAACTACTTGGGAAACTTCTCACCTATAAAATCAAAATGAATCAAATCGTAGAGGAAGAGATGGCCAAGAATGATAAAAGCATTGCTCTCAAGGCAAATAAAGACACTAGTGATAGTGACTTAAGTGACAATGAAGATGAGTATGCTATAATTTTAAAAAAGGTAAAAGATCTCATCGTAAAGAAGAGAAGAGGATTTAAGAAGTAAGACCTAAGCAACAAGGATTAAGTCATATGCTATGGATGTAACGAATCGATTCATATCATATCTGAATGCCTAAAGTTGAAGAAATCCTTCAAAAAAGATAATAAGTTCAAGAAAGAGAAGAAGCAAGCACTTAAAGCAATTTGGGAAGACTCTAGTGATTCAAGTGATGGTAACACCAATGAGGAAATTGCAAATCTTTGCTTCATGGTATTGGAGGAACCTTCAAATGATAAGCTAACACTAGACTTTGAATCAAATAATGAAATGTTGCTTGCTTGTGAAAAATTAATGCATAATGTGACAAATACTTGTCTAGAATTAATTCACTTAAAGAAATGGTAAAAACTCTAAAAGAATAACTTAAGAAATTAAGGTCCTCTAATGAAGAGTTAACTAATTCATTGAATGATTCTAAGAAAATTGAGATTGAAAATGAAAATGCAAAGCTTATTGAACAAAATATATTTTTAGAAAATGAAAATGGTAATCTCAAAGAGTCCATTTCTAGATTTAACAAAGGAAAAGAAATTCTTAATGGCATGATTCCTATGTCTTCCACTCCTTTAAAATCTAATAATGGAATTGGTTTCAAAACTGCTTATGCTAGTTCCTCAAAGAATGCAAATCTTAGTACTCCAATTACTAAGGTTTATTAAAGACTTAATCTTAAAACCAATGGATCTAAAAGGTCTAATAAAATTAAGACTAACAAGTCTAGAGCTAGTAGCTTAAGAGGACCCAAGCCTAGGAAATTTAATCATGCTCATTCTCATGGTTTTCATAATTTTAAAATGAAAGAGAATGCACTTAAATTCCATTATTGTGGTGTAATGGGGCATACAAATTTTAGATATTCAATTAGAAAGACTCATTTGAGTTACTCAAATGATGGATTTTTCAATGCTAACCCCTAAGGTCCCAAATACATTTGGGTACCTAAAGTGCGATGAAGTATTTTCTTATAGATTTTTTTGGAATCCATAATGTGGAAAGAGAAGTGATATCTAGATAATGGATTTTCAAGGCACAAGACTAGGAAGGCCAACCTCTTCACTCTTTTGGACATGTAAAAAAGAGATTGGCATATTGGATGGTAATTCGTTGTGTTTTATGTTTGCTTATATAATTATAATCAATTGTTTGACCTTTGAGTGGTTAATTTGTTATATCCTTGAATTTTGATTGATTATGGTGCAATATTGTATTAGTCCCTATTGTGGTAGAAATGGCTCAACCTAAGTTCAAAGGCTTACTTTTTGAAAATTTAAGATTTAAATCATGATTGTTATGTTGCTGTCATTGGCAATGATGGGTCTATTTTTCCAAATAATTTCATGTTTTATTCAAAATTATGTTTGATAAATTGATTTTCATGATTTTGAAAATCTATTTATGGATTAGAATTAATTTGCAATTAACTTTTAATGCGTTTAAAATTTTTAATTTTGGGTAGTAAGTTTAATGATCACTACCATTAGTTTTATCCTGACATAATTCAGTTATAACAGGTTAGTTATGATCATAACTCTTTATGTTATCATTTTGATAAAATCTATTGTAGCTATATTGTAAAATTTTTTTTTTATCATGATCATGACTTCTCTTTCATCACCTATGATGTTTCTAGGCTTAGAAATGGGGGTGTTTAAAGCATCTTTTTCTTTAACCTAATCTTCCCTCCTTCTTCCTAAAGCCACCCACCACTTTCCCCTTTCTATCTTTGACCTAATTTTTTAAAGATTTCTTTTCCCTTTTAATTTTTAACCAAATCCCACATCATTTTCACAATCATTCTATAATCATCATTCATTCATAATCCCAATTAGCATCTTTTACCATGTTAGCATTTATGGAGCAAACAAAGAAGGGAAAATAACAGAAAATTATCAGAAAAGGGGCCCATATGATCCTTGTTATCCTTGCTTACAACCAAAGAGCAAAAAGAAAGGTACAAAATTCTAAAATCTCACCTAATTCATTCTATCTTTGATTAGGACTATGTGAGAGCATTGGGATATAAAGATTAAATGATTGAGTTGCTTGATAAAATGAAATAAAAGGAACTTGTAGAAAATTCACTGTGAATACTGTTGTTTATTAGTGAGAAATAGATAAGAAAGGAAAAAGAATTTGGGGTGACTGTGATTTTTAGGAGTTCTAAAAATTTGCTAAGAGTGAAGCTCCTTCAACCTCTAAAAAATGCCCAAGATTGTAGCCGCTGAAGATGATAAAAAGGTTGAGCAAAGCAATCCTCTTTAATTAATGCTCAACCAACTCCAAGTTTATCTTAAAAGCAAATTTAAAGGCATTTAGACCTCCTTAGCAGTCATTGAGTCTTGCTTTGATGCCATGGACCTCAAACTTGCAACTCTTATTGAAGATGCAGCCTACTTGAAGGCCAATCTCCCTGCCATGCATATAATAGATTTTGCATATTGCTTCTTATTTTAATTCACATTCTTTATTTGTTTAAAATAATATTTTGTGTCTTTTTGAACTTAATGTGGTTGTAGCTTTTGATCAATTAGGACATATTTGCTATTTTTTGACAGTAATATAGATATTTAATATTTGTGAAATGAAAATTTTTTTGGATTGTTAGTTGATAATATTCTACGATTTGTTGGAATTTTATTTAGTTATTTTGGTTTGAACTATGGTGTTGATATTGGTAAAATTGGAGGTGTTGATTCCATTTTCATAAATATTGATTTGGTTTTTTGAATATTGGATCTTGTGAACTGTTTTATTGGATATGCATATTTGGTATTTTGAGAATTATGTGTTATGCATATTTGATTGAGTGAATATTTGATGATATTTAGTACCTTGAATAATCTATGAATTGATATTAATTTATGAATACTGATTTTGGTTATTTTGGTGTTGGATATTATCTTTTGCAAGGGTTATTATCGTTTTGCTTCACTTGGTATGAATATTGAAAATGCTAAATCAGAGGAATTATATTTTTAGATTTTTTATTGCACTATTCTTATTTTTTATGCCATCTTGTGGAATAATAGATGGTATTGTGTATTTGACTTGGTGTGAATTTTTGTTTACTCAACGGTTAAGTTGGAATTGTTGGTTGACAATTAAGTTCTTGATTTGTTGATTATTGGTATGGCCTTTCACCTTTTGGGTCACATTTGTATTATTGACATTTTTTATAATCTTTACTGCCTCTCTTTCTTGTTGTTTTTTTTATAGTAATTAAAGGGGGAAAATGTAAAATGTTTATATTAATTTTTAGGTTATTGTGAATTATGTTTGGGGATAAAGGTTTTTATGGTTGAGAATTATTTTAAAAAGGGGGAGAATTATTTTTGAATATATTTTAATTGATATTTGAGTGCTGCTCTTTGATTACTATGATCATGAGAATGCTTCACTTGTGATTTCAATTTATTGATAATTTGTTGCTTAAATATGCAAAATGGACTTGTTTAATGAATTTTTGCAAGTTTAATTTTAGGCTTACTTTATGGGGGAGTATTTCCTTCCAATTTTAGCCTAATTTTTCATAATTATTTGCTACTATCAAAAAGGGAGAGATTGTTAAACCTTAAGGGGTAAAATAATCTTTTTTGATGGTCACAAGTAATTAAGTAAAGTTTGTTTATGCCCATTGGTTTGATAGAGTGGGATTGTGCACTTGGGCTTTAAATTGACATTTGTGGCAACATCGGTTGATCCACGGGGCCTATAATATATCAAATCGAAGCTGACTCAAAGAGCTATAATGGGTGCTATACATTTCATCTATAGCAATCCATCTTCAGGCCCAAATCCCTTTGTTTAGGCCCATTGATTTTATAGAGTGGGCATGCGCACTTTGGCTTCAAATGGACATTCGTGGTAGCATCGGTTGACCCACTAGGCCCATAATATATCAAATCGAAACTAACTCAGAGAGCTATAATGACTGCTACACAGTTTATCTATAGCAGTCCATCTTAGGGCCCAAATCCCTTTTTTTAGGCCCATTGATTTGATAGAGTGGGCTTGCGCACTTGGGCTTCAAATGGACATTCATGGTAAAATCGGTTGACCCATGAGGCCCATAATATATCAAATTGAAGCTAACTCATACAACTATAATGGGTGCCACACATATCATCTGTAGCTATCCATCTACGGGCCTAAATCCCTTTGTTTAGGTCCATTAATTTCATAGAGTGGGCTTGCACACTTGGGCTTTAAATGGACATTTATGACAGCATCGGTGGACCCATGGGGCCCATAATATATCAAATTGAAGCTAACTCAGAGAGCTATAATGGGTGCTATATACTTCATTTGTAGCAGTCCATCTTCAGGCCCAAATCCCTTTATTTAGGCCCATTGATTTGATAGAGTAGGATAACGCACATGGTCTTCAAATAGACATTTGTGGCAGCATTGGGTGACCCACGGGGCCCATAATATATCAAATTGAAGCTGAGTCAGAGAGCTATAATGGGTGCTACACACTTCATCTGTAGCAACCCATCTTCAGGCCTAAATCCCTTTATCTAGGCCCATTGTTTTGATGGAGTGGGCTTGCGCACTTAGGCTTCAAATGGACATTCGTGGCAGTATCGGTTGACCCACGGGGTCCATAATATATAAAATCAAAGCTGACTCAGAGAACTATAATAGGTGCTATACACTTCATCTGTAGCAGTCCATCTTCAGGCCCAAACCCTTTGTTTAGGCCCATTGATTTAATAGGGTGGGCTTGCACACTTGGGCTTCAAATAAACATTTGTGGCAATGTCGGTTGACCCATGAGGCCCGTAATATATCAAATCGAAGTTAACTAAGTAAGATATAATGGGTGCTACAAACTTCATCTGTAGCAGTCCATATTCGGGCCCGAATCCCTTTGTTTAGGCTTATTGATTTCAAAGAGTGGGCTTGGACACTTAGGATTCAAATGGACATTTGTGGCAGGATTAGTTGACCCACGGGGACTATAATACATCAAATTAAATCTAACTTAGAGAGCTATAATGTGTGTTACACACTTTGTCTGTAGCGATCCGTGTTGGGGCCCAAATCCCTTTGTTTAGGCCCATTGATTTGATAGGGTGGGCTTGCGCACTTGGGCTTGAAATGGACATTTGTCACAACATTGGTTGACCTATAGGGCCCATAATATATCAAATAGAAGATGACTCAGAGAGCTATAATGGGTGCTACACACTTCATTTGTAGTTGCCCATCTTCAGGCCTAAATCCCTTTGTTCAGGGCCATTGATTTGATAGAGTGGGCTTGCGCACTTGGGCTTGAAATGGACATTCATGGCAGCATTGGTTGACCCACGGGGCCCATAATATATCAAATAAAAGATGACTCAGAGAGCTATAATGGGTGCTAAACAATTCATCTATAGTAGTCCATCATCGGGCCCAAATTCCTTTGTTTAGGCCCATGGATTTTTTAGAGTTGGCTTGCGCACTTGGGCTTGAAATGGATGGTCGTGGTAGCATTGGCTGATCCACAGGGCCTATAATATATCAAATCAAAGCTAACTCAGAAAGCTATAATGGGTGCTATAGAATTCATCTTTAGCTATCCATCTTTGGGCTCAAATCCCTTTATTTAGGCCTAATGATTTCAGAGAGTGGGCATACGCACTTAAGCTTCAAATGGATATTCGTGGTAGCATCGGTTGACCCACGGGGCCTATTATATATCAAATCGAAGCTGACTCAGAGAGCTATAATATGTGCTAGAAACTTCGACTGTAGTAGTCCATCTTCGGGTCCAAATCTCTTTATTGAGTCCTATAGATTTTATAGAGTGGGCTTGCTCACATGGGCTTAAAGTGGACATTCGTGGCAGCATTGGTTAACCCACAGGGCCTATAATATATCAAATCAAACCTGACTCAAAGAGCTATAGTGGGTGCTACACACTTCATCTATAGCAGTCAATCTTTGGGCCTAAATCCCTTTGTTTAGGCCCATTGATTTGATGGACTAGGCTTACGCACTTGGGCTTCAAATGGACATTCGTGGCAGTATCGATTAACCCACGGGGCCCATAATATATCAAATTGAAGCTGACTCAGAGAATTATAATAGGTGCTACACACTTTATCTATAGCAGTCCAACTTCGGGTCCAAACATTTTGTTTAGGCCGATTGATTTGATAGGGTGGGCTTGCGCACTTGGGCTTCAAATGGACATTCGTGGTACCATCGGTTGACCTATGAGGCCCATAATATATCAAATCGAAGCTGACTAAGTTAGGTATAATGGGTGCTACAAAATTCATTTGTAGTAGTTCATCTTCAGGCCCAAATCTCTTTATTTAGGCCCATTGATTTCAAAGAGTGGGCTTGGACACTTGGGATTCAAATGGACATTCATGGCAGGATCAGTTGACCCACGGGGACTATAATATATCAAATTGAACTTGACTCAGAGAGCTATAATGGGTGCTACACACTTTGTCTATAGCAGTCCATGTTCGGGCCCAAATCCCTTTGTTTAGGCCCATTGATTTAATAGGGTGGGCTTGCGCACTTGGGCTTGAAATGGACATTCGTGATAGTATTAGTTGACCCACGGGGCCTATAATATATATTAAATCAAAGATGACTCAGAGAGTTATAATGGGTGCTACACACTTCATCTGTAGTTGTCCATCTTCAGGCCAAAATCCCTTTGTTAAGGCCCATTGATTTGATAGAGTGGGTTTGCGCACTTGGGCTTGAAATGGACATTCGTGGCAGCATTGGTTGACCCACGGGGCCCATAATATATCAAATCAAAGATGACTTAGAGAGCTATAATGGATGCTAAACAATTTGTCTATAGCAATCCATCTTTGGGACCAAATTCCTTTGTTTAGGCAAATGGATTTTTTAGAGTGGGCTTGCGCACTTGGGCTTGAAATGGATGGTCGTGGTAGCATCGGTTGACCCACGGGGCCCATAATATATCAAATCAAAGCTAACTAAGAGAGCTATAATGGGTGCTACACACTTCATCTTTAGAAATCCATCTTTGGGCCCAAATCCCTTTATTTAGGCCCATTGATTTCGGAGAGTGGGCTTGCGTACTTAGGCTTCAAATGGACATTTGTGGCAGTATCGGTTGACCCACGGGGCCCATAATATATCAAATTAAAGCTGAATCAGAGAGCTATAATGTGTGCTAGACACTTTATTTGTAGCAGTCCATCTTTGGGCCCAAATCCCTTTATTTAAGCCCATAGATTTTATAGAGTGGGCTTATGCACTTGGGATTGAAATCGGTTGACCACCCATGGGGCCCAAAATATATCAAATTGAAGTTGACTCAAAGAGCTATAGTGGGTGCTACATACTTTCTCTATAGCAGTCCATCTTCGGGCCCAAATCCCTTTGTTTAGGCCCATTGATTTGATAGTGTGGGCTTGCGCACTTGGGCTTCAAATGGACATTTATGGCAGTATCGGTTGACCCACGGGGCCTATAATATATCAAATCGAAGTTGACTCAAAGAGCTATAATGGGTGCTACACACATCATTTATAGCAGTCCATCTTCGGGCCCGAATCCCTTAGTTTAGGCCCATTGACTTCAGAGAGTGGGCTTGCACACTTAGGCTTCAAAAGGACACTCATGGCCACGTCGGTTCACCTATGGGGCCTATAATATATAAAATCAAAGCTGAATTAGAGAGATATAATGGGTGTTACACACTTCATCTACAGTAGTCCATCTTCGGGCCTAAATCCCTTTGTTTAGGCCCATTGATTTGATGGAGTGGGCTTGTGCACTTGGGTTTCAAATGGACATTCGTGGCAACATCAGTTGACCCACAAGGCCTATGATATATTAAATCGAAGATGACTCTGACAAATATAATGGGTGATACACACTTCGTCTATAGCAGTCCATCTTCAGGCCCAAATCACTTTGTTGAGGCCCGTTGATTTTAGAGAGTGGGCTTGCGCACTTGGGCTTAAAATGGACATTCATGGCAGCATTGGTTGACCCACGGGGCCCATAATATATCAAATTGAAGCTGACTCAGAGACCTATAATGGGTGCTACACACTTCATTTATAGCAGTCCATGTTCAAGCCCAAATCTCTTTGTTGAGGCCCATTTATTTTAGAGAGTGGGCTTGCGTACTTGGGCTTCAAATGGACAATCGTGGCAGCATCGGTTGAACCACGAGGCCCATAATATATCAAATTAAAGTTGTCTCAGAGAGATATAATGGGTGTTGCACAATTCATCTGTAGCAATCCATCTTCATGCCCAAATCCCTTTGTTTAGGCCCATTGGTTTGATAGAGTGGGCTTGCGCACTTGGGCTTTAAATGGACATTTGTAGCAGCATCGGTTGACACCCGAGGCCCATAATATATCAAATTGAAGCTAACTCAAAGAGATATAATGGGTGCTACACACTTCATCTGTAGTAGTCCATGTTCTGATCCAAATCCCTTTATTTAGGCCCATTGATTTAATAGTGTGGGCTTGCACACTTGTGCTTCAAATGGACATTCGTGGCAACATCGATTGACCCACAGGGCCTATAATATGTCAATTCAAAGGTGACTCAAACAACTATAATTGGTGCTATACACTTTGTCAGTAGCAGTCCATCCTCGGGCCCAAATCCCTTTGTTTACCCTTATTGATTTGAAAGAGTGGGCTTGCGCACTTGGGCTTTAAATGGACATTTATGGCAGCATCGGTTGACCCACGGGGCCCATAATATATCAAATTGAAGTTGACTCAGATAGATATAACGGGTGCTACACATTTCATCTATAGTAGTTCATCTTCAGTCCAATTCCCTTTGTTAAAGTCCATTCATTTGATAGAGTGGGCTTGCACACTTGGGCTTCAAATGGGCATTCTTGGCAGCATCGGTTGACCCACAGGGCCCATAATATATCAAATCATAGCTAACCCAGAGAGCTATATTGGGTGCTACACACTTTGTCTGTAGCAGTCCATCTTCAAGCCCAAATCCTTTTGTTTAAGCCCATTGATTTGATAGAGCTGACTAGCGCACTTGGGTTTCAAATGGACATTCATGGCAGCATCGGTTGAACCACGAGGCCCATAATATATCAAATCGAAGTTGACTCAGAGAGCTATAATGAGTGCTATATAATTCATCTGTAGCAGTCCATCTTTGGGCAGAAATCCCTTTGTTTTGGCCTATTGATTTCAGAGAGTGACCTTGCGCACTTGGGCTTTAAATGGACATTTATGGCAGCATCGGTTGAACCCATAATATATCAAATCGAAGCTGACTTAGAAAGCTATAATGGTTGCTACACACTTCATTTGTAATAGTCCATATTTGGGCCGAAATCCCTTTGTTTAGGCCCATTGATTTCATAGAGTGGGCGTGCACACTTGGGCTTCAAATGGACATTTGTGGTAGCATCGGTTGACCCACGGGGCCCATAATATATCAAATCAAAGATGACTCAGACAGCTATAATGGGTGCAACACACTTGGTTTGTAGCATTCGATCTTTATGCCCAAATCCCTTTGTTGAGGCCCTTTGATTTCAGAAAGAGGGCTTGCGCACTTAGGCTTCAAATGGACATTCATGGTAGCATCACTTGCACTGGGCCCATAATATATCAAATCAAAGCTGAATCAGAGAGCTATAATGGGTGCTACACACTTCATCTATGGCAGTCCATCTTCGGGCCCAAATCCCTTTGTTGAGGCCCATTGATTTTAGAGAGTGGGCTTGTGCACTTGGGCTTCAAATAGACATTCATGGCAGCATCGATTGACCCACGGGGCCCATAATATATTGAATCAAAGCTAACTCAGAAACCTATAATGGGTGCTATAACACTTAGTCTGTAGCAGTCCATCTTTGTGCCCAAATCCCTTAGTTTAGGCCCATTGATTTCAGAGAGTGGGCTTGCGCACTTGGGCTTCAAATGGACACTCGTGGCAGCATCGGTTCACCCACGGGGCCTATAATATATCAATCAACACTGACTCAGAGAGCTATAATGGCTGCTATACACTTCATCTGTAGCAGTCCATAATGGGGCCCAAATTACTTTGTATAAGCCCATTGATTTGATAGAGTGGGCTTGCACACTTGGGATTCAAATGGACATTCGTGGCAACATCGATTGACCCACGAGGCCCATAATTTATAAAATCAAAGCTGACTCAAAGAGCTATAATGGTTTCTACACACTTCATTTGAAACAGTCCATCTTCAAGCCCAAATCCCTTTGTTTAGAGCCATTGATTTCATAGAGTGGGCTTGCACACTTGGGCTTCAAATGGACATTCGTGGTAGCACCTGTTGACCCACGAGGCCCATAATATATCAAATCAAAGTTGACTCAAAGAGCTATAATGGGTGCTACACACTTCATCTGTAGCAGTCCATCTTCGGGCCCAAATCACTTTGTTTAAGCGTATTGATTTGATAGAGTTGGCTTGCGCACCTAGGCTTCAAATGGACATTCATGATAGCATTGGTTGACCCACAGGACCCATAATATATCAAATCAAAGATGACTCAAATAGCTATAATGGGTGCTACACACTTCATTTGTAGCAGTCCATCTTTGGACCCAAATCTCTTTGTCTAGGCCCATTGATTTCATAGAGTGGGCTTGCGCACTTGGTCATCAAATTAACATTCGTGGCAGCATCAGTTGACCCACCGGGCCCATAATATATCATATCGAAGTTGACTTAAATAGTTATAATGGGCGCTACACAATTTTTCTATAGCAATCTATCTTTGGGCCCAAATCCCTTTGTTTAGGCCCATTGATTTCATAGAGTGGGTTTGCACACTTAGGCTTTAAATGGACATTCGTGGCAACATCGATTGACCCACAGGGCCCATAATATATCAAATAGAAGTTGACTCAGACAACTATAATCTGTGCTACACACATCGTCTGTAGCAGTCCATATGTGGGCCTAAATCCCTTTATTTAGGCCCATTAATTTCATAGAGTGGGCTTGCACACTTGGGCTTTAAATGGACATTTATGGCAGCATCGGTTAACTCATGGGGCTCATAATATATCAAATTGAAGCTAACTCAGAGAGCTATAATGGGTGCCATATACTTCATCTATAGCAGTCCATCTTCAGGCCCAAATCCCATTATTTAGGCCCATTGATTTGATAGAGTGGGCTTACGTACTTGGACTTCAAATGGACATTTGTGGCAGCATTGGTTGAACCACGGGGCCCATAATATATCAAATTGAAGCTAATTCAAATAGCTATAATGGGTGCTACAAACTTCATTTGTAACAGTCCATCTTCAGACCCAAATCTCTTTGTCTAAGCCCATTGATTTAATAGAGTGGGCATGTGCATTTGGTCTTCAAATCGACATTCGTGGCAACATCGGTTGACCCATAGGGCCCATAACATATCAAATCAAAGTTGACTCAGAGAGCTATATTGGGTGCTAGACACTTCATCTGTAGTAGTGCATCTTTAGGCCCAAATCCCTTTGTTTAGGCCCATTGATTTAATAGGTTGGGCTTGCACACTTAGGCTTCAAATGGACATTCGTGGCAGCATCGGTTGACCCATAAGGCCCATAATATATCAAATCAAAGTTGACTTAGTCAGCTATAATGGGTGCCATACACTTCATCTGTAGCAGTCCATCTTCAAGCCCAAATCCCTTTGTTTAGGCCCATTGATTTCAGAGAATGGGCTTGGACACTTGGGCTTTAAATGGACATTCATAGCAGCATCAGTTGACCTACAAGAACTATAATATATCAAATTGAAGCTGATTAAGAGAGCTATAATGGGTGCTACACACTTTTTCTGTAGCGGTCCATGTTCGGGCCCAAATCCCTTTGTTTAGGCCCATTGATTTGATAGGGTGGGCTTCCGCACTTGGGCTTGAAATGGACATTCGTGGCAGCATCGGTTGACCCACAGGGCCCATAATATATCAAATCAAAGTAGACTTAGAGAGCTATAATGGGTGCTACACACTTCGTCTATAGTAATGCATCATCAGGACCAAATCCCTTTGTTTAGGGCCATTGATTTGATAGAGCGAGCTTGTGCACTTGGGCTTCAAATGGACATTTGTGACAGCACCAGTTAACCCATGGGGCCCATAATATATCAAATTGAAGCTAACTCAGAGAACTATAATGGGTGCTACACACTTGGTTTGTAGCAGTTCATCTTTAGGCCCAAATCACTTTGTTTAAGCGCATTGATTTGATAGAGTTGGCTTGTCCACCTGGGCTTCAAATGGACATTCGTGGCAGCATTGGTTGACCCACAGGACCCATAATATATCAAATCAAAGCTAACTCAAACAACTATAATAGGTGCTACACACTTCATCTGTAGTAGTCCATCTTTGAACCCAAATCTCTTTGTCTAGGCCCATTGATTTAATAGAGTAGGCTTGCGCACTTGGTCTTCAAATTGACATTCGTGGCAGCATTGGTTGACCCATGGGGCCAATAATATATCATACCAAAGCTGACTCAAATAGTTACAATGGGTGCTACACAATTTGTCTGTAGCAATCCATCTTTGGGCTTAAATGCCTTTGTTTAGGCCCATTGATTTCATAGAGTGGGCTTGTGCACTTGGGCTTCAAATGGACATTCGTGACAGCATCGGTTGACTCATGAGGCCCATAATATATCAAATCAAAGCTGACTTAGACAACTATAATTTGTGCTACACATGTTGTCTGTAGCAGTCCATATGTGGGCCCAAATCCATTTATTTATGCCCATTGATTTCATAGAGTGGGCTTGCACACTTGGGCTTTAAATGGACATTTATGGCAGCATTGGTTGACCCACGGGGCCCATAATATATCAAATTGAAGCTAACTCAGAGAGCTATAATGGGTGCCATACTTCATCTATAGCAGTCCATATTTAGGCCCAAATCCCATTATTTAGGCCTATTGATTTGATAGAGTGGGCTTACGCACTTGGACTTCAAATAGACATTTGTGGCAGCATTGGTTGACCCATGAGGCCCATAATATATCAAATCAAAGCTGACTCAGAAAACTATAATGGGTGCTACACACTTCTTTTGTAGCAGTCCATCTTCTAGCCTAAATCTCTTTATTTAGGTCCATTGATTTGATGGAGTGGGCTTGTGCACTTAGTTTTAAATGGACATCCATGGCAGCATCGGTTGATCCATGGTGCCCATAACATATCAAATCAAATTTGACTTAAAGAGCTATAATGGGTGCTAGACACTTCATCTGTAGTAGTGCATCTTCAAGCCCAAATCCCTTTGTTTAGGTCCATTGATTTGATAGGGTGAGCTTGCACACTTGGGCTTCAAATGGACATTCATGGCAGCATCGATTGACCAATGAGGCTCGTAATATATTAAATCAAAGTTGACTTAGTTAGCTATAATGGGTGCCATAGACTTCATCTATAGCAGTCCATCTTCAGGCCCAACTCCCTTTGTTTAGGCCCATTGATTTCAAAGAGTGGGCTTGGACACTTGGGCTTTAAATGGACATTTGTGGCAGCATCGGTTGACCCACGGGGACTATAATAAATCAAATTGAATATGACTCAGAGAGCTATAGTGGGTGTTACATACTTTGTTTGTAGCTGTCCATCTTCAGGTTGCGCACTTGGGCTTGAAATGGACATTCGTGGCAATATCGGTTGACCCACGGGGCCCATAATATGTCGAATCGAAGCAGACTCAGAGAGCTATAATGGGTGGTACACACTTCATTTGTAGTTGTCCATCTTCATGCCCAAATTCCTTTGTTTAGGCCCATGGATTTTATGGAGTGGGCTTGTGCTCTTGGTGTTGAAATGGATGGTCATGACAGCATCAGTTGACCCACGAAGTTGATAATATATGAAATCAAAAGTAACTCAGAGAGCTATGATGGGTTCTACAGACTTCATCTTTAGCAGTCCATCTTTGGGTGCAAATCCCTTTGTTTAGGCCTATGGATTTCAGAGAGTGGGCTTGCACATTTAGGCTTCAATTGGACATTCGCGGTAGCATTGGTTGACCCATGGGGCCCATAATATATCAAATCAAAGCTGACTCAGAGAGCTATAATGGGTGCTACACACTTTGTCTGTTGTAGTCCATATTTGGGCCTAAATCCCTTTGTTTATGCCCATTGATTTGATAGAGTGGGCTTGCAAGCTTGGGCTTCAAATCTACATTCGTGGCAGCATCAGTTGACCCACGAGGCCCATAATATATCAAATCAAAGTTGATTTGGAGAGCTATAATGGGTGCTACACACTTCATCTGCAATAGTGCATTTTTAGGCCCAACTCCCTTTATTTAGGCCTATGGATTTGATAGAGTGGGCTTGCGCACTTGGGCTTCAAATGGACATTCGTGGCAACATCGGTTAACCCACGAGGCCCTTAATAAATTAAATTGAAGCTGACTCAGTGAGCTATGATGGGTGCTACACACTTTATCTATAACAGTCCATCTTTGGGCCCAAATCCCTCTATTTAGTCCCATCGATTTTATAGAGTGGGCTTGCACACTTAGGCTTCAAATGGACATTCGTGGCAACATCAGTTGACCAACGGGGCCCATAATATATCAAATCAAAGCTAACACAGAGAGCTATAATGGGTGCTATATACTTCATCTATGGCAATCCATCATTAGGCCTAAATTCCTTTATTTAGGCCCGTTGATTTCATAAAGGGGGCTTGCCCACTTGGGCTTGAAATGGACATTCGTGGCAGCATCGATTGACACATGGGGGCCATAATATATCAAATCGAAGTTGACTCAGATAGCTATAATAGGTGCTAGACATTTAGTCTTTAGTAGTCCACCTTCAGGCCCAAATCCCTTTGTTTAGGCCCATTGATTTCATAGAGTGGGCTTGCGCACATGGGCTTCAAAAGCACATTCGTAGTAGCATCGATTGGCCCATAGGGCACATAATATTTCAAATTAAAGCTAACTCAGAGAGCTATAATGGGTGCTACACACTTCGTCTATAGCTATCCATCTTTGGGCCCAAATTTGTTTATTTATGCCCATTAATTTCAAAGAGTGGGCTCGCGCACTTGGGCTTTAAATAGACATTAGTGGCAACATTAATTTACCCACGGGTCCCATAATATATAAAATCGAAGCTAACTCAGAGAGCTATAATGGGTACTATGCACTTCATCTGTACTAGTCCATCTTCAGGCCCAAATCCCTTTGTTTAGGCCCATGGATTTGATAGAGTGGGTTTGCACACTTGGGCTTGAGATTGACATTCATGGCAACATCAGTTGACCCACGAGGGCCATAATATATCAAATTGAAGCTGACTCAGAGAGTTATAATGGGTGCTACACACTTATTTTGTAGTAGTCCATCTTCAGGCCCAAATCCTTTTATTTAGGCCCATTGATTTGATAGAGTGGGCTTGCGCACTTGGGATTCAAATGGACATTCGTGGCATCATCGATTGACCTATGGGGCCCATATTATATCAAATCGAAGCTGACTCAGAGAGCTATAATGGGTGCTACAACTTCATCTATAGTAATCCATCTTTGGGCCCAAATCCCTTGGTTTAGGCCCATTGATTTGGTAGAGTGGGGTTGCACACTTGGGCTTGATATGGACATTCGTGGCAGCATCGGTTGACCCACGGGGCCCATAAGCTGACTCGGAGAGCTATAATGGGTGCTACACACTACGTCTATAGCAGCCCTTCTTCAGGCCTAAATCTATTTATTTAGGCCAATTGATTTCATAAAGTGGGCTTGCGCACCTAGGCTTGAAATGGACATTAGTGGCAACATTGGTTGACCCACGGGGCCCATAATATATAAAATTGAGGTTGACTCAAAGAGCTATAGTGGGTGCTTGTGCACTTGAGCTTGAAATGGACATTCGTGGCAGAATTGGTTAACCCACGGAGCCCATAATATATCAAATCGAAGCTCACTCAGAGAGCTATAATGGGTACAACACACTTCATCTCTAGCAGTCTATCTTTGGGCCTAAATCCCTTTGTTTTGGCCTATTGATTTCATAAAGTGGGCTTGAACACTTGAGTTTGAAATGGACATTCGTGGCTGCATCAGTTGACCCACGGGGCCCATAATATATCAAATCGAAGCAAACTCAGAGAGCTATAATGGGTGCTACACACTTCATCTATAAAATTCCATCTTTAAGCCTAAATCCCTTTGTTTTAGCCCATGGATTTTATAGAGTGGGCTTGCGCACTTAGGCTTGAAATGGACATTCGTGGCAACATCGGTTGACCCACAAGGCCCATAATATATCAAATTGAAGCTGACTCAGAGTTATAATGGATGCAACACACTTTATCTATAGCAATCCATCTTCAAGCCCAAATCCCTTTGTTTAGGGCCATTGATTTGATAGAGTGGGCTTGCGCACTTAGGCTTCAAATGGACATTCGTGGCAGCATCGATTGACCCACGAGGCCTATAATTTATCAAATCGAAGCTGACATAGAGAGTTATAATGGGTGCTACACACTTCATTTGTTGTAGTGTATCTTTGAGTACAAATCACTTTGTTTAGTCCCATGGATTTTATAGAGTGGGCCTACGCACTTAGGCTTGAAATGGACATTCATGGAAGTATCGGTTGACCCATGGGGCCCATAATATATCAAATCGAAGCTAACTCAGAGAGCTATAATGGGTGCCACACACTTTATCTGTAATAGTCCATCTTCATGCCCAAATCCCTTTATTTAAGGCCATTGATTTGATAGAGTGAGCTTGTGCACTTGGGCTTCAAATGAACATTCATGGCAACATCGGTTGACCTTTGGGCCCATAATGTATCAAATTGAAGCTAATTCAGAGAGCTATAATGGATGCTAGACACTTTGTCTGTAGCAATCCATCTTTGGGTCCAAAATCCCATTATTTTGGTCCATGAATTTTATAGAGTGCACTTACGCACTTGGGCTTGAAATGGACATTCGTGGCAGCACCGGTTGACCCACATGGCCCATAATATATCAAATCAAAGCTAACTCAGACAGCTATAATGGGTGAAACACACTTCATCTGTAGCAATCAATCTTTGGGCCCAAATCCCTTTGTTTAGGATAATTTATTTCATAGAGTGGGCTTGCGCACTTAGGCTTTAAATGGATTCGTGGCAGCATCGGTTGGCACACGGGGCCCATAATATATCAAATTGAAGCTGACTCAGAGAGCTATAATGGGTGCTACACACTTCATCTATAGTTGTCCATCTTCGAGCCCAAATCCCTCTATTTAGGCCCATTGATTTTAGAGTCTGGGCTTGTGCACTTGGGCTTCAATTGGACATTCATAGTAGCATCGGTTGACCCACGAGGCCTATATTATATCAAATCAAAGCTGAATCAGAGAGCTATAATGGGTGTTAGACACTTCATCTGTAGGAGTCCATCTTCGGGCCCAAATTTCTTTGTTTAGGCCCATGGATTTCATAAAGTGGGCTTGTGCACTTGTGCTTCAAATGGACATTCATGGCAGCATCAGTTGAGCCACGGGGTCCATAATGAGTCAATCTATGATGAGTCAATCTAATCATCCAATCTTCTTTTGGGGTTATGCTTTAGAAACTACTGCATTCATTTTGAATAGAGTTCCCTCTAAGGTAGTTAAAAAGACACTATATGAGATATGGACTAAAAAAACTCATAGTTTGTCTTTTCTTAAGATTTGGGGATGTGATGCTTATACGAAGCATCAAATCTCAAATAAACTAGCACCCAAATCTAAAACATGCCTTTTTGTGGGATATCCTAAAGAAACTAAAGGTTATTACTTCTATAATGCATCTGAGAACGAAGTGTTTGTTGCTCGGAATGGTGTTTTGAAAAGAGAGTTTATTTCCACAGGAACCAGTGGGAGCATAGTGCAACTTAAAGAGATTCAAGGTCCATAAAATAATCTTATACCTGATATGGAACTGCAGCTGGATCAACAAGTAGTTGTTGAGCCTATACAAGTACAAGAAGGCCTAAAAAGGTCTGGTATGACACGTCAAATCCCTGAGAGATATGGATTTCTCATAACTGGTGATAATGAGGTGTTGATTGTGGATCAAAATGAGCCAACATCTTATCAGGAGGCCATAAATAGTCCTGACTCTAAGAAATGGCTAGAAGCCATGAAATAAAAAATGCAATCCATGTATGATAATTAAGTATGGACCTTGATTAACCCAACTGATGGTTTAAAGACTATTGGGTGTAAATGGGTTTTTAAAAAGAAAACCGACATGGATGGTAATTTGCATACCTTTAAGGCAAGATTGGTTGTAAAAGGTTTTAAACAAACACATGGTATAGACTATGATGAAACTTTTTCACTAGTAGCTATGCTAAAATCTATTCGAGTTCTCCTTACCATAACTGCATACTATGATTATGAGATATGGCAAATGGATGTCAAAATAATGTTTCTTAATGGAAACTTACTTGAGGATGTGTACATGACACAGCCATAGGGTTTTATCAGTCCTAAGAATTCTGGTAAGGTATGCAAGCTTTAAAAATCCATTTATGGATTGAAGCAAGCATCTCGGAGTTGGAATCTTTATTTTGATAAAGCAGTCACAGAATTTGGCTTCATTAAAAATGAAGATGAACCTTGTGTATACAAGAAAGTTAGTGGGAGTGCTTTTTTAGTGCTATATGTGGATGGCATACTACTAATTGGAAATGATATCCCTATTTTACAAAATGTCAAATCATGGCTAGGGAATTATTTCTCAATGAAAGACTTACATGAAGCGGCTTATAAATTAGGCATCAAGATCCATAGAGATAGATCTAAAAGGGTTATTGGCCTAAGTCAAAGCACTTATATTAATAAAGTATTGAATAGGTTTAGCATGCAAGGCTCTAAGAGAGGATTCTTGCTAATGTCATATGACATTAGTCTCAGCAAGACTCAATGTCCTATGATACAAGATGAGCGAAACCGCATGAGTAAGATTCCATATGCTTCTGCTATTGGATCTATCATGTATGCAATGTTATGTACTCGATTTGATGTCTCATATGCCTTAAGCACAACTAGCAGATACCAATCAGACTTAAGTGAAAGTCAATAGACAACAATTAGAAACATTCTTAAGTACTTGAGAAGAACTAAGGATGCATTTTTATTGTATGGTGGTTAGGAAGATAAGCTAGTTGTAAATGGTTACACTGATGCTAGCTTCCAAACTGACAAGGTTAAGTCATAATACCGTCAGGATATGTGTTTTGTTTGAATAGAGGCACAATTAGCTGGAGGAGTTCAAAGCAAGACACCGTTGCTGATTCTACAATAGAAGTTGAGTACATAGCTGCCTCAAAAGCAGCTAAGGAGGTTGTTTGGATCAAGAAGTTCATAACTGGACTAGGTGTTATTCCTAGTATATCAAATCTAGTGAACTTGTATTATGACAATAATGGAGCTGTAGCCCAAGCTAAGGAGCCCAGATCACATCAGAGATCCAAACATATACTTAGGCATTATCATCTTATTCGAGAGATCATTAAAAGAGGAGACGTCAAGATATGCAGACTACCTACAAATGATAATATTGTTGATCCACTAACTAAGCCTCTTACACGGCCTAAGCATAAGAGTCATACTAGGTCCATGGGTATTAAATATGATGTTGATTGGGCCTAGTACAAATGGGAGATTGTTAGTGATATGCACTAGGTTAATCATTTGTGATTATGTATTGACATTTCTATCTTATTAATAAAGAGGCATTTCCATTGTCATTCCTTTTATGATCATTATTTGAATGGTTAATTCTTACTAAGGGCATCAAGTATGTGACTTGATAGTAAAACCCTTAGATTAAAATAAAAGTTCTATTCTAATTATCCTTAGCCATTAATTTATTGTATAAATATTAATAAGGCTAGTATGATGTCAGCTGATAATTATATTTTACTAATCATGGATATGAGATAATAAGTTAACTCATAGGTACATGATGAGAGATCATGTACTGGATTGACCAACTATGAGAATACTACATAGATTATTGTCATAAGTATTTCTCATTGTAGTGATGTTGTTTCAATCCCTTGACCTTGAAATCACCATGGTTTTCTACATAGCTATTTTATGTTTTGACATATTTTAGCATTATCTTTGACTGGATGATTACATATAATGTTGTTGGATATGAAATGAGTTATATGAGGAATATGAGTGATTAAGAAGGAATTTATCCCTCATTAATATGAGTAAGATATCTATGGGCCCATTAATGAGTTAGACTGAAGGAAAATGCATGGCCATGCTGAAATGAATTGATAAAGAGTTATCATTTTTAGTCTACTTGGAATTAAGTCATAATATTATTGAACTATATAAGGATGACATTTTATACCTTTTGTTCAATATAGATATCATGTGTTAAAGGGACTATAATGTTCATTGTAATTAGGTTATGTTGGATTATTGACTTCACATGTCTAGGGTAGTCATAATGTCTTGCTAGAAGCCACATATGATTTATAGGCCTAAATAGAGATTTAAGCCCACTGCCAATGTTATATAAGCCTACACGGTCACAAACTTAGATGAGGCCAAAATGATTATAGGCTTATTAAGCCTAGTTAAACTCTTTGGAAATAAATATATTTAACTATTTATTTATGATCATTGTTATCTAAATAAATAATAAATATATTACTGATTTTATTTTAAATAAATAAAATTCAAATTTAATGGCTATTTACCAAAAAGGGTTTGGTAAGTGAAACCCTAATTGAGAACTCTATATATATGTTATGTTCTCTAGGGTTTGAGACAGATCAATTGAGTGAGCCACCTAAAATTCATTTTCTCTGCATTTTGAGAAAAATGAAATCAAAGTGAGTTTTGTTCTTGAGTTGTGAGACAACCAAGTCTTGCTAGCACACACACAAATCGTTTTGATTAGGGCTTGTTTGTGTGGATACCTTTAAATGATGGATTCTTTTGAAGAAGTCTAAAATTCAAATCTGAATCAAAGCAAAAGCTTAAGGTAAGGTATCACCAAAGTGAACCACCTCTAATCCTTCCAGATTTTCTTGCCTCTTTTGCGTTTTGATAAGATTCTTGAAACCCTAGATTTAATCAAGTAGTTGAATTACATGATCTGGGTTTGGAACGTGATAAAAAATTTTATATTTTTACTACGCTTGTATCATGAATCCTAACAAGATGTCCCATAGGGAATATAATGAAATTCATCAGTGCTAGACGTTCCACAGGAACTATAGCAAGTTTTCAATTTATCATCATTAAACGTCCCACAGGGAATATAGTGTGCATTATTAGACATCCCACAGGGAATACAATGAAATTCATCATTGCTAGACGTTCCACAGGAACTATAGCAAGTTTTCAATTTATCATCGCTAAATGTCCCATAGGGAATATAGCAAAACTCATTTGCACAAAGTCCATTAGACGTTCAGCAAGAAATATAGTAAGACTTGTCAAACATTACACCTTGATCAACAATTTGAGCATCAATCTATCATTTAGGATACAATCAAGTGTCCTAATTTCTTTCTTTTGAAATTGTGTGCTTCTGTTGCTTTGTCACAATTTTTCAAGCAAACAACGATAAAGGGGGGCAACTGTAAGCACCTAATTTTGGGATGCAATTGTGCACAATTGTGAAGTAAGCCCTTATGATGAAATTTATTAAAAAATTGAACTTGGTTGTTGGTTTTCTAGACTTTAAGGACAAAATTGCAAAGTTTTTTTAGGATTTGATTACAAGGAAGTTAATTTTTTAGGGGTCTTTTAGTAATTAAAAAAATTAAATATTAGGATTGGCATTGCACAATGCCGATGCGTAATTAGATTTTTCGCGTATTTTTTAAATTTTTTTGTTAATTTTTTCAATGTTTTGATTAGTTGAAAATTTAATTTTATTATTATTATTATGATTTGATGAAAATTTGAATGTGTTTAAAACACGTAAATAACTTTCAAAAATCAAAATCCTTATCAGTTTGTTTTGGGAGAGATGAGTGTTCCTATAAACTTGGAAGTCAGTACGTGCAGACTTTGAAGGGACCTTTTCTACTCACATAGAAGGGGGCTGGAGACTCACACATAGACTGAGAAATAAAAAAGATGAGAAAAAACAAAGAGACTACGAAAGAGAGAAGAGAGTTACGCAAAAAAACCCTATCGCATAAGAAAACCCTAAAAATCTAGACGCGAAGAACACCTCATACACACCCTTATCTTTCAAAACCCTAATTTTGGATACTGTCTATGTCTTCAAATGCAATCAAATCCCAATCCAGAATCAAATCAATATTGATTCAATTTCAACGGTGATAATCCAATCCAAGGGGCTAAAAAGGGCATTTGCACAACATCTAAAATCATCAGTGTTCTTTTCTGTTTCATTCTTTTTTATTCTTTTATTTTGTGATTTTTATTTTATTTCATTATTATTTTGATTATTCAATTTCATTACTAATCTGATTATTTTTTTTTGATGTTCAATTATGGATTGAGGAGGATATTGCCTGTGTTTAGATGAACAGAAGGTCCATGGAATGCCATGGAAGAACCTATGCTGTTTTCCAGTAGAACTTAGGATTTTTATCTTTATTTTGCATTTTGGTATCCTGTGTAGTTATTTTAATTCATGGGTGTATAATTGTTTAATTTTAATTTTGTATATAGTTTGTAATAGCCCTAGTAGTGGGAATAGTGAAAGATTTAATTTTCTGCATTTAAAATCAATTAGTAATTAGGTTCAATTGGGTAAAAAAAATTAAAATCAATGGTGGCAGTAGCTTAATTTAGGGTTTGCATGTAATTGATTTAGGGTTTATAGAAAATCACTAAAATTTTTGTTTGATCCTTTTTTATGTGTTATTTATTTTGGGTTGTGTTTTTAGGTTTTTATATTATTTTGGGCCCCAAGCCCATGCTTAGGTCCAACTCATTTTAAATAGGCTTAAAAAATGTTTTAGGACTTTAAATAATCAATTTAGGCCCATTAGGTTAATTAGATTTTAGGCCTACTTAGTTAATTAAAACTTGTTTAGACTTAGCTCAGCCCACTTAATTTCATTTCTTTTAAAATAAATAGACCTAAGCCCGCTTCTCATTTTAAATAAAACCAAATTAGACTTAGGCCCACTAATTTAACTTTCCTTTAAAATTGAATAGACTTAAGCCCATTCCTTAGAGAAACTAAAATAAATAGATCTAGGCTCACTAATTAATAAAAAATGTAGGCACACCTTTAGTCCCTTTCTCACTTGTAAATAAGATGTAAATCTAGCTTAACTTTTTAATAAAATTAACATAGTTTAGACTTAGGGACAACACAATCTTGAGTGTATTTTTTATGTGTACTTTTATTGACTAGATGCCTAGGGTTAGATGGATGTCAAATAGGGTTTAAATAAAATTTCATGTAATTAGAGGATGAAATAATCATTTATAAAAATATTCTGAATGAACACGAGACTAATAGAAGTTAGTATTTCGTTCCTAGAATCTCCTAGTTGTGGTGCTAACTTTCTTTTAAAGAATCGAGTACCACAAATCAAATTGTCCTAGTTATTACCCTAGGTGGTGACTCCTCTTCTCCACACTATGACCTTGTGACATAGTAGTGTGTTCCCTAAGGCCCTAAGCCTAAACAGTGTCATGGTTGCTAAAATCTTGGACGCACGCTAAATGTCGTCATCTACACTGGGCTTGCACACTTGGGCTTCAAATAGACATTCATGGCAGCATAGGTTAACCCATGGGGCCCATAATATATCAAATCAAAGCTGACTCAGAGAACTATAATGGGTCCAATACACTTCATTTATAGCTATCCATCTTCAGGCCTAAATCCCTTTATTTAGGCCCATTGATTTCATAGAGTGGGCTTGCGTACTTGGGCTTCAAATGGACATTCGTGGTAGCATCGTTGACCCACGGGGCCCATAATATATCAAATCAAAGCTGACTAAGAGAGCTATAATGGGTGCTACACACTTTGTCTATAGCAGTCCATCTTTGGGCCCAAATCCCTTTATTTAGGCCCATTGATTTCAAAGAGTGGGCTTGCACATTTGGGCTTCAAATGGACATTCGTGTTAGCATCGGTTGACCCACAGCCCCCATAATATATCAAATTGAAGTTGACACAGAGAGCTATAATGGGTACTATACACTTCATTTGTAACAGTCCATCTTCGGGCCCAAATCCCTTTGTTTAGGCCCATTGGTTTTATAGAGTGGGCTTGCGCACTTGGGTATCAAATGGACATTCATGGCAGCATCGTTGACCTACAGGGCCCATAATATATCAAATCGAATCTAACTCAAAGAGCTATAATGGGTACAACACACTTTTTCTATAGCAGTTCATCTTCGAGCCAAATCCCTTAGTTTAGGCCCACTGATTTCAGAGAGTGGGCTTGCACACTTGGGCTTCAAATGGACATTCGTGGTAGCATCAGTTGACCTATGGGGCCCATAATATATCAAATTGAAGTTGACAAAGAGAGCTATAATGGGTACTAAACACTTCGTCTGTAGCTGTCCATCTAATGCCCAAATCCCTTTGTTTAGACCCATTGATATGATAGAGTGGGCTTGCGCACTTGGGCTTCAAATGGACATTCATGGCAGCATTGGTTGACCCACGAGGCCCATAATATTTCAAATCAAAGGTGACTCAGAGACCTATAATGGGTGCTACACACTTCATATGTAGCAGTCCATCTTCAGGCCCAAATCCATTTGTTTAGGCCCATTGATTTGATAGAGTGGGCTTACGTACTTGGGCAATGGACATTCATGGCAGCATCGGTTGACCCATAAGGCCCATAATATATGAAATCAAAGTTGATTTAGAGAGCTAAAATGGGTGCTACACACTTTGTTTATAGTAGTCCATCTTTGAGCCCAAATCCCTTTATTTAAGCCCATTGATTTGATAGAGTGGGCTTGCACACTTGGGTATCAAATGGACATTCATGGCAGCATCGGTTGACCCATAGGGCCCATAATATATCAAATCAAAGATGACTTTGATAGCTATAATGGGTGCTACACACTTCGTCTATAGCAATCCATCTTCGAGCCCAAATCCCTTTGTTTTGGCCTATGGATTTTATAGAGTGGGCTTGCGCACTTAGGCTTTAAATGGACATTTATGGTAACATCAATTGACAAATAAGGCCCATAATATATCAAATTGAAGTTGACACATAGAGCTATAATGGGTGTTATACACTTTGTCGTAGCAGTTCATCTTCAGGCCCAATTCCCTTTGTTTAAGCCCATTGATTTGATAGAGTGGGCTTGCATACTTGGGCTTCAAATGGACATTCATGGTAGCAATGGTTGACCCACGAGGCCCATAATATATCAATCAAAGCTCACTCAGAGAGTTATAATGGGTGCTACACACTTCATTTGTAGCAGTCCATCTTCAGGCCTAAATCCATTTGTTTAGGCCCATTGATTTGATAGAGTGGGCTTGCGCACTTGGGCTTCAATTGGAGATTCATGGCAGCATTGGTTGACCCACGGGGCCTATAATATATCAAATCAAAGCTGACTCAGAGAGCTATAATTGCTGCTATACACTTTGTCTATCGCAATCCATCTTTAGGCCCAAATCCCTTTATTTAGGCCTAATGATTTAACAAAGTGGGCTTGCGCACTTAGGCATCAAATGGACATTCGTGGCAATATCGGTTGACCTATGGAGCCCATAATAAAACAAATTAAAGATGACTCAGACAGCTAAAATGGGTACTACATACTTCATTTGTAGCAGTCCATCTTTAGGCCCAAATCCTTTTGTTTAGGCCCATGGATTTTATAGAGTGGGCTTGCACACTTAGGCTTTAAATGGACATTCGTGGCAGCATCAGTTGACCCACGGGGCTCATAATCTATCAAATCGAAGCTAATGCTGAGAGTTATAATGGGTGCTACACACTTTGTCTATAACAGTCCATCTTCAGGACCAAATCCCATTGTTTAGGCCCATGGATTTCATAAAGTAGGCTTGCGCACTTGAGCTTCAAATGGACATTCATGGCAGCATTGGTTGGCCTGTGGGGCCCATAATATATCAAACCGAAGGTGACTTAGAGAGCTATAATGGGTGCTACACACTTCATCTATAGCAGTCCATCTTTGGGCCTAAATCCTTTTATTTAGGCCCATTAATTTGATAGAGTGGGCTTGCGAACTTAGGCTTCAAATGGATATTTGTGGCAGCATCGGTTGACCCACGGAGCCCATAATATATCAAATCAAAATTGACTCAAAGAGCTATAATGGGTATAACACACTTCATCTATGGCAGTCCATCTTCAAGCCCAAATCCCTTTGTTTAAACCCATTCATTTTAGAGAGTGGGCTTGCGCACTTGGGCATTAAACGGACATTCATGGTAATATCGGTTGACCCACGGGCCCCATAATATATCAAATCGAAGTTGACACATCGAACTATAATAGGTGCTATACACTTCATCTGTAGTAGTCCATCTTCAGGCCCAAATCTCTTTGTTTAGGCCCATTGGTTTTATAGAGTTAGCATGCGCACTTGGGCATCAAATGGACATTCGTGGCAGCATCGTTGACCTACGGGGCCCATAATATATCAAATCAAAGCTAACTCAGAGAGCTATAATGGGTATAACACACTTCATCTATAGCAGTCCATCTTTGGGCCTAAATCCCTTAGTTTAGGCCCATTGATTCCAGAGAGTGGGCTTGCGCACTTGGGCTTCAAATGGACATTCGTGGCAGCATCGGTTGACCCACGGGGCCCATAATATATCAATTCGAAGTTGGCACAAAGAGCTATAATGGGTGCTATACACTTCAGTTGTAGCAGTCCATCTTCGAGCCCAAATCCTTTTGTTTAGGCCCATGGGTTTCATAAAGTGGGCTTGCACACTTGGGTATCAAATGGACATTTGTGGCAGCATTAGTTAACCCATGGGGCCCATAATATATCAAATTGAAGCTCACTTAGAGAGCTATAATGGGTGCTACACACTTCATCTATAGTAGTCCCTCTTCAGGCCTAAATCCATTTGTTTAGGCCCATTGATTTGATAGAGTGGGCTTGCGCACTTGGGCTTCAAATGGATATTCATGGTAGCATCGGTTGGCCTACGGGGGCTATAATATATCAAATTAAAGTTGACTCAAAGAGTTATGATAGGTGCTACACACTTTGTTTATAGCAGTCCATCTTTGGGCCCAAATCCCTTTGTTTAGGCCCAATGATTTGATAAAGTGGGCTTGCGCACTTGGGTATCAAATGGACATTCGTGGCAGCATCGGTTGACCTATGGGGCCCATAATAAAATAAATCGAAGATGACTCAAACAACTATAATGGGTGCTACACACTTCATCTGTAGCAGTTTATCTTCAGGCCCAAATCCTTTTGTTTAGGCCCATGGATTTTATAGAGTGGGCTTGCACACTTAGGCTTTAAATGGACATTCGTGGTAGCATCAATTGACCCACGGGGCCCATAATATATCAAATCGAAGCCAATGCTGAGAGCTATGATGGGTGCTACACACTTTGTCTATAACAGTCCATCTTCAGGACCAAATCCCTTTGTTTTGGCCCATGGATTTCATAGAGTGGACTTGCGCACTTGGGCTTCAAATGGACATTCATGGCAGCATCAATTAGCCTGTGGGGGCCCATAATATATCAAATCAAAGGTAACTCAGAGAGCTATAATGGGTGCTACACACTTCATCTATAGCAATCCATCTTTGGGCCTAAATCCCTTTGTTTAAGCCTATTGATTTTATAGAGTGGGTTTACGAACTTAGGCTTCAAATGGATATTCATGGCAGCATCGGTTGACCCACGGAGCCCATAATATATCAAATCAAAGCTGACTTAAAAAGCTATAATGGTTACAACACACTTCATCTATAACAGTCCATCTTCGGACCCAAATCCCTTTGTTTAGGCCCATTGATTTTAAAGAGTGGGCTTGTGCACTTAGGCATCAAATGGACATTCATGGTAACATCAGCTGACCCACAGGCCCTATAATATATCAAATAGAAGCTGACACAGTGAGATATAATGGGTACAACACACTTCATCTATAGCAGTCCATCTTTGGGCTCAAATCCCTTTGTTTAGGCCCATTGATTTCAGAGAGTGGGCTTGCACACTTAGGCTTCAAATGGACATTCGTGGCAGCATCGGTTGGCCCACGAGGCCCATAATATATCAATTCAAAGTTGACACAAAGAGCTATAATGGATGTTATACACCTCATCTGTAGCAGCCCATCTTCCGGCTTAAATCCCTGTGTTTTGGCCCATTGATATGATAGAGTGGGCTTGCACACTTGGGTTTCAAATGGACATTTGTGGTAGCATTAGTTGACCCACAAGGCCCATATTATATCAAATCGAAGGTGACTCAGAGATCTATAATGGATGCTACACACTTCATCTGTAGCAATTCATCTTCAGGCCCATTGATTTGCACTTGGGCCTATTGATTTTCATAGAGTGGGCTTATGCACTTGGGCTTCAAATGGACATTCATGGCAGCATCGGTTAATCCACAAGCCCCATAATATATCAAATCAAAGCTGACTTAGAGAGCAAAAATGGGTGCTACACACTTTGTTTGTAACAGTCCATCTTTGGGCCCAAATCCCTTTGTTTAAGCCCATTGATTTGTTAGAGTAGGCTTGCGCACTTGGGTATCAAATGGACATTCATGGCAGCATCGGTTGACCCATGGGGCCCATAATATATCAAATCAAAGATGACTCAGATAGCTATAATGGGTGCTAAGTACTTCATCTGTAGCAATCCATCTTTGGGCCCAAAACCCTTTGTTTAGTCCCATGGATTTTATAGAGTGGGCTTGCGCACTTAGGCCTTAAATGGACATTCGTGGCAGCATCGATTGATCGATGG
Source organism: Mallotus nudiflorus (assembly GCA_947683625.1). Lineage (NCBI taxonomy): Eukaryota > Viridiplantae > Streptophyta > Magnoliopsida > Malpighiales > Euphorbiaceae > Mallotus > Mallotus nudiflorus. The sequence continues at coordinate 3,584,155 of CANTUR010000117.1, read as the reverse complement.
GGCCCATAATATATCAAATCGAAGCTGACATAGAGAGTTATAATAGGTGTTATAGACTTCATCTGTAGTAGTTCATCTTTAGGCTCAATTCCCTTTATTTAGGCCCATTGATTTGATAGAGTGGGCTTGCGCACTTGGGCTTCAAATGGACATTCGTGGCAGCATTGGTTGACCCACGAGGCCCATAATATATCAAATAGAAGCTCACTCAAAGAGTTATAATAGGTCTATACACTTCATCTGTAGTAATCCATGTTCGGGCCTTAGTCCATTTGTTTAGGCCCATTGATTTGATAGAGTGGGCTTGAGCACTTGGGCTTCAAATGGACATTCATGGCAACATCGGATGACCCACAGGGCCCATAATATATCAAATCAAAGCTGACTCAGAGAGCTATAATGGGTGCTACACACTTTTTTTGTAACAACCCATCTTTAGGCCCAAATCCCTTTGTTTATGCCCATTGATTTGACAAAGTGGGCTTGCACACTTGGCCATTAAATAGAAATTCATGGCAACATCGATTGACCCATAGGGCCCATAATAAATCAAATTGAAGATTTCTAAGACAACTATAATGGGGGCTACACACTTTATCTGTAGTAGTCCATCTTCGGGCCCAAATCCTTTTATTTAGGCCCATTGATTTGATAGATTAGGATTGCGCACTTGGGTATCAAATGAACATTCATGGCAGCATCGATTGACCAACGGGGCCCATAATATTTCAAATCGAAGCTAACATTGAGTGCTGTGATGGGTGCTACACACTTTGTCTATAACGGTCCATCTTTGGGCCCAAATCCCTTTGTTTAGGCCCATGGATTTCATAAAGTGGGCTTGTGCACTTGGGCTTCAAATGGACATTCGTGGTAGCATCAGTTGGCCCATGGGGCCTATAATATATCAAATCAAAGTTGACTTAGAGAGCTATAATGGGTGCTACACACTTCATTAGTAGCAGTCCATCTTAGGGCCTAAATCCCTTTGTTTAGGCCCTTGGATCTTATATAGTGGGCTTGCACTAATTGGGCTTCAAATGGACATTTGTGGCAGCATTGGTTGAACCACGGGACCTATAATATATTAAATCAAAGCTAACTCAGAGAGCTATAATGTGTGCTACATACTTCGTCTATAGCAGTCCATCTTCGGGCCTAAATCCCTTTGTTTAGGCCCATTGATTTCAGAGAGTGGGCTTGCACATTTAGGCTTCAAATGGACATTCGTGGCAACATCGGCTGAGCCACATGCCCCATAATATATCAAATTGAAGCTAACACAGAGAGCTATAATGGGTACTATACACTTCATCTGTAGCAGTCCATCTTTGGGCCCAAATCCCTTTGTTTAGGCCCATTAGTTTCAGATAGTGGGCTTGCACACTTGGGTATCAAATGGACATTCATGGCAGCATCGTTGACCTACGGGGCCCATAATATATAAAATCAAAGCTGACACAGAGAGCTATAATGGGTACAACACACTTCGTCTATAGTAGTCCATCTTCGAGCCCAAATCCCTTTGTTTAGACCCATTGATTTCAGTGAGTGGGCTTGTGCACTTGGGCTTCAAATGGACATTCATGGCAGCATCGGTTGACCCACAAGGCCCATAATATATCAAATCAAAGCTGACATAGAGAGCTATAATGGGTACTATACACTTCATCTGTAGTAGTCCATCTTCAGGCCCAAATCCCTTTGTTTAGACCTATTGATATGATAGAGTGGGCTTGCGCACTTGGGCTTCAAATGGACATTCGTGGTAGCATCAGTTGATCCACGGGGCCCATAATATATCAAATTAAAGTTGACTTAGAGAGCCATAATGGGTGCTACATGCTTCATCTGTAGCAGTCCATCTTTGGGCTTAAATTCCTTTGTTTAGGCCCCTTGATTTAATAGAGTGGGCTTGTGCACTTGGGCTTCAAATGGATATTCGTGGCAGCATCGGTTGACCCACAGGCCCCATAATATATCAAACCGAAGCTGATTGATAGAGCCATAATGGGTGCTACATACTTCATCTGTAGTAGTCCATTTTTGGGACCAAATCCCTTTGTTTAGGCCCATGAACTTTATAGTGTGGGCTTGCACACTTAGGCTTCAAATGGATATTCGTGGCAGTATCAGTTGACCCATGAGGCCCATAATATATCAAATCGAAGCTGACTCAGAGAGCTATAGTAGGTGCTACACATTCTATCTATAGCAATCCATCTTCATGCCCAAATCCCTTTGTTTAGGCTCATTGATTTAATAGAGTGGGCTTGCGCACTTGGGCTTCAAATGGACATTCATGGCAGCATCATTTTACCCACGGGGCCCATAATATATTAAATTGAAGATGATTCAGAGAGCTATGATGCGTGCTACACACTTCATCTGTAGCGGTCCATTTTCTGGTCCAAATCCCTTTGTTTAGGCCTATGGATTTTATATAGTGGGCTTGCGCACTTAGGCATCATATGGACATTCATGGCAGCATCGGTTGACCCACGAGATCCATAATATATCAAATTGAAGCTGACTCAAAGAGCTCTAATTGGTGCTACACACTTCATCAGTAGCAGATCATCTTCCTACCGAAAGCCCTATGTTTATGCCAATGGATTTGATAGAGTGGGCTTGTGCACTTAGGCTTCAAATAGATGTTCGTGGCAGCATCGATTAACCCATTGGGCCCATAATATATCAAATCAAAGATGAATCAGAGAGCTATAATGGGTGCTACACACATCATTTGAAGCAGTCCATTTTTGGGCACAAATCCCTTTGTTTAGGACCATTGATTTGATAAAGTGGGCTTGCGCACTTGGGCTTCAAATGGACATTCATGGCAGCATCGGTTGACCCATGAGGTCCATAATATATCAAATTAAAGCTAACTTAGAGAGCTAATAGGTCCTACACACTTCCTCTGTTGCAGTCCATCTATGGGCCCATATCTCTTTGTTTAGGCTCATTGATTTGTTAGAGTGGATTTGCACACTTGGGCTTCAAATGGACATTCGTGGCACCATCGATTGACCCACGGCCCATAATATATCAAATCAAAGCTGACTCAGAGAGCCATAATGGGTGCTATACAATTCTTCTATTACAGTCCATCTTCGGGCCCAAATCCCCTTGTTTAGTCCTATTGATTTGATAGAGTGGGCTTGCACACTTGGGTTTCAAATGGACATTCGTGGCAAAATTGGTCAACCCACGTGGCCCATAATATATCAAATTGAAGCTGACACAGAGAGCTATAATGGGTACTACACACTTCATCTATAGCAATCCATCATCGGGCCCAAATCCCTTTGTTTACGCCCAAGGATTTTATAGAGTGGGCTTGCGTACTTAGGCTTGAATTGGATGGTCATGGTAGCATTGGTTGACCCATAAGGCCTATAATATATCAAATTAAAGTTGACTCAGAGAGCTATAATGGGTGCTACACACTTCGTCTGTAGCAGTCCATCTTTGGGCCCAAATCCCTTTGTTTAAGCCTATGGATTTTATATAGTGGCCTTGTGCACTTGGGCTGCAAATGGACATTCATGGCAGCATCAGTTAACCCACGAGGCCCATAATATATCAGGTCGAAGGTGACTCACACAGCTATAATGGGCTACACACTTTTTCTATAGCAGTCTATCTTTAGGCCCAAATCCCTTTGTTTAGGCCCATGGATTTAATAAAGTGGGCTTGCGCACTTGTGCTTCAAATGGACATTCACAATAGCATTAGTTGACCCACGGGGCCCATAATATATCAAATCTAAGCTGACTCAAAGAGCTATAATGGGTACTACACACTTCATCTGTAGCAGTCCATCATAGGGCACAAATCCCTTTATTTAGGCCCATTGATTTGATAGAGTAGGCTTGCACACTTGGGCTTCAAGTGGACATTCATGGCAACATCGATTGACCCACGGGGCCCATAATATCTCAAATCGAAGCTGACACAGGGAGCTATGATGGGAGCCATACACTTTGTTTGTAGTAATTCTTCTTTGGGCCCAAATCCCTTTGTTTAAGCCCACAGATTTTATAGAGTGGGCTTGCGCACTGGGGCTTCAAATGGACATTCTTGGCAGCATCGGTTGACCCACGAGGCCCATAATATATCAAATCATAGCTAACATTGAGAACTATGATGGGTGCTACACACTTCATTTATAGCAGTCCATTTTTGGGCCTAAACCTCTTTGTTTAGGCCCATGGATTTTATAGAGTGGGCTTGCACATTTGGGCTTCAAATGGGCATTCGTGGCAGCATCGATTGACCCACGGAGCCTATAATATATCAAATTAAAGCTAACGCTGAGAGCTATGATAGGTGCTACACACTTCTTCTATAGCAGTCCATCTACGAGCCTAAATCCTTTTGTTTAGGCCCATAGATTTGATCGAGTGGACTTGCGCACTTCGACTTCAAATGGACATTTATGCCATCATCGGTTGACCCACGGGGCCCATAATATATCTAATCGAAGCTGACTTAGAGAGAGCTATAATGGGTGCTACACAATTCATCTGTAGCAGTCCATCTTTGGGCCAAATCCTTTTATTTAGGCCCATTGATTTGATTGAGTGCGCTTGTGCACTTAGGCTTCAAATGGACATTCATGACAGCATTGGTTGTTCCATGGGTCCAATAATATATCAAGTCAAAGCTGACTCAGACAACTATAATGGGTGCTTCACACTTCATCTATAGTAGTCCAATTTCAGGCCTAAATCCCTTTATTTATGCTCGTTGATTTGATAGAGTGGGCTTGCGTAATTGGGCTTCAAATGGACATTCATGGTAGCATCGGTTGACCCATAGGGCCCATAATATATCAAATCGAATCTGACTTAGAGAGCTATAGTGGGTGCTACACACTTCATTTGTAGCAGTCCATCTTTGGGCTTAAATCCCTTTGTTTAGGCCCATTGATTTGATAGAGTAGGCTTGCACACTTGGGCTTTAAATGGACATTCGTGGCAGCATCGGTTGACCCACAGGGCCTATAATATATCAAATCAAGGCTTACATAGAGAGCTATGATGGGTACTACACACTTAATTTGTAGTAGTCCATCTTTGGGGCCAAATCCCTTTCTTTAGGCCCTTGGATTTTATTAAGCGGGCATGCACACTCAGGCTTGAAATGGATGGTCGTGGCAGCATCAATTGACCCACAGGGCCCATAATATATGAAATTGAATCTTACTTAGAGAGCTATAATGGGTACTACACATATCATCTATAGCAGTCCATCTTCGGGCCTAAGTCCCTTTGTTTAGGCCCATTGATTTGATAGAGTAGGCTTGCACACTTAGACTTCAACTGGACATTCATGGTAGCATCGATTGACCCACGGGGCCCATAATATATCAAATCAAAGTTGACTCATATAGCTATAATGGGTGCTACACACTTCATCTGTAGCAGTCCATCTTAGGTCCTAAATCCCTTTGTTTAGGCCCATTGATTTGATAGAGTGAGCTTGCATACTTGGGCTTCAAATGGACATTTGTGGCAGCATCGGTTGACCCATAAGGCCCATAATATATCAAATTGAACCTGACTCAGAGATCTATAATGGATTTTACACACTTCATTGTTAGCAGCCCATCTTCATGCCCAAATCCCTTTATTTTGGCCCATTGATTTGATATAGTGGGCTTGCATAATTAGGCTTCAAATGGACATTCGTGGCTGCATCGGTTGACCCATGGGGCCTATAATATATCAAATTGAAGCTGACTCAGAGAGCTATAATGGGTGCTACACACGTCATCTATAGTATTCCATCTTCAGGCCCAAATCCCATTGTTTAGGCCCATTAATATCATAGAGTGGGCTTGCGTATTGGGCTTCAAATGGACATTCCTGGTAGCATCGGTTGACCCACAGGGCCCATAATATACCAAATTAAAGCTGACTCAGAGAGCTATAATGGGTGCTACACACTTCATTTGTAGCAATCCATCTTCGAGCCCAAATCCTTTTGTTTAGGCCCATTGATTTGATAGCGTGGGTTTGCGCATATGGGCTTTTAATGGACAATTGTGGTAGCATTGGTTGACCCACGGGGGCCATAATATATCATATCAAAGCTGACACAGAGAGCTATGATGGGTGATACACACTTCGTCTGTAGTAGTCCATGTACGGGCCCAAATGCCTTTGTTTAGGCCCGTGGATTTTATAGAGTGGGCTTACACACTTGGGCTTGAAATCATGGCAGAATTAGTTGACCCACGGGGCCCATAATATATCAAATCAAAACTTACTTAGAGAGCTATAATAGGTGTTACACACCACATCTGTTGCAGTCCTTCTTCATGCCCAAATCCCTTTGTTTAGGCCCATTGATGTGCTAGAGTGGGCTTGCGCACTTGAGCTTCAAATGGACATTTGTGGCAGCATTGGTTGACCCACCGGCCCATAATATATCAAATCGAAGCTGGCTCATACAGATATAATAGGTGTTACACACTTCATCTGTAGCAGTCCAGCTATGGGCCCAAATCCCTTTGTGTAGGCCCATTGATTTGATAGAGTGGGCTTGCACACTTAGCCTTCAAATGGACATTTGTGGCAGTATCTGTTGACCCATGGAGCCATAATATATCAAATTGAAGCTGACTCTAACAGCTATAATGGGTGCTACACATCTCATCTATAGAAGTACATCTTCAAGCCCAAATGCCTTTGTTTAGGCCCGTTGATTTAATAGAGTGGGCTTGCGTACTTGGGCTCAAATGGACATTCGTGGTAGCATCAATTGACCCATGGGGCCCATAATATATCAAATCGAAGTTGATTCAAAGAGCTATAATGGGTGCTACACACTTCATCGTTAGTAACCCATCTTCGGGCCCAAATCCCTTTATTTAGGCCCATTGATTTGATGGAGTGGGCTTGCGCACTTAGGCTTCAAAAGGACATTTATGGCAACATCAGTTGACCTACGGAGCCCATAATATATCAAATCAAAGTTGTCTCAGAGACCTATAATGGGTACTACACTCTTCATCTATAGCAGTCCATCTTCAGTGCTAAATCCCTTTATTTAGATCCATCAATTTGATAGAGTGGCCTTGCGCACTTGGGCTTCAAATGAACATTCATGGCAGCATCACTTGACCCACGGGGCCCATAATATATCAAATCAAAGTTGACGTAGAGAGTTAAAATGGGTATTAAACACTTCGTCTATAGCAGTCCATCTTCGAGCCTAAATCCCTTTGTTTAGGCCCATGGATTTTATAGAGTGGGCTTGCGCACTTGGGCTTGAAATGGATGGCCGTGGCAGCATCAGTTGACCCACGGGCCCATAATATATCAAATCAAAACTAATTCAGAGAGCTATAATGGGTGCTACACACTTCATCATTAGTAGTCCATCTTCAAGCTCAAATCCCTTTATTTATGCCCATTGATTTGATAGAGTGGGCTTGCGCATTTAGGCTTCAAATGGACATTCGTGGCTACATCGGTTGACCCATGGGTCCCATAGTATATCAAATCAAAGCTAACTCAGAGAGCTATAATGGGTGCTACACACTTCATCTTTGGGCCTAAATCCCTTTTTTTAGGCTCATTGATTTTATATAGTGGGCTTGTGCACTTAGGCTTCAAATGGACATTCATGGTAGCATCAGTTGACCAACGAGGCCCATAATATATCAAATTGAAGCTAACTCATACAACTATAATGGATGTGACACATTTCATATGTAGTATTTGATATTCGGGCCCAAATACTTTATTTTGGCCCTTTGATTTGATAGAGTGGGCTTGCGCACTTGGGCTTCAAATGGACATTCGTGGCAGCATTGGTTGACCAATAGGGCCCATAATATGTCAAATCGAAGTTGACTCAAAGAGCTATAATGGGTGCTACACACTTCATCTTTAGCAGTAAATCTTTAGGCCCAAATCCTTTTGTTTAGGCCTATTGATTTGATAGAGTGGGCTTGCATACTTGGGCTTGAAATGGATGGTCATGGCAGCATTAGTTGACCCATGAGGCCCATAATATATCAAATTAAAGCTGACTTAGAGAGCTATAATGGGTGCTACAGACTTTGTCATTAGCACTCCATCTTCGATCCCAAATCTCTTTATTTAGGCCCATTGATTTGATAGAGTGGGCTTGCGCACTTGGGATTTAAATGGACATTTGTGGCAGCATCGGTTGACCCACGGGTGCCATAATATATCAAATTGATGCTGACTCCGGCAACTATAATGGGTGCTATACACTTTGTCTGTAGCAGTCCATCTTCGAGTCTAAATCCCTTTGTTTAGGCCCATTTATTTGATAGAGTAGGCTTGCACACTTGGGCTTCAAATGGACATTCATGGCAGCATCGGTTGACCCACGGGGCCCATAATATATCAAATCAAAGCTGACTAAAGAACTTTAATGGGTGCAACACACTTTGTCTGTAGTAGTCCATCTTTGGGCCTAAATCCCTTTGTTTAGGCCCATTGATTTTATGGAGTAGGCTTGTGCACTTGGGCTTCAAATAAACATTCGTGGCAACATCGGTTGACCCACAGGACATATAATATATCAAATTGAAGTTAACACAGAGAGTTATGATTGGTGCAACACACTTTGTTAGTAGCAGTCAATCTTCGAGCCCAAATCCCTTTATTTAGGCCGCTAGATTTTGTAGAGTAGGCTTGTGCACTTGGGTTTGAAATGGATGGTCATTGCAGCATCGGTTGACCCACGGGGCCCAGAATTTATAAAATTGAAGCTGACTCAGAGAGCTATAATGGATGCTACACACTTCATCTGTAGCAGTCCATCTTGGGGCCCAAATCTCTTTGTTTAGGCCTATTGATTTGATAAAGAAGGCTTGCGCACTTGGGCTTCAAATGGACATTCATGGCAGCATCAGTAGACCCACGAGGCATATAATATATCAAATCCAAGCTAACTTAGAGAGCTATCATGGGTGCTACACACTTCATCTGTAGCGGTCCATCTTCGAGCTCAAATCCCTTAATTTAAGCCTATTGATTTGATAAAGTGGGCTTGCACACTTTGGCTTCAAAAGGACATTTGTGGCAGCATCGGTTGACCTATAGGGCCCACAATATATCAAATTAATAGTGGCTTAAAGAGCTAAAATGGGTACTACATAATTTTTCTGTAGCAGTCCATCTTCGGGGCCAAATCCCTTTGTTTAGGCCCGTTGATTTGATAAAGTGGGCTTGCGCACTTAGGCTTCAACTAGACATTCATGGCAACATCGGTTCACCCATGGGGCCTATAATATATCAAATCAAAGTTGAGTCTGATAGCTATAATGGGTGTTACATACTTCATTTGTAGCAGCCCATCTTCGAGCCTAAATCCATTTCTTTAGGCCCATTGATTTAATAGAGTGGGCTTGCGCACTTGGGCTTCAAATGGACATTCGTGGTTGCATCAGTTAACCTACGGGGCCCATAATATATCAAATTGAAGCTAACTCAAATATCTATAATAGGTGCTACACACTTTGCCTGTAGTAATCCATCTTCGAGCCCAAATCTCTTTATTTATGCCTATTGATTTGATTGAGTGGGATTGCGCACTTAGGGTTTGAATGGACATTCGTTGCAGCATCAGTTGACCAACGAGGCCTATAATCTATCAAATTGAAGCTGACTCAGAGAGTTATAATGGGTGCTACACACTTCATCCACAGCTATCCATCTTCAGGGCTAAATCCCTTTGTTCAAGCCTATTGATTTTATAGAGTAGGCTTCTGCACTTCGGCTTTAAATGGACATTCATAGCGGCATCAGTTGACCTACGAGGCCAATAATATATCAAATCAAAATTGAATCAAAGAGCTATAATAGGTGCTAAACACTTCATCTATAGCAATCCATCTTCGGGCCCAAATCCTTTTGTTTAGGCCCATTGATTTGATAGAGTGGGCATGCGCTCTTAGGCTTTAAATGCACATTCATGGCAGCATCGGCTGACCCATAGGGACTATAATATATCAAATCGAAGCTGACTCAGAGAGCTATAATGGGTGCTACGTACTTTGTCTGTAGTAGTCTATCTTCAGGCCCAAATCCCTTTGTTTAGGCCCATTGATTTAATAGAGTAGTCTTACGCACTTGGGCTTCTAGTGGACATTTGTGGCAGCATCGGTTGACCCACGGGCCCATAATATATCAAATCTAAGCTGACTCAGAGAGCTATAATGAGTACTACAAATTTTTTCTATAGCAGTCCATCTTTAGGGCCAAATCCCTTTATTTAGGCCCTTAGATTTTATAGAGTGGGCTTGCACACTTGGGCTTCAAATGGACATTTGTGGCAGCATCAGTTGACCCGCGGGGACTATAATATTTCAAATTGAAGCTAACTCAGAAAATTGTAATGGGTGCTACACTGTAGTAGTCCATCTTGGGGCCCAAATCCCTTTGTTTAAGCCCGTTGATTTGATAGAGTGGGCTTGCACACTTGGGCTTCAAATGGACATACATGGCAGCATCGATTGGCTAACGGGACCCATAATATATCAAATTGAAGCTAACTCAGATAGTTATAACGAATGCTACACACTTCATCTGTAGTAGTCCTTCTTTAGGCCCAAATCCCTTTATTTAGGCCCATTGATTTGATAGAGTGGGCTTGCACACTTGGGCTTCAAATGGACCTTCGTGGCAGCATCGGTTGACCCACAGGGACCATAATATATCAAATCGAAGCTGAATCCAAGAGCTATAATGGATGCTACACACTTCATCTATAGCAGTCCATCTTTGGGTGCAAATCCCTTTGTTTAGGCCCATTGATTTGATAGAGCGGGATTCCATACTTGGGCTTTAAATGGACATTCATGGCAGCATCGGTTGACCAATGGGGCCCATGAATTATCAAATCGAAACAGACTTAGAGAGCTATAATGAGTGCTACACAATTTGTTTATAGCAGTACATCTTCGGGCCTAAATCCCTTTGTTTAGGCCCATTGATTTGATAGAGTGGGCTTGTGCACTTGGGCTTCAAATGGACATTCGTGGTAGCATTGGTTGACCCACGAGGGCTATAATATATTAAATTGAAGCCGACTCAGAGAGCTATAATGGTTGCTATACACTTCACATGTAGTAGTCCATCTTGGGGCCCAAATCCCTTTGTTTAGGCCCATTGATTTGATAGAGTGGGTTTGCGCATATGGGCTTTTAATAGACATTTGTGGCAGCATCAGTTGGCCCACGGGCCCTATAATATATCAAAATGAAGCTGACTTATACAGTTATGATGGATGCTACACACTTCCTCTATAGCAGTCCATCTTCCGGCCCAAATCTCTTTGTTTAGGCCGATTGATTTGATAGAGTGGGCTTGCGCACTTGGGCTTTAAATGGACATTCGTGGCAGTATTAGCTGAACCACAAGGCCTATAATATATTAAATCAAAGCTGACTCAAAGAGCTATAATGGATGCTACACACTTCATATATAGTAGTCCATCTTTGGGCCCAAATCCCTTTATTTAGGGCCATTGATTTGATAGGGTGGGCTTGCGCACTTGGGCTTCAAATGGACATTTGTCATAGCATTGGTTGACCCACGAGGTCCATAATATATCAAATTAAAGCTGACTTAGACAACTAAAATGGGTGCTATACATTTCGTCTGTACAGTTCATCTTCAAGCACAAATCCCTTTGTTTAGGCCCATAGATTTTATTGAGTGGGCTTCTACACTTGGCCCTGAAATGGATGGTTATGGTAGCATAGGTTGACCAACAGGGCCCATAATATATCAAAACGAATTTGACACAGTGAGCTATAATAGGTGCTACACATTTCATCTATACAGTCCATCTTCGGGCATAAATTCCTTTGTTTAGGCCCATGGATTTTATAGAGTGGGCTTATATACTTGGGGTTTAAATGGACATTTATGGCAGCATCAGTTGACCTATGGGGCCCATAATATATCGAATTGAAGCTGACTCTAACAATTATAATGGGTGTTGCACACTTTGTCGATAGCAATCCATCTTTAGGCCTAAATCACTTTATTTAGGCTTATTGATTTGATAGTGTGGGCTTGCACACTTGGGCTTCAAATGGACAATTGTGGTAGCAGTGGTTGACCCACAGGGCCCATAATATATCAAATCAAAGCTGACTCTGATAGCTATAATGGGTGCCATACACTTTGTTGATAGTAGTCCATCTTCGGGCCTAAATCCCTTTATTTAGGCCCGTTGATTTGATAGAGTGGGCTTGTGCACTTGGGCTTCAAATAGACATTCGTGCTAGCATCGGTTGACCCATAGGGCCCATAATATATCAAATTTAAGTTGACTCAGAGAGCTGTAATGGGTCCTACACACTTCTTCTGTAGCAGTCCATCTTCAGGCCCAAATCCCTTTGTTTAGGCCCATTGATTTAATAGAGTTGGCTTGCGCACTTAGGCATCAAATGGATAGTCGTGGTAGCATTGATTGACCCATGGGGCCTATAATATATCAAATCGAAGTTGACTCTGATAGCTGTAATGGGTGCCACACACTTTGTTTATAGTAATCCATCTTCGGGTCTAAATCCTTTTGTTTAGGCTCGTTGATTTGATAGAGTAGGGTTGTGCACATGGGCTTCAAAAGGACATTCGTGGCAGCATCGGGCCCACAATATATTAAATAGAAGCTGACTTAAAGAGCTATAATGGGTGCTACACATTTCATCTGTAGCAGTCCATCTTCATGCATAAATTCCTTTATTTAGGCCCATTGATTTGATAGAGTGGGCTTGCGCACTTGGGTTTCAAATGGACATTCGTGCCTGCATTGGTTGACCCACGGGGCCTATAATATATCAAATCGAAGCTGACTCTGATAGCTATAATCTCTGCTACACACTTCATCTATAGCAATCCATCTTCATGCCCAAATCCATTTTTTTGGCCCATTAATTTGATAGAGTGGGCTTGCGCACTTGGGCTTCAAATGGACACTCTTGGCAATATCAATTGATCCACGGGGCCCATACTATATGAAATCGAAGCTGACTCAGAGACCTATTATGGCTACTACACACTTCATCTGTAGCAGTACATATTTGGGCCCAAATCCCTTTGTTTAGGCCCATTGATTTAATAGAGTGGGCTTGCACACTTGGGCTTCAAATAGACATTTATTGCAACATAGGTTGACCCACGGGGCCCATAATATATCAAATCGAAGCTGACTCAGAGAGCTATAATGTATACTAAACTCTTTATCTATAGCAATCAATCTTTGGGCCCAAATCCCTTTGTTTAGGCCCCGTCGATTTAATAGAGTGGGGCTTGTGCACTTATGCTTCAAATGGACATTCATGGCAACATCCTTTGACCCATGGGGCCCATAATATATCAAATCGAATCTGACTAAGACAACTATAATGGGTGCTACACACTTCATTTGTAGCAGTCCATCTTCAGGCATAAATCCCTTTATTTAGGCCCATGGATTTGATAAAGTGGGCTTACACACTTGGGCGTCTGATGGACATTCGTGGCAGCATCGGTTAACCCACGAGGCCCATAATATATCAAATCAAAGCTGACTCAGAGTGCTATAATGGGTGCTATGTACTCCCTCTATAGAAACCCATTTTTGGGCCCAAATCCCTTTGTTTAGGCCTATGGATTTTATAGAGTGGGCTTGCACACTTGGGCATCAAATGGACAGTCGTGGTAGCATTAGTTGACCCATAGGACCCATAATATATGAAATCAAAGCTGACTCAGAGAGCTATAACGGGTTTTACACACTTCATCTGTAATAGCCCATCTTCAGGCCCAAATCCCTTTGTTTAGGCCTATGGATTTTATAGAGTGAGCTTGTGCACTTGGGCATTAAATGGACAGTCGTGGCAGCATTGGTTGACCCATAAGACCCTTAATATATGAAATCAAAGCTAACTCAGAGAGTAAGAATGGGTGGTACACACTTCATCTATAGCAGTCCATCTTTGGGCCCAAATCCCTTTATTTAGGCCCATTGATTTCAAAGAGTGGGCTTGCACATTTGGGCTTCAATTGGACATTTGTAGCAGCATCGATTGACCTATGGGGCCTATAATATATCAAATCGAAGCTGACTCAAAGAGCTATAATGGGTATTACACACTTTGTCTATTGTAGACCATCTTTGGGCCCAAATCCCTTTGTTTATGCCCATTGATTTGATAGAGTGTGCTTGCATGCTTGGGCTTCAAATCTATATTCATGGCAGCACCGGTTGACCCACGAGGCCCATAATATATCAAATTGAAGCTGACTCAGACAACTATAATGGGTGCTAAACACTTCTTCTGTAGCAATCCATCTTCAAGCCTAAATCCCCTTGTTTAGGCCCATTGATTTGATAGAGTGGGCTAGTGCACTTTGGCTTTAAATGTACATTTGTGGCAACATCGATTCACCCATAGGGCCCATAATATATCAATCGAAGCTAACTCAGAGAGCTATAATAGGTGCTACACACGTCATCTATAGCAGTGCATTTTTGGGCCTAAATCCCTTTATTTAGGCCCATTGATTTGGTAGAGTAGGCTTGCGCACTTGGGCTTCAAATGGACATTCGTGGCAACATCAGTTAACCTACAGGGCCCATAATAAATAAAATCGAAGCTAACTAAGTGAGCTATGATGGGTGCTACACACTTTGTCTGTAGCAATCCATCTTTGGGCCCAAATCCCTATGTTTAAGCCCATTAATTTCATAGAGTGGGCTTGCACACTTAGGCTTCAAATGGATATTTGTGGCAGCATCGGTTGACCCACAAGGCCCATAATATATCAAATCAAAGCTAACATAGAGAGCTATAATTAGTGCTATATACTTCATCTATGTAAATTTTGAACAATCACTCCTTGTATTTATTAGACACTGCAATAGTAATATTTACTTATGGTAGTAAGTTGTGTTGATGTTGCTAGTAGCTGTATCTGAATATTTATATGAACATATTTTATTATGACATGATAAAGACATTTCTTTATGTTTTAAAAAGTTTTAATTTTGAGGCATGTTTATGGTTATATTTGTTATGGATTTTGTATTTAAGGCTTGCTACGGGTTCCTAATTCATGAGAATTTTCATTCCCTAGCATTGGTCATGATCCTCGAGTTTCGGTTATGACATAGGATTAGTTTAATAATTAGTCTATAGTTGAGGATAGAATTGATCATGTGAGTTTTAAATTTTTTGCCATGTTAGCCGCTCTTATGCCATGTCATCTATGTCACAAGCTCAATGTCATTTGGATAGATTTGGAACAACTCAAAAAGTTAGAGGAGCAAATTGATATAACTTTGAAATTAGAATTAGATTGATAATTGGCCTATAGTTCAGGATAGAATTGATCATTTTCCATTTTTAATATTATTACAATTAATTAATTATAATTATTACAATATTAAAATAAAAATAAACAAATTAAAAATTAAAAAAAGTTGGCTATATACAAGTTGGTCATGCTAAAAAACTTGGCCATATACAAGTTGGCTATAATAATAATATTATTATTATTAAATTAAAATAATCATAATAGTGTTAAAATTAAAAAACAAATCCTAACATTATTATAATTATGATATTATTTTTAATATTATTATAATTATTTCATTATAATTATTATGATATTAAAATAAAAAACAAACAAATGAAAAAATTAAAAAAAGTTGGCTATATACAAGTTGGTGATGCAAAAAAAACTTGGCCATTATTTTCATTTCACCTCTACCATAGGCCAATTGTAAAAAAAAAATTATATCCATTTCGCCAGTTGCACTGGTGAAATGGACACCATTTTTATCTCTTTGCTCCACCTCACCAAAAATACCACAAATAGGAAAAATGTTTCAAAATTTACTACAAAAAAGGGAAAAACTTTCAAAAGTACCATAAATTGGAAAATAGTTTAATTTTTCACCATAAATTGGTAAATTGCTCTAAAGCCAATATATGAAGAGATTAATTCAATGAAAACTAGTCCAAGATCATATGTTTATTACATGTAAAACTTTATTGGTAATTGTAAATTGAATAAATAAAATTGGCATATGATAACATAATGGTTTAATTTATTCATTAAGTGAAAGATGATTACATATATATAGGTTACAAGAGATATCACGATAATAATTATACAACAAAAGCAATGAGGTGCACATGTGATTAAGATAAAGTAGAACTCTATCCAGCTCTAACAACATTGATTATATCCTTATCACCCTCCCTTAAGTTGAGTTGGTCTAAGAAAAAAAGTTAATTTATCTCAGAGAAAAGAAAACTTTGACTTGGACAGTGCTTTAGTAAGGACATCTGTAATTTGGTCTTGTATGGAGGAGTAGCAGACTTTAAATTCTTTGTTATGAACTTTATCTCGCATAAAATGGAAATCAATTTCCAAATGCATCAATCGTGAATGGAAAATAAGTGTGGTAGTAAGATAAGTTACTGAAAGGTTGTCACACCAAACAAGAGGTAAGGATGGAGAGCAAGAACCAATTTCTGTCATTAAGGATTGAAGCTAATATACTTCAAAAATAGCAGCTACAATTGCTTAATACTTGGCCTCAGTAGAGGATCGAGCTACTGTGCATTTCTTACAGGATACCCATAAAACTATATTGCACCCAACATAGATGGAGTATCCCATTGTGGACTTTCTGTTGTTAATGTTGCCTCCCCAATTTGCATCACTATAGGCTAAAATTTAATTGTTTGGAGAAGGCTGAAGTAACAAACCATGAGTGGGTGTGGACTTGAGGTACAATAAAATACATTTCACATCGATTTAATGAGTGGTTATTGGTGAATGCATGACCTATGATACTTTGTTAACAGTATAGGAGATGTTGGGTCTAGCAAAGCAAAAGTATTGAAGTCCACCAACAATACTTTTATAAAGTGTCGGGTCTAAAAATACTTTACCTAAAGTTGTAAAATGGAGTTTCGGGCAGCATGGAGTTTAGATGGCTTTAGCAGCATCCAATTTTTTTAGGAGCAAGTCGCTAATGTATTTGGCTTGGGAAAGGAATAAGCCATTTTTACTCCAAGTAGCCTCAACTCCCAAAAAATAATGGAGAGTTCCCAAGTCCTTCATTACAAACTTTTGTTCTAAAGAATTAATAATGTTGTTAACCTTAGTAGTATGAGTGCCAGTGATTAAAATATCATTAATGTAAATAAGATAAAAACTTTGAACTGAACCAAACTTGTAGTAATAGAGTGATGAATCAGTTTTGGAGTTCTAAAAGCTGAGTTCTTGTAGGGCAACAACAAGACACTTGAACCACTGTCTTAAAGCTTGTTTAAGTCTATAAATGGACTTATGAAGCTTGCACACATAACCCAAAAATAATGGATGCACAAAACCTTATGGTTGTTCTATAAATACATCTTCATTAAGACTACCATGTAAGAAATCATTGGAAACATCCAATTGCTTAACATTTCATCCATTAGACACTGCAAGAGAAAGGCTAAATCAATTGGATGTTAGCTTCACCATAGGGTGAAAGTGTCATGATAATTAAGTCTTAGGCATTGATGAAATCCTTTTGCTACCAATCAGGCATTGTCCAAATCAAGAGAGCCATCTTAGTGCCTTTTTATACTAAACACCCACTCACATCCAATAATGTTCTGTAAAGATCTTAGTGGGATAAAAGTCCATGTATTATTTTTTAGCATTGCATTGTATTCATCTACCATTACGCGCCTCCATTCAAGTGATTTGATAGCTTGAGAATAATTAGTGGGCTCAATGTCTTCTAATAAAGTAGAAAAAAAGCTGGAGGTTTTAAAGAGCCCATTTGGGATTATGTGACCATCTTATGAGTTTAGTTAGGTGGTAGAGGTTGTTGGTCATATTTTATAAGATCAACAATAAGGGATATTTCAGGTGGCGTAGTTTCAATGATGGGAGAAGGAGTGTGAGAAGAGCATGGTGAAGATGAATATGGTGATTGTGGATAAAAGTGGTATGGGATTAGATTAGTGTTGGGTGAGAGTGTGGTGGTAGCCAATTGAGTGGAGTAGGAAAGAGGTAAATTAGAAGGTAGAAAGATTATTGATGGATATGGCTTTAGACCTTAAATGTGTTCCATATCACTTGACTGGAATGGAAAAACCTTATCATAAAAAAATAGCATGAGATGACAAATCTAGACAATAAAAACCTTTATGAAGTTTAATATAACCCATAAATACACATTTTTTAGATCAAGGTTCAAGTTTATTAAAACAATATAGGTGTAACCATGGATAACACAGGCAACCAAAATTGTGCATTGTAGTGTAACCAAGCTTTGTGCCAAAAATTTTAAAATAGGGGGTATAATTAGAGAGAATTAGTGTGGGTAATCTTTTTATTATGTAGACAGTAATATCAAAAGCATAGGTCCAATATTCATTAGGTACCAAAGGGTGTTATAACAATGCTAGGCCTGTTTCAATAATATGCCTGTGTTATCCTTCTGCACAACCATTTTGCTCTGATGTTTTTGGATAAGAGTTGCATTGAGTGATTCCATTTTCTAATAAATAGGAGTGAGAGCCTGGAATTCACCTCCCCAGTCTGCCTGAAAAGATTTAATAGGACGTCCAAAAAATTTCTCAACTAGATGGCAAAATTTGATAAAAACACTAAGTACTTCATACTTATATTTAATAAAATAAATCCAATGGTACTTACTGAAATTATCATAAAATAAAACATCATAGCGTTTACCATCTATAGGGGTAACAAGAGAAGGGCCCCACAAATCAAATCTAAAGGACCTATTGCCTTGTGAGTAAATAATGTAAAAGGCAACTTGTGACTCTTACTAATGTTACAAGCATAACAAAGATCATGAATTTTATTAACAAAAAAAAAAAGAATATTTGCTTGTTAAAGAGCTTGATGAATAGTTCTAAAATTAGCATGTCCAAGTCTAGAATGCCATTAAGAGAGAGAGCAAGTAAAGGCTTAAAGAAATGAGCTTGGTTATTTTAAAGGTTGAAACAACATGGAGTATAAATCATTATCATTCGAGCTTGTGTGGAGCAATTCCCTCATATGGATATCCTTAATAATAAAATAGGTGGGAAAAAATTCAATGGAAACATCATTAGCATTAGTAAGGCATAAACTGAAAGTAGATTAGCACATGATTAAGGAACATGAAGAATGTTATTAATATAAAAGGAATTACCATTAGAGTGACAAACAGACTTACCAATATAATTAATATGAAGGAATTTACCATTTCCAACTTTGACTTCTTCAGGTCCATGATATTCTGAGTAAAGGGATAGATTTTCCAATTCTAGAATCAAATAATGGGTTGCACCGGTGTCCAATAACCATGGTTGATTTGGGTGGGTATGTGTGGAGGAGGCTACATAGTTGGAAAATGGGCGAATTTGTAAAGTTGGTGTCTTCCCAATATGGATCGGGGTCATAAGGAAAAGCAATTGTAAGCAATGTGTCCATACTCACAATAATTGTGACATTCGATTGTTTGATCCATAATGCTATTTGGGTGAAATCCTGAACTTAGAATAACACTAGAATATTATGAAGAAAAGGGATAAGAGACACTATGGAAAGATTGTCTACCTCGACCTCTCAATTGTCTACCACCTTAGCCCCTAGGGAATGATTATTAATGGCGAGAGAAGGAGCCTATCGATGCAAGGTGAGTAGTAGGTGGAATCAGATTTGTAGCTTCTTTGGAGTTGTCAGCAAGCAAGGTTTCTTCTTCACTTAATAATAAACCATAGAGATCATCAAAGCCAATGGCATCTAAAATAGTTCTCTAGTGATTTGACAAAGGGATGATAAATCGATCCCAAACAAGGGCAACGAGTTGGTTGAATATGCTCTTGGCATGCTATATTTATTGTGCAACAGTTTCATTAGATTCCTTTGATAAGTGGAAAAATTTGGACTTGATGGTTCATACTTGTGCCTTCGAACCAAAAGCAAAGGAAGTGCAAGTTTTTGCCACGCCACACAAGCCAAGGATACACCAATAACTTAAGGAATGAATGCTTCACTAATGGAGCCAATTGTCTAGCTAATGACTAATTGGTATTGTTGAAACCAAGTGAGGAATTCTGGATTCAATTGATTATCAACATTGAATTGGGGAGAAGCTTCAGAGGTACCGTCGACATATTTAGCTAAATCATAGCTATAGAGGAGAGGTAATAGTTGAGCTTTCCACAATAATTAGTTAGTATATGTGAGTTTTATGGGCAACTGATGTGCAATATTGGGTAAAGAAGAGATTGTAAACAAATAAGGAGAAGCAGGAACTATGGCAGAATTGGTCACACTAGATGTAGTCGTGGTAATGAAACAAACAAACGAGCCTTTTAGTTATTAAACCTTTGTGGGCTTTAATACTATGATAACTTAATGATTTAGTGTATTCATTAAGTGAAAGATGATTACATATGTATAGGTTACAAGAGATGTGACGATAATAATTATACAACATAAGCAACGAGCTGCACATGTGATTAAGATAAAGCAGAACTCTATCCATCTCTAACAACATTGAAGATATCCTTATCAATATATTTGTATTTAGTCTTACGAAAATTTATTTCATTTCTTCTTCTCTAGTTTGTTTATACTATAGTTTCGTGTGGTTCAGATAATTTTATACTATAGTTCTAGTTAAACGTTTAAGCATATTATGAAGTGTTGGTTAACTAAATATAACAAAGTCTTTTGTCTTTGGTCTACTTGCCCATCACCACATATGTAAATACTTAGCTTCAAGAAGCATGTTAATGGGTTTTAAATAATTCAAAAGGAGTTAAATTCTAAGCACAATTAAATTGTTAAGATGTTCTTATATTGCGGTATTTTATACATAATTAGAGTTGAAAAAGCTTTTTCACCCAATTCAACTAGAACTTTCTATATTTTTTTGGCAAATTCTATTTTTCTTTTTTTATGTAACATTTTCAATATTTGGCCATCACAAAAATCAACTACTTCATAATTTGAAAATATCTTGTAACTATAAGAGTTTCGACTATTTTAGAGTTCAACTAGAATAGAGCCATAAGGGAGTCAACACTCATTTTCTATATATATATATAAGATTCAAACCTTCGGAAAAATTATATTTTTCTTCAATACAAAGCAAAGAAAAAAAAAAGTAATACACATCTTGTTTTATTATTAGTGTATATATATATATATATATATATATATATTCGCCATACCAATGACCCCCTATAGAGGTACAAACAAGATGGACATAGTCAAAAAAAAAAAGTTTACCAATTAAAATATGCCATCAAGATAAAACTGCCATGGTATCTCTGTTACACGGAAACCAATCAAATGCATAAGAGGATACTAAACTTTAACTTTATTTCAATTCAGTTAACAAATTATAATTTGTATCATTGTAGATACCAAACTTCTATTTAGTTTCACAACAATCACTCAAAAACTATTTAGTCCCAAAACAATTTAGAATTCTTGGTTTAGTTCAAATTGAATTTGTTTTATAAAAAAATTTATATTTTCTATACATCTATAGAAATTAAGAAAAAAGCTGAAAATTATGTTGAGTGAATATTTTACTCTTTATTAAGCATCAAGCTTAATAGAAAGTCGGACAAAAAGTTTGAATTTCAATAATCCATCATGATTAACTTCATTCAACAATGAAGGCTTTTCAAGGTATTTTGTTGTTTTATAATATCTAATCTTCATTCACCAGTCTACCTATTTTAGTGGTTAAACCTTGTCAATTATCTAGTGAATCATTGAATATTCCTTTTGCATTAAATTGTTGTAGGAGTTTGTTCACTCCATTCTACACCTTATTGAATGAGGGGTCTCAAGATCTCTACATAGCTCTTTTATTTTATTTGATAAGAGCATACTCATTCTAAATAGTATTAGAGCGTTAAAAAAGATAGATTTTTAAAACTCTTTGAAATATTTGGACTAAATTGAAAAAATAAAAAGTATTAGGGATTAAAATAGTTTTAAAGAAATATTTGGAGAATTAAAAATCTTTTATAGTACCAATTTTGAAATAAAATGAAAGTTTAATAATCAAATTTCAATAAATATAAAGTTGAGTTACTATCAACGCATTTAACCCATATGGAAACAATAATTTTTAAAAAATAAAAAAGTGTCAATATAAATGTTTGTATATATACAAATTTAATTGTAAGTCGTTAAATTAGTATTTATTTAATGATAGTTGTTGATAATCAAAATTTACTTTTAATTAAAATAATTATGTAATTTAAATTTATTAACCAATAATGTGTAGTTTTAGTATTTTTTTTAGACAACGACATCTCCTACATCTAGTTCTGTTAACGTTACAAGAAACCTTATCTTCAACACCATCGCTATCAATTCTCCGTTCCCATTTTCATTGTCCAACGCAACTCTATTGTCTCTGATTTTCAAAACCTTCCCTACAATATTTATGTTCTCTCTACTAAACAAACAGACTTAAAATTAAGATGTTTCTTGGAAACTATAACATACAGCAATTAACTACTAATATAGACGTAATTAATTAAAATTTGAGAATCACTTTTTCTTCATCATGTTAGGAGAAAATGAAATCATTAGGGAGAATGGCAAATTTAGGGTTGTGAATCAACTTCCTTCTGGAGTACTAAAATAAAATATAAAATATTTCAAACTCTGTCCAGTTTTAATGTCAAAGAACAAAACTTATTTTATATCCTATTTCAACGATTAAAAAAAAGAAATTAATGTATTTTCTAAATCTAATTTGTTGTTTTTAAGCAGATGACAAACAAATATAACACATATGACCTTAATTCTTCTGCAAATAAACAGTTAAAAATGAAAGACTTAAAATCATATTCCTATAAAAAAATGAGATACACAAAGAAATGAGATATTTTCAGTGAGAGAGTGATTAAATGATAACCTCCCTATAATAGAGTTGATAGATTTGCCTTCTCCTTAGGAGCAGATTTTCTTAAAGATTCCTTTCGTGGCTTAATTAGAGCCAAAATATCACCTTTCAGAAGAGTTTGCCAAGGATGGAAGAGTTATATTATGTGGCGCAGGCTAAATATCTAAATATTGAAAAAATAGTTATCACTGTTACTTAATATTATGATTATACAATTTTTTATTTAATTAAGAAAAATAATATGAAAATTTTTATATTTATTTAGAAAAAATTTTAAAAACTACATTTTTAAATAGAAAAAAGTATTTACTACTTTTTTAAAAATTTATAGAAACGGTCGTGCCATTAATGTTGAAAAGATTTCTGCAATGTAAGCACGTACGCCAGCAAATTGAAATCCTAATGACCCAAGCCGCCTTTTGTCAGGTATATATATGCATACATATTCAAACTAAATGTTCATTCCATTATTGTCTATCCTCATATATAGATAGCATGGTTTTGACATGGGCCACCTCCTTAATTATGCTTGTTTTTCTCCTCCAAGCATGGTTATGGTCCTTATGGATAAGAAAAGACAAGAACAAGAAGCTACCTCCTGGTCCGAGAGGACTCCCAATATTTGGCAGCCTCCATCTTTTAGGGAAGTACCCTCATCGAGATTTTCATAAATTATCACAAAAATATGGCCCCATTATGCATCTGCGATTAGGCTTTGTGTCAACCATTGTTGTCTCATCACCTCAGGCTGCAGAATCATTTCTCAAGACACATGACCTTGCTTTTGCTAGCAGGCCTCCTCACCAGGCTGCCAAGTACATTTCTTACGAGCAGAAGAACCTAACATTTGCTTCTTACGGAGCTTATTGGCGCACTGCTCGCAAGATGTGTACCCTTGAGTTGCTTACCAATGTCAAAATCAATTCTTTCAAGTCTATGAGAAAAGAAGAGCTCGACCTGTTGATTGATTACATTAAGGATGCATCTTATCAGCACATTGCTGTCGATGTTAGTGCCAAGGTTGCGTCTCTTAGTGCTGACATGAGTTGTAGAATGGTTTTCGGGAAGAAATATATGGACAATGAATTTGATGAGAGAGGCTTCAAAGCTGTGATTCAAGAAGGTATGAAATTAGCAGCAGCTCCTAACTTGGGTGATTATATACCTCAGATTGCAGGACTTGATCTTCAGGGTCTTACGAAGCGTATGAAGGCTGTTAGCAAGGTGTTTGATGACTTCTTTGAGAAAATTATCGACGAACATGTTCAGTTTAAAGATGAAAAAGGAACCAAAGACTTCGTGGATGTCATGCTGGGCTTCTTGGGTTCTGAGGCATCCGAATATCATATAGGTCGAGATAACATCAAAGCCATTATCTTGGTAAGTCAATGTATTCAATAAACAATATTACATTAGGACATTTTTTTTTAGCAGCGATATCATGGACGGAAGGGTGATGGCCAGCTGCGCAAGGAATTGATGAGTACACATGCATAGATACATTGGCACAATGGTCATGTATTCGTAGTGAAGATGCTTGAAATTTCTCAAATTGAAACAAGAATATATCCTGATGATTCTTCTGGCATGATTTTGTTGTAGGACATGCTTGCGGCCTCAATGGACACTTCAGCAGCGGTAATAGAGTGGGCACTTTCTGAGCTGATGAAGCATCCACGGGTGATGAAGAAAGTACAAAATGAGCTGGAAGAGAAGGTTGGCTTGAACAGAATGGTGGAAGAATCAGACTTGGAGAGCTTGGAGTACTTGGAGATGGTAATAAAAGAAACTTTCAGACTCCACCCGGTAGCACCATTACTAGTCCCTCATGAGGCAGTAGAAGACACCATCATCGATGGTTATCTGATACCAAAAAAATCGCGCATTATTGTAAACGCATTTTCCATTGGAAGAGATCCAAGTGCTTGGACTGAAGCGGAGAAGTTTTTGCCAGAGAGATTTGATGGGAGCAGCATAGATATTCGCGGACGCGACTTTCAGCTTCTGCCATTTGGTTCAGGCCGCAGGGGATGCCCTGGAATTCAACTGGGAATAACTGTAGTTCGTTTGGTGCTGGCCCAGCTAGTGCATTGCTTCGATTGGGAGCTCCCAAATGGCATGTTGCCTACTGAATTGGACATGACTGAGGACTTCAGTCTTGTGACTCCTAGAGCGAAACACCTGAAAGCTATTCCTACTTATCGCCTTCACGTTTGATTGCATGACTTGTGTTTTTTGTTTTCAAGTTCAGTTATGTTCTGTTAAATAATTTATGTTTTCTGTTTATCTGTTTTCAAATGCTGAATCCCTTTTATAGGCGTCCAAATCGTATGTAAATCGCAGTTTGGTCTTATTTTTTATTCTCATCTCCTGCTTAATAAATATTTGGAATAAAGATTCGATTTGGTTCCGGATATTTTCTGTAAATTCAAGTCACCCTTTTTAATTTTCTCCGTCAATTTACTTCCTAAATTTTGTAATAATAGTCAAATAAGTTATGGCAATAAGTTTTGAAAAAAAAAAAAACTGGTTTTTAAGTATTAAACTTATGGGGAAGATTACAATGAATCAAAAAACTTAATTGCCAAGACTAATGCACATGTTTCTTTTCTTTGGTTATTTTCCTTAATTGCGAAGTTACAAAAAGAAATTATCAAGATTGTCCTTTTTTCCTGCGGTTGAGTATGTTTAACTATGCATAATTCAATAGCCAAAGCCAATATGAAGAGATTAATTCAATATGAGAGTTTTTTTCTTTGGTTATTCAGAATTTTGGTTACGTGCAAAACTTTGTTGGCGACTATGAATTGAATAAACAAAATTGGCATATTGTATTGTAGTCTTATGAAAATTTATTTCATTTCTTCTTCTCCAGTCTGTTTTCTGATAATTTCATACTATAGTTTCGTGTGGTTTAAGCATATTATGAAGTGTTGGTCAACTAAATATAACGAAGTCTTTTGCTTTGGTCTGCTTGCGCATCACCACATATGTAAATACTCAGCTTCAAGAAGCATGTTAATGGGTTTATATAATTCAAAAGGACTTAAATTCTAAGCACAA
Source organism: Mallotus nudiflorus (assembly GCA_947683625.1). NCBI lineage: Eukaryota > Viridiplantae > Streptophyta > Magnoliopsida > Malpighiales > Euphorbiaceae > Mallotus > Mallotus nudiflorus. Next base: position 3,558,139 of record CANTUR010000117.1, on the reverse strand, counting down.
TTAAATTGTAAAAATGCTCTTCTATTGCGGTATGTTATACGTAATTAGAGTTGAAAAAGCTTTTTCACCCCAATTCAACTAGAACTTTCTACATTTTTTTGGTAAATTATATTTTTTTTTTATTTAATATTTACAATATTCAGTAATCACAAAAACTTTGACTACTTCAAAATTTGAAAATATCTAGTAACTATAAGAGTTCCGACTATTTTAGAATTCAACTAGAATAGACCCACGAGGGAGTCAACACTTATTTTTTATATATAAACAAGACTCAAACCATTGGAAAAATTATATTTTTCTTCAATACAAAGCAAAGATATATATAAAAAAAAATTAATACAAGATGCACACAATAAAAAAAAAAAAGAATAGTTTACCAATTAAAATACACCATCAAGATAAAACTGCCATGGTATCTCTTTTACACTGAAACCAGTCAAATGCATGGGAGAATACTAAACTTTACTTTTATTTCAATTCAATTAACAAACCATAATTTGTATCTTTTCACATACCAAACTTCTATTTAGTTTCACAATAATCACTCAAAAACTATTTAGTCCCAAAACAATTTAGAATTCTTGGTTTAGTTCAAATTGAAATTGTTTTATAAAGAAATTTATATTTTCTATACATCTATAGAAATTAAGAAAAAATTTGAAAATTATATTGAGCGAATATTTTACTCTTGATTAAGCATCAAGCTTAATAGAAAGTCAGATAAAAATTTAAAATTTCAATAATCCATCATGATTAACTTCTTTAAATAACGAAGGCTTTTCAAGGTATTTTGTTGTTCTATAACACCTAATCTTTCATTCACCAATCTACCTATTTTAATGGTTAAACCTTGTCAATAATCTAGTGACTTACTAAATATTCCTCTTGCATTAAATCGTTGTAGGAGTTGGTTCACTCCATTTTGCAAATTATCGAATGGGAGGTCTCAAGATCCCTAAGTAGCTCTTTTATTTCATTTAATAATAGCATACTCATTTTAAATAGTATTAGAGAGTTAGAAAAGGTAAATTTCTAAAACTCTTTGAAATATTTGGACTAAATTGAAAGAATAAATAGTGTAAGGAATTAAAATAGTTTTAAAGAAATATTTGAAGAATTAAAAATCTTTTACAGTACCAATTTTGGAATAAAATGAAAGTTTAGTAATCAAATTTCAATAAATATAAAGTTGAGTTACCATCACAATATTTAACCCACATGGAAACAATATTTTTTAAAATATAAAAAAGGGTTATTCTTTAAAACAAGTGTTTGTATATATACAAATATAATTAGAAGTCGTTGGATTAGTATTTATTTAATGATAGTTGTTGATATTCAAAATCTGTATTTAATTAAAATAATTATTTAATTTAAATTTATTAACCGATTACTTGTAGTTTTGGTTTTTTTTAGACGACGACATCTTTGACTTCTAGTTTTGTTAAAAGTTAAATTTATTAATGAGAAACCATCAAACTATTCTTCAAAAAAAAAAAAAAAGCTAATTTAGATTATAAGCCAATCCACACGTCTATTAGGTAATAGAGTTGCTTTCTCCTTAGGGGCAGATTTTCTTAAAGATCCCTTTCGTGACTTCATTGCAGCCAAAATATCACCTTTCAGAAGAGTTTGCCAAGGATGGAAGAGTTATATTATGTGGCTACTTGACCAAGGCTAAATATTTAAATATTGAAAAATTATTTATAACTATTATTTAATATTATGATTATACAATTTTTTTTTTATTTAATTAAGAAAAATAATATGAAAATTTTTAGATTTATTTTCTTATTTATTTAGAAAAAATTTTAAAAACTACATTTTTAAATAGAAAAAAGTATTTACTATTTTTTAAAATTTATAGAAACGGTCGTGCGATTAATGTTGAAAAGATTTCTGTAATGTAAGCACGTACGCCTGCAAATTGAAATCCTAATGGTCCAAGCCGCCTTTTGTCAGGTATATATATGCATACATATTCTCAAACTAATTGTTCACTCCAATATTGTCTATCCTCAGATATAGATAGCATGGCTTTGACATGGACCGCCTCCTTAATTATGCTTGTTTTTCTCCTCCAAGCATGGTTATGGTCCCTATGGATAAGAAAAGAACAAGAAGCTACCTCCTGGTCCGAGAGGACTCCCAATATTTGGCAGCCTCTATCTTTTAGGAACATAAATTAGGAAAATATTTCAGAATTCACCACAAAAAAGAGAAATAATTTCAAAAGTACTTAAAAAAAAAAGATATAGTTTTCTTTTTTACCGTAAAATGATAAATAACCCCACCATTCCATTGTATCCTATTCAGATTATTAAGATACTGCCAAAGTCACTGAAAAGATAAGTTCTTGAAAAATAGACATAAAAACCAAAACAAATGTCTTATGGCTTCCTCATTGTCTGCATGCATATGGCCAATAATGAAAAGCACCAACGTCAAAAGAAAAGAGTATTGGTTAAAAAACGAAAAGGGCTTAAACCATTAGCCATACAACTCTTTGGGTAGCAATGTTTTACCTCCCCAAGTAGAGCTTTACCTGAGTCCGAACCTCTTCTAACACGCAGAATACAGAGCAACATTACAAGACAACAATGTTGTCAAGTGCCAGGTGATCTTCATAAGCAGTCTCAGTGCTGGCTCCTTATAAGACGCACATTGTTAGAAGTCCCTTGACATTACTATTACAAGAAATTGAAGTAGAAAGTTTAACTGCATCATGCTTGAAATCATTGATTGATTCTCGCAAGCATACAAGTTCATCAAGCAATATAGAATAAATACAAGGTGATTCTACGAGTATTGAATATTTATCCAACTATTAATTTTATTTTTAACTTATTTAAAAATCAAATTATTAAGTGAATTATAATTGCTAAATTTTAATAGCCAAAATGAAACCAAATAATGAAATCAATTCATTTAAATTTTAAGAAGCAACTAAATTTTAACAAGAAAATGATAGAATAATATTAGAGATTGTATCATTATATTTTAAGTACGCCGATCAAAAGAAATTAATCTTCTTTCTATTGCAATTCTTGAGATTTCAAAGGTAGTAATTAATTTTTCTCAAGTAAAAATTAATTTATTTATATCAATTGAAAAGGCTTTAACTAATTCACATTAAATTAAAATCTAATCAAATTTGATAAATAAATCATGACGCACATCCAATTGAAATTAAAATAATTTAAGCTATCTCTAGACATAAATCAAATCAACAAGCATTCATATTTCTATTAAGATTAACATTTCTCAATAATTAACCTTAACTAAAAATCACTTATGAATGGCCAAACCATAAACAATTAACCTTAATGAATGCTTAATGCAATTTAAAAGAAAAACTAATATATGAATCAACTTAAATTAAAATAAGTTTAAAAATCCCCAACATAAACAAATTTTGCTATACATCACAACCATAATCTTCTAAAAATGCAATAAAGAAATACATTCAAGAACTAAGGAAAATAATGAGGAAAAGAAAATAAAACTCTTTTATTTTAGCTCTTTTCACAACAATCTGTTTTTGCTCCTTCACATCCTACTGTCATATGTTTCTGTGTGTGTCTCCAGCTCTCCATCAACTAATTTCTTCTCTGCTATATGTCTTCCACTCTTTCCCTTCTTCCCATTCTTTTATCATTGTTTATTCCCCTTTTTTTATATATATTTTCTCCATAATTGCTTATCTCCTTCCATCATTGCTTTTTTTCTTCCCACTTAATTTTGTCTCCTGATCCTTTTATGCTTCTTCATGTCCTCCTTTGACTATCTCCAGCTCTACTTCTTCTCTTTCTTTTTTATTTTTTTTTCTTGTCTTCTCTATGTTCTACCCCTCCTTCTAAATCTTTCATTGTCTATTTATTTCTTTTCTTCACTTCATTGTGTACCCTTTTTAACTTCAACCCCCACCATGTTCCTCTTCCCAAATTCTTTTTCTATTATTTTTTTTCTTTCATCATTGCTACATTTTGCTGCTACTCAAGTATGTTGTCTTCCATAATTACGTCTCCTCTCCATAATTCCTTCTTTTATCCAAATTTGCAATGACATCTCCATTCTAAAAAAAACAAATTAAAATGTAAAAGAGTAAACCAATTCCACTAAAAATCACTAAACCACTCTTAAAATATGCATTTAAACATACATAAAAACTACTGCACTACTCAGCGTGGAACCCTCCGAAAGGTCCTTTTAGGATACTTGTACTCTTTGAAGAGCATTAAAGTAAAGGAGCATTTATAAATTTGAATAAGAAATATCAGCTCCCTTCCATAGCAAAAAAAAATTCTTTTTTTTTTATCAATTCCAAGCAATTCCAAGGACTCAAGCTATCCAACCCACAACTTCTCTAATTCCTCTTAAATTATGTACATTTACACATTCACAAAGAGAGTAAGCATTAGATTCAATAAAGTATTAAAATATGTTTTTAACCACAAATTGCACCTAATGCTTAAAAACCTCAAATCAAACATTAAATAGAAATTAAATAAACTAATCAAGAAAACTATACCAATGTGCCAAGCTTGCAAGATTGATAAGTTGCAAGCATCAAAGTTATGGGAGGATTGATTATATTTCTACCCTATGCATGAATATAATGCAATAAAACACAATAAAATAAATTGAGATAAATTAAAATAAAACACATCAAATGCAAAATAAAATACATGAATTTCCAATATGCAACATGCACCCCCCCCCCCCCCAACACTTAAATTTCACATTGCCCTAAACGTGAAACATAAATGTGACACACAAAACAAAGCAACACTAAAAAAATAAATTAAAGAAAGAAAACTAAATAAAGAAAGTGAAAAAGTCTTATAAGATGGTGATTTTGGTGAAGAAGGAGGTGTTGGCGAAGGTACTTCTAACCTGATAATTCAATATACTTCATGAGCTTAAAATTACCGTAGCCTATCTCTTTGTTTAGAAAATCAATATGATATTCTAGCTCATCATATTGGTCATCAATTTTTTTATCCATTGCTTCTAACTTAGAATCTATTTTCTTTTCCATGGCTTCTAACTTTTCCAAGACTCTTTGCTAACCACTGTTGTTAATTGCATAATTGTCTTCATCTTCAATGGTGTTAACCTTTAGAATAGGAATCAATGTATGATCTTTTGTGGTAATGGTAGCATTTACGAGTATTTAGTGCCCGTAACTCATCTTGAACTGTAATAATCTCAACACGAGATAGAAGATAGCGGTGCAATGTGCCTGCTTCTACAAGAAACATGTTAGTGGTGGATGGATTAAAAGCACTAAAATGTAACGAGAGACTAGTTATAATATGACCCACGGAAATTCAAGCACGAGATGATTTCATAATATTCCACAAACTATAAAATATAAAATATATGGTAGAGACTTTGGTTGTAGTATGCATGCACCATAAAATAAATAAATCATGATTCGACACTTTATTTCCCTTATTTTTTTCCTAAATATTGCATAGCACATAAATTTGTGAATGATTAAATACCAGTGATCGATAATTAACCCATTAGATGTAATGTGTGCACCTCTACAATCATCCTCCCCTAAAATTTGATGCCAAAAAGCCTTGAGATCACAATTTTTAAGGGGGTGATAAAAGTCATTCATAGGAAAACTAAACACTTGATGCATGATTTTATAATTGACATGATAATCTTTACCAAACAATCTAAAACCCAAATGTTTATCACTCTCTTTAATTAAATGCAAAGTGGTAAAGAACTCAAGTGTGATTTCTCTATAGGTGTCAAATGGTGTAGAAACAAATTTAGACCACCCTAATCTAACACATAATATATATATATATATATATATGTCATTCTTGATGCCCAATTAAGACAAAATTTCATTCTCAAAATATTTACAAGTGGAAATTTTCCTAGAGGTAAGAATGACATACCTTTTTCCCTCCTCATGAGTTTTGATTGAAACTGGAGCACAATATTCTTAGGCAAGAGAAACCTCATTATCTTCAATCACATTCCTTCCCTTGCTCATGCCTTCCATGGTACTCCTATCTCTCTTAGATGCATTCTTAGTTCTCGACATTATGAAATATAGAAAATAACAATAAGAGAAATTATTGGAAGAAAATAAAATGGAGAATGGGTAATGCAAAAGACAAGAATGAAATTGAGAGGATTGGAAATTACAATAAGCAATTTAAAAAGAAAATAATTATGGAGAATGAGAGATTTGAAAAGAGGGGAAAGGAAGTGATTAGAGATTTGGAATGACAAAGAAAGGAAGGAGAAAGAAAATGTGAAAATGGGGAAAGGAAGAAGTTAACTATTGAATAAGTATTTTGAGCATGACTAAATTGATTTCAACAAATTTGCACTTCAATTCACCACTATACCTATAAAATCCAAAGAACCAAAATTTGTAAAATTTTAAGTGTGCTTAACAACTTAAATTCAAAAGACAAAAATTACCAATGAACAAAATGAAATGAAATAAAGGAAGAAAATATAAAGTAATGAGCAAAGTAATTTTTTATTAAATTTTATTATTATTATTATTATTATTATTATTATTATTATTATTATTATTATTATTATTATTATTATTATTATTATTATTATTATTATTATTATTTTAAAAGAAAAACTGCAATTCATGAGACAAAGATTAGTAATGATAATAAAAAAGATTAACAATGAACAAAATAAAATGATGAAAGAAAATAACAAGCACAATAAAATGCTAATTTTTAGGTCTTTAGCATGACTAGAACTAGAATTTTTCATTAGGGTTGATGAAGGAAGAGAGTCTCTTTGTCCTTGGACATTAGTCCTCCATGATAAATCTTGCACCTATGTCCATTGACTTTGAATGTCTCTCCTTTAGTGTTTTGCAACTCTAACACACCATGAGAATGAACTTGAGTTACTCAAAAAGGTCCACTTCATCTTGATTTTAATTTACCTAGAAACAAATGTAAGTGAGAGTTAAATAATAATACATAATCACCAACATTAAAATTCTTCTTAAGAATGTGTGCATCATGCCACAGTTTAGTTCTTTCTTTGAACAATTTGACATTTTTATAGGCTTGAAACCTTATCTCATCAAGCTCATTCAGTTGCAACAGTCTCTTCTCACCCACAACTTTCATATTAAAATTTAACAATTTGATTGCCCAATAAGCTTGATGCTCCAACTCAACCAGAAGGTGACAGGCTTTCCCAAAAATCAGCCTATATAGTAAGAGACCAATAGGTGCCTTGAATGTTGTATGGTACGCCCACAATGCATCATCTAACTTCTTGGCCCAATCTTTTCTCGAAGTTCCAATTGTCTTCTCTAGTATCTTTTTAAGCTCACAGTTGGTCACCTCTACTTATCCACTTGTCTGAGGGTGAAATGGAGTTACCACCCTATGATGTACTCCATATTTCTTAAGTATAGATTCAAATTGTTTATTGCAAAAATGTGAGCCTCCATCACTAATAATGGCTTGAGGAACCCCAAACCTAGTAAATAACTTCTTAAGAAATTTTATCACAATCTTAGCATCATTAGTTAGTGAAGCAAGTGCTTCTGCCCATTTAGAGACATAATCAACTCCAACAAGTATTAATCGATTCCCATAAGAAGATGGAAAAGGCCCCATGAAATCCAAGCCCCATACATTAAAAATCTCAACTTCTTAGATTAATGAAAGTGGCATCTCTTGCCTCTTGGAAATGTTGCCTGTGCGTTGGCATTTGTCACAATGGAGTACATACTCTCTAGCATCTCTAAATAGAGTAGGCCAAAAGAATCCACACTCTAACACTTTAGCAAATGTCTTTGTTGCACCATAGTAACCTCCATAAATTGAGTCATGATACTGAAAGAGAACATCATGCACCTCTGAATCAGGAATGCAACGCCCAATCAACCCATCTCCCTTAATTTTGTAAAGCAAAGGCTCCTCCCATAAATATTATCTGGCTTTATATAAAAATCTCTTCTTTTATTGATAAGAAAGGCCATCAGGCAAAACACCACCTGCCAAATAATTAGCAAATTCAGCAAACCAATGAGTAATAAAGTGTCACAAAGCTAAAATAAACTCATCAAGGAAACTATCATCAATGGATGGTCGCTTGATGTCATTTTCATGTTTCTCCAAATTGGACAAGTGGTCTGCAATTAACATTTTCTAATCCTTTTTTATCTCTAATCTCCAAATCAAATTCTTGCAGCAATAGCACCCATCGAATAAGTCGAGGCTTAGCATCTTTCTTGGTAAGAAGGTATTTGATGGCTGAATGGTCAGTGTATATGATCACCTTAGAGCCAAGAAGGTATGCATGAACTTGTCTACAACATAGACAACAGCCAACATTTCCTTCTTTATTATAGTGTAGTTTAATTGTGCATATGTCATCGTCTGACTAGCATAATAGCTGACATATAATCTCTTGTCCTTCCTTTATCCTAACACAGCTCCAACAGCAAGGTCACTCGCATCACACATGATTTCGAAAGGTAGAGACCAATCTAGAGGTGTAATGATAGGGGCTGAAACTAGTGCCTCTTTTATCCTGTTAAAAGCACTTAAACAAGAATCATCAAAAATAAAAGGAGCATCTTTAATTAGAAAATTAGTGAGAGGTTTAGCAATAAGTGAAAAATCTTTAATGAAATGCCAGTAAAAATCGGCATGTCCTTAAAAACCTCTAACTCCCTTGATTGTTGTTGAAGGTGGTAGCTTCTCAATTGTTTCTATTTTGGCTCTATTTACTTCAATTCCCTTGCTTGAAATTTTGTACCCTAAGACAATACATTCATCTAACATAAAATGGCATTTTTCTCATTTAAGCACCAAATTAGTCTCCTTAGAACCCTTGAGCACCCTATCAAGGTTAGCTAGACACAAATCAAAAGAATCACCAAAAATAAAAAAAAATCATCCATGAATACCTCCAAGAATATTGCCATTATACACCTCTGGAAAGTAGCAAGCATATTACATAATCCAAATGGCATTTGCCAAAAAGCAAAAGTGTCATAGGGACATGTAAAAGTTGTTTTATCTTTATCTCAGGAAACAAAAATTTGGTTATACCTAGAATATCCATCAAGAAAACAATAAAAAGCATGACCTGCAATTCCTTCTAACATTTGGTCAATAAAAGGAAGGTGAAAGTGATCTTTTGTAGTGGCGTTATTTAACTTTCTATAGTCAATACACATTCGCCACCTATCAACAACCCTCTTTAAGATCAACTTACCCTCTTCATTCTCCACTACTGTCATTCCACTTTTTTTAGGCACACACTAAATTAGACTCACTCGTTCACTATCAGAAATAGGATAAATGATACCTACATCCAAAAGTTTAACAATTTCTTTTTTTACTACTTCTTTCATGTTTAGGTTAAGTCTTCTTTTATCTTTTAGCTATAGGTTTGTGCCCCTCCTCTATATGAATCTATGCATGATAATAGAGGGACTAATTCCCTTTTATATCAAAGAATTGCCACCTTAAAGCTCGAACTCTACTCCTCACTACTTTACACACTCTTTTCTCTTGTTCTATTCAATTTATTTAAAATGATAATGGGTAATGTGTTGTTATCACTCAAAATGTGTACCTCAAATGGTTGGGTAAAGGCTTAAGTTTAAGTTTTAGTGGTTTTGCAATAAAAGGAGGTGTGGGATTATCATTTCTCACTAAAAGTTCAGGTTTTGTAAAAGTGTGCTCTTTTTCTTTTTCACTCTCTAACTTCACATCTTTTTACTCATCATCCTCACTCCAATCTAAAGAAAAATTCACCTCTTTTATACACTCATCAATAGCAATAATTTGTATGCAAGTTTCATCCTATAAAGGGTATTTTATTAGTTTTGACATGAAAAAATTAATTTTCTCATCTCCTACCCTTGAAGTTAACTTACCCTCATAAACATTAGTCAAAGCTTTACCAATGTTTAAGAAAGGTCTTCCCAAAATTAAAGGACAAGTTCTATCTGCCTTAAAATCTAAAACAACAAAGTCAATAAGAAATATAAACTTGTCTACCTTTACCAACACGTCTTCAATCACACCATATGGCTTTTTAATTGAGTGGTCTGCTAGCTGTAGTGACATGTTGGTGGGCTTCACATCTCCTAATCCTAAGTTCTTAAAAATAGAAAGAGGCAACAAATTAATACTACCTCCTAAATCACAAAGACATATAGGAAATTCGCTAGTGCCAATAATACATAGAATAGTAAAAATCCCTAAATCCTTCAATTTAGTAGGAATTTTCCTTGAGATAATTGAACTAAATGTCTCTGTTAAGGGTACTATCTCATGATCATCCCTTCTACATTTCATTGTAATCAAGTTTTTCAAAAACTTGGCATAGTTCAGCATCTGTACAAGTGCTTTAGCAAAAGGAATATTAATTTGTAACTTCTTAAAATTTTCTAAAAATTTAGTGAATTGCTCCTTATTCTTCTGCTTTTTCAGCTTTAAGGGAATGATAGCTTTAGTATAAAAGAGGATTGTGTAGATTTAGGAATCTCCTTTTGCTCTGCTTGTTGTCCTCTTTTTCCTCATCTTCTATCATAACACACTGCTCTTCATCTTTCTTCTCATCCTCCTTGGAAATCTCAGCCTGTGTTTTCACTTCCTTACCACTCCTTAAAGTGATAGCTTTTAATTCCTTAGGATTTAACTCTATAGTCCTTAGAAGATTTCCTTGTGCTCTTGTTCTTATGGCATTAGCAAGTTGTTCAAGTTATACCTCAATGTTATGAATTAAAGAGGATTGATTCTTTGCAATTTGATCGAACTAAACCTCCATTCTCTTTTGGTTCTCCTCATGGCTAGACAGCATATTTGTGATGGCATCTAAAAATTTATCTAATTTATTCTCCACAGATACCATTCTATCTTGTGGTCGATACTAAAATTCTAGTGGTGCTTGTTGTCTTTGTAAGTTATTATTATTATAGGGGAAGTTTGGTGCCACCACATTGTTATTATTACTCCATGAAAAATTTGGGTGATTTCTCCACTCCGAATTGTAAGTGTTAAAGTAGGGATTATTAGCTTACCTCCCTTAAAATTGATTACCAATAAAATTTACTTGCTCTTGGTTTCCATCTCCCACCATAACTGAATCAAAAACACCAAATTCATTATTATAGTCACCCAAAAAATTACAACTTTCACCTGAAGGGGCTAGATTATTTTTATTGGGGAGGTTGTCAAGTTATTTTGTCAATGCAGCAATCTGAGCTTTAAGGGCTATCATTGCATCTATCCTAATTTTGCCTCCTTGTCTTGGTAGATTTTGATGCTCTGATGGCCAAAGACAGTTATTATTTGCCATCTCTTCCAAAAGTACGAATGTAGCCTCAACTGTTTTTTACATCAAAGAACCTTCAACTGCTGCATCAATGGTGTCTCTAGTGGATCGGGTAACACCATTATAGAAAGTTCTGATGAGCACATCCCTTAGCAAACCATGATGAGGATAGCTTCTTAACAACTCTTTGAATCTCTCCCATGCATCACTTAAGGATTCCATGTCAAATTGTTGAAAGGTGGTGATATCCTTAATAATCTTTACTGTCTTTGAAGGTGGAAAATATTTTACTAGAAAAGCTTTTGCCAATAAATCCCATGTTGTGATTAAAGCTGGTGGCTGTGAGTTCAACCATGCCTTAGCTCTATCCTTCAATGTGAATGGAAAGAGCGTCAAGCAAATTACATCATTTGACATCCCATTATATTTAAAAGTATCACAGATTTCTAAAAAATTATCAATGTGAGCATTAGGGTCTTCATTTGCCAAGCCATAAAATTGAACGCTTGACTGGATCATTTAAAGTAAGGCTGGTTTAATCTCAAAATTATTAGCGTTGATTGTTGGCCTTGCAATACTTTGTCTTGTACCATTTAGACCTGGCATGGCAAAATCCAAGAGTGTTCTTTCTTTTGCCTGTTGTTCTGCCATAGTACTTGATTCCTCTTGAGAATGCCTCATATTCTCTCTTTCAAACCATGTAAGTTATGAAATAAAAATGAGAGGATTTATCCCTGCTCTTCAAGCATTATGCATACACCAAAATAATTAATTAAAATAAAATAAAATAAATAATAATAGAAAACAAATAAAAAAAATAAATATCCAAATTTAAAACAAAAATAGCTTAAATCAAGTAAAACAAAACCAATTATGTTGTTAAACTTATTCAATCTCTGGTAACGGCACCAAAAACTTGATCGATTCTCACAAGCATATGAGTTCATCAAGTAATGTAGAATAAATACAAGTCGATCTCACAAGGATTAAATGTTTATCCAACTATTAATTTTATTTTTAACTGGTTTAAGAATCAAATATTAAGTGAATTATAATTGCTAAATTTTAATAGCCAAAATGAAACTAAATAGTAAAATCAATTAATTTAAATTTTAACAAGCAAATGATAGAATAATGTTAGAGATTGTATCACTATATTTTAATTAATCTAATCACAAGAAATTAGTCTTCTTTCCATTGCAATTCTTGGGGTTTCAAATGTAGTAATTAATCTTCCTCAAGTAAAAATTACTTAATTTATTTCTATCAATTGAAAAGGTTTTAACTAATTCTCATTAAATTAAAACCTTATCAAATTTAGTAAATAAATCATGAAGCACATCCAATTGAAATTAAAATAATTTAAGCTATCTCTAGACTTAAATCAAATCAACAAGCATTCATATTTCTATTAAGTTAATATTTCTCAATAATTAACCTTAATTAAAAATCACTTATGAATGGCCAAATCACAAACAATTAAGCTTAATGAATGCTTAATGCAATTTAAAAGAAAAATTAATATATGAATCAACTTAAATTAAAATAAGTTTAACAATCCCCAACATAAACAAATTTAGCTAGACATCACAACCATAATATTCTGAAAATGCAATAAAGAAATATATTCAAGAACTAAGGAGAAAATAATGAGGAAAAGAAAATAAAAATCTTTTATTTCAATTCTTTTCCCAGTAATCTCCTTTTGCTCCTTCACATCCTACTGCCTTATGTTTCTATGTGTCTCTTGCTCTCCATCAATTAATTTCTTCTCTTTTATATATCTTTCACTCTTTCCCTTCTTCCCATGCTTTTATCATTATTTATTCCCTTTATATATATATATATATATATATATATATATATATATATTATCCATAATTGCTTGTCTCCTTCTATCTTGTCTTCTCTATGTTCTGCCCCTCCTTCTAAATATTTCCTTGTCTATTTATTTCTTTTCTTCCTTTGATTGTGTACCCTTTTTAACTCCAGCCCCCACCATGTTCTTCTTCCCTAGTTCTTTTTCTATTCTTTTTTTTTCCTTTCATCATTGCTACATTTTGCTCCTATTCAAGTATGTTTACTTCCATAATTATGTCTCCTCTCCATAATTCCTTCTTTTATTCAAATTGCAATGACATCTCCATTCTAAAAATAAAAAAATAAAAATGTGAAAGAGCAATCCAATTCCACTAAAAATGACTAAAACACTCTTAAAATATGCATTTAAACATACTTAAAAACTACTACTACTAATATATAATAAATAATTTTCATTGCTTACAAAAGATCACAAAGCTTTGTTTTATAAAATGAACAATTTTAATAGCAGACTCATTCTGAATGGTATTAGAGCTTTAGAAAATATAGATTTCTAAAACTATTTGAAATATTTAGACTAAATTGAAAGAATAAAAAGTGTAAGGGATTAAAATAGTTTTAAAGAAATATTTGGAGAATTAAAATTTTTTTTACAGTATCAATTTTGAAATAAAATGAAAATTTAGTAACCAAATTTCAATAAATATAAAGTTGAGTGACTATCAACGCATTTAACCCATATGGAAATAATATTTTTTAAAATATAAAAAATGAGTAAATATTAAAAATTCAAAAGTATATATATATTTGGAGGGCCAAGGATGGAAGAGTAATATCATGTGGCTACTTGACCACTGGCTAAATATCTAAATATTGAAAAATTAGTTGTCCTTTAATGCAGTAACTATACTTGACCACACACTTCTCTCTCCCTCGTTCCTTTGCTTTGCTTCTTCATCTTCTTTCAGCAATTTTTTTTTTTTAACTTCAAGAATTCTTCGTGCAGTTGCTATATTTAAAAAAAAAAAAAAAAAGGGGAAAGTTTAATGTATTTAATGTTATTTTCTTCATAAAAAAAATAGGAAGATTTCGTTTGTAAGAAAAATGAAATTTTTATTTTCATAGCATGTTGTTAATATTTTTATATATTGTGTTATATTTTTAATTAATTAGATAGTATGAATAATAAAAAATATTTAGGTCAAGATTATTAAAAAATTATTTTTGATTTAGTTAAAAAAAATTATTATTTTCTAGTGAAACCTTTTTTTTTTATGTAGGTAGTTAGTGAGAAAAATATGTAATTAGTTATTCATAAAAATGAAATTTAGAAAAAATATGTAATTAGTTATTCTTAAAAATCAGTTAAAAAAATATGTATTTAGATCGTTAGTAAAAATAAGTAATTTTTTTATTTAATATGTTGATTTTTGTTAATTAATTAGATAATAAGAATAATTTATATCATCTCTTATTTATATAAGTTTTGTTATGTAGTTAATCAAATTCATATTTTTATAGCATGTAATTAAAAAAATTATTTTTTAAATAAGTACTTGAGTGAAAATATTTTTAGTTATTATTTTATATTTTTTTTTTATTTGATGTTGTATAAAAATACATGCTTTTAATATGTTGACTATTTATATGTAATTGGTTATTCGTACAAAAACTTCTATAAAAAATATATGTATTTAGGTAGTAAAAATATGTAATTTTTATTTTATTTAATATTCTGATTATTGGTAAGTTTTGTTATATTTTGTTAGATAAACTTGTTTGTTTAATGTATGTGTTTATTTTATTAGTGAAGATGTTTATTTCAATTGTTGTGAAATAAATGCTATTTTATTTTATTTTTATTTAGTGACAACTGTAATTTTTTTACTTAGGTTAAAAAGTTTGATTTATATATTTTTTATTGAAAACAAGTATTTAGGTAGTTAGTGAAAAAAAACAAAGTAAAAGAAAATTGGTTAGTTTCTTAACTTTTTAGCATTTATGTACTTACAAAATTATATATCTTACATATTTTTTTTTATTTAAGAAATAAATTAAATTTATGTCATAAAAAATGGCTTGTTTTAGAATATATATATATATATCATCTTATTTATATTTAAATTAATTATTTTTAATAAATTAATTACTAAGTAATAAATTTTTAATATTTTTAATTAACTATGTCCATATATTCTACACTCTTGTTATTATTCATAAAAATTAATAATAACTTGTATATAATTTCAATATTTAAACCTATGTGTAATATCCCGTGTTTTTAAATATTTTAATACTGCATCGGGATATGCAGTGTTAATAATTTTATTATATGATATTGATATTTCATGAGCTTTCGTTTAATTTAAATTGAATTTTAATTATTTATTATTATTTTAAATGTTTTACGTAAAATTTTTCCGGGATTTGCATTTTCAGAGAAATTTTCACGTAAATAATTTATTAATAATTATTTTAAATATATTTATGGACTTGCATGAACTCATACGTATTTTTAGATTACTAAATAAAGTCTATGTGTGTATATATTTATTTAATTAGGGTTTAGCATATTATCCTAATATTTTATTATTATTTGTTTATTAAATTAATATAATAATGTGTGGTGTGCAATTTTTCCACATATTTTATTTATACACTATATTATAATATATACATAATATTTTATTTTTTCTTTTTTTTTCTTTTTTTTCTTTTTCTTTTCTTTTTCTTTTCTTTTCTTTTCTTTTTCTTCTTCTTCTTCTTCTTCTTCTTCTTCTTCTTCTTCTTCTTCTTCCCGCGCGACCCCTTCCCCTCACCGCTGCAACTCCCGATCCCCAACCGTCGGTGTGCCGCCAGCAGCTCCACCTTCCCCAGCCAGCCACTCCGCTGCCCCCAGCCTCCTTCCCCGGCGCCGGCAAGCCTCTTTTCTTCCATTTTGGCCGAAACTCCTCTCCTCGCCGTTCACCAACTTTTCGACCACTGTTTTTGACACCACCACTCTCTTTCTTCTCCTTGAGCTCTGGTGAGTGTGATTATAGCTTTTGTTTGAGCTTAAATGGTCTTGATTTGCTTAGGTTTTGAATTTTTCATTTCGGCCATATTAGGGTTTTTGATTTTTTTTGAGCTTTGAATTGATTGATTCATGAAAACTCCCTTCAAAAATATTGATCCTGGTAGCTTAATCTACATGTATGAATTTTTGGAGATTATTTGGATTTTTGGGTATTTTTGAATATTTTAATATTATTTTCTAATTTTTGGAAATTAATTATTTAAATTATGAAATTGTGTTTTATGGTTAAATTAGGTGTTGAAATGAATTATAGGAATTTATTTGGAATTTTTATGAATTTCAATGTATTTATTTTGAATTATTGAAGTTTATGTAATTTTGGGAAAATTAGGTTAAATGTGTTTTTATTTGAATTTAATTGGTTAATTGAGTTTAATTATTTATATTATTGATAAATATGTTGAGAAAATTAATTTTTGGATAATTATACTATTTTTGGTGAATTTTTGAAGTAATTATAGTATATTTATATATATAGGGGTATTTTGGTAATTTTACATAAAATTGGCTAAAAATGTAATTTAATTGGTTTTAATAGTTATTTAAGGTATAAAAATGATTTCTACAAATTATTTAGTATTTTTAACTAATTAAAACTATTTTTCGTGAATTATTTTCAATTATATATATAATATACGATTTTTCTAATAAAATGAGTTTTTATCGATTTTTACTATGTTTAAAGGTTAATTATGTAATTTCTACCTATAAAATGTATTTCTATGTTATAAGGATATTTTTGGTATTTCCTGAATTGTTCTGTGTTTGTGGATCCCGTCGGTAGACTGTAGTCTGAAGTCTGACCGAGGGGTTGTGAATGAGATGTGGTGTTTATTTTTGAAGTGTGTTTCTTTGCATGGTCGGCTCTACTCTTTGAGTAGAGAGATGTCCATTTTACAGGGGAGATTCTACCAAATTTTCGATAGAATTCTCGTAAAACGTGATGTCCGATCGATCCCTAATTCCGTTTCAGTGTTTAATACTCTAGATCGAATTCTAGGATTTCTGTTAGGTTTATTCTAATGTCAGTTATTTATTATTTGTTTAGTTACGCCGAGATCGAGGGCTAGTGGACCAGGCCCGTCGAATCCATCTCGAGGAGCGCACTAATTTATGAGTTGCTATTTTATATATATATATGTTTAGGATGCATGATTTAGAAAATGCAGGTTTTATTTTGATTAAATATGCATAAATAATTTGATGATTTCTTAAGTTTATTTTTAGTTTATTTTTTGTATATATTAAATTATATTCATGTTTTGTTAATAAAATTATATTTGAAATGTTTTCAAATATATTTCTGGCTTAATTTATAATTTGATTTAATTTATTTGACGTATATATACTCGAAATATACCTGATTTATTTTTAGTATATTTTCAGTATATATATGTGGTTTATATTGTTATTTTATTTCAATTCATGCATCATTTATTGTGAATGGATGTTTTACATTTATTAATGAAGGATATCAATAGAACGTGCTACCTAGTGGGCAGCACTAGGATCGAGTACGTACCGGTACGCTTATAGTATTTAGGCTATATTACTAACCTATTTATGGATATTGATTGATTATGATTATTTGATGTGTGAGATGTGATTTGGGTGTGATTGCTGGAGCTCGGTTGACCAAGTGTCTCGGGGCCAATCACACTGGCAGTTAGACTGCTGGAGCTCGGTTGACTTAGTGTCTCGGGGCCAGTCTACTATCTAAATGGATTAAGTGGATATATTTTGTAATAAGTGAGCCTGTATGGCTAGAGTGTTGTCTGACACTGTTTTGAGGTTACGATATTATAGGGTTCTATTTGATCATTCATAACCAGTGGTTTTTAGACAAAATATATAAATATGATTTTACTGCATCTATGTGTATTTGCTTGTATACATACATATTATATATATACTTTTGATTGTATGCATTGTCATTTAGTGTGTATGTATATATATTATAGTAATTCACTCAGTGAGGTCTGACTCCCCTCCGTTGACAATTTTTTCAGGAGAGTCAACATCTTCAGACCTCGGTAGCAGGCCTGTACGCCGGATTTCTTCCGCCCCGGCTTCTTTGTGTAAACTGCTTACTTGAGTCTTATTTTTATAATCTAAACACTGCAGTAGTTGTAAATTTATTATGGGATTTTATGTATTTTATTTTTGTAAGATATTGTATCATGTGAACTGGATTTGTATTAAAAGATTTATATATATGAGATAAGATTTAACTTAAATCCAGTTGGTGAAAATACTATTGTGATATTTATGATTTTCATTTCCGCTGCATTTGATATTGTTATTATTATTATTGCATGTTTTATTTTATTTTTAGGTTTGCTACGGGTTCCGGATTTGAAATAATTCTCGTTTCCTAACGCCGGTCATAACCCTCGTTTTGGGTCGTGACACTATATAATTATTATTATTATTTTAAATTACCTATATTATATAAAACATTTAAATGCAAATAACCAAAAATATTAATAATCATAATATTTATTATTCTTATTATTATTATTATTATTATTATTATTATTAACCATTACCTAATGATGAGTGACTAATCATAATTAAAAAATAAATATAATCATTATGCAAAAATTAGCAACTAATTATAATATTAAAAAACTTAACATAATCATTCAATAATTATTAAACAATAAACAAGTACATGGTCACATCAGAAAATGAGGGGTATCGTTTTGACAAAACTTTTAGTCCATTGAGTGGCGGAATTGACAAAAAAAAAATAGAAAATATATATATGGACTGGTGGAATGCACATTCCGCCAGCTCCAATGGCGGAATCAATTGCTATAAAAAAAAAAATACATTTTTAAGTTTTTAAACTATAATAATTTTTTCAATCTAACTTCTATATTTTTATTATATTGTATTGAATCTCTATATTTCTATTTATGTAACTATTGA
Source organism: Mallotus nudiflorus (assembly GCA_947683625.1). Taxonomy (NCBI): domain Eukaryota; kingdom Viridiplantae; phylum Streptophyta; class Magnoliopsida; order Malpighiales; family Euphorbiaceae; genus Mallotus; species Mallotus nudiflorus. The sequence goes on along the minus strand of CANTUR010000117.1, from coordinate 3,538,986 downwards.
GTCTAGTTTGTTTTAATTTGACAAAAAAAATATAATTATTTATCACGTTTTATTAAGTAGCGAATGACAATTTATGTTATATTCTGAATGAGTCAAATATCGGCTGCATAGACTTAGTAATATTGACTGATATTGATTGTTGAATGATCAACATCACTAAACCTAGTCAGTCAATATTTGACCATTCAGCATAGAATATTAATCGTCATTCGCCACTTAACAAAATGTGACAAATAATTTCACTTCATATGTCAAATCGGGACAAATTAGGACTTAATAGCTTCATAAATAAAAAAAATAGAGATTCAATACAATGCAATAAAAATATAAGAGTTGAATAGAAAAAAAACCATTATGGTTATGAGGCTTAAAAAATGATTTTTGCCTAAAAAAAAAATAGGTTGCCATAAGAAATAGTTTCAAAAGTAGAATAAAATAGAAAAGAAATAGTTTTATTTTTTACCAGTAAATAACCCCACCATTCCATTGTATCGTATTCAGATTATTAAGATGCTGCCAAAGTCACTGAAAAGATAAGTTCTTGGAAAATAGACATAAACACCAAAACAAATGTCAGTTCAGTTTTATGCTTCCTCATTGTCTGCAAATGGCCAATAATGAAAAGCACCAAAGTCAAAAGAAAAGAGTATTGGTTAAAAAACGAAAAGGGCTTAAACCATTAGCCATACAACTCTTTGGGTAGCAATGTTTTACCTCCCCTAGTAGAGCTTTACCTGAGTCTGAACCTCTTCTAACACGCAGAATACAGAGCACCATTACAAGACAACAATGCTGTTAAGTGCCAGGTGATCTTCATAAGCAGTCTCAGTGCTGGCTCCTTATAATACGCACATTGTTAGAAGTCCCTTGACATTATTATTACAAGAAATTGAAGTAGAAATTTTAACTGCATCATGCTTGAAATCGTTTTCATTGCTGCTTGACCATTGGCTAAATATCTAAATATTGAAAAATTAGTTATCACTATTACTTAATATTATGATTATACATTTTTTATTTAGTTAAGAAAAATAATATGAAAATTTTTAGATTTATTTTCTTTTTTATTTAGAAAAAATTTTAAAAACTATATTTTTAAATAGAAAAAAATATTTAGTATTTTTTAAAATTTATAGAAACGGTCGTGCCATTAATTTTGAAAAGATTTCTGCAATGTAAGCACGCCTGCCAATTGAAATCTTAATGACCCAAGCCGCCTTTTGTCAGGTATATATATGCACACATATTCAAACTAATTGTTCACTCCATTATTGTCTATCCTCATATATAGATGACAAGAACAAGAAGCTACCCCCTGGTCCGAGATGACTCCCAATATCTGGCAGCCTCCATCTTTTAGGGAAGTACCCTCATCGAGATTTTCATAAATTATCACAAAAATATGGCCCCATTATGCATTTGCGATTAGGCTTTGTGTCAACCATTGTTGTCTCATCACCTCAGGCTGCAGAATCATTTCTCAAGACACATGACCTTGGTTTTGCTAGCGGGCCTCCTCACCAGGCTGCCAAGTACATTTCTTACGAGCAGAAGAACTTAACATTTGCTCCTTACGGAGCTTATTGGCGCACTGCTTGCAAGATGTGTACCCTTGAGTTGCTTAGCAATGTCAAAATCAATTCTTTCAAGTCTATGAGAAAAGAATGTTAAGCGATAAACATCAGCTATATTTAAGTTTTATTCTATTATTTTGTTGTAACCACTTTTTTATAATTTTTCTTATCAACTATTTCTGTTATACTTGTATATATATGGCTGTACATCTCCTTTGAATACATACAACATACAATATATTCATTCTCCTCTCCAAGCTTCTTCTCTCAACCTTGATATGGTATCATAGCTTTAGCTCTCAAACATCCTTTTTTTTTTCTCTCCAAAGCCAGCAGCAACCCTACAATGGCCTATCAACAACTTGTTCCCACATCTAACACCTCCACCCTGGCTCTCTCTCTTCCTCCTCTACACACACGTTTGCTATCAAACTCCACAACAAAAATTACCTAGCCTGGAAAGTTCAGTTTATTCCTCTTCTCCACTTCCATGATTTACATGGTTTCATTGATGGTATCTCTACTGCACCTCCAAAAACTCTTCCCTCCTCTACCAATCCCCTCGTTCACATACCAAATCCAGAATATGCTCTTTGGTTCAAAAAAGACCAACTCCTTCTTTCTTAGATTTTATCATCTCTCACCGAACCTATGTTTGCCTACATAATTAATCTTTCCTCTTCCTATGCTATTTAGGAAGCACTAGCTTAATCTTTCCTCTTCCTATGCTGTTTGGGAAGCACTAGCTCTAGCCTTGGGCTCTATTTCACAAAATAGACAGCTCCAACTTCATATTGAGCTGCAGGAATTCAAGAAAAATGACCTCCCCATTTCTGAATATTTACAAAAAGCCAAAGCTTTATCTAATGAACTTAGTTCTGCTGGAAGACAACTCACCTCAGTTGAGTTTAATGCCATAGTATATTGCAACATTAGGAGTGATTTTCACAGCATCATAATGGCATTAAATCTCATATTTGAACCTATACTATTTTATGAACTTCATGGCTAACTTGTGGCACATGAAATCCTACTCAAAGCCTCTCAAGAACCTCCTCTTGCCCATGTTGTTGTTAGAGGCCCTTCAGCCCCTTTGCTGCCATCCCACCTCGTCCGCCACATACCTTTCCCAACAATGGATATGCCAACGCTACCCACGTGCTCCTTGTCAGATTTGTGGGTGGCAGAACCATACTGCTGATAAGTGTTGAAGGTGGTACTCTCGCCAACCTACATTTGCTCCACCATCTTTTCATCCCCAAGCACACTACTCTGCTGCGGGATCCCCCTTCCATCGATCTCATGGCAATCCAACCTATGGCAGTCATCACACTTATGCTGATTATCCACCACAAGTTTGGGTCCCTGACACTGGCACCACCAATCACATCACACCAGACCTCTCTAACTTACAACTAACAAATGCTTATAAAGGTAATGATCAACTCCATATTAGTAATGATCTTGGGCTTCCGATTGCTAACATAATTATTGCCTCTCTCCCCTCTAAAAGTGGTAAGCTTGTTCTTAAAAATGTGTTACATGTTCCTCAAATAGTTAAAAATTTGTTGTCTGTTCACAAATTTACATCTGACAATTGTTACTTCTTTGAATTTCATCCTACCTATTTTCTTGTTAAGGATCAATACACCAAGAAGGTGCTCCTCCAATGTCACGACCCAAAACAGGGGCCATGACCGGCGCTAGGGAACGAGAATTCTTTCGAATCCGAAACCCGTAGCAAGCCTAAAAATAAAATAAAGCATGCCATAATAACAATAAAAATATAATATGCAGCGGAAATAAAAAAAAAATCATAATATCATAATATTATTTTTCCATATCAACTGGATTTAAACTAAATCTCATCTCATCACATAGATGTATATAATCTTTAATACAAATCCAGTTTCAATATAATACATCTCTTTAAAATAAAGTACATAAAATCCAATACTTTAATTTACAACTACTGCAGTGTCTAGATAAAATAAATAAGACTCAAGTAGACAATTTACATAAAGAAGCCGGGGCGGAAGAAATCCGGCGTATCGACCTGCTACTGAGGTCTGAGGAAGTTGACTCTCCTGAAAAATAGTCAACGGAGGGGAGTCAGACCTCACTGAGTGAATTACTATAATATATATACATACACACTAAGTGCTAATGCATACAGTCAACAGTATATATATAATATGTATATATACAGGCAAATTCATACAGATGCAGAAAAATCATTTTTTTTTTATATATTTTACTGAAAAATCCCAGTTTATAAAGGATCACATAGAACCCTAGAATATCGCAACCTCAGAAAATAGTGTTAAACAACACTCTGGCCATACAGGTTCACTTATACCAAATATATCCACTTAATCCATATGGACAGTAGACTGGCCCCGAGACACTAAGTCAACCGAGCTCCAGCAGTCTGACTGCCAGTGTGATTGGCCCCGAGACACTTGGTCAACCGAGCTCCAGCAATCACACCCACAAACCACATCTCACATATCAATAATCATATCAAACCAATATCCACAAATAGTTAGTAACATAGCCTAAAGCTATAGGCGTACCGGTACGTACTCGGTCCTAGTGCTGCCCACTAGGTAGCACGTTCTATTGATATCCTTCATTAATAATATAAATCATTCATTCACAATAAATGATGCATGAATGTAAATGAAACAACAATATAAACCATATATATACCGAAAATATACCAAACATAAACCAGGTATATTTTGAGTATATATATGTCAAATAAATCCAATCAAATCATGAATTAAACTAAAAATATATTTAAAAACATTTTAAATATATTTTATTAACAAAACATGTATATAATTTATTATATACCAAAAATATACTTGAATATAAATCACATTATTTATGCATATTCAGTCAAAATAAAACATGCATTTTCTAAATCATGCATCCTAAGTATATATATATAATATAGTAACTCACCTAATGCGCTCCACGAGACAGGTCCGACGGGCCTGGTCCACTAGCCCTCGGTCTCGGCGCAACTAAACAAGCAATAAATAACCGACATTAGAATAAACCTAACAGAAATCCTAGAATTCAATCTAGAGTATTTAACACAGAATCGAAAATTAGGGTTCGACTGGATATCACGTTTTACGAGAATTCTACCGAAAATCCGGCAGAACCTCCCCTGTAAAACGGACATCTCTCTACTCAAAAGAGTAGAGCCGACCCTGCAAAGAAATACACTTTGAAAAATGAGCTCAACATAATCAAAATCCCACGGTCGGACTCCAAACTACAGTCCACCGATCGGGGTCCACAAACACAGAACAATATTCCAGAAACAACAAAAATATCCTTAAATCACAAAAATACATTTCATACGTAGAAATTACATAATTAACCTTGAAACACTGTAAAAGTCGATTAAAACTCATTTTATTAGAAAAACCGTATATTATATATATATTTGAAAATAATTCACGAAAAATAGTTTTAATTAGTTAAAAATACCAAATATTTTGTAGAAATCATTTTTATACCTTAAATAAATATTAAAACCAATTAAATTACATTTTTAGACAATTTAGGGTAAAATTACCAAAATACCCCTATATATATAAATATACTTAAATTACTTCAAAAATTCATCAAAAATTATACAATTATCCAAAATTAACTTTCCCAACATATTTATCAATAATATCAATATTTAAACTCAATTAACCAATTAAATTCAATTTAAAACACAATTAACCTAATTTTCCAAAATCACCTAAACTTCAATAATTAAAAATAAATACTTAGAAATTCATAAAAATTCCAAATAAATTCCTATAATTCATTTCAACACCTAATTTAACCATAAACTCCAATTTCATAATTTAAATAATTAATTTCCGAAAATTAGAAAATAATATTAAAATATTCAAAAATACCCAAAAATCCAAACAATCTCCAAAAATTCTACAAAAATTCATACATGAAGATTAAGCTACTAGGAACAACATTTGTGAAGGAAGTTTCCATTAATCAATCAATTCGAAGCTCAAAAAAATCGAAAACCCTAATAGGCCGAAATTTACAAATCGAAAACTAAGCAATTCTAGACCATTTTAGCTCAAACCAAAGCTAGAATCACACTCACCGGAGCTCAAGGAGAAGAAAGAGACCGGCGGTGTCAAAAACGATGGCCGGAATCGGCGTGATCGATGGTGGGTTGATTTTCGGCTTCTCCGGCCAAAATCGTTCTCCCGACGCCGGAAACGGCCTCCTCAGGCGGCGAAACTGGTCGGGGAAGATGGTGGCACACCGGACGGCACACCCACAGTGAAGGAACGGCGTGACAGACGCCCGGACGGTGAAGGAACGGTCGGAGAAGAAGAAGGAGACTCGGGGGCTAAAATGTAATTTTCCAATTCTTGTGTAATTTTGACAAATATATGTATATATATATACTTTATACTATATATTAAAATAATATTAAATTACACACATCAAATATACACCACACACATAAAAATATTAATATTTTAATAATTTATACCAAATAAAATTAATTAAATAACAATTAAAACAATTAAATACTTAATAAAATATTAGGGTATAATAAACCCTAATTAAATACATATACACACACAGGCTTTATTTAATAATTTAAAAATATGTATGAGTTCATGCAAGTCCGTAAATACATCTAAAATAATTAATAATAAATTGTTTACGTGAAAATTTCCCCGAAAATGCAAGTCCCGGGAAAATTTTACGTAAAACACTGAAAATAATATACAATAATTAAAATAGGTTTTAAATACATATTAACTCGTAAAAATATCATATAAAATACAGAAATTATTGACACTGCATATCCCGGTACAGTGTAAAAATATTTTAAAAACACGGGATATTACATCCAAGGCCTCAGTGAGAATGGTCTTTATCTTCTCCATCCATCCATGAAATTTGCTTTCAATTCTGAAGTCCCATCCCTCCAGCAATGGCATACGAGACTTGGATATCCAAATATGCGCATCACCTCTCATATTGTCAAAAATTATCGTTTATCTTATTCTAGCTACACTTCACAACCATGATCATCCTGCTATTTAGGAAAAATGTCTAGGTTACCTTTAGCTAGTGTTGATCATAAAAGTACTTCTCCTTTTCATATTATTTTTTCTGATGTTTGGGGCCCTGCTCCAATTCTTTCTAGTTTAGGACACCGTTATGTTGTTCTCTTTATTGATGACTTCACTCAATTTACTTAGGTTTATTTTCTTAAAAATAAAAGTGAAGTGTATTATTATTTTCTTAATTTTTAATCTCTAGTTAGTCGCCAATTTCATGCTAAAATTAAATCTTTTCATTCGGATTAGGGTGGTGAGTATCAAAAACTCCATAAATATTTTCAATCTGTAAGCATTGTCCATCGTATAGCTTGTCCCTATACGCATGAACAAAATGGCACTTTAGAGCTCAAAATTTGTCATTTAGTTGATACTAGTCTCACTTTTTTAGTTCAAGCACATGTGCTTTTAAAATATTGGAATTTTGCTTTTACTATGTGCATAATGTCAATCAACTAAACACCCAATCCAATTTTACAAAATAAATCACCATTCCAAATTTTATATGGCAAAGATCCTAATTATTTAACTATGAAACCTTTTGGATGTGCCATTTTTCCTTTTATTTGACCATATAATAAAAATAAATTTGCTTGCCATTCCATTCCTTGTGTCTATCTTGGACAAAGTCCTACTCATTGTGCCTATCATTGCTTGGATACTCAAACAAGATGCATATATTTAGCACGCCATGCTAAATTTATTGAGTCCTTTTTTCCATATCAATCATGTTCCCCTCCCTCTAGTTCGATTCACACTTCTCCTTGGCTTCAGGTCACAAGCAACCTATCTCACTAGGACTCTAGTGCATCTTCAGGTATGTTTAGTTCTAACTCTACTTCTTCTCCTATTTTATCTCGCTCCCTCTTATCTAATTCACCCTCATCTCAACCTACCCGAACCTCTAACCACCTAAATAATAATCCTCATTTTAATCTTACCTTATCTTCCCCATGCCGAAACTCCCCCACCCTCTCTCTTCACCAACCGCTATCTCCATCTGCTTCTTGTCCACATCCATCCTTACCCCAAAATAATAAACACTGACCACTTCATCCTCATCTTCAACTACACCTCAACATACTAAATCTCTACGTGAGGTTCTTCAACAACCTAATCCCCAACCTCCACCTTAACCTGATCGTACTCACTCCATGCACTTGTGCCCCTCTACCACTTCTAAACGTCATGCCTTACTCATTAACTGAACATCACCAAATTTTTTAACTATTGAACCAAACACATACAATCAAGCTAAACACTATACAAAATGGAGAGATGTAATGACTCGTGAAATTGATAATCTTATGACCATAAACACTTGGACATTGGTACCTCACCCTTTTGATAAAAACATTGTTGGTAACAAGTGGCTCTTTCATATCAAACGCAAAGCAAATGGCAGTATAGAGAGCTATAAGGCTCACCTTTTAGCTAAAGGATACACCCAAGAGTAGGGTGTTGATTATTCAAAAACATTTAGTCCAATCATAAAATACACTATTATCCGGACTCTTCTCTCTTTGGCAACAACAAATGGATGGTATATTAGACAGCTTGATATCTTCAATGCATTTCTTTATGGGAGTTTACAAGATGAAATATATATGGATCAGCCTTTGGGTTTTATTAATTCATCTTTTCCTAATCATGTTTGTCGTTTACACAAGTCTCTCTATGGGTTGAAACAAGCACCTCGTGCCTGGTTTAATAAATTGTCTGAATTTTTACTTCATCTAGGTTTTCACTACTGTAAACACCTAATTTCGGGATGATATGTTATGGATGTAACAAAGGACTCCAGTGATGAAAATGTCTTTGAAACTTAATCCTTAAAAAATTCTAAGAGCTTTTAAAGGAAGAATTTAATGTTTTCAGGGACTAAATCGCAAAGTTCTTTTTAGAACCTAATTGTAAAATTTAAATTTTTTTGGGGGCTTTTTTATAATTAAATGTTAAAAAAAAAAGTGCGTCGGAATTCCATAATTCCAACAGGAATTACGTAATTCCGATTGGAATTACATAATTCTTATCGGAATTATGTAATTCCGATAAGAATTATAACAATTCCGATCGGGGTTGTATAATTCCGATCGGAATTACAAAATCCCAGTCGGAATTGAATTCTTTCGTTTTTCTATTTCTAAATTGCTTCCAATTTAGTGTTTTAATTGGTTTAAACTTCCTAATTAGTTTAAATTTCTAAATACACTTTAGGAATTATAATCACATTAAGATTGGAGTTAGGCCTCCTGGTTCTACTATAAAAGAAAAAAAAAAGAGAAAAATAAGGAGGAAAAAAAAAGAAAGGAGGAAAAAGAAAAAAAAAAGAGAGAGAGGCATAGAAAAGAGAAAAGGAGAGAAAGAAAATTGGGTTTTTATTTTTCTTTCATTTGCTTTTAATCAAAAATTACTTTTGATTCATCAAATAATTCAAAACCCATGAAAGATTTTTTGAAGGAAAGATTTGAAGATTTATCAAGAACGGTGAATCACAATTCTGAGGAGCACCCTAATCATCCTTAAGCATATCATATTCTTCTTCTTCTGCTATTTATTTATTTATTTGTTTGTTTGTTTATTATTCTATTTATTTTATCATAATTTATTCATTAATTATTATTATTTTTTATGGTGATTGTGGAGGAAAACATGTGGTGATCATATGAGGAAGCTGAATTGAAAATCCACAGAAGACTATGAATAAAGCCTCATAGAGACTTAGTCTCTAGGGTTTTAGTTTGTTTTTTTATCATCTTTATGTTTTATTTATTGTTTTATTTTTTTTAATTTTTTTAGGAATTAATGTAATAGCCCCAATAGTGGGAATAGTAATAAAATTATATGTGTGGTTGCATGATTTTTTATTAAACTAGTTAGTAAAGTTAGGTTTCAATTAGGTAATTATTTAAAATCAATGGAGGAAGTAGATTAATTTAGGTTGCATATTAATAAAAATTAGGGTTTTAGTAAGGAATAAATTTAATTATTTGTTTGATCTTATTTAATTGTTTCTTTTATGTTATTATTTATTTTGGGTTTATTTATTATTTTTGTGTGTTTAGGGCCTTAAGCCCACTTTAGGCCTTGATTTATTTATTTAAGTTTAGGTAATTCTTTTAGCCTATATTACTTAATAATTAATTAGGTTTAATTAATTAAAATATATTTTTAGATCCATAATTAATTAGATTTTAGGTTAGAAATATCCTTAGGCCCATCTAGTCAAATTAGACATAGGCCCACGTAACTCAATTAATTTAAATTTAGCCCACTTAATTTAAACCTTTTTCATAATTTGTAGATTTAAGATCATTATTTAATTAAAACATGTAGAATTAGGCCCACTAATTAAAATCAAAAGGAATTAGGTCTTTAGGTTCACTTATACATTAAAACATGTAGATTTAACTCATTTATTTAAAATCCATGTATATTAGACTAATTTAGGGATTATGTGATTTATTGAATGCATTATTTACTTGTATATTTCATGACTAGTTTGCTTTGGAGTTTATTGTTTTTTTGGGTTTATATGAAATTGCATGTAAATAGAGGATAAGATAGTAATTCATAAAGTAGTTCTAAACGAATACAAGACTGAAAGAAGTTAGTATTCCGTATTCAGAATCTCCTGGTTATGGTGCTAGCTTTCGAGAATCGAGTACCACCTTTTCGATTTGTCCCAATTATTACCCTGGGTGGCAACTTCTCATCTCCATGCCATGTCTTTGTGACAGTGGTTAGTGTATTCTCTAGAGCCCTGAGCTCAAACAGTGATGCAGTTGCTAAAATCTTGGACATGCGCTAAACCCCGCCGTCTACAACTACTCTAAAGCTAATGCATCTCTCTTCATTTGGCATGATGACAATTTTAAGTTGTTTGTTCTTATGTATGTTGATAACATACTTGTGACTGGCACTTCTTCCACTTTTGTTGATTGGTTCATGGCACAAATTAGTTCTACTTTTCCAATTCAAGACTTGGGCGATTTACATTTTTTCCTTGGCATGGAAATTCTTCACTTGCCGAATGGTATGTTACTCTCTCAATCCAAATACATTAATAATCTTTTTCAAAAATTTCAGATGGCCGATTGCAAACCATGTCTCACACCTATGGCTACATCTCCTCCTCTCATTAAACATTCAGGTGAGCCATTTCAAGAAGGAGAACTATATCGGCAATTGATTGGAGGTTTACAATATGTCACCATCACCCGTCCTGACATTGCTTTAGTGTCAATAAACTTTGTCAATATATGCATTCTCCCATAACATCTCATTGGCAAGCCTTGAAATGAGTTCTCTGTTACCTTTAACATTCCAAACGGTATGGGTTATTTTTCTCTCAAACCTTTACCTTTGATATTCAATGCTTCTCAGACAGTGATTGGGGGGGCTGCCAGGATGATAAGAGATCAACTAATGGCTATGCTCTTTACTTGGGAAACAATCTTGTCTCTTGGATAGCCAAGAAACAGCCTACAATTGCCAGGTCCTCCACTGAAAGTGAATACAAATCCATGGCCAATGCTACTGCTGAAATTATGTGGATGCAATCTTTGTTGAGTGAACTTGGTTGTTCCATGACTACTCCTGCCACTCTTTGGTGTGATAATGTGGGTGCCATCTACCTTAGTGCCAATCTTGTTTTCCATGCACGAACCAAGCATATTGAGTTAGATTACCATTTTGTCCAAGAGCAAATTCAACTAGGCAAGGTTCGAGTTAAGTTCATCTCCAGTGATGATCAAGTTGTCGACATACTCACCAAACCTCTTGGTCGAGTCCCCTTTGAACGACATCGGAGCAAACTTCGGCTTCTTACTCATGCGCCTTCAATTTGAGGGGGGGTGTTAAGCGATAAACATCAACTATATTTAAGTTTTATTCTATTATCTTGTTGTAACCACTTTTTTATAATTTTTCTCATCAGCTATCTCTGTTATACTTGTGTACATATATGGTTGTACATCTCCTTTTAATATATACAACATACAATATATTCATTCTCCTCTCCAAGCTTCTTCTCTCAACCTTGACAAAGAAGAGCTTGACCTGTTGATTGATTATATTAAGGATGCATCTTATCAGCACATTGCTGTCGATGTTAGTGCCAAGGTTGCGTCTCTTAGTGCTGACATGAGTTGTAGAATGGTTTTCGGGAAGAAATATATGGACAATGAATTTGATGAGAGGGGGTTCAAAGCTGTGATTCAAGAAGGTATGAAATTAGCAGCAGCTCCTAACTTGGGTGATTATATACCTCAGATTGCAGGACTTGATCTTCAGGGTCTTACGAAGCGTATGAAGGCTGTTAGCAAGGTGTTTGATGACTTCTTTGAGAAAATTATCGACGAACATGTTCAGTAAAGATGAAAAAGGAACCAAAGACTTCGTGGATGTCATGCTGGGCTTCTTGGTTTCTGAAGCATCCGAATATCATATAGGTCGAGATAACAGCAAAGCCATTATCTTGGTAAGTAAATGTATTCAATAAACAAGATTACATTAGGACATTTTTTTGAGCCGAGATATCATGGACAGAAGGTTGATGACCAGCTGCGCAAGGAATTGATGCATACACATGCATAGATACATTGGCTCAATGGTCATGTATTCATAGTGAAGATGCTTGAAATTTCTCAAATTGAAACAAGAATAGATCTTGTTGATTCTTCTGGCTTGATTTTGTTGCAGGACATGCTTGCGGCCTCAATGGACACTTCAGCAGCGGTAATAGAGTGGGCACTTTCTGAGCTGATGAAGGATCCACAGGTGATGAGGAAAGTACAAAATGAGCTGGAAGAGAAGGTTGGCTTGAACAGAATGGTGGAAGAATCAGACTTGGACAGCTTGGAGTACATGGAGATGGTAATAAAAGAAACTTTCAGACTCCACCTGGTAGCACCATTACTAGTCCCTCATGAGGCAGTAGAAGACACCATCATCGATGGTTATCTGATACCAAAAAAATCGCGCATTATTGTAAACGCATTTTCCATTGGAAGAGATCCAAGTGCTCGGACTGAAGCGGAGAAGTTTTTGCCAGAGAGATTTGATGGGAGCAGCATAGATATTCGCGGACGCGACTTTCAGCTTCTGCCATTTGGTTCAGGCCGCAGGGGATGCCCTGGAATTCAACTGGGAACAACTGTAGTTCATTTGGTGCTGGCCCAGCTAGTGCATTGCTTCGATTGGGAGCTCCCAAATGGCATGTTGCCTACTGAATTGGACATGACTGAGGAGTTTAGTCTTGTGACTCCAAGAGCGAAACACCTGGAAGCTATTCCTACTTATCGCCTTCACGTTTGATTGCATGACTTGTGTTGATTTGTTTTCAAGTTCAGTTATGTACTGTTAAATAATTTATGTTTTCCGTTTATCTGTTTTCAAATGCTGAATCTCTTTCATAGGCAGCCAAATCGTATCTAAATCGCAGTTTGTTCTTATTTTTTATTCTCATGTCCTGCTTAATAAAGATTTGGAATAAAGATTGGATTTGGTTCCGGAACTTTTCTGTAAATTCAAATCGCCCTTTTTTATTTTTCTGTCAATTTACTTCCTAAATTTTGTAATAAAAGTAAAATAAGTTTGAAAAAAAGAAAAACGGGTTTTTTTTTTTTTTTTGCATCTAATGCACCTAGTATCCGGAATCCCGTAAGAGCCGACTAATCCAAATTCAATTCGAGAAGTCTACCTCAAGAGTTTTAAAATAGCTCCATACCTAGGATTCAAACCTGAGATCTCTAATTAAGCTGGAAAAGTTTCACGTCAACTTATCAACACCCTCTTGGGTAGAAAAACTGGTTTTTAAGTATTAAAGTTATGGGGAAGATTACAATGAATCTGAGAAACTTAATTGCCAAGACTAATGGACATGTTTCTTTTCTTTAGTTATTTTATGATCAAGATGGTTTTTTTTTTCCTGCGGTTGAATAGGTTTAAATAAGAATAATTCAATAGCCAAAGCCAATATGAAGAGATTAATTCAATGAAAACTGGTCCTAGATCATATTTGTATTACGTGTTTGTTGGTGACTCTGAATTGAATAAACAAAATTGGCATGTTTTATTCTAGTCTTGTGAAAATTTATTTCATTTCTTCTTCTCCAATATGTTTTCTGATAATTTTATACTATAGTTTCGTGTGGTTTAAGCATATTATGAATTGTTGGTCAACTAAATATAACAAAATCTTTTGTCTTTGGTCTTCAAGAAGCATGTTAATGGGTTTTATATAATTCGAAAGGAGTTAAATTCTAAGCACAATTAAATTGTAAAGATGTTCTTATATTGTGGTATTTTATACATAATTAGAGTTGAAAAAGCTTTTTCACCCCATTCAACTGGGGCTTTCTACATTTTTTTTGGCAAATTATATTTTTCTTTTTTTATTTAATATTTACAATATTCAGTAACCACAAAAATTTCAATTATTTCAAAATTTGAAAGTATAGGTAGTTACAAAAGTTCTCATTATTTTACAGTTCAACTTGAATAAATCCATAAAGGAGTCAAACAATGCAACACTTATTTACTATATATATAAGACTTGAATTCGAAACTTTATTTAAAAGAATCTAAAATCTTTATAGCCAAGAGACGTTGGAAAAAAAAAAAAAATTCAATACAAAGCAAAGATATAAAAAAAAATAATACACTTCTTGTTTTATTATTAGTGTGTCTATATATATATATATTCTCCATGCTAAACCCTACACAAATGCATACCGCCGTCGATAAAGAGGAGGGTTGCCCCTACCCTGTTGTGCAATCAATCAAAATTTAAGTAATATAATATCACTATAAATAAAAAAACAAAAGTCGCCGTCAACAGAAAACTGCCGCGGCATTTTTTATCTTTTACACGCTTGAATCTACGTAGCTTCTCCGTAGCTCAACTACCAAACCCACTACTACTACTAATGGCACCATTCCATTGTATCCTATTCAGATTATTAAGAAACTGGCATACTGCCGAAGTCATTGAAAAGATAAGTTCTTGAAAAATAGACATAATAACCAAAACAAATGTCAGTTCAGTTTTATGCTTCTTCATTATCTGCATATGGCCAATAATGAAGAGCACCAAAGTCAAAAGAGTATTTGGTTAAAAAAAGAAAAGGGCTCAAACCATTAGCCATACAACTCTGTGGGTGGCAATGTTTTGCCTCCCCAAGTAGAGCTTTACCCGAGTCTGAACCTTTTCTAACAAGCAGAATACAGAACACCAATACAAGACAACAATGTTGTCAAGTGCCAAGTGATCTTCAAAAGCAGTCTCAATGCACATTGTTAGAAGTCTCATGACATTATTATTACAAGAAATTGAAGTATAAAGTTTAACTGCATCATGTTACAACAGACAAATCCCCGAAAAGGTTTTCCAGTGACATCCTTGCTATGTTACATCATCTTAATTATTTCAGGCCAATTATGCGTGGCACTCCTTATATTGTTTGTTCCTCAGATGCCTTCCTTTTCATATATATCTTTCATGAACTCATTTAAGCATATTTAGTATATCATACACTGTGCCTGGTTGGTTACTGAAACGAAATTCCTGTTATTTCCCAATATAATGAAGAAAATACAGTTGCGGCAAGAAGATAGGGTATGTCTCTCGCACAATTTCTAGCAATGATCCTAATAGTACATAGACACTTTCAAGTTTCACCCCTAACAACAACGGCATAATGGCTGTCAACAGGCCTTAAGAATTTAAACAATGGCACCTAATCAACTTTTACAAGACTGTCAGCAAGCCTTCATAAGCACAGTGCCCAGAATGACATTAAAGGAAAACCACTAAATATCATAATGGATGTGATACCTGAATGGCCCATGAAGGTAGAGGTGCATGAAATACAACAGGCACGCCAGTAACTGGATGTTCAAAAGACAAGCTCTCTGCATGCAGTTCATGGCCATCATATATTCTTCCATTCCACTCATAAACACCCTCGTATTTCACATCCCCCCTTATAGAAATTCCAAGATATTGGCAATGCAATCGGATTTGGTGTGTTCTTCCAGTCTGAGGAAATGCTCTAACCAGAATCTCAACCTTCTTTTCATCAGCATCTCTAACAGCTTTTTCTTCAACTATTAAAATGTTTCCATCCTTCTCAAATTCAGATAAATCTCTAAAACTCCCTTGCCCATTTACTGATAATACTTCGAATGAGGTTTCCATGTCTCTAATTGTGGATCCACCTGGAAGTGTCCGACCCACATCTGATGCAGCATATACACGCCAGGCTCCAAATTTTGACCTACCATGACCAGATTTAATGGTGATCTTTTCCCATTTTGGAGCTGAACCAATGCAGAGAGCAATGTATGTTTTCTTAATCTTGTGATCAGTAAATGCCTTGACAAGCTTAGAAGCCACTTTGTGAGACTTGGTTATAACCATTACACCACTTGTATCACGATCAAGCCGATTAGCAAGATGAAGTTCTGGCAGGCTGCCTTCAGTTCCTGAAGTTAGAAATGTTAAAACCAAGTTCCATATTCAAGAACAAAACTATCACCTAATAAAAGAAAGCAGCTACAGCACTCCAATTCATCACAGGCAAAAATTCAATATCCAGTAACAAAAAAAACACAACTTATTTATTACAGAATCTATAGCTATGGCAATTAAAGAGTGACCCAGTTGGCAATTAAGCAATCAAAAGAAACAGGTAAACAACAATTACCCTGTACTCATGAGCTAACTACATTTGAATTTCCAACATTTACATAAACAATCCCGTCCTTTTTGTTTCCAAAGAAAGTGGAACATTAAAAAAAAATGCAAACACACAAATTCATACCTTCTGGAAGATCAGTGAACTCGGCTGAATCAGCAAGAATACGAGGGACAGACTCCAAAACAGTCTCGCAGTAAACTCCTTGAGGTTTATTGACAGCAATGAGCCATTCGTCTTCATATAAGATATCACTTGTTGACAAAGTGAAAAGACTTGATCTTGAAGAAGCAGATAATGCCCTGGCTAGTTCTATTTGCTTTGAAATGGGAGGCAAGGGAGGAGAGAGTGGCGTAGGGTAGTTTTGAAGGCGCAAATGGTCGTTTTGAGGAGTGGGTTTTATGGGATCAGGTGGCGATGACATAGTTTTGATTGATGAATGTCGAGTATAGCATGAAAAGATTGCTCTTTTGGCCAATTTTAAATAAAGGGGCTTTGAGTCTACGAAGGAGAAGAGTGCGCGATATAGGGATAACAGCAAGGGCATTTGTGTCCATTTTGCTGTTCAATGCGTGCTAATAGTTATGCTATCTCAGTCCGTGGGGAAACCAAGGGGGAAAAAAGGAAAAAACCAGAGTAAAACGGTGTCGTATTATTGCAAGTAAAACCCTTCCGTTGTTTTCCAGTTCGATAAACCTTGTTCTCTGCTAAGACCCAGAGGTTCATTCCTTGAAAAATCACGGCTTTGTGCTCATTACATTCGAAAAGGAAAGAAAAAATGTCATCTTTGATGCTCAAAAAACCACGCGGTAGATCTTTGCTCCTTAATTACAAATTGTTGATTTCAGGGTTCTCTTCGTGTTCGTTTAAAACTATAAAAAAGCCATCTGGGTCTCATTTTAGTGGATCAAAACCTTGTCTTTCTTCATGTTGGAATGAAAATTACAGGGTTTTGGCTTCTCGAGCTGGTGTTTTACAAAGAAATGTTTCTGGGGTTGCTTCAATTCAGGTTCAGAGAGCTATTTGTGGATGTGAGTCTAACACGAATCCGGTCTATTATTCAAAGTGGTTTCGCTTGTTTAGAACACAGGCAGCAGTGGAATTTTCGACCGCTGATGGGCTAACTGTCGATGGAATTGTTGCTAGTAATTGGACGATTCTTGATGAGAGTGAAAACGATTGGAAGAGTCATGCTGCTGCCACTGCTCAATCCATCCAAGTGATCAAGAAACGTTTGCAGGTATTGCTGATTATTTAAGTTAGTTCTCTTTAGTTATTTATTTAAGTTCAATGAGATTTTTTTTTTTTTGGGTATTTTACACTGGATTATCAATGTTAATTTTTAACTCATTTTATATCAACTTTTAGCATATTGTTTAATAAACTAATCCTGTGCTGTGTGTGTTGTCCACGGTAACAGTGGAAGAAATTAATGGTTAGACTGGATCTGTTATCAGCGCAGCTGAATAAGCCTGACCTTTGGGATGATCCTTTACTGGCGGGGAAAATAAGCCGTGAACATGGGTCATTGATGGCTAAAAGGAAAGAGGTAGATTCATTTGAGAGGGAATTGCTTGAGCATATTGACATGATAAAGCTGGCTCGTGAAGAGGATGATACTGAGGTGGAATCGGTGGGCTCTCACTTCTTGTTCTAGGCATGTATTCGCTCTGTTTCATTATTGCTGTCCTGTTTCTGTCTCACGAAGTAATGAAAGATTCTGCACTAGAAAATGGATTTGAAGTGGTGAAATAACTTATCCGGATAAATATAGTAAGAATTATAGAGTTAACATAATGAATCATATAATTACTTAGGACTCCTTTCCTGCATTAAGTATAGAACCTTTTACTGCATACCTTTACTGAATTCATTTATTCCGTTATGCACTTATGCAAGCTGCCCTGCTTCCAACCGCAGGAATCACTGAAAGCTTTACTTCAGATGAGAAGAGATTCAAAAGAGAAAGAGCTTGATGCTTTGCTATCTGGTGAACAGGATTCTTGCTCTTGTTACATAGAGGTCAGTTTTACATTGTTACCTTTACACCTGTCTTATGATGATTTTGGTTCTTATTCTCCAATAATGATGTAGAGATAATGTATTATTTGGTCACTGCTGAAGTTTACCTTGTTTCCATATTCATGATGAATTATGAAAAACTTCGGATGTAAAATTTTACCAATTTAAACCTTGACCATTAATGCATAAAACAGGTCCAAGCTGGAGCTGGGGGCACTGAAAGCATGGACTGGGCGAAAATGGTCATGCAAATGTATAAATTATGGGCTCAACGGCGTGGTTATCATGTAACTGTAGTAGACGAAATGCCTGGTGAGATTGCAGGAATCAAGGTTCAGCTTTTTCCATACTCTTCAACTTTTTAACACGTGATTGTATATTATTTACGTATTCAAATGAAATTTCCTACTATTTGTTTTTCTGCCATGTTAAATGGCAAAATGTTGAATTGCAGCTCTGCCAACGTGTGCCCTCACTAAAGATTTTTTAACAACACACTTTAGGTCTCTAACCATAGGTAGGCTTGTTTTTCAGCGTGCAACAATAAAGGTAGATGGTGAATATGCATTTGGATATGCTAAAGCAGAAGTAGGAGTGCACAGGTTGGTGCGCATCTCACCTTTTGACAGTGGAAAGCGCCGGCATACTTCATTTGCTGCTGTTGCTGTAATTCCAGTCCTAGGTGATGGATCCACTCATGTACAAATTAATGAGTCTGATCTTCGCATTGAACGCTTTCGTGCTGGGGGAGCTGGTGGCCAGCATGTTAACACGACTGAGAGTGCTGTCAGAATTGTTCATATCCCAACAGGAATCACTGCTACATGTCAAAATGAAAGGTACAGTATCTACCCATGTTGATGCTCTAAACATAGAAGTTATAAGTACCTTATTTCCAGCTTGCAAATTATTTTCTTGCAATCACAGATCACAGCATATGAACAAGGCTTCAGCAATGGCAGTGCTCCAATCTCGATTGGATCAGCTTGAGATGGGACGCCAGGCTCAGATGAACGCACAGCATACACAATCACTCACTGATATAAGTTGGGGCAACCAGATTCGCACTTACGTGCTGCATGTACGATGCAATTGTAAACTTTCATTGATTTCCTCAAGTACTATCCAACAATCTTAACTAAACCATGATTTCATTGTTCACAATGCAGCCTTATCGCATGGTTAAAGATCTTCGAACCAATTATGAGGTTTCTGATCCTGACTCCGTCCTTGAAGGAGAGATAGACGGCTTCATCCTGAGCTACTTATCAGCATCTCTCGATAAAGATGAAGATTGCCCCTAAGTTAAAGTTCCAAAAAAGATCTGCTGCAAACTGTGAACTCAATCGTGGTCCAATATCCAAGCAGCAATATCTACTGCATGCATCTGTCATGGATGATGAAGACGCTGAATACACTGATACAGAGAGCACATTGAAATTTTTTGTCTATACAATGGAAGCAAAAAAATGGAAAGACATTTGCTGTTGAGAGTTTTTATTAGTACTAGTTAGTCACATTACATATACATATTCTTTCATGTCATCATCAGCTTTTGGTTGCAAATTGCTACTGTATTGAACTTGTTACATTACCTGCAAAATGGGTCAGGATTTTATGACTGAATAAATTGCTCATTGCTTTGCTATTCTCTAAATAATTATTATAATAATAATAAATAAATGAGAAAAAAATTCTTTTTTAGAAAAAAGTAAAGGGCTGGGCTTGCCTGATTGCTTCAGCTTAAGATGGGCCATTTGTCGCTAAAAGCTCTAACATTGTCGTCACAAGCAGAAGAAAGAAAGAAGGAAAGGAAGCAAAAAAGGACGATGCTTTTAATTTGCGATCCAAACGGATCACAAGCAGCTCATGAAGCTTGAATCTATCTTAACAAGCAAACATAGTTACAGATAAAACTCTGTTGCGGAAATTAGAATTAGGTTAAAATTACATTTACATACTTGATTTTCCTTCTTTGTTCTGGATTTTATGCAATTCAAGTCCTCTGTAAGGGGAAAAAAAAAGTCTCCAACTTTTCCCTTTTTCTCCTCCGAATTTGAGCTCTGAAAGCCCCTATTTTTGGGGTTTCTTTTGCAGGTGAAAAGTTGTGAGAATTCAAATTGGTTTTGTTGAAATTGGGTGAAGAAGGAATGGAATCATCTTCATCGTCGTCTTCTATAATAACCCCAGAAGATGTATTAGAATCGCTCATGAACGATGGTACTATTGATGCTCTCAGATTGAAGATCATTAATCAGCTCAAAGCTAACGTATTTCTCTTTTTCTTTCTTCCTTTTTTGTTGGGTTTTATCTGGTTCCATATAAAGTTTATTATTATTATTATTATTGAAAAATTTGAGCTTTTTGGTTATGAAATTATGTTGATTATCTGAAGAAAAATAATGTTCAATTTTGGATTATTGTGATGATGAGTGTGCTCTGGATATAATGGCTAATTTTTGTGCGTGTTTTGCAGGAAGAGCTAAAGAATACTACTATTAGAATGGCTGAACAAAGCAAGGTTTTAAATACACCTGGGGCTGAAAAGCAGACCAAAAGAGAGTTGTTTGATGCGCTTCGACAGGAACTTGAGTATGTGTTCTTATCCTTTTGTGCTGGCTTATGATTTAATTGTTTGATTATGGTATGATGGGAATGGATGAATTGCAGTGAATGCAATGATTTGTTATGATGTGCTAGCAAAATCTATCCATAAATGGGCTGTGACCAGAGTAATTTAGATTCCCTGATTACTAAACAGAACTGTGGCTGCATTATCTCGTTGGAGAAGGGTGCGTCTGGCAACTGATAGTGTTGTGTATACTAGAATACCTATGTGAATGTAGGATTATTTCTTTATTATTGCTCATTGCATGCCCTTGGATTTTGTTTTTCTTAAAAAAGTTGGAAATAATATTGAGATGAATGGTATGTGATTTACTGATTTGCCAATTTCTTTAGTTAGATGGAGACTGGAGAGCATAGACGGGTGTTTTGGTCTTATGTAGAGTATTATTCAGTTTGTCATGGTGCTGGTTTTTTTTTTACTAGTTTACCAGCAGTACATCTTATCATCGTCATGCCATTTTCATGCAGAACTCCAGTACTTGAAAAGGCCTCTAGATCAGTGTGGGAGTTGATCTTAGACAGCAATGGATTGGGGAAAGAAATAAGTGAAACTGTTGAAAGAGTGTTCTGTAAATTAAGTGGCCGGGAACCTCCATTGTTTCCCCCACAAAATGCTGAAACCCAGATAAATAAAGAAAATGATAACGAGGGAGGAGAAGGAAAGGAAGAGGAAAGTGAAAGTCAGAAGGAAAAAACTAACTCAAATTCAAAGAAACGAAGGTATAGTGAGATGAACATGGAAGCAGGGGCAAGTGAGGTTGCAAGCCAGACCACAAATGATGTTTCAGGAAAACCTAGTGAACGTGCAGTTCAACAAGAAAGCTCTAGCAAATCCCCTCTGCCAACTTGATAGATTTGTTTCTTTGCTTGAAACTAGCTATGTGCAGTGCAAAATTCAGTCCGATGATCCTCCAACATTTTGTTAATCATCAGATAGTGTTCTTTTTGTTGTAGAATTAACCTGTTAGGACCTCCCTAGAAGTGAATGCAGTGACTAAAATTTGAATTTTTTAATTGCATAACTCCATGTGTTTACACCTTTTACATTTTATGTTTATATTGGTATATCCATAGCATGCACATTCCATTAACTATCTGGTGTTATGAAAGAGTTCAATCTGTCACTGTAACTTTCTCTGTTGGAGAGATCGGTGAAAGAAGCTCTAAGCAAAGTTTCTTTTTCTTTTTATAGAAGTTAATGTGCAGATGTTTGATCTATTGTAGTTTTTGGTAACAGCCAGTTCAACCATTACTCCAGTGACATAGGATGAGCTCCAATGTGCTCATCAGCTATACCTGATGCATCCTTCTTACTGCCTCTGTCAGTGCCATCTTGGACCATTCCATTGTTATTGTGATGCTTCGTACAATATTTAAGTCATCTTAAATTGTATTCAATGTAGTATGGATGTGCCGTTGTCAAACATATATTACAGTACATGACAGTATGATTTGCAGGATGCAATCTATTACCTAAGGCCTGTTGTTTCATCCATGGATCTCCAATTGGATATTGAAAGTGCATCATTATAAATGGCAGCAGCATCTATCCTATATGGCTAGGAAATATGAGGTTTTTTCTCTTCTTAATGGGGCAGGTTCGTACAGCCCTTCCAGAACATCAATGATTAAGGTGTGAAGGAGCAGTCTTCTTTGCTCTTAAGCAATGTCAAGGATAATTTCAAGAGTTGGAATGTGATAACGTGCGAGTCACACCTGTGTGCGGAACGATTTCTCTGCAGTTTAATTATTTTGACTGGCTTTTCAGGTTGACATGATTGTTAATAGTATGAAGCGATATTGCACTTATGCAGAAAACATCAGCTTCTTTGGCCAGCAGCAGCTAATAGAAATTGTGCCATGTGATAGTACCTGTCAAGTTTCTCCGGTGGCTTATGATGGGAGCATGAGATTGAGTTGGCAACTACGCTTGAGACACGACCACCACCTCCTATAGAGCGGAAAACAAGCTAACATCTTGACTTCATTAAAGGTGCTTTCTGGTTTAAGGCAGCTATGATGACGCGTTTAGTGATTATTAAGCATCAGAATCGTAGCAAAGTCTTGTACTGCACAACTGCAGCTATCCATTGAAATGAAACATTAATGGTCATCCAAGGAATGTTTTTGAGAAATCTTTCTTGAAATCCATGAATAGTAGTAATGGATTAATTATATTATGGATCTTTGTTTATACCAATGCATGCAGATTAAGAGCACTAAAACTATTAAGAAACGGACTTGATTCAAAGATTTCATGCACTTGACATTTGCATTTTGGTTCTGCACCATCTACTTGACTAACAACTAAAAAAAAATTAAGGACAGGAGATGATGCAACGCCTGAATATATACACTCATCTAAGTCGCTTGTCCTATATCTATCTTCATTACAATTGGGGGTCAGTTCCAACAATTGGCTTCACTGATAGTACTGACAAGTTGAAAATCTTCAATTCCTGAATCAGGAAATACAGAAGAGTAAGGCAGGTCGTTCCAAGGTTGTTGATGATGATCCATTTGTAAAGACGAGCAAAAATTTGGCTGTTGCTGTTGCTGCTGTTGCTGAAATTGTACTTGTACGCTTGCTTGCTCATTGCCACTCAAAACCATGCTATCGTCACTACCAATTTTTTGTCCAGAATATGTCTGCTGTGAACTATCATCACTTACCTGATTGGCTTCCCCACACAAATTGACCAATGCACTTAATGATGCTACTCTTGCCATGTGATACTTCTCATCATATACTTCAACTTGACTGTCACTTAATAAATGATCTGCCAGATTACTTAGCAGCATGTTATTCACCAAGCTGGAGCCTCCTCCTTGATTAAAAGCTGATGGGTGGTTGTCGTAATGGTAAGAAATGGCAGCTCCAGCAGCTTCAGCATTGACTCTAGCAGCAGCAGCAGCAGCATTGACACCAGCAGCAGCATTCACTTGGTTGAATGGAGTAGCAGCAGCTAAAGAATCAACAGCATTATTGTTCAACCCTTGAGCCCATATAGCCATTCTTGGATTCTCAAATACATTGTTGCTAATTTGCTCATCTGAATGCGAAAAATCCATAACTATGTTACAAGAAAGAAGAGTTAGTGTTTCACAAAACACATCTTATTCAATTAAGATTGAAAAAGAAAACAGACAGTAGCAGACCTGATACTGGTGAACGTGTTTCCTTGAAACATAGTTGAGGGGGTGCTTGTGCTTGTTCATATTGTCCATAATGGACTGCCATCAAAGGAGGAGCCATACCACCAAAATTAAACTGCCTTTCTCTATGATAATTAAAAGAGAAATTGGCATAGTCGTAAATGCTTCGCTCAAAATAAGGTGATTCCAAGCTTGGAAAAGGTCCACGTGACAGGCCATACAGTCTAGAGTCGCATTGCAAAAGCTTCTCGTAGTGTTTGTCAAGAGACCCTGGAGGAAACACAAGATAATGCCTCCTGAAGAAGAGAATATTATGAGAAGTAATTAGCTTCACACAACCATGGCAATAAGGCGACAAATCTGATTGAAACATGAGGTAAAATCGGTATAAACCTGAAAATTGAAGCGTGCCCTCCAGTGAAATCTGACGTGATTCGCCAAATAGTGTGTTTTCTTGGTTGTGGATCAGTTTCCTCATGAAAGGTAGGAGGCTGGCCTAACTGCAACACCAAAAAAAAAAAAGTATATACTAAAACTATAATGGAAAAATGCAGTAAAAGAGAATCATAAAAACCTGTCGAGAAAATACCTCAATTTCAAGAATTCCAGGCTCATCCTCCTGAATATGAGCTTTCATGGCTATAATATCATTCCATTGAATTTCAATCTTGTTTTTCAGACCCTTTTCCAAGAATTCCCATACCAACTTTTTTTTAGCATAGTAACATTTTGCTACCAAATCACCTTCATTCCTGGATCTTCTCTGCACAACATATTTAACACCCACATATTAGACAACAACAGTTTGAACTGAACTGGAGACCTGACAGCTCTGAAGGTGACTTTTTAAAAAAAAAAATTACCTCCCATATGCCAATTTTGAGTAGGGAGGCTGAAAAATTAGATGCCTTCAACTTCTCAGACATTGGTTGGGACCCAAAATCATCAACCGTGGGCTGATGATTATAAGGGTTAAGATTCTTGGCCATTGAATCTATTAGAGAGGGTGAAACGTTGAGTGTCAGACCAAATGGACGTAGTTTCAACAGTGTATCAGCCAACACCACCTGTAAAAATGAGATCAGAATAAATACAAAAACATGAAAAAAAAATCTAAAAAAGTGATTGCATGCATGTAAGATAATGATAAAAGATGGATCAGAACACCTAAAGAAAAGAAAACCCACAAGTCCCACAAGTCAAAATCAAAGATGATGAAAGTAGAGGGAGTTATAAGATTAAAAAACACACCCCCACTAAACCAAAAAAAAAAAAAAAAAAAGAAAAGAAAACTATGGCCATCCATGCAACGCAAATACCAAAGGAAAAAGATCGAAACAAAAAGAACAAAAAACACTCTCATGGAAAACATTAAATCTCTTCTTCGAAGAAAAGAAAGAAGAGATCGAAACCAAACAAGAAAAGGGTCTCATGGAATCACAAATCTCAGAGTGAAACATTTAAAGAATGAAACTTTTTAACTTTTACAGAAAGAAAGAGAAGAAAGAAAAAAAAAATAGTTTTAAGTCGGATAAGTAATCAATAACCTCTTCACGGTTTTCTTTTGGTGTTTCTTTAATCCTTTTATTAGCTGCTTCAGTACATTGATCTCCAAAACTAAAACCACCATTACCATGGCCCCAAAACAAGGTTTTACCATAACTAGAGCCACCAAGTTCTCGAGCCATGATTAGCTTCTTTAATTTGTTCAAGTAATCCCAGTTCAAGGTGTCTTATGAAGATTCTTGAAAACAAAGAGACAGTGCAGTATACGCATACAACAAGAAGTTGACTCTCTTAAGATAGGAAGAGAAAAACAGGGGATTCGAAAACAGAGGAAACAGAGCATAACAGAAACAGAGCAACCAGTAAAAATTAAATCTTTTTTTTTTCAGGAAAAAAAAAAAGAAAAGATAAATTGGTGTGAATAGGGAAGTGTTAATCATGAAGCCAATGATGAATTTATAGTTGTTTGTGAAGAAGTCTGATGACATCAGGATCTCTCTCCATCCACGTGTGTTCTAACTTCTCTCATCATTTGTCACTTAATCAAAATACTTAGCATTTTTATTTATCATATTTTTTATTTACTTAATACTTTTACAATAGTACTGAATTTGTACGATATATTTATAATTAGAATTTCTAAATATATTTTTTATTTTTATTAATTAAATATAGAATATTTATAAGCGTTTTTATTTTTAAAGTTGTGCCTACTCCAAATTTATTATACGTATTTCATATGTATTCAAATATTTTACACCAATAAAAAATATTCAATACGTATTTAAATTTTTTACAATTAGCTAGTAAAAATATATATTATTAATTTGATCACTAGACGTAATTATTTTAAAATTTATATATTTAATTATTATAAATAAAAAAATAAAAATTATAAATCAAATGTACTTAATACTTTTATAATAGTACTGAATTTGTTTATTTTTATCTAGTAGGTATTCTGTTTTGTCTTTTGTTTGTTTTATGGCAGTTTTAGTACTAATTTGTGTTTAACCCAACTTCTTAGGGTTTGTTGGATTTGTTATTAGTGTGAATAGATTTTCACACTTTATATATATATATACCATCTTTCGAAGTTCCTTTTCCTTGGGTATTTTCAGATCTGTTCTTGATCTTGTCTGAAACAATCTTTTTGCAATTTGTTTGTTTTACAAATTCCCTTTTATCTTTTTATAAGCATTTACATACACAAGTACCATATAATTTAAGGTTAAAAAAGTGCATATATTAACCTATAAATAGTATATAGTTATATTCACAATTAACTCATAAAATATAAAAAAAATTAACAATTAAAAATATAGTTTTTTTTTCTGAACGTTAAGTGATCTAATAATATAATTACCTTCAAAACACTAATAGATCGAGTGATCGATTTTTGTTTTTCCTCTTCCTCTTTCAAAATATTATATAGAATTTTTATTCAAATGATAAAAATGTCTTGAGAGTGAAGCTACTAAGCAGCCAAAATGAAGTTAATCTAAAATTCAATAATACCAAAAAAATTAGCTAAACAACACATTTCAAGTTGACATATGCTTATGCAAAACTAATATATAAATTTAATCAAATGTAGCATGATTTGGGAACTAAAAATATTATTTATCATGTTTAGAAGGTCATTAAATTATATTATAAAGTATTCTAATCATATTCGTAGGAAATAATGCTATCATATTTTTGAATCTATCTTATGTTTACATCATTGAGTTTTGATTAAGGAAAAGATAAAATTAATTAAAGTTTATAAGAGAAGTTTTGAGTTTGATTTTTTTATTTATCAATATTTGATGAATGTTTTGGTTAACAATCTTGCTTAGCAAAACATAAAATCACATATTTAATTATTATGACGTTAAAACGCAAAATTGCCTTTCTATGATTTCAGACTTGCATTATACTAAAGGCTCACATTACCAAAGAAAAATGAAACTTAATTTTGCAACTGTTTGTTAAATTATGGTTTTCATTAATGATATTTTCAATTTTAAAAAATAGTATATTCTTTTATTTTTTAAAATTTTATCAAAAAATTGTAATTTATTAAAAAAACTCTAACATAAATTAAATTAATTTTATATTTATAATGATTTTTAACTAAGTTGGAGCATAATTTATTTTAATAATAAAAATCTATTAAATTGAATACAATTTTATTGGCTCACAAAATTAATTTTAATTTTGATATTATTTGATGAGACAATGAGTTCTTGGAATATATATATATTCTATTTTAATATGTGAGTATTTACTCTTATAATATATTAACCTCCTTTAATCTTATTTGATAAATTTTAGACATTGAAGGCTAACTATTAAACCCCTTAATAGTTAACCTTATTTATGTATATTTTTATCAATTTAGTTAAGGGTAGATTAATGGTCTGTAAAATTTGTTTTTATTGAAAATATACATATTTTTCATTGTTCCTTCATTTTATTTTTATTTATAAATTATTCATCTTCTCAATTTTTTACATTAATAAAATATATATCAAATTTATAATATATATATATATATCAATTTATTTTTTATATTGGTTTTATTATTTTTAGTTTAATTGTTATAACTAATTTTTTTAATTTTTATTTTATTATATATTAATTCTATTTTATAGTATTTGTACTATTTTTTATCCGTAAAAATTGTATAAAATATATTATGTAATTTTATCTTTATGAAAATTTTCTAATAATTTTTAATTATTTAATATTTTAAAAATTATTTTTATTATTTATGGAAAATTTAATTATTTATTTATTTATGTTACCTTAATTGTTCCTTATATATTAACAGTCATTTTCTAAAAAAAATCAATTACACAGTTTATGCATTATATTTTATTTATCAAATAAGTTAATAATAAAACTATTACACCTGTAATTATTATTCCCTTAATAGTTACACATATAATTATTACACCTCATTTCTTTAACCCCCAATCCAAACGCACCATAAAAGTTAATGTGTAATATTATTAAAATTATATTCTTAAGAAAAATTAAAATAAAATATTTATGTAGTTTTTTTAGTACTATTTAATAAATAAAATATTATTATGCATATTCTAATACTACTCAAATTCTAAAAGTATTTATATTTTTTTTAACTTAAATCACTCAAACATTTTTTTTAACCATTTAAAATTATATTTTTAACAAAATTTAAAAATTACAGATATTTATTCAATATTGTTTTTTAACCTATTATATATATTCCAATAATAATTTAATAGTTCTCAACACAAATTCTATTATATTTAAAAAAAATGAAAATAAATATTCAAAAAATAAAATTAATGTAATTTATTTTATTTTTAATCTATTTAGTTATCTTTTTCTCTTTATAAATGTAATATCCCAAGTTTTTAAATAGTTTTAAACTACATCAGGATATGCAGTGTTAATAATTTTTATATATATTTATGATTATTTAATTAGTTAGTTATTTATTAAAGTCATTTTTAATTACTTTAATTATTTTAAGTCTTTTACGTAAAATTTTTCTGAAAATTTTATTTTCGGAGAAATTAAAACATAAATAATTAATTATTAATTATTTTAAGCAGTTTTATGAATTTGCATGAGTTCATACATGATTTTTAAGTGTCGAATAAAACATATATGTATACATGCATTTAAATTAAAAATTAGGGTTTATTTTAATTAAATTATATTATATTATATAGTTTTAATATTAATTAAGTGTGTATATATATATATGTGTGTATATATATTATTAAAATATGTGTGTGGTGCCTATTTATTGTGCATATTATATTATATATTAAAATAATATAAGAGATAGATATATATATACATATAATATATTTACTTAATATAAAGTTTGTGATAATTACAATTGTGCCACTTTCTTCTTCCTCTTCTTCCTGATCGTTCCCTCACCTCTCCGGCCATTTTGATGCCATTTTCTTCCCGTCATTGTGCTTTCCGGCATGCCACCTTCCCTTCCAGCTTGCTCCATCACCCCAAGCTTCCATTTCCGACATTGTTTAGCTGGATTTTCTTCTATGAGCTGAGAGTTGCTCTCATCGCCATTCACCGACTTCCCGGCCACCAAATCTAGTGATTCCGATGCCTTTGAACTCCCTAGACCCCATAGAAGACGATTCCAAGCTTTCTTTTAGCTTAAAACTCGTTTCGGTAAGGTTTTGAGCTTGATTCTAATTTCTGCCATTTTTGTTTCTTGATTTTTTTGAACTTCAATATTGATGATTAAAGCTTAATTATTTTAAAAAAGTTGCTTATTGTAGCTCAATATACATGTGGTAATTTTTTTGGAATTTTTGGAAATTATTTTGATTTTTGTGAATTTTTTATTATTTTATTAATATTTTATAATTTTCATAAATTAATTAATTAAATTATGAAATTGTGGTTTATGGTGTTTATAGGTGTTAAAATGCATTTTATAAATTTATTTTAAATTTTTATGATTTTTATATAATTATTGTGAATTTATTTAGTTTATGTGATTTTTAGAAAATTAGGTTAATTATGTATTTTATTGAAATTAATTGGTTAATTGAGTATAATTATTGATATTATTGAATTCTATGTTGAGAAATTAATTTTTGAGTAATTATATTATTTTTGATGAATTTTTAAATAATTATAGTGAATTTATATATATTAGGGGTATTTTGGTAATTTAGCACTAAATTCGCTAAAAATATAATTAAATTGGTTTTAATAGTTATTTGAGGTATAAAAATTATTTCTACAAACTATTTAGTATTTTTAACTAATTAAAACTATATTTCGTAAATTATTTTCAAATTATATATAATATACTATTTTTGTAAATAAATGAGTTTTTTTATTTATTTTTAATATGTTTTAGGGTTAATTATGTAATTTGGATTTATAAAATGTATTTTTTTAATATTTATGAATTTATTGAGAATTATCGATTTTTAATAATATTTTATTAAAATTAGGGTTTTTATGTATTTATCGGTTAAATAATTATTTTTAGCGTTTGAATTTCTAATTTGTTATATTTTGAGTATTAAAGGTTATTTTTGGTATTTTTGGCATTTTAATGTGTTCTGTAATTATCTCGTGAATTGTGAACCTCAGTCGGTGGAATTATGGTTTGGGAGTCCGACCGAGGGGTTGTGAGACTGTTTTTATTCGAAGTGTATTTCTTTACAGGACCGGCTCTATTCTTTGAGTAGAGAGATGTCCATTTTATAGGGGAGATTCTGCAGGATTTTTGATAGAATTCTCGTAAAATGTGATATCCGATTGAATTCCTATTCCTTATCTATGTCCAATATTCTAGATCGAGTCTCTAAAAATTTTGATAGATTTATTCTAATTCCGTATTGTCATTTGTTTGTTTAGTTACGCCGAGATCGAAGCCTAGTGGATCAGGCCCGTCAGACCTATTTCGTGGAGTGCAATAATTGTGAGTTGTTATTTTATATATACGTGTTCTAGGATGCATGTTTTTAGAATGTATGTTTTATTTGTATAAAATATGCATATATGGTTTAACAATTGCTTAGGGTTATTTTTGGTATATTTTTAGTATATTTTCAATTAAATGCATGTTTTATTATGAATTTATACTTCAAATGTTTTTAAGTATATTTATGGTTTATTTCCGGTTTATTTTATAATTAAATTAAATTTATTCGACATATATATACTCGAAATATACTTGGTTTATTTTTGGTATATT
Source organism: Mallotus nudiflorus (assembly GCA_947683625.1). Taxonomy (NCBI): domain Eukaryota; kingdom Viridiplantae; phylum Streptophyta; class Magnoliopsida; order Malpighiales; family Euphorbiaceae; genus Mallotus; species Mallotus nudiflorus. Next base: position 3,507,548 of record CANTUR010000117.1, on the reverse strand, counting down.
TCTAATATATATATGGTTTATGTTGCTATTTTATTTAATATCATGCATCATTTGTTTTATATATAAATGAAGGATATCAATAGAACGTGCTACCTAGTGGGCAGCACTAGGACCGAGTACGTACTGGTACAACGATAGAATTTAGGTTATATTACTAACCTATTTGTGGATATTGATCGGATTGATTTATTTATTGTGTGATGTGATTTGAGAGTGTGATTGCTGGAGCTCGGTTGACCAGGGGTCTCAGAGCCAATCACACTAACAGTCAGATTGTTGAAGCTCGATTGACTTAGTGTCTCGAGGCCAATCTACTGTCCAAATGGAACAAGTGAATTTATTTGGAATAAGTGAGCCTGTATGACTAGAGTGTTGTTTAACACTGTTTAAGGTTGCAATCATTTAAGGTTTTTTTTATCCTTCATAATCGAATATTATTTTCAGTATATATATATAAAATGATTTTACTACATCTGTGTGATTTTGCTTGTATATATATTTATTATATATATTATTGAATGTGTGCATTGTCATTTAGCTATATATATATATATATATATATATATATATATATATATATATATATATATATATATATTATAACAATTTACTCAATGAGGTTTGACTCCCCTCCGTTGACTATTTTTTCAGAAGAGTCTTCATCTTCAGAACTTAGTAGCAGACCCTTACGCCGGATTTCTTCTACCCCGGCTTTACTATGTAAACTGCTCACTTGACTTTATTTTATAATCTAAAAACTGCAGTAATTATAGTCAGTTGTGGGATTTATGTATCATGTTTGTATGAGATTTGTATTTTAAAGATTTAAACTGAGATTTGTATTAAAAGTTTTATATATATATATGAGACGGATTTGTGTTATTATATTTGTCAGTGGATTATTAATTTATTTTATTTATGAGGTTTATTTCCGCTGCAAGATATTATATTTATTTTTATTATTATTGCATGCTTTTATTTTATTTTTAAGGCTTACTACGGGTTCCGGATTCGAAAGAATTCGCGTTCCCTAATGCCGATCATGACCCTTGTTTTGGATTGTGACAATAAAAATTATTATTTTAAACTACATATATTTTATTTTGTATAAAACACTTTAATTATACTACATCTAAAACACTACTCTTTTTTTTATTAGAAATTATGTCTTTTAATTTAATGAATTATAATATTTTTTCAAATAATAAAATAAAATATATAAATTCATAATAATAATTATTTAATATGTTTTTATATATAAATAAAATTGATTATAATTCTGATTTCCTAATAAACTAAATATTTTATTAAAATTTTCATTTCATTTTTTATTTCTCTCTATTCTAATTTTGATTCCGATTTAAATTTTACAATATGAACCAAATGACACCTAAGATTGATTATAATCATAATAAATAAAAATAAAAATATACTTAATCAATAAAATATAATTGATTAAATATTATTTTTGATTACCGGATTTAATTAAAAAATTTTCGTACCTAAAAGAAGAGATCCTCTACAGGATGCAGTAAGCAGAGCGAAAAAGCAACGTTATGTGGTATCCACGTGGTATCGTGTGATTGGCAAGCAGCCACATATTAAAGGAGTGGAGAGCAGCCATTTGGTGCACCTTATAAAAGCCGTCACCATGCACACTACGCATGTACCTTCGATCCAGATGCCACGTCATATTTATTATATAAAAGATTTGGGTCCCGCTTCGGATCTCGCAATCATCTTGCGGCTGTAAAATAACACATCACAGCATAGTTGAAATTTTTCTAATTAAAATAATTTTTTTACTTTCTTTTTTTTGTAAATTAAATAATATTTTTCAACTACATTGATAGAAAATTCTAAAATGACTTTACTTTTACCACCTATTAGATGAGAAGATATTAAATTATCTAATAATTATTATTAATAAAATAAAATTTAATTTATAAAAAATAAAATAATTATACACTACACCATAGCTGTAAATTAAAATTTTACTTTTCTGTAAATAAAATAAATTAATTTATATTTTTACGTGGGCGTCAAAAGTCGAAATCCTATAAAAAGACAAAAATAAATTATATTACTTTTTTTTTACCGCTATTACAAAAGAAAAATTCAATTTCGAGTGTGATCGGATTTGACTATTATATCTACAACACTACCACATACCAATCAAAACTATAGCTTTAAGTTGTAAACTCAAAATTAAATTACATCCTAATAACAATATGAGCATATACTTATTATCAAAAGAATCAATTGTTGGAATTGTTTAAACTTTTTCATCAGCACACAATTTTTAAAAAAAATTTGATTTTTTTATACAAATTAAATTAATATTAATTTAATTAACATTGGAAATAGTAGTTTAGTGTAGATAATATTGTTAGAGGCCTGCTGCATAGAGTACTGGTTCAATGTTACCAGACCCATAAAAAAAATTATTAATTTTGACATGTGATTAGTGAGCATAGTTCACTTTCAAGAGGGAAAAAAAATAGGAAGGAGCTAAACACATACTATATTACCAATAAAGGATAAACATGGAGAACAACACTGAGGAAAAATAAAAAATAAAAAAATTGATCATAGGATTTTAAATTCACTTTCAAAAATAATAATTGAAAAATTAATTCAATTACATTTGCTACTAAAAGGAAAAAATAAAAATGAACAAAGCACTTACTAATTTTGATCAAATAAAAGAAATAATATTAAAATGAATATCTGATCATTGGAATTTAGATTCATTTTCAATCGCTAAATTAAATACAGTGCGTATTTCATCGAAAAGTTAAATTTAATAAGAAATGAAAAATAGTTAAGAATATATAAGAGCCTTTTTCTATTTTATCAATTCAAATTCACTATGCCTTATATAGTTTTAGGTATGTAATTTTTTTATATAATTTTATTTGTCGAGTAGTATATTGAAATTTTAATTATATAATAGAAATAGTTATATTATTTTATAATTAAACCTTTGATCTTTCAAATTTCATTTGTTAAAATTAATTTTTAGTACTTTTATTATTGAATATTTAGAATATACTTTTTTTTTCAATAAATTACTTAAATCAAGTTGTTGTAATCAAAATTTTTTTACTGGAACTATAAACCCATTAATGTTTTTCAACTTAAGATCCCAAATAAAAGAAAAAAAAAAGAAAATCAATGTACAAAATTAAATAATCTAATGGTATATTTTTTTTTATATATATAGAATTTGATATTTATCTCCCACCTCATTTAGAAAAATTAAAAAAAATTAGCAAATGATATGATGAGGAGATTAGATGAGTGATGGCTACAACACGTAAAGGGCTTAGTGAGCTCAGCATTATCAACGTTTTTCCTCAACTTTTTATTTAATTTTGGTAGAAAAAAGTGACCAAAATGAGATCATCTTTAGAGCATACAATTAAAAGATGAGATCTCAAAAGAAGAATGTGACATTAGCTTTTTCAAAGGGAATAAATAATATCTATATCATTAATTATTAAAATTAATATATATAAATGTTGATTAGTTTGAGAATTAATCCACACATGGAACAAAAGGTGCAAATGATGTTTTTTGTACAGATGCTGCCACAAATTCTAAGTTGACTTTGGTTGGTACATGGGTGTCATAATTAGCTATAAGACATTCCATAATTATTTTAAAAATATTGCAAAAATAATTTTCTCTTTATAATTAATTGAAATAAAATAAATAAAAATATTTTTTGTATTAAAAATAAATGAAAGTATCATATGAACTTCTAAAATTTTGAAGTGAATATTTTATTATTAAACTATTTAATTTTTATAAAAATAAAAAATTTATGTAATATTTGTAAAAAAAAAGTCATTTAAACATTTAATAAAAATATATTAAACTTAATTGTTATTTTAAATTAATATTTGAATTGTGAAATAAAAGACAAAATGTAAATTTCATCAAATATTTAGGAAAAGAATATTAGATATTAATAAATTATTATTTAATGTCGATTTTTAGAGTTTAAAGTTAGAAGTCCCACTCAAATAATTTTTGTTTTCAAATCATTATGAAAAATAATTTATATTTTCGTGGCCCAATAACTTCTTTTTATAATAAAGTTTTCATTTTCTCTGATGAAATCATCACCCAACAACACCAACACCAACAGCCTAATAACGACCAAATTATTATTTTTTGTTTGTGTAATTAATTTAATTAACGTATTCTTAATAAATATATTCTCATAAGATAAAGAATGGTGAATGACTAAGCAAGAACATATCTTAAAATTTTTAAAAGATAAAAATATTGGAGTCCTTTTATTTTTATTTTTTTTATCAAGTTCATCTCATTTTGAAAATTATAATGATTTTAATAAGATTACATAAATTATCAATAACTATTACAAATTAACTATAATATTATTGAATATATATATATATATATATATATATATATATATATATATATATATATATATATATATATATATATATATATATATATATATATATATATATATCAGCTACAAATTAGCTGTATATATTTTGATTATATTAAACAATTAATTTGGCTATTAAAAAATTGCTTATTTTTGTCAATTTCAAGATGATGTAAGCATTTTTTTTTAACTGAAGATGTTGTAAGCATTGAATCATAGATCATAACAATTCAAAAGATATATAGATTAAAAGCCTAACACTTTATTTCACTGTTTAATGGGTAAGATGGATAATGTTGAGCAAAATTATTGTTTTGGGTAGCTTTTCTTTGGTTAATCTAAAAAAGAGTAAATAGTTGAAAAAAAAAATCCAACTATACATACATTTTGTGGAATTTACTTTACATTGAAAAAGACCTTATATGATGCATTTAATTGTGGTTTTTAAGTTCTATGGTCAAGGATAGAAATTAAAGCTCCAAAAAGTAGGGGCTATATATATATATATATATTTCTCTTATAATGGTATAAGGAGCTTCTCTTTTTTTAAAAAAAAAAAAAATATTATATTTACAGTGTGTGGTATAATATTTTCTATTCATAAAAAGTGGGCTAATTTTTTTAAAATTTTATATTAACTTAATAATGTGTATATGTGTAATATCCCGTGTTTTTAAATATTTTAATACTGTATCAAAATATGCAGTGTTAATAATTTCTGTATATATTTATGATATTTCATGAGTTGTTATTTAATTAAAATTTATTTTTAATTGTTTTATATTATTTTAAGCACTTTACGTAAAAAAATTTCAGAAATTTTATTTTTGGGAAAATTTTCACGTAAATAATTTACTATTAATTATTTTAAATAGATTTCCATATTTGCATGAACTCATATATATTTTTAAAGTACTAAATAACGTATATATGTGTATTTATTTATTTAACTAGGGTTTAATTAATTATCCTAATATTTTATTATTTATTAATTAGTTTTAATAGTATTTAATTATTTTTAGGTGTATTAAATTTTAAAATATTAATTTATATGTGTGTGGAGTATATTTAATGTGTGTGAGTTATATTATTTTAACATATAGTGTAAAGTATATATATATACATATACATTTAATATTAAACAAAAAAATAAAATTTGATTTAATTACGAAATTGTCATCCATCCTCCTCCCTCACTCCTTATCGCTTCCATCACCATTCCACCCCCTACCATCCCATTTTCTCATCGTCGGTGTGCCTCTCGGCGTGCCACCTCCTTCCTCTAGCTCATTTCCGACGTCGGAGAAGCTTGATATCGCCAGAAAGCCGAATTCATTCTCACCGTTGTTCACGGCGTTTCCGGCCGCCATTTTTGACACCGCCAGTCTCTTTCTTCTCCTTGAGCTCCGGTGAGTTTGATTCCAAGCTTTGTTTCACTTAAAATGATCTTGATTTGCTTAAGTTTCGATTTTGGTAATTCAGCCATTCTAGGGTTCTTGATTTTTTTGAACTTCTAATTGATTGGTTCATGAAAAATTCCTTCACAAATGTTGTTTCCCTTAGCTTAATCTACATGTGTGAATTTTTGTAGAATTTTTGGAAATTATTTTGATTTTTGGGTATTTTTGAATATTTTATTATTATTTTCTAATTTTCGAAAATTAATTAAGTAAATTATGAAATTGTGTTTTATGGTAATTATAGATGTTGAAATGGATTATAGAAATTTATTTGGAATTTTTATGAATTTCTATGTATTTATTTTGAATTTAATTAGTTTATGTAATTTTTGAAAAATAGGGTTAATTGTGTTTTTAATTGAAATTAACTATTTAATTGAGTTTATTTATTGATATTATTGATAAATATGTTGAGAAAATTAATTTTTTGTAATTATATTATTTTTGGTGAATTTTTGGAGTAATTTTAATATATTTATATATAGGGGTATTTTGGTAATTTTACCCTAAATTGACTAAAAATGTAATTAAATTGGTTTTAATAGTTATTTAAGGTATAAAAATGATTTCTACAAATTATTTAGTATTTTTGAGTAATTAAAACTATTTTTCGTAAATTATTTTTAATTATATATATAATATACGATTTTTCTAATAAAATGAGTTTTTATCGGTTTTTAATGTGTTTTAGGGTTAATTACGTAATTTATACTTATAAAATGTATTTCTATGATATAAGGGTATTTTTGATATTTTTATATTATTCTGTGAATTGTGGACCCCGGTCGATAAACTGTAGTTTGGAGTCCGACTGAGGGGTTGTGGATGTATTTCCATGTCTATTTTCGAAGTGTGTTTCTTTGCAGGGCCGACTCTACTCTTTGAGTAGAGAGATGTCCGTTTTACAGGGGAGGTTCTGCCGGATTTTCGGTAGAATTCTCGAAAAACGTGATGTCCGGTCGAACCCTAATTTTGATTCTGTGTCCAATATTCTAGATTGAGTTTCTAGGAATTTCTGTTAGGTTTATTCTGATGTCTGTTATTTTCGTATATTTAGTTGCGCCGAGACCGAGACCTATTGGACCAGGCCTATTAGACCCATCTCGTGGAACGCACTAAGTGTGAGTTACTATTCTATATATATATGCTTTAGGGTGCATGATTTAGAAATGTATGTTTTATTTTGATTAAATATGCATAAATAACTCAATTAGTATTTAAGTTTATTTTTAGTTTATTCTTGGTATATCTTAAATTATATGCATGCTTTATTAAACATTTATATTTTAAAATGTTTTAAATATATATTTAATTTATTTTACGTTTATATTGGATTTATTTGACGTATATATACTCGAAATATACCTGGTTTACTTTTGGTATATTTTTAATATATATATGGTTTATGTTGCTATTTTATTCAATTCATGTATCATTTACTTTTATGAATGTATGCTTTATATTTTAATGAAGGATATCAATAGAACGTGCTACCTAGTGGGCAGCACTAGGACCGAGCACGTACCGGTACGCTTATAGCATTTAGGCTATATTACTAACTTGTTCGAGGATATTGATTGAATATGATTATTTGATATGTGATATGATTTGGGAGTGTGATTGCTGGAGCTCGGTTGACCTAGTGTCTCAGGGCCAATCATACTGACAGTCAGACTGCTGGAGCTCGATTGACTTAGTGTCTCGGGGTCAGTCTACTGTCTAAATGGAATAAGTGATATATTTGGAATAAGTGAGCCTATATGACTAGAGTGTTGTCTAACACTGTTTGAGATTGCGATATTCTAAGGTTCTATTTGATCCTTCATGAACTGTGATTTTCAATAAAAATATATAAAATGATTTTATTGCACCTGTATGTATTTGCTTGTATATATGCTTATTATATATATACTATTGACTGTGTGCATTGTTATTTAGTATGCATGTATATATATTTTAGTAATTCACTCAGTGAGGTCTGACTCCCCTCTGTTGACGATTTTTAGGAAAGTCTTCTTCCTCAGACCTCATTAGCAGGCCTGTATGCCGAATTTCTTCCGCCCCGGCTTCTTTATGTAAACTGCTTATCTGAGCCTTGAGTTTTATTTTATAATCTAGACACTGCAGTAGTTGTAGATAAATTATGGATTTTATATATTATATTTATGTGAGTTATGTACTTTGAATATTTGAACTGAAACTTGTATTAACGGATTTATTTATATATATGAGATATGAATTTGATTTAAATCCCGTGGCGGATTATTATTTTGATATTCATAATTTTATTTCCGCTGCATTAAGTGTTGTTATTATTATTGTATGTTTTATTTTATTTTTAGACTTGCTACGGGTTCCTGATTCAAAAGAATTCCCGTTCCCTAGCACCGGTCATGGTCCCTGTTTTGGATCGTGACAATATGTTTGAGTTATATAAATTAGTTCGCTTTTATGAAATTGTTATAATTTTATAAAAGAATATATTTTATCTTTATCATGTGTGTTTCTTATAATTAGAATAATTTTTTCCTTTTTTTTTTTTTACCTTTGTATCAAACTTCCAATAAAAAGCAATGTACTTAAATTGAAGCCAAAGTTCAGATTTGTACCAAACTTCCAATAAAAAGCAATGTCCTTAGATTGAAACCACAGTTCAAGGACTGTCTCTAAAAGTATAACCATATAAAAATGTACATAAATGTCTAAAATTTTCCTAGCAAGAGATCTTAATAATGCACATTTGAATCAAATTAACTTATGATCTCATATGATCCCATTTAATTTAAGAAAATATATTATCATCAATAATATTTTTGTGTGAAATGCACAATGTTTGGGAAGTGGGTGTCTTAGCCATCTTAAGTAACATATACTAATGATTAATTCTCATACACAATCAATAAGTATAAAACACATACTTGAGAGCAACACATCAGGAATAAATTGTTTGAATCTTATGATTATTTAAAAAATAATTCTTAGTCGATTAAGGAATACATTATATATGTGAGCATTTCTTGTTACTCCCATGGTAAAAAAATAAAAATAATTAAAGGGTAATGGATTTTTTTTGTCAATATTGATTCATTTCATTGTCATAAAACGGCTCACTAGAAGTTACAAGCGAATTACAAGAGTTGAACAAAGTGAGGATAAAATAAGGTAACTAATTTATTTTAAAATCAAGAATGGTCTGGATCTACTTTCCGGATATACTCTTTTATAATCATTGAAAAAAAGGTTAGCGGATTTGAAGTTATATATATATATATAAGATAATTTTGTGTAAAGTAATAATAATGGCTTTGGAGACTGGATGGCATATACATTGGGGTTGGCTGCTGGGGATCAAAAGTTGGATAATGTTAGTTAGGCGCCTACTATGCTCTAAATCAACTGAAGAAATTTAATAAGAAAATAATAAAAATTAAAAAAAAAAAAGAAGAACAATAAACTTATAGTTGCACATTGCTACCTATGATCTCATGAGCAGGAAAAAAAAAAGTGGTATGAAAAATTTCTTCTTTTTGACTATATATTATAAAATGGCCATGACCTAATCATATACTTTTATGACAAAGAGCAAAAGCTCATCACTTGAAAAGTTATGGTTTCACCTTGCAAGACTTGAATTAAAATTAGCATATACTTATGATGCATACACATTCATTCTTTCTTTCTTTTTCATTAGTGGAATTATGACCCAACATGGTCCCCTACAAATCTTTCTCTTACAAACCTTATCCAAAAATTTCTCCAATGTTTGATGTCACTCACAATTAATTTTGAGCATATCTAGTGACATTTTGATATTTGGGTATCTAGTAGCATTTTTTTCATTAACAATCACATGGGTTATATATATATATATACAAATAAAATAGATGTTAAGATTGATCTAAGGATGAGATCTTTGTGGGGTCTTTTGGGTATTAATTTTTTTGCACTATTTGATTCTAATCATGGAGATGCATGCATTATATCTAGTGGAAACTACTCTAAATTGATTATTAACTACGTACACACAATTTAGATTTTGGCTTTATCTATGTTTTAGTGAAGGAACTTTGAAAAATTTTAGCAAATCTTCTCTCAATTATCTTCTTAATTATCATCATTTCGCATCTTTCTTTTCTTTGCTCACTTTTGATGACCTTTGTAGTCATGAAATGAGTCAAAAGAAGTCATGTGCTTTAAAGGAAAAGTTTTCTTAACACAAGTGATTATTAGAAATAATTGCTGATATAATAGTTATAAGCTAAGAAAGAGGATTCAAAGAATGAATATGGTCTTGATAAAAAAGGTCTTAAATCATAGAACATTGAGTCTTAAGATTCCTTTTAAGCATAAATATGTCATTGTTGGCACAAAATAGGAGTAATAGAATACCTGGCTTTTGCCAATTTACGGCAAAAAAATTTAAAAATTTTATCAATTTATAATATTTTTTTTAATAAAAATACCTATTTTTCAGTGAAATGAAAAAAAATTTACCAATTTATGATGATTTTTATTGATGTGACATACAAATCAAAATCAAAAGTTAAAAATTAAAAGTCAACTTACATGTTATCTCGGTAAAAATCATCATAAATTAGTAATTTTTTTCACTCTACTATAAAATGAATTTTTTTTTAAATACACTATAAATTAGTAAAATTTTTACCATAGACAAATAGCCCTAAAATACATGTACATGCAAAAAATAGAATGCTTGTATATCTCTATTTATCACATTTCTTCTTTAAGTGTAAGAAGAGGGAATGATTAATCAATAGTTGAGGACAACTCTTAGCAAGTCAATATAGCCTCTTCGGTGGGGTTTGAGTTTCTTGTTAGAATTTATTTATTTATTCTTTTTCATTTTCCAAATGGTGGGTCTAATATTATACCGTCAATTGCACTTGTGGGGGGCTTAAATCTTTTTGAGTGAGAAAAGAGAATTTCTTGGAAAAAATGTCACCAACCCACTCTATATAACTCTCCAATGATGATGGCTTGACCTCTTAAGGCCATTTGGACTACTTAGTGTCAATCTAAGACAGAAGAATTAGATCCTCTAGCAGAAAGTGCACCTATCAGGTGGCACTAAAGCCTTGAAGAGTTCCAGCAATAGTCACATCTAAATTTGGTCATTGCATTCGATCATGTGCATAAAACAGGAAATCCCCCCCAAATGAAAAAGCATTATTTTCTCTTCAAAAATAATTGTGGTGGAATCATAATATGCTTTTTGCTTTGATTTTCTAATGCTAGGCGTGCGCCAAAGATCTACAGCCGACATCAAGAGTAGATATAGTTTGCATGGGAAACAGAAAAATGTCAAGAAATTGCCATTTTTTTCTCCCTTCATTTTAAAAGAGACATTGTTGTTAGTGATTCTCTAAGAAAAATTTATAAAATTTTATTTTAATACAATCTTGATAAATATAGCATCAAAAGAGTGGTTTTGTAGCTCCTATTAAAAAACATCATAAAATACTGGGTCTAAATTCTATTATTACCATCAATTATTTGGCCTCTCTGTGAATAAAAAAAAAAGACTATGTCTGTTATTGAAATTATATTTTATACGCAATCCAGTATTTAGATGATTTGACCTTTCTATAATAAAAAAAAAAATATTGCTACAAAGATTATATTTTACATAAGTGCAGTGAATAGGAATAATATAAAAAATTTAAATTATGAAAGTAAAAATTAAATTTCAATGAGATTAAAAAATAAAATTTAGTAGGTTAAATATAAATTTATGTAAAAATTTTAAAATTTTTACATGGGATTAGACTTTAGAGCAATGCACACCCACAATTCGGCTTCCTATAATTACTCCATAAAACTCATATTATACTCAAATAGTTTTATCTTGCTTCTGTATACTTAATCATTTTTACTTTTTTTTTTTATTAAGTTGAGAGGGCTTATGCTTGACCAAATAATTTCCATGTGGTTTTAAATAATGGATAGCGAACGTTCCAATATTAGCCCAATGTAGTTAAAAACTGTCCAAAGCAGGACAATAAAAAACTTTTTTCTATGACCTCAAATAGAGGTAACAAGTCAACAAAAATACTATCAACTATTGGATTGAATGAATGGCTGGGACTATTTCAAACAAAATCCTAGGGACTCTGTTTGAGCCCGGCAAGGTACTAGTGTATGCAGGAGGATCTATTTCTCTCCAATCTGCTCATATCCAAAGGCCAAATCGTATATTTGGTTATAATCATCCACAAAGTAGACATCAAGGCCTTCTTTCACATTAGGTGCAAGCTCATCATAGTCCCTTCTGTTAGCTGATGGGAATATAATGGTCTTAACATCACTCCTCCTTGCTGCTATTGTTTTCTCCTTGACCTGCTTGTCCATATCACAATAAATACGAGTTGTTAGTAGTAAAACTATCTATTAGATGCACAAAACATTCAAGATATGATCAAAAGTTTATATAGTTCAGTCTAGGAATTCCAAAGAATTCCCAGAATATTTAGCTATGCTAGTTATGCCGCTGCTGCAGCTGGCATATACAAAACTAGAACCATATAACAAGTTGCCTCGATATCGCACGTGTATAAAAAGTAGCAAAAATAATCATAATCATAATAATAACAACGCTAGCATGCAAGAAAATGAAAGTTCATTTAGCATACCCCGCCAATGGGAAGAATCTTCCCAGTCAGTGTAACTTCCCCTGTCATTGCCAGATCCTTCCTCACAGGTTTGTTAGTGGCAATGGAAAGCAACGAAGTGATCATGGTGCAACCAGCACTTGGTCCATCCTTAGGGGTGGCTCCTGCAGGAACATGGAGATGAAGCTTTGAATTGGCAAAGAAGGGGTTATCCGGGTCTTTCTCAGCCAATATTGCTCTTGCAACAGTGTGAGCAATTTGGGCACTTTCTTTCATAACATCTCCAAGTTGACCAGTAAGATGAAGGGCCCCTTTCCCCTCTCCTTGCTCTACCTGAGTGGTCTCTATATACAAGGTGGAACCCCCCATTGCTGTCCATGCAAGACCCATCACAACACCAACAGGAGTCTCTTCATAAATCCGCTCAGCGTGGAACACAGGTTTCCCAACAAAATCAGCCAGGTTGGATGAATCAACCAAAACCTTCTCAGCTGCCACAGTTACTCGACTTCCCTCAAGTTTCTCAGATTCAGTTGCTTCCTGCCATCATTGAAACAAGTGAAAAGAAAATGTAAAAGGAAGACTGGCATTTAAGAGGCAATGGGTTGGAGAAATTTTCTTGTTGCATACCTGTTAGAAAGTAAAATCTAGAATCTAGAGGGAAAAAAAAACTTTTATCTTAAAGGTGCATGACAGTACTATATTGCTTGAAAAGTTCCATCTCAGCCACAACCTTATTGCTGATACACAATTTTCTAGTACCAGATAACTTGAGCATACCTTTGAATCAGCAGCTTGGTCTACAGAACTCTGAATCTGTTCAGATGGCTGTTCTTCCACCACAACCTCACCTTCTACAGAGATATTGATATCCTGAACATCACTGCTACCCTCTATTGATTCTGTTGAAGGTCGAATACATCCTGCTTTTTCCTCTTGTGGTTCTCCAGAAACTGCAGATTGATCTAACTCCCCTTGACGAACAATTTGCAAAGCAATCTGGCAGGTAGGTAATAACACAATATTATAAGCAGCAAGCCACTACACACACGATTGTTCAAGTATGCTTCAGATCTATGCATCCCAAGTGCCATGTAGATGCTTCCAGTAAACAACAGGGTAGAAACATAATGTTTGAACCCAATGCATATTGGGTGAATTGTTATAGAATTTCCTTTTCTATTGATTAAGGGGAAGGTGAGGCAGGTATCCAAGCTAATGATGTCCTTCAGTATGTGACAAACATTAAACCATTAAAGTTAACTACTGACCCAATGGCTGATTTATGTCTAATGCTGATCTTTTTACAAAATTCCATGCTCTATTGAGCATTACACATACCTTGCGATAAATCTTTTCGATTTGCTTTTGAAGATTCCGAACCCCTGCTTCTCGGCAATAATTCTCTATGAGGGCAAGAATAGCACCATCACTCACTTCAGCCTGAAAGTATTAGGTTGAATAAATTTTATTGAGTAAATGATATGTCAAAACAAATATTACAAGCAGAAGGAAACACCTGCGTTCTAAAATGGGAAAAAAAAAAAAGTAAACAAAAATATTATAACTAACATCATATTCTAGTGCTGCTAAAATGAATTTATTTCAAGTAAGCATACTAACATTTTCAGGCTTAATGCCGCATGCTTCACGTGTAGATTTCTCCAAATAATCTCTGGCAATGTGCATTTTCTCATCAGTAATATACCCAGCAATAGCAATGACCTCCATCCTGTCCAAGAGAGGGCCAGGTATCATGTCCACAACATTTGCTGTGCATACAAACAGAACCTGCAATAAATTTTCAAAGGATGAAATACCGAGTAGAAAAAAGTATAAAATGAGATAGAGAAAGACATGCATTCAATGCATAATTCCCATCATCGAGAAAGTACCGCTTCTTCAAACATCTATAACACAACTTCTAAGGACACAAATGATGCAATCGATGCCAATGTTTGACATGACATGATATGCTTAAAGTTCAATGCACTAAATATTGCACAAAAGCTTCAAAAGTAAGAAATTAGTTCCCACCAAAGACAGAGGTGTCTGCATATCGCTACATTAACTAACCTTTGATAGGTCAATTGGAACATCAAGGTAGTGGTCTAGAAAATTAGCATTTTGCTCTGGATCAAGAAGCTCCAACAGAGCACTAGCTGGATCACCAGCAACACCTCTTCCCAACTGCAATAGTTCACAGAAAAATATAAGATTCTAAATCAGTGCTTCAAAATTAGAAATTAAATCATGGGGACATAATCAGTGTGGTCCACCAATGTGAAGCACTGGTGCGAGAGAGGAAAAAAGGACACAAAATTCAAGAGTAAATTAAAGCTGCCATATCATAGTACCTTGTCAATCTCATCAATCAAGACAAGAGGATTAGCGGTTCCAACACTTTTCAGACACTGCACCATCTTTCCTGGCATTGCTCCAACGTAGGTACGACGATGCCCCTGAATGTAATATCAAATAAGATGAGATGCAAATGCTACAGGCCATAACACTTTATGGTCAACACATATAGACGATTTTTTTTTTTTTTTTTCCTAAAAGAAGTTTCAAATACCTTAATTTCAGCAACATCAGACAACCCTCCTACTGAGAACCGAAAGAACTTCCGATTCAAAGCACGTGCAATTGAACAGCCAATGCTAGTTTTGCCCACTCCAGGCGGGCCAGAGAGACAAATGATTTTTCCTGAGATGTGTTTGAAAGAGATAAGAAATTATATATTGCTGCTTTAATAGTCTTACTAGCAGAGAGATCAGAGAAGAGTGAAAGAGAATAGATAAATGGCAAGGAGACAATAACATCAATGGAAATCTTCTTCAGTTCTGGAACACAGACATACAAGAAAAAGAATGCATACCAACCTTGGGAAGTTCCTCTTAGTTTTCCAACAGCTATAAACTCCAATATTCTATCCTTAACATCAGTTAATCCATAATGATCTTCATCAAGAATTTTTTGTGCCAGAAGGACATCAAAATTCTCATCGCTGCATTCAAAATTTTAGGAAAATAAATGAAACAACTTTAATGTTCCATATAAATTCTAGATAAGTTTCAAAAACCAATATCCTAAGGGACACCTCTCGGAGAACCAGTTTTGCAGAAAAAAGAAAACCATACAACGAAATTGATATTACCTAAAAGCAGTCTAGAACCAAAGTAGCTACTAGTTAGACATCACTCAAAGGTCAGAAACTCAATGAAATTCTGAAAACAATCTAGCACCAGAGTAGCTACCAGCTAGACATCATTCTTATAAGAAAAAAAATACATAAGGTCAGAAACTCAATGAAATGCCCTCATACATGTACTTTACTTTCCATGTGTGTGCGTACACACATATTGATAGGATTATATGATCAACATAACTGTTACATAAAAAAGACAAATAGAAAGTCAAGTAAACAATGCATTTCCCTCCAAAAACTTAAGCTACATGAGACACTGAACAGGTGCAACATCCCATGTGCTAAAAAGGTTTGTCACTGTCCATCAGCCTGTTTTGTAGAATATTAACATGACAGAAATTATATATTACATCTCTAGAGACATTTATGAACACGCAGAAAAAGGAGAAACAGACCTAAAATTACCCCAAGGCAATACAGTCAACCAATCCAGATAATTACGAGTAACGTTAAATTCACTTGAACTGGCCTCTAAAAGCTGCAGCTTTGTAAGCTCTTCTTCTATTACTTGCAAAACATGTTGTGGAAATTTCTCCTTGTTCTGTTCGAGCCTTTCCCTAAACTTTGCTGCAACCAAGCATTAAAAAATATTTAAACCATAAATTACAATCCAGAATAAAATGTTTTTATCCATCTTAAAGTAAAGCCAATAACAGAACCAAACTATGAGAAAAATGTAATCCTATGTAAGACCTTGTACTATTATGACAAATGACAAGTGGCAACACATACTTTTGCAGTAAAATAAAAATCCTATGGAAATTCTTCAAGGCTATGTTTAAGAAGGGAGGAAGAAAATTCAGAGAAGAACTTACAAGAGAGTGCAGTTTTGTCATCTGTTTCCAATCCCAGTTCCTGCATCACCAAAGTTTATATTCTAGTTACATTCAATGTAAAAAACCTAAAAATGATACATCTGCTTCTGACCAATGAGACCAGCTGCCAACTTACCATCACCATAATAGATAAAGATTAGCAACAGAAGATATACAAACAAAATACAAGCACATGCACACAGAAGTGAAGAAGTGGACCAAATACCTTCTTTATGGCCTTAAGCTGTTCATTCAACAAATAACGACGCTGCTCACCACTTAGCTTTTCTTCAATGGCTTTTGCAATTGATTCCTACACGTGATCCAAAAAAGTTAATTAGTATGAACAAAACAACTGATGATGATTAGACACGTGCTATCGAAAAACAAAGATGTAATGTACCTGAATCTTGCTGATTTCCAGTTCTTTCTTCATCAGCTCCAATGTGAGGTTCAAACGTTTATATACCTGAGGTAACCAAGCCATATAGTTACAAAAAAAGTTTCATAAACATAAGAAGCTCTAATAAAAAGGTGCTAAGTGAATTTTCTGTCAACAAAGGCCCACATGTTTCACTAAGTAAATTGTTAACTGAAAATTACCTCAAATTGAATCAAAGATTAAAAACAATGAGCTTGTCAATGCTACTTACATCCAGCTCTTCAAGCACTTCTTGGCTTTGCAATTTGTTTGCAGCACATATTGCAGCACCAAAATCAGCCAACCTTGGAAAACTGAAGTCACCTATATGCTGCTGTCATCAAGATTAAATAACCATCATTTTGAATTTTAAAAGGCAGCAAAACACACAACAACTGAGAGTGACAATTTGGAATTTGAAAGGCATGAAATAGTCGCAAGACAAGATTGTTTAACATGCTGTCCATAAACCTATAAACAAGACAATAGCATGCCCTCAATGGAAATTTGAAATACAATCACACTGTAAAAAGTAACAGAGTTAAAATAAAGAAGTGCTTTCCAAGAGCATTAACAAAAACTAACAGAGAAAAGATTTAAATTCTAGAAAAGGCAAACACCTTTGAATATGTCTCAACATGATCTCTCCAGAAGGAACTTGTTCTCAGAACATCTCTTAGAGTTGCAATAACCTCAAAGGATGTTGCCTTTATTACATCATCATCCTTGTTAAATGGTTTTTCCTGCAAAGTGGGAAAAGCAAGTCCATGATAAGGGTCAAAGAATCTCTTCTGGAGATGGAACATTGACTTCAACATAAAAATAGCTACAAAAATAAAAGTAAATAATAATTAGACAACATACTCTGAGATGATCAACTTTAACAGTAAGGGGATCCTCACTAACCTGTGCAAAAGGCAAATTATTTCAGGATGACAGTAAAGGAAAAAAAATGATGCAATCATAAATTGAGATGCCATATTTGTAGAAAATGATAAATCCAGACTCACCATCTCTGTTATTCGAAGTCGTCTATGACCCATAAGGATGACTTGGTCTCCTTGGATGCTTGAAATCTGGAGTCACTAACACAGATATGGCATCAGTACTTTTACGCTTTTCTTGTTCTTGCTTTATTCTAAAGATCATTTTACTGAGGCAACACAAAACAACAAATACAACCAGAAAAGTTGCAACAAAATGGACACCTGGGCAAGTGTGCCAACTTCATGAAGACGATTTAGCAAATCTTTTCCTTTAAGGTCATATATATTTTTCTCCGATTCAGAACCAGTTGCCACACTGGCATCAGTCCCTGGCTCATCTTTAACAAGAAAGGCACCAGCATAAGGGGCTTGCCTTTTTTGATTTTCTTGTAAAGCTGCCAATAATTTAGGATCCTGAAGATAAAACATCAGGAACAAAAAATATTTAAGTAACCACCAACCATATGAAAGCTTAATGTTCGATTCACCAATCACCATTAAAGTCACGCACGCAAAGAAATTATATTGGCTGAAATATTACAAAAATAATGTGAAAAGCAGCAAAAGTAAGATGTGAGCCCTTGTACATTCAACCTCACAACTATTATTGAGCTTCATTGAACATTTCCATCAAACTACTCCACAATTATCCCAAGCTATTGAAAGTTTACAAGCATGTCACTTGCCTAAGATGTTTACAGCCAGAATGCCAGATTGAAAAAATTATTAGACCCAAACTTTGAAAATAAAGAATTGGTACCAACTCTAGTACTAATTCTGAGTGAACTTTATAATAAATGAAATAAAACAGAGCCAGCTATACCTTGACGTAAAGTGGCATGTAGAAGCCAGGAAATAGAGGTCTATGTAGCAAAGGTAATGCCAATACCTGCCCAAAGATCACAAAAGATTAGTGCAATTATCTAAATTAGTCTAAAAATTTTCAAATTGCCATTAAAGATTTTTCAAATACATGAAGAGAAAGTCAATCCGTAAGTCAATTCTGTACATTCAAAAAAAAAAATGAAATAATTTATATAAAGGAAAACTACAAAACTATGTAAAAATGTTCGGCAGGGCTGAAAGGCCCCAGCTTTCGTACTCCATTTCATTGCTAAACTTATAAACTCAGCAGATTCTGCAATCTAAACAGGACTTGCAAAAATTACCTTAGTTCTATCACAGACAGTAGGCCTCATCCTTTGCAGTGCCAGTAACTCAAACAACAAAGTGAATCAATAAGTAAACAAAAGATTAAAGCTTTATAGCACCAACCGTGAGACAATCCTCAAGCCGAGGATTAGTAGACACAATAGCATTTCTAGAACCATTGGCAGCATCAGTATCGGACTCCGTGCTCTTCAGTTCAATCTCAATGAGTTCGCCAGGGCCATCGCCGGAAGAAGAATTGGAGCAAAAGAAAGCCTTTTGACAAAAGCGAGGTGATTTTCTCCGAGCTAAACAAGTGATAGAACTGAGCAAAGGTGATAACTCGGCGGCGGCGGCGGGTCGGAGATGAGAGAAGGTTGTTAAGTGGTTGTGGAATCGGCGAGCAGAAGAAGAAGAAAGGAGCTTCAACATTGCGTTTGGTGAATTAGGGGATGAAGGGCAAAATTGGGAAATGAATGGTTTTGGAGATGATTGGGTCAATCTTGGTGTTGATGAAGCACCATTGAAGAAGTAGAAGAAGAAGGAGAAGTCTGAAGAAGGGGTTTTAGTACAAGAACAGGAAAAGCCCTTCATAAACCCTTACTCTTTGGTTCAATTTTTTTTTCTCTCTTTTTGTGTTTTTAATTTGACGAATTTAACCTTTATGTTAATCACTATTTATTTAGTCATTATTTATGCCAAATTACATTATTAAACTTTCCTTAATCCTTTGCCCAAAAATAAAATATTGTAAAAATTTTAAATAAATAAATAATTTCAAATTTATCTCATTTTAGTAATTTTTCTCAAACTTTAAATATTAAACATTTACATAATTTAGTAATAAAAATTTTTCTAAGTTATTAAGAGGTTAAGAATTTAATCTTTACATATCCTCTTTTAATATATATATATATATATATATATATATATATATATATATATATATATATATATATATATATTAAAAAAGTGATTTATTATTTATTTTAATTGTATTTTTATTATATTGCATCTTATACTTTGATATTTTTATTGATTATTACATGAAAATTTATTTATAAATAATAAATTATTAAATTATATAATTATATACATAAATTTAGTGTAAAATATATTTTTAAATTTATCATGAAATATAACTTAAAGTATGTATAAAATATGGTTTGAGATAGTTAACGGGTAAAAGTTTATTAACTATTTTTTCTAACAACATTTTGGAGTGTAAAATACATATTATTATACTTTTTATTTGTCAAATTAATTTTTATTAAATTTAAAAGAAAAACTAACTACTTTATTATATCATTCACAAATACAAATTGTCACAACCCAAAACAGGAGCCATGACCGGCGCTAGGGAACGGGAATTTTTTCGAATCCGGAACCCGTAGCAAGCCTAAAAATAAAATAAAACATGCAACAATAGTAGCAATATATAATACAACGGAAATAAAAATCATAAATATAATAATAACATTTCCATCAACTGGATTTAAAGCAAATACTCATCTCATATATATAAATCTTTTAATACAAATCCAGTTCAAATATATAATACAACATCTCTTTAAATATTTAATGACTACTGCAGTGTCTAGATAAAATAAACCCAAGACTCAGAGAAACAGTTTACACAAAGAAGCCGGGGCGGAAGAAATCCGGCGTACAGGCCTGCTACTGAGGTCTGAAAATGTTGACTCTCCTGAAAAATAGTCAACGGAGGGGAGTCAGACCTCACTGAGTGAATTACTATAATATATATACATGCATACTAAATGATAATGCATACAATCAACAATATATATCTAATATGTATATATACAGGCAAATACACACAGATGCAATAAAATCATTTTATATATATATTTTATTGAAAATCATCATTTATGAAGGATCAAATAGAACCTTATAATATCGCAACCTCAAAACAGTGTTAGACAACACTCTAGCCATACAGGCTCACTTATTCCAAATATGTCCACTTAATCCATTTAGACAGTAGACTGGCCCCGAGACACTAAGTCAACCGAGCTCCAACAGTCTGACTGCCAGTATGATTGGCCCCGAGACACTTGGTCAACCGAGCTCCAGCAATCACACCCAAATCACATCTCACACATCAAATGATCATAATCAATCAATATCCATAAATGGTTAGTAATATAGCCTAAATACTATAGGCGTACCGGTACGTACTTGGTCTTAGTACTGCCCACTAGGTAGCACGTTCTATCGATATCCTTCATCAATAAATATAAAACATTCATTCACAAAAATAAATGATGCATGAAGTTCAATAAAATATCAACATAAACCATATATATACTAGAAATATACCAAAAATAAACCAGGTATATTTCGAGTATATATATGTCAAATGAATCCAATCATATTATAACTTAAACTAGAAATATGTTTAAAAACATTTTAAATATAATTTATTTACAAAACATGCATATAATATGATGTACACCAAAAATATACTTAAATACAAATCACATTATTTATTTATGCATTTTAATCAAAATAAAACATATATTTCTAAAATCATGCATCCTAAGCATATATATATAAAATAGTAACTCACACTAATGCGCTCCACGAGATGGATCCGACGGGTCTGGTCCACTAGGTCTCGGTCTCGGCGCAACTAAATAAACAATAAATAACCGACATTAGAATAAACCTAACAGAAAATCCTAGAATTAAATCTAGAGTATTAAATA
Organism: Mallotus nudiflorus; assembly: GCA_947683625.1. Classification (NCBI taxonomy): domain Eukaryota; kingdom Viridiplantae; phylum Streptophyta; class Magnoliopsida; order Malpighiales; family Euphorbiaceae; genus Mallotus; species Mallotus nudiflorus. The sequence continues at coordinate 3,485,722 of CANTUR010000117.1, read as the reverse complement.
CAGAATCGAGATTAGGATCCGACAATCCTGGATATCACGTTTTATGAGAATCCTGGATATCACGTTTTACGAGAATCCTGGATATCTTGGATAAACATAGAAAATCCTGGATATCACGTTTTACGAGAATTCTATCGAAAATTCGGCAGAACCTCCCCTGTAAAACGGACATCTCTCTACTCAAAGAGTAGAGCCGACCCTGCAAAGAAACACACTTCGAAAAACAGGCTCAACACAAATCCACAACCCCCTCGGTCGGACTCCAAACTACAGTCTACCGACCAGGGTCTACAAACACAGAACAAATTCTGAAAATATCAAAAATACCCTTATAACATAGAAATTAAATTTATAAGTAGAAATTACATAATTAACCTTAAAACACAGTAAAAAACCGATAAAAACTCATTTTATTAGAAAAACCGTATATTATATATATAATTGAAAATAATTCACGAAAAATAGTTTTAATTAGTTAAAAATACTAAATAATTTATAGAAATCATTTTTATACCTTAAATAACTATTAAAACCAATTAAATTACATTTTTAGCCAATTTTGTGTAAAATTATCAAAATACCCCTATATATATAAATATACCAAAATTACTTCAAAAATTCACCAAAAATTATACAATTATCCAAAATTAATTTTCTCAACATATTTATCAATAATATTAATAATTAAACTCAATTAACCAATTAATTTCAATTAAAACACAATTAATCCTAACTTTCCAAAATTACATAAACTTAAATAATTCATAAAAATTCCAAATAAATTCCTATAATTCATTTCAACACCTAATTTAACCATAAAACATAATTCATAATTTATTTAATTAATTTCCGAAAATTAGAAAATAATATTAAAATATTCAAAAATACCCAAAAATCCAAATAATCTCCAAAAATTCCACAAAAATTCATACATGTAGATTAAGCTACTAGGATCAACATTTGTGAAGGGATTTTTCATGAATCAAGCAATTCAAAGCTCAAAAAAATCGAAAACCCTAATATGGCCGAAATTGAAAATTCAAAACCTAAGCAAATCAAGACCAATTCAGCTCAAAAAAAAGCTAGAATTACACTCACCGGAGCTCAAGGAGAAGATAGAGACCGGCGGTGTCGAAAACGGTGGCCGGAATCGTGGTCGACGGCGAGGAGAGGAAGTTTCGGCAACCCAAGCTATTTCCAGCCAAACTCGACGAGAAAGGGAGCTGCTGGCCGCGGGGAACAGCTGAGGACGAAGGTGGCAAGCCGAGAGGCACACCGATGGCAAGGGAACGGCGTGACAGACGGTGGTTGGTGGTGAGGAAGTGGTCGGGCACGGGGAAGGAAGAAGAAGAAGAAGAAAAAAGAAGAAAAAAGAAAAGAAAAGAAAAAGAAAAAGAAAAAGAAAAAAGAAAAATAATAAAAAAAATAATTTTAATAAAATATTTGAAAAAAATCACATCCACACACTTAATATTTAATATTTTAAAATTTAATATTAATTAAAAATAATTAAATAACAATAAAATAAATAAATAATAATAAAATATTAGGGTAATATATTAAACCCTAATTAAATAAATAATTACATTTATTCATGGTGTTTAATATTTTAAAAATACGTATGAGTTCATGCAAGTCCGAAATATATATTTAAAATAATTAATAATAAATTATTTACGTGAAAATTTTTCCGAAAATACAAGTCTCGGGAAAATTTTACGTAAAGAACTGTAAATAAGACACAATAATTAAAATAGGTTTTAAATACATATCAACTCGTAAAAATATCGTAATATATATACAGAAATTATTAACACTGCATATCCCGATACAGTGTTAAAATATTTAAAAACACGGGATATTACACAAATAATTATTGATATTTCACTTTTTATTTTTAGAATATTATTTGATGTTTCATGTTATAGTCTCTCCTTCATGTTTAGTTTTTTTTTTTTTTTTTTTAACATTTCCTTCATATTTAGTTCATTCAAATGAAATAAAATAGGATTATTTTGGATTGAAATACTATCAAAAGGGCGATTTAGTAAATTCAGCTTTCTCCAACATTCCGGAACACCTTGCAACGCCCACAACACAGTGCAAAACAAGAGAACAAAAATCATTTGAAATCCAAAATTCATCCTTTCTAATGTATCATCTTAAACTCCATAATTCCCATGGAAAATTACTGCAAAAAATCGTTTTCTCGAGAAATAAACAACCCTTTAGAAATTTGAGCTCATCAGGTATAAAAATCCCAGAGGTTATAGACCTCATAGCAAAGCAACACTGGTCAGAGCTCAAAACCACCCATCTCAAAAACACAAATCCCAGCACGCTCCTTCACCAATTACTCACTTCAAGGGCAGACCCAGAGCTCACTTTCAGGTACTTCACTTGGTCCCAAAAGGAGCTTAAACTTTCACACTCGTTAGAAGTCACTTTTAGAATGTTAAATTCACTCGCATTGGATAAGAAGTACTCAAAGATCAGATCTTTCTTGGATAATTTTGTTAAGAATGATAAGAATTATCAGGTTTCGTCTATTTTTCATGCAATTTCAGTTGCTGGGGATTCTTTTTGCGCTAATTCAATTATTGCTGATATGTTGGTATGGGCATATGCAAAAAATTTGATAACACGTTTGGGGTTTGAGGCGTTTAAGAGAGCTGGTGATTATGGGTTTAAGTTGTCTATTGTTTCTTTTAATCCATTATTGAGTGCTCTGGTTAAGGATGGTGAAATTGGATATATGGAGTTTGTTTATAACAACATGATAAAAACAAGAACTGAACCTAACTTGATTAGTTTTAATATTGTGATCAATGGGTTCTGTAAAGTAGGGAAATTGAATAGGGCTGGTGATGTTATTGAGGATATGAAAATGCGGGGAGTATCACCAAATGTAATTACTTATAATACTCTAATTGATGGGTATTGCAAGATGGGCAGCGTTAGGAAGATGTATCGGGTTGATGCCATTTTGAAGGAGATGACAGAAAATAGAATCTGCCCAAATAATGTTACTTTTAATACTTTGATTGATGGATTTTGCAAGGATGGGAATGTGTCAGCCGCAATGAAGGTGTTTACTGAAATGAATACGCAAGATGTTAAACCTAATGTGGTTACTTACAATTCATTAATTAATGGGTTATGTAGCCATGGAAAGGTTGCTGAGGCTATTGCTTTGCAGGACCAAATGGTTGATTCAGGTTTGAAGCCAAATATCATTACTTATAATGCACTTATAAATGGGTTCTGCAAGAATAAGATGGTGAAGCAAGCGGGTGAATTTTTTGATGATATGCCAAAACAAGGAATAGTTCCAAATGTTAAAACCTACAATACATTGATTGATGCTTTCTGTAAGGCTGGAAATCTAGAGGATGCATTTGCACTGTTTAATATAATGTTAGGCAAAGGGTTTTGCCCTGATGTTTCAACATGCAACTGCCTAATTGCTGGTTTATGTAGAAAGGGAGATATGGAAGCGGCAAGGAATCTTATGAATGAAATGGCTAGTATGGATTTAAGACCTGATCTTATCACATATAATATATTGATAGATTCATTATGCAACAAAGGGGAATTGAGAAAAGCAATGAGGCTTTTGGATGAGATGTCAAGTAAAGGATTGAATCCAAGTCACATAACATATAATACTTTGATGGATGGCTACTGTAGGGAAGGAAATCTCAAGGCAGCATTAAATATGAGGGCACGAATGGAGAAAGCAAGGAGAATACCCAATGTTGTCACATATAATGTGCTGTTAAAGGGCTTCTGTAAAAAAGGTAAGCTTGAAGATGCAAATGGGCTTCTCAATGAGATGCTGGAGAAGGGTATGGTTCCAAACCGAATGACCTATGAGATTGTTATGAAGGAAATGATGGAGAAAGGCTTTGTTCCGGACATAGAAGGGCATCTATATAATGTTTCTGTCAGCTCTTAAACTATGCTAAGAGTCAGAAAGAGACTAGAAGTTAGTGGAATTTCTTAAAATGGAAATGCTGTCACTGAAGAATCTAAGTAGGCTTTTCATGTGAAACTTTCATCCAGCAGCTCAATTCATCTAGAGATGGAGCTTATGCACATGGATCATCCTGGATCCTGCTGTAGCTTGGTTCTCACGAGGAATTGTGGTGCAGACCAAGTTGTTGGAGTTTATCGACCTTTGCAGATGCAGGTAGTTGTATCCTACTTTTGGCTGAGTATTTCATGTTTATGGAGATCATAATGCAAAATTGGATGTCAATTCTTGATGATGTCAATAGTTCAATTCTTGATGATGTCAAACTATTGGTTTCCCAGAATAGTAGCATTGTCAATTGAAGTAATGTCTGCACTTGCATTGCAAAGAAACCAAAACATTATCTTGTTCACACTATGTTTTGTTTGCTGGATATGACTGACATTTCAAACCAATTGAATGAAAGTTAAATTATCCACTAATTGCTTTAAATGTTTCTCTTTTTAAATAGAAAAATGCTATACTAGAAAGCTTTATGGCTGCCCATGACATGTGTACTTTCAGTTTGGGGAACTATTGTTTTCTCTTCTCCTAGTTTCTCAATTTAGTATCAAAATAAATTTTCTAAGGTGTAGCAAATTTTAAATTTAGATGCTTTCTGAACCGTATAAGCATATAATATTGAATTCTTACAACATAATACGAACTTAAAGATTATGATATGGTTTGATGCCATTTTTCACTTCTGGAAGTGTTCCTGTAGACACTCACCGTGCATTTGTTGTTGCCATTTAAGTTCAATATCTTATCATTTTTGCCCAGTGAAGCCTTCTTTTGGTATTTTTTTCATGATGCATTATTTACACCTTTTTTTTTTCAGGATTTTTCTCTTATATTGTAATTATAGTTCCTTTGAATATCTGTCTCAATACTCCTTTCATTTGAAGGTGTATGCAGTTGCTATACCTGGTAGATGCCTGCAACGAGCAAGTCGATGATTAGCTGCTATCTTCTCAGCTAAGGCTTTGGCCAGTTCGACTCCTCATCCTAAGCAACAAAATTGACATATACTGCCCAGGTCTTGCCAACTTCACCACTGACAAGTAAAAGGTTGATTTGGGAGACCCAAATATGCATCTCCTGTGCTCAGGAGATGCTTTGAAATGGCTCTTTCAGATCATCCAAATAATGAGGTAGGGGAAATAAAGATAGCCTCTTTCCATAATTACAAGTGGTGAGCCGCACTGAATACCCTTGAGAATTTATCCTAGAATCGCCATGGAAGGAATTTCAGTTGTTTTAATATTATTGTCATTGTCATTATTATTATTATTTTATTTGCCGTACAAATTGGACTAGAAACAGAGAATTGAAGACAAATGATGTATATAATAAGGCGGGTGTTATTCTTGTTCATCTATAGTAGCAAGCAAAACAATATCTTTATTTGGTTGTGGTTTTCGAGAAAACGATTGTGAAAAAAAAAAAAGAAACTTTATCTATAAACTAGATGGGTATGGAGGACATGGCTCATTGGGCTTGACCCAAAAGAAAGGTGAAACGGTGCGTTTTTATGTTGTGGGCAAAAAGCAGGTCATCATGTCGATTCAAAGCTCAGAATTTTCTTTTCTTGGATGGAAGTTGGAAGGCTGCACATGGCATAATCAAACATTTTGAACATTCAATTCAGCATCTTAATTGCTTAAATCTACTCATTTATAGTTATACATCCAAAATCAATTCCCCAGCTTAATCAAACCTTTCAGAGTAGGTATTAATTCATATACTGTCAAAAAAAAAAAAAACCCAGATCATGGACTTCGGTTTCCAAAAGAAACGGGTTCAACTTCTCATCGTCGTAATTGGAATCGTCGCTCTCAGTATCACGGGTAAGTCTTTTAGGGTTCTTTTCTGCTACCCATTGTTTAGAATTTACGGGATCCAAGTAAAAGTTTCAATCTTTTTTTAGTTTTCATTACTTGGGGGATTTTTAGAGTTGCTGAAGCTGCTGAATCCTTGTTTTGACTTTGTGCCTTGATTTAGATAGATTTGGGTGTTGTATGCTGCAATTGGAATGCTAAGGTTGATTTTTTTTTTTTTTTTTTAAATTTAAGTGTAGATGATTACATATTTTTTCTAATCTGGAAGTTTGAATGATGAACTTGCTTCCTGGGTTGTTCAGAGATTAGTACCGTTAGTTCTTTGCTTTTTACATTTCCTGCTTGTAGAATAGTTGGGTAGTGGAAAAGGTAAAAACTGTGAAGCAATGGTGCATCAAAACTTTCAGATTTCTAATGTTTAATCTGTTTCCGTATGGTGAAGTTACCATTGGTTTTGCTTACAAATGAACTTAGATGCTTAATTTTTAAATAAATTAGAAAATAATATGGCTAATTCAAGACAATATGAATCTTCAATGTGCATTTATTTTTCACATTTATGCAAAACAACTTGTTCTTTGCTGGTGGATTTTAGAATCTGATGATTTGTACATCTTAGAAGATGAATGGACAAGTCCCATTTATGTTCCACAATTTAATTTTTTGGTGTATAAAACCACTGAAAAAGAGCCAATGCCATTCCTTCTTAGGATGTGTTTTGATTTTGTGTTTTCATGACTAATTGCTTACATACTTGATGTTTGCTTTTTATAGCTGATAAATGTCGGCAGCTAGTTGGAGAAGATTATTCTTCCCAGAGTGGGAAGTTTACGATCTTTAACTGTTTTGACATGAGCTCTGGAACCCTGGCATGCACGGTGAAGGAAGGTGTGAAACTCTATTTCTACAACATTAGGTCTGCTCATGTGGAGAAGGCAAGGAACCTTGCAATTGAGCGTGCATTGCTTGACGCAATCGGACAGGGAATGGCTGCCAAAGATGCAGCAAAACAAGCACAGATAGAAGGGGCAAAGGCTGCAAAGTTGGCTACCCGACAAGCAAAACGCATCATAGGTCCTATTATTTCTTCTGGGTGGGACTTTTTTGAAGCTCTGTATTACGGAGGTACCATAACAGAAGGATTTCTAAGGGGCACTGGAACACTGGGTGGTGCCTATGCTGGAGGGTTTCTTGGCGAGGCAAGCCTTGGACGTGTTGGCTATCTTGTTGGAAGTCATCTGGGCAGTTGGGTTGGAGGTAGAATAGGGCTAATGGTGTATGATGTGGTTAATGGAGTGCATTACTTGCTTCAAAATTTCCAAGCAGGAGTTACTGAAGTTCATGAAGCTCTTGAAAAAGTCCAAGTTTCCGAGAATTCACCTGAGTATGAAACACCTGCATACGCAAGCCCCGAGGCTTCTGAAGACTCTAGTTTCTATGAAGCTCCACCTTATGAATCATATGACAATTCCGAATTTAGGTAATACATTTAGGTCTCGAGTGGTTTCTTTCATAGATTTATACTTTGTAATGTAAATGGAGCATAGTGAAAGCTATATATTGTTCAGTGACACTAGAAAATAGTGTACAAGTACAAACCACCATTGCTATACAACTTGTGGGTTAGATGTATTTTTATTTGGGAAGTCATGTAGACAAGGATCATCATTTTTATGTTTCCATGTTTTCTTGATGTGCCATGAAATTTTTGAATTCATATCAGCCCATTAAGATACAGTCTCTTGTGCATGTTAGAAATATGGCTTGCACTCTTTTGGTTATTATAGAATTCCCACTTCATTATTATCAAATTATTTGCCCAACTTAAAGATATTTTTCCCTGGCGATGAGTGTGCATTAGTTTGCTTGAAAATTAAGAATAGAACATTATTGATACTATTTTAGGATTTGTAAAATTTTAGTTTGGTACATAAAAAAAAAAATAATTTTTTTATAATATCATTGTATTTAAAATGTTTGAATTTTTTAGTGAAAAGTTATATCTAATGTTATGTTTTTTATATATGAATTTCACAAAATTTTATAAAATTTATTTGTAAGTGAGGGTGTTTAGTGTAAAGAAAATTTTGTAAAATTTATTTCTAATTTCAACTTTTTTAATTTTGTGAAATTGGTTATTATTAAACCAAATTCTAAAAAAGTTATTAAAATTATCAAATAATTCATTTCATAAAATATTTATTTACATCAAATACATATCATTAATAAGAATTTATTTTTAAAAAATTATATTCAAAATATATTTTAAAAAAATAAATTTTTAATGGAATTGAACCAGAAATAGTATTGTCAAATTTTAGATGGTTGTTGAGGAAAGCAATCTTGTAATAGTATTTTTTGGACTTACAAATTTTTTTTTTACTCCTGTTTTTTAATTTAAAAACATTTTCTGGATCCATCTGCCACTCCCCCAAAACATACTAATATATGTTTTTGCCGCTGGGAGGCTTATTTCTAGAAGTATTCAGTGTTTTTGTCACTCGCCTTAAACCAAACCGCCTTGAACGTTGTCTATACAAATAATGGTTAATAGAATATCAGTAAGAATTGGGCCTAACGACTAAGTCTCTATGTTATATTTTAATTCCTGCAATTTTCAACATAGATATTCTACCTCCAATAATACAGTAAGATAAAAAAAAAAAAAAGTTGATAGAATATTTTAAATGGTAAATTATGATCATCTCTGAAATTTGGTCAAACCCATTAATTCACTCTTATACTTTTAAAAATTAACTAAAAGTTTGATTTTACTAAACACCCTCTTAGATTTGATATTGATAACTAATTTCTGGAACTTTTGAGCTAGTCGTTCTTTAAAGCACGAACAGAAGGTAAGGTAAGAGGTGGAGAGAATCCCCACGAACACTCCAATGCCTAAGTTGGAGAATATAAGCAAGGAGAATGTAAGACAACTTGAATGTGTGAAAATGAGATGATCCTCTCTAAGGGATGTAGGGCTCTATATATAGTAATACTTAAACCTGGAAGAAGTCAGATTCCGTGTGGAATAGTGAATCATAATCTTGGTAGGAGAGTGTTCCTTTTGTGCTTAGGACTCCATTTTAGGATAGTCCTCATTCCGGACGGTTCTGCCTTCTTGCTAATCCAAGTGTCCCTATTTAGGGGGTAAGAGACCTCTAATTAGGCTGGAACATTCTAGATGGTATCAAGAGTCCCCCCCGGGATATTCAGATATTTATGTCAGTCGCGTCTGGGTAGGATGTTAATGCTCTTATAAGAGAATAAAACGGTAATAAAGGCAAGTGAACTGAGGTGGCTAGCCTCAGTCACGAGGAGAGCTCGATGCTGAGTATCTGGATGGTCGTCACTGAATCGGATTTTGTAGAGCTGGGCTATCCGCCAAGTGCGTATAAGCAACTCAATAGATTAACCTGTCAGTTTGGAAACGATATGATGGAACCAGTCGTCAATGGATTTTTGATGCTCGGTGCATTGTTCCGAGGTTTTACGAGCTCGGAACCTTAGCACTACAGAAGCGACCTGAGGGTGCCAGCTTCAGTCACTGGACTTAGATGCGCGAGACTTAGATGCTCGGTTCAAGGACACGAGGCTTACATGCTCGGAACCTCAGTACTACAGAAGTGACCTGAGGGTGCCAGTTTCAATCACTGGACTTAGATGCGTGAGACTTAGATGCTCAGTTTAGGGACGCGAGGCTTACATGCTCGGAACCTCAGTACTACAGAAGCGACCTGAGGGTGCCAGCTTTAGTCAATGGACTTAGATGTGCGAGACTTAGATGCTCAGATACCAGGAATAGGCTGGAAGTAATGTTTGAAACGTCTTTCGAATTGATTGATGAAGCGGCCCAGTCGAAAACGTGGGCGGGCCCACACAAGGTAGTTTCAGTTTAACTCTTGAAATCGTGTGATTGATGCGTCGTTTGGTGTGTCAGTAAACAAAACGCTTTTGCTGCCGTTATTACGACTCCTCGTTCAATGGGCTATTTTATTCCCAAAGGGCCCTTGGTGGCCTAGGGAGGTACGCAACAATAATAAGGGCAATTAATGGCATGCTTCCAGGTCCTTCCGTGTCTCTATAAATACTGCTGCGCTTGTTAACTGGCATATTTTACTTCTTTTGCTTTTCTGTCTCTTGTTTTCGCTACGTTGCTACTGTCTCCTACTATTTCCACTTCTTCCTGTCATAGTTCTTGTTTGTGGTGACCAGGTGATTCTTTTTATCTTTTATACCTCCTCTTTGTCTTTTTCTACTATTGCGTTTTCCCTTTCTTTATAATGGCTCCTCGGGAAGAAATTAGTTCTGACCTCTTTGTGTCCAATGTAGATAGCGAGTTGTTAGGGTGGTATCGATGGCGGTTCTGTATCCCCACCGATTACGCCCTCCACACCGTAGATAGGAGGTTTAGGGCCCATACCCCCTTATCGAGGCTAAGTAGATTAGTAGTATATTTTGACCAGTTAGAGGGGGGACTGAAATTCCCCTTAGATCCCTTTGTCAAATAGTTTCTTAATAGGAATAACATTGTGCCCGGTTAGCTTTATCCGAATAGCTATAGAATATTGACTGGGTTCATCCAGCTGATGCATGAAGAGGGTAAAGATCCCGATCTAGACATCCTCTGGTATTTGTATAGGCTGACTAGGAAGAAGGGAGAGTTAATGTTCTCTCTGTCGGCTGTACCCAACCATACACTTTTTGTTAAGCTTTTGGATCTCCATAAGAAATGGAGATACCATTTTTTCGTTGTGGAGCGTCAGTCGGACTTCTTGGATGTCTGGAGGATGTGGTCGGACGAGTGTCATAAAGTGACTCATCTAGCGAAACTTTTCAATCCTGATACGGAGTTAGTTTTGCGGTTACATCTTGACGGACTTGACGAAGCTTGATCAGTGGAGGATGCGTCCCGGAGGTATCTGTGGAGAGTCTGTCTGAGTTGCGACCACTCCCCTGGTATGTTTATTTTGCCTTGAGCTATCCTTCTGACTTGCCTTATTTTTCAATCTCTAGATGGCTGACTTTTTTGATTTTACGGGCGGGATTTCCCTAGTGGATGAGCCGGTTGCAGTGGAGGAGGTTCGAGTCTCTCATTCTCCAGAACTTGAGGCTCCTGTGGCTCCAGAATCTATTCCAGCTGACCCCAAGGGCAAAGCTCCGATGGAGAGTGAGCGGCCGGAGCCGGTTGGTCATAGGAAAAAGTGGCTGATAGACCTGGGGTCTGATGTAGAGGAGCTGGACGAAGAGATTTATGTCTAACACCCACGATTATCTGATTGTCCGGATATAAGGGGCTGGATATTGAAGAGGATGAAGCCCCCTAGCATCTCCAACAGTCAAGTAAGGGACCAGTACACCGAGTCGCTACGGTTACCTGGTGACATGCAACGTTGGTCGGAGGAGGGCCCGGACGGGTTGCTAGATTCTATGATTGGCCAGTCGTTGGAGGTAAGATAGTTTCTGCCACTTGATACAATTGTTGTACTTCTTCTTGCCTAAGTTACCTGGTTGTTTTTGGCAGATGACTCAGGCCTTACTACTGGCGAAGGATCAATACTTCTACTTGAAGAGCCAGTACAACTTAAAGGAAACTGAGGTGGGGACCATAGCTATAGATTTTGAGAAGAAGCTGGATAGCGCCAAGGCAGCTCTGGAGCACTTCCAGACTAGATACGCCGAGGCCAAATCTAATGCTGAGGAAAATCAGAAAAAGGTTTCTGAGCTTGAATATAGCCAGGCCCAGCTGACAAGGAGGATCGAGGAGCAGGATCTTCAGATTGTTGAGCTCTAGGGGAGGCTGGCGGAGCTTGAGAAATCTCGTGAGAATGATAAGAAGGCATTTCAAAACATGGTAGAGGGGTTTCTCAAGGCGTACTGGGCTGAGTGCAAAAGGATCTTGCTCTCCCAAGACTCAGGATTGGATTTAGGGGCATTAGACCGGATAACTCCAACAGACCTTGCCAGGCTTACTGCAGAGGAGGACGCCCGTCGAAAAGCCAGTTCCTTTCCTGCTAGGGAGTCTGAAGAGGTCATTATTGCAGCTGGGTCCGCCGAGCATCCAAATGCTGCTGATGTTACTTCCCCCTTAGTTTTCGGGTTTGGGGGCCCAGGTGAACAAATAGTAGAGTAGATATGTATAGGTTTATATATATATATATCTCTCTCTCTTTTTTTGTAACCAATCACATGTAAAGACATCCGTTATCAATAAAGATACTTTTATTATCGAATCAGATTGGGTATTTGAGTACAAGTTTATTGATAATATTTCCTAAGAGAGTCTGAGTTCCAAAACCTCGGTAATACTTTGCCTTCTCTTTCTCTTAGTCTATATGCCCCCTTCATTGTGCATTCTGAGATCTGGTACGGACCTTCCCAATTCGGACCTAACTTATCGGTTCCTGAGGTGCCTTTGCCAATATTTGCTCTTCTGAGTACCCAGTCACCTATCCTGAATTACTCTGTTCGATGTCGCTGATGGTGGTACCGAGTTATTCTTTATCAATGTGCCTCAGCTGTGGCCGTCGCCTGTTCTCTTCATTCTTCTAGCACGTCAAGGCATATCCATGCGTCGGCGTTGTTGATGGTGTGATCGAGGTCTTGGCTTACCCAATAACTTAAGGACCCAACCTCCACTGGAATTACTGCATCCATGCCATAAGTCAGTCTAAATGGTGTTTCGCCAGTGGATGATCGGGTGTGGTTCTGTAGGCCCAGATTATGTTGTTCAGCTCTTCGACCCAATTCCCCTTTTTATGGTTAAGTCTTTTCTTCAATCCTTGCATGAGAATTCTGTTTGTGACCTCGGTTTGTCCATTCGTCTACGGGTGAGCTACTGAGGTGAAGCACAGCTTTATTCTGAGGTCTGAGTAGAAACTTCTGAATTTATGGTTGTCGAACTGTTTGTCGTTGTTCGTAATTAAAGTATGGGGGATGCCGAACCTGCAAATGATCTCCTTCCAGAAAAAGTGCTGTATCTGGGCTTCTATGATGGTTGGGACTGCTTCTGCTTCTACCCATTTGGTAAAATGGTCAATGGCCACAATTAAGAACTTTTTCTGAGAGGTAGAGGGAGGGAACGGACCCAGGATGTCCATTCCCCACATGGCGAATGGCCAAGGGCTGCTGATGGGATGTAAAGGCCGAGAAGATTTATAACTAAGTCAGGCATAGTGCTGGCACTGGGGATATGATTGCATTAGCCGCTGGGCATCTTTAGTTATGGTGGGCCAGTAATACTCTTGGAGCAGTGCCTTTCTAGTGAGTGAGTAGTGGGACTCATGTGCTCCACAAATTCCTTCGTGGATTTCTCGGTGTATATAATTTCCCTCTTCCGGGGAAACGCACTTTGACCATGGGTGTGACAGGGATTTTCGATAGAGCTCCCCTCGATGGACGGAATAGTGGGTTGCTTTGGTCTTGAGCTTCCGAGCTTGTAGCTTGTCTTCTAGGAGTGCGTCCTGCTCAAGATATTGGATTATGGGTTGCATCCATTCCGAGACTACCTATGTTTCGAAAGCTTCGATATCCTCGGTGCTAGGATTGGTTAGCGACTCGACGAATTTCATATCCCTAAATGCTTGACTGTTCTTGGCTGTGGATTTAGTAAGGTAGTCGGCCTTATTGTTGTCTGCCCTGGGAATCTGGACGATCTTCCACTAGCATCCGTCTTGCTCGATGTGTTGCAAAAGTCGCTTAGCTTTGTCTACATACTTGGCAATGTAGTTGTCTTTGATTTGAAATACTTCGCTGACTTGGTTGACTACTAGTTGGGAATCCAAGTGTATGAGGAGGTGTTCAACTTTGACTTCAGTGGCCAACTTTAAACCTGTAATGAGTGCTTCGTATTTTGCTGTATTGTTGGTGGCATTATACTCTATTCGGACTGTGAACTGGATATGAACCTTATTCAGCCCTTTGAGGATTATTCCTGCGCCGGAACCTTGAGCTGAGGATGAGGATGCTCTATCAACATAGAGCTTCCACTCTGGTGCTTTGGTCAAGGTTATGTCTTCCGGAGCCATTTCTTGAACAAAATCTGCTAATGCCTAGGCTTTCATCTACTGTCGGGGCTCATACCCAATATCAAATTCACCGAGTAAGACCGACCATCGAGCTAGCCTGCCTAAAGTCTCTAGTCTCTGTAATATTTTTCGCAGCGAGAAACAGGATCGGACCACAATATGGTTAGCTTGGAAGTAATGCCGAATTTTTCGAGAAGCGTGGACCACAACCATATCTAGCTTGTCTAGCATGGGGTACTGAACTTCAGGTCCTCGGAGCATCTTACTGACATAATAGACAGGGCTTTGTTGGCTGCCTTCTTCCCTTACTAATACTGAAGCGATGCATTCTCGGCCAATAGAGAGGTATAAATACAAGGTATCATTCAGTATTGGCCGGCTGAGTAAAGGTGGTGAAAACAAGAATCTCTTAATTTCTTCAAATGTTGCCTGGCAATCAGCGGACCACTGAAACTTCCCGAAATTTTTAAGAGCTCGGAACAATGGTAGACATCGCTTAGCCGAGCAAGAAATAAAATGCCCCAGTGCGGTGATTCTACCATTTAACTTTTGTATATCATGGATGTTCTTCGGTACCTTCATATTGAGTATAGCTTCCATTTTTTCTAGGTTGGCTTCAATGCCCTGATGAGATATCATGAACCCTAGGAACTTGCCTACCTAGACTCCAAAAATGCATTTATTAGGATTCAACTTGATCCTGGATTTGCTCAGTAGCTGGAGAACCCGATCCACGTCTGCTAGGTGATGCTTTAAGTGCTTGCTCTTGATGATGATGTCATCCACATATACTTCTATGCTCGTTCCAATCTGGTCTTAGAGGACTTGGTTCATCATTCTTTGGTACATGGCTCCAACATTTTTTAGTCCGAAGGGCATCACCTTGTAACAGTACAACCCTTCATGAGTGATAAAGGACATTTTTGCCTGATCCTCTTCCTTCATCGAAATCTGGTGATAACCTTGTGCAGCATCCATGAAACTGTATAAGCTGTGACCAGCAGTGGAATCGATGAGCTGGTCAATTATGGGTAACGGGTAGCTATCTTTAGGGCATGCTCGGTTGAGGTCGGTGTAGTTTACACACATTCTGTACTTCCCGTTTGCTTTTTTGACGAGCACCATGTTGGCTATCCAATCCAGGTGAGTAACCTCTTTAATGAACCTGGCTGCTAATAGCTTCGTTGTTTCCTCAGCAATGATCTTCTGTCTTTCGTAAGCAAAGGTTCTTTTCTTCTGTACTACTAGCTTAGCTTCTAGTTTGATGTTTAAGCAGTGACAGGCAACCCGTGGGTCCACACTGATGATTTTGGAGGCTTAAGAAGAAAAATCCTCTGATTGTTTGGAAAGGACTTCGTTTATTTTGTCTTTGAGGTTTCGGCTAAGGGCATTGTCAATTTTCATGGTCTTTCCTTCCATGATTCGTAACCTCTCCATATGTTCCACCAGTTATGGGTCAGCACCTTGCTTTTCAACCTCCCATGCCTCTAAAGGAAAAGCCTCCATTAGAGGCTTCATGGCCATCTGATAACACTGTTTGGCCATATGCTGATCTCCCTTGAATTTTCATGACAAAAATTTTCATGGTTAAGCGACGGATGCTGGTGATTGCATCTGCTTCATAAAGTGTTGGCCATCCTATAATCCCATTATAGGCTAATGGTATGTCTACCATGTTGAATGGAGTTCGGACAACTTTTATTTCCTTATTATCTTGACTTCCAAATTCCAGATCCAGATTGATAACCCCCATTGGTTGCACCGTTCCCCCATAAAAACTGGTGATGGGGTTCTAGATGGCCTTCAGGTTGGTGACGGAGCCGCCCAGAGCTTTGTAAGCATTCCAAGATAAAATGTTGACAGCACTCCTATTCTCCACCAATAGCCTTTTAACCCGATATTTATTTATGTCTACAGTTATCATCAGGGCATCACTATGGGGGTGATGTATATGCAAATCATCTTCCAAGTGGAAAACGATGTCGCTGCTCCCAAGTACCGATTTTTCTCCTCTACTACGCTTTAATTTTTTCCTAGTGTTTTCTCCCCCAATAATCATGTTGATCGTCCCAATCGGCTCTTTCCTGGCTTTCTTTGTCTTAGCTCTATCCCGTTCTTGAGTTTTCGAGTTTCCGCTTCTCCTCGGAGTGTTCGTGAAATTATCAAGCTTTCCTCGCTGCACTAGTCTTTCTTTGGCGCTCTTCAGTTCTCTGCAACCCTCCGTGTCATGTCCGTATTCTCGGTGGTACTCATAGTACTGGCCTCTATCACGAGTAAATCTCCGGTTTGGGCTTATTCTCTTGGCCGGTGTGATCCCCACTCCATTCAGCCTGACTCACATGAGGATTTTGGATCGAGAGCTGTTCAGGGATGTATATCTGTCTGCTTCCTTGCCAAATCTGTCTGTCGGAGTTCGAAAATTCATCTTTGGGAAGCTTGCTTATCTCTGTTTTGGCCATTCATCCTTGATCGATGCCCTGTCTTCTTTCTGACACATTGTCCTGTCTTTGTCCATTTTTATCATCCGGACCGCTATCGCCATCGCCTCTACAAATGTACTCAGCTTCTTTGTCATTATTTTATCTTTTAGCTTTCCGAGTCTTGTGCCATTTTTCAAAGCTTCTATGGTGACTTGATCAACAAGATGCTCAATCTGCATGACTGTTTTATTGAAACGGTCAAGGTAACTTCGTAGAGATTCATCAGCTTCCTGTCGATATATCCGCAGGTCATTGATGTTTTTTGTGGGGGGAATATTGGTGATGAATGTGATGCGGAACTGCTCCGCTAAGTCCTCAAAAGAAGTGACTGAATTCTCTGGGAGCCAGTGAAACCATTTTTGAGTGCTCTTTACAAGTGTGCTTGGGAAGACTCTACACATGATTCCGTCATTTACATTCTGGAGCAGCATCTTTATCCAGAACGCCGATATATGATTGATGGGGTCTCCCGTCCCATCGTACTGATTGAGCTGTGGGATTCTGAACTTACTAGGAATCTCTGTTTGAATTATCTTGCTGAAAAATGGAGTTCTACTATCCATAACCCATTCCTCTTCCTTTCTAGGTTTGGTCTGGGCTTTACACATTGCTTCCTTAACCTTCTGTGCTAATTTTGAATCATCAAGGGTCAGAATAGTGGAACTACACTCCCCTTCTGGTGCTTTACCCTTCCCTATGCTCATCCCTGGGGCCTGCCGAGGTGTGGTGTTATCATCATTTTGAGCCGGATCAGCGAGCCCGCTCTGTACTATAGCATTTAGCTGTTATTGCATCAAAGTTATCCGCGCCTGAATATTTTTTATCATAGCTTCCCTGCCAATTTGATCAAGGCTAAGTGTTTGGGTCACGGTGTTTAGGTTTGGAGTGGTTATCGCTGGCGTTTCTGGTAGACTTGGAAAAGGTATTGAAGGTATCGATCGATGGTGTTGCAGCGGAGCGTAGTATGGGAGATATGTGCCCAAGGACGGGTATCTTAGGGTGTTCTCCGAAAGTGAAGGTATATGTCCGGATGAAGCTCCAACATACTGCAAGGTGGGTGGTAGTATTATTGCTGGGAGAGGGTCTGTAAGGTCGGTTAAAAGGATAGGTGCAGAAGGATTGGTGTCGGCTTCAGGAATCTGGGCTGGTGGTGGACTGGATGTCATGGTGAAAGTGTCTTTAGCTTAGCAAGTAAATGAATGGCTTTTCCCAAGGAGTTTCCACAGATGGCGCCACTTGATAACTAATTTCCGGAACTCTTGGACTAGTCGTCCTGCAAAGTACGAACAGAGGGCAAGGTGAGAGGTGGGGAGGATCCCCACGAACACTCCGATGCCTAAGTTAGATAATAGAAGCAAGGAGAATGTAAGATAGCTTGAATGTGTGAGAATGAGATGATCCCCTCTGAGGGATGTAGGACTCTATATATAGTAATACTTAAACCTGGAAGGAGTCAGATTCCGTATGGAATAATGAATCATAATCTTGGTAGGAGAGTGTTCCTTTTGTGCTTAGGACTCCACTTTAGGATAGTCCTCATTCCAGACGGTTCTGCCTTCTTGCTGATTCAAGTGTCCCTATTTAGAGGATAAGAGACTTCTAATTAGACGGGAACATTTTAGATGGTATCAGATATTTTTATTATAAATTTGATGAGTTATTAAGTTAGTGAAATAGAAAAATAGTTAATAAAATAAAAAATAAAGGTATTTAGTTAAATTCTAAAAATGCAGAAATAAAGTAATATGAATCACAGTATAACAGCACAGTACCATTGTTGGATAAACATTACAATATAGAGAATGGTGATGATAGATCATACCATAAAATCCCATTTACTCTTCCACACAAAAAGCAACAAAACAAGAACATTGTCGGATGCCCTCTGCTTTAAACAAGAAGAAATCAAAAGCCTCAAAAGAGTGTGTACCTGCTGTAAATAGCTAGACAGCTTAGCCTTTGATGGAACAAGAAATTGATCGAAAAAAAAGAAGAACAGAGAAGACAAACACATGCCCACATAGTGAAGATGAATTGATTTTGGAGCATAGACTAGAAAACAGAATAAGGGGTCTAATCCTAATCAAAATGAAAGCCATCTCACCTCAGAATCTAGAGTCTGGCACGTGGTGTCGTGTAGTTGCCACAACTTAGTCTGACTTCACTCATAGCCAACCAACATGCCATTGCCCCCAGTCCACTGCTTCCACTTGTTAATTACCATTACTTTGTACTGTTGCATTAATTAAATTTTAATGCAATCATTCCCTTTGCACCCTATCATGGCATGAAGCATGCCTCCAACATTAATTATATTTATTTTTCTTAAGAATAGTGTACCTATCAAAGATTATAGCTACTAAATCAAATATTTAAAGACAATAAGCTACTTGTAAAACTACATCTATATGTCATCCCAAAATATATGGTGATGTTCAAGGATAAATATACTTTGAAAATATTTATTTAAATACTTAAGTAATTAAATTTCAAATATTTGATCATCAAGTTCTAAAAATTTTATTTTCATATCTCAAATTCCTAACCCGAAGCTATTATGTGTAAGATGCAATTTTTTAGCACAAATAATAGTTTATTATTAATTGTAGATATAAAATTATAAATAATTATAAAATCGAGAAAATTTTAGACTAATATAAAATAAATAGCTGTCAAAAGTTGAATAGATAAATGATAAAAAACTCCCTTCACAAGAATAATAGTTTATGGCTTCAGTTTTAAACTTATTCAAAAAATAATAATAATAATAAGTTGAAAAACTATATCAAATTTTCATAATAACTCAAATACAAACGGAAAGCCGGCATCATCACTGAACTTTAATATGTACGAATTTGACATAATAGACAAATATATAGAGTTTGATTGAGAAAAAAATGAAGCACCAAGACACACAGAACACAACAGCTAGCCTTGAAATTTAAGAAAAAAGAAAAGATGAGAAATGATTCAGAAAATAGTGCAAAACAAATGATGATTTCATTAAGCAGCAAAGATTGCATTAATACAAGGATGATGGACCAGGGCTAGCCACTTTCTTGAAAAAAGTGATCCCAATTTCAAAGTCGAGTAGTCGCGTAGGTCCTGTTGTTGGTGGTGAAAGTGGCCAAATTGGGTATAAAAGAATCAACGTAATTAATAAAGCAAAGCCACTTCAAAATGCGTACATAGTGCATGTCCGCAATTGACTAATCTCATTCAATGGCCGACCTTGAACATGTTGAGAATAGATGCAAAAGAAGGAACTGCAAAACAAAAGGGTGGAGAAACTATCATGAAAAATATATATCTTCTTATATCTTTTTAAGCTATTGGTATCGGTATTTAGAATTTATTGAATACTAATTAATCTTATTCGATTATTTTATACTTTTATAAAAAATAATTTTATATTTATTTAAGATAATATTGGAAGTTATTATAAAAATTCTAATAAATAGATGAATTTAATATATATTTACTTTTTAAAGTATGGGGAAATTTGAGAATGTAATTTGTTTTGAAGTGCATATTTTGGTTGGTAAAGAATGCGAGTCAAAAGCATGAACTTGTAAAAAGCAATCAATTGATTTGAAAAGGCAGCATGCACTTGAGAAAAAGGTATAATTGCATAAAGCTCTCTTGTATTCACCATTGAATTTAAAAGGAAAGAGTCCAAGATAACAATAAGAACAAGGAAAGCAAAGAAGCACCACTTTTGTATTTCAAGAGATAAGTATATTTAAACAATTAAAAAATAAAAAAAGATAGAGGTCCTATGGCATAAAATGTCAACATAATAGTCATCGAAATTGGCCATCCAGAAAAAAATTGGCCATCCATTTTATGTAAGGACGCATAATGTTTGTTTATATAATTGAAGAATCAAGAGTCAAAAATAATGGAAACAATAATAATAATAATAAAAAATCAATGATGATAGGCTAGTGATGCCGAAAGCATTCATATATGTTTTCAACTCATTGCTAAATATTTGTATTTATACAAATAAAATTAGAACCGTTACATTAATTTTTATTCAATTACAATCATTAATTATACTTGTGTATTAATATCCATAATATGCATAAATGATTAAAATTAAATAAATATTAATCTAACGGTTATAATTTTATTTGTATTGATACACACATTTATATTGAAAAATGACTCCACTTTTATATGTTAACAAAGGATTTATAAACTTCTCGTAAACCCCTAAAAAAAAATTTATAACTTCTATGGACCCCAAAAATAAAGTTAACATAGCCACCCCTTTAGTATTAGTGTTTCTTTTAGCCATTAATTAATGTTGTCACACTAATCATTATTGAAATTAACTGGTAGAACTATTTTTATTTATGTGATATTTCAAATTAAAACTGTAGTGTATAAATTTACATTAACTTAACTATTGAAACACTTTTACTACCCTATAATTTTGTTCGAATCAAATTAGTTAAGTTACAGCAGATTTTAAATAACAATGGTCTAAAAGAACTGTTGTCACCTTGCTAAACTGGGACAAAAGTATTTTGCAGTTTGCATCAGGAGATATGAACAATAACAAAGAGATTTTTTATCATATCATCACTTATCAATTTAATCACAATAATATTATTAATTGAATATTCTTATATCCGCATGTATTATATTTAACTGATAAATTCATATTATAGTATCTCTAATCTACTTTTTATTTAACCTAAACTTTTTATTATAAATAGTGATTGTAAAAAACAGAATTCTAACTCATTCTTTAAATTTAAATTATAGATTAGAGAGTGAGTTTGACCCTTTACATG
The DNA here is from genome assembly GCA_947683625.1 of Mallotus nudiflorus. Taxonomy (NCBI): domain Eukaryota; kingdom Viridiplantae; phylum Streptophyta; class Magnoliopsida; order Malpighiales; family Euphorbiaceae; genus Mallotus; species Mallotus nudiflorus. Next base: position 3,464,554 of record CANTUR010000117.1, on the reverse strand, counting down.
TAAAAAGTCAAAATTTACTCTTTGTATAAAAATTAATTAATACACATTTATTTTTTATAAATATTTTTATTTTCTATTGACTTCTTTTCTTGTAAAGAGAAGGAAAAAAATTAATATTAAATGCTTATAGAATAAAATAAAATGAAAAATAAAATATAAAAAATATATTAAATTTAAATAAAATTATTTGTTTTTAATATTTTAAGATATTTTTTATTATCTAAAATATACTCTTTATTTTAAAAATTACTGGAAATGCTCTTAATCACTCATTTAACAACTAGAACGTTGCAATCGCAAGCTCTAAGATATAGACACATGTCCATATTCAACATCTTATAGCATAGAACATACCATGGGTATGTTAGTCTTGTAACTAATAAATTTACGTTAAAATTAAGAATATTAATTGTTTTTTTCATATCAATACAAAGTTTTTTTTTTTTTTGAGAGGCTCAATATAAAGATAAATAGTTAATATTTTTGAACCATAAATATTCTAAAAGTACAAATAGATTTCATTTATATAGTAAAAGTAATACGGTTAAAAATTAATATAAAGTTTTTTTATGAATTGATTTCATCTTTTTCTTCTTAAATGAAGGTTGTTATTTTTTCTACAAACTATGAAGAGATAAATAATCGCACACTTTAGAAAGGCGAATTTTTATAAATTTTAGTTGGTTCAAGTGGCAAAAACATATTCTCTTTTAAGTAAAATTGTGAGTTTGAGTATTAGAACAAATTCTCAGTAAAGATTCATCTAATATAAACTTCAAAATAGTTACAGTCTATAGCTATTAGAAATCATAAGCATTAAATATAAAAAATGAAAATAACAAAATCCAAATTTAGTACATTTAGTTGTAGAAGTGGACCCAATTAATGATTACATAACATGATTTTCATCAATAAAAATGGCAAATGTATAATGTGAACCGAGAGAGATGCTGCCTGTTAACATCAGACTATATAGAGAAGCAACTTGAAAGAATAACAATACGTAATTTATTATAATTAGTGTAGGGTTTACTTCTACTACCTTTGGTCAATATAATTTTTTTCTTTTTGATGAGCTATCTATCTATGTATTACATTTGTTGTTTGTTTATTGTTACAAGTAACCATCTAACGTAGCAACATACATAGCTTGTTAGGGCTTGCTCGGTTCATTTTGGAGTACTTCCCTTGAATTTGAAAAGAATCTAGAGTGTGAAAACATTAGAAGAAGAATCTTATCACATTTTTCTATTATTAATGGTATAAAGAACTTAAATTAAATACACTTTTCCATTGAATTAAATAAATGGCTTATGGGTATGTAAGTATACATGTAACTCCTCTAATCCGTGGGAGAGTTACCCCATTAATGTGACTTATTATTTTTTCACTTGGTTTAATGCATTTCACAATTCTGCAGCTAACAGCCCCAGTTCCTCTAACAAGAAGACAATCACTGAGGATGGACTTTTATTACTTATTGCCTATCGATGATCTATCAGTTTTGTGAATTAGAAGCTAAAACATAAATGCCTTGGCATTGGGATCATGTCTGATCACATCTCCCAAGTAAAGAAATTCATTTTCTGCTTATCATGTGGTCCAAAAACCCTAGTTCACCATACTCTAACTCATAGCAAAACTCTTCTTTAAGAAAAAATTCAAGAAAATAAATTGCGTTGTTGTTCTGTAATGCTTACAATTTCATTATTTTAAGTAGAATTCTCTATATTACTAAAAAAAAATTTATCACTTTAGTTTAATTTCTAATATAAAATTATATAAAATCAATTAAGACTCGATATTATCAAAAGTTAAACGTAGATTCACAATATTTATATATTAATAAAATAAAAGAGCAGAGCCAAACCTCCTAGCATGTGGGGCCCACAAGTGCCCATAAATAATGACCTCATCGGAGGGTTCCTCCCTTGCTAGATGTGAAGAGAGGACTTGTTTTCAATAGAGTATAGTATTGTTTTCAGAAGGCCCTTGTACCGTGAGTTCTCTTACAGTCTTCCAAGAGCAGCCTTTGCTTACCATATACCTCATAGTGTCGACATGGGTTGCCAAGACGATCTCCTGATACAGAAAGTCTGCGACTTGTATCATCAAATCTCAAGCCTTGAGAGTCTTAAACCCTCCAAAAATGTCGACATGCTATTCACAAACCTTGTTCTCACGTGCATGCCACCAAACCCTATTGATGTTAACAAGCTTTGCAAGAAAATCCAAGAAATGAGATCTAATCTCATTAGACTCTGTGGAGAAGCTGAAGGTCATTTAGAGACTCATTTCTCTTCAATCTTGGGTTCCTTTGAAAACCCTCTTGACCATCTTAACTTATTCCCCTACTACTCAAACTACCTTAAGCTTAGCCACCTTGAGTTCACTATCCTGAGCCAGCATTACCCTCATGTTCCTAGCCGAATTGCCTTTGTGGGTTCTGGCCCACTTCCCCTGACTTCCATTGTTCTAGCCTGCAACCACCTTACTACAACCTCTTTCCATAACTATGATATCGACCTGTCAGCCAATTCAAATGCTATTCGCTTGGTCTCGTCACATCCTGATTTGTCCAAGCGAATGTTCTTCCACACCACCGATATTATGGATGTTGAAAATGAATTAAAAGAGTTTGATGTAGTTTTCTTGGCAGCTCTAGTTGGCATGGATAAGGAGGAGAAGCTTAGAATCATTGATCATTTGGCCAAGTACATGGCTCCTGGCGCTATTCTAATGTTAAGGAGTGCTCATGGTGCTAGGGCTTTTCTGTATCCAGTGGTGGATCCTTGTGATCTCCGAGGATTTGAGGTTCTCTCTGTGTTTCACCCTACTGATGAGGTGATTAATTCTGTTCTGATAGCACGGAAGCATCACCTTCCTACACAGTCAATTGAACAAGGAGGTTTTGTCCCCAATATCATACTGCCTTGCAAGTGCTCTGAGATGCAAAGCTTCAATAATCCCCTCCTCAACCATGGGAACATGATTGAGGAATTGGCTATGGAGGAGCAACTCTCGTAAACTCTTTTCTTCTTCTTCTTGATATCCTCTTGCGATCAGTCGCATGGAAACTTGATCTTTTAATTGCATTTTGTGTGTGTTGATGATGAATGTCTAACATATATGGTCTGTTATGTCATAAGAAAAAAATCATGTCATCTGCTTTTGTAATTTTTTCCCTGTCCATGCATTTACCATATTTAAATTTTGATGAATAAACTTACCCATCTTTGTGCTCAATGTGAATATCCATTTCAGCATTTGAAATCATATCATAGATTTGTTCATTCACTTCCATTTTAAGCTTTCATAATATTTTACTTCCTATCTTCAGTTCCATCTATAAAATAGATTACAACAAAGAAAACTATTTAACTTTTATGCATAGAAACTATACTTCTATACTATGTTATAAATTTATTATGGATCTATATTATTACTCAAAGCATGATACATTTACGGTTTCTATACTTGTCACTTTTTGTCAGTTTGATATCTTTACTTATAGTTTTATCATTTTATATCTGAATTCATCTAAAATGTAATTTTTAAACCTCTATTATCACACATGATATGTAATCATCAATCAGTATGTGTCACATAATAAGAGTTTAACTAATCATATTATAAAGTAGAGGTGTTAAACAAACAAAAAGTGGTAAGTATAAAAGGTGGTAGATATATTATGTCATTAGATTAATGATTTTTTTAACAAATTTAAATATTGAAATGACAAAATTATAAATTGAGATATCTAACTGACCAATTGTGTCAAATACAGGATGTTGCAAATGTATTATGTTTATTACCTCACACAATCTAATACAACCACTCTATAAATCGTTAAACGTTAAATAACTATTTTAACACTTTTATCAAGCATTATGACCAATATGCCACCTATAAACTATACGGTGTTAAATCAATGTAAGAATAAAATAATTCTTTGAAAAGTGGCTCATATGCCATTCACTAGGACCCTGCCTTGCAAATATATATATTGACTTCAGTCCAATCAGTTAAAGAAAAGAACAATGTGACATTCATAATCCGATGTAGATCATAGCAAGAAAATGGAATTATAGAAGAGAGAAACCCATCCCGATTCATGAAATAGATTCTATTCTTGTTGGATTATATCTACAAACAGCATCGTCACATATCATGTTGGCCATACATATTATCAGTTAAAGGAAAATCAGTAGCAACGGCCAATATTTTTTTCCATATATATACACACAAATGCATTTATTATTTAAGAGATGTTGAAAACTGAGTAGTCAAATAACAAAAACTATGATAAGGTTCAATCTCAAACCATTATGAGGATGAAATTTTCTTCAGTTGTTCAGAAAAATATATATTACTACACTTAATTATTAAATAAATAATAAATATTTATTAATATTTTATGCTTAAAATATAAATAAGTAACAAAACATCCTATTTAATTAATTATATTTACTCATTAATAAATATATAACTGATGAGCTCTAAATTAAGTAGTAAATTAGATTTATATTATTTTAACAATTTTCTATAAGAAAAACATAATGTTAAAGTTAAAGACAGTAAATTTTTATTTTTTTAAAAATATTCAGTTAATTTATAATTTTTATTTTATTAAAATTATTTAATTAATATATCTGAATTATGGTGCATTCTATCATTACTTTATTTTTTATAAAGCAAAATATATTTTGCCAATAATCATCATTAGATTATAAAATATATTTTTATCCTGTTGTGATAAAAATAAAGTAAAACAAAATAGCTAAATAACCAAATAACTATAGAATTTTCTTTGAATTATTTTATTGTATTTTCATTTAAAAATAATTAAATAACATTTTTGGTTTGTTGTCTGCATATTGCACATATACTTAACTAGTTTATCAGTGCTTTATTAATCCGAGTCATCTAAAATAAATAAGAAAAATCCTACATGTTAACTGTATATTTCTTCTGTCTTCTAGTGCGGTAATTAGGCTAAAGAAAAGGTTATACATTATTTTTTTTCCCTAAATCACCATGTATCAAGAATTTGGGGAGAATTCTAAATAATTTAATTTAATTTGAGTAGAATTAGACCAACAACAAAAATTTCAACAATCAATATAATAAAATTACATACATTATGATTTAAATTTAAAATTTAAATTTAAGATATTTATCGGTAAGATAAATTATATTCTTGAATGGCTAAATCATTAATAATTTCAAATCAAAATTATATGTACAGTGAGTCCATAAAAAAGAATATGAAAAGGAATGGTGATTAATCAAAAGCATTATTCTTCTTCATCATGTAGCATTAGAAATGCTATCCAATGAGTATCAAATCAAACATGAAAGGAGATTAATCAAAAGCTGCAGCCTTTTAATCCTCCAAAAATCTGATAATTAAAAAAAAATTGAAATTATTCGGTTTCCAGGCATACCTTGATTAGATGTAATGCGATATATTAAAGACGGCAGCTACTTTTGATCTTGTGTGGGGGACGACCCGATCGATGATTCGATCCGTTTTCAATTATAAGAGTTTTAATTTAGGCGCTTTTGAGTTTTTGATTGAGGAAATTCATCGAACAGGTTCCAGAGTAATAAAGCTAATCTCGGAGTGGTGTCCATCAGCGCGCTTGGCCAAACACAAACACCACCTCTTTGATGTCAACGTGGCACTTTCTCAATTGCCTGTCCTCAACTTATTTCATATATGTTTTTGAAAGACTTTAAAATAATTTATTATAATTATATAACGATTTTCTCTCTATATATATTTTGTCAATTAAGAGAGTTTTAATTTAATTTAACAAAAAAAAAAAAAGGAGTTCGGTACTTACTCTTTATGTATCTACTTCTTTTTTTTTTTGAACTAGCCGTGAAGAATTTCTATTACTTTATAATTTTCTCACCAATATTAATAAAGTTTTTGATTATATATATATATATATTAACAACCATTAACTATTTCATCATAGGATTCTCTGTATAGTATCTTTTTTGCTCTTTCGGTTGAAGATGTTGCTTCATTCGCTTCTCTCTGTTATGGTCTTTGGCTAAATAGGAACTTGAAAGTGTGGAAGGGTTTCTCTCATTCTGCAGCACGGATTCTCAATTTAGCAGGTCAGTCTCTCTTTGGATGGCAGAATACCTGCAATTGTGGTGTCAATTTTGTTTAGAATGATGTCTTATAAGTAGCAAGTGATTTCACTTGGACTAAACCTCCTGCTGGCATGTTTAAACTGAACGTGGACGCTCCAGTATTCTCCCTTTCAGACAACTCAGGTATCAGCTATATTTTGAGGGATTCCTTTGGTCAATTTCTCAAAGCCAGATCTCTTGCTATTCCATTCCAGCTTGCTCCTAAGGAAGCTGAGGCTATTGGTGTCAAGGAAGCTTTAAGTTGGCTAAAATCTTCGAACTTGGATAACTACATTGTTGAATCAGATTATCTTCAAATGGTCCAAGCGACTATGATTCAGCAACTAGACTTTAGATCTCCTTTTGGTTTTATTATTGATGATTGTTCTACTTTGTTAAATCAATTTAATCATGTGATTATTCTCTTTGTCCATCGTTCAGCTAACAATGCAGCACATTTGTGTACTTAGGCTGCTGCAAGTTTTAGTGGATTACAAGAGTGGTCCAGTCCTCCTGATATTATTGTTTCTTTGTTAGCTTACGAGAGCTCCTTATTTTAATGAATTTCATTTCTGTTTCAAAAAAAATTATTTCATTACACTAAATAAGATAGTACATTTGGACTTAATAGACAAAGAAATATGACAATAGCCCACTCCCAAACAAAAGTCCATACTCCTTAAACTTCATCTTCACAATTGAAACCCTAGAGTTCTTAAGGCATTGGAATAAAATCGTCACCAATAGATGCAGTGACTGAAGCAGGTGGAAGAAAAGTTCTAGTGTGAGTTTATAAAAACTCAACAACCCAATAATAATCTTCAGAGTGTCATTAGTGTTGGAGAGCAACATAAGATAGAGGAAGATTGGATATGGCAAGAGATGTGAGTTTTGTCTTGGGAGCTTCTATTCTTAGAGTGATAATGGTTGCTTGTATGTGAAACAATAAGATTCACCAGCAAAATTGCCCTTACAACAAAAAGCTATCAATAAAGATATCACACATATTAAGCATAAAATTTAACAAGATTATTTATTAACAACAAACTATGGCATAGATACTTGATAATTTACTTTTTGAAACTCTTGAGCTGGAACCCTACAAGTGGTCAACAAGGGGCAAAGTAAGAGGTGGGGAGGATCCCCACAAATCCTCTGATGCCTAAGTAAGAGTATATAAAGAGAGAATCTAAAGAGAGAAAAGAACAGTGAGAATACAAGGAGTAGAATGAATGAGAATGAGGGATATGAGGTCCTATTTATAGTGATAGTGATACTTAAACCTGAAAGGAGTAGGATTCCTCTTTAAATAAGAGTCTTAGGCCAATTAGGAGAGTTTTCCTTCATTTTTTTGGGGTCTCCTATTTCAAGAACCTTTTCCTGAATGTCCTCGATTATCCTTCCTTTTTGAGTAACCCATATAAGAAATAAAGATCTTAATTAAAAAAGAATATATATGTGGGATATCAAGAGTCCCCTTCACGAGTCTGTTCAGATATTTATGTCTGATGTATCTGGGTCTGTAAGGTAATGGAAATGTCATTCTTTCATCTAAAGAGAGATTGCTTGAATTATTACGTTTAATGTGGAAGGGTGAGCTGAGGTGGCCAGCCTCAGTCACAAGAAAAGATAAAGCTCAGTACTGAGTCTTGAAATCATTGTATAAGAATATTATTGAAGTGCCAATTGGAATTGAGTGCATAAAACCTGTAATAAAAAAGGATATGTAATGGATTAACCCGTAAGTATGGAGACAACATGACAGAACCAATCATCACTGGAGTTTTGATGCTCAGTGCATTAAAAGCGCGACCCAAATGTAGAACCTCAGTACTATAGAAGTGACCTGAGGGTGCCAGCTTCAATTACTGGACTTAGATGTTCAAGGCTAAGATGGTCGGTGCAAAGATGTAAGACTTACATGCTCGGAACCTCAGTACTTTAGAAGTGACCTGAGGGTGCTAGCTTCAGTCATTGGACTTAGATTCTTGGTGCATTAGAAGCACGACCCAAGTGTCGTGTAATCTTAGTGCCTTGAAAGTGTGGCTCGAGTGCCAAACCTCAGTACTATAGAAGTGACCTGAGGATGCCAGTTTTCAGCTACTAGTCATTGATATTGGAGCTTGAGATGCTCAGTGTGGAGTGACAACAGGTAGTGATGTGTACAGAGTGGATAACTACTATGTCTCTTCGATGCCCCCTTTTTTGAAATTTGAATTGCATAACCATCACATTTGTTCGTGTGTTAAAAGATGAGATGTTTCTGCTGTCATAATGATGACTACTCGATTAATAGGTTTCTATTTCCCAGACTGCCCTTAATGATGTGGGAGGAATAGAAGTATTTATGAGGGTAGTTAATAGTCTTTTCCAGAGCCTTTTATTATCTTATAAGTATCTCTGTTTCTTTACTTTATTGCATTTTTGCTTCTTGCTATCTTGATTACTTCTTTGATCTTTTTGCTTCCTCTTGCTATTTTCATCAAGATTTTCCTGTAGCAACCCTTGCATTCTATAACCAGGTGAACCTTTTCTTCCTTCATACATTATTTTTTTTTGCTTGTTAAATAAATCCATGGCACCGAGGGAACAAGTTAGCTCTGATCTATTCATTTCTAGAATAGACGAGGAGTTGTTAGGGTGGTATTAGAGACATTTTAGTATTCCTGTCGCTTTTACCACTCAGACTTTGTGGATGTTCGGCGAATGTGGTTTGATGAGTGCTATAAGGTGAAGTAGCCTTTGAAGTTGTTCGACCATGACATAGAGATAGTCTTGAGACTTCATCTCAATGGCCTGGCTGATGCTCGATTAGTCAAAGATGTATCAAGAAGATATCTTTGGAGGGTTTACCCGGATCATGTACAATCCTCTCTCTGACTTTTGTATCTCTCTGACTTCTATATTTATCTTTTTATTTATAAATGGCTGACTTTTTTACATTTGTGAACGGGATTCGACTTGTAGTTAATGAGCCAGATGAACGAGAAGAAGATCAAGTCTCCTCCCCATCGCCAGAGCCTGTAGCACCCGTAGTCCCGGATGAAGTCGTCATCAATCTGAAGGAGAAATCTATAGTTGAGTCTTCTTATAATGATAAGGATGGGAGGCAGAAAAGATGACTCCTAGATAAAGATTCTGATGCTGAGAAACTTGATAAGGAGATATTTGTCCAGTGTCTGAGACTCTCTAGGTGTCCGGACATGAGGACTTGGATTCTAAACAAGATGAAACCTCTAAGTGTCTTGAATGCCCAGGTTAGAGATCAATATATCGAGTCCTTGAGGCTGCCAGCTGATATGCAGCGTTGGACAGAGGAGGGCCATGAGGAGTTGTATAGCTCCATGATTAGGCATTCGTTGAAGGTAAGTGTTTGATATTGTTTGATCTTTTATATTTTGGGTTTTAAGAAAATAACACAAGCTCTATTTTCCCAGATGAATCAGGCTTTATTGTTGGTAAAGAATGAATATTTCTTTCTGGAGAGCCAATACAGTCTGAAGGAGACAGAGGTGGAGATTATATTGATCAACTTCGAGAAAAAGTTGGACAAAGCAAAAGGCAGCGTTGGAATTCTACTAAACCAAATATGCAGAGGAAAATTCTAAGGTGGAGGTGAGTCAGAAGAAGGTGGTTGAGCTAGAGCACAGTCAAGCTCAGCTTTCTGAGAGGATCGAGGAGCAAGACTCGAGGATTGTTGACCTAGAGAGGAAGTTGGGCGAGGTCGAGAAATCTCAAGAAGAGGACAAGAGGTCCTCTCAGAACATGGTTGGCGGGTTTCTCAAGGCCTATAGGTCCAAGTGTCGGAGAGTCATACTTTCCCAGAATTCGCATCTGGACTTGATCGACCTGGATAAGATAACATTGGCTAACCTAACTAGGATTACTTTCGAAGAGGATGCTGGAAGCAAAGCCTCTTCCCTTTGTGCAAAAAAAGCTACCAAATCAGGTGAGAATCATCTTCTGAGCCTACTGCGTCTGTCAGTGCTACCAATGCTGCTCCCCCCTCTGTGTCTGAGTCTGATCCACTGGATGCTCAGTTGTTAGACTAGAGAACTTTTTTTGACTTTGTAATATAATTTTTTCATCAATGAATAAAAATACTTTATTTAATAGTATTTCGAGTATATCTACTGGTAATATTTTTTAAGACAATCTGAGTTCTAATATTATTATAACTTCTTCCCTTATCTATCTATTATTTTGTATGCCCTATTAGATGTTCACTTTGTGATCTGGAAGGGGCCTTCCCAGTTAGGTCCAAGTTTGTCAGTACCAGAGTTGTCTTTGCCAATGTCGGCCCTTCTAAGCACCCAATCTCTTATCTTGTACTGCCTTAGTTGGATACGCCAAAGATGATATTGAACTATCTTTTGCCTGTGCACCTCTGCCATAATGGACGCCTGTTCTTTTCTTTCTTCTAATAAATCCAGGCATATCCGGGTGTCAATATTGTTGATGTCCTGATCTAATTTTCTACTGACCCTATAACTTGGTGATTTGATTTCTACTGGTATCACTGTGTCCATACCGTAGGTTAGTCTAAATGGTGTTTCTTACATGGATGATCTGGGTGTAGTCCTGTAAGCCCATATAACATTGTTAAGTTCTTTGACTTAGTTTCCCTTCTTTTCATCGAGCCTCTTCTTTAATCCTTACATGATAATCCTATTGGTGACTTTCGTTTGTGGGTGAGCTACTGAGGTAAAATGGAGCTTTATTCAGAGGTCAGAGCGGAACCTTTTGAACTTCTCATTATCAAAATACTTTCCATTATTCGTGATTAGGGTGTGTAGTATTCCAAACCTGTAGATGATCTCTCTCTAGAAGAAGTGTTGAATCCAGGCTTCTGTGATGGTCGATACAGCTTCCACTTCTACCCACTTAGTAAAATGGTCTATGACCACAATTAAGAATTTTTTCTGTGATGTGGAGGCCAAGAAGGGACCCAGGATGTCCATTCCCCATATAGCGAAAGGCCAAAGGCTGCCAATCAGATGTTAAGGGCTTGGGGGTTTATGATTGAGACGGGCAAATTGTTGGCACTTAAGACATTCTTGAGTTAGCTTTTGAGCATCCTTAGACATGGTGGGCCAATAGTATCCTTGTATTAGTGCTTTCCTGGTTAACATGTAATGTGATTCGTGCGGTCCATAAATTCCTTCATGAATTTCCCTGAGTATGTAGTTCCCTTTTTCTGGAGATACACATTTAGACTATAGGTGTAAGAGGGATCTTCTGTAGAGTTCTCTGTGATGGATAGAGTAGTGGGCCGCCATCATCTTTAATTTCTAAGCTTTTAGTTTATCTTCTCAAAGTGTCCCATATTGACCTTAGCAATAATCAATCGTAATTTTGATCTTAACAAACTTAATTTTGAGCATTTAATTTTTTTATTTAAGTGTGTATAAGTTAGGACTCTATTGGAAGTTAAAATGAAGTATAATTATCTTAGGCTGATTGGACCTTTGAGATTCAATGAAGCTTTTGACATCTTTAGAGCTTTATAATGAGAAAGTTATCTTCTTTACATTTGAATTAGACATCTGGAGCTTCTGAATTGGGCTTATTTATCAAAATCCAACTTCATTTAGTTATGCAAATTTTGAATCAAAATCCACGTATATGTCTGTCATCTTAGACTGCATATCTCTTACTATTTTGGACATATATTGAGTCACAAAAGTCCAATTAAGGTGATTCAAAATGATATGAAAAGATAAGTCAAATATCTACAACTTTCATGAATAATATATAGGCAAATTCAAAATTCTTCAAAAGCAAATCACAGCTTCAACTTGGGTATAGCTATTTGATAGTATTCTGCATTTCAAATTGCACAACTCTTAGTATTTTAGATATATCCTGAGCTATAGACATCTAATTTAGGTGATTAAAAAATATATGGAAATATAATTCAAATATCTACAGCTTCTATGAAGAAAGTATGGGCAAATTCAAACTTCTTGAGTAGCCAATTATGGTTTCAATCCATGAATAGTTGTCTAACAACATCACTTTCAGTGATTCAAAATATAGACATTGGACATATTATTTTCACCTCCACCAGCTATATTTTTAAGTATAAATACCTCTAGAGCTGAATGAAAGTTAAAAAACTTATTTATCATTCATTCTTTCTTAAGCATTCATTGAGCTCTCAAATTCTCTTAAATAATTCTTTGTTTGTATAACTCTTGTGAGAGTTGGGTGTGTGTTAGAAATAGAATTCGTCTTCATCTTAAATCTTAGGTTAGATTAGAAGGGAAGTGAGATTTATTTCCAAAGAAATTGGTTTAAGTGTTATCCATTTAAACTCTTGGGTTTTAGTTTTTTGAGTGAGTCTTAAAAAGTCATGTTGTAAGGTTATAAGAGTGAGCCATAAAACTCTTGTATAATCTCAATCTTATAAATAAGATTATGGGTGATTGAAAATCCTAACTTGGGGATAAGTTAGGTAGAGACGTAGGATTATTATTGAATCTGAACTCCTTAAATCTTTGTGTTCTTCATTCTTCCTTCTTAACTTCTATTTAATTTTTACAAAGAATTTTTTTAATTTTTAATTTTTATTTTATAGTCCTATTCACCCCCCCCCCTTTAGGACTCTTTTCATCCCATTTTTTAGATATTGGATGATCGGCTTCATCCATTTCGGGACTTTCCATAACTCCATGATATTTGGATCCTCAGTGTTGGGTCTCGTCAGTGCTTTGGTGAGTTCCATACCTCTAAATGCCTAATTGTCTTCAGTTGCTAACTTGACCAAGATGTTAGCCTCAGAGTTTTTATTTCTAGGTATCTAGATTATTTCCCACTGTTCCCCGTCTTGCTTGATCTTCTTTAGGAGTTGCATGACTTTTCCAATGTATCTGGAAATGCTTAGATCTTTAATTTAGAATTTCCCTTTGACCTAGTTTACTACCAATTGAGAGTCCGAGTGTATCATAAGGTGCTCAACTTTGACTTTTATAACCAACTTTAGGCCTGTGATGAGCGCCTCATATTCCGCAACATTATTGGTTGTGTTATACTCTATTCAAACTGCATATCTAATGTGAACTTTATATGGTCTTTTAAGGATAATCCCGATGTCAGATCCTTGAGTGGAGGATGCCCCGTCGACATAGAGCCTCCATTCTGGTGCTCTAGAGGTGGCAAGATCTTCTAGCATTATTTCCTATACAAAGTCTGCTAATGCTTGAGCTTTCACTTACTGTCGGAACTCATAGTCGATGTCAAATTCTCCAAGTAATACCGACCATTGGACCACTATGCCCGATGTCTCAAGTCTTTGTAAAATTTTTCTTAAGGGGAAGCTAGTTTTTACAATAATAGGATGAGCCTGGAAGTAGTGCCTGAGTTTTCGGGATGTGTAGACGACGACCATGGCCAGTTTATCTAGCATTGGGTACCGAATCTCAGATCCTCGGAGTACTTTGCAAACATAGTATATCGAACTTTGCTAGCTCTCCTCCTCCCTTATTAGTACTAAAGGTATGCATTCTTGGCCTATAAAGAGGTATAAATACATCATTTCCTCTGGGACCAGCCTGTTGAGCAGAGGTGGTGAGGATATGAATTTTTTAATATCTTCAAAGGCTGCCTGAAAGTCTTCAATCCAAACAAATTTAATGGAATGTTTTAAAGCTCAGAATAGTGGTAGGCACCGCTTGGCCGAGCAAGAGATGAAACACCCCAAAGCTGTGATCCTACCATTTAATTTTTATAGCTCATGGATAGTCTTTGAAGCTTTCATATTGAGAATGGCCTCCACCTTTTCCAAGTTGGCTTTAATACCTCTATGGGATATCATGAATCCCAGGAATTTTCCTGCCTTGACTCTGAAGATGCACTTTTTTGAATTCAACTTAATCTTGGACTGGCTCAGAAATTGGAGGACCTAATCCAGATCCGCAAGGTGTCACTTTGCATACTTGTTTTTTATAATAATATCATCCACGTATACTTCCACATTTCTCCCGATCTAGTTTCGAAGTACATAGTTCATCATTCTTTGATAGGTTACTCTAACATTCTTTAATTTGAAGGGCATTACTTTGTAGCAGTAAAGACCTTTGTGGGTGATAAAGGATGTTTTCTCTTGGTCTTCTTCCTTCATTGGTATATGGTGATATCCTTATGCTGTGTCCATAAAACTGTACAGACCATGGCCGGCATTGGAGTTTACTAGTTGGTCAATTATTGGCAGTGGGTAGTTATCCTTGGGGCATGCTCGGTTGAGGTCAGTATAGTCCACACACATTCTATACTTGCTATTTGATTTCTTTACTAGCACCACGTTCACTACCCATTATGGGTGGGTAACTTCTTTGATGAATCCAGCTTCTAATAACTTATTTATTTCTTTGGCGATTATCTTCTGCCTCTAATATGCAAAAGTTCTCTTTTTTTAGATCACTGGCTTCACCTCTAGTTTGATGTTCAAGTTGTACGAGGCAATATGAGGATCCACCCCAGTTATCTCGGATGCTCGAGAGGCAAAACCTCCTGAGTGCTTAGTGAGGACTTCACTTATTCCTCGCTTAGTTTCATAGTTAAGCTCATTATCGATCTTTATAATTTTCCCATTAACAATCTGTAATGTCTGAGTGTCATCGACTAGTTTAAGTTTGGCTCCTGTTTCTTTATCTCCTAAGTTTCTAAGGGGAATGCTTCTATCTGAGGTTTGATTACCATCTGGTAGCACTGCCTGGCCATGTGCTGATCTCTACGAATTGTAAGAGTTCTGCCCTCGATTGGAATCTTCATGGTCAAGTGTCAGATTGTCATGAGCCAAAACAGGGGGCCATGACCTACGCTAGGGAACGGGAATTCTTTCGAATTCGGAACCCGTAGCAAGCCTTAAAAATAAAAGCATGCAATAAAATGAAATAAATAAAATATTATACAGCGGAAATTAAATCTCGAATATAAAATAACTTCTCAACATCCTTAATATCATAAAATCACATCTTATATATAAATAAAATCTTTAAGGACAAATATTTCAGAGTAACACGCTAAATTTAAAATCTCATACAATTATAAATATAAATGCAGCTCACAACAGATTAAAGTACAACCACTACTGCAGTGTCTAGAATACAAAATAAAACTCAAGTAAACAATTTACATAATAAGGCCGGAGTGAAAGAAATCCGGCGGATAGGTCTATTGCTGAGGTTTGAAGAAGAAGACTCTCCTGAAAAATATCAACAGAGGGGAGTCAGACCTCACTGAGTGAATTATTATAATATATATACATGCATAACTAAATGTCAAATGCAGACACTCAATAGTACATATAATAAATATATATACAGGCAAATACACACGGATGTAGCAAAATCATTTTATAATGAAAATCATTGGTTTATGAATGATCAAATAGAACCCTATATTTTTGCAACCTCAAATATCAATAGAACTCACTTTAGCCATACAAGCCCACTTAGTTCCAAATAATTCACTTAGTCCAACTGGACAGTAGACTGGCCCCAAGACACTAAGTCAATCGAGCTCCAGCAGTCTGATTGTCAATGTGATTGACCCTGAGACATTTGGTCAACCGAGCTCCAGTAATCACACTCTCAATCACATCAATCTCAATCATATCAATCAAATCAACCAACAAGTCATAATCCACAAATAGGTTAGTAATTTAACCTAAAATCTGCTGTCGTACTAGTACGTACTTGATTCTAGTGTTGCCCACTAGGAAGCACGTTCTATCGATATCCTTCATTTTAATATAAAACATACATTCAAGAAAATAAAGAATGCATAATGGTATTTAAGATAAACAAATATACCATATATATACCAGAAATATACATAAAATAAACTAAGTATATTTCAGGTATATATACGTATAATCAACTTAAATAAATCACAAAACATTTTAAATTCAATCAATAATATATTTAAAAACAAGCCATATTTAATTGGAAAAGGAAAACATGCATATCTCATAATATACTAAAAATATACTAAAAGTATACCTAAAATATACTTAAAAATTGAAATAGTCAATTATGCAAAAATTTGTATTTAAAACATAGAA
Source organism: Mallotus nudiflorus (assembly GCA_947683625.1). Lineage (NCBI taxonomy): Eukaryota > Viridiplantae > Streptophyta > Magnoliopsida > Malpighiales > Euphorbiaceae > Mallotus > Mallotus nudiflorus. The sequence continues at coordinate 3,448,338 of CANTUR010000117.1, read as the reverse complement.
TTCTAAACATGCACCCTAAGCAATGCATATATATTATAATAACTCATAATTGTGCGCTCCATGAGACGGGTTCGACGGGCCTAGCCCACTAGACCTTGGTCTCAGTGCAACTAACAAATAAATAAATAACACGAAATTAGAATAAATCTAACTTAATTTTTAGAAACTCGATCTAGAATTCTAGACACAGACAAAGAATAAGAATTTGATCGAATGTCACGTTTTACAAGAATTCTACCAAAAATTCAGCAGAACTTCCTCTGTAAAATGGATATCTCTCTACTTAAAAAGTAAAGTCAGTCCTGCAAGAAAATACATTTCGACTAGAAAATATGCTCACAACCCTCGGTCGGAATTCCAATGATTAAGGTCCACAATTCACAAAAAAATACACAAAATATATTAAAATTACATAAATACCAAAAATACCCTTTTGATACCAAAATATAGCAAATTAAATATTTAAACACTAAAAACAATTATTTCACCAATATTTAGTTAAAAACCCTAATATTAATATAATATTATTAAAAATCGATAATTCTTGATAAATTCAAAAATATTAATAGAAATTCATTTTATAAATCCAAATTACTAATTTAGTCCAAAAACATACTAAAATTTACTAAATACCCATTTATTTACAAAAATAGTAAATTATATATAATTTAAAAATAATTTTCAAAAAATAGTTTTAATTAGTTAAAAATATAAAATAATTTATAAAAATCATTTTTATTCTTAAAATAATTATTAAAACCAATTTAACTTAATATTGAACAAAAATTACTATAGTCAAAAATTCAATAAAAATTATAAAATTACTCTAAAATTATTTTCTCAACATATAATTTAATAAAATCAACAATTATACTCAATTAAAGAATTAATTCTAACAAAACACATATAAAACCTATATTTTCAAAATTTACATAAACTAAATAAAATTATATTAATTACACAAAAATCACAAAAATTATAAATTAAATTCTAAAATTAATTTCAATCTCCATAAATACTAAAAATCACAATTTCATAATTTATTTAATTAATTTACGAAAATTAGAAAAATAAAATAATAAAAAATTCACAAAAATCAAAATAAATTCTAAAAATTCCAAAAAAATTCCAGAGTGTAGATTAAGCTAATGGAAGCATATTTTGTGAAGGAATTAAGCTTGAATCCTAAAGATCGAAGTTAAAAAAAATTGAGAAATAAAAAGGGCCAAAAATGAAATCAAGTTCAAATCCTTACCAAATCGAGGTTTCAAGCTGCAAGGAGCTTGGAATCGGCTTCTATGGAGTTCTAGGAGCTCAACGGCACTGGAATCACTGGATTTAATGGTTGAAAAGTCGATGAATAGCGAGGAGAAGAGTTTCGGCCAAAATGCGTGCAACGTCATCGGAGAAGAGGGTGGAAGGTGGCGGAGTAGCTGGAGATGAAGGCGGCACTCCAGGAGGCACACCGATGGCCTGTGATCAGCATTGCAGCGGTGAGGTGAGGGGGAGGGATGGTTTCGGGGGTAATGGAGGAAGGTGATGGTTGTTTTCTTTATATATATATATATATATATTATAACTTTAACTTATAATAATATAAATTAATAATATATATACACATTAAACACACACCACACAATATATTATATACATATCTATATATATATATATATATATATATATACACACACACCTATATGCATATATAACACATGCATAAAAATAATCCTAAATATATATATGCATGTATATATACATATATATATATACAAAATAATGATAATGCATGGAACAATATAATTTGTTAAAATAAAATAACATTAAACAATAAAATATTATTTAGATATTATTTTCCAAAATAATGAATTTCGGAATAATTTTTATGTAGAAAACTATAAATAAACCTAAAATAATGTTAATTATTCACAAAATAATTAAATAATCAAATATATTTTTAAAATTTATTAATACTGCATATTCCGATATAATATAAAAACATTTAAAAACTCGAGTCTTAACACAGATACTTCTGACTGCATTAGTTTCATAAAGCAATGGTCGTCTTATGATATCGTTAGATGCTAATGGGAGATCCACCACATTGAACAGAGCTTTGATGACTTTCGTTTCTTCAATGTCTTGATTTCTAAATTCCAAACTTAGCTCTATAATTCTTATTGGCTGTATAGTTCCTCCACAAAAGCTTGTAATGAGATTCTGGATAGCTTTCAGGTTAGTGATAGAACCTCTCATTGCTTTGTGAGCATTCTAAGACAATGCGTTGATGGCGCTTTCGTCATCGATCAGTAACTTCTTCACCAGATAATTGTTAATGTATAAGCTTACTACCAAGGCATCGTTAAGGGGGTGCCAAACATGGTCCCTGTCTTCTAAATCAAACATGATGATCTCTCCCTTTTTAAGGGTAGGTCTTTCTTCGCGGCTCCTTTTAGGTCTCTTCTTGGTGTTCTCTCCTTCGATAATCATGTTAAGGATGTCGATTGATTAATTCTGGACCTTCTTTGCTTCTAGCCTGTCTCACCCTTATGCATCCAAATTCGTGGTTCCTCTGAATATGTCAGTAAATGTCTCGACCTAAACCGAGGGCCATGATCGGCGTTAGGGAACGGAAATTTTTTCGAATCCGAAACCCGTAGCAAGCCTTAAAAGAATAAAAAATATGAAATAATTAAAATAAAATATGCACCATAATAAAACTCAAATCAATATAATAAAAATATAACTCCGTCATATCTTAAAATAAAATATTTTAAAATAATATTCAAAGAAAGGCCTCTGAATTACAACCAACATATAGTAAAAACTAAATACAACTCACTATTGCAGTTTTCTAAAATACAATATAAAATTAAGTAGATAATTTACATAAACAAGTCGAGGATGAAGAAATCCAACAGATGGGTCTACTGCTGAGGTCTAAAGAAGAAGACTCTCTTGTAAAAATATCAACTGAGGGGAGTCAAACCTCACTGAGTGAATTGTTATAATATATATACATGCATTTCCTAATGTCAAATGCAATCAAACATTTGTATATAATAAATATATATACAAGCAATCCACACAGATGCTGAAAATCACTTATATAATAATACTGAAAAACATAAGTTTATGAAGGATCAAATAGAACCTTATTAAATCGCAACCTTAATCAACCATAATATCACTCTAGCCATACAAGCTCACTTAATTCCAAATAAATTCACTTATTCCATATGGACAGTAGACTGGCCCCGAGACACTAAGTCAACCAAGCTCCAACAGTCTGACTGTCAGTGTGATTGGCCCTGAGACACTTGATCAATCGAGCTCCAGCAATCACACCATCAATCACATTACATCTCAATCAAATCATTCTCGATCAAATCATAATTCCACAAATGATTCTCACTCAACCCTAAATCTATCGCACCGGTACATACACGGTCCTAGTGTTGCCCACTAGGTAGCACGTTCTATCGATATCCTTCATTTAAAATAAAACATACATATGAGAAAATAAATAATGTATAATAACATCCATAATAACATAATAAACCATATATATACCAGAAATATACTTAAAATAAACTAAGTATATTTCGAGTATATATATGTCAAATAAATTCAAATCAATCATAAAATATACCAAGAGTAAACCAATAATATGCTAAAAAACATGTTAGGTATATATCGAAGATAAAACATGCATCTATTTAGAAATATATCAAAAATATACTAAAAGTATACCTAAAGTATACTAAACATTTTAAATAAACAATTTATAAATAAATACAATTAAAACATGAATATGTGCTAAAACATGCATCCTAAATGCAATGTATATAAAAAATAACAACTCATAAGTTTACGCTCCATAAGACTGGTTTGATAGGCCTAGTCGGTCTCAATGCAACTAAACAAATAAAATAATAACAAAAATTAGGATAAATCTAACTTAAACCTCTAAAGAGACTCGATCTAAGATTATAAAATTAAAACAAACACAGAATTTAAAATTGACCTGATGTCACGTTTTACGAGAATTCTACCAAAAATTTGACAGAACCTCATCTGTAAAACAGACATCTCTCTACTAAAAAGTAGAGTTGATCCTGCAAGAAAACACACTTCAAAAATCAAAATTCACACAACCCTCGGTTGGGATCCCGAATTGCATAATTCCCCCAACCGAGGTCCACAATTCACTAAAAATTCAAATAATATAATAAATATATTAAAAAATCAATAAATTCCATAAATATCCTCAAACTATCAAAATATTACATATTTAACACTAAAACACTAAACATAATTAATTTCACAATAATTACGTAAAACTTCTGAAATAATAATATAATATTATTAAAAATCAAAATTTTCAATAATTACACATAAAATAATAATAATTCATTTTATAAATTCAAATAACTTAATTAACCCAAATATATAACAAAAAGTTATAAAAACCCATTTAATTACCAATTTAGTAAATAATATATTATTTAAAAATAAAATTTCAAAAATTAATATTAATTAGTTAAAAATAGTAAATAATTTATAAAAATCATTTTATTACCTTAAATAATTATAAAACCAATTAAAACATAATATTTAACTATAATTTTAACAAAATTACACAATTACCCTAGTTATCCAATATTTACATAAACTATAAATATTATTAAAAATTATATAATATTCACAAAAAATAAATTACTCAACACTAAAATTAATAATAACTCAAAAAAACACTAAATCAACCAATTTTATAATTTAATAAATTAATTTATGAAAATTCAATAAATAATTATAAAATATTCAAAAATTCAAAAAAATTAAAATAAATTCAAAAAAAAAATTTCCATGAAGATCAAGCTACTAGGAACAACGTTTCTTATGGTTGATTAACCGAATCTTTTAAGATGAACATAAAAAAAATTGGAAAACCCTAATGTTCAAAAACTAAAAATCAACAAAACTCACAAATAAGGAAGATTGAACTTGAACCAAGCTAGGATTTGACCTCCTTGGAGCTCCAGGAGTCGAACGGCATCGGAATGGCTCAGTTTGGTGGTCAAAAAATGATTGATGACAAGAAGCTTCAACTTGCTGCCGCTGCAACTTCAGGCGATCCAATGAGCTTCTGGCGGTCAGACGACATCGAGGAGGAAGAGGGAAGAAGGAGGATGAGGTTAGCGACGGCAAGAGGTAGTCCGACATGAAGAACGGGGAGACACAATGAGGGTAGGGGTACGAATACACGAGGAGAAAGAGAGGGTGAGTTTATGTTTTTATGTTTGTTTGTATGTTTGTATAAATATATGTATATATTATTAATAAACTTTATAATATAACTATATATTATAATATTACTTAACTTTATGTATAAAAATTCTCCACCACACATAATAATATATACATACATACATATATATATATATATATATATATATATATATATATATACTCACATAGACACACACACAAAAATATACACATACATTAACATAAAATAACATTTACATAAACAATAAATAATAATGATAATTATAATAAAATAAATAATGAAATTTAACAAAACATTAATAGAAATAATAATTTTAAATTATCATACACTAAATTAATGTTATTAAAATAATACTATCCAAAAATAGTAAATATAAATAACTCAATTTAAATGTCCAAATTAATGAGTTTCAAACTAATATATTTACGTAGAAAATTTAATTAAACATAAAATAATAGTAACTAATCACAAAATAGTAAAATAATTAAATTTAACTTTTAAAATTTATTAACACTGTATATCTCATTTAATATTAAAGTAATTTAAAAACTAGGGTTATTACAATAAAGTTGTTGAGTTTACAGTTCTACACCTGTCTTTTTATAGCATTCTTTAGTTCTCTGTAGGCCTCGGTGTCGTGCCCGTAGTCCCAGTGATATTGGCAATAATGTCCTTATATTGTGTGGCTCTCCGGTATGAGTTTATTCTTCTGGCTAGGGTAATTCCCACATCATTCTATCTGACCCACATGAGGATCCTGAATCTAGAGGTATTTAAAAGTGTGTATCTATCGGCTTCCTTTTCAAACCTTTCTATTGGGTTTCTGAAATTTATTTGTGGGAAGCTTGCTCTTCTGGGTTTTAACCTTTCTTCTTTAACTGGTGCTTTTTCTTCATCCCTTCGCATCCTTTTATCTTCATCCATCTTTATCATTTTGACTGTCATGGCCATCACCTCCGCGAAAAGTGCCAAGTTCTTTTGTCATTATTTTATCTTTGAGTTTTTCGAGTCTAGTGCCATTCTTGAGGGCTTCAATAGCAACTTTGTCTATAAGATTTTTTATTTGCATGGCCACCTTGTTAAACCAATCTAGGTAGCTTCATAGTAATTCATCAACCTCTTGTCGGCACATTCGGAGGTCATTGATGTTTTTGGCTGAGGGAATGTTGGTAATGAACCTAGTTCTGAACTTATTTACTAGGTCTTCAAAAGAAGTAATGGAGTTCTCAGGAAGCCGGTGAAATTATTTTTGAGCATTCTTTGTAAGCGTGCTTAGGAAAACCCTGTACATGATTCTATCATTCATATTCTGGAGCAATATTCTTGTTCTGAATGAGGATATATGGTTGACGGGATCTCTAGTTCCATCGTATTAGTCCAGTGTGGCATTCTAAATTTAGTTAGGATCTTTGTCTGGATTATCCTTCTTATAAAGGGCGTTCTACCTTCCATAACGCATTCATCTTCCTTCTTTGGTCTTGTGTGGGCTTTGTGTATAATCTCTTTAACCTTTTGGGCCAATTTTGAATCGTTGAGAACCAGAACTATTGAGTTAGATTCCCCTTCCAAAATTTTACACTTCCCTTTGCTCCCTTCGGGTAATTTCGGAGATGTGGTGTTGTTTTCTGTGTGAGCTAATCTAGGGTTGCCACTTTGAATCAAGGTATTCAATTGTTGTTGCATTAGGGCTATTTAAGCTTGGATGTTTTGTATCATTTCTTCTTTGTTTGTTGGGGTGAGGTTGAGTGTTTAAGTTACAGTGTTTAGGTTAGGTGTAGTTATGGCTGGTGTATCTGTTAGATTTGGAAAAGGTATGGAAGGTATAGGTCAGTGATGATGTTGCAAAGAAGCATAATATAGGAAATTAGTGCCAAGAGTTGGCCACCTTTAGGTGTTTCCAAAGGGAACGTGCGTACCATTAGATGAAGGTCCGGTATACTGAAAAAGGGTAGTAGATATTGCCGATGGGTGGGGTATTGATAGATTGATTGGAGGAATAGCGAGGTGGAGAGGTTAATGTGAGTGTCAGGAGTCAAGATTGGCGATGGGCTGGAGGTCATAGCATTAACGTCTTAATTTAGCAAATGTACGGATGGCTTTTACCTAAGAGTTCACACAAACGGCGTCACTTGATAATTTGCTTTTTGGAACTCTTGTGTTGGAATCCTGCAAGTGGTTAACAAGGGGCAAAGTGAGAGGTGGGGAGGATCCCTATAAACTCTCTGATGCCTAAGTCAAAGTATATAGAGAGAGAATCTAGAAAGAGAAGAAGAACAATGGGAATACAAGGGAATAAAATTAATGAGAATGAGAGATATTAGGTTCTATTTGTAGTGATAGTGATACTTAAACCTGAAAGGAGTATGATTCCTCTTTGAATAAGAGTCCTAGGCCAATTATAAGAGTATTCCTTCCTTTTTTTGGGAGTCTCCTATTTCAAGAACCTTTTTTTGAATGTCTTCGATTTTCATTTCTTTTCGAGTAACTTATGTAAGAAATAAAAATCTTAATTAAATAGAAATATATGTATGGATATCAATACTGAAGAAATCAAGAAATTTGAGTGATTTTTTTTGTTAGAAATTAATAAAAAAAATCACTGAAATCCAAAAAATTCTATGTAGAAAAGATATGATCAGTTGCTATAGAAAATAGAGAGGAACAGCCGATCTCTTATATAATAGAAGATTAATTTTTGATTTCATATAGTTGATATTAATAAAATTATATGACTCTGTCACACACAAGAAAATAGTACATATTAATAAAAGATAGTACATATATTATATATTACAAATATAAAAATTCGATGATGGGATGCAACAAGGACTTCAGAAATTTTTTTCTCTTTTCCTCTAAATCCGAGGCATTTCAAATATCAAGCTTACTCAGCCCAACTGATAAAATGAAAACTATAAATGTTTGTCATTAAAAAAAGGATTTTTTTCATAAATAACTATAGCATGAAAAAATTACAAAAGTATAATTGATTTTTTTTTAAATACAGTATTTAATAATATTTATTTTAAACATATGATAACTAAAATAATAAAAAACATAAAACAATAGATATAATTACCAAAATAATTAAATAAAATAATAAATAACACTTTAAATTTTTTTCAAACCAATTCACTGAAAACATAATTAAAATAAAACCCAATTGAAATCGAATCAGAACAAGAAAAATAAGGAAACTCAAAAATAATCCAAGTATTAACAACTAAAAATAATGAAAATTAACACCTACTTATTATGATTCAACTGTAAGATTGTAGTTTTCAATACACAATAAATAAAATAAAGTGAAAATTTATAAGATGTAAGAAAAAAATTTTAATTAGAACATTTATGGTTTTGCATGTAAAAGATTTTGATTAATTTATGATTAATAAGACTAATTTTAAATTTGAGCAAGGAGATAAAAGAAAATTAAAAAAAGAAAAAAAAATGAAGAGATAGAGAAAAAATGAAGAAAGTAGAGTAAAAAAAGTAAAAAAGAGAAAAATGTAAAATTAAAAAAAAATAAAAAATTTTGTTACATAAAATATGAAAAAAGATAATTATATATTTGAAAATATTTATATGAAAGTGTACAGTGTAAACAAAAAAAAAAAGCTTGAGGGGTTTGGGGAAAAAAATTGAAGTTCTATAATAATTTTGTACATGATAATTTCAGTCTAAATTGTGCCAATTTAGCCCAATACATTGAACAGAAGCCTATAATCCCCTGCATAAACTCACCAGCCCAATAAAATCCTCCCATATCAGCAATTGCAACAAATTTTGTAACCAGCCAATTACTTGGAAGAAGAAACTTGCACTTCATCTCTTGTGAGAGGTACCAGAAGTCCTATTTCCCCATTTGAAACTGAAATTTATCCACCAAATATTAAATGCGTGCATTACATGTTACTAATATATAGTGGTCAATACACATATATATATATATATAAAATATGTACAGTGGTTAAATGAATGACATTTTTTTCTACAAATTCTAACTACTCTGAATATGATTGCGGAAAATTTCATTTACAATTACTCAAACAAAAATCTTGCACACTTGTCTGTCTGTAGGTCAAATTGACTATACAATTATTGAAATAATTGTTGAATATTCAAATGATGGATATGCAAAGCATTTACATGCCCTTTTATATCTCCATAAATTTAGGAACTTTTACTTGAAATATATTCGACACAGATAAGAATTTCCATTCGAAATATTCATCCCACAAAGGAAGTTTGTGGGTATATCAAAATTACACTTTTATCCATTTGAATGAATTTATATAATATGGTATAAATGAAGTACCTTATTATATATATACACTTTACATGTATGCATGTTCCATAAGTAGGGGGAAAAAAAATAGAACCAAATCATTGACCAATGATCAAATGTCAGTCACCTCCAATTCCACCGCCACTATGAAAGTAGGAAGATGCTGCTGCGCTACCACTAACACCTTCCATAAGAGCATATCTCATATCTTCAGATGGTTTCCAATGCCTCTTCCGCTGGTTGATGAACCAGTTGCTTATTTGCTTCTGATCCAGTCCTGTTATCCCCGATAACTTCACTTTCTCCTCTTCCTGTACACAAATTGTTGTAATTTTATTTTTTAGTACAAGTTCATTGGGAAATAGAAACCACAAAAAAAAAAATGCATCCACCAGCAGCACTTCACGGATTTTTTTTTTTTTTTTTAAGTTTCAACTTCAGAATTTTCTGTTCACATGGTAACAGAATATTTAACGAATGAAACTTGAGGGTTAAAGATTGTTTAATGAACATATGCAAAGCTAGTTCATAAATGCCTTCGTTTCGAGGGTATTTATCAATTCAACCTACTAGCAATAGTAGCACGTACACTGCCATCGTCAACTTAGTTTTAAGGACATGGGTCCTAACTCCTAACATGTGATTTATGCAAATATTTAGCAGAGGCATTGTTGAACCCCATATTCATGATTCTTGTCCTCCTTCAGTGTTTTCTCTTTTTGTCATTTAATCCTTGTCTACAGCATACACCATAACACATGAAAGACAAATGGTAGAAATGCTAAACTTGAATATAAATTAGCAATCACCGTAGGATATGGCCATCTGTAATGACTATTCCACCAGTCCAAAAGAATCACCCTTGCATCCTTTGGCAGTTTGCCTTTCTTTCTTTTCTTTAAGAACTCCTTCCTCAAGTTGCTAAGATAACCGCTGTACTTCCGCAATAGCATTCCTTTAAGATCCGGGTCAAGAGGTCGACCACCATAAGATTCTTGACTTTCTGATGCTTCAACCTCACCACAGCTCAACTCCTCCTCCGAAGTCCCAGCTGGTACATCTGCAGAAAACACAAAAAAAGATAAAAAATACCAAGCCATTAGACAAAAGTGCATGGTTATTTTTCCACATAAACACCTGCAAACACATTGAAACATATTCAGATCACTCGAAGCTCTGAAACTATCACTACTATTTGCTCGAAAACACAGGTAAAAATGGGTACATGGAAGTTATAATGAGAAAAATGATTTTTCTAGGACTGAACATGACCAAATAATATAACCGTTCTAGCTTAACAAAAACAATTGTCATCTTCAATTGCTAACTAGCGTCACAAGATGTCCTAGTTAATGTTGGGAAATGGTTGTATGCAAAAATAAGAAAACGCTGATAAAGGGTATCAAAATTTTTCTTCCAAAGGGTTATCCGCAACCTCTAACAAAATTGTGCCTTCAAGGTTCCTTCAACTAATGCTTCATGCTTCTGGCCCAAAACTAGATAAAGGGAACGCTTCCAAGTTAAAATTTCTGGTTAAAGAAAGAAAATTCACTATGAATTTGCTTCCACATCATGTTCCTCTAGCTACTAGCAATAGTAAGTAAACCACTATGGACACTGGCAATGCATACAGCCAGAGCATTTGCAAAAAGTTTAAGTTATAAGAGATTTGATCACAAGCAGAAGATTTGATCACACTGGCAATTCTCTAGCATATGTTTTTTCAATCCATTGGTAATCTTCAATGAGACAGCATATACAATTAAGTGTATGTTTTGGAAGCAATATAATTTGAATTCTTAGCGTTACTGCCTCCAGTACTATTTCCTAATTGAAAGCCTTTACATCAACATGCAAGCAAAGATCCAAATGCCCCCAATACAGAATTCATCATAGTCTACATGTTGATCTTATATATATATATATATATATGCATTTCACAGCTATATATCAGTCCCTCTTAAATGCCAAAAATGGTACGCCACAAGATAACAAGGAACACGGAGGAATCTTCTCAATTGAACAAGCAAAGTTGAAAGTTCTTTTTCTGCATATAGACAACAATGATGCGACCAATAGGCTAAATTAACCAAAAAAAAAAAAAAATTCCCCAGAACATGCAATTTTGAGCTTGTGACATGCGAAGCGAATTGTAAAAATTTGCAAATTACAAGTGCAAAATAGTACAAAAACCTACTAATGAAGCAGAAGGAAATTAGGTATGCTTGAATATTGATTTTTTTAAAAAAAAAAAAAGCTTAGCAATGCACACGTGGGTAGCTGCATAACATTAATTTCATCAATGTAAGTATGTCAAAACTAGTACTAACAATGCATAAAGACTGACATAGAAAACAGAAATTGAGCTAGTAGAAGATATCGTAATTACTAAAGGCAATGGCAACTTTTTCAACTCCAACACCCAGAAATACTATTCTTTTAACGTGCATAGTAGCAAAAGTATTGAACCCACTGTATTGTTTAGCAATTTAAGCTCCTTATATTGCATAGAAATAGAATAGAATTATATACATGACCCCTTGAAAGCACTACTACTACATAAGTGGGAATTAAATATAAAAAACCAAATGCACAGTGCAAAATCATTACCAGCGACATAATCAAAGTTTTTTGTCGTCAATGTTCCTTTACAAAGATTACTCAGTTGTGATTCTATGCTGCTGATGAACGTAGCCGCCTCATCGAATGGTTTAGATAGCTCCTCCTTATATCTTTGGAGTACCTCACAGTATGAATCCTTGTAAGAACAATAAGAAGTTTCAGTTCCTAAAACTGTATGAGACCTTGTGCAACTTAAATCATATTTAAAAGAAATTAACTTCATTTGGTACCACCCAAGAAAAGCTAAGGAAAGAAGACATGTTTTGAGCAATTTCTTTTCATTTCGTTCATATATTTTGTTGAGAACGAAACTGAGTATAACAGTGAATGATGAAAGTGAAAGTGTGCTTTTAAAAGACTTCAAGAAAATGAAAAAAGTTGGTACTTCAAGAACATACCATGAACTCATCAAGTTCTGGATCAGCTCCTATCTCACTGATACAACCCTTGTTTGAGTAGTTTTCTCTCCCTATGTCTTCAAGAAGAGATGCCATTTCTGGTGGTGCACCAACCTTGGAAAAGACACAACAACAATAAAGTATTTGCTAAAAATTTACAGCTTTTAATCTCATTTTTCTTGCTTTTTGAGCACCCATCAACGGAAGAATTTAGCAAAAACTATTTAAAAATGCTATACAATAACAGTGATTAAAAAAAGATATATATAAATAGGTGACAACCTTTTTGCATTCTATGTGAGCAGATACTAGGTCAGGATAACGAGGGTGATTCACGATCTGGGTCTTGACTAGATCAAACATATCTGAATCAGAAACTTGTGCATGATGATGATTACCCGCTTCAAATTGAAGTAAATTAGCAACAGAAGTATGAAATTCATGAGTAGTACTAGTAGAAGCAGTGAAGTTTGCCGGCTGGAGGTTATGATGATCAACAGTAACAACATTATTATCTGAACAAGAAATCCTAGGATCAAGCCTATAAAAATTCTCCATAGCATGCACAAGGTACGGTCTCATATATATGTATGTATGTATGTATGTATGTACAGGCACAGCAACAGCTAACTAGCTTCAGCACTACTAACCTTGAAATGAACTTCAAAAAAAAAAAAAAAAAGGCTTTTTCAAGAAACGTTTAACCTGAAGGTTCAAGCCCGTCACTAAGATCAAAATGATGAGAAACCATCCAAATCTCTTCGAGAACTAAAGAGCTGCTAGCCAGAAGTCTCAAATTCGAAAGAAGAACAGGCAAAGAGAAGCACTAGCTAGAAGACTCGCTTCTTCTTTTTCTTGTTGCAAGAACAGAAAAGAAGATAAAAGGACATATAGAATAAAAGTATTACTGTATGTAAGATTTACATAAGAGCATGCTCTAAATGGTAAACAGTAAAAAAGTTATCTTTAACAAGAAGTACTGAAACTGAAACTCCTCATTACAGCAACAAAAACTCGAAGTCCAAGAATATTATAGTTGAGCTAACAGGCACCAATCAAAAGAAAGAAAGAAAGAACAAGAACCCCATTTTACACACAAACTCCAAGTTCAACAATCCTAGTTAGAAAGAAAGGGAAAGAAAAAACACAGTCATCATAAATACAAGTCTTAGTCTTTGAAGTAAGTAGAAACTGAAGTTGAGCTATAAGAAAAAGACCAGACCTTTAACTTTCTTTTCCAAGATAGAAGAGACCTCAGACAGATAAAGTGGGTACAGGGAAAGAGAGAGACAGTGACTATGAAGAGGTAAAGAACTGAAAAAAGGTTCATATTATTTATTTATTTTTAACAGAGAGATAAATCATAAATGACAGGCAGATGGCAAGCTAGCTAGCAAAGGCACGTTCCTCACACATTGGCTAACAGTAGAAACACATAATGAGAATTGAGAAGTGGGTAGCAAGAATTTATATTTATAAGAAAAAAAATTAACAAATACATGAGATTCTGCCATGTTACGAATTCCAATTGGGCAGGAACAGTGAGATTGTGGGTTTCGATGGCAGTGGCAGTGGGTCTCTCTCTGTAGTCTCTTCCTCTCTTTCATTACGAACACGAACTGTACCAGTACCATTGGCTCGGTTCTTTCTCATTCCCCAACACCACAACTACACATAACATAAAAACATTCAACTGTATACGAGAGACCATTGTTGTTTTGTTTTTTTAATTCAAATTTCTTTTTCAAATGTTTGGTATGTATAATTGTATTTTTTTTATTATTTTTATTCAAAAAAAATGATATTGATATTTTTATAATTCGGACCCATAGATATTGATATTTTCATCCGTTTTTTAATAAAAATAAATTTTGTATCTAAATTATTTTTATTTATCATTATTATTCATAATAATGATAAGTGTAGTTGCGGGCATTCCATGATAAATTTTTTTAAATTACTTGATTACCTTGACAATCAACTAAGAGAAAGAGTTCTTTAGTAAAATTGCAATCCTCGGTAGTATTATTTACGTTGTAGGAAAGTGATACTAAATTTTATTGAGTACAAATAAATAAATTTTAAAATTTCTAGAGCGGTAATAAAAACAGATCATAAGTTTTTTCTTTCAACATGAAATAAATATATTATAAATGTTTTAGTTAATGTACTTCAAAAACAAAAATAATGTGTTAGTTAATTGATCCTTCGGCTGTAGGTGAGGACTCGTCGCATTAGTGGACCTTCACTTCTCCTCACAGTCAAGCGACTGACAGATTCTTAACCTACATTCACATTTTAATCTCTTTTATTTGAGATATGACATATCCTAAGGATTAAATTCATAGCCATACGGCGAATGAAAGTAATTAAATTGGTATTTGTATTTGGATTCTCAAGTTTGAATCTTAATCGTGACTATTAGTTAATTTTAATTAGTTTTATTTAATTTAGATAAAATTATAAAAATAATAAAAGGTCTTTAATGATTAATTCAGTTTTATTCAAATCAAACTACAAGAAAAAAATTTTAAACTAATTTAATGTAATTATGTAAACTATAACTTGAATTAAAAATTATCGTTTAAATAAAAATAACTTTTCATGGACTCAATTAATACGAAACAACAATGACTTGATGTATAAGAACACCAACATGTTGGAAGATTGAAGAAGTCATATATGGATGTTAGTTACAAGAGCAAGAGGTAAATGATTTAAGGAAGCAACAAGATTTTATGAAGTCAATTTGGTATAAATCAAGAATGATTGATGTTCAAAATGAAGAAGAGCTCAAATTTGTTCATTTTATTCAAGTACCAGAGATACGCATGATTGTGTAACTTGGAAACAGGACTACGTCTGATTTGAAGCTACTTCAAGTGGATTATTTGGAACCTCTATCTTTTCTTCTCTTCTCTCTTATAAATTTATAATTTTATAGCAAAAAAAAAAAAAAGGTGTAACTTCATATATTTCAGTCTATACATCTAACAAAAAAAAAACATATTTGTCAATATTAAAATAATTAAAATTATATATCTATTATTTATTTATCACTGTACATATACATATATGCAATTTTTATATTTTTAGTTGTATTTATATCTATCAATAATTTTTATTAATATCCCTTTTTCCCTTGCACATATAGCATTTTTTTTTTTTTCAATATTTACTTTTTCTTATGGCTCAAATTCGTGGCACGTAAGTCAAATAATTTTTTTTGTACAAAATAATTAAAATAAACTGTAATTGACTGCTTCTGATTGTGGCAATTTATTTAACAGCTGGTAGGTAGGAAACATTTAGTCTGACCGTTCCTCTAAAATTAAGGAAAATTATGCGAAGAAGAAGGTGCTACATATTTCAATTTTCAATTTTTTTCTATAATCACTGTTTTCTACCAGTATTTTCTGCCGCCTTTGATATCTCCTATCAATAAACATCATCCAATGGAAAAACAAAAATGTCCCATGTTTTAATTCTTGATGGCAAAAAATGTATGATGTTGTTTCTTGGCAAATAATTATATTCCTCGTCAATCAGCTGTGGCCTGATTGATATTTTTACTTATCAAAATTGTGAAAATTTTGAATTCAATTTCGCATGGTAATCATTTATCAATATTAATAAATAATAAGTGATAAAGAAAAGAAAAATAATTGCAATCCCCTCTATACAACTTAAATTAAAAAATAAGTTTCTTTTCAACATATAATCATATTAAAGGATCAAGTATAAGTTATAATCCTGGAGATTCCACAAGCAATGAATTTCTAAGACGACTATTATGAGCTGCATCTTTACTTAAGTATGAAAGGTCATTGAAACAAATCTTTGACTCCATGAAATAAATTAAGGTGAGTGCAAAGAAAGATTATAAAATTAAATGCCAATTACTCTTTTCATAATATTAAAAATTAAAAATTAAATTTTTTTAATACATAAAATTTTATTTATTAGTATATAATAAATTTTAACACTCTGATAGTTCTGTTACAATCGAATTAAATTAGTCAAAATTTAATAGATTTTAAACATTAATAATTTAGATAAAAATATTAAAAAAGAAAAGACTTATACACCTATCATACTTGAGACAAAATAATTATATCATCAATTTGTTTGATTATAGTATTGATGGGTTATATAAAAAATAATGATTAATATTTTAAATGTATGTATATGGAAAGTTGAATCCAATATTAAAATCTCGATTAATTAACCATTAAATTAAAGCCTCATTATGGAATATTATGTATCATAAACAAACAATTTTATCACTTCTGAAGGACCTCTTTTATGATTAGTTTAGAGAAAAATACATGTGGGAAATCAAAAGATTTTCAAGGCAGATCTTATAATTAAAGTTGGAAAAGGAAAGATTATATAATTAAAGTTGGGTGGTCGACAAAGCATCGTTGCCTGATAAAGAGATTTCCCCCACCTTTTAGGATCTAATCTATTCATTATTTGCTTGATTATGTTTTTTTTTTCTTATATCATAGTGTATCTTTTATTTTGATTAACTGCCTTTTCCTTCCTTAAGAGCAATAATTTCTGAAAATTTCAGTAAATATTTCAGTTTTCATGTGTAAAATTTTACGTGCAACATAAACAAAAATAATCAATCTCTTCCAAACTTTTTGTTCATGTCTAAATTAGCACCCATGTTTGAAAGATTCCTATTCTTTTATATCTCTATGTAGTTGTACACAATTTTATTTCCTTGAACTTTTATTGGTTGAAGTAGAAAAATGAGTCCACCTCTCTGCAATAGAATCATTTTTTTTTTAAATAAAAGAAAAGAGATATATCACTAATCTACTAAACTTTTGCTTAATTATTTGAAAGTTATACCTACTATAATTTTAAAGACCATTTTAATATTAAAGGTGATAACTCTAAAATTCACTCAATTGTAAAATTTGCGTATATAAGAAAAATTATGTGTATTTATAGGGTTTTTTCTAAAATACTCCATCGTTTAAATTCATATTTTGTATGTAGGAAAAAATATTGAATAAATATGAGAGAGATGAGATATATATATATATAGAGGAATAAAATTTTCTGAGTCTTATAAGAGTTTTATTACTCTTTCTGAATCGAAATGCTTTACAAGAATTTTATTATTCTTCCTGAAACGGAATGCTTCTTCCTTTGCGAAATTTTTTACTTTTTCCGGACCTCGGGCATCGAAAGGTATCATGGATTTTACTTGGTCTAGCAGCCAAGTTTTTGTCCTCTTCGTTTCCACTACTGTCAGAGCTGCCAAAAAAAAAATATTATGAATTTGAAACACTTTAATGTTTCTCAATAAATTTTCGCAATCTCATTTTAGTTATAGTGTGTCAATTATTTTAGTTGCTCCATAAAATGCCAAAAATCACATTTCAGTTATTTACTTAATTATTTTTTAAGGAACTATATATTTTCACTGCAATTAGACAATTAAGCTCAACCACACACCATACCCTATAGCTAAACTTATTTATTTTTTAAGAATAATTTTTATTTTGTTTGAGCATATTATAGTTAATAAATAAATAAATAATAAGTATAAATAACTATAATAAAATGATTTTTTTTTCACTCATCTATACTATACCCTTAATATAATTAAATTCTATCTGAAAGAGAAACAACAATAGGAGCAGCAGCAGCAGCAAAAAAAGAAAAAAAAAAAAAGTGGGGAACTCAATGAAAGGACTCCAACCCAAATAAATTTGAAGAAGTGAGCTTTTAATTATTTGGTTGTCTCTCTATGTCACCAAGTTATCAATTTTGAAAACAACTTGTCATCTTCCATCTCCTTACCTTAGCACCTAACACTTAGGCAGCTAATCCACCCCTTTATCCTCTCCTCCTCCTCGTTTCAACCTCACTCTTAACTTTAAAACTATATCGTCCTAAGATGGAAATCCCATAATGTTATGGTGATTAGTATTGATGCTTAATTTAGAAAAAAGTTTAATTAATTTTTTGTATTATTATTTTTTAAAATAATAGGAAGAAAGGAAAGAAAATTCAAATAAGAGTTTCTAGTTACAGAAATATTATTTATATCATAGTAAATGTAAAACTAATTTTCATTTGCATTTTGTATATGTGGCCTAAAAGATAAAATCTTACTCCCTCTGTTATTTTTTAATTGTCATTTAGGGATTATATACATAAATTAAAAAATGTAATTAATATATGTATAAAATATTATACTACTCTTATAATAATTCCCTCAATTAATTATTAGTTTTATATATTCTCAAAAGTAGTGTATGAATAAGTAAGAGTATAATAAAAAAAATAATTAAAATATATTGATAATTAAAAACGTTAAATAAATTAAAATATAAAATTTAATCTAAAACGGTAATTAAAAAGCACTAGAAGGAGTAATTAATTAGCCAACAAAATGTAAGGTTATGGAATCTTATCTTATCTATAAATGGCTAACGGTGCCAATCAATAAAACCAGTTAGGTGTTGCTTAATATAAATCAGTAATTAACCAACAGTTGCTCTCCTTCTACATCAATCCTATCGACCTCACTTTTAATAGATATGTTTAAGATAATGTTTTTTTTTTTTTTTTTTTTTTTTTTTAAATTTAAAAAGAAGCCCTTGAAGTCATTATCAATAAAATAGTAAATGGACTGTGCAATGAAGAACGTGGAGGTTGATAGCTGTGTAAGTTTCTATCAAAGTTATTCAGACAGTTCGTCAAAAATTAGTACCAAAATTGAAGCTTAGTATTTATGCTATGGGTCCGTAATTGATTTTTATTTCTGCTTATGAATGTAATTTTATCTCCTATTAAATAAAAAGAATTCAAAATTAGTATAAAATGTTGGATCCTTTTTAATGAATTAAAAAATATATTTTTTAACTCGATATGAAACTTAATATCATCGAGACGATAAATAAAATACTTAGTTATTAGTACTTTGAAAACTATTTTTTTTAGTTATCGTTGATAATGGATCTTACAGATATAATAAGTAGGAGAGAAATTAAACTCATAATCTTTCCCTCCTTATGTGAAAATTATTTATGTGTCTGAGAGTTGAATTTTAATAAGTTTTAAATAGATAATAACTTAATTAATGTTGTTTTTGGGTACAATTGAGACATTAGAATAGTTTAAGGACTTATTTATGTTTTTTGATTTATTATTATGCTTTTAGTAGAATTTTTACTAATTTATGGCTTTTATTTTTTAATGGGCCCCAAGACTTTGAATTTGATGAGCTAAATAACAAAGAATATGGTTGAACGAAAAAGGAGGAAGAAAGCTAAATTGAGCCCATGTCCAAGCCATAAAAGCCTTAAAATTGAAGAACATGTCACGGCTTGCACAAGAATTTTGCACAACTTGCATGATATTATGTCAAGTGTACTTAAGAAGCAGTGAATTGCATGGCATGGCAACATGCTCGTGAACCCAAGCGGTGTAGTGAAGTTTAAGTGCACGACTTGCACGAAGCCATGAGGAGAAGTTGTGCCTTTCTCATGACTTAATTCTATGATTGTTTTGGTTTTAAGTCATGACCATGACACTAAGCCGTGCCATGAAGTTTGTTCCTGATTCTGCATGTTTTAAGGAATTAGATGATCTCAAGGACTCCTCAGCGACCCTAAGTCATATAAAAGGAAAACAACATATCTAGGGTTGGGAAGAGGAGAAGACGGGTCAAGATACTAAAGAGGGGATAATTTTCCAAGAGATTGAGCTCACCACTTTTTAGTGTTCATTAGTCTTATCTTGTTTCTTTTATTTTTATGGATTTTGTCCTAGCCATGAGTGGCTAGTTTTATTTACAGAGTCTTGATTAGGAGTAGTTATTCCATGACATGATTTGAATACTTATTCTTAATTATAATTGATTTGGTTTTCAGTTAATTCTTTGTGTTTCAATAATTGTCTTGTGATTCATTTTAAACCTGTTTGAGTTGCATATTAATGGACAATTTCACCAATGAGAGTTAAGGGAAATTGTTAGCTTAGAATATAAAGAATTTAGACCACTCGATCATGAGAGTAGACGAGCTCTTCAGGGAGTTATGACTGTAGAGATACGGTGGCAAACAATTGTTAAAGAACTTAATGAGTTTGGATTAGAATTTTAATCACGAGAGTAGTTAAATCCTAATATTTGCATACTTAGTTGAACTCGAGAGAGGCTTTAGGTAAATTAGAGAAATTACCCTTAACTGAATTCTAGGTTAATTAAATTAATGTTGTATTCATGATTTGATTGGAATAGTGAAACTAGACCTAAACTTTGTGTTTGCAATTAATTGATTTTACTTCTAAAAGCTATTAGTCATTTTTTTTCCTTTACCTAATTTACTAAGTTGATTTGCTAGCTAAGATAATAAGTAAGAATTGTTGGTAATCAATAGTCAATCCCTATGAGAATGATAATCCATTACACTGCAACCACAACCGTGTGCTTGCGGGTATTTAAAACGTAATAAGTTTTTGGCGTTGTTGTCGGGGATTGAAATTATTGATATTAATTTAATTTTAGCTTTTCTTAGACTAGTATTATTTATTTCTTAATTAATTTTTTTTTTATCTTTATTTGGCAAGTACTTTATAGTGTATGAACACTCGGTCTAAAAGAGAAAACTTAGAAAAGCTTATTCCTGAGATTGAAAAGTCCTGTAAAAAGAATCGCAAATAAATAAGGGAAAAAGACAAGAAAACCATGCCAGAGGAAGATAGCTAAATTCAAATAAGAAATTACAAACTTCGCCCAACACAGTGGTGAATCTTTTTATAAGGCTTGGGAGCGTTTCACAAACTTGCAAAGACAGTGTGCATAGTATGGTGTTCCCCAATAGCTACTTATTCAAACTTTCTATCAAGGACTTAAAGAGCCGATGAGGATTACCATTGATGCTACAGCACAAGGTTCATTTATGAGCAAGATACCAGAGGATGCCTATAATCTCCCTGAGACTATGGCATCGAACAATTACCAATAGCATCTAAAAAGGGTAGCAGAGATGCATGAATTGGACAGTTGAAACCTCCTTAATGCTAAAATAGACATGCTTACAAAGAAGCTGGAGGCTTCAGTAAAAGTGACTAATCCCATGGTAGTTTATTCATGTGAGTATTGCGAAGGAGGGCATTCTACCGTAGAGTGCCAGGGGACTTTTTCACAGGAGACATCAATTAAGCAACTCAATGCGCTCAATAACTTCCAAAGAAACCAAGGTATTTCCTACTCAAATACCTACAATCCAAGTTGGCATAACCATCCCAACTTCTTGTGGTCTAATGAAGGAGGGGTGCAAAACAATCACTAAGGATTTAAGCCACCATCTGCCAGGTTTTAGCAAAAAGTAGTTTTTCCTCAATAAGGAGAACAAAAGTCAAATCTGGAAGTTATGATGGGAAATTTTTTGAAGGATCAGGATAAACAAAAAGAGGCAATAAAGAACCTGATTGCTCAAATAGGCCAACTATACGCCCACAACAAGATGCTAGAGAATCAAATTGCCTCTCAATCCTCGAGTTCAAGGTCAACAGGGATGTTGCCTAGACAATCACATAATCCTAGGGAGCAAGCAAAGGCAGTCACCCTAAGAAGTGGCAAGCAAATTCCCAAAGTTGAACCTGAAAAGAAAGAAGTGGTGCTTGAAACTGAAACAAAAGAGAAGC
This sequence comes from Mallotus nudiflorus, assembly GCA_947683625.1. Lineage (NCBI taxonomy): Eukaryota > Viridiplantae > Streptophyta > Magnoliopsida > Malpighiales > Euphorbiaceae > Mallotus > Mallotus nudiflorus. Next base: position 3,426,062 of record CANTUR010000117.1, on the reverse strand, counting down.
AAACTAAGCCTTTACAAGTAAAGCATGAGGAAAAAAAGGTCACACCTACTTTAACATCGCCACTTTCTTTTCCCCAAAGGCAACAAAAATCCAAGCTGGACAGATAATTCGAGAAGTTTACGAAATCATTCTAGCAGCTTAAGCTTAACATACCTCTCCTGGATGTTATAAACACCATGCCTGCGTACTTTAAATTTTTGAAGGACATCATCTCATATAAAAGAAGGTGGGAAGACCATGAGACCATCCCTATTAATGAGGAGTGTAGTACTGTCATCCAGAATAAGCTTCCCCAAAAGCTTAAAGATTCAGGGAGTATTACTATCCCTTATACCATTAGAACTAAATTTATAAACAAATCTCTTTGTGATCTTAGTGCAAGTGTAAGTATAATTCCACTCTCTTTTTGTAAGAGGCTGAACATTGGTGAGCCTCAGCAAACCACTGTGTCCTTGCAACTTGCTGACAGGTTCATTATATATCCCTATGGGATTTTGGAGGACATTTTAGTTAAAGTGGGAAATTACTATGTTCTACGAGACTTAATTATCCTGAAAATGGAAGAGGACACCCATATCCCAATAATTCTAGGGCGTTCATTCTTGGACACAGTAGGAGCTATTATATATGTGAAAAGAGGAAAGATACTCATGGAGATTGGAGATAATAAAGTAGAGTTCAAAGTGTTTAAGATGGTAAAATAATCACCAATAAATCCAGTTATTTTTTCGAGTGGACATGAAACAAAACTGTATAGAGGAGACCTTCAAAAAATAGCTCACCTGAGACCCATTGGAGGCATGCCTAACACATGATGTAGAAGAGGATGAATTAGACGAAGAAGCAGCAAAGTATGAGCATTACATCAATACAAATCCTGCACTAAACAAAAGCAAATCATCCGGGTATGAACCCTTGCCTTCTCCTATGGAAAGTCTTTGTAAAATTAAGGAGGAATGTGCACCCAAGGTGGAGCTTAAAGCTCTACCTTCATCCCACAAGTATGCTTTCCTTGGCCCTAACAACACCTACCCTATTATGGTGAATGTTGAGTTAACTAATAATCAAATGGATACATTGCTTAGGAGAGTTAGACCCCATAGAAAAATCATTGGTTACACCATAGATGATCTTAAGGGAATTAGTTCCTTAATTTGCATGCACAAAATTCATATGGAGTATGAGAGAAAACCCACCGTAAAACACCAAAGAAGGTTAAACCCTAATATGAAAGAGGTAGTAAAAAAGGAAATTATGAAATTGCTTGATGCAGGGATCATAAATCCTATTTTGGATAGCCAATGGGTTAGTCCCATACATGTGGTCCCTAAGAAAGGGGGTATAACTATAGTCCAAAATAAGCATAATGAACTTATACCTACTAGGACTGTGACAGGGTGGTGCATATGCATAGATTACAAAAAACTTAACAAAGTCGCTAGGAAGGATCACTTCCCTCTCCCTTTTATTAACTAACTCCTAAAAAGATTAGCAAACCACTCTTTTTTTTGCTATCTAGATGGCTACTCAGGATTCTTTCAAATCCTCATCCATCCTACTAATCAGGAAAAGACCGCCTTTACTTTCCCCTATGGAACATATGAATATAAAAGAATGCATTTTGTGTTGTGTAATGCATTCGCTACCTTTCAAAGATGCATGATGTCCATCTTTTCAAATTTTGTGGAAGATATAATTGAGGTATTTATGGGTGATTTTTCTGTGTATGGTAATTCTTTTGATGCTTGTCTAGATAATCTTTCTAAAGTGTTGCAACGTTGTGAAGAGACAAGGCAAAAATAAAAGTCATTAAGAAGCTTCCACCTCCTACCTCCATCAAAGGAATAAAGAGTTTCTTGGGACATGCAGGGTTCTACAGGTGGTTCATCAAAGATTTCTCTAAGATCGCCAAACCCCTAATCAATCTTCTTGCCAAAGATATTCCTTTTGAATTTTCTGATAAGTGTCTTTGTGCTTTTCACAGGTTAAAGGAGGCCCTAATTTCAGCCCCTATTTTACAGCCACCAGATTGGAACCTTCCTTTCGAGATCATGTGTGATGCAAATGACTTTACTGTGGGAGCAGTGTTGGGACAACGAAGAGACAAACAGGCATATGTAATCTACTATATAAGCTATACTCTCAATGAAGCTCAAGTGAACTATGCCACAACCTAAAAGGAGCTCCTTGCAGTGGTTTATGCTATGGACAAGTTTCATTCATACTTAGTAGGAAGTAAGGTCTTTGTTTACATAAACCATTCAGCTTTGAAATACCTTTGGGCAAAAAAGGATGCCAAGCCAAGACTCATACGATGGATCCTTCTTCTTTAAGAGTTTGATTTAGAAATTCGAGACCGAAAGGGAATAGAGAACTTAGTTGCTGACCACTTATCTCGCTTAGAAAATACTACTTATTCAGACCCTCTTCCCATTGCAGTTGACCTTCTAGGCGAGCAGCTAATGAAAATTTAAGAGAATATACTTTAGTATGTTGACTTGGTAAACTATATGGCATGTGGTCTCCTTCCACCTAACATGGATTACCATTAGAAGAAAAAAATCCTCTGAGACTCTAGGCAATACTTTTGGGATGAGCCTTACTTATAAAAGAAATATAGGGATGGATTGCTACCGAAAAGCATTCTAGATGAGGAAATATCATAAGTCCTCAGGCACTGTCACTTGCTTGAGTGTGGGGGACATACAAGTTCAAACAAAAAAGTAGCTAAAGTGCTTCAAAGTGGGTTTTATTGGCCCTCTCTCTTTAAAGATGCAAGGAAATTTGTAATCAAATGTGATCATTATCAAAGAATGGGAAATATTAGCAAAAGGAATGAAATGCCACTCACCAACATCATTGAGATCGAATTATTTGATGTATGGGGCATAGATTTCATAGGACCTTTCCTAAGCTCCTATGGCAACAAGTACATACTAGTTGGGATTGATTATATTTTCAAGTAGGTCGAAGCAATAGCTTCACCAACCAATGATGCTAAGGTGGTTATCAAGTTCCTAAGAAGAAATATGTTCACTCATTTTAGTACCCTGAGAATTATAATCAGCGATGGCGATTCTCACTTCCACAATCGTCAATTCATATCTCTGTTAGCAAAATATAGGATCAAGCATAAGGTAGCTACACCATACCACCCTTAGACAAGTGGACAAATGGAAATCTCAAATAGATAACTGAAAGCTATTATGGAGAAGACAGTTAATGCTTTGAGGAAGGATTGGTCCACTCGATTAGATGATGCACTTTGGGCATACAAAATAGCTTACAAAACTCCAATAGGGACTTCACCATTCAAATTGATCTACGGTAAATCTTGTCATCTTCTGGTTGAGTTCGAACAAAAAGTATTTTGGGCTACTCGATTTCTCAATTTTGATCAAGTAAAGGCTAGTGTTAAAAGATTACTTCAATTGAATGAACTTGAAGAATTTCGACTTGATGCTTATGAGAATGCTAAGATTTACAAAGAGAAAATAAAAAATGGCATGACAAAAATTTGCAAAAGAAAGAGTTTTAAGAAGGAGATTTAGTGTTACTGTTTAACTCCAGATTGAAGCTATTTTTAGGAAAATTAAAGTCTCAATGGTTTGGACCATTCAGAATTACACAAGTTTTTCCTCATAGAGCAATTGAGCTTGTAAACAAAGCAAATGAAACTTTCAAGGTCAACGGGCAACACCTCAAGCCCTACTTTATTGAGGAAGCTAGTTTGAAAAGTGTCTCTTGTACACTCATAAATCCAATAACTTAAATTCATCAAGGGATAGTCAAGCTATTGACTTTAAACTAGCACTTGTTGGGAGGCAACCCAATTGTTTTTCTCTTCAGTATTATTTCATTTTCAATTTTTATTTACTCTTTCTTTCTTTCATAGGTTGACAAATGATAAGCAATAATTTGATAATTTTAGGAGCAGAGTTGTGATCACACGGGATTAAACACGGTCGTGACCCAACCCATGTCAAGGTACGCGACTTCATCTAATACAGTTATGAACACCACACAGCTTTTTGACATGAAATAAACTATGTCATGTCCCCAATTCATATTTGCTCCAGAAGCTCACACGACATGGAAGCATGGCTTACGATCCATATGCCCTATAATGTGCTTAATCATTGAAGCCGTGTCAAAACCAAAGTGACACAGCATGAAGTCGTGTCACCTACATAATGACACTGTCGTGTCACTCTCTAATTAAACACAGTCGTGTTACTCTCTAATTGACATGGCATGAAGTCGTGTCATTTACACAATGACACGGTCGTGTCACTCTTCAATTAAACACAACCGTGTTACTCTCTAATTGATATAATATGAAGCTATGTCAATCTCCATATAACATGACATGAAGCCGTGTCAATCTCCATATGACACGGCATGCAGTCGTGTCACATTCCCTTTACACGACATGACACATGTCATGTCCTTGCCTTCAATGCATGACTTTCAACATGGTTTTGCAAAACCATGTCCCCAACCCATATGCTTTTTCTATCTATTTAAACTCTCCCTTTTCCACTCTTCTCATATTCGTTTCAACTCCTTCTCAATTATTTCCTCTCAATTTTCTCTCCATTCTCTAACCCTCACTTAGTTTTCTTCACTAATTATGGAAAAATCCAAATCTACTGGAAAGTCGACTTCCTCATCATCTAGGAGGACTCATAGCACATCCCTGCCTCCACTATCTCATCCTCAACATTCAAGAGCACCTTCCACTAATACCCCATCCTTCTCAAATTTTGTGCCTCCAAGTCAATTAAGTATGTCACACCTCAATCTTTAATTCACAAATCCCAATTTCAAAGAGGCATGCACTAATTTGTTTCCCCTTCCTATTCACCCGTCATACCACATCATATTAGAGGACCTTGCTACTATAGGATTATGCGAGTCGGTATTAGAAGTGATTAATGCCTCTAAATGGGAGCAATTTGTGCAAATTGAGGAACCTGTATTTCATGAATTATTTATAAAGTTCCTATCCACTTTCATTTTTAATCCCAGTGATCTTATTAATTATAAAAAGAGACATGTGGTGTTATTTCAACTAGGGGGAAAATGATTTTCTTTTTATTTTAATGAATTTGTAGTGCAATGTGGTTTTTATGATTCTTTATCTGTCATTAGTGGTGCAATGGATAATGCTCAATCCATTCTTAAACTTGTCAATTTTCAACAGTATTGGAGAGAGATAATTCATACAGAAGTGAAACAACGAAATTATGATCCTAGGCTAAGCAAGAGCACCAATATAGCTAGACTCAAATTGAGATATTTGCATCGAATTATCACAGGCACTATTTATGGTCGGAGAGAGAGCATTGGTTGTCTTAGCCTTAGGGGTTTTTTTTATTTGAGATGTTTTGATAAAGGTTTAGTACCTTATTTAGGTTTTAAATTTTCCTTCTACATGAATAATATGTCAAGAAAATCTACGGGGGCCTTATGTGGAGGTTCATATATCATTAGGCTTGCTAAGAATTTACAGGTTTTTGATTCCCTAACCAACTTGACTCAAATTTGCACCACTCTGCCATTTAGTATCACTATTATGAAGAAGATTAAGGTGGTCACATTTAGGGATGATCAATATGTTTTGATCACCAACCAAGCAAAGTTAGGAGCTAATGTACCTCGACCACAGTCGTAGCCAAGGCAGAGGCACACTTTTACACCCTTACCTCCCCAGGATTCGACCACAGTAAGACCATCATCCTACTCATTTCCTTCACATCTTGAAACTACCTTGCACTATCATACAAACCTTATGCATTGGATGGTTGAGGGTCTTTCACACCTATGCTAAATTAATGATGTCACGCTTCCTCCCAAAACTATCTTCCCTGGTTCCACCTCTACTGCTGCTATGAAGGAGCTTTATGATGCAACCAACCTGCTGGATGACACTGATGTTGCACCAAATGATACAGCCCCTATGGAAGATTGATGATGATTTTGTTTTCCTATTATCTATTTTCTTTATTTTGTTTCTTATCTTCCAAAGTTTATGTCTGTTTATATTTTTTCTTTTTATGTTCGAATATTATGACTATTATCTTCTTATTTTTGTCTTATGTTTTTTTGTTTTAATTTATCTTTTTTTAACATCTTCTGGATGCTTGCACGAATCAGGGAAGTACCCATTTTACCCTTCCATCTCTTTTATGGTTTAACTTTTTATTTTTTGTCATTGATAGTGTGAAGGGGTGCTCTCATTGATTGTTCGTTTTGTTTAAAATTTATTAACCTTCAACTAGTTTCCCATATTAATGATTTGTTTGTCCTAAAATTGTTTTTGTTCAAATTATTTTGAGACTTGATCACATTAGGGTATATATTGGTGGATAAGCTTGATATTTGGTTTGATCATTGAACTATCGAATGGTTTATTAATTAAGATAGTTAAACATAATCTTTATGTATGAGTGTTTTAGTTTTTATAATCTAAGCATAATCCTAGAAATTGAGATAGAGTATGATTCTAGGAAGGATAGCACTATGGTTTTCAGTTAAAAAAAAAACACTCCCTCATTCTAAGAGCTGTACTTAAATCAAATTCTTATGTGCTCTAAATTCTACTCCAATGCTCTAAATAGGTATGAGTTACGGTATCCACTGTTGACCATTTGCATGATTAAACTCCTAATTTTGGACTTTGATAAATAATTTTTATACTAATTATTTCAATTAAGTGTGTAGGGAATTATATATCAAACATATACCAAACATATACACTTTTGGATGAATAGTGATTTTTTGTGCTGATTGAACCTCTAAGATTGAAGAAGGCTTTTGACTTATTCAGAGCTCTTAAATGAGAAAATGAGCTTCTTAAATTTTTAAGTAGACATCTTAAGATTTCCAAATTGTGCTTACTCATCAAAATCCAAGTTCAATTGGGTATGCAAATCTTTAGTCGAAGTCAACATATACAGCTTGCATTTTAGTTTGCATAACTCTTGGTAATTCAGAAATATCTTGAGCTACAGATGTCTGAATTAGGTGATTCAAAGTTTTATAAAAATATAAGACAATTATCTACAACTTTTATGAAGAAAATTTTGGCTGAATCAATTATCTTTAGTCCCGTTCATGAGCACCTTTCGAAGTGGTCATGAGTAGTCCGTCAAAGGAGCATTTGGAGCACATTTTTGCCAAAAGATGGTAGTGCTCCTCACAAGCGCTCCTCATGAGCTGGTGGCTAATAACCTACTAATGAGTAGACCCCTGATAGAATTTCAATGGGAATTTTTGAATACAACGACTATAATTTCACCCCTTATGAGCACTATTCACTCGTGAGGTGCTCATGAGCAGCCCATGAGCTACCATAAGTTCAAGAATTAATTAAAAATAAATTATAAACATTGAAGAAATGATTGATACATCTAAAAACTACATTTTTGAGTATTTTTCTATATAAACACAACTTAGAATTCAATTGAAAGGTTAAGAAAACTTGTGCATCATTCATCATTTTCTTAAACATTCAATTGAGCTCTAAAACTTTCTCTTAATCAAATTCTTTATGTATAACTCTTGTGAGAGTTGGTGAGTGATTATAATAGACATTCTTATTCTTTTATTTTCTGGGTTTAGAAAACAAGAAGTGAGATTCTATTCTAAAGGAATTGGTTTAAGTGTTTAGCCATTAAAACACTTGGGAATTTAGTTTTTGAGTGAGCCTTGAAAACTCAAGATTGTAAGGTTGTAAGAGTGAGACATAAAACTCTTGTGTATTCTCAAGCTTATTAATAAGATTGTGGGTGATTAAAAAATCCTAACTTGGGGATAAGTTAGGTGGAGACGTAAGATTATTTATGAATTCGAACTCCTTAAATATTTGTGTTATTCATTCTTCCTTCTCTACTCTTACTCACTTCTTACAAATAATTCCTTTAATTTTCCATTTTTGTTCGATAGTCATGTTCATCCCCCCCCCCTTTAGGACTCTTTCAATTGGTATCAGAGCTTGAATTCTAGGTACTTCATTGCTAGGATACAAGATCATGGGGAGTGAATCACAAAACATCTCTTCTCTTAGACCTTTCTTTGATGGTAGTGACTATCCATATTAGAAACTCAAAATGGAATTATATCTTGATTGTGATTCCATCAAACTTTGGGATATTGTCCTAAGAGGTTAGGAACCACCTACAACTATCATTGATGGTGTGGTAATTACGCTTATAAGAAGCCAATGGAGTGTTGATCAAAAGGAAGAAAATCATAAAAATAAAAAGGCTATGATTACTCTAGTCTCCTCTATGACGAGAGAAGAAGGAAGCAAGCTTCAACATTGCATTTCGACTAAAGAAATGTGGGAGACCTTGGAGAATCACTATAAAGGTAACATTCAAGTAAGAAGCAAGAAGGTTCAACTTCATATGTATGAATATGAACTCTTCAAAATAAAGCCTCAAGAATCAATCACGAAGATGACACACTGTCTCAATGCTTTTCTCGTAACCCTCAAGAAACTTAGAAAACATTTCTCTAAGGAAGAGGTAAACAACAAGATTCTAAGAATCCTACCTAAGAAAGATTGGGAATCTCGTGTTACCTCAATTGAGGAAGCTCAAGACCTCTCTACTCTATCAACTGATGTGCTTATTAGTAAGCTCTTGACACATGAGCTCACCATTAAGCAAAGAGGTGAAGAACAAGAAGAGAAAGAAAAAAAGAAAAAGATCATTGCTCTAAAAGCTTTTTAAGAAGATAGTGAAGAGGAAAGCATCAAAGATTCTAGTGATGAAGATGGTGACAATGGCATGCTCACTAGGAATTTCAAAAAGTTCTTAAAAAAGAAAAATTTCTCAAGAACAAAGGACTTCAACAAGAAGTTTGAAGGAGATGGAAGGAAGAAAACAAAAGAGGTTACTTACTATGAATGCAAGAAACCAGGACACATTCAAAATGAATGTCCCAAACTCAAATTCAAGAGTAAGGGAGCAAAAGATAAGAAGAAGGCATTCAAAGCTACTTGGGATGTTTTCTCTGAATCTGAAGAGGAAGAGGAACAACAAGAAGTTACCAATCTTTGCTTTATGGCCATTGAAAATGAGAATGAGGTACCATCCACTTCTTACTCTTCCTTTGATGATTGTGATGAATATTATGATGATGATGATGATAAGAGCTTTATTATGAGCAAATTGCTTGCTATATGCAAAATTTTGTTATCTAAGTAAGGATTTTGAATGTTTAAAAATTGAGTTCACTAAACTTATTGCATCAAATGAAAAACTTGTTAGTGATGCTAAGTCTTTTAATTCTTTAGAAGACCAACTTAAGAAAGCAAATGATAAAAATCATAAGCTTTCTAAGGAATTCTTAGAATTAAAAAAGTCCATTGCTAAATTTAAGAGAGGAAAAGAAACTTTAGATAGTCTTCTTGACTCTAAAAAATTTCATGGAGATACCCATGGAATTGGATATAAAAATGAAATGTCTTCATCATCCTCATCACATATTACTTTTTTTAAAGCTTCACATGATTCTACTCCTTCAACCTCTAATGAGATTCAAGTTAAAAAATCTTATATGTTAAATAGCAAGGCTAAGTCTTATAACATTAACCCTTCATTAACACAAAGGGGTAAGCCTCAAACTAGAATACCTCAACCTAAGCATGTTTATATGTACACTAGACATAATTATAATAGACATGCTGCACAACACAATGCACATAAGCCTATTGCACAATCTTATCGAAATGCTCATCACCATTGCCAATATATGTCTCATTCAATGTCACAAAATAATAGATACACACAACACCAAAGGCATGTTGCACACACTAGGAAAGCATTTCATTCTAGGAGAAATAAATTTAAAAATATTGTATGTTCATATTGCATGATCAAAGAACATACCAATAATGTGTGCTTCTATAGAAAACTGCACATGAATTTACTTCCTTTGGATTATCTTGAAACTAACCAACCTAGACCAAGAAAGGTTTGGGTTTAAAAGAACATTTACAATATTATATGTAGGTGTGCTTGAAATATGAAAGAACAAAAGCAAGTGGTATCTCGATAGTGGATGTTCAAGGCACACGACGGGAGACAAAGAGCAATTCAACAAACTTGATGCTAATGATGGAGGACATGTTACCTTCGGTGATAATGCAAAAGGAAAAATTATTAGCATTAGAGAAATAGGTAATCCTCAATCCTTATCTATACATCATGTGTTGTTTGTTGATGGTCTTAAACATAATTTACTAAGTATAAGTCAATTATTTGATATGGGAAATACGGTGACTTTCTATCCTAAAAATTGCTTTGTTAGCAGTCTTGATGAACATAAAGTAATTTTTAATGGTGAAAGAGTAGATAACGTTTATGTTATTGATTTGAATAAAATTGATAACAAAGACATAAAATGCTTAATGTCAATTTCCCATGACACATGGACATGGCATAGAAGGTTAGGACATGCAAATTTTGAGCTTTGAATGATCTTTGTAAACATGAACTTATGATTGGTTTACCTAAGCTTGAATTCACTAAGGATAAACCTTATGATGCTTTTCAAAAGGGAAAACAATCCAAGTCTTCATTTAAGCTAAAAAAATTAGTGTCCACTTCTAGACCGCTTGAACTTATACATATGGATTTATTTGGACCAATTAAAGTTGCTAGTCTTGGTGGAATGCACTATGCTTATGTATTGGTTGATGATTACTCTAGATACACTTGGGTATGTTTTCTTGCTCATAAGAATGATGCATTTAAAGCTTTTGAAAATTTTTCAAAAAGAGTTTAAAAAGAAAAAGGATTTTGTATTTCATCCATTAGAAGTGATCATGGAATCGAATTTGAAAATGAATTTTTCAAAAACTATTGTAATGAAAATGGTATTTCTCATACATTTTTATCTCTTAGAACTCCTCAACAAAATAGGGTAGTTGAAAGAAAAAATAGAACTCTTGTGGAAATGGCTAGAACAATGCTTCATGAGTATAATTTGCCTGTATACTTTTAGGCGAAAGCCGTTAACACATCTTGTTATATTTCAAACCAAGTTTTCAAAAGATCAATTTTAAATAAAACATCTTATGAGCTATAGAACAATTGAAAACCCAAAATCTCATATCTAAAAGTATTTGGATGCAAGTGCTTTATATTGAACACTAAGGATAATCTTGGAAAATTTGATTCCAAAGCCAATGAAGGAATTTTCCTAGGCTATTCCATCTTTAGCAAAGCATATAGAGTCTTTAATAAGAGAACTCTAGTAGTTGAAGAGTCCATACATGTGGTATTTGATGAATCAAACTCACTTGATCCTAAAAAGGATGTTTGTAGTGTTAATGATCTTGTAGGTGACAATGAGATTATGGAAACATAAGAAGAAAATGCTAGAAAGCCTTTGGAACTTGAAGATCCAAGCAAAAAGGAAAATGAGGAGACACCTCAACTTACATTGAAGAATGAACTTCCAAAGGATTGACAATTCAAGAAAGCTCACTTTTAAGACCTCATTATAGGTGACACTACAAAAGGGGTAACTACTAGAGCTAAACTCAAGTTTATTGTTAATTTAGCTTTCATTTCTTAAATTGAACCCAAAAATGTTGATGATGCTTTGAGTGATGAATTTTGGGTCCTTACTATGCAAGAAGAGTTAAATCAATTTGAGAGAAACAAGGTTTGGACCTTGGTTCCTAGACCTAAATATCATCCTATTATTAGCACCAAATGGGTGTTTAGAAATAAGATGAATGAACAAGGTGTAATAACTAGGAACAAAGCTAGACTAGTAACTACAGGTTATAATCAAGAGGAAGGAATTGATTATGATGAAACCTTTGCCCCCGTTACAATGTTACTTGCATTTGCATCATACATGGATTTTAAACTTTATCAAATGGATGTTAAAAGCGCATTTTTAAATGGTTTTATTGAAAAGGAGGTATATGTTGAACAACCTCCGGGTTTTAAAAATTTTGACTCTCCAAATCATGTTTTTAAATTATCAAAAGCATTGTATGGATTGAAACAAGCTCCAAGAGCTTGGTATGAAAGATTGAATAACTTTTTACTAGAGAAAGGTTTCTCTAAAGGAAAGGTTAACATAACTCTTTTCATAAAGAAATCCAAGCATGATTTATTAATTGTTCAAATTTATGTTGATGATATTATTTTCGGTGCTACTAACCATTGCTTGTGTGAGGAATTTTCTAAACTAATGCAAGGAGAATTTGAGATGAGTATGATGGGAGAACTCAAGTTCTTTCTTCGACTTCAAATTAAATAATATAAAGATGGGATTTTCATCAATCAAACCAAATATGCAAGGGACATTCTCAAGAAGTTTGGAATGGATGGAGCTAAATCAAGCAAAACTCCAATGAGTACCATAACCAAACTCAATAAGGATGAGAATGGAAAATCGATTGATGAAAAGTGATTTAGAGGTATGATCGGATCCCTTCTTTATTTAACCGCTAGTAGACCCGATATTATATTTACTACTTGCTTGTGTGCTAGATTTTAATCAAGTCTAGAGAGTCTTATTTGAATGCTATTAAAAGAATCTTTAAATATCTTTGTGGTACATTGCATTTAGGACTTTGGTATCTTAGGAGTTCTTCTTTTGACTTGATTAGTTATTTTGATGCTGATTTTGCCGATAGCCTACTAGATAGAAAAAGCACTTCCGGAACTTGTCAAATTTTAGGAAGTTGCTTGGTTTCTTGATTTAGTAAGAAAGAAGTTTCTGTTGCCTTGTCCACCGCTGAAGTAGAATATGTGGTGGCTAGTTATTGTTGCACCCAAGTTCTATGGCAAAAACAACAACTTTTGGACTATGGCATTGATATTAATCACATTCCAATTAAGTGTGATAACACAAGTGCTATAAACCTTAGTAAGAATCCCATTCAGTATTCTAGAACTAAGCATATTGATATTAAACATCATTTCTTACGTGATCATATACAAAATGGTGATATTTTTCTTGATTTTGTTGATACTAATCATCAATTATCAGACATTTTTAGCAAGCCTCTTTATGAGGAAAGATTGAATTTTATTAAGCATGAACTTGGTATGATTGATGGCTCAAGTTTGTCTTGATCACTTGCTAAATTGATGAATTGATGTTTAGATTCTTATGTGATTATGTTCTTTAGAAAAATTATTTTCAGCATCATGTATATATTTTGTTTTAGAAATATTTGCTTTAGCAAAATTTACTTCATATACATGATATATTGTATTTCCCATTTGCATGATCTTTGTACTAATTTTATTTGATTTGGGTCTATATGGATTCATTCAATTTTTTTTAAAAAAAGCCCTCCTATTTTGCAAATTAATAATTAATTATTAAGCTAAATTCAATTAATTAATTATTTTAATTTTGCATAAATATTCCTCCTCCTCAACAAAATTTTTTGTGTATTTTCATGATAGTTTATGTTTGGTTTATTTTCAGTATACTTTTTGTATCAAAGTTTTAAGTTGTTAGTCTATTTTTTAATTCATTTTATGTCAGTTTCTGTTTGGTTTATTTTCAGTATATTTTTCGTATATAAGTTTTGAGCTGTTAAGTGTGTTTTTTCGTCAGTTTATGTTCAGTTTATTTTTCGGATATTTTTTGGATATAAACCTTGAGCTGTAAGATTTTTTTTCTACATTCATGCTTTATTTTTTTTTTGGCTTATCTTTAGTGTTATTTTTTAAAAATAAAATAATAATAATAATAATAATTTTTTACATATTTACAAAATTTTCTCTTTGATTTATTTATTTATGTCAAAAATATTTGTTTTAACCATCATTTATTTTAATTGTATAATTAATTTTATGATCAACGACCTATTTATCAGCTTTTTTGACTCAATTGCAATTAATTTGAAAGTACAAGGATCAAATGGTAATTTTCATCACGAGCCGTTGAGCTCGTGACCATTGCGGTCTGGGCATCCAGAACCACTCATGAGCTGGGTCACGAGTAGATCGCTCGTGAGGAGCGGTTCTGAAAGAACCAGTACCACTCACGAGCGACGCTCACGAGCAAATTGCTCGTGAGCAGCGATCTGGTTCACTTTTCAATTTTTTTTTACTCTTTTGAATTCTTTACAATTTTTTTTGTATAAATACCCCTCAATCCCCTTTCACTTTTAATCAATTACATTTTCAATTAAACTTCTTCAAAATTCTTTCAAACTCTTTCCTATTTTAATGAAATTTTATTTACATTTTAACATGGGGGAGAAAATTTTTGAGTTTGTTTAATTTTTGTATTTTTTTAGAAATTATTTTTATCTTTGATAATGCATGGATATTTTTAAGATTTGGTCTATCTTTGCATTTTGACAAAGGAGGAAAAATAATTGAGTTTGCATGCGTACCTAGTTAATTTCTTTTAAGGAAATTTTTTTTCAAAGATGTGTTTATGTAAGTGACATAACTATGTGATAGTGTGTCCTTAATATCAATTTTTTAAATCCATTGAAATAGGGGGAGAAAATTGTTTGAATTTATTTCACATAAATTTTTTTTCTCATGCATAATAACAATGTAAGTATGGCTAGTTTTGTCTTTATGATAAAAAATTTTATTTTGCTTACTTTGTTTATATATGACATAAATTTTTTATGCATGACTATTAATTAAGCTTATTCATGCAACATTCATGTATACATTCTTTTTGGAAATGGTTGTTATCTTTTAGAATGACATGAATCTCATAAAGATTTTGAATATATTTGTTTGCATTGTTTTGGTTCTTGATCTTTTATTCCCTCTAGTATTTTTGCTTCCCTTAGGTCAATTTTCCCTTATATCTCTCTCTCTTTTCTTTTTGTCTTTGACAAAGGGGGAGAAGAAGCTAAAGAAGGTATGTGTTTAAAGGATAAATAATTGTGTAAAAGATATACTAAGTACCACATGATTATGTATAATTGATTCACTAGTTAAACTCTACATGATCATGTGATGTTTGAATATAGCATACATACTATTTTGTGATGCATTATATTAACACTATATGCATATATATTTGAAATTTCTTCCTTCATGTTGTTTGATAACTTGTTATGTTGTCTTTATTTTTTATAAGAAGGATAATAAAATTTATTTATATTTCTTATCATGTCCAAATAAGGAGGAGAAATAAAGAAATATATTTTTGTTAAAGGAATATATTTGTTAAACCCTTATACATGTTATGATAATTCATTTATTTATATGCTCTAATACATGATAGATATTGAATTTATGCACATGTTAAGGGGAGAAAAATATTTTCTCTTTTTGCATCTATTTAATTTGAAAGGGGGAGCTATTTTTATTTAATATGCTTATATATGTTATTTATTTTTACACACACACATATATTATTTATCATCTTTTCAATTTGG
The DNA here is from genome assembly GCA_947683625.1 of Mallotus nudiflorus. Lineage (NCBI taxonomy): Eukaryota > Viridiplantae > Streptophyta > Magnoliopsida > Malpighiales > Euphorbiaceae > Mallotus > Mallotus nudiflorus. The sequence continues at coordinate 3,410,656 of CANTUR010000117.1, read as the reverse complement.
TTGTCAAAGCCAAAAAGGGGGAGATTGTTGACCATTTGCATGATCAAACTCCTAATTTTGGACTTTGACAAATAATTTTTATACTAATAATTTCAATTAAGTGTGTAGAGAATTATATATCAAACATATACCAAGCATATACACTTTTGGGTGAATAGTGACTTTTCAGGTTGATTGAACCTCTAAGATTGAAGAAGGCTTTTAACTTATTTAGAGCTCTTAAATAAGAAAATGAGCTTCTTAACTTTTGAATTAGACATCTTAAGATTTCCAAATTGTGCTTGCTCATCAAAATCCAAGTTCATTTGGGTATGCAAATCTTCAGTCGAAGTCAGCATATGCAGCTTGCATTTCAGTTTGCACAGCTCTTGGTAATTCAGTAATATCTTGAGCTAAAGATGTCTAAATTAGGTGATTCAAAGTTTTATAGAAATATAATACAATTATCTACAACTTTCATGAGGAATATTTTAGCTGAATTGATCGTCTTCAATCCTGTTCATGAGAATCTTTCGAAGTGGTAATGAGTAGTCCGTCAATGGAGCATTTGGAGCACATTTTTGCCAAAAGATGGCAGTGCTCCTCACGAGCTGGTGGCTCGTGACCTGCTCATGAGTAGAACCCTGACAGTATTTCAATGGGAATTTTTGAATACAATGGCTATAATTTCACCTCTCACGAGCATTGTTCACTCGTGAGATGCTTATGAGCAGCCCTTGAGCTGCCATAAGTTCAAGAATTGATTCAAAATAAATTCTAAATGTTGGAGATATGATTGATACATCCAACAATTACATTTTTGAGTGTTTGTCTATATAAACACAACTTAGAATTCAATTGAAAGGTTAAGAAAACTTGTGCATCATTCATCATTTTCTTAAACATTCAATTGAGCTCTAAAACTTTCTCTTAATCAAATTATTTATGTATAAATCTTGTGAGAGTTGGTGAGTGATTAGAATAGACATTCTTATTCTTCTATTTTTTGGGTTTAGAAAATGGGAAATGAGATTCGATTCTAAAGGAATTGGTTTAAGTGTTTAGCTATTAAAACACTTGGGAATTTGGTTTTTGAGTGAGCCTTGAAAACTCAAGATTGTAAGGTTGTAAGAGTGAGCCATAAAACTCTTGTGTATTCTCAATCTTGTTAATAACATTGTGGGTGATTAAAAAATCCTAACTTGGGGATAAGTTAGGTGGAGACGTAGGATTATTTGTGAATCCAAACTCCTTAAATATTTGTGTTCTTCATTCTTTCTTCTCTACTATTACTCACTTCTTGCAAATAATTCCTTTAATTTTTCATTTTTGTTTGATAGTACTATTCACCCCTCCTTTAGGACTCTTTCATCCACGCTTAGTAGTACGGGAACGACGGGGGATTGCTTTGAGTGGAAAGGCGAATTGAGAAGAATAAAAATAAAAAAAATTAGTAAGATGGAGCGTAAAACGTACTTACTAGGAAAATTATATGTGCCAAAAAAACTGAGAATTTTAATGTTTTTCTTTTTGGAGTTATGCTTGGTTAATTTCAAAAGGGTGAATGCTTGGGTTATGATTAGTAAATTGCTTGTATATGTTGTATTTTTGTCTGGCTATCTTATTTAGTAAATAGGTTTCGATCTTGGTGATTGTTAAGAATTAATTTTTAAAAGCTAGTTGACTTTAGTGTGATTTGAGTTTATTATTTTTCGAACTTGATTTTTGCTTGAGGACATGCAAACCTTTAGTGTGGGGAAATTTGATGTGAAAATTATTTACGTTTCTTAGAGTTGAATTTTAGTAAGTTTTAAATAGATAATAACTTAATTAATGTTGTTTTTGGGTACAATTAGGACATTATAATAGTTTAGGGACTTATTTGTGCTTTTTGGTTTATTAATGTGCTTTTGGTAGAATTTTTACTAATTTATGGTTTTTATCTTTTAGTGGGCCCTGAGACTTTGAATTTGATGAGCTAAAGAACAAAGGAATATGGTTGAACGAAAAAGGAGGAAGAAAGCTAAATTAAGCCCAAGTCCAAGCCATGAAAGCCTCAAAATTGAAGAACATGTCATGGTTTGCACAAGAATTCCGCACGACTTGCATGATGTTGTGTTAGGTGTACCTGAGAAGCAATGAATTGCATGGCATGACAACATGCTAGTGAACCCAAGCCGTGTAGTGAAGTTTAAGTGCACGGCTCAGCTTGCACAAAGCCGTGCCCTCCTCGAGACTTAATTCTATGATTGTTTTTGTTTCAAGTCATGGCCATGACACCAAGCTGTGCCATGAAGTTTATTCCCGATTCCACATGTTTTAAGGAATTAGATGATCTCAAGGACTCATCAATGACCTTAAGTCATATAAGAGGAAAACAACATATCTAGGGTTAGGAAGAGGATAAGACAAATCAAGATACTAAAGAGGGGATAATTTTTCAAGAGATTGAGCTTACCACTTTTCAATGTTCATTAGTCTTATCTTGTTTCTTTTATTATTCATGGATTTTGTCCTAACCATGAGTGGCTAGTTTTATTTACAGAGTCTTGGTTAGGAGTAGTTATTCCATGACATGATTTAAATACTTATTCTTAATTATAATTGATTTGGTTTTTAGTTAATTCTTTGTGTTTCAATAATTGTCTTGTGATTCATTCTAGGCTTGTTTGAGTTGCATATTAATGGACAATTTCACCAAAGAGAGTTAGGGGAAATTGTTAGCTTAGGATATAAAGAGCTTAGACCATTCGATCACGAGAGTAGGCGAGCTCTTCAAGGAATCACGATTGTAAAGATACAGTGGCAAATAATTGCTAAAGAACTTAATGAGTTTGGATTAGAATTTTAATCACGAGAGTGGGTTAAATCCTAATCTTTGCATGCTTAGTTGAACTCAAAAGAGACTTTAGGTAAATTAGAGCTATTACCCTTAACTGAATTCTAGATTAATTAAATTAATGTTGTATTCATGATTTAATTAAAATAGTAAAACTAGACCTAGACTCTATGTTTGCAATTAATTGATTTTACTTCTAAATGCTATTAATCGTTTTTTTTTTTCCTTTACCCAATTTACTAAGTTGATTTGCTAACTAAAATAATAAGTAAAAATTGTTAGTAATCAATAATCAATCCCTGTGGAAACGATAATCCTTGTCACTGCAACCACAACCATGCACTTATGGGTATTTAAAACACAACACCTCCTAACCCACTTGCGCTAGACTTCAAGTGTAGAAAATATCAAAATATTGGTGCGTAACTATTTTCTTATTTGAATGATACTAATAATATTCATGTAAGTGCCATTATCTCTATATATATATATATATGATGGCCGGCCCGCACGGTTTTAGCCAAATGGCTAAAGCAATCACAATCATGGGCACCCTGAGGGATTCGGTATTGAGTTCCAACCCCAAACCCTATTTCAACATTTGAACTGGCCTAAATATGTGCACATATACTTGCATATGGATGATGAATAGGGAGGAGCAGCATCAATAATAGAAACTTGAATCAAAGCTTCTCACATTTCCATTGAGCATTTACAGGGTACTTGGTCAATACTATAATAGCCTTGAGGTTGAGGCCATTTTTTACATCACATGCCTAGCATAGTGTCTATCCTTGTGCTAATGGATACACAACTAAATATAGCAGCAGGCAACACCTCGCTGCTTATTCAACAGCAAGACCTGATCCATAAAATATTGCAAAGATTTGTAAAAAAAAACACGTTAGCATAAACAATTAAAATAACATCAAGAAATGACACTATAGTCGCAGATATCATCAATCCCTTGTCAACACAATGTTAAAGACTAACGCTTAATTACATTGGATTAATTAATTGGGCATGGAAGCCCTTGAAACATCTCCACATTCAAATGGCGTAGCCTCCAAATTCTAATTCCTACCTACAGACTTTACAACATGATATACTAGAACATATGCATGTTGCTGATCTCGTTTAACATCCAGCAGCTTTGAGAAAGTTATCAAAAGGACTAGCAGGAGGCAACCTCATAGCTAAGCATGGGCCTGTTGTCTTGTCCACTGCTTCATCAGTCCCAATGTTTCTCATTATCTGCAAGAGAATCAACATCACTTCAGAAGTTTTGTAACCATGTTTAACTACTAGTGTACAAGAAAATCAGGATATGTGCACCAGAATACTTGCTTGTTATCCATTCACAGCAGTAGTACAAGCAAATAGTATACAATTATTGCATAATGGCTCTTGTGAAATTTGAGCAAAAAATACAAGGTGATCAGAAATTGGATCCACCAACCTTGTCTAGTGCAGGGCATCCATTTGCAGGAAATGCTGGCAAAAATTTGTCAGTTCCTCTAGTGTAATGATATTCATGGGCCAACCAATTGGAGAGCTTCTTTTTTGTGCCCTTGCCAAGATCTTCACACTGTTTAGCCATGGTGTCATATGGTAGAGGCGATGTAGAGATAGACGCTCCAGCCACTTGACCAGCTACCTCAAGTGCCTGCAACCATGTTATTCAAGTTCATACATGCATGTCAAATATCTACACACCGCCAGTAAAATAAAGTGATGATGGAGGATGATATACTGATTCCAAAAGTTGGCCAATGCTAATGACATGGGAAACAGAAGGAGAAGATGGCATTTTGGGAATGAAGCGGGACATGTCTGCGACAGATGCTTCGCTTATTGCATCATCCTCAACCAATGAGCTTGTGGGGATATCCTGCAAAACAACAATTATAGCAGAGCTTTAATTTTATTATTATCTTATTTACCATCCCATGTCCATGGAGATGTTTGGTTTTTTTCACGGCACTGAAACCCCAGGAACAAATACATAAATGATCCCTTTAAAACTGTCAATAGAATCAATCTGCTCATTTAATTTCCAAATTAGCCAGAATGTGATCATGTTAATAAACCGATACCTCATCAAAGGAGAGAGATTCCTTAGAATGGGAAACCATTTGATTGTGGTCCAGGTTGAGTAATGACTGCGGAGCAAAGGCAAATGCATCATCAGGTGTGAATGGTTCTGACAATTGTCTTGCCAAGTCATCTTCCTCCAGCTTGAAAAGCAAAAGTAAATACATGAGAGAAAGCAAATACGAGAGTTAGAGAGAGAGAGATGGAAGAGGCTGACTTTGTCAATAAATACCTCAGTAGCATTAGATAGGTTCTGAATTAAGGTGTCCATCATAAGCCTGTCCGATTCAAAAATTTTGTTCCGCAGCTCTAAGAGCAATGATGATGCTAATTGATTATCAGAGACAGATCCATATTCCCTCACATCCACCTGAGGCTTTGAATATACTCGAAGGTCATCACTGATACCAAGAAAAGGATCAACCTGAATTGGTAAAATATATACAAAGTTATTGTTCTGTAAAATTTTGTGCCTGGAAAAGAACTTGAACTACTTTCAGATAACTGCCCTTTATCTGTTTTCTTAATGGTCATGAATTTCCAGTTAGCTGATGTGCATTGTAAAAATAAAAAAGAGATCTCTATACTAATGATAGCAGGAATTTTATCCTTTCAACGCTCAGAAGACTTAGAATATCAAAGAAAAAAAAAATGAAAATTTACATCATTTGGGAGCAATGACTTGAGTAGATCATTCAACTCAGAAATCTGATATATTTTAGCCGCAAGCATTAACATTCCTGTTGATAATAGAAGAATTGATCTCTGGCATGATGGACGTAACATCCCTGATAAGAGATGACAAAACAAGTCAGTTGAGCATATACTTTGCCCACAACAATATTCAGTGCTGTTTCAATAAAAATGATCCATATACCATTGTTAGGGTCCAAGGATAGATTTCTCAGAGATAGAGGCAGCTGAAAGAAGCGGACCACAAGGCTGTCACTTGGGCTCTGCAGTAATAAAAGGGAGAGATGGTCATTGTCATTAATAAATAAAGAGGCATAAAGGTACAAACAATTGGGGCACTATCAGGCATCCCATCAACATCAAATGTGTTTCTACAAGTTTGAAGATATGAATTCAAAAAGGTCATGGAATGATTGAAAGAATAAGGAACCGCATGCTCCAAAAGTCAGGAACAGAAGAAAAGAAAAGGATATTGTGCCACCTGTTTTGCTGCTATATGGAATAAGGGCTCTAATTTCTGTGATCAGATTTGCTAAGGACAATTAACAAGCAACAGAAAAGATAGTTATAAAATCCAACCTTCAACCGTGAGGAAATAAGTGTCAACATGAAAGAATGAGCTATGACTTCAAGATTTGAAGGCAAGTTGTCTGGAAGATTAGCCTGTATCCAAAAGGCAGACAGCAACTGTGCAATTTGATCCTCGCTAAGCTTCATAACATATGGTTCCTATCAAAATTAGAATATGAATTATTAGCTTGCTAGACTAAAGTAGCGACACATGCATACTTAAAACTGTTAAACAACCCAGAACAGATGTACTTACCGCCTCAACCAAGCTTGTTGTCCCAGAGGTTCTGTCAATAATACAACTTATATTGTACAAATTAGGGGAATTCTTTCGTAGTCGCCCCTGTTTCCAATCTTCTTCTATAATGTCTCTTTCTTTGTAATCATCAGGAATGTTATTTTTGTGCTTGTCAACTCTCACACCATCCTTTTCTCTCCGAAGCTTTTCAAGTAACGCAGTAATTGATGAAGATGCAGATGCAGTATTGGAATGCTTTGGTTCACAAATATAACCAGATTGCAAAGATACAACTCCATGGCGGGGATGACTGGAGCTTGGAATGAGAAGCATTGAAAATATCTGGTGTGCCCCAACTCGCACCTCAACATCTGGATGCAGCATTACTTTCAAAAGTTGGACGAGAAGTCCTTCTGGAAAACCCTATATTGAATTTTTTTAGAAGTTCAGTAAGCTGCCTCCTAAATACAACTGTACAGCACTCCAGGTTTCATTGTCAAGAAATTGCATATATTCATGGATAAGTAAAACAATAAGCTAATTCCATAATAAAACAATGATCATTCTTAGAAAATATTTAACTGAAATAATATGAATCTAATCTTGCATTAATGCAACCTAAAGTTACAATATAAAAAAAATTAAAAAAATAAAACTTTCAAAAACTTCTGAACATACACTAGTATGAGGCAGCAATGCAAAATATATGTACACACTGAGCACAAAAAGCAAATCAAACTCTTCATACCTGCTGTGTACGAGAGGAGACTGACAATAATGAGATCATATGAGCAAGAATAATCAATGAACCAATTGTTGCACGGGCAACAACTCCAGAAGATGGCAGATTCTCCAATGTTATGGCCATCATGTCAAACAGTGGTTGTGCATCCCCAATCTAACATAACCAGTGGGTTGAAGTATATTAGACATGCAGTATAATAAAGAATAAATGCATTTATTCTACCTTGATTGCTCCAAACTCACCCCTTTCGCCATTTCAAGTAAGCAATCTTCAATGGAATTTTGAAGCAAGACATGCAAATTTGATTCTTGCTCTCCTGCAGATTCAACAGTGGCCTGAAGACTTTTCCTCAAATGTCTGCACAAGTCACTGACAAATCCAATTTCAGTCAGCACTATTTCTGATCTAATTTGCCTAGCTAAAGCTGCAGCAACTTGTATGGCATAAGATTTGAGTTGTGGATCATGCATAACATTTTTGTGGTCTAGATGGCGTATAACAGCAGCTAACACCAACTGCTGATGTCCTGAAATGAAATAAACTTTTTTAACGCACAATCCTATAATTGCAAATCGTTGCAAAAAAGTTCGTAACCAAGGACACGAGGTTTATAATGAACATAAGCAGGACATATTGAATAGACCAAAAAATAGGTAGAATCACAAACAAGATACCTGAACTCTCCAGTAAGTAGCACATGTCAGACAAAACAGCTATGGACAACCCTTGCCGGGGACCCCAATGCCTACCAGAATCAAAATAGACAAACATAGGATCCAACACTTGGCGCACTGTTGTACTCTCTTTTGCTAGTTCAGCCATTCGTTGAATACAAATTCGAGCCCATACACTAGGTGTCTCAATTTCTTCCCTGGAACAACAAATTGAAGGAAACCATTGCAAAATATCAGGAAAAAAGTGATACTATTTATCAATTCCCATGTATGAATTACAATCCGGTTTAAGTTATGAACAACTTTCTAGGCTTTTGAATAATCGCACCTAGTCAAAAGAGAAGGGTCTTTCTTTTCTGGTCGTGGTCTAATGATCATGCAGTTAGAGCTAGTATCATAATTGACAGCCACACCTCTTCCCTCAGATCTAACTACTTCATCCACCCAATTATGCTGTGGTTCCGCTCTTTCATCATCATGTATATCTGGCTCATAGTTATCTAAGGTGACTTGCACAATCTGCAGTTAAGATATATTTACAACTCAGAGCCTGACAAAACCAACAAACATGTGGATATTTTAATATCTACATGGATATGATATACACATTAATTAAATAAGGCAGCATCCCATACCACACCTTTAGCCAATACATACTTGTAACCACAGAACAATTCAGAATTTAGAAAATACAAGAAATGTTAAAGGGCCTTTGGTGAGAGAGAGGGCTGATCTTCCTAAAACAAGATTCAGTTGGGGCAACTCTATCCTTTTATTCAGTGTCTTTCTGTGTATTGGAGACTCTTAATAAACAAACTGAGTCCAAGCCCATGGAAATTGAGGAATTTCCATTAGATCAAAACCTGATGTACATGATGTCCAACAACATGCATCTTATTTCCAATATATTTTGAAAAGAGCTGATTATTTTGCTTCAGCTCATAAAGATTTCTGTCAGTTTTGCATACCAATCACTTGTAAGAATTTACAGAAAAATACCATTTAGTTTTTAGTTATCTTATGCATGTATCACCTATAATACCATTCCAAGCAATCAAAAAGAAAATAACACTCAAATCTATAAGTCAATTTTTCTCAAAAGATCAGGAAACTAACAAAAAGGCCACTGAAATAAGATACTATCAAGGAAACATAGTCAAAGGAACTGACCTCGTCAAAAGCAGCAAAAATGTACAAGAATTCAGCCATGAACCACACCTAGCAAAATAGAAACCAATCATATGTGAGAATGATCCAAATTCCTATATATATATATAAAAAATTTCAGAGACCAGAATAGTAAAAGCTTTAGGATAAGTGATCTTTCATAAGAATCTTCAGAAACCAGAATTACCATTGCTGAAAGACACTGCAGACTAGATGCTCTCAAGCGGCTCGTATGATGTTCGTCCCTGTGCTCACGTGCCATCTTACATACTTTGTGAACAAATTTTTCAATGTTGTGTGTGTAAGTTCCATCTGCCTGTTCACACATCATATTAAAAATAAGCTTGGAATGGTAATACTCAACAAAATTAAATTTAATCAGGAAATTTCTAAAACCCATAAGATTAGTGCATCTTATTACAAGAGGAAATTCCTCAACCATAAGTTGCAGTCAATAATTCTCAGTTACATAAGTTGTCTACAAAAGGATAGATGATTTTCACAGTTTCCATCATTTAACCATTTGTAGCACTTGATCAGTTCATAGAAAAACTCAAGTGAAGACTCAAAATCACTTGCCTGATCCATATGCATGTTTTATTCTTCTCACTTAGTATTTTTTACAGAGTGATAGGAGAAACATTTGATGAAGAACAAGCATAAGCAGATCTTCTTTTGTGACACATAAAGAATCTACCTACTTAAATTTCAGATATTTAAAAGCTGGAGATATGCAGGACATTGAAATGGATCAAATTGGTTTTCTTCTACAGTTTTATAGTACATCTATTTCCTTCATGTTTCATTGGTTTTGTTGTTAGTTCTGTCAAAATCATCAGAATGTTCAGCTTTAATCTACCTGACTATAGATGAACCTTGTTAAGGTCTGGCATCCAAGTATCAGCAAAGCATCTTGCTTAGGTTTGTCCAACAGTTCACTGACCACATTCAGCAAACTAATAGCAAAGTATGCCCTGCAAACCAAAATACAGCATTGAACATTATCACATTATCTCAATGTTGAACTTTTGGAACTTCTTATTGAATAGTGACATATAAGTAAAATAAAGCACATATGCTGAACTAGTTGGTCACATTGTTCAAATAATTCACCTGGATTAAAGAGCAATGCAGCTATAGATTGTACATCATCTGAATGAACTCCCATCAAACAAGTTATAATGAGTAAATGAGTAGTGAAAGACCTACAGAGCTTGAGACTACAGCATATGTTGTTGATTATAAGAAAGCATAGCCACACAAAATTAACAACACACAATATGCTGAACTATTTGGCCAAACTGTTTTTCCAGGGCAAAAGAGGAATGCAAATATGGCTAGCACAGCATCTTAAGAAACTTTCATCTAATAAGTTATAGTTAGCAGATAAGTAGTAGACCCATAGAACTTGACACTATAGCATGAGTTTTTGCTCATAAGAAAGCATAACCACATGATTACCAGTCAGAAATCTCCATTTTCCATTCAGCGGAAAAGTATTTTGAAAAAAAAAAAAGCAATAGAAAGTCAGAAATATGCACTTACATCTGCTCCTTACAGACACAGAGCAACTTATTATAAGTCTCTGTGACAATATTGATGAACTTGACGTGCTCACTTCGAAGCTCCTTGCAGCACCTTTCTTCAAGATACTTCACAATCTGTTAACAGATAATGTTCCAGTAAGAATCAACAAAGTGCTTGTGAACTTCAAGTTAACAGAACCTCTACCTTTGGAATTCGAAATGGATTTTTTGAAGCATATTCACATAATTTAACAATTTTTCTTTCATTTGGAGGGTCGTCCTGCAAATGATTATGACACAGTGAGCACATAGCGGCCAGAGAAAGAAAAAACAGCAGAACAGCATAAAAAGAATCATTCTAAATAATCAAACAATCATCCACCCTCAAACAAAACATTTTCCAATTTTCTGATAATGCTTATCATTTTACCATGGTATCGGTGAATGGAGTTCAGTGACAGATCCAAGAATGCAATGCCTATGATGCTCCAAAATAACTTCATCCATTTCATACATGGCTAACATTATACAGAAATTCAAGATTCACTTCATCCATTGGCTAAATGCAGTCAATAACACCATAACATGTGAACCAGAGCCTCTTCCGTGAGATGAAGCATAAACATCACCGTGTTACACAAAAATTAGATAAGTACATGTAGTCTGTAGTGATGATATGGCACCCATTACAAGATCAGGTTTTTCCTTATTACACCAGTTATACATAAGCTAAGGGTAGCTCTCAAGCTTTAGACATACCAGGCAAGAACAAAAAAAAAAAAAAATTGAAGCATGACAATATAAGTTCACATTCAATTCTAAAACCCAAAAGATTGCCAGTATCCAGAAGCCAAAGAGAGGAAAACATGAAGAAAGGGTGTCAACATCCGAGTACTTACAGATTTGGGGAATATCTCAGCCAGCAATTTTTTATATCGTTTGACCGGCTGTCGAGATCTCGACCTCAATGCAGGGCAGCACACACACATGCTCTCGCAAGCAGGAAATATCTTCCTGGAAATGAACCCCATTTCCTGCACATTGCCATGAACAAAGAAGAAAATGTGAAAACTCAGCTCAGTTCCTACACTGAAACCCCAAATTATAAGACATCAGACCCAATAAAAAATTGAAAAAAAAACACACACACACACAAATTAAGAGCAACAGAAAGGAGGAAGAAATAAAAACTTTGAAAAGAAAGACACCAGCTTGAACACGAAACAAGTATTTACAAAGGAAAACTACCAGCCTGAAGACAAAACAAGTATAACTAAAATGTCTAGAAACCAAAATGAGAGCTATCCTAAAAGTGCAAAAAGAACACATGCCATGTTTTTACTTTTGAAAGGGTAAAACAAAACAACCCACATCCAAGTCCAATGTAGGCTTCCATAAGAGTAACATTGCATTAAAAACAATAAATGAACCCAGAGGATCACTACAGTGAAGACATAAAAGAAACAACAAACTAGAAAGGAACAAAAAATGGAACATACCAGCAGCAATAACTGACTGGAAACTTCAGTAAGCAAGAAACACAAGCAAACCCAGAACTCAAAACACCATTTTTGTTAAAAACAAAAATAAAACCAACCCAGAAACCAAAAAGCTACCAAAACAGCAAATTTAAAAACTTCAAAGCAAACCCATAACAGAGAAAAAATTACAACAAAGAAAATGAAAATGGCACATACCAACCTTAAGCCACAATCTCCTTCTCTGAGGTGGAAAGACAGATCTATAAGAGCAAGGAACGGATTGATACAATGATAGTGAAAGAAAACAACTGCACAAAGAAAAAGCGATCAAAGATAGAGTTCTCTGATAAGACCGAAGAAAAGGCGCGTGAATTTTGAGAAATTATAGCGACACTTGAGAATTATGGAGTTGGAGAAACAGAGGAAGACATCACGTGATGGGTGTCAGTTCTTTTGGCAATTACTATTACAGAGAGAGATTTTTGGACATTTGATGTCAGAAGCTAAGGAGAAGAAACCTTTTTTTTTATGCTTTGTTTGAAAAAAAGGCAACACTGCTTCATGAGCATGGAACCAAGAGAAAAAAATAAAGCTTTGATTTTGAACCAAAACTCAAACAATATAGGACTGATGACGCATGTTGCCAATGACCCATTGCTTTAAATGCTTTTCTGGTACAAGAAAAATCATACCTTTATTTTAAATTTTGCTCAAGGTAACCAATAATTGGATTAAGGAAAAAAGTATGATTAATGAATTTGATGTGAAGGATTTAATGAGGGTTTCTTTGTGTTGATTGCTAGGATTCTCAATTAGGTTTTAGGTTTAAGCTAACTAAAAGTATAAAAGGATTGATGGTCCATGTATATAGTGATTAACTAATTAATTATTGTATATAGCATGAATATTTGACGTCAAATTATTATTAATTCATAATTATGAAAAAAATAATTCACTTAAATAATGCATTTTTGTTGAAATTCCTTTTTATTTTAAGTGTGTAATATCATCTGCTATGGTTATTTTGGAATTTGAATTAAGTATATTTTTTAAAATAAAATAAAACTCTTTAAATATCTATTTTTTATAGCCCTGGCCATTGTAGCACTTATATCATCCAGAACATGAGGGGTATGATGACTTGACGCGTGAAACTTCAATTCAAAATTTTATTTTAAAAAAATTTAAATTTTCATCACTTATATAATAGGGTACACTCTTTAATAAGTTCAAGTGATTATATTTAGACATGATATCCACATTATTAATCTAATCCAGAAAAAAAAAAGGTATATTCCATTATTGGTTATAAATCTTAACGAATCTAATTTTGATTTTTTTCTGCAATTTAAAATTATATCTTTATTTATATTAAATTGGTTGGTTTTTCCCCTTTGTTGCCAACAAAACTCATCAAATACCTTCTATGGTAGTATTTGACTAGAGCATACTTGCCTTCACTCATTCATTGATTCATTTAATGCATTGGTTGGGAAATCAATGCATATGGAGAGAGATTTTGCTTGTGTAGTTGGGTTGGACTTAGTAGTTAGTACTATTAATTAAAAGAAACACAGAGTGACAAAAATAAAAGAAAAAAGTTTTTTTTTTTTTTTTTAACAACATAAAAGAAATAAGTTACTTCCATATGCTTCTCAAGTTGCTTCACTATTCTATTTTATGACAAAAATGCGTTCTTCATCCCTTAGTTAACTTAAATAATAATAACTTCTCATGCTAGTTACTACTATTATTTTATGTGCACTAGACAAAAATCATTACCTGGATGTTGAACATTAATACCAGTCAGTCCTTGTATCATATAATAATCAACAACGTACAAGTTAGGGGACCTCTAATTATAAATCTAATCTTGTCTTTATTCGGTGGAAAATGAAGATTTTAGCTTAAGAAAACATCAATCTTTGCCCATCATTAAAGCAAAACTAATTTAATTCCACTTGTAGTTTACTAACTCTCTTGAGTAAATCGTTCACTTCTATTTTGGCTTTGGAATCAATACTTTAAAAAATATAAATTTACTGCATTAAAATCGTTTAAATGAGAGAATAATAAAGTGATTATTTATACTAAGGATGTCATAAAATATAGGGTTTAAATTTTACCATCATTTGTAAGATTTATTTTCATCTAATTTAAAAAAAATGTTATTATTATTTTTAAATTAATAAAAAAATTTTGAAATACATTAAGATTTTTTTGAATAATTAGTATATATGATTAAATTCTTAACATCATAAAAGGGAGAGAAAGAAAGTTCAAACTCTATTTTTTTCACTAGATATCTACATTTTTTTAAATAAATTGAAATTTATAAATGAGAAAAAATATAAAAGGGTTAAATAAATTGAGATTTATAAATGGAAAAAAAAAAAAAAAGATAAGGGGGTGAGGAGTAAGGATGATACTACTATCAAGGACAAAAATAACCAAATGATTGGGGAAGAAGAAAAGAAGTAATTGTGGGTATAAATTATTAATGGACACCTAGTGAATGTGGCCATTATTGATCAATAGAATTGACCAGGCGAAGTTTGTAGTAGAAAAGCATGGCCAAGCTTCTTCACACGGATACTGTAGAGACTCAGGTTCAAGATTCCGTGTTCTCTAATTGGTGTTCCTCTCCCCCAGTTATGCATGAAAAAAGAAAATAATAGAAAAGGGCATAAAATAATAATTTGAAATGGAATTAATAGGAGAAAGCAAAATTGCATTAAGGATACCAAACTTACAATACAAGCTCTAAGCTCTCCTGCACATGGAAGATAATACTACTCTGACAAAGTGAAACATACCTTCAGCTAGCTACTAAAAGGATGCATAAAATTAAATTGAAAGCTACAGCCTAATTAATCCGAAGAACATGTCTAGCTCTTAATCTTATATTAATTTCCAGCAGGAGATCTCAATAACAACTACACCTATAATTAGGGGAAAGGTTCTTACAAGACACAAATTGGACCATGTGATCTAGAATATTTTAGGCTTTTCACACGCTATAAAATCCTATCTGCTGAAAATCATCAGAAACCAGTGAAAGTTAGCAACGGTAGGTCTTAGTCGCGCTACTCCATGATTGTTCCATGTGAACATGGACTAGCATTGGTTCCACCTACAATATAGAAAAATGCTACGCAAAATCTAAGCTGTTGTGGAATCATCCCAGTCGCCATAAATCCAAAATGCCTCAGAAGTTTTGGCACAGAGAATTAACATTAAAACGATTGCGCCGCATCAGGCAAGGTGGACAAGTTGCACAGAAAAGTGGCACTTGTAACACTAATCATAACATTCACAAGATTTTCAGTAATGGTGTCAAATCTCACACACACACGCACTAGAAACTAATCCAGGTCAATTTTCAAGGGTGAAAGAGCAGCTCAACTAGCAATTATAGTTTAATAAGAATTAGATAAGAGCTAATAACATTCAGGTTCATATCTTGTCCAATTTCAACCCTTGAGACATGCAGATCTAAGATTCTAATAATATTATCTTCTCTCCATCAAAATTTCTCTTTCCCTCTCTCTCTTCTCGTTTAGTATATCTTTTCTAACCCTAACCATCATCATCATCTTCTTCTGCGATGCTCTTCTTCCTTCTTCTGTCATCTTGATTTGTGTTTTGTTTTGGTTCCATTGCTGCTTCATGACTCCTTGAAATTTGTGGGACACAACACATTTTACCAATAATTTTACAATGAAAATAGTGTAGGAAATGATAAGTCATCAAGAATCTGTGATCAGTTGAGGCAATATTTAGAACGCAAGTCATCAAGAATCTCTGCATGCTCAATTGGTGTTGCTTCACTACAAAAAACTTCATTCCATATCTTCAGGAGATCTGTTGACAAGGCAATCAAGTCAGTATGCTGCTCTCTACGTTATGCTATAATATACAGTGCATGAATAAAATATTGATCGCCGTCAGCAAGAGAACTGCACATGCATGAACAGACAGCTGCATATGGACAGAGTTGTTATAGTGGATATGTGCAGAATGGGAAGTAAAATGAATTCCATTGCACTCTCATTGCAATACTAAATAAGTTCACCTTGGAAAGCTAATCAGCACAATAAAAATACAATGGATAACATAGAGTTGTAGACATACCAGCCTTATCCGAAGCTGAAAGACAAAGAATAAGTAGGTTGAATCTTGGTACTTGCACTAAGTTCTCTAAATACTTGATGGCCAAATCCATATCATCACTGCCAGAAAAGAATATAGCAGCATTTTAGGACTAACAAATGTAAACAAGGAATGCATTTATGCCAATATTAATTGCAGGAAAATCCACTTACATGAAAAAAGTGGCAACACACTTAATGATGTCAATTAGCATTGGAGCAGACAATGCATTTTTGAATATCTGCGGTAATGCACTTGGAGACGTGGCCTAATGATGCAAGTCAAGGGACAGTCGGTGAAATTAAATAAACCAGCTTATATCAGGGAAGTAGCATAAGAAGTTAGAGAGAATTCTATTTGACAAATGAAATGCTCACTGTATTTGTAAATTAGTAAGGCTATAAATAAAGCTTTTTGGTTAGATCCTATATGACAAAGCACAGTAAGCAAATATCAGTTTGAACTTATCTAACCTTTAAGAGGCGAGTCTGCAATGCACGATCACCAGAAAAGCTTTGCCAAGAAACCTCAAATTGATAAGCGGAACTTGGAGGAGTGATGTTTTTTGCAGCTTCAGTCACAGCACGTGAAGCCGCTCGAGAAGCAAGCTCTTGTACTGAGGCCTTCAGCTCTTGCTTTCTCGTTCGGTCATATCCCTGCAAAAGGTTGAATGATGAAGTGAGTACCAAACAGATACTCTTTCCTTCTTTTCCCCAATTTTTTTTAACTCCATCAACAATGATTAGAAACTCAATTGTGCACGTGCCAAAGCAGTGATGAAAAGGAGAAAAAAAAAAGATAAATAATAACAATGAAACAATTAATAAAAATGTACAATAGCAAAGAGAATCCCAAGCAGCACCTGGACACTCCTCTTATGAGAATTCAAATTAGCATCAACAGGAGAGCCATTGGCTTGCTGACCTTCAGTCTTGCTATCAACTCTAGAGCTTTTGTCTTTTATCTCCTCCACTGATGGGGATTTCTTCACAAGAACCTCTCCATCACTCTCCTGACAACAGAAATTCAAAGTTAAACCGTGAGCTATATAGCGAAAATTAATTGTATGCTGACAAAATAGAGAATAAAAAATAATATTCTGCAATGAAAAAAGATAAAACATGTTTCTGATGTGCTTGAACCGCTATTCTATTTCACACAACACATTACATTGTAAGCAAAATGTTAACAGATCAGCATGCCACAATGTCCACATTCAAAACTGTAATAATTAAGCATGCATTTTGCAAAATTTTAATGTTGTATGTCTGGTGCATGCTTGCACATACTGGCTCTTTCTGTGTGTTTGAGTGAGAGAGAGCAAGAGAGGGCATCTCCTAACGTCGCCAAGCAAATCATTGCATTTAAAAAGGCACAGCGTTCTTCTTTACTTGTCAGCAGCACCCTTACAACCAATCTAGCCAGAAGCCTAGAACCTAGATCAATATACATAACAACTACCTTATTCTTGTCTTGTTGACTTGTCGATACACCAGTTCTCTGAGTGCTGCTAGAGACAGAATTGACCCCATGACTTTGAACTTTTGTTTCTGACTTTCCTCCTTTCTGTGTTCCTTGTACAGAGCTTTTTATTGCCCCAGATGTCTTCTGAAGAATCTCCTGGAGGAATTTGATAGCAATTACTTAGAAGGAATAAATGACTATTAAAAAAAAAAAAAAGAACAGACAAAGTAGTAACATAAGGTAGAATATTTACCTTCTCATACAAAGATTTGACCTCAGAGTACTGTTTCTTGATTTCCTGATTATTAGGCTCCAACCTCAAGGCAAACTCAGAATCTGCAGTTTGCTACATTTATTATATTAGACAGATCAAAACCATGAAGCATATGAGAAACAATAACTACACCAAATAATCAAACACATCAAGATATATGATTTGGCATAATGCCACTACATACCCTCGATGGACTCTCTAAATTTTCTCAACTCCTTCCTAGCAGTTGCTCGGCGTGAGTATGCCTTTATATAGCGATCATCCAGATTCAAGGCCTCTGTACAGTCATCTTCAGCTTCCTGAAATCTAATAACCCAGATAGCATTAAAGAAAAAAATCAAAATTCATTAGCAGAAAAAGTAGAAGCAAATAAAATAACTTATAACACAACAAGATATATATGGAATCAATTAACATTTTCTGGCAGTCACACACGGCTATCAAAACAAGGGTGTATAATGTGGAAAACTCACTTTCTGACTTTAAGATAGGCCATTGCCCTATTTGCATAGGCAACCGCTGTTGGAGACAGAGCTACACTTCTAGAATAGCATTCAATAGCTTCCTTAAAGTTCTTTTGCTTGAAGTACTCATTACCCTATAACAAGTATAACCAATTGCAGAATTAGCTACTAATTATCAGGGCCCAAAAGATAAAACTTCTTTGAAAAGAGAATCCCTACCAATTCTTTCTCTGAAGTAGCATCCACTGCAAGTTCATCAGTCATCAAACTACTCGATACGCGATCAATAGTATTAAAATTGCCTTTCGAAAACGAAAAATCACCTGTAGAAGCTTTTCCTGCTGATCTTGAATCCTCACTTCTTGTCTGAAAAGGCAATGATTCAAAATCATCAACAAAAATGGTTTCAACTCAATTGATTTCGAAAAAAATGTGAACTTTTTTCTATTTTTTACCTTATGAGAAGCTTGAGGCTTCGATTTTTTATCTTTATCTTTAATCGAAAGTTCCCAATCCTGCAAGTCATTTAAAAACCCTTCGAAATCCTAACCAACAACATCAACAACAATACGCAACAAGACGAATCAAAGCCAGTAGGAAACGATACATCAACGCCAATTGAACCTCATTTCACAGGCTTCGGAAATAAAAATTATTGACGTACCAGAGCTTGATCACGTCCGTGCTTGCCCGGAACCCTAGCCATTGGCGAGGGAGTGTGCGCGCGCTAATGTGGAGCTCACAGTTACTTGGTACGCGCGTGGTTTAGAAGTCGATGTTTCTGGAATACACTAAAGTTAGAACTCGGGAGAGAGGGGTTTTTAGTCTTAATATTCGAGTTTTTATAGTTTTTTTGAAGAGAAAAGGACGATTGAGGACATAAAATTATAAAGGGATAATTATTATTACTACCCCTAAAGTTTTTCTTTTATTCCCTTTAATCCTTCTTTTTTTTTTTTTGAAACATATCACTTTTCATTAGGATGTTTACACCTCAGTACTCAAAATTATACTAAATTCTCATTAAAAGACCCGAATTTTATTTTGTCACTTAAAACCTCCCAAATGTTCGACTGGTTCACACTAAAGTATCTCTTTCCACAATTCGGTGGCCGATGACTATGTGCACGTTGATGTGGCCTCCTTGCATGAAAATTTTTTACTTCCTAAAAAAGTACTTGCCATGTCATCAACTGTCAGATGACGTGGCCCACTACACTAAAATATCCCTCCTAAGCTTCCCAAGAAACTTTACACCATTGTCTTCAAAAACAAAAAAAAAGATTAAAGCTCTCTCTTTTATAGATAAAAAATGCAACTCATAGCTCCAAAAACACAAAACTTTTACATATCAAGCTCTTCATTCTCTTTAATTCTCGTATCACACTCTTGAACCTAAGTTTCACAAAGCTTGACTTATAGTTGTTTATTTTAACTAAAACCTAAATGCAGCCTTTTGTATCAAAGATCTAATCGAAGATTAAGATGGAGAGCTGGATACCTACTTGTTAATGCTCACTCGAAGCCGTCATGAGAACATCATAAACAAACAAAAATCCAGGCAAGAGATTTTTGTGTTGCCTAAACCTAGAGGTATGTGTAGATGTGTTTGGAATTTTGAGTTTTGTTATAAATAAAAAATATATATATTACAATTACCCTGTTGTCTACACTCCTCTCACAGGGTAGTCAATGCTAATTCTTTGAGTAGGTTGATCCACCTATTTCTAGAAGGGCAAAGGTTGTTATTACAAGGTTGCAAAGAAAGATTAATCAATTAGAGGACGATAAGGAAAAAGAAAAAAGCATGAAGAACCAAAACTCAAGAATGTGGATGATGATGAGGGAAATTTGTGTGGTGTTGTTTATGTTATAAATTCTGAGGTGTTTAGGGTTTTAGATAGTAAATTTGAAGTTGTAGGAATAGTGAAGGTGAAAATACAAAATGTATTTTATTCTTTAGTAAGTAGTTGCATATTAACATCTAGATTCAATTAGGATGCACCTTTTATTGTAATTTTATTCTAAAAAATTAAAATGAACATCAAATTCTATTAGCAGATGTTGTATTGTTCTTGATCCTGTTTTGTTCTTGTTATATGTTTAGGAGTAACATAGCAAAAAGCATTATACAAAAAAATTTACTTCGTAAAAAAATATAAAGACAAATATAACTTAAGTTAAAACATATATATTATTGCATATACTAAAAGCTTGCAAAGCAAAAGTAGCTTTGTTTGTGTATTCAAAAAGTAGATGTTTAGTAATGATTTAATATTAAAATAATAGAAGTTGTAGCCTTGTTTCAACTTTGAATCAATAAAACACAATCCCTGTTATCCCCATAACACCCCATTTACATATACCTATAGTAACTAAGGGTATACCAAAATCACAATATGTTTCAGCCTGTGTACAATTCACAATAGGTTTAGCTTATAAAGTCAACACAAAACAGTCTAAAAACACAAATCGATATTTAATTTTTAGAAGCTGAGGATGATTTTGCTTTCTTCGAAGCAACATTAGTCTCTAATGGCTTTGATCTTTTCTCACCCGTTGCCCTTTGTGATGGCTCAACAAGTTGGCTTGGAGGTGTTGAACTAGCCCCTTGTGTAATTAAGCTTGTTTGAGTACCTAGAAAAAAAGCAGAATTACTACAAAACTACTGCCAAACTTTCAATCATTTATAACACCAATAGTTAAGTATACATATAGGTGCATTTTTAAATGGAAAATGTATTAAAGCTTCATTCCTTACCCCTTGTGTAATTGAGCTTGTTTGAGTACTCTAGAAAAAAAACAAGCAAAATTACTACAAAACTACTGCCAGACTTTCAATCATTTATAACACCAATATTCAAGTATACATACAAGTGCATTTTCAAATGGAAAATGTATTAAAGCTTCATTCTTTTGCCTTTGTGTAATTTATCTTGTTTGAGTAACCTAAAAAAATAGAATTACTACAAAACTACTGCCAGACTTTCAATCATCTATAACACTAACAATCAAGTATACATACAGATGCATTTTCAAATAGAAAATGTATTGAAGCTTCATTCTTTGCCCCTTGTGTAATTGAGCTTGTTTGAGTA
Organism: Mallotus nudiflorus; assembly: GCA_947683625.1. Classification (NCBI taxonomy): domain Eukaryota; kingdom Viridiplantae; phylum Streptophyta; class Magnoliopsida; order Malpighiales; family Euphorbiaceae; genus Mallotus; species Mallotus nudiflorus. Next base: position 3,389,198 of record CANTUR010000117.1, on the reverse strand, counting down.
CCCTAAAAAAATAGAATTACTACAAAACTACTGTCAGACTTTCAATTATTTATAACAACAACAATCAAGTATACATATAGATGCATTTTCAAATAGAAAATGTATTGAAGCTTCATTCTTTGCCCCTGAAATGTTAGTAATGCCTATGAAGCAAAAAAGGCACACAGACAGACACTCAAGTATACTAGAACTCATCCATCAACATAATAAAAAACATAAGAAAACTTAGCCAACACAAAATTAATATGTAATGAAATACATCCATCATCCATTTAAGGGTAATTGGTGCTATAAAAGTACTTGTATTGCCTTGTTGCTGAGAATATAAACCAAAGGATAATATTTATAACCAAATCTTAAAAAATAAAATGCTAACTTTGGAAATGAAATCAGAATAAAAAAGCCTAAAGAAGATTTGCTCACATTGCTTTTGCCTTTGTCATGGAACCTCTTATTACGTCCCAATTGACCACAAACACTGCATTTAAATATAATAACTCCTTTGCCCTTCAATTTCATCCTTTGAACCTTTTTTCCCTTTGATTTATTCTTAATAGCCAGGTTTTCAAGTTTTTCAGCTTCTTTCCTTCTTGTCATAGGCTTTGATTCTCTTTTTTTCTTAACCAGTGAAGGGGCAATAAATAGTCCAGGGGCATTCTTTTCCTTTTCCCATAAGCTAGGTCCATTTATGGGGTTAATTACATAAGCGTATATTTGTTGATATGTCACTTTTGAGTAGCATGCATTAATATAATCCTCTGGTTCTTCATTACTTTTAAGAATGCAATAGCATGCATACATACAGGGAATCCCTGTAAGATCCCATCTCCTATAAGCACATGACCTATTCTCTATATCCACCATAAACTAACCCTCAGGACCTATAACCTAAACTCTAAGTGACCCTAAAAATTCTGCTTCATAATTATAAAAGTCTTTCTTATATGCAGATAACTTCTTCTTGATCTTGGGCCACAAATTACCCTTCATTTTATTTCCCCACTGTTGTTTATAATTAATTCTCTTCATCAAATGAGATCAAATAATCTCCATCATGGTTAAAATTGGCTTCTCCCTTGCTTTCAATAAGTACTTATTGAAGCATTCACTTAAGTTGTTTAGCAAAATATCACATTTTATTGTAGCCTTGAAACATGCCCTTGCAGCATTCTATAACTAGTCTTTGAGCTCCTTATTTCTGCTTGTATCGCCCATCTTCGGTTTTGACCTTAAGTTGGTCCACATATGACGAATATAGAGCCTATGTTCAAAATTTGGATATAATTCTGAAATAACTCTTTTTAACCCCTACTATGAAGAACAAATATTAAACAAACTTGAATGTCCATATTCAATAATATAATAAAAAAAATAAAATAATGTAAAAAAATTAGGATGCACTTTCTCTCTATCAGACATGAACACCCAATGGTGTGAATTCCTCATATCAAGATCAACTTTTAGCAATTCAAGAAACCATGACCAAGTATTGGTGCTTTCAGTCTCAATAACAGCCCATACAATGGGAAGAATGCAATCATTTAGATCAATTAATATTGCAAAAAGAAGTTGTCCCTCGTAGGTCCTTTTAAGTCAACATCCATTAAGATACACAATTAGCCTGTAACATGCTTTGAAAGCATTTTTCATACCTGCTAAGCAAACATACATCCCCTCAAATACACCTTTTGGTTCCTTGAATTCAAATGTGCTTCCTGAATTTGTCCTAAGCAACTCTTTCCTATAGTCATATAGCCTTGAATATTGCTCCGTCTCATCCCTGTTAATTTTCTTTAAAGAATAATCTCTTGCCCTCCATGCCTTTATTCTTAATATGTTTAATCTTATATCTTTTTTAACCCTAAATTTAATTGCTTTAAGCTTTTGAGTAGGATTATACTTGAATTCTTTAATGTATTTTTTAGCAATCCATTGGGATGTTAGGTGGAAGTTACGATGTTTTTTTGGACACTTATGCTTCAAGTTGAAAGTCTTTACTTGAAATGTCAAGTCTTTCTCATCATGCTAGTTCAATTTGCATGCATAAATCCTAAATTCACATCTATCAAAACATTCACATCTAACTTTCATCTTATTATTTTTAAGGAAGTGTAACTGAAATCTAAATTTGATACCCATTGCTTGCATGCTTCCTTGAACTCCTCTTTACTTGTAAAGATCATACCTATGGCAAAGGTATGATTATTCATGTCCCTTTCAATACTAAAACTTGGGAATTTGACCTTCTTTATTGACCCACTTTTGTCACCATCTAACTCTAAAGCTATTTAAAGATCATCGGATACTGCATAGTCAGAATCCATCTCATTTTCTTTCACTCTTATTTTTGCTTATAAACCCCTAGATTTAATGTGAATTCCCTTTGTTTTTTGTCTTCCAACCTTACTTTTTTTTCCTTCCTTTTAACTCTAACCTCATTAGCACTTTGGCCAGCAGCTGAACAACTTGTCGAACCAGCCCCTACTTTCTTATTTTCTGCATCATCAATTTTTGAATCATCTTCTATAGATTCATTTTTTGAGTTTGGCTCATTTAGCCCATCACCAAAAGCATTTTTTTTGTTGCTATGTTTAATTGCCCTATTTCTCTAAGAACTTCAATGAGATCTTCATCCTCATGGACAAGATCATATTCAAGATCAATGAAATTATTTGCCTTTTCTTATTCAGTCACTTCAACTTCTTCTTAACCAATCTCCTTTTCAACACTAAAAGTTGTTTAAGTTTTAGTCTCAGCTTCAACACCAAAAGTTATTTCAGTCCCTATCTTAACTTCCCAAGCATTTCTTGTTCGATTCACTGTCTCTGCTACTTCATCAATAGATCTTGTGTGAGTCCAAGGTGCGTCAGCTAACATGGACTATTTTCCGTGACAAGCTATAACCATTGTTTGTTCTTCCTTCCCACCATTACTATTCTGAACATTAGGCAGCTCTTCACTATCATCATTTATTTCTTAAATGACCACAGAGCTAAGTTGGCCAACATTTAAGACCCCCTCTAACTCATCCTCACTTAAATGCCTCATATACACATCCACCTTCCCAGCATCAACTAGTTTTAATGCCATTTCAAATACTGAGCTATCATTTTCTAAAAGTTTTAAACCTGACTTATAGTCCTTATTAGGATCTCGCCAATAGTACATCATTCTCCCAAACAGTCCCAATTCTTGTGCCCATAAATCAAATTTAACTAGAGAGATTTTGTCAATCTCAAATACCTCATGATAACCTGATTCACCAAATTCCCCCCCTCCCCCGGTAGTGGAAATGCACTTCAAAGTCCTCGATAATGGCCTCTATTTTAAAAAAATAAAAATAATGATTCATGATTATTTAGTTTCAATATCTAAAATATAGGTTTTTTTATTTCAAGTATTTGATCAAAATTAATATAGTATACAAACTTCAATCATTTTTAAAACATTTTTTTAATTATATTATCATTTAGGGTTTGCCAAACATAAAATAAAACAAATACATAAACAAAAGCTTCACTTTACTTGGATTTTTTTGTCCATTCTCACTGGTCGACCCCACCACTAAATGGAAAAGCTTATGTATTTAAACCCCACCATTGTACTTTTTTTTTACGAAACTCAGCTCAAAACCCCCATAAACCTCTCACACCCCATAAAGCTTAATCTATAAAAAAAATGCATGATCATTTAGTTGCTTATTAATTTTAGAACTTTTTAAAGTTCATTCAAATCAAACTAAAACAAAAATACTAAGATTCTTTGATTTAGACGCAACTTCAAGAATATGGAGGACTTACTCTGGATTATTTGCATGTACAATTCATCCATTGTAAATGAGAGTGAAGAGCTTGATATGTAAAAGTTTTATGTTTTTTGGAGCTATGAGTTGCATTTTTTATTTGTAAAAGAGAGGGCTTTAATCATTTTTTTAAGACAGTGGTGTAAAGCTTCATTGGGAAACTTTGGGAGGGATATTTCAGTGTAGTAGGCCACGTCATCTAATAGTTTATGACATGGCAAGTACTTTTTTAGCAAGTAAAAATTTTTCATGCATGGAGGCCACGTCAACGTCCACATGGTCACTGGCCACCGTATTATGGGAGGAGGTACTTTAGTAGGAACCAATCAAATACTTGAGAGGTTTTAAGTGACAAAATGAAATTCTGGTCTTTTAATGGAAATTTTGTATAATTTTGGGTACCGTAGGTGTAAACATCCCATTTTCATTGATTAAATTACTTTTGTATTTTGTGGCAAAAAAAATTGTTTTTGTATTTAAATATAAATGACTAAATATATTTTAAAAATATGAGAGACTAATTTATCTTATTAAGTGGTTATTTCTAGTTTCTATATTCTATTAATGGGTTTATTATGGTACAAATATTTATATATATACAAATGAAATTAAAAACATTCGAATTGAACTGAATTAGTCAAAATTCAGTACATTGTAAACACTAATAATGTAGACGAAAAAAATTTTAAAAAAGACCCACTCACTTGTCATACTTCTCACCAAGGCATATGAATAAATAAGATACATTAATTATTAATAGGTTATATAAAAAATAATAATTAATAATTTAAATATATGTATATGTATATGAAGGATTGAATTCAATATGTTTCAATATTAAAATCTCAATTAATTAACCATTAAATTAAAGCCTGATTAACCATGTATACTGAAATAGTGATAGAGTGAGAGGAGCTTTGTTCTCTCTTTTGATAGCATTAGTGTCCTTAATACATCCTAGAGTTTATAATTTCTATTAAATTGCTTCCTAAAAATCCAAAGATTGCCTCTTTATCTTCTAAATCTCTGAGAATAGCTTAGTCACCTCCTCACCTTCCTTATTCACCCACTCAATTTTTGAGAATCATACATGTCTTTTCCATTGCTCTACTCTTGAAACAACCTTAGAAAGTCTTCACTGGAAGAAAAAAATTTAAATGATCTTTCAGATGAAAAAGATAACCTAACTGTGGTAGGCAAAATCCTTAGCGGCAAACACTACTCTCCCCATCTCCTCAAATTGATGCTTGATCAGGTATGACATCCCATTGAAATATTTTCTGTTCAAAGTTTGAATGTGGAAAACATCTTTAAGATTTAACTTAGGGCTGCTAATGAAAAAAGAAAATTCTATATAACACTTCATGGTCAGTCTTTCAATATCTCTTCATTGTTAAAGATTGGTATATAAATCAATCTATTAAAGATATTGATTTTAACATTAAAAATTTTTGGCTAAAGATTAAAGATCTCCCCTTAGAATTTATTAACAAATCCAACATTGAGTTCATAGCTAACTCAGCATTTAAAGTTTTAATAAAGATGTAGGATCTTTCAAATTTTGATAAAAAATAAGAAGTATTTTTAAAGTTTAGGGTTAGGATTAATCTTGCCAAGCCTCTTTCAAAAGGCTTTTAGTTCACTTTGAGGGAGAGAGAAGTTTGGATTAAATTCCAATATCAAAAGCTTCTAGTAAATTATTATCTTTGCTACTTTGTTGAGTATCAAGCTAACCATAGCATGAAGAAAAGCCTAGCTACTCTTGAAGCTGAAGTTAGACCATCCTCATATGGTAAACAAATAGAAGAGACTAAAAAGGGCATAAAGGATAATAATAAATTGGCAAAAGAGACATAAACCATATCTCTGATAGACCTTGAGCAATTCATAGCTCCGAGAATGGCATTCCTAATGGTCACAAAAATGAAAGACGGACAGAAAACAGAAAAAAATCAAACAGAGTCCCATAGCTCTAACTCAACACTAGAGACTTGTGAAAGCTCTACAAAGGCTTATTGGATGAGGGCCATTAGTCTCAGTCCTAACCAGTATGGGCTACCTTAATAAGGCTTAGGCCTACTCTCTTGTCTATTACTTATTTCTTTTAGCACTCTGAACTTTAATTTATACTGTTGTTATTGCTTTTGTTTTTCCTTAATCTCTTACCTATCACTATTATCATAAGTGATAGGAGTTATTTGCCTGGGTTGCTTCCCATGGCGCTTGGGATTTCCCCTCTAGGTCAACTTGCTGGCTTTTAATGAATCAGAAGTTTTTAAAAAAAAAATTAAAACCTGATTATGGAATATTATATATCATAAACAAATAATTTTATCACTTTTGAAGGACCTCTTTTACTATTAGTTTAGAGAAAACTGCATGTGGGAAATCAAAGATTTTCAAGGTAAATTTTTAAAGATTTTTTTAAGGAGTTACCCATAGTGTTGAATTACCAAGCTAAGCTAGTAAAAACCCAAAAGCCAAGATGATATTGGTTCATAACTCTCCATCTCACCAGGTCCATAACTCCATATATTATTTCTATCCATAAAAGGTTACCTCTATGGATATCAAATTAATAGTTCTAAAAGCTAGAAAAAACCCACAAGTAAATATGATATTGGTTTATAACTCTCCATCTCACCAGGTCCATAACTTCATATAATGTTTCTATCCATAAAAGGTTATCTCCATGGATATCAAATTATCAGCTCCCAAATCATCCAACTACATAGCATGACAACTACAACCCAAGCATATATACAATACAACAAAAGAAAAGGTAATCCAATTATGCGAATAGACACACTTATTATGCCTTTTGATAGGTGAGGAGCACCCATACTAAGATTATAATTGTCCTAAACAATCACCAACTCTTTTAACACATATTTATAAGCCTATAAAATACACAATAAGTTATTACTCTACACTACTTGATGAATGATTATAAGTGCTAAAAATTCACCTATATTTAAAAGGCTATAAACATATGTGGAATCCTTACATAAAAGGAATACATAATGTAATGATGACTCTGGTACAACCATACAAAAATATGGATGACACTCCTAAGCCAGCATGGACTACTTCACTGGATTGAAAGTTTTAAGTTTAGCAATCTCTCAAGAAACTCTATACACTACCAACAAGTATGCCTTAAACTATATATATATATAAAAATTAAAATCGTATAATACAAATAGAGTATGCAACGACATTATACAAAAACCACCTAAAGAATTAATTAAAGCTTGATAATTGCACCACCACTTTATTGATGCATTTTGCAAGAAGAACAACTCAAATATTTAGTGAGAAAATTTATATAAAAGAAGACATTATCAACACATCTTAAGAAAATGCTTCTTGGTATACCAGCTACTCACTAGTAAAACCAACTCTAATCCATGAACAATCTAAGATAAATATTTTAGTGATATTCCAATTCTAAAAATAAGAATGCATAAAAGCTAAACAAGATTTAGGTAAGCACACAATATAATAATGATAATAATAACAACAACAACATTAAGAGATTTATTCAAATTAGGACAGATTAATTACACCCTAAAATAATCATAAAGTTAATTACATTTCCGCTCACAAAATTCGTCAAGTCCAAAAAAAAAAAACCAAGCTCTCATTTCATTGTTAGGTCTCGATTAACAATGTCTACTATATCAATATGTTATTATTTTTACTTTCTATAACTAATATACCTCATGCCTTTTTTAGGCCATGGAGTGCCATCGCTGTCTGTTGATACTGAAGGAGTGTGTTAATTGTCTTAATCTTATCAATTTGCCTTCTTTGTTCGCTCAATAGCTCTTCGTAAAATTTTGTCTCATCCTTACCTATGAATCTTTTTTCCATCTATCAACCAGTGATTGAGAGATTAAGATTGGCAGAGGTCATACAAAGCCACCTCACTCTTAACTATAATCTCCAAGACACTAATAACAGAAATAAAAAAAAAAACTCACTCTTTTTTCCTATATATTAAAATTTTTTCATTTGAAGAGGGAGTAGGCTAATATTAGCGCATACAATGGTAACGTCTCCCCCCTTGCCCTTGGTCGCTCAATCAATCATATTTCATTTTTATATACACATTTATTATTAGTACAACCACACAACCACCATAAGTAGGAAAAGGTAACATTTTAATTTTTCCTAGTTTATAAGTAGAGAAATCTAGAGACAAACTCTTAGAAGAACACTAATTTTTATTGCCAAGGAAACCATACTTCATCAAATTATAACAAATGACATTATTTGGATGGCCTAATTGTCCATGCCAAATGCTAGCCTTATTTTCAATAATAATATAAGCCAAAGATAAAGTTCTAAGAATAGTAAATTGCATTAAAAATAATTTGCTCACTTTAAGCCCCCTCGCAACCACCTTCCCTGATATTTGATCCTTCATAAAACAACCACCATAAGAGAAATGTACATCGCAGTTATTATCCACCAATAGACCAACATAAATTAAACTAGTAGACAACCTAGGAGAGATAAATACATGATGAAAAGAAGGTCCAATATCACTAATGGTTGTAATTGAAAGATTACTTCTATTAGCAATCTGAATATTTTGTTTATCAGTATACTTTTGAAGATTATACAGCAAATCAAATGATCTAGTCATATAATTATATGCTTCAAAGTCAACAAATCAAAGAGAAGAAATAATATTACCTTGACCATAAAGTCTAAGGGTAGAGAATGTTGTGATAATCATCTGTTGGACCATTTCTAGAGTGACAATAGACTAATTGGTGCCAATAGTTATGGTTGTAGGATTAATAATGGTAGGGTCTGAGATAACAACTTGAAAAGCTTAGGCTCACCAATTTTCTAGGTGTGTAGGACATTCCTTGATAATGTGTTAGTTTGTTTACAGTAATTATAGAATTTCTTACTATAATTGCAAGCAATAGGCCCAAACTCCTTATAATTATAACACTATATTTGTCTATTTCCTCGGTTCTTCCTTTGAGCAGCATAAGCAACATTAATAACCTCATATGTCTCTTTAAACAAACCTATAATAGCTTGTATAGCCATTCTTTGTTCTTCATACAATAATTCACCAAGACATATATCTAAAGAAGGAACATTATTTATATTCAAGAATCCAGCCTAAAAAACTTCTAATTCTGGTCTTAATTTCATAAAAAAATTGAGTTTGCCTAGTATCTTCATGAATCAACTGAAGGTTGGCTAAGGCCTCTTTAGGTAGGCCCAGCCATGGTTTGTGAACCGGCAGTTCCGGTTCATGAATAGTCGATTTACGGTTCCACCTTAAATAGAACCGAACTAGAATCGACCCCATTTTGGTTCAAGGCATGTTTCAGTATAGTTTAATAAGAATTAAATAAGAGTTAATGACATTTAATTTCTTTATCTTATCCAATTTTAACCCTTGAGATATATAAATTTAAAATTCTAATAATATTATCTCCTCTCTATCAAAATTTCTCTTTCCCTCTCTCTTTCTCTTCTCATTTAGTATATCTTTTCTAGTTTTAAACATTATCATATTCTTTTATTGTGATGCTCTTGTTCCTTTTTCTATCATTATGATTTGTGTTTTGTTTTAGTTCCATTGCTGCTTCATAACTCTTTGAAATATGTGGGATGCAACACATTTTACCAATAATTATACAATGAAGATAGTGTAGGAAATGATAAGTCATCAAGAATCTCTATATGCTCAATTAGCATTGCTTCACTATAAAAAACTTCATTCCATATCTTTAGGAGATTTATTGACAAGGTAATCAAGTCAGTATGTTGCTCTCTACATTACTTTATAATATACAACTCATGAATAAAATATTGATCGCCGTTAATAAGAGAACTACATATACATGAACAAACAGTTGCATATGGACAGAGTTGTTATAGTGGATATGTGCAGAATGGGAAGTAAAATGAATTCCATTGCACTCTTACTGCAATACTAAATAAGTTCACCTTGGAAAGCTAATCAGCACAATAAAAATACTCTTAGTTAAAATGATAACATAGAGTTATAGACATACCAGCCTTATCTGCAGCTAAAAGACATAAAATAAGTAGGTTGAATCTTGGTACTTGCACTAAGTTCTCTAAATACTTGATGGCCAAATCCATATCATCACTGCCAGAAAAGAATATAGCAGCATTTTAGGACTAACAAATGTAAACATGGAATGCATTTATGCCAATGTTAATTACAAGAAAATCCACATACATGAAAAAAGTGGCAACACACTTAATGATGTCAATGACCTGAAGGCTGGCTAAGGCCTCTTTAGGTAGGCCTGGCCACAGTTCGTGAACCGGTGGCTCCAATTCATGAATAGTTAGTTTATCGTTCCAATTTAAGTACAACTAAATTGGAATCAGCCCATACCTTAGTTTAAGGCTTATTCCAATTTCGTTGGTTCTTATTTAACCAATTCATCTAGTTCAATAAGATAATTTTCTTTTTTTTTGTTTGAAATCGATGATTCCTGTTCCATGAGGAATGGAAGCAGCCCTAAATCGATTCCTTCTCTAGTTTAGGGCTAATTCAAGCAAGTTTTAGGTTTGTTCAGCTTTAGTTCTAGTTTTGATCGAGCTAATTCTGGGCCCGAACTAGCCCATGGCCACCCTTATCTTTAGGTAACTTCAAATAGATAATACTAGAATATTCGCTCACCAAATTCGTCTAATCCAAAAATAAAACCAAACTCTTATTTCATTGTTAGATCTTGTTTAACAATCCAAAAAATATTAATCTATTATTATTTTTACTTACCTCATGTCTTTTTTAGGTCGCAAAATGTCATTGTTGTCTGTCGGTACCGAAGGAGTGCATTAATCATTTTAATCTCATCAATTTTCTTTCTTTGTTCGCTCAATAGCTCTTCGTACAATTTCATCTCATCCTTACTTATAAATTTTTTTCCATATCTGTCAACCACTAGTTGACAAATAGAGAATGACGGAGGTCGTACAGAGCCACCCCACTCTTAGTTATAATCTCCAAGACACTGACAATATAAATAAAAAAATTCACCTTTTTTTCCCATGTATTAAAATTTTTCATTTTAGTGGGAATAGGCCGACATTAGCATATACAATAGTAGCATCTCCCCCTTGCCCTTGGTCACCCAGTCGATCATATTTCTTTTTTATATACACGATATTATTAGCACAACCGCATGACCACTATAAGTAGGAAAAAGGTAACATTTTTCATTTTCCTAGTTTATAAGTAAAACAATCAAGAGATAAACTATTAGCAGAATAATGATTTTAATTGCTAAGAAAACTATGCTTCATCAAATAAGACAAAATGACATTATTTAGATGGGCCAATCATCTATGCCAAATGCCAGCCTTATTTTCAATAATAATAGAAGCCAAAGACAAAGTTATAGGAATAGTACATTGCAATAAAAATAATATGTCAACTTTAGGCCCCTTACAACCACTTTCCTTGACACCTAATCCTACATAAGACAACCAACATGAAAGAAATGTACATCACAGTTATTATCCACCAACAGACCAATAGAAATTAAACTAGTAGACAACCCAGGCAAGACAATACATGACAACAAGAAGGTCCAATATCACTAATGGTTATAATTGGAAGATTACTTCCATTAGCAATCTGAATATTTTGTTTGCCAATATACTTATAAACACTATAAAGTGAATCAGGACATCTAGTCATATGATTGGATGCTCAAGAGTTAACAAACCAAAGAGAAAAAATAATCTTACCTTGACCATAAAGTCCAAGGGTCGAGAATATTGTGATAATCATAAGCTGGACCATTTCTGGAGTAATAATAGACTAATTAATACCAGTGATTGTGGCTGTAGGGCTAATAATGGTAAGGTGATGGGGGCATCAAAGAGCAAGCGATTCGATTTATGGAAAATTATGAAAAATTGCAATAATGGCATTTTCATAATTATCAGTAACTTTGGAGTTTCAGATTTTGGTGAATCAAGAGCCCAATTTGATTGGAAATAGCCTAATGATCATAAATCATTAGCTTTGCTTATGTGCTCCATTGCTTTTCAGGCAAATTCAATCGTTTAGGCCTTCAAAAAGACAATTTTGTGTTTTAGGACTTTTTTTCCTATTTCGTTTGGGATTTTTTTTTAGGGTTTTTCTATTTAACCTTTTGTTTTGGAACTTTGGTCGTCATTATGATTAATACAATTCAAAGTCCTTTCAATTTTTCTAAAATTCTTTGAATTTTGATGCCTATATCCTGAGTTTGTGAATTATAGGTTATAGATGATTAACGATTAATAGTCGAGCACGATTCAACAATCACTAATTTATTCTATCACTCTTCTGCTATGTCATAGGGCCTGAGATAGCAGCTTGAAAAACTTAGGCTTGTCAATTTTTTGGGCTTGTAGGACATTCCTTGATAATGTGTCTGTATGCACCCAATTTCAAGATAAGTTGAGTTTGGATGCGACAGAGAACTCAATGATAAAAATTGATCGTAAAATTAAATTTATTGGATCTAATTTATTAGTTTTGAACTAAATTGTAAATTATTTTAAAATTTTATTTATTTATGTCAATTATTTATTTTTTTAAATAAATTTTTAAAAAAGGGAAATTAAAAAAAAAAGGAAAGGTGAGTGGGCCGAAGTTAACCCAAACACATTTCTAATTCATTTTCAAAACTTCGGCCGAATCAGTTTCAATTTAAAGAAAGTGGCCAAATGGCCACGTGTTTGGCCATGAGTGGCCAAGTGCATTTTTTTTGGTGTTTGCTCGATCGAAAATATAATTGTGTGATCAGTCCTGCATATTTTTTATCGTTATTATTTATTATTATTATTTAGTTTTAATTTATTCTTATCTTTGATAGGTTGTTATTTTATTTTAATTGATAATTATTTGGATTTTTTTTTATTAGATAAATGATAAAAATAATTTGTTTTTAATTTTTATCCTGATCCCAATTTAGGGTTACAAGTTGACTTTTTTATAAATAAAAAATTTTTCTTTCATAAGATACTCCGAGGGTTTTATTCTTTTTCCTTTAACTTTATGAATCTTAGCCGTAAACTAAAAAATACAATCTTTTCTTTCTTATTTTTTCACGTACTTTTCTTTAGTTCTTTGTCAAAAATTAGATCAAATAAACTAAAACTATAGATAAACACAACAAAAGTCAGAGGCTTTTATCAACAGTAATTATCCTTATGAGGAAAATTAATATTGCATCTTATTCTCAAATCTTTTTTTCCTTCTTCTTTTATTTTGATTTTGATTTTATATTTAATTTTGTTTATTATTATTATTATTATTAATCACTTACTGACTATTTTTTATTCTCTTAATGGATTAGGTGACATAAACACTGTGAAGAATAAAACCAATAGATAACCCATAAAGGTTCATGGAATGTCATGGATATGCTCATATATTATTTGAACATAGATTAGGGTTTTAATTTAATTTAATTAATTTTATTATTTCTATGTTATTTTTTTGTTTGTTTATATTATTATTATGGGCATGTATTTATTATTTTATTTATTTTTATAGTAGGTTGTAATAGTTTCAATAGTGGAAAATAGTGAATATTCTTTAATTTTCTGCACTATTAAAATTAATTAGGAAATTAGGTTAATTTGATAAACCATAATTAAAATCAATGAAGGCAGTAGGTTAATTTAAGTTGCATGTTAATTAAAATTAGAGTTTGTAATGACCTATATTTTTTTAAATTATTTTATTTTTAAATGGAATATGCAGTGTTAATAAAATTTAAAGTTAAATTTGATTATTTTATTTTATTTTACTCTTTTACGATTAATTATTATTATTATATTTTTAAATAAATTTTCTACGTAAAAATAGTATTTTGGGTCGTTTGATTTGTAAAATTATTTTAGTATTTTTTTATTATTTTATTAATTTCTCTATTTATTTTATTGATAAATTATTTTACTAATTGTATTATTATTTTATGTGTTATATATTATAATAATTTGGGTTTATTATTATTATTATTATTATTATTATTATTATTATTATTATTATTATTATTATTATTGTTATTATTATTATTATTATTATTATTATTGTTATTATTATTATTATTATTATTATTATTATTATTATTATTATTATTATTATTATTATTATTATTATATATTTAACCAAAAAACATAAAACATATAACTTACCTCCCTTTTCCCGCATGTCCCGATCCTTGCCCGTTGATGTGCCTCTCGCTGTTCTGACGCTGGCCAGCCAACCTCCTCCCTTCAAGCTTCATCGTCATCGCTTCCTCTACCCTCTCCGGTCACCGGTTTCACAGAAACGGCAATAGCAGCGGTGGATAGCTTCCTCGTCGTCGACCGTTTCTCGACCACCTCTATCACAACCCAAAACAGGGGCCATGACCGGCGCTAGGCAACGAAAATTTTTTCAAATCCGAAACCCGTAGCAAGTCTTAAAATAAAATATAAAAGCATACAATAATAATAGAATAAATAAAATATCTTGTAGCGGAAATTAAAATCTCATAATTAATAATGTAACTCATCAACTGATTTAATAACACAAACTCATCTCATATATATGTAATCTTATAATACAAATTCTCAGTTCAAACCTTTAAAATTTAAATCTCATACATATTTAATACATACAGCCCACAAAAATAACTACTGCAGTGTCTAGAATACAAAATAAAATCAAGTAAGCAGTTTACACAATAAAGCCGGGGCAGAAGAAATCCAGCGCAAAGGTCTACTACTGAGGTCTGAGGACGAAGACTCTCCCAAAAAATAATCAACGGAGGGGAGTCAGACCTCACTGAGTGAATTGTTATAATATATATACATACATAACTAAATGACAAATGCACACATTCAATAATATATATAATAAGTATATATACAGGCAAATATACACAGATGCAACAAAGATCATTTTATAGAACTTTGAAAATAATATCTGTTTATGAAGGATCATATAGAACCCTAAATGATCGCAACCTCAAATAGTGTTAGACAACACTCTAGCCATATAGGCTCACTTATTCCAAATAAGTTCACTTGTTCCATTTGGACAGTAGACTTGCCCCAAGACACTAAGTCAACCAAGCTTCAGCAGTCTGACTGTCAGTATGATTGGTCTCGAGACACTGGGTCAATCGAGCTTCAGCAATCACACTCTCATATCGCATCTCACATCAATCAAATCAATCCAATTATAATCCATAAATAGGTTAGTAATTTAACCTAAATTCTATCATCGTACCGGTATGTACTCAATCCTAGTGCTGCCCACTAAGTAGCACGTTCTATTGATATCCTTCATTTAAAATAAATTCATACATCCATGAAATAAAGGATGCATGACATTAATTAAAATAACAATATAAACCATATATATACTAGAAATATACCAAAAATAAACCAAGTATATATACGTCAAATAAATTCAATTTAATTATAAAATAAACCAAAAATAAACTATACATATACTTAAAAATATTTTAAGTATAATTCAATAATAAAACATGCATTTAATTTAAAATATACCAAAAATATACCAAAATATACCTAAGTAATTATTAAACCATTTATGCATATTTTATAAAATTTAAACATATATTTTTAAAACATGCAATCCTAAAACACGTATATATAAAATAACAACTCACGGTTGTGCGCTCCACGAGACAGATCTGGCGGGCCTGGTCCACTAGGCCTTGGTCTCAACGTAACTAAATACATAAATGACAACACGAAATTAGAATAAATCTAATGAAATTCTAGAGACTCGACCTAAAATACTGGACACAGAATAGGAATAGGGATTTGACCGAACGTCACGTTTTACAAGAATTATACCAAAAATTCGACAAAACCTATCCTATAAAATGGACATCTCTCTACTCAAAAAGTAGAGCTGGTCCTGTAAGAAAACACACTTCGAGTATATACAGTCACACAACCCCTCGATCGGACTCCCAAACTATAATTCTACCGATCGAGATTCACAATTCACGAGATATACACAACATACATTAAAATTTCAAAAATACCGAAAATACCCTTTATATACGAAAATATAGAAATTTAGGTATTTAAAACACTAAAAATAATTATTTTACCGATAATTACATAAAAACCCTAATTTTAATAAAATATTATTAAAAATCCACAATTCCCTATAAATTCACAAATATTAACTGAAATTCATTTTATAAATCCAAATTACATAATTAGCCCAAAAACATATTAAAAATCAACAAAAACTCATTTATTTACAAAAATAGTATATTATATATAATTTGAAAATACTTTTTGAAAAATAGTTTTAATTAGTTAAAAATACTAAATGTTTTGTAAAAATCATTTTTATACCTCAAATAATTATTAAAATCAATTTAATTTAATTTTCAACCAAATTAGTACCAAATTACCAAATACCCCTAATAAATAATAATTCACATAATATACAATAATTATTCAAAAATTCACTAAAAATTATAAAATTGCTCAAAAATTAATTTATTAACATATAATTCAATAAAATCAATAATTACACTCAATTAATCCATTAATTTTAACAAAATACTTATTTAACCTAATTTTTCAAAATTCACCTAAACTAAATAAATTCATAATAATTACACAAAAATTACAAATTAAATTATAAAATTCATTTTAACCTCTATAAACACTGTAAATCACAATTTTACAAATTATTTAATTAATTTATGAAAATTAGAAAATATTAATAAAATAATAAAAAATTCACAAAAATTAACATAAATTCCAAAAATTCCACAAAAATTACAAGATGTAGATTGAGCTACTAAGAGAAATTTTTGTGAAGGAAGTAAGCTTGAATCATCAAGATCAAATTTAAAAAAATTAAAGAACTAAAAATGGCCGAAATAGAAAATTGATCACCAAAAAAAATCTAGACCAAAACAAGTGAAACCAAGCTTAGAAATGCACTCAATGGAGTTTAAGGAAGAGATTAAGACCGGCGACGTCCAATTTGGTGGCCGGAATCGGCTTGAACGGAGTTAAGCTTGGATTTCGGTTTCTCGGCCAAGAAACAGCCAAAACACGCCGGAAAAGGGAGTAGTAGGCGGCAGGGCAAGCTGGAAGGGAAGGTGGCATGCCGGGAGGCACACCAACGATGAGGAAACAGAATTGCAGCGATGACAGGGAAGGAGGGGGCGTCGGGTTAAGGGAGAGGGATGAGAGGAGCAATTTTTGTAAATTAATGAAACTTTATATATATATATATATATATATATATAACTTTAATAACTTATATTATAATATAATAATATTATATTCCAAAATAATTCTACACCACATATATATGTGTGTGTGTGTGTGTGTATATACATAACACATGTTAATTAAAATGAAAACTATATAATATATACATAATTAAAAATAATAAACCCTAAAATGCTAAATATGTATATATATGCATGTATATGTAGATATATATTAATATGATAATTTGATCATGCATGGAATCTTGCAATTACATAAAACGAACTAACGTAAATAATTATTATTTATTTAGGTTTTTATTTTCTCAAAAATAAAATTTTCGGGAAAATTTTACTTAAGAAATTTAAAATAGTTAAAAATAACTTAATAATTAATAAACTAATTAAATAATCAAATATATTTATTAAAATTATTAACATTGCATATCCCGATGTAGTTTAAAAATATTTAAAGTCTCGGGATATTACAACCTCTTCACGTGATTCCAATGTCGTTCGACTTCTAGAGCTCCGGGGAGGTCGAATCCTAGCTTGGTTCAAGTTCAATCTTCCTCATTTGTGAGTTTTGTTGATTTTTAGTTTTTGAACATTAGGGTTTTCCAAATTTTTTTAGGTTGATTTTGATTGATTCACACAATCCACCTTAACAAATGTTGTTCTTGGAAGTTCAATCTACATGTATATATATATATTTTTTATTTTTGTGAATTTTTGAATATTTTATTAATTTTTTTAAATAAATTATATATATTATGAATTTATTATTTTTGGTGTTATTAGTAATTATTATTAATTTTAGAATTAATTTTATAATTTTTGTGATTTTTATATAATTTTTATAATTATTTTTAGTTTATGTCAATTTTGAAAAAGTAGGTTAAATATATATTTTGATAGAAACTATTGGTTAATTATATGTTTTTGTTGATAATAATGAGATATATGTTGAGAAAATAATTTTTATTGAATTTTTGAGTAATATTAGTATACTATGTGTAATTTTTGAATATTAGGGTTAATTGTGTAATTTAGTGATAATTTTAGTTAAATATTATTTTTAATTGGTTTTAATATTATTTAAGGTATAAAAATGATTTTTACAAATTATTTACTATTTTTAATTAATTAATACTAATTTTCAAAAATTATTTGTAAATAATATATTATATACTATTTTTGTAATAAAATGGATTTTTAGTAATTTTTAAAATGTATTTGAACTAATTAAGCTATTTGGATTAGTAAAGTGAGTTTTTATTAAATTATATTGAATTATTGAGAAAATTTGATTTTAATAATATTATATTATTATTTAGGGTTTTTAAATAATTATTGAAAAAATAATTATTTTGGTGTTTTAATGTTAAATGTACTATATTTTGATATTTGAGGGTATTTATGGTATTTGTTGATTTTTAATATATTTTATTATATTATTTGAATTTTGGTGAATTGTGGACTTCGGTTGGGGAATTTTGTAGTTCGGGATCCCAACCGAGGGTTGTGTGAATTTCTATATTCGAAGTGTATTTTTCTTGCAGGGCCGGCTCTACTTTTTTGTAGAGAAATATCCATTTTACAGGGGAGGTTCTGTTGAATTTTTGGTAGAATTCTTGTAAAATGAGACATTGGATCAATTCTGTGTCTGTCTATATTTTGTAATTCTAGACTGAGTCTCTAGAAGTCTAAGTTAGATTTATTTTTATTTTCGTGATTATTTTTATTGTTTAGTTGAACCGAGACCGAGGCCTATTAGACCAGGCCCGTCAGACCAGTCTTGAGGAGCGCATCCTCGTGAGTTGTTATTTTATATATACATTGCGTTTAGGTTGTATGTTTTAAAAATACATGTTTTAAATTTATAATTATGCATAATTATTTTTATTAAATACTTGAGTATATTTTAAGCATATTTTTAGTATATTCTTGGTATATTTTGAAATAAATGCATGTTTTACTTTGATTTATACTTAAATTATTTTTTTAGTATACTGTTGGTTTATTTTGAGTATATTTCATGATTTATTTGAATTTATTTTACATATATATACTTGAAATATACTTAGTTTATTTTAGGTATATTTTTGGTATATATATGATTTATTTGATTATTTTGAATGACATTATGCATTATTTGTTTACTTGAATGTATGTTTTATTTTTAAATGAAGGATATCGATAGAACGTGCTTCCTAGTGGCCAGCACTAGGGCCGAATACGTATCGGTGCGATAAATCGTAGGTTAAATTACTAGCTTATTTGAGGAAATATGACATGATTGATATGATTGAGATTGATTTGATTAAGGGTGTGATTGCTGGAGCTCGATTGACCTAATGTTTCGGGGTCAATCACACTGACAGTCAGACTGCTGGAACTTGGTTGACTTAGTGTCTCGGGGCCAGTCTACTGTCCAGATGGATTAAGAGAATTTATTTAGAATTAAGTGAGTCAGTATGGCTAGAGTGATTTCTTTTATTAATTGAGGTTGCGATCATTAGGGTTCTATTTGATCCTTCAAAACTTATATTTTTCAGTATTATGAAATAAAGTGATTTTCAGCATCTGTGTGTACATGCCTATATATATATTTATTATATACATATAATATTTTGCATTTGATATATAGTAATGCTTGTATATATATTATAACAATTCACTTAGTGAGGTCTGACTCCCCTCAGTTGATATTTTTACAGAAGAGTCTTCTTCTTCAGACCTTAGCAGTAGGCCTATTCGCCGGATTTCTTCCGCCCCGACCCTATTATGTAAATTATCTACTTAATTATTTATTATTATACTCTAGTAAACTGCAGTAGTTATAATATGTATTAGTAGTGAGTTTTATTTTATTTTGCTGTATGAGATTTTAATTCAGAGTGAATATTGTATTAATTCATTTCATGATATGAAGAAGTTTTATTTTATCATATTAAATTGAAATTTTAATTATGGTATATTTATTTTATTTTATTTATTGTATATTTTTATTCTTTTGAGGCTTGCTACGGGTTTCGGATTCGAAAGAATTCTCATTCCCTAACGCCGGTCATGGCCCCCGGTTTGGATCGTGACAGGGTTTTCTAGAAGAAATAATTTAATTGCATGTTTGATATTTTTTATTTGATTATTTTTATATTTTTTTTATATTTTTGGGCTTGATTGTTTATTTTTGTATGTTTTGGGCTCCAAGTTCACGTTAAGCTCTCACCCATTTAATTAATAGGCTTTTTAAAATTGGATTAAAGGTTAATTAATTTTAAAATTAATTTAGGCTCATTTGGTTAATTTAAACTTAAGCCCATTTTTAGTTTAATTAAAATTTAACTTAGACTATAATTCAGCTAATTAATTCCATTTCTTTTAAAATAAATAGACTTAGACCCATTTTTTCATTTAAATTAAAATCAAGTTAGAATTAGGCCCATTAATTAATTCATTTCTTTAAAATTTGTAGACTATAAACCCATTTTTAGTTAAAATTAAAATAAATAGACTTAAGCTCATTTATTAACATGTAGGTCCACCTTTAATCCATTTTACTTGTAAATAAAAATGTAGAATTAGCTAACTTTAAAATAAAATAAACATAGTTTAGACCTAGGGACGATGCGTTTCGTATGCATTTTTTACATGCAATTTTATGACTAGTTTGCTTTAGGGCTAGATGGATATTTAATTAGGGTTTAATAAAATTGTGTATAAATAGAGAATAAGATAGTAATTCATAAAGTAATTCTAAATGAATACAAGACTAAAAGAAGTTGATATTCCGTTCCCAGAATCTCCTAGTTGTGGTGCTAACTTTCTTTTAGAGAATCAAGTACCACCAATCGAATTGTCCCAGTTATTACCTTGGCTGGTGACTCCTTATCTCCACGCTATGACTTCGTAGCATAGTAGTGTGTTCTCTAAGACCCTAAGCCTAAATAGTGTCGCGGTTGCTAAAATCTTGGACGCGCGCTAAACCCTACCATCTATAGTGGCGACTCTATTAGGGATAAGAGATACTGATTCTATTTGTGTTCTTTAGAATTATTTTATTAATTATTATTTCATTCTCGCATTCATTCTACATGTCTTTATTAATTGATGGCGTTGGTTTATAATTCCATGATTCCACTAGCTTTATAGAGTTATAAATTGGCTAATCATCACTCTTAGCCTTAACTCGGTTCAAAAGAGATTATCGGGCTCATCTGATAAGAGTCTATAACCCAAGTCCTCAAGGGGGGTAATCTTCTCTCGAGTTGGTAAAGGATGTCGTGCCCCTTTGACCTTGGCCTGTAACTTAACGTTCATAATGGAGGGCATCTTGCTAACGGAACCTTGACCTTTTCACCAAACTCCAACCACATATAATGACTTAGTTACTTTCCTTAGGATCTACCCAAATTTCTTATATGATTTTTATCATGAGGTATTTCTATCTATAAAAGCTCAGGCCCATACTTTTGAAGCTCACTTCGGCTAATAAAAATTGGGCTAGACCTTTATACTTAAAAATATTATTTCTATGCTTATTACCATGAGGTATTTCTATCTATAAAAGCTTAGGCTCATACTTTTGAAGCCCCTTGGGGTAATGAAGATTAGGCTAGACCTTTATACTTAGAAATGTTGTTTCTATGCTTTACTGCTTTGAGAGAGATTTGGCATGCGCATCGGTCCTTGATATCCCTTGTTGATATTAAGGCCCAGATCAAAAATCCTAGGAAAAGAAACTTGCCATTGAATATATGTGTGGGAGGAATAAGGTTGGAAGGTTTATGCTTACATGTTGCCTGTTGATTATTTCTTGACACTTGTTACGTGCTATTTGCTTGCTTGCTACTTTCTGCATAGCACATGCATAATGTATACATGCATACATGCACTTCATCTATTATACGAACACCTTATTTTATAGCCATCATAGATTTATCTGGGTTTTCTCGTATTTGGGGATGAAAAGGTAGTAGACTAAAAAGAGCAAGTCAGAGTCTTAAAGCCCAAGCAAAAGAAATCCTTCATAGGCTGGATAGACTAGAGAGAAGTCCTATCAACTCGCTTTATTTGGAAGCTGAACCAACCCAAACTAAGCCTATTAAAATGGAACAATAACAAGGAAGGAATTGAACCTTAGAAGACATTAAATGAGCTCTGATGGATGACATAAGGGCTATGATGTAGGATGAACTGAGACAAGCTCTAACTACACTGATGCCACTTGTTGCTACTGTTATACCACTACTATACTTGAACAACCACTTATTGCTGCTGCTATCCCACCTACCATAGATGCTCCACCTGTTGCCAATAATGCTGGGGGGCAACCTGTTGCCAAAAATCCACCTGTCATTGATATGAAGGTGGAAGATGTTGAGAATTACCTGGTAGAAAAAGCCAAGAGAGAATCACTAGAACTGGTACAAGTCCTTGAGTCCAAGCAGATGCAAGTACTGACCCAAAAAATGTCTAAAATATAATAACTGATTAGGCGAGAAGGCATGGGTTACTCATTCAAATTTGATGATATGCTGCAAATGGAGGGCGACAAGCTACCTAACAAATTCAAAATGCCTCAGCTACAAAAGTTTGATGGAACTGGAGATCCTAAAATTCATTTGAGTCAATACACTACAACTATAAGCACTACTAAAGCCCTATTAACAATGATCACTAGGTTGTTTGTGTTATCTTTAGAGGGAATGACTGTAAACTAGTATCACGAGTTAAAGAAATCTATAAAGGCTTATTGGAAGGAGTTATGTACTACTTTTTTGAAATAATATAAGTACAATACTAGATTGTAAGTATCCATCAGGGATCTAGAATTGACTAAACAGAAATCTAATGAGTCTTTTTCTGATTTCTTGATTTGTTTCATGAATAAAACAGGATTAATGAAAATAAACTGGTTGAAAAGGATCAGGTTAGGATGATAGTCTGAAATGTGTCACCCAATCTAGTTGAAAGGCTACAAATAATGAATCCTAAAACATTTGTAGATCTTTATGACATAGTTTGCAAGCTGAGGAAATTGAGAGTGAGAATAAGAAGAGCTTTAGAGCCACTGGAGTAAGAAACTACCCAACTGGGGGCATACAATAAGGAAGCACTAGTCGGGTTATTAAAGTGCATGTTGTACAAACACCAAAGAGATTCTCTAATTTCAACCAACCCCTATCCAAAGTCTTAAATTGCTTGATGCAAAAGGGCTTACGTAGAGCTCTCACCTTTTCCAAACCGCCAAACCCAAATGTCCCTGGTTATGACCCTAATAGTTACTACAAATTCTACCAAGTTACTGGTCATTCCACAGACAATTGTATCCACCTAAAATATGAAATCCAAAACCTTATAAACTCTAAAAAAATCATAGACCTTGAAAGCCTAAGCACCAGAAATAATCCTTTCCCAAACTACCGAAATGTTCCACCACTAGCCACCATGATGATCAGCTCAAGAGTAAGTGAAGAAGAAGCGCTAAACTCCTTTAAGGGCCTAGACCTTAAAACCAACGAGAAATCTCCTAATGCCCCCAAAGATGTGGAAAGAGCATAAAACTTATTGGGTTAGCCTTCATGCAAGTTCGACTATAAGGTGTTTTATACTAAACCACCTTCTTTTAACATTTTATTTGAGTTGATTGTGCCTATAGGATGGAGTGATGAGTTTGATGATGAGGAGATGCTAGACAAGAAAGAAAAATGCACATTTGAGGTACATGAAGATGAAGTCATGGAGATAGTTAGCAAAAAAATGTAAGAATAGTTGTTATGTTAGCTACCTCAAAGAAAACCATTATGAGACTCAGCATCCCTAGCATCTAGAATAAGAAATAAAATTTCTTATTGTCTTATTTGAATAAAATTTTAGTTTCTATTTTGCTTTAGTGATTGATAATATAAATTATGATCATAGTTACTTATGTAATGTACATCCCAATGGTACTGTACATTATAATATTGATTGCATCTACATGTTTGACATAAATTCAATTTAATTAGATTATTTCAGCATAGGCACAAATGCAAATTCAAAGAACATACATATATCATATGATGTAACTTCTGAAGATAGGAAGTTTGAGGAAAAAATAAAAAGAATGAAAAAAAGAGAAAAAAACAAGGAGCGAAAAAAAAAAAGAAAAAAGAACAGTAAGGTAAAAATTAGAGAGCAAAATTCATAATTGACTGATAATAGGAGTTGTATCATGTGATGTAATGAATGTTCTCATTTTTGCCTTAATAAATTATTAAAATTGAATTTAAAATTTTTATTCAAATATCGCATATTCGTCTTTATCATACTGCATAAGTATCTGAATGGAAAGACAATATATAATGAAAGCTAAATCAGAGCTATAAGATCATTATTTTAGTTATGTTTTCTTTTTTGCCACCCCTTTTGTAATTTTTCTTATAAGTCTAGCATCCCCTTATACCTTGAGAATTCAGGTGGCTCAGTAACTTGCGTTACAACTCATACCTTGTAATTGTCATCAATTATTGCATCAGCAACAAGCCTCATATTCTGATCAAGAATTTTTTGAAGTGTAAGTCCAATTGATTTCATCATTAAGAACTCGCTTCAATCAGTTTGCCTACTCCTCTGTATCTTCAATATGTGAGACTGCAACTAATAGGGTTAGTAAGACAAAGGGTTAACAACAGTAGTGACTAAACCGAGTCTCTTGCACATATGAAGAAAAAGACTGCTAGAATGAATTCAAAATGAAGCTAGGGGCAAAATGTAACTCTGGGGTAGCTTGGGGGTAAAACAATAAATACAACACTAGAACTTCAAAGTTAGTGAAATAGATCTCAGGGCAGAAAGGAGTAAACTATAATCATATAAATACATCAGTTATCATACAGCAAAAGTAGTAACAAAAAGAAAAGTTCAATAGTGCATCGATCAATCATGAGCTCCAGTGTAAAGCCATGGACCTCACTCGCTAGCTTAGTCATTAGTCTAATGAGCTATATCGGAAGCTCTGACATCAGAAGTACCAACAATGAAGCATCCAGTGCTTAAACCTACAAGTTGTTGATGAGGCACCTCGTTCTCACACTCCAAGCTATGAACATAGCTTTGTTCCAAACAAAAGACCTATTAGGATCATGCATGTCATACATAACATGCATACACTTTCATACATTTGTTGTGAAATACTTATTTTGCATAATAAACTCTTTGAGCCTACGCAAGATTGTGCAAACACTTTGCTACTAACATTTAAGATTAGTGTTGTAAAAGCATAAAAAGGTAGTCAAAATGTTCACATGTGAAGCATCTGAAGGAAAAAAGATGAAACTATTCAAGTAAACCTGATGCTCAATGGGACTCTAGATTGCAGGACCCTAATTAATTATGGGCTCATCTAGTAAGGGAATATCACTAACAGTGATATTTATGAAAGCATCATCCTGACAACCTCAAAAGGCTGGATAGGACATTCAGGCTCATCAAACTTAATATCCATCTCCATAATCTCATCGGGAGCATCATTTGGAATATCTCTCCATAAAAGTTAGACCAATATAAGGTATGAAATATAGTGATGAGAAGGTCCAATATGTCAGCAATACAATCGTCGACCTTATAAAAGGGAAGAACATACTTAAAACTTAAAATGAATGCACTCTGGAAAATTATTTGATTATGAAATAAGATCTCCAACTCCTTAACCTTTTTTGCAGGAGATGTTAAGAAAAGGAATGAAACCCTCTACCATGGTATTAATGGAATGGTGGAAAGGCAAATTCAACCCTAGGCCATGATTTTAATGATTGAGTATCATAACCTTGTGATCAGAGACATCACCATCATAATCAAAAAGGAAGAATGCAAAAGAAGAACATTGCATTTTGACAGAATCTCTTCACTTACAAATAGACCATACTAACTTATGGTATTTTGTGCAAGGAAAAAAATAAAAGAATGAAGAAGGGGAAATGAACTGATACATTAATAAGAATGAGTAAGATAGCAAATGCTAAACACTCACTAGGATAATAAAGGGAAGTAACAGAACTCTATTATGTAATAAAGTACTATCTTAATTATAAAATTCATAAATTGAAAGTAAATTCATCCACTTCACAAGATCGTGTGCAAAAAGCCTATCTCATAACCTTTAATTATAATGGCTTTTTTTTATTAGCCTCGCGGAATTCAAATAATTAGTTAACAATTTTGTGTTAGGAATTTATAAACTGTAATTAATCTAATGCTTACTTCACACCTAGATGAGGGGAAGAATACTTAAAGACAAAATCTATAGACTTGAAGTATAAGTTTCTTGAATTTCAAAGTATCATTTTAGCCTTTTAAATAATAAATGTGCACATAATCTACTCCAATGCTTAGAAATGAGTATGAGTACAAATCCCTCAATGGTATCCATGCTGAGTAATACGAGAAAGGTGGGGGAACACTAAGAGGAGAATCAAAATAAGAGCAAATATAATTTACTCTAATGCTAATAAATGAACAAGAGTATCAATATGAACCTTTGGCAATATCCACGCTGAGTAATTCGAGAAAGGCGAGGGAATACTAAAAGAGGACCATGTCAAAAGCTGCTCTATTGAGTCTAATGCTCTAAAAGAGTATGAGTATCCGAATGACTTATCCAACCGTATCCACACTGAGTAATATCAAAAAGGTGGGAAAATACTCGGATAAGGAAGAAAAACATAAAAATAGTTCAAAAGCTATTTTGATACTCATAATTCGATATGTTTATGCTCAATTTTCATAATTTTTGTTTAAGCAGATTCTCCCTGAACGTAAGTGTGGAAGAAAGCTTTTCACTTAGTAAAAAGTATGCTCTCAGTATAAGATAGTTAATAATACTTATGACCTTTGCGAATGACAAATAAATGATATTCATAAAAATCAAACTTAATGAGATTCATTGGGTGCACGTTATCTCGTGATAAAGTGATGAATTTTCTCATATTCAAAAAATATAATGTACTTTATTGTACAATTTTCATGTTGAAACTAACTTCAATAAGTTTTCAGGAACAACAAGTCCATAAAAAATAAACCTAACATGTGAAATCCGCACTAGTTCCAATAAGTTAATCAAGGTCATCAAGTGATGAAGACGGTTGATCAGAGTCACAATCAATCAACACAAAATCTCAAAATCCTAGTCAGCATGAAATTCTAATGTGATGTCCGTATTTTGCATACACTGCACTTTATCTCAATTATAGGCTACACAGTAGCTATAACACAATTTTCATATTCACTTTGTTATATGCTACATAGTAGTTATAACATAATTTTTAGATCCACTTTGTTATATGCTACACAATAGTTATAACAATCACAACTTATTAGACACTACACAGTAGTTATAACACATTACCAAATCACTTTTTACTAGACATTCCACAGCACCTATAACACCATTATCACTATTTGCTAGACGCTCCATAGGATTTATAGCA
The DNA here is from genome assembly GCA_947683625.1 of Mallotus nudiflorus. Lineage (NCBI taxonomy): Eukaryota > Viridiplantae > Streptophyta > Magnoliopsida > Malpighiales > Euphorbiaceae > Mallotus > Mallotus nudiflorus. The sequence goes on along the minus strand of CANTUR010000117.1, from coordinate 3,361,644 downwards.
TATTTGTCTTCAGCTAGACACTACATAGTAGCTATAGTATATTTTTACTAAACGTCCCATAGGGAATATAGTGAAAAATACAATCACTAGACGTCCCCCAGGGAATATAGTATAAATCACGATCACTAGACGTCCTACAGGGAATATAGTGAAAATCACAATTACTAAACGTCCCACAAGGAATATAGTAAAATGCACTGAACGTAGTGTCAACCGCTATTCACTGAACACAGTGATAGCATTACTGCTATATGTTTCACTAGAACTATAGTCTGTTTTCAAAATGCACTGAACACAATGTTAATCATTATTCACTGAACACAGTGATAGCATCACAACTAGAAATTCCACAGGAATTCTAGTGTTCCTTAAATCGCGTTCAACATAACATAATTGTAATATCCCGTGTTTTTAAATATTTTTACACTGTACCGGGATATGCAGTGTTAATAATTTTTGTATATATTATGATATTTTCATGAGTTGATATGTATTTAAAACCTATTTTTATTATTGTGTATTGTTTACAGTACTTTACGTAAAATTTTCCCGGGACTTGCATTTTCGGGGAAATTTTCACATAAATAATTTATTATTAATTATTTTAAATATATTTTCGGACTTGCATGAACTCATACGTATTTTTAAAATACTAAATAAAGCCTATGTGTGTAAATATTTATTTAATTAGGGTTTAATTAATATTATCCTAATATTTTATTATTTGTTTATTAATTTATTATTATTTAATTATTTTTATTTATTATTAAATTATTAAAATATTAAATTATATGTGTGGGTGTGATTTTTTTTAAATATTTTATTAAAATTATTTTTTTATTATTTTTCTTTTTTCTTTTTCTTTTTTCTTTTTCTTTTTTTTTTTTTTTCTTCTTCTTCCTTCCCCGCGCGCCCGACTCTCCTCCATTTCCCTCTCCCCCACTGCTACCCTATCATAGGCCATCAGAGTGCCTTCCCCTGCGTGCCACCGTTCTCCTCCGCTGCCTCGCTGTCCCAGCCATCTTCTCCGACAGTGGCTTGCTCGGTTTCTACCATTTTTGGCCGAAATCCTTCTCCTCATCGTTTCTTCCTCTTTCGGCCACCATTTTTGACACCACCAGTCTCTTTCTTCTCCTTGAGTTCCGGTGAGTGTGATTCTAGCTTTGGTTTGAGCTAAAATGGTCTAGAATTGCTTAGTTTTGAATTTTTCCAATTCGGCCATATTAGGGTTTTTGAATTTTTTGAGCTTCAAATTGATTGATTCATGAAAACTCCCTTCACAAATGTTGATTATAGTAGCTTAATCTACATGTATGAATTTTTTTGGAATTTTTGGAGATTTTTTGGATTTTTGGGTATTTTTGAATATTTTAATATTATTTTCTAATTTTCGGAAATTAATTAAATAAATTAAGAAATTGTGTTTTATGGTTAAATTAGGTGTTGAAATGAATTATAGAAATTTATTTGGAATTTTTATGAATTTCTAAGTATTTATTTTGAATTATTTAAGTTTATGTAATTTGGGAAAAATTAGGTTAATTATGTTTTTAATTGAATTTAATTGGTTAATTGAGTTTAATTATTGATATTATTGATAAATATGTTGATAAAATTAATTTTGGATAATTGTATAATTTTTGGTGAATTTTTGAAGTAATTATAGTATATTTATATATATAGGGGTATTTTGGTAATTTTACCCTAAATTGGCTAAAAATGTAATTTAATTGGTTTTAATAGTTATTTAAGGTATAAAAATGATTTCTAAAAATTATTTAGTATTTTTAACTAATTAAAACTATTTTTCGTGAATTATTTTTAATTATATATATAAAATACGGTTTTTCTAATAAAATGAGTTTTTATCGGTTTTTACTGTGTTTTAAGGTTAATTATGTAATTTCTACCTATAAAATGAATTTCTATGTTATAAGGATATTTTTGGTATTTTTAAAATTGTTCTGTGTTTGGAGTCCGACCGTGGGATTTTGATTGTGCTCTGTGTAGTTTTTCGAAGTGTATTTCCTTGCAGGGTCGGCTCTACTCTTTTGAGTAGAGAGATGTCCGTTTTACAGGGGAGGTTCTGTCAAATTTTTGGTAGAATTCTCGTAAAACGTGATATCCGATCGAACCCTAATTTTGTTTTTGTATTTAATGCTCTAGATCGAATTCTAGGATTTCTGTTAGGGTTATTCTAATGTCGGTTATTTATTGCTTGTTTAGTTGCGCCGAGACCGAGGGCTAGTGGACCAAGCCCGTCGGACCCGTCTCGTGGAGCACACTAGGGTGAGTTACTATTTTATATATATGTGCTTTAGGATGTATGATTTTAGAAATACATGTTTCATTTTGATTAAATATGCATAAATAACGTGATTTGTATTTAAGTATATTTTTGGTTTATTTTTGGTATATATTAAATTATATGCATGTTTTATAAATAAATTATATTTAAAATGTTTTTAAATATATTTCGAGCTTAATTTATGATTTAATTGGATTCATTCGACATATATATACTCGAAATATACCTGGTTTACTTTTGGTATATTTTCGGTATATATATGGTTTATATTGTTATTTCATTTAAATTCATGCATCATTTATTTATGAATGAATGTTTTATATTATCAATGATGAAGGATATCGATAGAACGTGCTACCTAGTGGGCAGCACTAGGACCGAGTACGTAACGGTACGCCTATAGTATTTAGGCTATATTACTAACCTATTTATGGATATTGATTGAGTATGATTATTGATGTGTGAGATGTGATTGGGTGTGATTACTGGAGCTCGGTTGACCAAGTGTCTCGGGGCCAATCACACTGGCAGTCAGACTGCTGGAGCTCGGTTGACTTAGTGTCTCGGGGCCAGTCTACTATCTAAATGGATTAAGTGGATATATTTGGATTAAGTGAGCCTGTGTGGCTAGAGTGTTGTCTAACACTGTTTTTGAGGTTGCGACATTCTAGGGTTCTATGTGATCCTTCATAAAAGATGATTTTCAATAAAATATATATAGAATGATTTTTCTACATCTGTGTGAATTTGCCTGTATATATACACATATTATATATATATTGTTGATTGTATGCATTGTCACTTAGTGTGTATGTATATATATTATAGTAATTCACTCAGTGAGGTCTGACTCCCCTCCGTTGACAATTTTTCAGGAGAGTCAACATCTTCAGACCTCAATAGCAGGCCTGTACGCCGGATTTCTTCCGCCCCGGTTTCTTTGTGTAAACTGCTTACTTGAGTCTTATTTTTATAATCTAGACACTGCAGTAGTTGTAAATTAAATCGTGGGATTTAATGTATTTTATTTATGTGAGATATTGTATTATATTTGAGAACTGGATTTGTATTAAAAGATTTTATATATATGAGATGAGTTGAGATTTGACTTAAATCCAGTTGGTGAAAATAATATTATGATATTTATGATTTTTATTTCCGCTGCATTTGATATTGTAATTATTATTATTGTATGTTTATTTTATTTTTAGGCTTGCTACGGGTTCCGGATTCGAAAGAATTCCCGTTCCCTAGCGCCGGTCATGGCCCCCGTTTTGGGTCGTGACAATAATGTCATGCATGGTCACGATACACAGGTAAGTGTTCTAACTCTTCACCTTGAAATTGTGTGTTTATTTACTTTGCCGCAATTTTTTAAGTAAACAATGACAAAGGAGGATACTTGTAAGCACCCAATTTCGAGATTAGTTAAGTTTGGTTGCGACAGAGGACCTAATGATGAAAATTGACTGTAAAATTAGATTTTTTGGATCTTATTTATTAATTTTGAACTAAATTATACATTATTTTTAAATTTTATTTATTTATTTATGTCAATTATTTATTTATTTATTTTAAATAAATTTTAGAAAAGAGAAATTAAAAAAAAATTAGAAAAAAAAAAGGAAAGGTGAGTGGGCCGAAGTTAGCCCAAACACATTTCTAATTCATTTTCAAATGGCCAAATCAGTATCAATTTAAAGAAAGTAGCCAAAATGGCCACGCGTTTGGCCATGAGTGGCCAAGTGCATTTTGTTTGTGTTTTTTCGATTGGAAATATAATTGTCTGATCAGCCCCACAAATTTTTTATCATTATTATTTATTATTTTTATTTTACTTTTAATTTATCCTCATCTTTGATAGGTTGTTATTTTATTTTAATTGATAATTATTTGGATAAATATGTTTTTTTATTAGATAAATGATAAAAATAATTTGTTTTTAATTTTTTTTTCTGATCCCAATTTAGGGTTACAGCCTAGTTTTTTTATAAATAAAAAAATTTTATTTTTTAGCCGTAAGCTAAAAAATGCAGTTTTTTTTCTCTTTTTTTTTACGTATTTTTTTTTAGTTATTTGTCAAAAATCAGATCAAATAAATTAAAACCACAGATAAATACAACAAAAGCCAGAGGCTTTCATCAATGGTGATTATCATTTTGAGGAAAATTAATATTGCATCTCATTCTCAAATTTTCTTGTCCTTCTTTTATTTTGATTTTGATTTCATATTTAATTTGATTTATTATTATTATTTTTAATCATTCACTAACTATTTTTTTTATTTTTTATTCTTTTGATGGATTTAGTGACATAAACACTATGATAACAAAATTAATGGATAACACATGAAGGTTCATGAAATGTCATAAATATGCTTATATATCATTTGAACATAGATTAGGGTTTTAATTTAATTTAATTTATTTTTATTATTTCTATGTTATTTTTTTTATTTGTTTATATTTTTATTATAAGTATGTATTTATTATTATTTTTTATTTTTATAGTAGGTTGTAATAGCCCAATAGTGGAAAATAGTGAATATTCTTTAATTTTCTACACTATTAAAATTAATTAGTAAATTAGGTTAATTTGGTAAACCCTAATTAAAATCAATGGAGATAGTAGGTTGATTTAGGTTGCATGTTAATTAAAATTAGAGTTTTTCTAGAAGAAATAATTTAATTGCTTATTTGATATTTTTTTATTTGATTGTTTTTATATATTTTTTTTAATGTTTTTGGGCTTATTTATTTATTTTTGTATGTTTTGAGCCCTAAATTCATGTTAGACTCTAACCCATTTAATTAATAATCTTTTTAAAATTGGATTAAAGTTTAATTAATTTTAAAATTAATTTAGGCTCATTTAATTAATTTAGACATAGACCCATTTTTAGTTTAATTAAAATTTAATTTAGACTTTAGTTCAGCCCATTAATTTCATTTCTTTTAAAACAAATAGACTTAGATCCATTTTTTCATTTAAATTAAAATCAGATTAGAATTAGACCCATTAATTAATTCCTTTCTTTAAAATTTGTAAACTATAAACCCATTTTTAGTTAAAATTAAAACAAATAGATTTAAGCTCATTTATTAACATGTAGGTCCATCTCTAATCCATTTCACTTGTAAATAAAAATGTAGAATTAACTAACTTTAAAATAAAATAAACATAGTTTAGACCTAGGGACGATGCGCTTTATATACATTTTTTACATGCAATTTTATGACTAGTTTACTTTAAGGCTAGATGGATATTTAGTTAGGGTTTAATAAAATTGTGTATAAATAGATAATAAGATAGAAATTCATAAAGTAATTCTAAATGAACACAAAACTAAAAGAAGTTGGTATTTCGTTCCCAGAATCTCTTAGTTGTGGTGCTAACTTTCTTTTAGAGAATTGAGTATCACCAATCAAATTGTCCTAGTTATTACCCTGGGTGGCGACTCCTCATCTCCATGCTATGACTTTGTGGCATAGTAGTGTGTTCTTTAAGGCCTTAAGTCTAAACAGTGTTGCGGTTGCTAAAATCTTGGACGCGTACTAAATCATGCCGTTTATAATGTCCATTTTGTTTATAGTAGTTGCAGAATTTCTGTCACGACCCAAAATAGGGGTCATGACCGGCACTAGGGAACGGAAATTCTTTCGAATCCGAAACCCATAGCAAGCCTTAAAAATAAAATAAAAACAAAAACATGCAACAATAATAACATAAATAAAATAACTCGTAGCGGAAATAAATCTCATAAATAAAATAAAATAATAATCTGCCAATAGATTTAATAATACAAATTCATCTCTTATATATATAATCTTTTAATACAATCTCAGTTCAAATCTTTAAAATACATATTTCATTCAAACATAATACATAAATCCCACAACTTGATTATAACTACTGCAGTGTCTAGATTATAAAATAAAATCAAGTAAGCAGATTACATAGTAAAGCCGGGGCAGAAAAAATCCTGTGTAAGGGTTTGCTACTGAGGTCTGAAGATGAAGACTCTCCTGAAAAATAGTCAATGGAGGGAAGTCAGATCTTACTGAGTGAATTATTATAATATATATACATGCATAGCTAAATGACAATGCACACATTCAATAATATATATAATAAATATATATACAGGCAAAATCACACAGATGTAGCAAAATCATTTTATATATGTACTGAAAATAATATCCGATTATGAAGGATCAAATAGAACCCTAAATGATCGCAACCTCAAAATAGTGTTAGACAACACTTTAGCTATACAGGCTCACTTATTCCAAATAAATTCACTTGTTCCATTTGGACAGTAGACTGGCCCTGAGACACTAAGTCAACCGAGCTCCAGCAATCTAATTGTCAGTGTGATTGGCCCCGAGACACTTGATCAACCGAGGTCCAGCAATCACACTCTCAAATCACATCTCACATCAAATCAAATCAATCCGATCAATATCCACAAGTAGGTTAGTAATATAACCTAAATTCTATCGTTGTACTGGTACGTACTCGGTCCTAGTTGTCACGACCTAAAATGGGGGCCATGACTGGCGCTAGGGAACGAGAATTCTTTCGAATTTGGAACCCGTAGCAAGCCTTAAAATAAAATAAAACATGCAATAATAATAATAACATAATTAAAATAATCTACAACGAAAATAAATCATAAATAAAACAAAATAATAATCTGCCAATGATATTAAATCGAACATCCTTATTTCATATATTAATAATATTTTAATACAAATTCAGTTAAAATATTTAAAGTACATAACTTATACAAATATAATACAACATCCTTTTTCAATTTCACAACTACTGCAGTGTCTAGATTATAAAATAAAACTTAGATAAGCAGTTTACATAGTGAAGCCGGGGCGAAAGAAATCCGGCATATGGGTCTGCTACTGAGGTATGAAGACGATGACTCTCCTGAAAAATAGTCAGTGGAGGGGAGTTAGACCTCACTGAGTGAATTGCTATAATATATATACATGCATACTAAATGTCGATGCACACAGTTAATAGTATATATAATAAATATATATATAAGCAAATACACACAGATGCAATAAAATCATTTTATATATATTTTTACTGAAAATCACTGTTTATGAAGGATCACATAGAACCCTAGGAACTCGCAACCTCAAAACAGTGTTAAACAACACTCTAGCCATATAGGCTCACTTATTCCAAATATATTCACTTGTTCCATTTGGATAGTAGACTAGCCCGGAGACACTAAGTCAATCGAGCTTCAGCAGTCTGACTGTCAGTGTGATTGGCCCCAAGACACTTGGTCAACCGAGCTCCAGCAATCACACTCCCAAATCATATCATACATCAAATCAAATCCAATCATAATCCACAAATAGGTTAGTATTATAGCCTAAATGCTATCAGCGTACCAGTACGTACTCGCTCCTAGTGCTACCCACTAGGTAGCACGTTCTATTGATATCCTTCATTTTAAATATAAAACATACATTCATAAATAAACGATGCATGAACTTGAAATAAATAACAACATAAACCATATATATACTAGAAATATACCAAAAATAAATCAAATATATTTCGAGTATATATACGTTAAATAAATCCAATATAATCGTAAAATAAACTAAATATATATTTAAAAACATTTTAAATATAAATGTTTAATAAAGCATGCATATAATTTAAAATATATCAAAAATAAACCAAAAATAAACTTAAGTACTAATTAAATCATTTATGTATATTTAATCAAAATAAAACATATATTTCTAAAATCATGCACCCTAGAGCATATATATATAAAATAGCAACTCACTATGCTCCTTGAGATGGGTTCGATGAGCCTGGTCCATTAGGCCTCGGTCTCAGTGCAACTAAATAAACAAATAATGACAGAAATCAGAATAAATCTAACATGAGTTCTAAAGACTCGATCTAGATTACTAGACACAAAATTAAAATCAGAATTTGACCAAATATCACGTTTTACGAGAATTCTACCAAAAATCTGGCAGAACCACCCCTGTAAAATGGAAATCTCTCTACTTAAAGAGTAGAGTCGGCCCTGCAAAGAAATACATTTCAAAAATAGACACAGAATTCATAATCATAATCTCTCGGTCGGACTCCAAACTATAAATCACCGACTGAGGTCTATAATTCACGGAATATTATAGAAATATCAAAAATACCCTTATATAATAAAAATACAGTTTATCAATCCAAATTACGTAATTAACACTAAAACACATTAAAAACCGATAAAAATTCATTTATTTAGAAAAATCGTATAATATACATATAATTTGAAAATAATTTACGAAAAATAGTTTTAATTAGTTAAAAATACTAAATAATTTGTAGAAATCATTTTTATACCCTAAATAACTATTAAAACCAAATTAATTACATTTTTAGCCAATTTAGTGTAAAATTATCAAAATATCCCTATATATATAAATTTACTAAAATAAATCCAAAAATTCACCAAAAATAATATAATTACTCAATAATATCAATAAATATACTCAATTAACCAATTAATTTCAATTAAACACATAATTAACCCTATTTTTCAAAATTACATAAACTAAATAAATTCAAAATAAATACATAAAAATTCACAAAAATTACAAATAAATTTATATAATTCATTTAAACACCTATAATTACCATAAAGCACAATTTCATAACTTAATTAATTAATTTTCGAAAATTAGAAAATAATAATTAAATAATCAAAAATACCCAAAAATCAAAATAAATTCCAAAAATTCCACAAAAATTCCATCATGAAGATTAAGCTACTAGGATCAAAGTTTGTGAAGGAAGTTTTCATGAATCAATCAAATTGATGCTCAAAAAAATTAAAAACCCTAATAGGCCGAAATTGAAAAATTGAAACCTAGGGAAATCTAGACTATTTTAAGTGAAACAAAGCTTGGAATCACATTCACCGAAGCTCAAGGAGAAGAATGAGACCAGCGGTGTTGAAAACGGTGATCAGAATCGCTGTGATCGACGATAGCTTGAAGTTTCGGCTTTCCGGCAATTAGATCTTCAAACGGCACCGGAGAAGGAAGAGAAGGCAGCGGAGCTGGTTGAGGATGAAGGTGGCATGCCGGGAGGCACACCAACAGTGAAGGAATGATGTGACAGATGGTGGTGATGGTGGTTGGACGTCGGGAAGAAGGAAGGAGGAGTCGGGGGTATATTTTGTAAATATGGTACAGTTTATATATATATATATATATATTATAGTAACTTTAGTAATTTGTACATTAATATAATAATTTTATATTAAAAAATTCTACACCACACACTAAAAAATAATTAATTAATATACATATACACATATTGATTAAATAACAACTATATAATATATACATACATAATTAAAAATAATTAATAAACCCTAAAATTATTATATATATGTATATATATATGCATGTATATGTATATATTTTAATACGACAATTAAAATAATGCATGAACTCATGCAAATATGTAAATTTATTTAAAATAATTAATATTAAATTATTTACGTGTCAATTTCCCCGAAAATAAAATTTTTAGGAAAATTTTACGTAAAGTACTTAAAATAATTAAGAATAATTAAAATAACTTAATAAATATCAAACATATGAAAATAATCATAAATATATAAAAAAATTATTAACACTGCATATCCCGATGTAGTATAAAAATATTTAAAAACTCGGGATATTACACTAGTGCTACCCACTAGATAGCACGTTCTATTGATATCCTTCATTTACATATAAAACATACATTCATAAAATAAATGATGCATGACATTAATTAAAATAACAATATAAACCATATATATATTAAAAATATACCAAAAATAAACCAATTATATTTCTAGTATATATACGTCAAATGAATTCAATTTAGTTATAAAATAAACTATAAATATACTTAAAAACATTTTAAGAATAATTCATTAATAAAACATGCATATAATTTAAAATATACCTAAACATTTATTAAACCATATATGCATATTTTATACAATTAAAACATACATGTCTAAAAACATGCATCATAGAACACATATATATAAGATAACAGCTCACAGTTATTGCACTCCTCAAGACGGGTCCTACGGGCCTGGTCCACTGGGCCTCTGTCTCAGCGTAGCTAAACAAACAAATGACAATACAAAATCAAAATCAGAATAAGTCTATCGAAATTCTAGAGACTCGATCTAAGAGTACCAGACATAAAATAAGAATAGGAATTTGACCGGATATCACGTTTTACGAGAATTCTACCAAAAATCTGATAGAACCTCCTCTGTAAAATTGACATCTCTCTACTCAAATAGTAGAGCCAATCCTGCAAAGAAACACATTTTCGAGTAAAAATAATCTCACAACCCCTCGGTCAGACTCGCAAACTACAATTCTATCAACCGAGGTTCACAATTCATGAAATAACACATAACACATTTAAAATGCCAAAAATACCTTTTAATACTCAAAATATAGCAAATTAGAAATTCAAATGCTAAAAATAATTATTTTACCGATAAATACATAAAAACCCTAATTTTGATAAAATATTATTAAAAATCGATAATTCTCGATAAATTCATAAATATTAACCAAAATACATTTTAAAACTTCAAATTACATAATTAACCCTAAAACATATTAAAAATCAATAAAAACTCATTTATTTAGAAAAATAGAATATTATATATAATTTGAAAATAATTTACGAAAAATAGTTTTAATTAGTTAAAAATACTAAATAATTTGCAGAAATCATTTTTATACCTCAAATAAATATTAAAACCAATTTAATTATATTTTTAGCCAATTTAGTGCCAAATTACCAAAATACCCCTACTATATATAAATTCACTATAATTATTCAAAAATTCACTAAAAATAGTATAATTACTCAAAAATTAATTTCTCAACATATAATTCAATAATATCAACAAATATAAGAAATTAACCAATTTATTTCAATAAAATACATAATTAACCTAATTTTCTAAAAATCACATAAATTAAATAAATTCACAACAATTATATAAAAATCATAAAAATTACAAATAAATTTATAAAATTCATTTTAACACCTATAAACACCATAAATCACAATTTCATAATTTAATAATTTAATTTACAAAAATTAGAAAATATTAATAAAATAATAAAAAATTCACAAAAATCAAAATAATTCCCAAAAATTCCATAAAATTACAGCATGTAGATTGAGCTACTAGGATCAATATTTGTGAAGGAAGTTTGCTTGAATCATTGAAATCGAAGCTAAAAAAATTCAAGAACTCAAATAGGCCGAAATTGAAAATTGAAAATCTAGGGAAATCTAGACCAAATCAAGTGAAACCAAGCTTACAATACACTCACTGGAGCTCAAGGAAGAGATAGAGACTGGTGGCACTTCAAACGGTTGCCGAAATCATTGTGATCAGAGTTAGAACCAAGTTTCGGCTTCTTGAGGAAAATCTAGTCAAACAACGCTGGAAAAGGGAGCTAAGGGTGGCGAGATGGGCTGGAGATGGAGGAGGAAGGCTGAGAGGCACTCTGCAGGTGAGAAATGAAGGTGACAGACGCTAGAGAGGGAAGGGGGACGTCGGGATCGTGGAAGATGATGATAGTGGCAGTTTAGTAAATATTGCAAACTTTAGTTTTAGGTATATATTATATGTATATATATGTATATATGTATCTATAGTTTATATTATTATAATATATAAATATTTTATGCACAATAATTATTCACCACACACATAATTAATAATATCTCTATACATAGACATATATATACACATTAATTATTATTAAAACTATATAATATAATATAAATTTAATTAAAATAAACCCTAATTTTATTTAAATGCGCATATATGCATTTATATGTATATATTTTAATACGACACGTAAAATCGTGCATGGACTCATGCAATTTTACAAAATCGTCTAAAATAATTAATATTTATTTATTTAAGTTTTAATTTCCCCGAAAATAAAACTCTTGAAAAAATTTTATGTAAAAGACTTAAAATAATTAAAAATGACTTTAATAAATAACAAACTAATTAAATAATAATAAAAATATATATAAATTATTAACACTGCATATCCCAATGCAGTTTAAAATTATTTAAAAAACTCGGAATATTACAAATTTTTATCACAATTATGGGCAATATGCCTAAACTCCTTGTAACTATAGCACCACATTTGTCCCTTTCCTCAGTTCTTCCCTCGAGCAATATAAGCAATATTAATAACCTTAGATGTCTCTTTGGACGAACCTAGAATAGCTTGTGTAGCCATTCTCTGTTCTTCATGAAACAATTCACCAAGACATATATCTAAATAAGGAACATGATTTCTATTCAGTAATCTAGCCCGAGCAACTTTAAATTCTAGTCTCCGTTACATAAAAAACTTATCACACTTACTATCTTCATAACTGCCTAAAGGTTGGCTAAAGCCTGTATAAATACCTTTAAATGGATTATACCAAAATATTTGCTCACAAAATTTGTCAAGTCCAAAAACAAAACCAAGCTCTCATTTCAGCAATATCTACTATATCAATCAGTTGTTGTTTTTACTTTTTATAACTAATATACCTCATGTCTTTTTTACCGCCTCTATTCGCCAACACTAAAGGAGTGCATTAATCGTCTTGATCTCATCAATTTACTTTCTCTGTCCACTCAATAGCTCTTTATAAAATTTCGTCTCATCCTTGCCTATGAATCTTTTTCCCATATCTATCAACTAGTGATTGACATATTAAGAATGACAAAGGTCATACAGAGCCACCCTACTCTTAGCCATAATCTTCTAGATACTCACAATAGCAATAAAAAAACTCACTTTTTTTCCCATTTACTAAAATTTTTCCATTTAAAAAGAGAGTAGGCTAATATTAGAGCATATAATGATAGCATCTCCCCCCTTGCCCTTGGTCGCTCAGTAGATTATGTTTCCTTTTTATATACCCATTTATTATTTTTTAATGGTTTAATTTTAAATAATTTAATAGAACCCTATAACAAAGTTTGAGTAATTGGCTGAATGCTTCTCTATTTGAGGATCTTCCCATTAAATAAGAGTTGTTGTACAACATATTTTTGGCTATAATAAATCTATAGCTATTACATTAATTACTACTAATCTACTTTGGGTAAGAATATATATATACAGCTAATACACAAATTATGAAACAACTAATACACATATTATGGTATATTAGATCTTGTAATCTTATCCATAATTTTTACCATAATCTTTGCAATTGAAAGTCCACAATTTTTGCCATTGCTACCCTAGCCATTGGTGAGAGAGTGTGCGCGAGCGAATGTGGAGCTCTTATTTAGTACGCGCGTGGTTTAGAAGTTGTTGTTTCTGGAATACGCAAAGGTAGAGCTTGGGAGAGTGGGGTTTTAGCCTGATATTCGAGTTTTTTTTATAGCTTTTTGAAGATAAAGGAGGCGATTGAGAACATAAAATTATAAAGGGATAATTATTATTACTACTACCCCTAAAGTTTTTCTTTTATTCACTTTAATCCTTCTTGTTTTTTTGAAAAATATCACTTTTTATTGATTAAATTGTTTTGGTATTTAAATATAAATGACTGAATATATTTTAGAAATATGAGAGACTTATATGTCTTATTAAGTGGTTATTTTTAGTTTCTATATTTTATTAATGATTCTTGTTGTGGTACAAGTATTTATATTTATATAAAAAAAATTAGAACTTGGATTAATTTTTATTTATTTACAATTATTGATTTTTTTATGTATTAATACTTATAAAATATATTGATGGCTATAATTGAAAAAAAAAACAATCTAAAAGTTCTAATTATATTTGCATAGATACAAATGTTTATATTGTAGAGGGACTAAAATTGACAAAAGTGAGAAATATTGACAAAAATATATATTTTTTAAAAAGTAGAAGGACCAAATGATATAATAAGAAAAGCTTAAGATATATATTTGTGATTATACCATAATCCAATCACAATAACTTATCTAAAATAAGCTAATAATTATCCCATATTAATTTATTTAATTAATTTAGTTTAACTATAGTTGTTCCATCCATAGTGACACAATTGGAAAATTTAATGTTTTACGGTTAAAATTGATGTATAATATGATGTTTTGGGATTTAAATTGGCAATAAATGAAATATAAAATGAAAATAGTAATAGAAGGAAACAAAGTGTTGCCGTTTGGCCTGCAAGAATCATACGTATAGCAATACTTTATTCATCATTTCGGCTGGCAGACTAGGATTTAATCATAATGCCATTTCAGTTCAGGAAAAAAAAAAAATCATAATGCCATTTATACGAGTCCCGTAGTAAAAAAAAAAAAAAAAAAACAATATAGTAGTGGGAACAGGGTTGGATTGTTATTATCTAGTAGCAAAAACTATTGAACTATGTCTTAACATGCAGAAACCGTCCTCATTTTTTTGCGTATTGCCTTGTAGCAATGTAGACTACACAGTGGAAGCTTCGATTTTGAATCCCTGTACTTGTATGGATTAGTGCAGGATGGACCAGCACACTTCTCACGCGGTGGAGGGTAGCTGAAATTTCCACATGGTAAATCATCAGGCATGAAGACTGGCAAAAGAATGCAGCATGACTAGATATTGATTATAAATACTGAACAGGCTAGTGGTCAGCCTCAATCAGGTGAATAGCTAAATGGCAATAACAACGGATGCACAATCTTGTTTCTTCAGAAATAATTCAAAGGGAATCCAATATATCTGAAAACTAGAGTTTAGGCCACCCTCTAACCTTCATTTTTGCAAAGGGGACAGAGAGATGAGTTGCAAAAAGTGCAAAAAAAATTTATACCTGCAAGGCTTGGGGTCAAATATGCTAGGCAAACCCATCTCATTGGGGAATGTTACGACTGTTCCTGAAGGACCCATGACCCATCTAACATGGTCTGCTGTAGGCATCATAGAATTTGCAGCCTTCTCCTGGAAAAGATTCAAATGCGTCAATACTCATACATAATGATTGAAGAAGTTCAATATGATAAGAAGACTAACAGAAGAAAAAAAAATAGCGATGAAAGGAGTAGTGCCCATCACACGGTATAATACATTACCTGTGCTAATTCTTCTTGCCGTTTCTTCAGTTTATCTTCCCGCTTTTTCCTACTGGAATCTTGTCCCAGTATTTTTCTGATTGCCTCCGCCTAATAATTAGAGCCAAAGTTCAAAAAATTAAGTGTCTACCACAAGTATGTAGTTAACAAAATTTAAAAGAATAGCATAAACTCACACAAACTCATAGACAAAAGAAAAAAAAGCAAACCTCTGATTCTCTGTTTGCCTTCTCCACCTGCATCCTACGTCTCTGAAGAGCCTCAGCTCTCTTTAGCTGCTGCTCCACTTCAGTTAGTTTCTCTTTTTGCTCTGTCATTGAAATTGTTCAGAATTTTGTGTGTTGTAAGTTCAACAGGTGTTCAAGAGAAGTATCACAAAACAAAAGCAACAGCAAATACTTACTTTTAGGGGGTGCTGGAGGCAAACCATTTGGGAACTCAATTAAACTAGCACCAAGACTGGAAGAGACATCCTTGCCAGTTTGAAGTGCACGTTGACGTGTAGTAACAGTCAATTCCTTCTTGGAGTCTCCCATTAGCTCAACTAATTCTTTTCTTGTTTTCTTCCTCTTAGTTGCAGGCTCGCCATCTGACCCTGGTTCTTCCTCTTCCACATAGTCAGTATCATCAGAAACTATCCCAGATTTAGACTTCTTACTGTCCCTACCAAATCTTAATAAGCCATGTTCTCCAACATCTGCATCATATAGTCCCTCAACATTTCTTTTCAGTACCCTTGATATCTTCCTTTTTTTCCTTCCTTTTCCTTCCTCTTCATCCTCAAATTCGGCACCATAATCAGCAGTGATCTTAGATGTTTTAACTTTTTCAAGATACCGAATTTCATCATCATCATCACCTTCATCATCAAGTGCTCCATCTAATAGGCGTTTCTTTGGAACCCGTTTGCTCTTACGAACTGGCTCATCTATTTGTTTTGAAGAGAGATTTTCATCAAATATCCTATCCCTCGAACCATCTGCTACCCCAACACCTAAACCACTTCTAGAGAAATCTTTCCATGGGACTCCTCGTAAACCACTGCCTTTATCTGAAGAGAATGAAGGATTGTCATCCAAAATGTCCTGCAACAAGAACGAAATAAGCTGCTAAATTGCATAAACAATGAGTGGCGAACTAGAAGCTAAAGGCAACAGAACATAGTCAGGCAGACCAAAATTGGAAAAAAAACAATGAACAAGAATCCTGAGAGATGCATCATAAATCACACGGAATTTCAAGCAATTGGGAAAATCTTAAGTGCTTTTGTTTTCTTGAGTTTGAATAAATGAATACAACTATTAAGAAACAAACTAGACGATCCTTTATTCCTTTTGCATAACCACCAAGATAGACAAAATTAAATTCTCAACAGGTTCCTCAAATTCCATGGAGAAGAAGTGGCGCCATATGCTATTTCTTCCTCTTTCTATTGTTTATACAGTATTTTTCACTGCTATGGATATATTGTATGTAGAATACAGACACTAGATTCAGAAACGTTGACAGGGAATACCTCATTTGACTTCTGTTGGGAGTCTGGGAAGCGAGAAGACCTAGTGGAAGAAGAACCAACTGCAGATGCACCATCAGATGCCGACTTTGCATTAATAGTACGTGTGATGCCACAAACCTTAAGCTTGACCTTTTTTACTTTATTCTCACTTCCTACTACATCTGAAGTAATTCTAAACTGCCCTGAGCTGCTTGTGTTTTTCCAATTAGCTGGGGCAAGGACACCTTCACTGCATCTTCCAGAGTCCACTCCATTATTCCTCTGCTCATTACTGCCTCGAAAAGAACCATTGTTGGAAGCTTCATCAGATTCTCCAAATCCTCCATCTTCAAGCCTCATTATATTCTGTGCAGATATAGAGTCGATGATGTTAGTAAATGAAGCTTTTGAGATGCATAAAATTTAACTTCTTTCTTTTTTTAAAAATGCAAAATATTGTAATCGCTTGCTTACACTATCTGAAGGAGGTGTTGATGACAAGGATGAAATATCCTGGTAATCAGAAGGAAGCTGTGAGTCACTCCGAGGACGACGTGATGTATTACTCCTCCTCTTCCTCACAGCACTGCTTGCATCACTAAACCCAAAACCCTCCATAGTGCTTAATGGGCTTGAACCAGATGCCTGGTGCAGGTTATATTTGCTAAATATAGTAAGTCAAAAGAAAAAAATGGTAGCAATGCTCAATTTCATAGCATCGGATAACTGGATTACTTATGAAACAACATTGCCTAACTCATGCCCCTCTAGAAGACAAAAAAGCAAAAAACAAAAAAACAAAGAAATAAGGAAGTTCAATTTAGCATTGACAAAACGATCATCATAGAACAGAAGTTCCAGTTTACTTCACCATACTTTCTCATCAGCAACCAAACTAAAAGCAAAAGAAAAAGTGCATCTCTGGCTAAGTAGATATGTTTCTACACTCCACTCTCCTCCAAATTATGAATTCTATCAGCAAACAAACTTGACACATTTTAACATGCAAAACAATTATAAGAAAAGAAAAGGAATCACTATAATTCCTTGTAAAACTACTGGAAATCTGAAAGCATGTAAACATCTAATATGTAAAGAAACGGACTGCTTTAATAAATTCAAAACTAACAGAATTGATGAATAAGATCAGCCTAATAAGACTATAAATTGACAGAATTAAAAATTGCCAATCAACAACAGATTGGTACCCACAGATCATCAGCCCACAAAACAAAAACCAGAAACTGGATATTTAGATGCATAACTCAACAAAGAAAACCCAAATATTAATCATAATCAACTATCCTAAATCCAAAGGCAGAAACTTTGAAGCGGAACAAATCCTCCCAAAGTGCACAAACTTAAAGAAATTAAAGAAACACCCACATAAGGAATCATCACAAAATTGCCAAAAAACACACGGAAACCAAAAAAAAAAAAAAGGAACAAGCTTTACCTTTCTGGGTCGTGACGAGGAAGCCTCAAAACCCTAAATCAGCCTCTGAAACCGACAATCAAGAAGGTGAAAGGATATTGAGCAAACAGGTACAGGTAGGTAAAGGATAATTAGCCAGGTGGAGAAGCGTGATAGGTTAACAGAGAAAGAAGGAAGTAGTGGTGGTGGTGATGATGATGGTGGGTCTTGGGTGAAATAGTGATGATAAGAGAAGAAGAGTGGTGCAAAATGCAAAAGACTTGTTACAAGAAGATCCAATTCCAAAAACATCATCTTTCCTTTATTTTCTTTGTTGCTACATCAAAACCCACCAGTCCTTTTATTGTTCTTTTTTCTTGGGTCACCTCCTTTGCACCTTATCTTCTCCTCACGGTCACGGCTATTCTATTTCCGCTGCCTGCTGCTGATGGGTAATTTTTATGAAGCTTTTTTGTCTTTGGTTTTTGGGTTTACTGCTCCTTCAGAGTTCAAAGTCCAAAACTTTGGTCTGGCTTTGCTCTTAATGCATGAAAGTGCAAAACTTTACAGCACCTGATCAGTTTCACTGGAGACTATTTTGTCGTTTTCTTGTTAAAAAAAAATTCTCCACCATCATCTGGTAAAAAAAAAAGAGAGAAAACGGCAAGCCGTTTGATTCTGTTTGAATTTCGATTGGCTTTGGCGCTCGTCCCTCCTTTCTTTTTCATCTTTTCTCTTGAATTTTTCCTCACTTTCTTAAAAAGTAAATATACCTCTCTTAATCAGTAGAAGAGATACGGCAGAAGGGTGGTGTTTGTTTAGATATCAAAAGGCTAAGTGGATGAGTTGGGAGAGTATTCCTCTAATTTAATTATAGATTTTGGATTGGAATCTTACATATACAACTATTTTACAAGATATTGGATAACATATGCTAAAAAAATAAAAAAGAGGCTTGATATTTTGAAAGAAGAAAGCAAACTTTAGGTTTTGATATGGTTTCATTTGGTTTGTCAATATTTATTTTAATTTGAAACAAAAGGTAGCATTTGTTGACTTTATAGAGGTGAAATTAAGCAGTTCGGCTTTAGGCATAGGCTATTAAGATTTATGCTTAAAGCCCTCTCTAAATATGACTTTATATATATATATAGTAAAAAAATATTTTAAATAATTTTTTATTTCATTGTATTGTTTTAGAAATAGTCACTCTATTATTAAATAAAATTTATTTTTAAATAATTACTATTAAATATGTAAAATAAATTTTATTCAATGGTATTAAAAGTAAATATAAATAAATTTATAATTTTAATTAATTTATCTATTTTTTATTTTTTTAATTTTCAATTAAATCATTTGCTTGATAATTTTATTTTTATTTTTAGATTCAAAAGATTTTTTAAAATTTATTATGTGCTAATTAAAGTCAAAATTAGAGAGATAAGGGATAAGGAGAGACCACTACCTCCTTTTAACCAATTAAATTTTATTATAATTTTTTAAAATTTATATATTCACCCTTTCTCATCAAAATTTAATTGATTGCTTCATACTTTTAATACAATAAAATAAATTATACCTATAATTTTTTTAGTTGAAAATTTAAAAATTTTTCTAGTTGAAATTTTTTTTTTCACTTTTAAGTTAAGACCAATATTGGTGCTAATATCAAATTATTTTTTAATTTATTTAATTTTAATGTTAGAAAATAGTTAATATCTAAAAAATAATAGTTAATTGATTATTTTAAATCTAAATAATAATAATAATAATAATTTTTTGCCTAAATCCACATGTACCCTTGAGCGAACTTAACAAGAAAGTCTTGGCCAAATCCATTTATGATAATCAATGTTGAATATAGTTTAATTTAATAGGGAAACTGAGCAAATTGGACCCTAAACTGAGCACTAAAATTGACATTGGATCTTAATATATATATTTTTTACATTTTGGACCTTAATTTTTAAAAATTTGTATAAATTAGACTTTTCTTTAAAGAATTGAGTCATTTTTCAAAAAATTGTTACAATTAAGTTTAAAAAATTAAATTTAACTTTAATGTTGATTAATAAAAGTTCGTTCGAATGCCAATGCAAATAGATTAAATTGGTTTCAAAATATAAATTTATGAAGTTTTTAAAAATTTTATTATTAAAAATATATATTTTTAAATTTTTAAAAATTTTAAAAAAGTGAAAAAATATTTTTATAAAAATAGAATTTTTTTAAAAAAATTTAAAAATTTTACAATTAAGTTATATATATATATATATTATAAAATTTTTATATATTTTTTAAATTTTAAAAAATTATTGAGTGCATGAAATTTTTTTTTTATTTAAATATATGTCATTTGATTATAAATTTTTAAATTTTTTTAGTTTATAGAAAAAAATTTAAATATTT
Source organism: Mallotus nudiflorus (assembly GCA_947683625.1). NCBI lineage: Eukaryota > Viridiplantae > Streptophyta > Magnoliopsida > Malpighiales > Euphorbiaceae > Mallotus > Mallotus nudiflorus. Next base: position 3,340,841 of record CANTUR010000117.1, on the reverse strand, counting down.
CAAAAAATTAGCAAAATATATTTGTATATATATAAAATTTAAAAAAATTTAAAAACTTCATAAATTTATATTTTGATAAAATTTATATTTCATCAATTTGCATTATTATTCAAACTAATTTTATTAATAACATTAAAGTTAAACTTGATTTTGATTTTTTGAACTTAATTATAAAACTTCTTTGAAGAATAACTCAATTTTTGAAGAAGGATCCAGTTTGCATAAATTTTTTATGATTAAAGTTCACAGACAATCCAATCTTGATTGAAGATAATATTTTTATAGTCATTGCAATCCACGAAAAGACGTTTATATCTTTTCATTAATAGGTGACCCCAATAGATAAATTTTTATTTTTTATTTTTTATGAATTGTGACGGTATTATAATTATTATAATTCGTGATAGGAATTGTCGTACCTTAATTTATTATGGTGTTGGAAAATAATCACATTTTCCCAAACAAAGACAAACAAACCAAATGTTCAAGTAGAAGCGGATTCAAGATAAGGCTTTGGTGGCATTTGCAAGCTATCGCAGTTTCCTTCTAACATCTCCACCACTTTGCTCATCGAAGGTCGAATTGATGGATCTGTTTGGATGCACCATAGACCCACTAAAACCATCTTCCTGGCTGTGTCTTCTTCAGTAGCCACATTGAATTTCCCCAATCCTAAATCCTCTTCCTGTTCTACACGCTTGTAAATCCAGTGTGGAAAGTATATTTCACTAGTCTTTTCGACTCTTGGGTTTAGGTTCTTTCTTCCTCCCACCATTTCAAGCACCATCATTCCATAGCTGTAGACATCTGACTTGTAGGACACTCCTCCTATGTTTCTACAATAAACTTCTGGCGCAATGTATCCAAATGTTCCTCTTGTTCCTGGAATTGATATTGTACTTTCCACAGTTGGGCACAGCTTAGCCAAACCAAAGTCAGATATCTTAGGACAGAACTTTTCATCCAGAAGAATGTTATGAGGCTTAATGTCGAAATGTAAAATTCTTGTGATACAACCGCGATGCAAATAATCAAGCCCTCGAGCAATTCCAAGGGCAATCTGATAAAGTATTGCCCAACTAAGAACTTGCTTTCTTCGATTCCTCTTGCCATAAATGAACCTTTCAAGGGATCCATTAGGCATGAACTCATAGACAAGAGCTCTTTTGGAACCCTCAGAACAGTATCCTAGGAGACTTACGATATTCACATGGTAAGTGCGTCCAATGCTGGCAACCTCATTGATAAATTCTTCACCATTGCCTTTGGATTCACTTAGAACCTTAACTGCAACTAAACGGCCATCGTCAAGTTTCCCTTTGAATACTGCTCCATACCCTCCTTGTCCTAGTTTGTCCTTGAAGAAATTGGTCAGTTTCTTGATCTCTGCATACCTGTATCTTTTTGGAGTGGAAGACCCGTAGTCCTCTAGAAATTTTTCCACTTTTCTGGCACTTCTATATTTCTTCATCCAAAAAATGGATTGACCAAACAAGAAGAGTCTGCTTCTATTAAGTAATATTAGTGCTACAAGAACTAGTGCTCCTATACTTACTGAAACACCTGACAACATCAAGAGAGAGACAAAGAAGTAGAAAAAAATCAGATAAAGGAGAACGCATACTTTTTATTTCCTGAGATTTCATTCTTACCTATCAGAATTTTGATCTTTGTGGGAAAACCTGTTAATTACAAACATGTGTGCATTTAGCATTTTTATTAAATGAAGGACAAGAAAAAAAATCTCTCTCTTACATGTAGTGAGTACCAAGGTAACAGGGAGGTCATACATACATACCTGTTAAGTTGTAACAATCTTGGGGATAATTATGTCCATCAAAACAAAAGCATGTAAAATTCCTAGCTGAATCGACATAATAACCACAAGCTCCACCAGATGCTTCACATTGCCAGCAGTTTGAGTCAGGACTCCAGCTTAGCTCGAAACCCTCCCATAAGGTCTTTTCTGAACCACTCCCATCCTGTTTATCTAATGCCCTTTGGAGCAGTGGAATTGTTAGTATTGTCTCACATGGGTAGTAAGTATCATATGAAAAATTTTCTGAAACTGGCAAATAAGATTTTATAATGCTACGTTCTACTTGACATGTTATTGGTTTTATGGAATTTGAGAACGAAGTGCAATTGAAAAAAAATGTGGTAAAGAAATTATCATCCCCGTAGGACAGACTAGGACTTTCAAGCTTGACAGGGTGGATGGTATTGACACAACCATAATTTTTCATGTTAACATCCAGTAATGTGATGCTCTGTTTCTGATAGTCAATGTCTTTGATATAATATTTGCGACCTGAAATGCTTAGGACACCTCCATTATCACAAGATACCCCGAGACCAGGGTAACCACAATATTTAGAACCTGCTTCATCTAACCAGAAGGGGTACTGAAAGATGCGTCCATCGTCACACTCAAATGAATGGCATCCAGGAATTGAAGTTCTAGAATCTGCACCAATGACACATGGATTACAAATTTCCCATTAGTTTGAAGCCTAAATATCTATTAGTTTTGTATGTTCAGAAGAAAAGGTTTCAATCATAATTACCGAGAACTCTCATTCTTCAAGTACCACGATATGATATTCGACTACCAAAACGTGGTACTTTTGAGTTTCTGATTTTTTTGATACTCGATTCAGATATTTAAAAACAGAGTACCAATTTTTCTTAAAGAAAAAAATATTAATAAGTAATAAAAGCTGAAAAAAATAAGCTAATAAAAAAAATCTTTTCTCATTCCTAATTAATAACTATTCCTCAAATATTAAAAAGTACAAAAAAATCATCAAATGAAAGAGAAAACAAGATGCTAAGAAGAAGAAATTAAAGAAATTAAGTTGACTCTAAACGATTTGATAAAATTACTAAGTTATAAACTTTTTATGATTTTTGAACTATATTTTGCATTGCTAATATACATTCACAATATCAAAGATTAATAATAAATTATAAATTATGTTCAAGCATTACATATATAGGTCTGATTTTTTTTTTAGCTTTTATTGTAATTATATTAAATAAAAATTTATTATTATTTATTAAACGATCCAAAAATATACATTTGACGTATCACGTATCTAAAAAAATGAACCGATTAAGTTTACTCCCGAAATATTATATACACTGACACTAAAGTTCTAAATACTAATACTAGCATCGCGAACCGAAATATAGTATCACGTAATTATAGTTTCAATATTATTCTGAAATATGCACAGGTACTTTGCCATTAAAGAGAGAGGACACTGGGCAAGTAGACAACAATCAACTGTTGAAGCTAGCTTCATAGCATTTAACGTAAGCATGAAACAAACATAACATGCTCACCAGGAGTCCTGCAGGTTGGATCCAGTCTTCCGTCAGCGCAAAAACAAACTTGTGTCTGATTGTCACGTGATGGAAATCCACATTTCCCACTATTTCCCTCACAGGTAGAACAATCAGAGTCTCCACTCCAAGTCAGCTTAAATCCCTTCTCCCATCCTCTCATTGTATCGTTTTGAGTTGGCGACTGCACTGACAATAGTGCAGGGACTTTTACCATCTCTTCACAATTTTCAGAAGTCAGGTTCGTCAAGTTTTCTAATTCTTCATAATTAAGAGCAAATGAACTTCTGTTTCCAGTGCTATTGGTTTTATGCCATCTAGAGAAAAGGTGCAGTTGAAGAAGAAGGCAATGTAAATATTTTTATAATGACCCCCAAAAGGGCGGCCAAAACTCATAAAAGATGTGGTCACATTTCCTCCTGGTCTTGGGCAGCTAATATTATTTTCAACGTTAACATCGACAACAAATAGGGATTGGGTGGAGTAATCAATTTCCTTGACATAGAAGGAACCTTGAGTGTTTGTAATAACAGGCCTACCCTTGCTGCATGAGAGGCTAAAGTCACGGTATCCACAGATTTGATTATCGGTCATATTGGGGATGATCCAAAATGGGTATCTAATGGGAAGGCCATTGCCACAGTGCTCTTCTGCAGGACAATGAATCTGGGATGATGGTGTCTCAGAACTACCAAGAGGTGCAATGATTAGCAGGATTTGGATGAGAAACAAGAGATTGTGAGATTGAAGCATTTTGAGAAAAGTAAAACAGAAATAACTGTCTGAATAGAGATTGTGTTTTTTATTAGTTTCAAGAAGAGGTTAATTAAGCAACACCATTTCTAAACACTTTCTTGGTGGACTTGGCAATTCCACTCTTTGCCTGCTTTCTACTGTCCACACTAAAAGTCAAGTTTCAAGAGCATATCCAAATTTGAATTGGTCATTGGTAGTTCACAAATTTTCATTAGAAAAAAAAAAACGAAAGCACCAAAGACGTCCCTTTTTCTTAATATATATTTATATATATATATTAGAATTCAGAAGTGTTAGTTATTATTCACCAAAAATGGAATATATTTTTGAAGGAACAAAAACACTTTAAGTGTGAAATTAGAATTGTACTTGCGTGTTGTTTTATATGATTCTTATTTATACAGATGTATTATACTTTACAATAAAATTTATATTACATTATTTAAGTATTTTATCCTTAATTAATAAAAATGAGACTCATATCTTTATATTATAAATTAATGCAATACACTCGGTATAAACTAGAGACAATAAGTTATGTAATAAATTATCAAGTAGGACTACAATGCATATATATAACGTTAGTTTTTGATATAATATCTATTCAAATTTTATTATTATATATTTTATTTATTTATTTAAAATCAATTAACAAACACGTAATCATATTTTAATAAATGAAATGATGAATTTAGCACCAAATGTCAATAATATTATTTCCACATTCACACTTCTACCTAATAATTTTTCTAAGTTGTATATATTTGAATGGACCATAAGGCATATGCAATGGACCGGATCATTCACCGTGGTCCATATGCATATGCCTTATGGTCCACCGTGGACCATGATTTAATTTAGAAAGGTAAAATCCATTATTAAGTCCCTAAATTTAGTGGGTTTGTTCTATTGAATCTCTATGCTTATATTGTGTTCTACTAAGTCCCTATACTTTTATTTTATTATCAATTAAGCCCTTTTTTAACCGTCCTTTTAAACAGTGTTACAAATTTGATAAAAAAATGCCACGTGGAATAGGAACTTCAGCCATGTGATATAAAAATAACATAGTTTAATAACACTGAGGGATATATTTGGTATTGAGTCTTTATATTTATCTTCTTCAACCTCTTAAATGCAGGTCTTCATCATTCTTCATGTTGTGACTTTTCTTCATCCTTTTCTCTTTCATTTTTTTTATTATGTTCTTGAAAGTTTTTATCAATGGCGAGTAACAATGGACTAGCAAGTAGCAGCAGTGGTAGGCGAAGAAATAGAGAGGAAATAACAAACATGGAATTTGGTCATTCCATATTCTTTATTGTAATTGTGGCAATCAAGCTCGATTGATGATTTCAATGACAGACAATAACCCTAAAAGGAAGTTTTGGAGGTGTCCTCATGAGGTAACTACGTTTACATTATAAAATTAGGTTTTTGAAATTAGGGTTTTGAATTAGGTTTTGATTTTTATTTTTATCGAGACTTAATGAATTGCAAGGCAGACATTATGAGTTCTTCAAGTGGCATGATAAATGGCTTAGTGAAAGGTCCATGATCATATCCAGTGAGTTAAGAGCCTTGAATATGCACCTGCAAAATTTGAGGCTCAACTGTGAAAATAATTATAATGCTACAACTTTTCTGAAGTAGATTGATGAAATGAAGAAGGAAATCATCTTAATAAACTTGGAACTTGCTGAAGTGAAGCAAGAAGCAAAACACTTGACAATTAGCAGGAATTTTTAAAGAGTTGGATTTTGTGTTGATGTTGGATTATTACTAATTAAACTATTGAAGTGATAATTTTGTTGGATTGTTAGTGATTAAGCAGAAATTTAATGTTGTTGCATTATGAAATTTTTATGTTATAAAGTCAATACTGTGTTAAATGGTAGTGTTTGTTTTAGTGTACTTATGCAATTGTTGCTTAGTAATGTAAACCTTCTCTAGTTGTGTTAATGAGCAAACAATTATGTTAAAGTAAAAAGTGCTTGAATTGATGTGGTTCAAATAACACGCACAAACTAATATCAACTAGAGAAAATAACACACACAACAGGTTCAAATTTAACTGAAGAAAATAACTATGAGGCAAAAAAAAAGTGCAAATTAATTAAAGAATACAAAAATAGGTTCTTTACAAAAAACAGATATCAACTTTCATTAACAACAACATTCCAACCAGAATACAAGTATAAGCCAATACATTATCTACCAACATACATAAATGGACACAACCATAAACAAAATAGTAGCCATTAACACAACCATAACCAAAATAATAGCCATCAACACAACTCTTTAAAATTGAATTTGGTGGGTGTTTGTCTTCATTTGGTGTAGTTGATATCAACAATAAGGTTTAGAGGTGATGTTGAATTTTCTTCAAGTAAATGGAGACTAAAATGCAAAAAAAAAATTGAGAACTTGTATTAATATTATGATAAAATTAACACTTATAAAAATAAAAAACTGAATAACTGCAACTACATACTTCAGATATTTTGATCCCTTTGCTATTACAAAATGATTTCCAAGATGAAAGTTTGCTTCTTTTATGAGTGAAATGCATCCCAAACTTGTTGTCTAAGAGAGTTTCAACCTAACCTAATGTGGTTGGCTCACTACCACCTAAATTACACCCAATTGAGCTTGGTCTTACAACATTATCATTTTGCTTTTCAATTGCATCTTTAAATGAGAATCAAATCATGTTTTAGTAAGTAAGGTACAAACACAACCAAAAGCTTCAGAATGTTAAAATACACAAATTCTTACTAGACTTGGTAATTTTTTTGGCTACTCTTGTAGTAATCTTGCACAAACTCTGCTTCTGCCTGAGAAGCCCTTTCTTGATGATGAATATCAGTTTCTGTTAAGACCTGAGTTTTTAAATATTTTTATATTGTATCGGGATATACAGTATTAATAAATTTTTAAAATATATTTGATTATTTAATTATTTTATGAATAATTAACGTTATTTTATGTTTATTTATAGTTTCTACGTAAAAATTATCTCGAAACCTATTATTTTGAAAAATAATATTTAAATAATATTTTATTGTTTAATGTTATTTGATTTTACTAATTTATATTGTTTCATGCATTATTATTATTGTATGTATGTATGTATTATTATTATTATTATATATATATATATACATGCATATATACTTAGGGTTATTTTCATGCATGTGTTATATATATACATATATGTGTGTATATATAAATATGTATATAATATTGTGTGGTGTGTGTTTAATGTGTATATATATTATTAAATTATATTATTATAAGTTAAAGTTATAATATATATATATATATATATATAAAGAAGAGAAAAGCATCTTCATCTCCTTCAACCTCCCAACGCCATTTCCTCCCCACACCTCACGCTGCAACGCCGATCACAAGCATTCGGTGTGCCTCTTGGAGTGCCGCCTCCCTCTCCAGCTGCTCTGCCACCTTCCTCCAGCTTCTCCGGCGCTGTTTCAACCCATTTTGGCCGAGAAACTCGAAACTCTTCCCTTCGCCGTTCATCGACTTTCCAGCCACCAAATCCGGTGATTCCAGTGCCGTTGAGCTCCTAGAACTCCATAGAAGGTGTTTCTAAGCTTCTTGTAGTTTGAAATTTTGATTTGGTAAGGATTTGAACTTGATTTCATTTTCGGCCCTTTTTTTTTCTTAATTTTTTTTGAACTTTGATCTTTAAGATTCAAGCTTAATTACTTCACAAATGTTGTTTCATTTAACTCAATCTATACTCTGGAATTTTTGTGGAATTTTTGGAATTTATTTTGATTTTTGTGGATTTTTTATTATTTTATTATTATTTTCTAATTTTCGTAAATTAAGTAAATAAATTGTGAAATTGTGATTTTTAGTGTTTATGGAGGTTACAATTAATTTTAGAATTTAATTTATAATTTTTGTGATTTTTTTGTAATTAATATAATTTTTTTTTAGTTTATGTGAACTTTGGAAATAAAGGTTATATATGTGTTTTGTTAAAATTAATTGGTTAATTGAGTATAATTTTTTATTTTATTGAATTATATGTTGATAAAATAATTTTAGAGTAATTATATAATTTTTAGTGAATTTTTTAGTATTTATAGTATATTATGTGAATTTTTATATACTAGGGGTATTTTGGTAATTTGATAGTAATTTTGGTTAAATATTAAGTTTAAATTGGTTTTGATAATTATTTGAGGTGTAAAAATGATTTTTATAAATTATTTTCTATTTTTAACTAATTAAAACTATTTTTCAAAAATTATTTTCAAATTATATATAATATACTATTTTTGTAAATAAATGGGTTTTTATTAAATTTTAGTATGTTTTTGGACTAAATGAGTAATTTGGATTTATAAAATGAATTTCTATTAATATTTGTGAATTTATTGAGAATTATCAATTTTTAATAATATTATATTAATATTAAGGTTTTTAATTAAATATCAGTGAAATAATTGTTTTTAGTGTTTAAATATTTAATTTGCTATATTTTGGTATTAAAAAGGGTATTTTTGGTATTTATAAAATTTTAATATATTTTGTATATAATTTTATGAATTGTGGACCTCGGTCAGTGGAATTTGCAGTTGGGATTCCGACCGAGGGTTGTGAGCATATTTTCTATTCGAAGTGTGTTTTTTTGCAGGACCGAAATTACTTTTTAAGTAGAGAGATGTCCGTTTTACAGAGGAGGTTCTGTCGAATTTTCGATAGAATTCTCGTAAAACGTGATATCAGGTCAAATTCCTATTCTTTGTTTGTGTCTAGAATTCTAGATCGAGTTTCTAGAAATTAAGTTAGATTTATTCTAATTTCATGTTATTTATTTATTTGTTAGTTGCACTGAGATCGAGGCCTAGTGGACTAGGCCCGTCGGACCCGTCTCCTGGAGCTCACAACTGTGAGTTATTGTAATGTATATACATTGCTTAGGGTGCATGTACATTGCTTAAGGTGCATGTTTAGAATTCTATGTTTTAAATACAAATTTTTGCATAATTGACTATTTGAATTTTTAAGTAAATTTTAGGTATATTATGAAATAAATGCATGTTTTCCTTTTTCAAATAAATATGACTTGTTTTTAAATATATTATTAGTTGAATTTAATATGTTTTGTGATTTATTTAAGTTGATTATACGTATATATACCTTAAATGTATTTAGTTTATTTTAGGTATATTTCTGGAATATATATGGTTTATTTGTCTATTTTAAATATCATTATGCATCTTTTATTTTCTTGAATGTATGTTTTATATTAAAATGAAGGATATCGATAGAGCGTGCTTCCTAGTGGGCAGCACTAGGACCGAGTACATACCGGTACGACGGTACATTTTAGGTTAAATTACTAACCTATTGGTGGATTATAACTTGTTGATTGATTTGATTGATATGAGATGTGATTGAGAGTGTGATTGCTGGAGCTCGGTTGACCAAGTGTCTCGGGACCAATCACACTGACAGTCAGACTGCTGGAGCTCGGTTGACTTAGTGTCTCAGGGCCAGTCTACTGTCCAGTTGGACTAACTGAATTATTTAGAACTAAGTGGACCTATATGGCTTAAGTGAGTTCTATTGATATTTGAGGTTGCGAAAATATAGGGTTCTATTTGATCCTTCATAAACTGATGGTTTTTCATTATAAAATGATTTTCTTTGCATCTGTGTGTATTTGCCTGTATATATATATATATATTTATTCTATATGCCTTTGAGTGATTTCACTCAGTGAGGTCTAACTCCCCTCTGTTGATATTTTTCAGGAGAGTTTTCATCTTCAGACCTCAGCAGTAGACATGTTCGCTAGATTTCTTTCGCTCTGACCTTATTATTTAAATCGCTTACTTGAGTTTTACTTTGTACTCTAGATACTGCAGTAGTGGTTGTATTTAATCTGTTGTGGGTTGTTTTTAAATTATACTTGTATGAGACTTTAAATTCAGAGTGTTACTCTGAAATATTTATACTTAAAGATTTTATTTATGATATGAGATGTAACTTATGCTATTAAAAGGAGGTAAGAAATTATTATTTTATATTCGAGATTTAATTTTCGCTGTATAAATATTTTATTTATTTTATTATTGCATGCTTTTATTTTTAAGGCTTGCTACGGGTTTCGGATTCGAAAGAATTCCTGTTCCCTAGCGCCGGTCATGGCCCCCTATTTTGGGTCGTGACAGTTTCCCTTTTAATCGATGGTGTCCTTATCTTCCTTCTGTTAGTGTCTAAAGCCTATGAATTTAACATTCCATAACAGTATAAGCTATGCCTTAATATAGATAATAATTAAAGTAATTAAAACAAGAATAAATACAAGTAAGTCATTACTGACTATATATGGTGTTTTCCTCATTGGGCAGCTCTCATGTTGCGTCCTTCACTCTTGCATAATTTGTAAGTCATTTGCAACCCAAACCTTAACAATTTCCCAACCTTTTTTACCTCATCTTTATCAACTCTACGCTTCGTCTTAGGTCTACCTAGAAGCTTCCTTAAAGAAGGTGAAAGAATGGCTTCTTTTTCTGTTTTATCCCACACTTTTGTTCCTCTCATTGTTTGCAATATATGTGAATACACATTAATGTATGTCTGTTTATGATACCAATGGGCTATAAAATTCAAAGGCTCTTTCTCCATTGCAAGAATAACATACACAACATGTTGACAAGGGATCCCTGTCAAATCCCATTTTCGACATGTACAAATTCTCCTCCCAAAATGTAGTGTGTATGTATTTACTTGTAATATCCCGAGTTTTTAGATATTTTTAAACTGAATCGGGATATGCAGTGTTAATAGTTTTTATACATAGTTATGATTTTTTTATGAGTTTTTTGTTTATTAAAGCTAATTTTAATTATTTTATATTATTTTAAGTTCTTTACGTAAAATTTTTTTCGAAAATTTTATTTTCGGGGAAATTAAGACGTAAATAATTTAATATTAATTATTTTAAATAATTTTATGAATTTGCATGAACCCAAATATAATTTTAAAGTGTTAAATAAAATATATGTATGTACATTTATTTAAATTAGGGTTTAATTAATTAAATTAATTTTTATTGTATATAGTTTTAATATTAATTAATTAATTATATATGTGTATATATTATTAACATATGTGTGTGGTGTATATTTAATGTGTGTGGGATTATATATTATTATAATATATAGTATGGATATATATATATACATAAATTATTATCAAAAATCAAAAGTTAGCCAAAATTACAGAATTTGCCATTGTCCTCCTCCTCTCTTTCCCGATCGTCCCATCTCCATTTTCGGCGTCTGTAAGATGATTTTCTTGCCGTCGGTGTGCCTCTCAGCCTTCCTCCTCCACCTCCGGCCGTTCCCGACGTCTGAAGCTACCATTTTCGGTGAGTTTTGGCTGAAAAATCAAGGAGAAACTGAAACTTGATCCATCACCATTCAAGCCGATTTCGGCCACCGTTTTCCACACTGCCGGTCTCTATCTTCTCCTTCAGCTTCAGTGAGTGTGATTCCAAGCTTTTTTTCACTTAAAACGGTCTAGATTTTCTTAGTTTTTGATTTTACATTTTCGGCCTATTAGGGTTTTTGATTTTTTTGAGCTTTGATTTGAATGATTCAAGCAAACTCCCTTCATAAAATTTGATCCTTGTAGCTTAATCTATACTCTGAAATTTTTGGAATTTATTTTGATTTTTGGGAATTTTTTATTATTTTATTATTATTTTCTAATATTCAATAATTAATTAATTAAATTATGAAATTGTGTTTTATGGTGTTTATAGGTGTTGAAATGAATTTTAGAAATTTATTTGCAATTTTTGTGAATTTTATATAATTATTTGGAATGTATTTAGTTTATGTAATTTTAGAAAAATTAGGTTAAATATGTGTTTTAGTGAAATTAACTGGTTAATTGAGTATATTTATTGATATTATTGAATTATATGTTGACAAAATTAATTTTGAGTAATTATACTATTTTTGGTGAATTTTTGATTAATTTTAGTGAATTTATATATATAGGGGTATTTTGATAATTTGACACTAAATTGGCTAAAAGTATAATTAAATTGTTGTGAATTGTGTTATTTCGAAGTGTGTTTCTTTGCAGGACCGGCTCTACTCTTTGAGTAGAGAGATGTCCGTTTTATAGGGGAGGTTCTGCTGGATTTTCGGTAGGATTCTCATAAAACGTGATGTCCGGTCGAATTCTGATTCTAATTCTGTATATAGTATTCTAGATCGAGTTTCTAAGAATTTTCGTTAGATTTATTCTAATTTTTTGCTATCGTTTGTTTGTTTAGTTGCACTGAGACCGAGGCCTAGTGGACCAGGCCCGTCGGACCCATCTCGAGGAGCGCAATAACAGTGAGTTGTTATTTTATATATATATTTTTTAGGGTGCATGTTTTAAAAATGTATGGTTTATTTTAATAAAGTATGCATAAATAATTTAAGTATTACTTAGGTTTATTTTTGGTATATGTTGGTATATTTCAAACTATATGTATGTTTTATTAATGATTTATACTTAAAATGTTTTTAAGTATATTTCTAGTTCATTTTGTAATTTAATTGGATTTATTTGACGTATATATACTCGAAATACACCTGGTTTACTTTTGGTATATTTCTAGTATATATATGGTTTGTGTTGCTATTGTATTCAAATTCATGCATCATTTATTTATGAATGTATGTTTTATATTAATAAAGGATATCAATAGAACATGCTACCAAGTGGGCAGCAATAGGACCGAGTACGTACTGGTATGCCGATAGCATTTAGGCTATATTACTAACCTATTTGTGGATTATAATCATATTAATTTGATTTGATGTGTGATATGATTTGGGAGTGTGATTGTTGGAGCTCGGTTGACCAAGTGTCTCGAGGCCAATCACACTGACAGTCAGACTGCTGGAGCTCAGTTGACTTAGTGTCTTGGGGCCAGTCTACTGTCCAAATGGAATAAGTGAATATATTTGGAATAAGTGAGCCTATATAGCTAGAGTGTTGTTTAACATTGTTTGAGGTTGTAATTTTCTAGGGTTCTATTTGATCCTTTATAAGCAGTGATTTCAGAAAATATATAAAAATGATTTTGCTGCATCTGTGTGTATTTGCCTATATATATATTTATTATATATACTATTGATTGTGTGCATTGCCATTTAGTTATGCATGTATATATATTATAACAATTCACTCAGTGAGGTCTGACTCCCTTCCTTTGACTATTTTTCAGGAGAGTCATCATCTTCAGACCTTAATAGTAGACCCATACGCCGGATTTCTTCCGCCCCGGCTTCATTATGTAAACTGCTTATCTAAGCTTTATTTTATAATCTAGACACTGCAGTAGTTGTAAACAGTTATGAGGTTTATGTATTATATTTGTGTGAGTTATATATTTTAAAGATTTAAACTGGATTTGTATTAAGAGATTATTTATATATGAGATGAAGATGTATAATTAATTTTATTGGTAGATTATTATTTTGTTTTATTTATGATTTTATTTTTACTGCGGGTATTTTATTTATTATTATGATTATTGCATGTTTTATCTTATTTTAAGGCTTACTACGGGTTTCGAAATTCGAAAGAATTCCCGTTCCCTAGCGCCGGTCATGACCCCTATTTTGGGTCATGACAAAGTTGGTATCAGAGCAGAGTTCTGTGTTAGGGCTTAGTTATGTGAGTTGTGGCCCTAGTTTTCAGTGTTGTATTTTTCTTTGAAACTACTGCAGTGAATTAGGTTCGAGTATGTCTTGACAAGTAATCCTTGATTTAGTTTTCTGCGTTATTCCTCCGTTGTCTATTTTTTCTAAATCATTTTGTTTGCCTTTTCAGAATGAGGAGGCGAGCGCGCGTCGCTCCACCGGTCGTTGAGACCGAGGATGATGATTCCTTTTAGGACGAGGTTTTACCTTCTGAGCCACTAGTTAGACGCAAAGGTCGTGGTAGAGGTAGACCTCGAGGAGCGGCAGGTCGTTGTAGGCAGAGGGAGATACAGGATGAGGAGCTTGTAGAGCCTGAGTATGAGGATATTTCTGTACCTCCAATCGTTCAGCCTGCCTATCAGCAGGGTATGTCTGACCCTGAGGTAGCTCTATTTTATGCCAGAGTTGGTAGGATCACCTTCAATGGGACTTCTGATCCGTTAGATTTTCTACATGCGATCGAGACTAGGACTCAGACTACTCACACCAAGTACCAGCGAATCATGATAGTTAAGCTTTCTATTGAGGGATTAGCCCTGGACTAGTTTATTCAGATGATCCAACCTTATATGTTGATGATGACCTAGGCTTATTTTAGAGAACGATTTGTGAGGAGATTTTGTTTAGAGCCACTTCGTATGAGTTATCATCTCAAATTGATGACTATATCTCATGGTGATCGATCAGTGGAGGAGTACACCCGATTATTCCTTCGGCTGGGCAGATATGCAGAGGATCTGATGCGAGATCAATATTTTGAAGTCACTACCTATGTCACCGATTTGGGTTTAGCATTTGCTGGTATACCTACAGTGGGCCTTACTCTAGAGTCTGTTATTGAGTTGGCCAAAGAGATTGAGCTGAGGCTAGTTAGGTAGGGAGCAATGCCTGATTATTACCAGTTGGGTGTTCAGTCGAGTGGGTTGTAGACTACTCAGTATTCAAATTTTCATATTGGTTTGAGTAGTCAGTAGAGAGGTCTAGCTCAGCAGAGTCAGAGACAGTAGCAGGGAGTGCAACGGAGTAGTAGACATGGCCGTGGAGGTCAGCGTAGACCGTTCAAATTCGGGTCAGGTGCTTCGAGCAGTAGCAGTGGTCGTAGTTTTGGATCAGCTGCCAGTGTATACCAGACCTGCGATAGAGTCCATCAGGGATCGTGTTACCTGACATCGCTGACATATTTCAGATGCGGGTAGACAGGAAATTATGCTAGATCATGTCCTTATTCTGGGTATCAATAACCGTAGATTCTGCGATTTCCACAGCAGTCGATTGCTAGTATTGCACCCGTTTATTTCAGTTACCTCCAGCCTAGCATCAGAGTTCCACTCAACTTGTTCCACTGCAGGGTCGTGGTAGAGGTGCCAGAGGTGTTGGCCAGGCTTCCACCAGCCAACAGGGAGGTCGAGGACAGGCCAGAGTCTTCCATCTTACTCAGCAGGATGCTCAGGCATCTAATGCAGTCGTGGCAGGTATTATTTCTGTCTGTTACCTAGATGCATGGGTTCTATTTGATCTGGGTGCCATGCATTCGTTTGTTTCTCCTATTTTTGCTTTCAAGTCTTGTTGGCAAGCTTTGAGGATGGCATTTCCTTTGTCTGTCGCCACTCCTTTAAGTGATTCTTTGGACATCGATATTGTTCTTTCTGGTTGTCCAGTCCTCGTGGGAGGTAGAGAATTGTCTACTGATTTGATTTTATTGGATGTGATGGAGTTTGATGTTATTCTGGGTATGGATTGGTTATCTCAGCACTATGTCGTGGTGGATTGTCGGAATAAAGAGGTGACTTTCAGAATTCCTGATGAAGAAGAATTTAAGTTTATGGGTGATAGGAGTTCAGCACCTCAAAATCTCATTTTTGCTATAACGACTAAGAAGTTATTGAGGAAAGGATGTCAAGGATATTTGGCATTGGTCAGGGATACTTCAGTGGAGAAGTTGTCACTCACAGATGTTTCTATTGCCTGTGAGTTTCCTGATGTTTTTCCTGAGGAGTTGCCAAGTTTACTACCTCACAGAGAGATTGAGTTATGTATAGATGTGGTTCCAGGTACTACTCCTATATCTATGCCACCCTACAGAATGGCTCCTGCAGAGTTGAAAGAGTTGAAGGAGCAGTTGTAAGAGTTGTTGGATAAGGGTTTCATCAGACCCAGTGTTTCTCCTTGGGGTGCACCAGTCCTGTTTGTGAAGAAGAAGGATGGTACCTTGAGATTGTGCATTGACTACAGAGAGCTGAACAAGGTGACAGTGAAGAACAAGTATCCTCTCCCGAGGATAGATGACTTGTTTGATCAGCTACAGGGTGCATAATTCTTTTCCAAGATTGATATGAGGTCGGGTTATCATCAGCTATGGATTAGTGAGGCCAATGTTCCTAAAACGACATTCTACACTCGATATGGCCACTATAAGTTTCTGGTGATGTCTTTTGGTTTGACTAATGCACCAACAACTTTTATGGACCTGATGAATAGGGTATTCAGACCGTATATAGATTAGTTTATGGTAGTCTTCATCGATGATATACTGGTATATTCGAGGAGTATAGAGGAGCATGTATATCACTTGAGGACTGTACTACAGACACTGAGAGATCATCAACTTCATGCTAAATTCTCGAAGTGTGATTTTTGGATGGAGAGTGTTTCTTTTCTTGGACACATGGTGTCTAAAGAAGGTATCCAGATTGATCCATAAAAGATTGAGACAGTATCTGAGTTGCCTAGATCGACTTCTGTTATAGAGATTCAGAGTTTTTATGGGTTTAGCCGGGTATTATAGGCAGTTTGTGCAGGATTTTTCCAGAATTGCAGCCCCTATGACTTGCTTGACTCAAAAGAATATTAGATTTGAGTGGTTAGAAGCTTGTCAGAATAGTTTCCAATTGTTGAAGGAGAAGTTGACCACAACTCTTGTGCTAGCTTTGCCTAATAGTGTGGATAAGTTCATAGTTTATTGTGATGCCTCTAGAGTTGGCTTTGGTTGTGTGTTGATACAGAATGGTAGGTTGATAGCCTATGCTTCAAGGTAGTTGAAGAAGCATGAGCAGAACTATCCTACACATGAACTTAAGATGGCTGCAGTAATCTTTGCTCTCAAGATCTGGAGACACTATCTGTACGGGGTGACTTATGAGATTTTTACTGATCACAAGAGCCTTAAGTACATTTTCCAGTAGAGAGATCTGAATCTGAGGCAGAGGACATGGTTGGAATTATTGAAAGATTATGACTGTGAGATTTTATATCATCTGGGCAAGGCTAATGTGGTAGCAGATGCCTTGAGTAGAAAGTCCTCAGGCAGTCTTGCTCACATCAGTGTTGAGAGGAGACCGTTGATCCAGGAATTGCATCTGTTGGTGGATCAAGGTCTGATGATGAAGATCAGTAGGTCGGGTGGACTGCTAGCTCAGTTTAAGGTGCGATCTGTACTAAGAGATAGGATTAAGGCAGCTCAGAGCCGAGATCCTATTCTATAAGAGCTTGCAAAGAATGTTCGAGTATGGAAGTTCACTGATTTCACACTTGATGATAATGGTGTGTTGTGGATCAGTGGTAGATTGTGTGTTCCTGATGTGGATGATTTGAGAGAAGAGATCCTTGGGGAAGCACATTCTACAGCCTATAACGTACATCCGGGTGTCACTAAGATGTACCACAGTATCAGAGACTTATACTGGTGGCTTGGACTGAAGAAGGAAGTCACTGATTATATTGCTAACTGCTTGACGTGTCAGCAAGTGAAAGCTGAACATCAAAAGCCTTCTGGGAAGCTTCAGCCTCTTCCTATTCCCGAGTGGAAGTGAGAAAGGATAGCTATGGATTTTTTGGTAGGTTTACCTCGTTCTACGGATGGATACGATTCCATCTAGGTGATTGTAGACAGGTGACTAAGTCTGCATATTTCTTACTTGTGAAAGCCACCTATTTTGTAGTTAGATTGGTGAAGCTATATGTGAAGCATATTATGTGCCTTCATGGAGTACTTGTGTCCATTGTGTCAGACAGAGGTTCAGGGTTTACCTCATATTTTTGGCAGAAGTTGCAGGAAGCGATGAGCACTAGGTTGGACTTCAGTACTGCTTTTCATCCTCAGACAGATGGTCAATCTGAGAGGACGATCTAGACACTGGAGGATATGTTGAGGATGTGTGTTTTGGATTTGGGAGGTAGCTGGGATGATCATTTGCCTCTTGTAAAGTTTGTGTATAATAACAACTACCATAGCAGTATTGGTATGGCACCATATAAGGCGTTGTATGAAAGGAAGTGTAGATCCCCTCTGAGTTGGGGTGAGATTAGGGAGAGAGCTTTGACTGGACCTGAGATGGTTCAGGATGCTGCAGAGAAAGTCGCCGTGATTAAGCACAGATTAAAGACTGCAGTTAGCAGGCAGAAGAGCTATGCGGATCCTAGGCACAGAGATATAGAGTTTCAGATTGGAGCCTTTGTTTTTCTAAAGATGTTTCCGATGAAGGGTGTTATGAGATTTGGTAGGAAGGGTAAGTTAGCACTGAGATATATCGAACCGTTCGAGATTCTGGAGAGAGTAGGCATTGTTTCATATCGATTGGCTTTGCCTCCGAGCATGTCATAAGTGCATTCGGTGTTTCATATCTCAATGCTGAGGAAGTATACCTCAGACCCTTCATACGTGTTGCAGCCTGACAGTGTAAAAGTCATGAAGATCTGACATTTATGGAAGAACCTGTGACGATCGTTGATTATCAAGTTCGACAGTTGCGGTCGAAGCAGATTCCGATGGTCAAGGTTCTGTGGCGCAACAACAAAGTTAAAGAGCATACATGGGAGACTGAAGCTGAGATGCGAGATTCTTACTCATATTTCTTCCCTTCTTGATCTTGTAATTATTCTTTTCTGGAATTAGGGGACGAATTCTTGTAAGGGGGGAAGATTGTAATATCCCGAGTTTTTAGATATTTTTAAACTGCATCGGGATATGCAGTGTTAATAATTTTTATACATATTTATGATATTTTTATGAGTTTGTTGTTTATTAAGGCTAATTTTAATTATTTTATATTATTTTAAGTTCTTTACGTAAAATTTTTTCAAAAATTTTATTTTCGGGGAAATTAAGACGTAAATAATTTAATATTAATTATTTTAAATATTTTTATGAATTTGTATGAACCCATATATAATTTTAAAGTGCTAGATAAAATGTATGTATGTACATTTATTTAAATTAGGGTTTAATTAATTAAATTAATTTTTATTGTATATAGTTTTAATATTAATTAATTAATTATATATGTGTATATATTATTAAAAAATGTGTGTGGTGTATATTTAATGTGTGTGGGATTATATATTATTATAATATATAGTATAGATACATATATATACATATATACATAAATTATTATCAAAAATCAAAAGTTAGCCAAAATTATAGAATTTGCCATCGTCTTCCTCCTCTCTTTCCTGATCGTCCCATCTCCATTTTCGGCATCTGTAAGATGATTTTCTTGTCGTCGGTGTGCCTCTCAGCCTTCCTCTTCCACCTCCAGCCTTTCCCGACGTCTGAAGCCACCATTTCTGGTGAGTTTTGGACGAAAAATCAAGGAGAAATCGAAACTTGATCCATCACCGTTCAAGCCGATTCCAGCCACTGTTTTCCACACCGTTGATCTCTATCTTCTCCTTGAGCTCCGGTGAGTGTGATTCTAAGCTTTGTTTCATTTAAAACAGTCTAGATTTTCTTAGGTTTTGATTTTACATTTTCGGCCTATTAGGGTTTTAGATTTTTTTGAGCTTTGATTTGAATGATTCAAGAAAACTCCCTTCACAAAATTTCATCCTTGTAGCTTAATCTATACTCTGGAATTTTTTTGGAATTTTTGGAATTTATTTTGATTTTTGGAAAATTTTGATTATTTTATTATTATTTTCTAATTTTTGAAAATTAATTAATTAAATTATGAAATTGTGTTTTATGGTGTTTATAGGTGTTGAAATGAATTTTATAAATTTATTTTCAATTTTTGTGAATTTTATGTAATTATTTGGAATTTATTTAGTTTATGTAATTTTGGAAAAATTAGGTTAAATATGTGTTTTAGTGAAATTAATTGGTTAATTGAGTATATTTATTGATATTACTGAATTATATGTTGAGAAAATTAATTTTGAGTAATTATACTATTTTTGGTGAATTTTTGATTAATTTTAGTGAATTTATATATATAGGGGTATTTTGGTAATTTGACACTAAATTGGCTAAAAGTATAATTAAATTGGTTTTAATAGTTATTTAAGGTATAAAAATGATTTCTACAAATTATTTATTATTTTTAACTAATTAAAATTATTTTTCGTAAATTATTTTCAAATTATATATATAATATACGATTTTTCTAAATAAATGAGTTTTTATTGGTTTTTAACATGTTTTAGAGTTAATCATGTAATTTGGATTTATAAAATGTATTTTTAATTTTAAAGGGCATTTTTGGTATTTTTATAATTATTCTGTGAATTGTGGACCTCAGTCGGTGAAATTGTAATTTGGAGTCCGACCGAGGGGTTGTGAATTGTGTTATTTCGAAGTATGTTTCTTTGCAGGACTGGCTCTACTCTTTGAATAGAGAGATGTCCATTTTACAGGGGAGGTTCTACTGGATTTTCAGTAGGATTCTTATAAAACGTGATCTCTGGTCAAATTCTGATTCTAATTCTGTGTATAGTATTCTCGATCGAGTTTCTAGGAATTTTTGTTAGATTTATTCTGATTTTCTGCTATAGTTTGTTTGTTTAGTTGCACCGAAATCGAGGCCTAGTGGACCAGGCCCGTCGGACCCATCTCGAGGAGCGCAATAACAATGAGTTGTTATTTTATATATATATATGTTTTAGGGTGCATGTTTTAGAAATGTATGGTTTATTTTAATAAAGTATGCATAAATAATTTAAGTATTACTTAGGTTTATTTTTGGTATATTTTTGGTATATGTTGGTATATTTCAAACTATATGTATGTTTTATTAATGATTTATACTTAAAATGTTTTTAAGTATATTTCTAGTTCATTTTATAATTTAATTGGATTTATTTGACGTATATATACTCGAAATATACTTTGTTTACTTTTGGTATATTTCTAGTATATATATGGTTTATGTTGCTATTTTATTCAAATTCATGCATCATTTATTTATGAATGTATGTTTTATATTAATGAAGGATATCAATAGAACGTGCTACCTAGTGGGCAGCACTAGGACCGAGTACGTACCGGTACGCCGATAGCATTTAGGCTATATTACTAACCTATTTGTGGATTATAATCGGATTAATTTGATTTGATGTGTGATATGATTTGGGAGTGTGATTGCTGGAGCTCGGTTGACCAAGTGTCTCGGGGCCAATCACACTGACAGTCAGACTGTTGGAGCTCAGTTGACTTAGTGTCTTGGGGCCAGTCTACTATCCAAATGGAATAAGTGAATATATTTGGAATAAGTGAGCCTCTATGGCTAGAGTGTTGTCTAACATTGTTTGAGGTTGTGATTTTCTAGGGTTCTATTTGATCCTTCATAAGCAGTGATTTCAGAAAATATATAAAAATGATTTTGTTGCATCTGTGTGTATTTGCTTGTATATATATTTATTATATATACTATTGATTGTGTGCATTGCCATTTAGTTATGCATGTATATATGTTATAACAATTCATTCAGTGAGGTCTGACTCCCCTCCATTGACTATTTTTCAGGAGAGTCATCGTCTTCAAACCTTAGTAGCAGACCCATATGCCGGATTTCTTTCGCCCCGGCTTTATTATGTAAACTGCTTATCTAAGATTTATTTTATAATCTAGACACTGTAGTAGTTGTAAATAGTTATGGGGTTTATGTATTATATTTGTGTGAGTTATGTATTTTAAAGATTTGAACTGGATTTGTATTAAGAGATTATTTATATATGAGATGAAGATCTATAATTAATTTTATTGGCAGATTATTATTTTGTTTTATTTCCGCTGCAAGTATTTTATTTATTATTATCCTTATTGCATGTTTTATTTTATTTTAAGGCTTGCTACGGGTTCCGGATTCGAAAGAATTCTTGTTCCCTAGCGCCGGTCATGGCCCCTGTTTTGGGTCGTGACATTACTGCATTGTATAGATTAGTGATCTCAAAACCTTCATCCCCATTGAACTCATTGTACCATAAAAAAGAAAGCCTTTTATTCTTTTCCAACTTCTCCAAAGCTTTAGGTGAAATATCAGTAATCCAAGTCTGAACAAACCTTCTTTTCTTGGCAATCCTACTCATCACTTACTTTCTTATATCATCTAATATACTTTTAATGGGCTTGAATCTGGCATCCGTTATCCACCTATTAAAAGTTTCAGCCATATTGTTATCAACCATATCACAGCTTGATTCACATATGAAGAATACCTAACAAGTATTTAAAAAAATATTTCTTAGTTATAAGAAGAAAGAATCATTTTATTAAACTAAAAATCTATCAATTGAGCATTTTATCAATTCAGCTATTAGATATTTTAATTACCTTGCACCATTGATGAAGAGGGTACTGAATCATGTCATCCACAGCTGTTTGACTAAGCTTTTGAACCTCTTCCATGTTAGTAGTCAATTGTGACTTAAATGTGCTCTTTGCAACGGCCCAAAATGCATTTTTTCTATCATCTCCCTTCCATTTTTTTGCCCATGCAGCATATACATGCCTTGCACACATTCTATGATAAACATATGGTAACTTGTCTTGTATTGCACTATCAAGACCCTGTTAAAAAAATCATATAAGTTAAATTTATAGTCAATAAATAAGATAATAAAAAAATGTGTATTGTAATTATTTAAAATAGAATTCTGCAAAGAAAACTAACTTTTTGCATATATGAAATGATTGTATATCCTTTTCCATCTCTAATTGGAAGGTCAAACTTCAAACATCTTAAAAACCATGCTCAATTATTATTTTTTTCAATTAAAACAATGGCCCATGCTATTGGGAACATTTGATTGTTCCTATCCCTTTCAATATCACTTAAAATTTATCCTTTTGATAAACCCTTTAAAAAGCTTCCATCTAATCCTATAACGGGCCTACACCCTTTTTATCCACCTGTCTTTACACCTTTTAAAATAGATATAAAACCTCTAAAAAAGGTTTAAATTATCTAGATTATCCTTGTTAGACTTATATAAAAATGTAGACTGTAGATTGGACACAATAACTTCTTATACGTAGTCATGCAAATATGCAAATTGCTCTACAAAATCTCCTTGAATCTATTTCAGAATTTTAACCTTTATGTTTCTTACAACAGAATTGCATAAATGCAATTTGTACTCAGTCTTGCAAAGTTGGACAATCTCTTTTATTTTAAGCTTTGGTTGTGTCATTATAACATTCTTCAATAAAATGGCTAGAAAGTTAGAGGTAGCCATTTTATTTCTACTCTCTCTTGTGCAACTATGCTTAGGGTGGTAGGTTTTCATAATAAACACACCTTTATTTTTTTTATTCTAGCAAACAAGACCCATGGACATTTCTTTTTGCAATGTTCCCTAACCTTTTGTGGCTCATTTTTGATAAAGTGAACACCTTTGCCCTTTATTACACCATACTCTGTAGTAGCAAATCTAAATTGTTGCACATTTTCAAATATCATTCCAAGATAAAATTTAGGAATAGTTGAATTAAGATCAAATCTAACCTTAGAACTAGGTTTTCTCAAAGCATCATCCCCACAACTACCATCTAAATCAGTGTAGTAGTTACCTAAGTCATCACTAGAGATGTAATTTGAGCTATATGATTGCTTATCACTAAACCTACCCCCTAATTCATCATTGTCATCTACTGCTTCCTCCTAATCTAACTCATCCCTAACAACTTCAATAATAAAACCTACCTCATACTCCAAAACTTGTGCTTTGGTTTTTTTCCTATATTCTCTTACTTTGTTCCGAGCTTCTTGCAGCTAAAAGGGTGACAAGGACAAGGAATTCATCAAAGGTTTGATGAATATCATTGTCATCTTCTTCCTCTTTAACCTTCTGAAACGTGTTACCTTACACCTCCGCATCAACTACACTGTTATTTTGCTCAATCCTTTCGCCAACCTGGACAAATAGTTATTTTTGTACATTTTCATTTTGGCCAATTATATTTTGTTGGTTGTGGTCAATAAATAAATGGAGTTGACAATTGGGTTTTAATTCCTTACTCAAACTCATAGCACTTGCATCATCTATTAAAATCTTCAATGACTCAGTTGAACATATGTAGTACAGACCACCTATATTATCATAGTCTAATTCTTTGATAGATGATAATAAACTAGGATAAGATAATAAGTCCAAATCAAAGCAACTTTCAGCAAACTTAATTTTGTCCCCAACATATTTACCATTAACTATTTTACCTTTATAGTGAAATATCAGCTCCACATATGTATCAGCCATGCTTGTGATTTTTCCAAAAAAAAAAAATCCAAATCAACCATACAATAACAAAAAATTTTCGCGTAGTTAATGCATGTTCTATTCAAACCATGCAAACCATGTCATAATTGAATACAAAAGAATATTATTTTTTAAAGCACTAAGACCGCACCATGTAAAAGAGCTTTTTAAAGCAACTTTGCTTTTTTTTTTTTCTAAAAATAACATGCTACACCAAGTTCCAAACGTTGATAAATAAAAATTTTTTGTTGTCCTTACCTTTTTCAAACAACTTGATGCTCCACTACAACTTTTTTTATTTTCTGAAACTTCAACTCTCACCAATGCAACACTTTTCATTTTACACCGTAGAAATCAAAGAAAACTGAGGAAGACGAAGATTCTTCAAGTGACAGGTATGGAGGAGACCAACATTGTTTTTTGTTCCAATCAATGAAGAATATCAAGAATGAGAAAGTGAGATTCAAAGACAAAAAAGACAAGAACAGAGAGTGAACGTTACAAATTTTGCACAAGAATGGCGAGGAGAAAGTAACAAAGTAACCAACTTTGTTAATTTAGGGTTTTGCAATTATTTGATTTCATAAATTTAGGGGAAATCAATTTCTTAAGGGCATAAATGTCATTTAACCATTAACTCACCTTAACTAATCCTAGTCAGTGAGATTTTAACCATTCAACACTCTCCACAATTCTTCACACGCCATTTCACAAAGCACAAAGAAAACTTGTAAGAGAACAGTTAAAAAAGGGCTTAATTGATAGTAAAATAAAAATATAAGGGCTTAATAGAACACAATAGAAACATACACCCACTAAGTTCAGGGGCTTAATAAAAGATTTTACCATTTAGAAATTCAATTTGTTTTCTACATTTGGTGTCCCAAAAAGGAATTCTTCTCCATTTGTACTCCTCTGGCAGCTATTGACTTGTAGATGTTTACAAACAATTATTATAAGTTAAAAAGTATGTATCAAATTTTAATCATTCAATTATAAAACACAAAATTAATAATTTGGTGTAAAACATTCAGCTTATCAACTTTTAATCATTCAATTATCGTATATAAATTTAATAATCAAATGTACAAGGATAAATAAAAGAAAAAATTTATTTAGAGATAGGAAAATAACGGAACTGTTCGCTACACAAGAGTAATCATCCCTTTAACACTCAATGAATGAAAAAATAAAAAATGGCTTCCAAAAAATAAAAAAATGAATTCAATTAAGGAAGGTTTAATTAATAAATCACTTTTTTGATTGTATATTCTAAGGTTTAATTAATAATCATCCCTTTAACCCATATTTGGATTCCTGCATTTTTATTTTTCTATACATTGGGTCTTTATTTTAAAATTAAGAATCTAATATATAGCAAAATAAAAGTGTATTAATTTTAAATTAAAAATCAATGTATGACAAAATAAAAGTATAAAGACTCAATGTATCGAAAAATAAAAATGCATGGACTTAATATATAGAAATAAAAGTATAGGGACAAAATCTGAAAAAAAAAAAACTAAAAGTGCAACGATCCAAATATGAGTTATACTTAATGTAATTTTGAATTTTTTTATTTGAACAAGTAGAAAGTTAAAGGAGAGTAGAAGATCGAACTTATTATTTCATCTTATAATATCTATTATTTGAAACATTAGACTATAAATGGAGTATAGTGAATTTTGAATTTTTTTTTTAACGACCATTTTTTGGATGGAGAGAGGTGGGGGATTTCAACTCTCCACCTTTAAAGGAGATAAATCCCGTGACTGGAATAAATCAACACTAAACATATAATTTTAAATCTTTTTTTTAAGAGCGTCATCCCATAGAAACTCATAATCTAAAATCATGAGTTAACTCTAGAGAAACTTAAATTTGAGATTTTTAAAAGAATAAATTTGGATGTAATACAAAGAGATATTTACTTATTTTCGGTGTATAATGCATAATATTAAGATTTTACTATATATTTAATTGGAAAAAGTATATTTTGATAACTAGTAATGTAGTGTGAAGAGTGAAAGTGAAGTCCAATAGGAAACTGAAACGAGGCACGACAAGGAACCAATAAAAAAAATTGAAAGGGTTGGTGGTGACGTGGATGACGCATATAGCGTCACGGAGAGAGAGAGAGAGAGAGAGAGGGAGAGACGGAGGTCAAATCCGAAAAGATAGAAATGGAAAATCTGCAAATTAATCATCAATCACCTATCAACCAAGACTCACTTTGCTGACGTGTCTGATTGACCTGACCACTGATGCTGACTCCTTTCACCTTTTCTTTTCTTTTTCTTTTTTTAATAAAAAAATTTACGAGACAGTATCGCGCGAGAAGCGCGGGTGCTTCCTTCCGGTCCCACTTCACCCACAAATCATAGTACTTAAGCTTGGGTCCCACCTACAAACGCATTGCCTATTACCTTTCCTATACTTAAAATTTAATACGTAAACAAATTCCCTCTCAAAAAAAAAAAAAAAAAAAAAAAACACGTAAACAAAATTATAGTTTCATTCCTTTTGAAACTATTTTTAACAAAAAAACTAATAATAATTTCACAAAACAATTTCCATTGGATAATTTTTCAAATTAAATTAAAAATTAAAATACTATATGCATTTCTCCTTTATAAAAATATTAAATAATTACATAATACTATTATATATATATATACAAGGTGGTGATAAAGATAGGGAAGATAAAATGATAATTTTTCTCATTTTTACCTTTATAGTTTCTTTGGTGGCCTCTTAAAATAAATGGGGTAATTTTTTACGAGATGCGACGAGATTGTACACATCATGACCCTATACATAAGTATGATATGAAGTAGTGATACTCGTAGAGATCTCAATTTTACTTGAGAAGATGACACATAAAAAAGTGACATTGAAGCTCTAATATTACATTGATGCTCAACTTGCATTTCAACCGATGGTTATCACCAGAAAATATAAAAGACCGACCTCATGTCATGTAACTTGTTCTAGTCTTTGAGGCCTTGCAAACATCTTTAAGAAAAGAAAGTGAAAAAAAAATAATAATAATTTATATAAAATGACTTTGGATGTACAAGGAGAAAAGAAAATTTACTCATGAGCTCTCTATATCTGTCCAACATGGCCACTGCCTGGTCCTCCCAATGTTAAGACAACTCCTTGGAGATCATTGCTGAGTTTTGATTCTTTGGCTAGTGATGGAGTAGATCTTATTAAAGGGTATGTTCTTGTCATCTGAACCTGTCGAAAACTCTGGCCGGGTTCTGGGATGGGGATTGTGCTCGGTTGTCGAGAAATCTTTGAGGATTCCATATGATTTGAGCAAGGAAATTGTTGAACATTGACACTTTGGTTTGCTGGAGTTGCAGGATTATGAGCCAGAATAGCCCCTCTCAATGCACCTTCAGGAACCTGAAATAAATGCAAGTATATATGTAAATATAGATTTGGATGCTTGAGCATACTTCAGAATAAGAGATCAAAGAGTCTTGAATAAAGGAAGCTTACAGGTGCAAACAATACTCCTCTGAATATCTTCCCATTAACTGTCGCAGTCATTAGAAGACCTGAGTCGAATGCTCCATCAACTCTACCACGGACCTCAGCACCAATCTAAGAATTACAAGAAATTAAGGTTAACATGAACAAACAGAAACAAACTAAGGTCCCACCGCAAGAATTTACCAGGTTCTGAACAGGTCCTGCATCCCTAAGCTTTTCTTCCATTGCTGCGAATGGAACTTCTTGTCTGCCTGTATGAACCCCATGAACACATTGTTCCGGTTTTGTATGCTCTTTCAAAATTGGGAGACTATATGGACTTCTTTGGACTGTAATTCCAGGTTCTTTCTGGCAACTTTCAACATCAACAGCCTGACGATTTCTTGGAATTTGATTTAACTGCTTAAACAAATGAAATCCTTGAGAAGCTGTAATGGAATCTGTAGCTTTTCTGACTGGGGTCTGTTCTTGGTCGGATTGTGATGGAGATGAATGTTGAGAGAGTGAAAGAGAGTGTTCCTCTTGTTCTGATTCAACCTCCCATGACTTCGAGTTTGTGGTTTTTTTCCTCTTTGGATAAGGAGCATCTGAAGTTATAGATCAAATGTCAGTAAAGTTGGAATTCTTTTGTTTTGGACTAATGAAGGACTGCAATTACTGTATCAATCCAACCTGAATTGAACTGAAAGGCTTGTTTTAATTCATGCTCTGGTTCAAGAGCCCCCTTTCTGTCTATTTCATCATTTCCCAAAAAGATAGTTCTCTGCTTCACAGCAAAACTCAGTAAGCTACAGCTAAAAGCATATAAAAGTGACGAGGATGATGTTCTGCATTTTCATGGTAATTCATTTACCGAGTGATTTTCTACTCCTTGAGCAGATCTCCCTTTTTCTTCGTTCCAATGCTTTCCAAAAATCTTGCATATGGAAATGTTATAGCGACCATCACGATGTTCTGCTCCAAGCTGCAAGATCAACAACTCCTTGAGAGGTCGTTCATCCTCTCCACAGCTGCATAAGTGTTAAAAGAAACTGAGTACATGCAAGATATCAAATTTCATCAGCATAAAAAGTGATGGCATAAGGGGCAGGGATGTGAAGCTATGATGTCAATGGAATTATTACCCTCCATAGATGGCGATATCCGAGTCTGTCACAACAGCAGTGTGAGAAAACCGCCCTTGAGGTTGCTGGCCACATATATCAAGATGAGTCCATGAACAAGCAACCACATCAAGAACCCAAACATCATTATAGTAATGTTTATCTCCAACACCACCAATGACATAAACCTGCAGAACATGAAGAACATGCCGTGTTCAACTGATCAACCTCAATGGTAACAATAAAAGCTAGTCTCAAAGTAATATTATAAGGACATGACTTGCCTTGTTCCCAATATTCACAGCAGCATGACCTGCTCGAACACCTGGTGAAGATCCTTGAATAACAAGCTGTCAGAAAAACACATAAACACCAAAAATCATGCTCCACTTAAACAAAAAAGGAAAGGTTGATCAACATTGTGACATCACAATCATGAAATATAGCAAGGTGATATGAATACCTTTGTCCAAGTCATTGTATCAGTATCAAGCACATCAACATCACCATGATACCTGTCGCCACAATCACCACCATACACAAAAAGTTCACTGCCTATTGCAACAGCACCATGACTGTCTCTTGGAACAGGAATATCACCCTTCACTTCGGGAGATCTCCATCTCATAGTCTTGAGGTCTAAAACATGCAAGTCATTTAAATAATTTCCTTCACCTTCTCCGCTACCCCCAAATATCATTATCCTGTCATCACCAATGAGCGTAGCAGTGTGACTTTCACGAGGGCAAGGAGGCATTCCTTTACATTCAGGGCGTGTCCACTCTTTAGTCAAAAGGTTTAATACATGAAGATCATTCACTTTCCTAGAGCCATTTGTTCCCCCAAACACGAACATTCGGAGTCCAACGAGAACAGCGCTGTGGCTGTCTCTTGGACCAGGCCCTTGACCAGTAGTTGCCAAGGTATTCCAAGACATAGTATCAAGATTTAGTGTGAGAACATCACTGAAATGCAAACCCCCACAACACCCCTGAAATGAGAAAACAGAGAATTTATCACAATGTACCCAAAATAGAAATTACGAGCAGTTGAAGTTTTTCTTTCAAACAACACAACAAGGATTAGATAGGACAGAAAAATTAATTAGACAACACAAACTTCTAATGCCATTTGGCTTTCTTTAGCTTTGGACATAAACATATCTATCTTTTGTGTTTCAAAGTTAAGAGAGAAAAGACATCAAAATTTGGCAAAGACAATGACAATCACAGCCAAAATTAGAAGCAAATGGAGAATTCAACCAAAATCTATGAAGCCTCAATCATCATCATCATAATTATCATGCCTTCTTGAATGCATCAAAGAAAAGAAAATTGTACATATAAAATGGCATGATTTTTTTTTTTTTTTACAATATTCTCTTGTGCCCATAATGACATATCAAGAAAGGAACACATGAACATTGCATTCAAAAATATAGCAGTAAGAAATGTCAAGGAAATATGCAAATAAGATTTGAAAATGGGGAAGAAGTAGAAAAAGAAATTGTTTTAGAGAGGAAAGGGATTCAGAGGAGAAGTGAACACATGAAAACATTCCTATATATATCAAGCAAGCAAATAAAGTACAGAGAAATGTTCTTTTTTTTTTTTTGGAAAATAGTCCACAGCATTTCAGCTGGTGAAAGATTGTATCATTGTTTCACCAGCATTTCAGACAGCATTTTTACACCAAAATAAAACACACACAGCAGAAAATAGGAGACATCTAAAACCAATGAAGAAAGTATATACTTCCTTTGCCATATATAATACCCCAAAAAGTAATCATAACATAGAAAATAAAACTAAAGAAACACAGAACATCAAACACCTGTAACTGCAATACAAAACACAGCAGAAAATCTATTTAGAATTCATTATAGCCATGATTCTACAAAGAATAAAACCAAAAGTAATCTAAGTACAAACAACTAAGAAGAGCACACATATACACACAAGTCACAACAGCTTCACATAATATATACACACATATATACAACAGAAAGAGGCAGAGAGAAAACCAAAAGAAACATACCCCAAAAACATAAACAAGACCATGAGAATAACAGGCAGAGTGCCCCCATCTTTCAGAAGGATAAAATCCAAGAACCTTAGGATAGAGCCACATTGCCTTCTTCTTCCTTGAAGTTCCATGATCTCCTAAAGACCCCATTTTTTGTTTTTTGTTTGTTTTTTTTTTTAAGCTGAAACTTTAGCGTATACTTGTATACAACACAAACACAGTGCTTGGCGATGATAAAGAAAGAAAAGGGTGGAGGAAAATTGAGAGTGAGGAGGGGTCAAAAGAGGACATGAACAAAGCTAATAGATATATATCAACTATCAGCGTCAATAGACATGAAAAGATGGGCGCTTTCAAGTCTCAATCACTGTGGCAACCAACATCAACAGGAAGTTGTAGTTCAAAAGAACTAATTTTTGACAATTTTTTCTCTCTAATACTGCAACTAATATCAATATTAATCTTTATTTCTTCCACTTACGAAAAAAAAAAACTTTCTCCACTGTTTTAAACAGTGTAACAAACAAACAAACAAACACTTATGTATCAAATTGGTGGACATGATTGGAAATAAAATACAAACACAGTTGACGTAAAATCATGGTAATGTGACAATTAAGAGAAATATAAAGAAAAAAAAAAGATTAGAACTTTTCTTTAAATAATAATTTTCTTTAATGATGTTTATATTTTTCACTGAGGGTTTTAATTTTCTTGTTTTTTTTTTAATGTAGTTAGAATACTTTTCAAACTTGTCTTAACTGAAAATGATGAGTGTGGGGGCATTGGGTTGTGGAAAATGATGGGAGAAGTTGTTTGGAGATATGAAGATTTTGTATATATATATATATATATATATATTATTAGAGAAGAAGATGATATACATATAGCAAAGCAAAGGAAATGGAGAAGAGAAGAGCTTTTGCTCTGCCAATGGTCACATGGTACTTCTTTTTCTCTTATTGCCTTTCTTTGCTTGGGATTGGTGAAAGGGTTGTTTTTGCTCTCTCCTCCTCTCTTTAATATATATATATAATTTTTTTCTTGCTTGCTTGCTTTCTTTTCATCACTCAATTTTCAAGGTGGGTTATTGATGTGGATCTAGAAATGTGTCTCTTCTCTAGGCCTCTTTGAGTGAAGTGTGGGGCTTTGTGTTGTTCAAATTCTTTTTCTAGTTTTGGGAAATGGAATGGAGGTGTTGTTTCCCCTCAAAAAGGTTTATAAGTTTTTTTGGAAGGTGGAAAAAAAAAAAAAGTATATTTTATTTTACTTTGTAATCAATATTCATGCAAATTTATAACTTTTTTTTAATAAATGTACGCATCATAAAAAAAAGTAAAAAATTTTAACGGTTAGTTTAATATTATTATATTAAAATTTAAAATATTACTTAAATAAAAATAGTATCATATAAGCTAATTTTAATTATTATCGGTTTAAATTTATAATTCTTTTAATGTGAATTACTGATAATTTAGAGTACACATTAAACTCTAACTAATTTGATGCTATTTGTGTAAAATTAGATTATAAGGATGAAAAAAATTTCTTAACAATTAATTTAATATAATTATATATATTAAAATTTAAAATCAAAACTTTATTTAAATAGAAAAATTCTTATCGATTGATACAATAATTGTTAGTTCCAAATTTATAATTTAGTTAATCAACTTCTAATTTTTTTAAAAAAGGAAATCAACTTCTAATTTTTTTAAAAAAGGAAATCAACTTCTAATAAGTATTCTTTCTTTTTATTTATTTTGCACTATCATGCATGTGTAGCCTCATCAATATTATTATAGTTTCGTGACATGCTATGGAACTTGTGCTTTAAAAATGACATGACAACTCTGTTGGGTCATGCACATGGAGGCCATTTGCAAAGGTTAAATCTTACAACTATCAGTGTCCCTATTTCATCTCTATATTTTTTTTTGGATAATTGCTTTTTACCCACGTATACTTTATTTATAATATTTTAAAAAATATTTATTTATTTTTATATTTATTTATCTATGTACTATTTTATCTAAATAAAAAAATTAATAAATATTGAAAAAATAAAATATAAAAATAAATAATTTTTTTTAAAATATTAAATGAAATAATATAATATGTCAAATAGTTTTTTTTTTTTTTTTTCCTTTTTCTCCTGAAATTTGCCAACTTAAAGTTGGCTAAACAGTAAAGTAGGTATCAATGCTATGTGCATATTATATTAGTACACATGTACATTTTTTCCACCTTCCTACTATGTACCCACTAAAAATATACCATTCATCACAGAAGAAAATATCATTCAAATTTTTTGAACTGTGACAAAATCATCCGGATCACCAATTTTATTTATTATGAATAAAAGAAAATATTGTAAAATAAATTGAAATATTTTTAATTTAAAAATATTTTACAATATTTTTAAAAATAATAAATCAATTAAATTGATTATAAATCATATATATATATAATAAAATTATTATTAAAATTTAGTATATATTAATAATTTTTTATAAAATAATGATGATATTAGTTAAAAAATATTAAAATATAAAATAAATAATATTAAAATATTAAAAAAATTGTAGAACTAGTTTTGTTAAAAGATTAAATTACATGAATTAAATTTATATTTATCCCATAAAAATTTAAGGAGTATCTTAATTTATAAATTTTCAGGTTAAGATGACCAAACCAAGCCAAGTTTGATAAGTGTAGTTCATTAAAATCGGTTAAAAATTAAACTTTTTAAAATAAATTTTATATTTTTATTTATAAAAAAATAAATGCTGAAACGATTTTATTTTTTATAAAATTTACTCAATTTAAATTTTAAAAAATTATATATATATATATATGAAAATGTCCCATATAAAAAATATATACATGTTAATATTAGCATATTATGTTGTACAAAATTAATTAAGCATAATTTTTTAAACAATGACTCCAGATGGCTAAAGGCTAAAAAAAAAATAAAAAAAGAGAAATTAAAAGATCGAATTATGTCTTCTAGTGACATACGTTTACTAGAATTAATTGGACTAATAATAGAACTTTGGGGGTGGGTGAGAAAATGAAACAAAATATCGCGAGAAAGGAGAGAGTGTTTCTGAACGACAATAACAACATAGTATTGGGACTGACACAAGAAACGGAGACAGAAGTGAGGAAAGACAGACGTTGATTACACGCGACAAACACGGGAGACTTTTTTCTATTATTTTTTTAAAAAAAATTTGTCAGAATTATTTTTCTTTAATTCTATATTTTATTATTCTGCTGCTGCTGCTTGCTCCTTCCTCTATTCACGTGACCTTCTTTGTAACTTGAAATCAATTTTGACAAAATTGCTCCTTCCTATTTTCCATATTTTATTATTATTATTTTTTTTAACCCGACTAAGTGATTAATTTCCAAAACCAAGCTCAGGTGCATTTCTGTTAAATTTTACCGAATAAATAAAAAAAACTCTATTTGATATGAAATTTAGTTTATTCTTAAAAATAATTTTACCATCTTCATCGGATATTTAATTTTATTAGAAATCGGTGAATAAAAATTATGTTAAATATTTTTATATGTTTAATTAATATTTTAGGATAATAATGAAAATGGATAATAAATTTGAGACTATAAATATAAAAAGAAAAAAGAAAAAAAGAAGACATATGTCTCATCTATAATAATAATAATACAATTGCCCCCATTGAACATAGTATAGCGAAGTTTGTGTGTTCTTGGAATGTGAATGGCCCAGCGTGACGGGTACGTGCGGTTGACTGATACAATAATCGATGACCCATTGAACAATGCCTCAATGTTTCAACTCCTCAAATAAAAAACTGTACAAGATTCCCATGTCACGATTTTTCAAGATTGTATATACGTACAACCCCCAACAAATTTCATCTACACCATCATCATAGGAGTAAATATTAGACAACAAAACACTCGGAAGAAGAACCAAAAGGAAGGAAGCAAGCAAGTACTATTATGAAGCTTTTAGATGAAATCTGAAGCAAGATTTAGATGGAATTGAATAAATCAAATGCTGTACAAATTTTGTTGAAAATGTTTTGTATAAAGCAAGGCCCAGCATTAATTAAATGAGAGCAAAAAAACATGTTTCATCCTTGTCACTCTGCATGGTCCATAATTCACATTAGCAAAGATCTCCTTCAGGCTTCTTCTACCTTGATACTTGCAGATGCTGGAAACAAAATGTATCCTGATAATCGCTAAACCAAACCGTGGTTCCTGCTGTATCTAAATGGCCTTGCACCGTATTGATTCGAATCAGAAAATGGAGGGATTGATTCGTATATCTGGGGGGGGGGAAATTATATTATTCCCTAACTCATAAGTCTGCAGGAGGTCGAAAGATGATAATCGCAAAGTGAAAAAAATTTCGCACTTGCACTAAAGAGTTATAAATTAGAATACGAGAAAAGATTCCTCTGTTCATCTGTTGGATTCAGCAACCATCGGCAGAACATCCATGCTGCTCCAACCACTGATAGGAGCGATAGTATAGCCAAAAATCCAAAATGTGAAACATCATTGGCAATAATTGCCACCCCCAACATTGCAGACTCTGCTAAACTTGCAACGGAAACCTCTGTTGTGCCTATAAGATTTGCTTTAGATGATGGAATCCCAGTTTGGAGAATCTGTGCACCAACAACATCATATGACATGTGTCCTAACCTTGATAAAACCTGCATACAAAGTTCAGTCATCGTCTCAAAAAATACACAGCAGTACAAAAAAGGAGCAACAGCTTGCACAGATACATGTATTAAATTCTTATGTTGATACAAGAGGCTTGATACTGCAGTTCAAAAAAGCATAGGCACTAGCTGAATAATGCTACCTGATCAATTTTATTTAACAAGTTTTAATCTTAAAAAAAAACCTGAAAAACAAAATGAATACTAAAATTGCACGTAAATTAATTTTTAGTTCAAGTGAAAGAAGAAAGACACACAAAAGAAACCAATCCTTACAATCAATCCCAAGAAACAGAAAAGAGGGCTCTGCTGGGAAAGAGATCCACTCCAATATACAGCAACAGCTAAGGTGAGAAGTGAAGCCTGAAAAACCAAGCCAGCTGCTCCAGCCTGGTCAAAGAGAAGAAATATAAGAACTAGCACATGAAGTTCAATTGAACTCTTTAACTTGTTTAACATGTACATGAAGCATAAAGAGACCTTTAAAATGCCGAGTTGCTCAACCAAGGTTGCTGACAGGAATGTTGCAACAACACCCATAGAAGCACACAAGCCACTAAATCCCCCAATGACAGATGGATTTACTCCTGTTAAACAGTTGCCCACAATTTATAGGAATCAGCAAGGAATTCAAAGGCACATGAATAGATGTACTAAATGGAAGCTCACAGGCAATTATGCAGTAAATCCTCATCAGTAGAACTTCAACTAAAAAGAGATGCAATCACATTAAAGCACACAGAAAATGCCTTCTTTTTGTCATCAACTGACGTATGGAAATAGCCTGCAACAACCAACTCCATAAAGAGATCTTCAACAGGAAAATGCCAGTCCAATGCTAATTAAAGTTGACAATCAACATAAATGCATGCATGGTAAAACAAATCAATTTTAGAGCAAGATTGATTCAGTATGTCCTTCAAATGGTATGCTGTTTTAACCTTCAATTCATATACAGACACTTGAATCTTAAATTCTTTTAATGGTCAAAGATCTCATATAAGTATATCATGCAATTGGAAAAAGGATTTGAAAAGTACCACGCTGCGTTAAAAATGCTGTCATCAAACTTCCTGGAGAAAGAACAACATTGAAGTATAGGAGAACATAGGCAAGGCTTGCAGGAAGAACTGGTTGCTGTACATACTCCTTCCACCCAAGCTTGATAGTTTCCAAACCTCTATCCACTGTAATTCCAGAAAAAGGTAAATATAGCAAGAAATTATCCCATTTAAAAACAAGTATAAAATGAGTTTACCTATGTTGTTGCCATCAGCCATAGCTCCTCCACTTGACTCTCTGCAGCAGGAGTTGGATGATCCAGTGTGGTCAAGAACCCCAGTAGAAAGCTTGTTGGTCAACAATGTGAGACCAATCTGAAGGAATACTAATATTAGTAACAAATGATGGAAAAACATATTACTTATCATGAAGTGTCCCAGAAAAGTTATTACCATAACTGGTAACGACCAGATCATTAGACTAGCAGCAATCTTCAAGCAGGTCACTGGATCATACTTGGAGAGAAGAATGCCAAATAATGATGCTCCAGCAATCTGTAATTAGAAATCATATCACAATTTAACTAATTTTAATTACTAAACTAAATAAATGATTACATACTAATGAAAACATGAGAAGGCCATGTGTATACCATTTAGATATACAAATGTTTATTTAGATGCAATGACAATTACACATAAAGTTGCCTTTATAAGTCCATATGGTAAATTTTTGAGATCATGGATTTGGTGAGAACCTCACACAGAAGATCATTTCGATTAAGTACAGCATTTGCTTGAGCAAGAGCTATCGGCCTATTTATTCCTGCTAACTGTACACAATAGAACATCAAGTCAGCGTTTGTGCATCAAGTTAAAGTTTAAGACACTGCCAAATTTATAGGACAACTAAAAAAAAGGAATAAAAACCGAATATACGAAGACAAAAAGGAAGCACAAGGCACTACCAGCACAACCCAATCACGCTCCATAGCTACCCCTAATGCTATTCCACATAGCCTCTCAATAGCCCCAGCTACAACAAGCACAAGAAACCATGGACGGAGAATAATGGATGTTGCAGAAGTAGGGGAAACAGTATGTGCATGAATTATCATTGTTGCAGATAGCAACTGAGCAGCCACCTGGCAGAAACAGAAGAATGAGGTGCAAATTGGAAGGAAAAAAACCCTCATCATGCTACAATATATAAACTAAAAGTAACAAAAAGTTACCTGGACTATATTTAAACTGATAGAAGAAGGTATTCTGGGAGAATAATCCATAAGTTTGCCAACCAAAGGACCTCCGACAATTATAGCAAGCTGTTTGACATGGAACTTGTCAGAAAAAGCGTTAAGACCTTTAAATGAATAGGCTCAACACAACTTAATGGATAAATCACAACCTTAGTGAAGAAACCCATAACTGCCACTGGTAAAAGGCTTGGATGAATCAAAGCTATAGCAGAAGGCCAAGCAAAATTCCAAAGCTGTTCAACCAAATTTCCAGCCAGGCAAGTAGCATAAAATGCTGTAACATACAAGTCTCTAATGTTAGGAATTACACAAGTATGCTCGTTGTCTGACTCTAACATCAATTTAATTGGTACATCACAACATTTCTCAGCAAGAAACTTATTGTTGTAGACTTATGAGCATCATTGATC
The DNA here is from genome assembly GCA_947683625.1 of Mallotus nudiflorus. Lineage (NCBI taxonomy): Eukaryota > Viridiplantae > Streptophyta > Magnoliopsida > Malpighiales > Euphorbiaceae > Mallotus > Mallotus nudiflorus. The sequence continues at coordinate 3,302,467 of CANTUR010000117.1, read as the reverse complement.
CAGACAGGTTGGAATACTTTCTGAGCTAGAAAACTCCAAGGTCTGGATTAAAATGGATGCCGCATGTCAAAATAACTAACTCGACTAATGCATTGAAATAGCAATTCCAGTGGTGATATCATAAAGCAGAGAGAAGATAAAAGGAAATCAAATAGTTTTTTGGGAATTCAATGAATCCAAAAGAATTCTAGGCAATATAATTAGCTGATTGTGGTACAGGCAAGTAAGGCATTGAACAGCATAAGGGACCTTCTTAGCTCAAGGAAAATACACCCTATAGGCGTCCAAAAGGCTCTCACTGGGTGATAAAAAGTGATTAAATCTCGTCATACCAGCACAATTATATGCATCTTAAACGCATAATTACTATTGCACCAACTAGACATTCTACCTAAGAAGCTCAACTTTTAGCCTGCAATTCTTGATTAGCAAAGAGGACTTAAGTATTATAGCAATAGAAAGAAAGGCTTGCACCTTACACAAACTTTGTGATACTAGTATGATTAAGGTGCATTAGTAAAAGAGTTCATGTGCTTCAAGCTAATCACAGAATAATTACTCTTAAGCAAATGAACTTACCATATAATCCAACTGGATGGGCTGGAGTTGCCGCAAGGGCATTTTGTTCCTCCTCTGATAAAACCTAAAGAAAAAACAACAGAAAGATGAAAGAAAAGTAAGTCATTGCTGCACAATGCCACCATGTCGAGATTCAAATAAGAAAATAAACAACTAGCAAAAAAGAATGAGAAAGAAACACACAGGCAATGCTGTCAAAAGACTATCCACAAAAGTTGCTTCAGCCAGTAAACTGAGAGGTTCAGCCTCAAGGATATTGGATTTAATATGAACAATGGGGGCTGAACAATCAGGCTCATCTTCGGAGACATGTTGCGGGACATCATCTTCAGTGAGAACATGACCGCATTGTAATTCAGAATTTGAAATTGAGCACCTTGAATTTAAATTGCTGGACCTGCATTAAAAGAAACCCAACCGGAAACTAAAGATTCAAACTTTATTCGACTGTATGCAAGTGTGTATGAATGACTGTGAAGAAATGCATTGACAAACTATGTAAAGATTCAAAAAGTTAACTAAATAACTATGCAACATCAAATAAAGTAAAATTCAACCTCGAAACTTTCTCAAAATTCCAAAACTTTCTGCAATTACCCTTCACTTTCTCAAAAACCAAACATGACCCAAAACACAAACCCGAAAGAATATCACAATACCTGCAAGAAATTGAAGCAGGACCATAATTCAACCATCTGCGAGTAGAGAGGCGATGGCGAATTCGAAAAGCATGCGGTGCCGCCGACAAAGACGCTTGCCGTGTAGAGAAGACATTAACATTAACATTGGGATAGAAAAGCAAAGTGTGCGAAACTGAGACCATAGCTTTAACTTCAACAACTTCAAGTACCCAAACTTGAAGAAGCACCAATTAGAGTAAAACTGCTGACTAAAACTCATGCAGACTCCAAAAAAAAGTCCCTTTTTGCACCAAACTTTTGCGAGTTAACTTTCATCAGCAAAATGTTATCAGTAGTTAGATTAAGATAGTGCGAGGAAGAAATAAACAATTTTTACTTCGTGGGTACGTTTATTTTTGAATTGGGTACTGGAATCTTGTAGCTTTTGGCGATATGTATTGAGCAGAGGCTTATCTGATTATGTTAAACTGTGCTATAGAGTCCGCCCGGCGGACAGTTTCAAGTGGGAATTTTGCACGTTTGTGTGGCTATTAGTGTTGGCGAGTCATTTGTTGATTTTCTTGGGAAAAATTGCGTGTGCTTTGTGTGAGATGATCCACCAATTAGATTTTGCCATGCTGCTATATAAATTTCCACAAATAAGTTCCAGGATTGTGGAGTTAATTTAACCAAAATGGAAACTTAAAATGTCATTTCTCAAAATTAAGAAAAAATTTCTGGGAATAAATTTTTTCCATCAAATATATAGCACAATGTAATGCTTAAACTAAATTAAACTAAAAATAGTTTAAAATCGGATTAGTGAAATTATAATATTGGTCAGTTAGATACAAAATAATTTAAAAATTAATCTCACTAATTAATTTTAATTTTAATATTATCATGATAAATTTCAAGTAGTCAGAAATCCTATTTAAGTCAAAATATTTTAGGAATTTTACAACTTTCTTTTTTTTTTTTGAAATAAAGAATTTTACAACTTTTAGTTGAAATTTTTTTTGAACATTTGAAAGGTAAATAATTATTGCATTTGAGAAAACACCACATATAAACAAAAATTAATAATTTTAGACAAAAGCTAGTAAGAGACCCATTATGACAGTATTTTTTTTTTTTTTAATAGATTTAAGAACCTATTTAAGCTACGAAAGATATGAACATACAAAAAAATTGCATGCAACTATAAGAAAAATAATTTATTCCAAAAGAAGAATCCATCATTGAATATACCAAGTTGTTGCTGAATTCACCATTTTCCTTATCATCATCTTTTTATATTCTTACTTTTTTTTTCTTTTTTTTTTACCATAAACTATATGAGAAGTGATCATTCCTTTAATACTCACAATTAAAAAAAATTGTATTAATATTTATCAATAGTGGTTATATGAATTAGAATTTGAAATTTTTACAATTCTTACAAGTAAAAATACTAATTAAGCCACCACCGATTGGCTCTGCTCTTGCTTTCTTTCACAACATAACTTCCTCCTACAACTCAAAACTTGCCAATGACAACCCAAATGAATAGCTCTATCCTCAAAATTCTTCACTGTAATTTTCAAGCACTTTGGATTCGGAGCACAACATATGCTCGTTTTACTGTTTTTTCTTTTCTTTTTATCAAAAACAAACTAAACAGTAGATGATCAACTCATGGACTTTTGATTCAAACAACAACAACAATTTGTGGATGTATTTATATTATTAATAACTATTACATATAACAAATTCAAAATCATTGAAAAATTAACATACAACAACAATGTGTACATGTACAAGAAAACCATAACCTTTTTTTTTTTAGAGAAAAATATCATTGGATGTTAGGTTGTGCTTCAATCCACCCATCTGCATTCAAGAAGATATCAATATATGTCAATCGTCTCCATTCATTAGATGATAAAGCCTTCTCCCATTTCACTCGTTTAGACGTATCCGATCCTGGTCCAGTGCAAAAATGTTCTGAATATGTGATTGTATGTCTACCCCAAAAAAAAATGATTAACGTTAATCATATATCAAAATTCGATATTATAAATGTTGATAGTAAGGAAAAAAAAAAAAAAAAATCTTACTCACGGCCAATATAGTTCCATGCTTGCCAACCCGTAGGCATGATAGCATGAGGCATGTAAGTTCTGGAGAAAATCACTCTTGAATATTTTCTATAAGCTCTTCCTAGATAAACAGGACCAGAGGCACTTATAACACAAGAAAAGAATACAAAACCATTTGCATCGTTTACATTTTCACGACCTTGAGCTGTAATATAACCAGCTGTTCCATTTAAAATTCCAGTGGTTGCATTTATATGACATCTCTGCACAAATTAACAGTATATATTCGTTCCGTCAGTAGTTCAGCAGTCAAATATCTGTGTCGAATTCTAACATATAAGAGAAGTGATAAATGTAGCGTCTGCTAGACGAACAGCACGTAGTCAGCCGTAAAACGAGGCAAATTTAAAAAAAAAAAACAATACTGTCCATGAACAAAGACAATATCATTTGGTCTTATATTCGCGACTAGATTCGTTTAGATCTAGCGGACTGCTACAAATATTTTTTTCAAACATATAAATATTTATGTGTAATGTGTAGCCTCTGACCTCATATACAGATTGGCCTGCTCCCCAAATGAAATCTATTGCACCTTCTACGTAGGAAGAATTAAAGAAGTGGCGACCTTGCATATCTGTTAAGGTATCTTGGACTCCTGAAAATCCACAACGATGAAAACTTGCCTTGTCTCCATATAGTGAAGCTGCTGGTGCCCATATAATACTGTTCCCATCTGGCCCTTTTGGTATAATTAGATTGTATGTATTCTGTTACAACCATAAAAGAATTTAAGTTTACCAAATTTAGGTGTATATATGATCTATCTCTATTTTCCACTGATAGAAAATGGCAAAATGAAGACCAACATTGTTGGTCAAGCAATGAAAAGTTCGAATTTTTTAAAATGCGATATATCTAGTTTTTTTTTTTTTTAAAAAAAAATATTTAATTCCAATTTTATATGTTGTATTAGAATCCTTATAAAATTCATCCGGTTCGAACTCCAAAATAATTAAACTTTTATAACTACATTATATGGAAACAAAAGGGTAAAAGAAAGGAAAGTAAAAGCATTATTAATGTCTACAATTTTAATGAAGGTTTTATTTTGTGAGTTTCAAATTCAAAATTTTACTAACTTAAAATTGTTGGAGTACGAGTAAGCTTATTAATTTAATTTTTAATTAAATGGATGAAGGTGAAAAATCAAGTTATGCGCGAAAATAATTTTTCACTGGATGTGTTTTTTTAAAAGAAAATAAAAAATATATATTGTCTGCCTGTATGAGAATTTTAAATTTTAGTTTACCCTGAATAATATATCCGCTGCCTTAAAATTATCTGCACGCAATATAAATGTAGAACTTTCGGTTGCACTTCCAGCCTTGTTCCATTGGATAATGGTTCTTTTGCTGCTTTCTCCTTGAAGAACAATAAAAGGCTTGTCTTGGGGGATCATAATTTTTTCACTACAAGCATAATTAATATTAATAGAAACAACATAGAAGAAGAATATATATATATAAACATGATATTGGAGATATATAACATTTAACTATTTATTTAAAAATGAATAATTTAATTGAACTGATTTAAAATAGTCATGTTATTATTAATAATTTAATGATCGAAAATATATCTTATAATATAAATAATTAAAAAATTTTAATTTTTTAAGAATAGAGAATTAAAAATAATGTTAAAAGTTGAGTACTCTCATGATATAACTCATTTTATAATATTAATAGATTAACGGTTTGATCTTTACCTTATTCTCTTCTATATAAAAAAATGTTGAATGCGTATAAATCATACATACTTGTAAATACCAGCTTTTATGAAAATAAGAACCCATAAGTTATTGTTTGGTGGAATGGAGTCAATGGCTTTTTGCACACTGGGGAAGTCTCCTTGGCCACTTCGATCAACTACAATTTTCCAAGAAATCACCCCTTGCTCTACATGATTTTGTATGCTGCCTTTGGATGTGCGAAGTAAGAGAAAGAGTACGGTTGCACCCAAGTAGAGATTTGAAAGAAGAAAATGCATTTTGAAAAAATTTTCAAGGTATATATGGCCTTTGTCAATAAAATGATAATAATGGGAAAATGGGATCAAAGTTGACTTCATGTTGATATAAATGGTCCAATTTTTTCATTCCAAGAAATTTTGCTTTTAGTTAGCAAGTAATTAATATGGTAAGGAGCTATTTTGGTAAACTATTTGGGATAAACGAAAAAAATTCTTATCATTTGATTGATTTTTGGCAAGAAAAATCAAGTATTGTTAATTATTTTTTATCAAAATCTATATTTTTATGGAAATATGACAAAATGGATTCCAAGTATTAATTAAAAGCTGCTATGATAAGCAAAGACGATAAGAAATGGAGAAGAGCATGCCTAATCAAACAGGCCATGAAAGATTCACTGGCAAGGAGGAAGGAGTGAGCTGGTGGGAGCTGCATTTGACCAATTATATCAAAATACAGGCCGTTCATGTTGCCAAATGCTGGAGAGGCAACGCAAAAAAAAAAAAAAAAAATTTGCTAGTAAAGACGCAATCTAACAGTTACTTTTTTATAAAAGCAGAATAATTATAGATTTCAATTCTGCCATTGTTGATTAATAAAATTAGTTTTTATATAATTTAAAAAACAAAGAACTGTCTGGTACTAGGAAGTATTTAGATTAAAAATTGATGATAGGAAATTGGGTCTTGTGTATTACGACAGTTTTGAAGTTTTATACAAGAAATTGCATTTTAAACTTACATCTCTAAATCACCCAATTAAGAGGACTATCTATATCAGGATTTAGGACCCAATATGTTATCTAGCCGTCTCTTGGTTCATTAGGTTGGCCCATCATATCTGAAAAATGCATTATTGCGCCTATATGATCACATGGCTTGACCAGTTATGGATAGAGCAAAGAAAAAATGTACACAGCAACTACCACCACCACATATCTTCCTTATCATCATCTTCTTTCACCAACAGAGAACAAACCCACTTCCAAGCTCACCCAGAAAACAATCTTGGACCTCCTAAATACCAAATCAAGTACTTCACTTCAATATCTCAAGCAAATCCATGCTGTGATACTAAGAAGTGGCCACTTTCAGGACAACTATGTATCTGGTACACTAGTCAAATGCTATGCCAATCCTCAGTTCAGCAACCTTGACTTGGCTTTTACAGTTTTTGACCATGTCCCAAAACCCAATGTCTTTGTTTATAACATTATCGCTAAATCTTGCCTGGACAATGATGAACCATTTGAGGCTATATGTTTCTACTACAAGATGGTGGCTGCAAATGCTAGGCCTAACAAGTTTACTTATCCTACATTGTTGAAGGCTTGTGGGGTTGCAAAAGCAACTAAAGAAGGTGTGCAGTTGCATTCTCATGTGATTAAACAAGGGCTTAGTGGAGATGTGCATATAAGAAGTGCTGGGATTCAAATGTATGCAACTTTTGGTCACATGGTTGCAGCTAGGAGAATGCTAGGTGAGGATGGAGAATCTGATGTTGTTTGTTTTAATGCAATGCTTGATGGGTATTTCAAGTGTGGAGATGTTGATTCAGCTAAAGAACTGTTTGAACAAATGGAGGATAAAAATGTTGGTTCTTGGAATGTTATGGTGTCTGGTTTGGCTAAAAATGAGATGGTAAAAGAAGCAAGGGAGCTGTTTGATAGTATGAGAGAAAAGAATGAGATTTCTTGGAGCAGCATGATTGATGGCTATATCAAAGGAGGTTACTACAAGGAGGCATTGGAAGTTTTTAATATAATGCAAAAGGATGAAATTAAGCCAAAGAAGTTTGTTTTGTCAAGTGTTCTTGCTGCCTGTGCTAATGTGGGAGCTCTTGATCAAGGAAGATGGATTCATGCCTATGTGAAGAAGAATCCCATTTATTTGGATGCAATCTTAGGCACTGCTTTAGTAGATATGTATGCGAAATGTGGGCGGCTCGACATGGCATGGGACTTTTTTGAGACAATGAAAGAAAGAGAAGTTTTCACTTGGAATGCTATGATTTGTGGGTTAGCTATGCATGGTAGAGCAGAAGATGCAATTGAGCTATTCTGCAAGATGCTACGACAGAATTTCAGGCCAGATGGTATCACCTTTGTAGGTTTGTTGAATGCTTGTGCACATAAAGGAATGTTAGATGAAGGTCTAAAGATATTAGATTCTATGGAGAAAGTGTATGGCATTGTGCCCGAGATGGAGCACTACGGATGCGTAGTTGATCTCTTAGGAAGAGCAGGGCGATTATCTGAGGCAGAGGAGTTCATATTCTCAATGCCAATTGAACCAAATGCTCCTGTTTGGGGTGCGCTGTTAGGGGCTTGTAGGATACATAGAAATGTAGAATTAGGTGAAAAAGTAGGGAATATTTTGCTGCAATTAGAGCCAGAAAACAGCGGCCGGTATGCATTATTATCAAACATCTATGCAAAGGCTGGAAGATGGGACGATGTTACAAAAGTGAGGAAACTGATGAAGCAGAGAGGAGTGAAGACCACTCCTGGAACTAGCCTGATAGAAGTAGATGGTGCAGTTCATGAATTCAAAATGGGTGATGGGTCGCATCCAAAAATGGAGGACATATACATGATGTTAAAAAATATGATTGAGAGGCTTGAAATGAAAGGGTACTCACCAAATACTTCTCAGGTTTTGTTCGACATCGATGAGGAAGAGAAAGAAACTGCACTGCATTACCATAGCGAAAAGCTTGCAATTGCCTTTGGGTTGATCAGCACGAAGCCTGGAACAACAATGCGCATTGTGAAGAATCTAAGGATGTGCGATGACTGCCATTGCGCTGTGAAGCTTATCTCTCAAGTGTATAATAGAGAAATTATTGTCAGGGACCGATCGCGTTACCATCATTTCAGAAATGGAGCATGTTCTTGCAACGACTTCTGGTGAATTCCTGAAATACAACATTCACTCGTAGCTGCAAGTTTTACTTTGGTATTAAGTCAACCCTCCATTCCAAATTTCTGATATTGTGTTTATATTGTAAATAAACACAAAATTTGCATACCATTTTTATAGCATCAATCAAATTGAACAACTTGAAACAAGGCTTAATCCAAGAACAAATACTTACAGCAGCATGCACCTCTTTATTTATTTATTTAAATTGAGATAACATATAATTTTAGTATGGATTAACCGTATGATAGAAACAATCATTTCTTTTTAAATCAACGATGATAGAAAATGAATTTTACATCTCAAAATACTATTGGAGTTAAGTTATCACTTAATCACTCCCTCTTATTTATTTAATGCATTTTTAAAAAATAAATAAATATGAATTATGAAAATTAGTGAATGTGCAGAACGACTAAAAGAGTTTGAAAGAAAAAAAAAATTAGTGTCATTTTCATTTTCCCTTTGGTTCCGTCTTAGCCAAGCAGGACATGCTGTCATCTAACCATGCCAGCTAGCAAACATGGATGACATCATATTTGACACATATGCAAAAGCCACATCCACATCATTCATATTTCATATGTGGAATAAGCCACATTGTCTCCCTAATAGCTTATGTGGCTTACGCCACATCATATCTATATCATACATGATGCACAGCATGTCATTCAAAATAGCATATGTGACATAAGTCATGTCATTTTTACTTTAAAGTTGCAATTTATATGGCAAAAACAATTTTTAAACTTCTAAAGTATAATGATTTTTCTAGGGAAAAATTATTTTCCGGCTCCTGAATTATAGTAATTTCTTTATACTATTATTTATATAACTATTGAGTTTTTATACTAATATTTATATATACATTGAGCTCTTATATTATTATTTATATAATACATTAAACTCCTATAGTATAAAAAATATATCTATAAAATTTATTAAATTGGAGTTCAATAACTATATAAATAATAATATATGAGTTTAATATAATAAAATAAAAGGATAAAAGTTCAATAAAAAAACTATCGTAATTCATGAGCTTAAAAATAGATTTTAACTTTTTTTTATTTAACTCCTATTATTTTATTGTGTTGTATTGAGTTTTTATACTATTATTTATATATATATTGAATTCATATATTACTATTTATATACACATTGAATTCTTATACTATTATTTATATAATATATTAAACCTTTATACTAGGAAAAATAATTTTATAAAGTTTGTCAAATTTGAACTTAATAATTATATAAAAAATAGTATATAAGTTTGATATCATGCAATAAAACGATAATAACTTAAAAATCACTATAATTCACACATTTAAAAATGGATTTTGCCAATTCATATCATCAAATATGTATAGGTGACATATATCCTGTCATCCATGATATGTGACTCGTCAATAGACTATCGTACTTGGCACATATAATGTTATTCGAATTTCTTACGTATACCACACCACATCAATCATTTGTGCACGTGGCACACGCACTTAAAATGGATTGTCATACGTGGCATATACCATGTATAGAAATTGCAACTTAAATGAGTAAATGAAAAAAAAAATTTGTTAACTAAAGTGGCCAATTTCTCTCCACTAATATATTTGGAAATGTTTTTTTTGAGAGAATATTTGGAAATGTTAAAATTATAAATTTTGATATTAAAAAATATAACTTTTTTTATTTTTCTATCAATTTATTTTTTAATTTTATTTAATTTTTTTTAAACAAATTAGAAAAAAAAAGGTGTGGTCACCAAGTGGATAAAGTATGAAAGTATTCGATGCCTTAAGGAAATCCTAACCAAAATAAAAGAATGAACACATTTCTTCTCCACCACTAAAAATTCTGAAAAATCTCAGAAGAATATACAAATAAAAAAAATTTCAATCAAACAAACGAAAGTAATGTCCTAACGGCAGCTCCATATAACCAGACAGTCACAGGTAGACAGACCCTCTCAACACGTCCCACTTAGCCATAAAAAGCCCAAAGCTTTAGGACGGGCCATGAAGCTGTTATCTCCTCCTCCTTCTTTATCACGTCCCACTTCTCCCCTCTTCTTGTTCACTTCCAATCCAAAACGTGCAAAACCCTTCTCCAGTTCCGTTCAATTTTTTCAATATAAGTCAAAGAACTTGGCTTTTACTCAAAAAATGATGGTTAAGGCCGGTGTTAAGGTTGAGGTAAATGAAAATGTCCCAGTAGTAGCAGAAACTAAGTGGGGTAAAGTCTCAGCTGTTCTATTTGACATGGATGGAGTGTTATGCAACAGTGAACATCCTTCTAGACTGGCTGCTGTTGATGTTTTTGCTGAAATGGGAGTTGAAGTTACAGTTGAGGATTTCGTGCCATTCATGGGCACAGGTAAAATGGGCGTTCAGTTTGATCCCCTCCCTTTTTTTGGTTTCTTAAATATTGTAATTACTGTCTGCAAGTATTGAAACTGATAGAAAGATATGATTTTTATCATTTTTTAGGTGAAGCGAACTTCTTAGGAGGCGTGGCTAATGTTAAGGGAGTTCAGGGATTTAATGCTGATGCAGCAAAGAAAAGGTTCTTTGAGATATACTTAGAAAAGGTCACTGCTTGAAAACACAGTCTAACTTTGTAATGCAGCATTTGTCTACCATTTCAATGCCTGATACCCTTTTCTTGAATTTTGCAGTATGCTAAACCTAATTCTGGAATAGGATTCCCAGGTGCCCTTGAACTTATTACCCAGGTAACAAAACTCCATGATTCTGAGTGGGATCTCACCTAAAGATCCTGATTACTAATAGAATAGGAATGTTCAACAGTGTAAAGAGAAAGGTCTCAAAGTTGCTGTTGCATCTAGTGCTGATCGTATCAAAGTTGATGCAAATTTAGCAGCTGCTGGTTTGCCGCTATCAATGTAAGAAATTGCAAATTAGAGAAGGAATCTGTCTCTTGAAAGTCAATAATGCTACTTTCTTTTTCTTAAAAAGATGAAGCCTGGTGCCCTTGTGATTACCTTCAGTTTAATCTAATGCCATGTGTAATGGTTTTCACGAGACTCTGAAAACCTTTTGAGAGAGCTCCATATGTACACACATTTATATAATTTATGATGGGATATGTTAATACATGGACCAGTTTGAAAGTTGAATGTTGGTCATAGTTGCAAATGAAATAAGGTGAAAAGGACTTCGTGATATTAAGGAGGTCTATACTTTTGTTCTGCATATGATTAGTCCAGAAACCAAGGGTCTAGGTTTTTATTGGAATGCTATTTTTTATTATTTTGTTAACCTCCTTTTTATCAGGTTTGATGCTATTGTGTCAGCAGATGCTTTTGAGAATTTGAAACCAGCCCCTGACATTTTTTTGGCTGCATCAAGGATCTTGGATGTGCCCCCTAGTGAGGTATACTCTTTGGTTTTGAACTTTTTATTCTCTCTATTAAGTTGCTGGAGTTTTGATCCAAAGCACGTATAATAAATGATCGAAACTACCAAAGAAGCAGCTCCTGTGGCTATAAAGATAGTGAAGTCTGTTGGCTTAATTTTAGTTTTTCTTTTCTTTTTTTGGTTCATTGTATAGAATTTGTCTGACTATCTTGTGCGGTTCATTCTTGTCATATTAATGAAATTGTTCGCTACTATTCCAGTGCATTGTTATTGAAGATGCACTAGCTGGAGTTCAAGCCGCACAAGCTGCACAGATGAGGTGAATAATGAGTTTTTGTTTCATTATAATATCTGTGGCAATAAGTTCTTTCAAACCATATGGCAAGATTGGCTTGACACTTAAAGACTGTTGTATTTCTTTTCCCCTTTGCTTATGGCATCCACTTTTCATTTTATGTCACTTTTCTGTTCCATTGACTGCTAATCAACCACATTATGTGCTTGTTGCAGATGCATAGCTGTGAAAACTACATTGCCAGAAGAGGCACTGAGCAATGCAAGTCCATCCCTTATCAGAAATGACATAGGAAATGTTTCACTTGATGATATTCTCAGTGGTGGATCAAATGGCTATAGTATGTAGTCCTGAAGATGTCACTTTGTACCGTCAATAATATAGACTGATGAAGCTGCTTTTGCATCACATTTAAAGAATTCTAAAACTTTGTTTCTTTTTGTATTGAATTTCCTTTGTACTCATTTTCTTCTCCAATAAAACTGAAGTATCACCTTCTAAGTATCAAATGCCTTTACAATTGTCATATTAGATTTTTCTTAAGATGGTAAACAAGTTCACATCTTTATTGTTCTCCTAGAAGCTTTTGTGCTAGTCAGTAGTTAAAGAGTGTTTGTATTCTGGCACAATGATATCTAATAAAGATATGCCATTGCAGATGAGAAGATGCAGGGACCTCAGGTCCTGCATACTTCTGAACAGACTTCGGCAGCAATGCTTGAAGAAAGAACAGATAATGGATTAATCTCTAGCAACATTGCTACGAATGACAAAGTTTTCTCAGTTGGGGGGTAAGCTAGGTTTTTTTCCTTCAAAATAATTGATTGTGATTATTAAACAAAATTTACCCCCTTCTTACAATGTAAAAGTTGTTCCACTGTTTGTTATTCTTCTAGCTGATTTTCATTCGTACTGGGATAAACACACACCTCCCAACAAGAGAGAGAAAGAGTGAACCAAACAAGAAATTTAGCTGATTTTGTGGCTCTTTATAATAATTTTACAATATTTTGGGTCTGACTTCTGCTAATGGTGAATCAAACTATGCTGGGTACTTCTAATACGTAAATTAAAAAGCCTCCAAATGTTCAACAGGAATTTTCAGATTTTTTTCCATGATACAAAAGTTATTACAGTTCTGAAACTTCTCCAAAATGATGAAAAGTGCCTCCTTTGTAACATTAGGATGCCATTATCGAGCAAAATATTTTCTTTTCCTATGGACATATTTTAAACTGAACCTAATGCATGTAAAATACACAATTGTGATTGTATCTCTCTGACAAAGAAAATAAAGCCTCAGTATAACTACTTCAGGCTGCAGAAATAATTTGTGAACAGGCTGCAGGCCTCTCGGCGCAATATATTGAGATATGGAAGTTTGGGGGTTGCTCTCTCTTGTTTGGCCTTTACCATTTCAAATTGGAAGGTAACTTAAATGAAAAGAATGATGGATCATTTTATAAAGTTGGATTCATGTTACATTCAATTTGAATATTTTAGGACCAGGAAAATGTATCTTCAGACTGATCAATTGTTTAACAAGGATGGTATTTTATGTTACTATGTGTATACATCTTTACGTTTTTCTCATACACGTCTTTGCATTTCTAGGCAATGCAATATGCATCTCCTAATGCTGTATGGAATTTGTTGTTTGGAGTTGATAAGCCAAATTTTCAGAAAAATGATGATGCAGGTATATGTCAATAAATATATCATATAATACACTTTGGCTTGTCATGCTATTCCTTTCTGTTCTGTTTTGTTTTTTTTTCTTGTTTCTTCAATTATATTATTATTTTCTTTCGTCCACTATTTATTAACTTTAGATGACTTTTAAATCAATAGTGATTTTGGTTTGTGGTTTCTAACACGGTGAAAATCTCAAACTCATAGGTAAATCACAGTCAAGAGTCCAGCGATTCGTAGATTATATAGCTGATCTAGAAACCAGGTAACCAAGAATTGTCCTTACCACTTCTGGTACATTTATACCAATATTCAATTTTTACCTGCATGCTATTTTACTTTGTGTTTTCCATGAAACATTAATTTCCAAGATTTATGTTCTACTCTGTTCTGGTATTTATTTATTATCTTCTATTGTGTTAGCGGAACTGCTCGCAGTGTGCCAGAATTTCCAGCTAAACTTGATTGGTTGAATACAGCTCCACTTCAATTTCGCAGGGCAAGTTTAACACAACTTAAATTGCTGTTGTAAATTTATGAGCATTACAGTCACCAACATGTAGCTGTTAGTAACAATTATTGTTCAAACCATGTTTGCACATGGCTTTGACTCGTTTTCTTAGCTGAAAAATCATCAAGCAATAGAGAATTTCTGTGTGGTTCAACACAATTTTTTGTTTCAGTGAAGGTTCCTATATGGTATGGTAGACTACCTGTGATACAGATTTAATATTCAAACTGTTTCAATTTCTTTATGCAGGAATTGGAAGGCAAAGTGGTTCTGCTGGACTTTTGGACGTATTGCTGCATAAATTGTATGCATGTTTTACCAGATCTAGAGTTTCTGGAGAACAAATACAAAGATAAGCCGGTATAGCTCTTCTTCCCTTTCAGATATCACTATCTGTTGATTGTTTTGCGTTTTGAGCACTAGCCTGTGTTCAACTCTGCTAAGGCCATAGAAAAACCTGCATGACAAGATAACGAATTGTGCAAGGAGAAAGTAAAAGATCTGGAATTTGTGTTGATAGTTTTTCATGATGACACTTGCCATATGTCTTTAACATCGTGCCAATACTTTCTTATCATGCTTTTGGTCAGGATTCACAATGACTCTACATGACATTTTCTGTTGTAATATTGTCACAGTTCACTGTTGTGGGGGTACATTCAGCCAAGTTTGACAATGAGAAAGATTTAGAAGCAATCCGTAATGCAGTCTTACGCTACCACATCTCTCATCCAGTAAGTCAATATTTAGAAGTACATGCATAATATCAGTGAGCATTCTCTTACTTGTTCAGCATAAGAACCAAAGTTGAATTTTTGGGAACTATCATTGAGATTTGCCTTACTGTATCCTCAGATAAATGTCACTGTAGCTGTTTCCTTGTTTGTATATTCATCTGCTTGCTTCATTCAATTACTAGCATGCTTCCTTTGTTCTGACAATCATCCAGGTGATGCTGCAAGGATTAATAAGCCCAATAAGAATGGCCTGAACCTGAAGTTATGCTTAATGTGGTTTTTACAAGTCTCCATAAAAATGATGAACAGTAAAAAATTGGCTAGTATTTTCAGATATCTACCTTATCCAATGATTGAAATTCTTAAACTTAATAAGGGATACAACGTTCTAAAATTGATGCCAATGGTCCTTTTTTTTTCAAGAGAATATCAAACTAATCGGTGAAAAGGATCTATTCTAGAATTTTGCATTGTCTGATGGACACATGAGCTTATAAATATGATATGTTCAGAGACAGACCATTTAGTGCTTTTGCCTTAAGCAACAGGTTACGATCTTAAATTTGCTTATTCAACTGCATAATCTAATATTTCCATATTTTTTTATCTTACTCTTGCCTCTTATCAGTATAGGTTGTCAATGATGGAGATATGTATCTGTGGCATGAGCTAGGCATCAATTCATGGCCTACATTTGCCCTTATTGGACCCAATGGAAAGCTTCTTGCTCAAATATCAGGAGAAGGCCATCGAAAGGTACCCATGAGCAGCCCCAGTTGATTTAAATTCCCGAGTTTACTCTGAACTCAATATTGAATTAGCAAGCATGAGTCCTTTACCTTTAATGTGGTCATTATTGAAGAGAGGTTGAAAACAAGGAAGATCAGCAAATTTCTTGCATGGAATCATTTTTGTGGTTAACTACTGCCACAAAAACTTATTCTAAAACTTAAAAAACTCAATTCAAAAACTTTTAATCTTGCTTTTTGTTATCATTTTTTTATTTTTACCCACTAATGATATCAATGATGTAGAAAGAAAGTCATTTTTTTTCCCTTCTCGTTTAGGATCTTGATGATTTGGTGGAGGCAGCTCTTCTATATTATGGTGGAAAGAGGATGCTAGATAGCACACCAGTTCCCATGAGTTTGGAGAAAGATAATGACCCTCGTTTAGTTACATCTCCTCTGAATTTTCCTGGAAAGTTGGCTGTTGATGTACTTAACAATCGGCTGTTTATTTCAGATAGTAACCATAACCGCATTGTACGTTGCTCTTTCTCTGTTACACATGCATGCACCCATAAAATAAGGAAAAGAATGCCGCACTCATAGTCTATGAGCAACAAGAAAATCACCAGAAATTATCTTTGATTTTTTAAATTTCTGTACAGTGAAGCTTAAAAGGATTTAGATCATTAACATCTTATCTGGCATTACTTCTTAAATTCAGGTGGTCACTGATCTGGATGGCAACTTTATTGTCCAAATTGGGAGCACTGGAGAGGAAGGTTTACGTGATGGTTCCTTTGTGGAAGCCACTTTTAATCGACCTCAGGTGAGGATTTAAGCACCTATAGTATAGATGCATTCTGAGGTCTGACGTTTCATGTTTGAGCTTTGTTTTTAAATATATTCGCAGTGACATTATTTGCTTCTCCAGGGTCTGGCATACAATGCAAAGAAAAATATCCTGTATGTTGCAGATACTGAAAACCATGCTTTGAGGTAAGCAGGATGAATTCAATGTACAACATTGAAAATTATAAAAGAAACAAAACCAAAAATTTCATTATAACTATGTTGCTTGCATCATTTTCTCCACTCCCGCACCATCAGACCTTTAAATTCATTAGTATCTGTATGATAAGGATGCATGCCTCGAATTAATCTCCCATCTCTTCCAAACCATATTTGAGTACATGGAGTGTGAAATTGCTCCAATAGGCTCATCTTTGCTGTAAAGTAGTTCACAATAGTCACTTATTCTCTTGTAGGGAGATTGATTTTGTCAATGAGATGGTGAAGACTCTTGCTGGGAATGGAACCAAAGGTTCTGACTATGAAGGGGGGAAAAAGGGAACAACACAGGCAAGATAGGAGAAAAATGACTTTACAAAGTTGATGCTTTAAAAATTTGGGACTTGTGTTAACATGCCTTCACATTATTTTCCATTGGAGACAATATAATCTTGTGATCACATGTGAAATCCATTTATGATGAGTATGAAATGTCATGTGTTAACCTCTTTATTTTAAATCTAAAATCTACATCCTCTCTCTTTCAGGTTCTCAACTCTCCATGGGATGTCTGCTTTGAACCTGTCAATGAGAAAGTTTATATTGCAATGGCTGGCCAGCATCAGATATGGGAGCACAATACTCGAGATGGAATTACTAGAGCTTTCAGTGGTGATGGTTATGAAAGAAACTTGAATGGTTCAAAGTATGATAACTGGTTTACTTTCTCTGTTCAGGTTTTGCATTCTTATGGATTTCCCAAGCAGATTTACTTTGCATGGTTCATTTTTTATTAATTAAAGTTTCTGTTTCTTAAGACATTTTGCATATTTTGATATTGATTTTCTTGCTTCATTCTTGAATAGTGCCAAAAACACATCATTTGCACAACCATCTGGAATTTCACTGTCTCCTGGTAACATTTTGGATTATTTTGACACATTTTAGTATTTTGTACTGTGTACAAAGTCCCTTTTTGGAAACTCAACTGTTGTAATGAAAGTTTTTCTTATTCATAGATTTGAAGGAGGTGTATGTTGCTGATAGTGAAAGTAGCTCCATTCGTGCTCTTGATCTGAAAACTGGAGGATCAAGGCTGCTAGTTGGTGGTGATCCAATTTTCCCTGACAACTTGTTCAAGGTCATCCACTTTCAGGCTAATGAACCATTTGTGTCATGAATTGATCTTTTAATTTTCAAACTCAATTACACACCATATAAAGTGAATAATGAACATTTCAAAGTTTATTGCTTTAAAGGATGTATTATTTTGCCTTCACATTATTCAATTAATCTCTTTTCTAAATTGTGCAGTTTGGAGACCATGATGGAACAGGGTCTGAGGTACTCTTTCAACATCCGTTGGGTGTGTTCTGTGCAAAGAACGGTGACATATATATAGCTGATAGCTACAATCACAAGGTAATTTTTGTGACTGTTGCTGATACCTGCTGCTTTTTAATTGGCATAATTTGCTGCATGAATTGTGTGTAAATTGATATTTTGGTGAGTTACTTCTGTTACTGATTACTTGTCATTTGATACTTCCAATTCAAAACCTTAAATACCCCCCACTAGTCTGTTCCATAAGTGTCATGATTGCACATTTTAATCAGAATGCCAAGTATTTGTTTTGGGTGGCTATCTTCGAAGGCAGTTCTGTGTTCATGGTAATGCACAAACCTATCCAGGCACTCCTCGCATTAAGGACCTGAAGACAGGATGGTATTATTTAGCAAGAAATTAATAAACTCTGAATATTTTCAGTCCATTTTGAGTCGGATTTCATGGATAATGCTAATAAAAAGTTCTGGTTTGTACAAAATCCAAGAAATTTCCTGTTTGTGTGTATTGAATTTTCTGTATATATACAGTGGAAATTTTTTTATTATAAATAAAGACTCAAGAATCATTTTCCTTTTCAATTTTCAGATCAAGAAGCTAGATCCAGCTACTAAAAGAGTTAGTACAATAGCAGGAACAGGGAAAGCTGGTTTCAAGGATGGAAAAGCACTGGCTGCTCAGGTTAGATTCATTAGAAACCTTGAAGATGTTGCAGTCTAAGGATAATAGTGATACAAGAATTATTACTGTTTTGTAGGACGCTCAAGTGTCCCTTGACACTGGCACTTTAAACGACTACAATCCTTGAAAGATTAAATTACTCTCCATCTTAGAAACACAACTGCCATCAGTAATGGAGCATGGCTTATGCATCAGGCAGTTTATTGCTGTTTGCTCCCAGTTGCCTAAAATATCAAATTTAATTCTCATTTATTTTTTGCAGCTTTCAGAGCCATCTGGGATTATTGAGGCTGGAAATGGTAATTATCTTATCATATGCCATTAACTATAATGAAGATTGTAATGCATCCAGATTTCCTTTGTCATTGCCCAACATTTATTAATTGGCAGAATTTAGTTATATTAACTTATTAATCAGGTAAGTCCATCAGAAATGAACACATTTTGAATGCATTTATTGGTTATTTGCAGGAAGACTTATCATAGCTGATACAAACAACAGTATCATCAGGTATTTAGACTTGAACAAAGAGAAAGCTGAGCTTCTTACTTTGGAGCTAAAAGGAGTTCAGCTTCCTGCACCAAAATCCAAATCCTTGAAACGTCTTCGGAGACGATCATCAGCTGAAGTGCAGACAATTAAAATTGATGGCGGTTCATCTAGGGAGGGAGACCTTTCTCTCAAAATATCTTTACCTGAAGAGTACCATTTCTCAAAGGTAACAGGGGGCCTAACATCTTGAATAGCTGTATATCAATTCCTCCTACTGCTGTCACACAATTAGTGGTGTAATCCTTTTTTTTTCTTCTGATTTTGTGATTTTAAATGAATACCCTTTTGTACATGAAATGCAGGAAGCACGCAGCAAATTTATTGTTGAAATTGAGCCTGAAAATGCAGTTTTGATTGATCCTTCTGATGGATATCTTAGTCCAAATGGAACTGCAATCCTTCATTTCAAGAGATCCTCTGCCTCAGCTTCAATAGGGAGAATAAATTGCAAGGTATGCCCTTTTTTTCTTTGTGCACTCCATCTTGCATGCAACAGATGAGAGCCAAATTTGTCATGCACTGGAAAATGCAAATGGGTGCATTTTGCATCTAAAATATCATATGTTCATGTTGACTGATAGTTCAGTACAAATTATATAGATTATAGAATGGGAATATGAAAAGAGTCTTGGACAATTTTTGCACTTATAGAATATGATATTTTCTTATTCAATCAGGGTACTAATTTGCCAAAGTTTAACTTCAGAACTGCAGAACCATGCGCTTCTTCTAGAATTTTATGCCTTGCAATGTCGACATGAAGTACTCTAGGTTGTAGAAACCAGAAACTGTCTTTTGAACTGTCAATACTCAATTTGGTTATTGTTTTATAGGTCTACTACTGTAAAGAAGATGAGGTGTGTTTATACGAATCACTTCTTTTCGAAGTACCCTTCCAAGAAGAAGTTCCAAACTCTGCCCCATCAGAAATCACACTTGCTTATGCTGTGAAGCCCAAAGCTTCAACAAGCAGCTTGCAGTTTCAAGTTAGTCGCTGAAAGCGCCACATACTGACATTGTAAGACTCCTATCTTTTTTTACTCTCTTTACCATGAATATTCAAAATCACTTGGAAAGGAAATTAGTTGCAGCAATATGAAGCAAACATCATTGTTTCTAACATCTTGGCTTTAGGCATCTTCTTACTGATTGTTATTATTCTCTACTATATATGTTTATTACGTAGCCTCAGGAAATGTCTTATATTTTGTTATTGGTAAGAGAGAATAAAACACCTACGTATTAATTCAAGGAGACAAGGAAAAGGTCAAATCGCTCTATCATTCTGCTTCATGGAGTATTATAGAATTATACAACATTCCTATAAACCATTGAACTTGTTTGTTAATATAATATTTGCCACTTGTTTTCTCCAATGCTTATTATAATTTTGTGTTTATCTTGATTTAGACATATTCTTGGAGTTCCCATTTTCCTGACTGAAATAAGAAAGTTTATGTATTGATTCAGTGAGACAGCGGAACGTCAATCCAAAAACTCTGGTGTCAACATAAACAGGTTTAATGTACCCAGAATAAGTATATTCATATGTACATGTTTCTTTAACAGCAAGTGGAGAAGATAAATTTTATGCTACATGTGTGATATGCCAAATCATTTTTCACCAAGATTTGTGTTAATGCATGCTGCTAATAGAAATTTCTATTAATTTTCTTTCCTACTTTATATGTACCATACACGGTAAGTTAGATATGCAACACATAAATATTTGATTATAACATTTAATGTACTTATCATATTTTTAGTAGTTGTGTAAAATATTTAGAATGTGCATCATATATTCGACAAATTGGATGTAATACTCTGAATATATACCGGTCATTTGCAATAGAAATATTACATTGATCGAACCAAACCTACAATGGGGCCGAATTTTAGGTGAGGAGATGACACATATGATGTATGGATATGTCATCAATCATTCGACAACTCGAAACTCTCAATCACTTTGAGGATAATTTGAAATCACTTACATTACCACTTAGAATAATCCATTGAAGTTTTGATGAGACACTTTGTTTTTAATCTTGTAACTAACATGGCAACATTAATTAATGTGATACACCTTGTGGGTTGTGGTAGAGATGGCTAATCCTAATTTTTGTGTAGGTACTGAATATCTCCAAGTTATCCTGGTTAGCGTTAGGCCACTTTCAATGGCTGCCTCTGAAGGGCGCTTGGCCTTATTTAAGCATATTCCTAGAACAATTTTCATGACTTTTCTTAAACAATTATCAGTACTATTGTGCTAGACATAAATAAGCAAAAGGGTCGATTGATTGCATATCAAGGCACGCACTCGTGTGCGCCACTTTGTCTTTAATTGGCCTTAATGATGATGATTCTCATTTTTTTTAATGAATGGAAGAGGACAGATTAGCGACCTGCATTACATACCTAGCAAAAGAAATGTATATAATTAACATAAATAAAATAAGAAGCAACCATTACAAAGCCTATTCTAATCCATTTCGGATAGATAGTTTATAATTGTGTCATGGGTTAAGATATTATTAGAGGTTATGAATGCAATTCTCCTCTTCGACATGATCTCTCTTTAAAAGTTCTAATATAAGTAACATGTTAAAAAAAAAACATTATGAAGCCTATGCTAATTCATTATGCTAAAAATAATAATAATAATAAATCTATACTAATCAAATTATAATGTGGACATGAACCCTTTTGTTTAGCTAATTGAAGCTTCTTTTTAAATATTATTATACAAGTTGACAGCGTAATACGCGTTTGTTCCACCAAATCTTGTGCTATATTTGCAAAAATATTTTAATCCATTATTGTTTTATTTAAATCCGCATATATAATGGTGTTCTAAGACTATTAACTTAACTGTCTATTATCTAACTTTTACTTTTTAAATTGTTTTGATTAATAGAAAGTTCATGCCTATAAGATAATATGATTTAAACCGTACGCCTTATGATATCTTTAGAAAGAGGTGATTAATGTACCCTCATCTCACTAGCTTCAATTCTTAAAATATTCAATATAATGTGGAAATTTGAAGTTTGTTCTGTTTTGATATCTTCCTTGTTATCTCGTTTTCATTTTTAGTTCAAACAGGAGAATTGACACTGATAATTATAACTACAGTTGATTTAAAACATCTCTCCTCCCATTTTTACAAACTTTCTAAATATTATTTCATTAAAAAGATTAGTATTTGACCAACAACTCTTGATATAAGTTGGTGGAAAATAACTCTCACTTAAGCGATATTTTGAGTTTTAAATTACATTTTTATTAAAAAATATCTATTCAGATCAATCTGAATTTGTGGAAACTCAGTAGATTCTCGTACTAACGGTTCAGACAAACAAAAAAATTAGCATTACCTCCATATAAAACAAAATCTTAAGCTTAATGATCTTATCAAGGAAAATGAGCAACAATTATTAGAGAAGTTTGGACATTTGATCGAGATTAACGAGTCAAATAATCTAATAATTTAAACCTCATATGTCCGTGACAACGAATGAAGATGGTTTACTTGTCAAATTGAAGGATTGATAAAACAAATTCAAACACCAAATGAAACAAGAATTATCAATTTTTTTTCTTAAATCTTTCTTTAAATAAATGACAAGTGTTTATTATTTAATCAAGAAACTCCAAGATAGGGAGCAAAACCCAATTAAAAGTTGCTTGTCTTATGTTAAATCACAGGTTTTAATTAAAAAAAATATTATGCATCCAGCTGTTAAGGTTTGATTTCTTATACTATTTGTTTTTCAATTTAGAGCCACAAGTAAATCCTAATTGGCTGCTTCATGGGAAGTAGTTAAGAAATGGGACAAGCAGGAATCTGCTAGAGCTAAGTTTTGCATTATTGTAATGCTTAAAAATACATTATTGTGAAAAAAAAAAAAAAAACCTGTGGCAGCTTCACCTGATTGATTTTTTCATGTTACATTTTTAAATATTTAATTTTAAATTTTGAATATTAGATGTTAAATTTTAAATTTTAAGTTTTAAAAATTTTAAATAATATATAATTATTTTAAATCTCATTAAATAATCTTTTTTAAATTTATATAAATTTGTTTCGAACTCTCATTTATATAAATTTACATAGTTGCCAGGTAAAAAAAAAAATTGTTTAAATTCAAATTCAGATAAAAATTTTTTTTGTATAAATTCAAATTCATGAATAAATCCTTTACGTTCAAGCATAATAATATAAACAAGCCAAGATTAAAAGCTTTTTTCATTTAACGAAATTATTTAATTGTATAATTAATATTAGTTAGAATTTAGTGTGTCTTAAATATCAGTAATTTTAAAAAATATATATATTATACTATATAGTTTAGCGATGAACCAAAACCAATGGTTTAAATGATGTGCACAGAGGATGAATATTTATTATTGTATAGATTTTCATATTGACTCTTCCTTTATGACATTGAAGCCTGTCTCACTCGAGGAGGCAAACTTTCTGGCATGCCATAGGTAATGGGGCTCAATCTGATTCTCTTGAGATTTCTTTGTTTTGTCTAATTTTATTTTATTATTATTATTATTTTTTTTTTAACAGTCACATAAAAATCACAAACATAAGTTATTATCATTACCCATACTATGCTAAGAATGGAAGGATAACCTTATATCATGTTGGTTATTATAATTGTTATTAAAGGCCTTATTTGTTCAAACACTACTCTCCATCCCTCCTGTTGTAGGGTACCCATTAAAGTTTGTAGAGTTTTTATCATTTTAGGTCCCTTTGACATGGACCATAGTAGGATGGTATAGATCATATCCTATGGTTGTGCCCTAAAGTTTGTATGAACAAGTGAAATGGAGAGGGGCCTATGGAGAAATAAATGTTTCATTGCTATTAGAATGCCATAAGGATGTGAGAGCTATAAGATATCACTTAACAATGCAATTTTAATAATAATTAAAAAAAAAATTCTATATCAACTCAAATTTCACAATATTTGGATTGGAATCTATATAATTAATGAATATTATAAATATTAAATATAAAGAATAAATATATATATCTTTTATTCACTGTTAAAATTTCTCTATATTTGAATTTAAATGAGATGCACCATATAATATAAATTAAGTCTTTTTAAATTTTAAATTTGAATTTAAATGATTTGCACAGTATAATATCATTAAGTCTCTTAACTTTTTATTCACTAAAAATGATATATATGAATTACACGGCAAATAGTCTTTCTTAGAAAACATTCATATAAAAATAATAAAATTTATACATCACCTAACACAAGTCTCAGGTGAGGTGGTGAGACAAACACCAAATGGGAGGTTTCACCTGTTTAAAGGATTTATTTTTTAAGGTTTATCTTTGAAACTCACTCCTCCTAGCATATTTTTAGCATATTCAATATAGAAATATCCCAATAAGCAATATAATTATCTTTTGAGTTCTAAAAAATAAAATTATTAGAAAGAATAAAAACGAAAATGAGAAAATAAAGTTATTTTTAGAGCCCATAAGATTATTAGACTATTTAATGAAATACTTATATAGCGAATATATTAAAAATATATTTATTCTAATTGTCATGTATGTTAAATTTGATCAGATATATTAAAAATATTTTATTCTGAAATAAAAATAAAACCTTAGCAACCGAAATGAGAAAAATTAAAAACTGATATCAAAATAAAATATAATTAAAATTAATGTACCGTTAGAGCAACAAATCCAACGTAAAATATATTGACAATCCTAATAAAATTAATAAAATAATAATAAAATTTATAAATAATGGTGTGTAAAAAGATATTGAAGCTCCGCACTTCATCTATTCACTATAACAAAATTATATTTTGTTACATAGCAAATTTCCTCTTTTAATTACTTTATTTTAAAAAATTTTAGATCAAAAGTGAGTTAAAATTTCCAATGATTCGTTGTGTCATATTTCAATTTAGCAAAAAGAATCAATTATGCATATGCTTTGATATTCCAATGAATAATTTCGTTACACTATGCTAGTACAATTTTTCCAATATGACGATTCTTACTAGAGTCACTGGCGTTAGGCATGTTAAAAAGCATGCAATAAGAAGTTGATAAAAAAAAATGGATAAAAAACATAGAAAAGGAAAAGGCAATATTATGACATCAAATCAAATGGATAGGCATTTTATTTTTTTCCATAAACCAATAGCCGACACCAAACAAGTTCATTCATTTGGCTCAATTAACATATAGCATATAGTTTCCACTAATTTAAAATTTGAGTTTGATAGATTTATAAAAAGAATAAATTTGAGTCGAATGCATTGTAAAATTTTTTTAATATTTATTTTTTATATATAAAATTCAAATTTAAAATCTCATTTAATGAAATTTAAATTTCTTATTATTTTATCCAACATATATAGATATATATAAAATTATTTACAATTATTTTTTAAAAAATAAATATTACAATTAAAATTTGTTAAACATAATAAATTTTTTAATGTAAAAAACAACAAAATTTAATGCTATTAATTTAATAACTAAATATATGTACTTTTTTTTTTTTTGAAATATCTAAATATGTACATTAAAGATTTCAAATGGGACTTTCATATAAAGAAAAAAAAATGGAAACGTGGATCAAACTTGTCCATATTACAATGCAAGGAGTGAAATAAATATTAAGGAAAAAACAAAAAAGAATATGGAAATTAGAAAGTGCTATGAAAACAGCCACATGGCTTCATCTGTTTTGCTAAATCTTTACAATTATTAGTAGTATTAACATTATTATAGTAAATGCGCATCACCCACTAATCATTGCTGAGAATAAAAACAAATTCCATTAGCCCCACTACCCAAAACACACCAAGTGGAAGCCAACACTTCCCTTTTACTATCCAATCCACAATTTCCACGTCATCCCATCACCTCTATTAACAACACCAAAGTTCTACTTATGCTCTCTATGAGGAAAAAAAATTAATTTTTTTAATTCATATAATAAAATTCTAATTACTTTTTTTCTCTTTAGTAAATTTTAAATTAGCATTATGTTTTCATCTTTATAGTTTTTATGACCGTTAATTAGCAATATCAGTAGAGAAAAATATTTAAATTTCTATCTAACTATAAGACTGGAATGCGAAATTTTAAATATTTTGATTTTTAAATGTCTCGATTTAATTTTTTATATCTTAAAATTATTATTTTTTTTAAAAGAAAAATATGATAACATCAGCAAGGGGCATATGAGTAGTATATATATTATACCGTATGCCGGCCTTGGAAGAAAAGATAAAGGACACATGTGCTGCTCTTTGGATTTTTCTTTTCTACCAAAAATAAAGCTTTATTTGCCGCCTATTGTTATATTCATGTGGACTTTTGCCTTCTTCCAAAAAAAAAAAAGGGGTTAATTTCAATGAACACCAAACCTTAATTGATTTAACGACATTCATGATGCATCTTTAAATAGATTCAAGAAATGAACCTAAGTAAATATGTATTTTTATATCAACTAATTAATTTTATACGAAAAACTTATTTAATATAAATTAAAAATATTAATAGAGTAACTAATAACTACAGTGGATAAAAAGTAATTCTTATTTAAGTTATGTCTTGAATTCAACTTATAATGTATATAATTATGTTGAATAATTATTGTTCTTATTTAAGTTATATCTCGAGTTAAACCTCTAATGTATATATTTGTATTAAATATTCGTTGTAAGATTAATCTAGGGTTTGTCTCCTTCCTTGTACAAAAAAAATATTTTGATTTGGTTCAACACAAATCACATGTAAAAAAACGACAAAGTTTTCATTTTGGTTCAACACAAGCACATGTAAAAGAAAAAGTTTTCACTTTGGTTCAACACAAGCACATGTAAAATGATCCAATATCATATCCTCTATGCTTAGTTCAATGAACAAAAGAAATGTTTTACCTGCCATAGTTGACGTACAAAGTAAAACATTAAAAGCACCCAGAAAAAATTTCATATATAAACACTAAATTGAACCATTAGATTACCCTAAAAACAATGGGTTTATCCAATTTGGTTGACCTAATTACTTATATTTATTTTATATATTGTTTTCTATTGTCTTTGTAAGCAAGTTATAAGGTGATTGAAACTGCACGCCATGTGGGAGATTATGCCTTTATGACACAAGTAAACATAAGAATAATTATAATTTAGGTGGGTTTAGGATGATGTTTAAGATTCCTTTTTAATTTGTTGGTTGCTTGGAGAAGCAAAATTCATGTTCTTTTAAATAAAAGGTATGAATTTTGAATTATTATTATTTTTTTTAAAAAAACTACGAAATCAAAAAAAAAAATAAAAGATCGAATACGTGATTCACCTTATAATGTTCATCACTTAAATTATGGGACTATAAAGGATAACTTTTAATCTTGTTTTTGGGGCACCTAACTTTGTTGTTTGTGGGTTTTGGCACTTAATTAAGTTAATATTTTGATTTTTGAGAACAACATTATTAAAAGTATTCCATTAGTGAAATCATGGTTGAGACAAACATTATTGTCTATATATGTCCACTAAAACAACATGTATTATTTAATCAATAGGAGCTAATGTGTCCCATGCGTGATGCAATCACTAGCTATGACTCAAAGTTATAGGCCTCCTTCAGCTTTGTTTTCATTATTATTTTAAAATAATCATATATATTTCGATCCGAACATGCCATTGAAAAAAAAGAAAAAAAGACATAGGGAAATTCAAATTGATGACTATTTCATAAATAAACTTTTTTAATACATTTTTATTTTTGTTTTAATTCATTAATTCTGTTTTTATTAATAACGGGAGAGACCCGTCTATTTCTAATATAATATTATGTACTTGCAATGCAAATATTTTCAAAAAAATCAGCTCTAATCAATTTATGTTAAATTAAAATTAAATGTAAATGGTTAATTTTATTTTCTTAGAATATCGAATAAATGAAAGTTATCGGAAAAGTGGTTATTATTAAATCGAATTAAATTAATTGATGTTTAATGGACTTTTAACATTGATAATTTAAAAAATAAATGAAAGTGTCATTGGTGAAACTTTTGATTATATAGCATCATTAATGTTTGTGAGTATTGAATATAATTAATTAAACTAATTGAGTAGATTTGAACGAACTTTTTCAGAACTTTCTACCACTAATGATCCATGTTGAAGTTAAAAATCTCAGTGGGTAGTTATGAGTAATGCCAAGAAATAAATCAATTAGAAGAAGGAAAAAAATTATGATATGATGTAAAATGCACTTGACTTCTCCAAATTGGATTGTTATATCCAAACTGATGTTGTTGTTGACTCATACTTGTATAACAAAAGTGTAAACTAATCACATGTACCGGAAGACTTTTTACCACCATAGACTATGAAGCTTATACTGACTGAAATAAAAAAAAAAGTTTGGAGTTTGAATTTTAAAAATGTAAAAATTTAAAATTAAATATATTCATATCTACACACTTTAGAATATAATCATAATAATAACATTAACCATTGTTATAACTATATTTTAATATTGAAATAGTATTGTGTTCCTAACTTTTGAGAAGATCCTGATAAAAAAAAAAAAACAACATCAACCTTATACTAAAGTCTAATAAATTTATACCCAAAACTATCTATTTCTTTTAAATCAAATATGAGATTTCATAAATTTGATTATGCATATTGTTCACTATATTTAGGAAAACAACCATGATCAATTGAGTATAGATTTATAAAAATATAATATCAACAACATTTTTTTGATCCACTTATATTAGATATACTTATTAAATTTATAATATAGAATATTTAAATCATATTTTTAAAAAATTTACGTATAAATTACTCAAATCATATATAAAAATAAAATAATTGAATATAATATTCAAATTAAATAATAATATTTAAAGTTAGTAATATTTGATTTCGTGGTTAAATATATGTGATTACATTTCAAAATTTAGTTTAAATTTTCCTACCTCAAATTTATAATCATTAAAAAATAATTTTTTTTTTAAATTTTTTATTTCATATTTAAATTTCAATTATTTTGAAAATTGAATTAGATAATTTTTTTTTAATACATATATTTCTTTATATATATATAAATAATAAATTAAAAAAAAAAAAAAAAAACCTGAGAGCACGAAAGGCAGCTGCTTAATAAATGTGATTAAGGAAGGGCCTCGTCGTTCCCCGTGAATTGCTTTTAAAGTCTTCGCCCCCCCTTCTCTTTTTTCTCTCATTTCTCTCGTCTCCCAAGCCTCCCTTTCCCACCGCCACCTCCGCTGCTTTATCCCATTCACAGCTACCAGCTTCTCCTTACTGTCACTTTCTTGATATACGATTTCTCGACTCTTCTTTATATTCTACGCAGGCACCGTTTTTAGTATATCAATTCGTTGATTTTCTTCATTTTTTTTTAGCTATGGCGAGTGTCGACCTTGAATCAAATTCAGATACGTCTCAAGAATTCAGTCAAAAGAAACGAAGAAAACTAGCACACGAGACGCACAATCCAACTGCTTCCAGCTCCACCAGCACAAACAATAACCAAATAATTACTAAGACAAGATGGAGAACTCATTCAGAGCAGCAGATCTATTCCTCTAAGCTTCTCGAAGCTCTCCGGAAATCTCGCCGTCAAACGACCGATGCCGTTTCTCCTGCTGCTAAAAGTAGACAAATTCGTGAAACTGCCGATAAAGTTCTCGCCGTCACCGCTAGAGGTTCTACTAAATGGAGCCGTGCGATTTTGGCGGGAAAGGTTAGGTTGAAGGTTAAAAAGGTTAAAAAAGCAAAGGCTATTTGTGAGAGGAGAAAAGAGAAGGCTGCGAGAGAGAACAAGAGGTTGCCAGCGGTTGAAAAGAAAGTGCGTGTTTTGAGCCGGTTGGTTCCTGGTTGCCGGAAAGCTTCGTTCACTAAAATATTAGAAGAAACGACTGATTATATTGCAGCTCTGGAGATGCAGATTAAGGCTATGGCCGCTCTAACGGAGTATCTCGCCGCTGGTGGCGGCGGCAGCAGCAGCGGCGGGTCGCCGGTTGACCATGCAAGTTAAGTGAATAGCCGGTTATAAAATTTACTAGTTAATGCCAGGTGTTATTACAATTTTTTTTTTGTATTTTCTTTTCTTTTTTATTAAATATTTGTTTTTTTTCTTGATTATTATTAATTCATGTACTTCATTGTATACATTACTTTCATTTCTTGAGTTCTTTTTTTTCGGTTTTACTTGTTTATAAGGTAATTAGCTTTTTAATACAAATTATATGCCAACTAATTTGGAATTAGAAGCTAAAATATATGTCAATAAGGAAGTCGTATACATGAAGAAGCTCAAAACTTTTGAATGTTAAACTTGAAATTTTTAGAGTTTTGCAATCGTAATCAAGGTACATTTATGCCTTAATTTTTTTAAGTAATGACACATTAAATCGAGGAGAGGACAGGCACGGAGAGGACAAGCACGTTAATGTGCCTTAATTAGCTGTTAAAAGTACATACTTTCAAAATTTCAAATTCTTTTGCATTTAAATCTTTTTATAAGATTGGAAGAAAAGCAATTTTTTTTTTCATATATTGTTCGAATTAATAAGTTAGGTCTTAAAAAGATATTTGAAATTTAGCATAATTCCTGAATAGCCTTATCTTATTCTTATATTAAGAGTTTTTGCTATCGGACATATATTGTACGGTGAAATTTACTTAAGTTTTTTTTTTTTGAAAATTAGTTGAATTGAAATTATGGAAATTAGAATGCATTAACACAGATAGTAGATGACATGAAATTTAAAGGGTGAAGCCATTGTTTTACATGAAATGGTTATAAGTTGCATAATAAGACTTCATAGGAAAAACAAAAGCATCTAAACAATTAAGTGTTGCAGTTCCAATTTTGTCAATGTAACTTCAACTTTGTGTTTGTCATTAAAAAGAAAAGGGAAGAATTAATATGTAAATGAAGATGCATTGAAATTGGACACAAAACAAGATGAATTTATAAGAAAGAAAGAAGACTAAGTTAAACTCACCAAACGTGAAAAAAAAAGTGTATCATTTACTATCATAGTGTATTAAGAAAAAAAAAAAAAAAAAAAAAAAAAAACAAACAAACAACATTCCTGTGGCAGTGTTATAAAGGAAGGATATTTGTGAGATGAGAAATCACAAATAATGAGGAAATGGTGGGGATGATAAGAATGACAAAAATAAATAAAATAAAAACCCCACAAAGGCCACAAAGTTTGTGCAATAGTCCAAAAACAGTCTAGTCTCTAGTGACCAACACACCTTCATATCATGTGCCTTATTGGCCCTACACTTTCAACTGCACCGACCTCTCTTGCCCCATTGCCTTGCATGTGATCCTTTAACTGTTT
This sequence comes from Mallotus nudiflorus, assembly GCA_947683625.1. Classification (NCBI taxonomy): domain Eukaryota; kingdom Viridiplantae; phylum Streptophyta; class Magnoliopsida; order Malpighiales; family Euphorbiaceae; genus Mallotus; species Mallotus nudiflorus. The sequence goes on along the minus strand of CANTUR010000117.1, from coordinate 3,270,889 downwards.
ACTACAATTCAACTACAACCCCTCATCACATGCCATTTTTCTTTTTCTTTCTTTATTATCCATTTTAGTAACTAATCCTCTTCTTAACATACCTTAATTAATGGCATCTAATTTTACATAGAAAAAAATATATTGTTGTTTCATATGATGAAAGTTTTATGAGAACCACACCCTTCACTCTAACTGGGAGAGAATGAAAGCATGATGTGGATCAATTATACTTGCTACTTATCAAGCCAAGCCAAGCCAAACCAAACCAAATCAAACTAGCCTTGCCTTTTTAGCTTTTCTTTTTTTGAAAATGCATCCACGTTGCTGTAAAGAACCAAAACATTATGGTCTAAACAAGTTTTAGACCATAAAACCCCACCAATTTTTGGGTGGTGGCTCCAAGGGTATTTCATTTTCTCATTTAAGAGTTTACACGTGTGCTAAAATAAAAATCCAATTGTCAATTTCTGAAACGAGACATGTGGGATGCTAAATTGGCATCCCTATCAAAAGGGTGTTTGGAGCCAAATTAGTCATGATGATACGTTGAATTTATGGACCACAACACTACACTACACTGCACAATAGTAGTGTAGTGTTGTGTATTTTTCTTACCCTACCTCTCTCTTTATTTATTTATTTCTTAGTAGTCTAACAATTCAAACATTATTTTCTGTTTGCTCTCTTTGAACTATGCTTGCCCACATGCATCCATGTGCCTTCATTTAAAGATTCTTTTTTCTTTCTTTTACATTAATCCCCCCATCTTATATGGCCAAATCACATTTGCTTTCTCAATTGCCCTCTACTACCTAAATATTAATTTGCTGGCCCAATCATATCATAAAAATGACAATTGATTGCACCTTACGTGAAGACATAAGTCTCTTTGCATTGCTTCCTCGCATTGAAGAATTCTCCTATGGACCAAAATGTCAAGTTTGTACATGTTTCATTAAAATTCGACTAAAACATTTACATCTACAATTTGATCCGCTAGCACTAATTGACAATCAACATGCTTCAACCTACGTCATAAAACTCGAATTACTAAAACTTTATTGACGACGAGTAGTAAAATTTAGAGAAGATAGCATTACAGAACTTAACTACGTACGTACCATTACACAACTTAACAACAAAATGATAGCAGTAACATTAATTATTAAGAAGGTATATATAGATAAAGGAAAGGACAAAAGAAACTCGAATAAGAAAGTTAGCTGGCAGAGCACCATGAAGGGCCCTCGAACACACACACCGCTGGGTGCAAAATGTGGCTTGGAGGAGTAAAGATGGTGGGGATGGGCCCATAACACAAGAAGACAATATTGTCAAACAGGTTTTGGCAGTTAATATAAAGCTCACATGTCATTTAAAAAAAAATATATATTATTATATAGTATACACTTTAATTTATTATCTTTTTTAATGGCTGGTTTTGGTATTATTTCTTGCCTGTGAACCAACCTGAAACATCTTACTTGTTGGGTTGGTTGATTGATTTTCTTTTCGTTTTGGTCCCCTACTCTTCTTCATTTGACACTCCCGCAGGCTCCACAGCAGCTGGAAATACTGACCACTTTTGCGGTTTGACTAGTCACCAACATCCCCTCTTAGCCCATGCTAAGTGTTGCAGACTCCTGGCAGATGGACTTATAATGGCCATGAATTGGATCATGGGTTGCTGGATTTCATGTTAAGAACACTATCTGGCCTCTTCTACAGCTTCTACCAATATCTAAGTATCGCATGACTACAAATTTCCACCCCATGGGCCATATGGGCTAGAAATTTTTAAAGTAGCAAAGAGAAGAGGATCCTTTATTGGCCCATCTAAGCTTTGGAACATCTGCTTCTCATTAAAGCACTTTGCAGTGCATGGCATCAATTTCGATTTCAAGTTTCCAGTTCAACCCAACAAAGTTTTGTCGTCAAATTCTTGTAATCATAGCAGAAGTAGCAACATAGCATCGTGTAGGTTAAATAAAACTATAAAATCATTCCTATGAAACTGATTTTAAACATCAAATGAGCCCCTTTCTCAAGAAAAGGAAGAAAGTTACAAGTTGAGTAAGAGTTGTGAGCTATTTCACAATCAAAAGGTGTAAATCCGAGCTTGTATGAGACCAGAACAGAAACTATTATGATAGGTTGATCGTGTTAAGAGTATAAGAAGCTAAAAAAAAGACTAAATGTAGCAGCAAAATTGCGAGAATAGATGGAGCATAAGCAACGCATAAAGGGGCAGTAGGGTGTGCATTGCGGAGTTTGTTTAATCCCACATCGAAAGTAAGGGAAACGAGAGATGAGCCTGCGACCTATAAGAAAGCAAGGAAATAGCTAATCAAATCACGCAGCCGCGCGGTAAGCACAGAGCGAACTATTCTTTCGCCTTTTACTAAAGAATACCGTGTGCTTGCCGCAGATAGCGGCATACGCCAATTTTTGGAGGGTTCTCTTCTTCGGGAGAGAATCCACACCAATATCAGTCTAAATAATTCAATCTAATCTGATTAAGTTGCATGGCGGGTTTCCTTCCAGATTCAACACCAATAATCTATAGTTCAGTCTAATTTAATCAATTCGTAATGAAACCTTATCCAATATCAGTTCCAAGAAAAAAAAAAAAAAAAAATCTTGCAGCAAATCATTTTTATCTTGCTGGAAATCATTTCTATCTTGATCATTACAAAAAAGATTATTTTGCTGCTAATAATTTCCATCAATGGTGGTGGTATGTGTCTTATGTCCAATTGTCAATCATTTCCTTTTTTTTTTTTTTTTTTTTTTAAATTTCTACCTCTGATCCGTTTGTTTCTTGGGAAAAATATTACTATGAAATGTTATTATTATTAGGGAATAAACATTTTGACGCTCTTTATATACAACTAAAACAAAATCATCTAAAGAAAATAGACATTGTGATTAAATTGTTGTTTGTCTATGTTGTTTTCTTGCATTTTCTTGAAAACCAAACAGACTGCTTTTATTTATTAAGTGGATTATATGTATATCCTTAGATTTTAACAATGTTTGTTTCTTAACTTGTAATACAGGAATTTTATTAAATTCATGTGCTTGCTAGCTCTATACACAAATTGCCTTGAGAATTTGTGAGTTTTGCCCTAATTGGAGCAGAAAATTAAGTTAGCTCGTAGAATTCTTTAAGTAAAAGTGAAAGAAAAGAGATTGAGCATCTATGGATTACTCATATATAAGAAGAACTAATAGCACAATCGATTTGGAAATTGGAGGAAATTCTAGCAAAGAAAATCTGGTTTCAAGTGCCAGAAAAAACATTGACGAGTTAACCCGAAGTGGTTCTTCGAGTTCTATTGAAACAATAACGAGTGATGATTTATCGAATTCGGATGAAAATGTGGTGGTATTGGTACGACAAGGAGGGGAAAAGCTTATAATTTCCCCGCAAAATGCAAGGGTGAAGGATAAAAGAAAGCAAAGAAATGCTAAACCGCCGCGGCCTCCTAGACGTCCATTGTTGGATGCAGTAGATATGAAGTGGGCTAGAGAAATTTCTGAGCATGCAAGGTTGAAGCATGCAGCTAGAATTCAACGAATTAAGGCATTGAAAAAGAAGAAGAAGAGGGTAGAAAATGCATTATTTTCTAGCAACAATGTTTTCCCAATTCTTATTACTGTGGTCTTCTTTTGTCTGATAGTTTTTCAAGGAATATATAAGGGTTAATAGTTTCATTTATTTTTAATGTTATGTAATCTAATTATCAATTCTTGCAGTTGTACCAATTAATGATATTAACTTTTTAAGTTGTGTGCAAGCTTTCAAATTAACCAATTCAATTCAGTTTACTTGATAAAATTTTTTAATTTTTTGAATCGAATTGAAATTTTGGTTCGATTTTCTATTCAAAAAATTCAGTTAATCAAATTTATCGAATTTTGTTTTATTTTTAAATATTATAATAATGCAATAAAAAAATTAAAATAATTGATATCTTTAAAAATTTTGGTTATTTCAGTTGGTTCGGTTTTTATTTTAAAAATTTTGATTATTTCAATTCAGTTCAATTTTCAAGTTTGGTTAATTTGGTTGGATCAAGAAATAGCCCAAAACCAACCTAATGCACACCTTTAGTTTTAATTATATATAATTTTTTAGTAAGGAACTAAATTTAATTTTAAAAAAATTACAATTCTTTTAAAAATATTTTTTACTTGAATCTTGTTTTATATTTTCATAAACTAAGATTAAAAAAAAAAAAATTAATGGGTAAATTTAGGCACCAAATTTATTTGTAGATTTGTTTCAATTGCATGTTCTTCTAAACAATTTTTAAATAGAATTCATTCGCTAATTTATATGTTTGATTTAAATAGATATTTTATATAATTTATTTCAAGTAAATTTTCTATTTTATTAGATCATATTTGATATAAATTTAAAATTTAGACTAATATTTTATTAGATAAAAATATCAATTTAACCAAAGATTACATGATAACAAAGCAATAAAATAAAGGAATAAAAGTATTTTAGAAATTAAAAATGTTAAAATTTAATATTTAATTTTTATGAAAAATATATGATAGCATAGAATTAATTTGTAAATCCAAAAAATTTGTTAGAATTTTATTTAATTATAAGTAATTTAACAAATTAAAAATTAAAAATTTTAAAATTAAACTTGATTTGTAAATAAATTATATAATATTTTTTTGAAATTTATGTATACCAAATAAACTTATCAAATGATTTTTAAAATTATTTCAGTTTTCAAAAAAACTCATGATGTTTTATAATTTTTTTTTGTGAAAATGAAAAACATTTTAGTGGATAATTATATTTTAAAAAGGATCTTTTAGTAATTAATTTTTTAAAATTTTATTTAGGTTCTTATTAGAAGATTAGATATAATTAAAACAACTTAAAAAATTGATATAATAAATTTACAGAACTTGATCAAAATTCTCGTGGACTTGTACTATTGGCCATAACGGAAGTTTTCAATTATGGAAGATGCAGCATAAGTTTTCTTTTCAGTTCTTAGTATTTGTTTATGTTTTCACACAGTTATCTTAAGTTGTTTTTGGCCGAATATCCTTTTTCACCCCTGAATTTTATTTTTTTATTCATTTCATATATCAACTTTTTTTTTAATTAATAACACATATAAATTTCTATTTTAAACCGATTGCACCTATAGTCAGACATAACCAAACATGTGCGAAGAACGCACAATGACATAGTATAGGTGGACATCTATGTCAAACATTTCATCCTTGAAATTTACACTTTTTGTCCATTTCATCCATAAACTTTTAAAATTAACCCATTGCACATATGAACTTCTCTTATAAATTTAATAAAATATAAGTGATGAATTTAACTTTTTTATTGTTATGCTAATAATTTTTATTTAATTTTAATTAGATAAATATTTTTATTAAAATTGATTAACTTGGTTAAATTAAAATAATTTATTAGAATTTTTATATTAAGATTGGCTAAAATTATTGAATATTACGGCCGAATACCCTTTTTCACTCATGAACTTTACCCTTTTCATCCATTTCATACATCAACTTTTTTTTTTAACCAATAACACATATGAACTTCTATTTTGGACTGATTTCACCCATGGATGACATTTTTTTATTCTATTTTACACATCATTTGACAGCATGGACAAGCGCGTGAGCACAATGAATGTGAGGCACATGGTTGGTTAAAGAAGAGTTGACGTGTTAATATGAGCTGATGTGTCCATGGGTGAAATCGGTCTAAAATAAAAGTACATATGTTTAATTGGTTAATTTTAAAGTTGATGCGTGAAATATACTAAAGAGGTGAAAAGAGGTATTTGACCTTTTTTTTAATAGGAACATTATATAATTGGACGTTAAAAATTAAAATAAATTATTTACTAAGCTATAATATATTTAATAAAAATTATAATTTTATTTTAATAATATATTTTTTAAAATATTTTTACAATAAGAATTTATATATTATATATCTAAAATTAAATTATTAAACATAAAAATTACTAAATAAACTTATATTCGAACTTATTTGCGAGCTTCATGACTCATTTAAATTTTTTTAATTTAGTTAATATTCAATAATTTTAGCGAATATTAATATAACATTCTAATAAATTATTTTAATTTAGCCAAGTCAATCCATTTTAATAAAAATATTTATCTAATTAAAATTAAATGAAAATTATTAGCATAACAATAAAAAAGTTAAATTCATCATTGATATTTATTAAATTTATAATAGAAGTTCATATGTGCAATTAGTTAATTTTAAAAGTTAATGGGTGAAATGAACCAAAAGTGTAAAGTTCAAGGGTGAAATGTTTGACATGGATGTTCATCTGTGCCATGTCATTGCGCATCCTTCACATGTGTTTGGTTATGTCTAATCATGAGTGAAATCAGTTCAAAATAAAAGTTTATATGTACTATTGGTTAAAAAAAAGTTGATGTGAGAAATAGGTAAAAAAGGTAAAGTTCAGGAGTGAAAAAGGGTATTCGACCGTTGTTTTTTGTGAAAATGAAAAAGTCTTTAGTGGATAATTATATTTTAATAAGATCATATAGTAGTTAATTTTTAAAAATTATATTTAGCTTCCTATTAGAAGATTAGATATAATTAAAACAATTTGAAAAATTGATATAATAAATCAACACAACTTGATAATTGGAGTATAGTTTATATATATATATATATATATATATATATATATATATATATATATATGTGCCGGGAGATAAAATATCTCCCAGAGTTATACCTTTGGCCATAAAGGAAGTTTTCAGAATTATAGAAGATGTAGTGTAAGTTTTCTTTTCAGTTATTATTATTTGTTTCTGTTCACATAATTATATTTACAACCACTCATCTGTTAATATGTTGAGAAAATTAATAGAGTTGGTGCAGTAAAATAATATTCACAGAGATAAAATAAAAATTTACTATTGAAATAATCAAATAAATAAATAAATGGAGGTGGTTAAATCGGCTAATAGGTGAATAAAATAGACAGTAAAATCTGCCATATAAATAATAAAAATGACACTAATATTTTAATGTAGTTCACTTTTAATTCTTGGATTACGTCCACGGGAAAAAATCTAAAATTTTTTTCCACTATAAAAATAATAGGCATAAGAGAGAGTTTTCTTTAGATCAACGAGTCCTCGCCAAAATAGTGGCATTCAAAGTGTTTCCCAAACACCCTAAAATATTTTTTTCACTATTTTGTTACTCACCCTTTAAGAAAAATTTTCCAAACCCTTAAAACTCTCTCACACTTATCAAAGCAAAATTACTTTGGCTCTTACCTCATCAAAGCTAACTAGCTTTGGCACCATACACACACACAAAGCACTCAATTTTTGCTCTTTTTTTGCCCATTGCTTGCTTATTTTTCTTCACTCCATCTGTGGCCTTTATATAGGCCTTAACATGTATATAAAAACAAAGAAAAAAAATTAGAATTTTCAACATTTGCTGCAACAAAATGTGACTTTTCCTTTTTTTTTTTTTTCATTTTCAAACATGTGGTCTCCACGTAGGAAGGATCCACAAAAATTCTTCCCCTCTCAACTATGTGGAGGTCATCACCATTTTGGTGGTTAATCATCAAAATTCTCTAAGAAAATTTGCTTTATCATCATCACTGTTGTCATTTTTCTCATATTTTTTCCTTTCTTCTTGTCCTTGAACTTTCAACTGAACTTCTTTATGTGACCTTTCTTTTTGTAGTAATGACATTCAATATTTGCATACTTGTTTGACTTTTCTCTACTCTTATCTCTTTTCTTTGAGCTTGGAGTCTCACTTCTCCCTTTAGAACTTATGGTAAGGATATCTAACTATGTTGAAGAGGCACCCTTTGATCTGTGTCTCATCTCTTCATTCAGAATACTGCTTTTGACAAATTCTATATTCATTACACTGTTTGGTGTAGAGTTTATAAAAGAAATCTTTAAAGTCTCCCTTGACTTTGGTAGAGAAGCCAGCACCATAAGAGCAAGAATTTCATTATCAAATTTGCCCATACCCAACAACTAATCCATGATTCCTTGCATTTCATTCAAGTGATCGGCGACAGAAGAGCCTTCTCAATATTTTATCTGCATTAATTTTATTAGATAAAATAATTTGTTGTTGCTGGTTTTTGAAGTGTACAGCTCATCAAGCTTGTTCCACAATGTCTGTGCATGAGTTTCATTATAAATGTGGTTGTACACATTATTTTTAATGAACTGTTGAATGTAGCCACACACTTACTCATGCTTAAATACCCATTCCTCATCCTTATTAACCTTGAGTTTTGTTATAGAAAAAACTAGTAGATGCATCTTCATCACCAATAGCAGATCCTTCATTTTGTTTCTTCATATGTGGTAATTCATGCCATTTAAACTAACTATCTTTCTAGTCTTAGCCTCCATTATTTTAGTATTTAACAATGTCTCTAAAACAAGAACTAACAGTTCTGATACCACTTATTGGAAAAATTAACAGAGTTGGTGCAGCGGAATAATGTTCATAAAGATAAAATAAAAAATTACTACCGAAATAATCAAACAAATAAATAAATAGAGGTGGTTAAATTGGCCAGTAGATGAATAATATAGGCGGTAAAACCTGCTATATAAATAATAAAAATGACACTAATATTTTAATGTGGTTCACCCTTAATTCGTGGACTCACCCTTAATTCTTGGACTACGTCCACGGACAAAATTTAAGATTTTCTTCCACTATAAAAATAGTAGGTATAAGAGAGAGTTTTCTCTAGATCAACACTAGAGATACACAATAAAAGAGTTCGTGGCATGCTTTGTGTTACTACAGTTGAATATTCTATTTAAATCAATGGTCATTTTGTGGGTCTTATTATTATTGGGAGAGGTCTTCGGCAAGGGGATCCACTTTCTCCTTATTTATTTATTTATCTAATGTGCTGAGGGGTTATTTGTGCTTATTCAGGGAGCGGGCTGTATTATTAGTTGGGGTGAGTATTTCTTATTTGCTTTTTGTTGATGATAGTTTTTTCTTCTTTTGAGCTGATGAGAAAGAATCTAAGGTGATGTAGGAGATTTTCTCTATTTATAAAAGGGATTCAGGATAAGCGATTAATTTTAGCAAATTCTGTATTTTTTATAGTTCTAATGTCCCCTCTAATGTGAGGTATCAAATTTCATCTTTATTACACGTTTTTTCCCCTTTTAATACCGATAGATTTTTAGGACTTTCTTCTTTTTTGGGTAGGAAGAAAGAGAGATTTTTGCCTTCTTTCGGGATAGATTATAAAGAAGGATTCAAGGTTGGCAAAGGCATCTATTATCCCAAGCAGGTAGGGAGTCTTAATTAAATCTGCGGGTCAAGCAATTCCCACTTATTATATAGGTTGCTTTATGCTTCCTGTTACTTTGTATAATGAGTTGCAACATATGTTGATTTCTTTTTAGTGGGGTGTGAAATCAAATGGAGGAAAGCGTATTAACCGAAAATGTTGGGATCACTTGTGCTTATCAAAGGACAGGGGAGGTGTTGGTTTTAGGGATTTTCATCATTTTATGTTGACCTTAGCAGGTTATTAATCTTGATTTTAACCTTAACAAACTTAATTTTTGAGCAACTAATGTGTTTGCTTCAATGGTGTATAAGTTAGGAGCAATTTGAAAATCAAAATAATAATGATATATCAAATAAAAATCATTCCAAAAAGTCATTAATAGTATTGAATGGACTCATCACAGGGACTAAATTGCATAAAAAAAATACAATTCTGGTCATAGTCCCGACCGGGACCAAGGGAGACTAATTTCTGCATAAAACTAAAAAAATAATAGAACCCATCCTGATCCAATGTCCTGATTAGGACATTGCTTGGGACATGGCAGTCCCGATTAGGACATTAATATCCCTACTGGGACTAGAGCAAAATTTTAAATGCAACAGCTTGTAATGACTATTCAATGCCTTTCATGATCGGGAATGATGATATACCGATTAGGACCTGACAAAATGTAGCCCAAAAGTCCAAATTTCATTCAAATGGACTTTTTTTTATTGGGAACAAAATTATTGCTTCCAACAACTATAATTGAATTGCTCAAGTATAAATATAACCTCTGAAGATTATTTTGAGGTTAAGAAACTTGATTATTCATTCTATACTTTCAAGTATTTAATTAAACTCTTTAAACTCTTTCAAAATTCTTTTTATTATTGTATATTCTTGTGAGAGTTGGTGAGTGTTAGAATAGAAATTCTTATTCTTCTATTTTCTAGGGTTAAGAAAATGGGAAGTGAGATTCTATTCTAAAGGAATTGGTTTAAGTGTTTAACCATTAAAACACTTGGGAATTCGATTTTGAGTGAGCCTTGAAAACTCAAGTTGTTAGGCTTGAGTTGAGCCCAAAACTCAAGTTGTAAAAATCAATCTAGGGAAATAGATTGTGGTGATTCAAAATCCTAACTTCGGGGTAAGTTAGGTGGAGATGTAGGATTATTGAGAATATGAACTCCTTTAATTCTCGTGTTCATCATTCTTCCTTCTCAACATTCATTTTAATTCTTGTTCAAATCTCTTTAATTTTTTTTATTATTGTTAGATAGTCCTATTCAGCCCCCTCTAGGGCTCTTTCAATTGGTCACTGTTGTGGCAACCTCGATTAAACCACGAGGCCCATAATATATCAAATCGAAGATAACTCAAAGCCTTATAACGGGTGATACACACTATGTCTGTAGCAACCCATCTTAGAGATAATGATGTGGATGAGGCTATATTGTCATTTATGGATGGATTTGACAAAGTGGGTGTGCACACTTGGGCTTCAAATGGACGGTCGTGGTGACCCCGATTGAAGCACAGGCCCATAATATATCAAATTGAAGCTGAGTCAGAGCTTTATAATAAGTGCTACACAATATGTTTGTAGTAACCCATCTTCGGGCCAGTGATGTGGATGAGGTTGCTTGTCATTTATGGATTGATTTGACAAAGTAGGCGTGCACACTTCTGCTTTAAATGGATGGTCATGGGGACCCCGATTGAATCATGAGGCCCATAATATATCAAATTAAAGATGACTTGGAGCCCTATAACTAGTGCTACACACTACATCTTTAGCAACCCATCTTCGGGCCAATGATGTGGATGACGCCGCATAGTTATTTATGGATGGATTTGAAAAAGTGGACATGCACACTTGGGCTTCAAATGGATGGTTGTGGTGACCCTAATTAAACCAAGGAGCGTATAATAAATCAATTTGAAGCTGAATCGGAGACCTAGAATGAGTGCTATACACTATGTCGGTAGCAACCCATCTTAGGGCCAATGATGTGGATGAGGCTGCATTGTCATTTATGGATGGATTTGACAAAGTGGGCGTGCTCACTTGGGCTTCAAATGGATGGTCATGGTGAACCCAATTGAACCACGGGGCACATAATAAATTAAATCGAAGTTGACTTGAAGCTGGTACACACTACGACTGTAGTAACCCATCTTCAGGCCAATCATATGGATGAGGCTGTGTTGTCATTTATGGATGGAATTGATAAAGTGGGTGTATGAACTTAGGCTTTAAATGGATGGTTGTGGCAACCCCGATAGAACTACAGGGCCCATAATATATCAAATGGAAGCTGACTCAGAGCCCTATAATGGGTGCTATATACATCACCTGTAGCAACCCAAATTTAGGCCCATGATGTGGATGAGTCTACATTGTCAATTATGGATGGATTTGACAAAGTGGGCGTGTGCATTTGGTCTTTAAATGGATGGTTCTGTCGTCCCCGATTGAACCACAAGGCCTATAATATATCAAATAGAAGCTGACTCAGAGCTTTATAGCATGTTGTACACACTATGTCTCTAGCAACTCATCTTCGGGCCAATGATTAGGATGAGGCTACATTGTCATTTATGGATGGATTTGACAAAGTGGGCGTGCACACTTGAACTTCAAATGGATGGTCATGGTGACCCTGATTAAACCACGAGGCCTATAATATATCAAATCAAAGCTGACTCAGAGCCCTATAATGGGAGCTACACACTTCATCTGTAGTAACCCATCTTCAGGCCAATGATGTGGATGAGTCTGCATTGTTAATTATGGATGGATTTAACAAAGTGGGCATGCACACTTGAACTTTTAATGGACAGTCGTGGTGACCCCGATTGAACCAGGAGGCCCATAATATATCAAATCCAAGCTAACTCAAAGCCCTATAACGGGTGCTACACATTACATTTGTAACAACACTTCTTTGGGCTAATGATGTGGTTGAGGCTGCACTGTCATTTATGGATGGATTTGACAAAGTGGGTGTGTGCACTTGGGCTTCAAATGGACAACCATGGTGACTTTGATTGAACTGCGAGGCCATAATATATCAAATCAAAGTTGACTTAGAGCTGTATAATGGGTGCTAAACATTATGTTTGTAGCAACCCAACTTTAGGCTAATGATGTGCATGAGTTTGCATTGTCATTTACGGGATGAATTTGATAATGTGAGCGTGCGCACTTGGGCTTCAAATGGATGGTTGTGGTGACCCCAATTAAACCATAAAATGTATAATAAATCAAATTGAAGCTGAATCAGAGCCCTATTATGAGTGCTAAAAATTATGTCTGTAGGAACCTAACTTTGGGCCAAGGATGTGTATGAGTCTGGATTGTCATTTATGGAAGGATTTGATAAAATTGAAGTGTGTACTTGGGCTTCAAATGGATGATCGTGGCAACCTCGATTGAACCACGAGGCCCATAGTATATAAAATTAAAGTTGACTCAGAGCCCTATAATGGGTACTACACACCATGCACGTAGCAACCCAACTTTGGACCTTTAATGTGGATGAGTTTGCATTGTAAATTATGGATGGATTTGAAAAAGTGGGCAAGTGCACTTGGTCTTCAAATGGATGGTCGTGGTGACCCTGATTGAACCACAAGGCCCATAATATAATAAATTAAAGCTGACTCGGAGCCTTACAATGATTACTACATAATAGATTTGTAACATGCCATCCTCAGGCCAATGATGAGGATGAGGTTGCATTGTCATTTATGGATGGATTTAACAAAGTGGGGGTGCATACTTTGGGCTTCAAATGGATGGTTGTGGCGACCTCGATTGATCTATGAGGGCCATAATATATCAAATTGAAGCTGAATTAAAGCCCTATTACAGGACCTACAAACTACATTTGTCGTAACCCATCTTTGGGAGAATGATGTGGATGAGGCTACATTGTCATTTACGGATGGATTTGACAAAGCGGGTGTGCACACTTGGGATTCAAATGGACGGTTGTGGCAAACTTGATTGAACCACAAGGCCCATAATATATCAAATAGAATTTGACTCGGAGCACTATAATGGGCACTATACATTACGTTTGTAGCAAACCATCTTTGGGCCAATGATGTGGATGAGGCTGCATTGTCATTTATGGATTTGACAAAGTGGGAGTGCACACTTGGGCTTAAAATGGATGGTCTTGGTGACATTGATTGGACCACAAAGCAGATAATAAATCAATTCGATGTTGACTTGGAGCCCTATAAAAGGTGCTACACACTACATCTGTAGCAACCTATCTTCAGGCCAATGCTGTGGCTGAGGCTGCATTGTCATTTATGGATGGATTTGACAAAGTGGGTCTGCACACTTATGTTTTAAATGGACGGTCGTGGTGACCCCAATTGAACCACGAGGCTTAAAATATATTAAATCAAAGCTGGCTTGGAGCCCTATAATGGGCACTAAGCACTACATCTGTAGCAACCAATCTTTGGGCAAATGATGTGGATGAAGCTGCATTGTCATTTACGGATGGATTTGACAAAGTGGGGGTGCACACTTGGGATTCAAATGGACAATCATGGCGACCCTGATTGAACCACGAGGCCCATAATATATCAAATCAAAGCTGACTCAGAGCTTTATAATGAGTGCAATACTTTACGTCTATAGGAACCCATCTTCAGGCTAATGATGTGCATGAGTCTACATTGTCATCTATGGATGGATTTGACAAAGTTGGCATGCACACTTGGGCTTCAAATGTACGGTTGTGGTGACCTCGATTGAATGACAAAGCCCATAATATATGAAATTGAAGCAAACATGAAGCTTTATAATGGGTACTACACACTACGTCCATAGCAACCCATCTTTGGGCTAATGATGTGGATGAGTATGCATTGTCATTTATGGATTGATTTGACAAAGTGGGCGTGCGCACTTGGCCTTCAAATGGACGGTTGTGGCAACCCCGATTGAACTGCGAGGTCCATATTAAATCAAATCAAAGCTAACTCAGAGCTCTATAACACGTGCTATATACTATATCGGTAGTAACTCATCTTCGAGACAATAATGTGGATGAGGCTGCATTGTCATTTATGGATGGATTTGACAAGTGGCGTGCGCACTTGGGCTTTAAATGGATGGTTATGGCGGCCCAGATTGAACCATGAGGCCTATAATATATCAAATTGAAGCTGACTCAGAGCCCTATAATGGGTGCTACACAATTCATATGTAGCAACCTAACTTTGGGCCAATGATGTGGATGAGTCTTTGTTGTTAATTATGGATGGATTTGACAAAGTGGGTGTGCGTACTTGGGCTTCAAATGGACGATCCCGCTGACCTCGATTGAACCACGAGGTCCATAATATATCAAATTGAAGCTGACTTGTAGCCCTATAACATGTGGTACACACTACATCTATAGCAACCCATCTTCGGGCTAATGATTAGGATGAGGCTGCATTGTCATTTATGGATGGATTTGATAATGTAGGCATGCACACTTGGGCTTTAAATGGACGGTCATAGTGACCCCGACTGAACCATAAGGCCTATAATATATCAAATCAAAGCTAGCTCAGAGCCTTATCATGGGTGCTGTATAATATGTCTATAGCAACCGATCTTCTGGCTAATGATGTGGATGAGGCTGCATTTTAATTTATGGATGGATTTGATAAAGTGGGCGTGTGCTCTTGGTCTTCAAATGGACAATTATGGTGACCCCGATTGAACCATAAGGCCCATAGTATATCAAATTGAAGCTGACTTGGAGCCCTATGATTGGTCCCACACAATACATTTATAGCAACCCATCTTTGGGCCAATGATTTAACTGAGTTTGCATTGTCATTTATGGATGGTTTTTACAAAGTGGGCGTGCGCACTTGGTCTTCAAATGGACGGTCATGGTGACCCCAACTGAACCATGAGGCCCATAATATATTAAATTAAAGCTAACTTGGAGCCCTATAATGGGCATAAAACACTGCATCTGTAGCAACTCATCTTCAGGGCAATGATGTGGATGAGGCTGCATTATCATTTATGGATGGATTTGACAAAGTGGACGTGCGCACTTGGGCTTCAAATGGACAACCATGGTGACTCTGATTGAACCATGAGGCCCATAATATATCAAATCAAAGTTGACTCAGAGCCTTATAATAAGTGCTAAACATTAAGTCTGTAGCAACCCATCTTTGAGCCAATGATGTGGATGAGGCTACATTGTCATTTATGGATGGATTTAAAAAAATGGGCGTGCGCACCTGGGCATGAAATGGACGGTCATAGTGACCCTGATTGGACCACAGGGCATATAATAAATCAATTTGATGCTAACTCAGAGCCCTATAACAAGTGCTATAAACTATGTCTATAGTAACCCATCTTCGGGCCAATGATATGGTTGAGGTGCATTATCATTTATAGATGGATTTGATAAAGTGGGCACGCACACTTGGGCTTCAAATGGATAATCGTGGCAACCCTGATTGAACCACAGGGCACATAATAAATCAAATTAAAGCTAACTTGGAGCGCTATAACAGGTGCTAAACATCATGTCTATAGAAACCCATCTCCGGGCCAATGATGTGGTTGAGGCTGCATTATCATTTATGGATCCATTTGATAAAGTAGGCATGTGTACTTAGGCTTCAAATGGTTAGCTGTGGAAACTCCGATTAACCACGCGACCCATAATATATCAAATCAAAGCTAACTCAGAGCCTTATAATGGGTGCTATAGATTCAGTCTGTAGCAACCTATCTTCAGCACAATGATGTGGATGAGGTTGCATTGTCATTTATGGATGGATTTGAAAAAGTGGGCATGCACACTTGAGCATTAAATGGATTGTCATGGTGACCTCGATTGGACCACGGGGCATATAATAAATCAATTTGATGTTGAATTAGAGCCCTATAACAAGTGCTACACTATATGTCTATAGCAACCCATCTTCGAGCCAATGATGTGGTTGAGGCTACATTATAATTTATGGATGGATTTGACAAAGTGGGCGTGAGCAATTGGGCTTCAAATAGACGATCGTGGAAACCCGGATTGAACCATAGGGTGCATAATAAATCAAATCAAAGCTAAATTATAATGCTATAACGGGTGCTAAACATCATGTCTGTAGAAATCCATCTTCAGGCTAATGATGTGGATGAGGTTGCATTGTCATTTATGGATGGATTTGACAAAGTGGGCATGCGTACTTGGGCTTCAAATGGATGGTCGTGGAAACCTAGATTGAACCATGGGGCCCATAATATATCAAATCAAAGCTGACTCAGAGCCTTATAGTGGTTGCTATGCAATTCATCTATAGTAACCCAATTTCAGACCAATGATGTGGATGTGTCTGCATTATCAATTATGGATGGATTTGACAAAATAGGCGTGCACACTTGGGCTTCAAATGGACGGTCTCGGTGACCTCAATTGAACTATGAGGCCCATAATATATAAAATCAAAGTTAACTCAGAGCTTTATAATGCATACTATACATTATGTCTATAGCAGCCTATCTTCGGGCCAATAATATGGATGAGGCTGCATTGTCAATTATGGAAGGATTTGACAAAGTGGGCGTGTGTAATTGGGCTTGAAATGGATGGTCGTGGCGACCCTAATTGGAAAATGGGGCATATATTAAATTAATTCATTACTAACTCGGAGCCCTATAACAGGTGCTATACAATACGTCTATAGCAACCCATCTTCAGGCTAATGATATGGCTGAGACTGTATTGTCATTTATGGATGGATTTGATAAAGTGGACGTGTGCACTTGGGCTTTAAATGGACGGTCGTGGCAACCTCGATTGAACCATGAGGCCCATAATATATCAAATCGAACCTGATTCAGAGCCTTACAATAGGTGCTTAACACTACATCTGTAGCAATCCATCTTCTGGCTTGTAATGTGGATGAGGTTGCATTGTCATTTATGGATGGATTTGACAAAGTGGGCATGCGCAGTCGGGATTTAAATGGATAGTCGTGGTGACCCTGATTGAACCATGAGGCCCATAATATATCAAGTCAAAGCTACCTCAGAGCTATTTAATGGGTGCTACATCTTACGTATGTAGCAACCCATCTTCGGGCCAATAATGTGGATGAGCTGCATTGTCATTTATGGATGGATTTGACAAAGTGGGTGTCCACACTTAGGCTAAAAATGGATGGTCGTGGTGACCCTAATTAGACCATGGGACATATAATAAATCAATTTGATGCTGACTCAAAGCCTTATAACAAGTGCTATATAGTACATTATAGCAACTCATCTTCTGACCAATGATACGGTTGAGGCTGCATTTTCAATTATAGATGGAGGCGCACACACTTGGGCTTCAAATGGATGGTTGTGGCGACCCTGATAGAACCATGGGGAGCATAATAAATCAAATCAAAGCTGACTCAAAGCCCTATAATGGGTGCTAAACATCACATTTATGACAACCCATCTTCGGGCCAATGATGTGGCTGAGTCAGCATTATCATTTGTTGATGGATTTGATAAAGTGGGCATGCGCACTTGGGCTTCAAATGGTTGGTCGTGGTGACCCCAATTGAACCACGCAGCCATAATATATCAAATCAAAGCTGACTCATAGCCCTATAGTGGGTACCACAGACTTGGTTTGTAGCAACCCATCTTCGGCACAATGATGTGGATGAGTCTATATTGTTATTTATGAATGGATTTGACAAAGTGTGCATGCTCACTTGGGCTTCAAATGGACGGTCGTGGTGACCCCGATTGGACTGTGGGGCTTATAATAAATCTATTCGATGCTGACTTAGAGCCTTATAATAGGTGTTAGACATTACATCTGTAGCAATCCTTCTTCGGGCCAATGAAATGGATGAGGGTACTATTGGGATTCGTGATACAAATGCAGTAGAAAATTAAAAATTTATCACGTTCCTAAACTTGGATCTATGTAATTCGACTACTTGATTAAATTTAGGGGGTTTCAAGAATCTCACTAAAACATAAAAGAGATAAGATTTTCTAGAAGGATGAGAGGAGGTTCACACCGGTGACACCTTACCTTGAGCTTTTTTGCTTTGGTTTTTCGGATCTAGATGTCTTCAAAAGGATGTGTCCTTTATAGGTATCCACATGAACATTCACAAAAATGAATTGGAGTGTGTGCTAGCAACTTTCTTGATTGTCTCACAAATCAAGAACAAAAGAAAAACTCTGTGTTTATTTTCTAAAAAGAGAGAAAATGAATTTGGAGGCAGGAAAAAAAAGTGAGTTAAACCCTAGAGAATATAATATATTTATAAACTCCAAATTAGGGTTTCACCTACTAATGACCTTTTGGTATTTTCCCATTTATTATATTTTGATTTTGTTTTAAAAAGAAATCAGAAATAATATCTTATATATTTATTTAAAATAACATTTATCTTAAATAAATAAATAAAATACTTTAATTATTTATTTCCATAGAGTTTATTTTGGGCTTATTAAACCCATATTTGTTTTGGGCTTGTTCTAAGTGTATGACCCTGTAGGTTCACATAACATTGGTAGTGGGCGTAAATCTCTATTTAGGCCTATAAGTCATAAGTGGCCTCTAGCAAGACATTATGACTACCCAAGTCATGTGAAGTCAATAATCCGATATAACCTAATTACAGTGAATTTTATCATCCCTTTATCACATGATATCTTAATTGAACATAAGGCATAGAATGTCATCCTTATATAGTTCAATATTATGATTGGATTCTAAATAGACTAAAAATGATAACTCTTTATCAATTCATTTAAGCATGGCCATGCATTTTCCTTCAGTCTATCTCATCAAGGGGCCCATAGATATCTTTCTCATATTAATGAGGGATAAATTCCTTCTAAATCACTCACACTCCTCACATAAGTAATTTCATATCCAACAACATCCTATTTAATCATCCAGTTAAAGACAATGTTAGAATGTGTCAAAACATAAAATAGCTATGTAGAAATCCATGATGATTTCAAGGTCAAAGGACCGAAATAAAATTATTGTAATGAGAAATACTTATGACAATATAGTATTCTTATAGTGGGTCAATCTAGTACATGATCTCTCATTATGTACCTATGAGTTAACTTAATATCTCATATTCATGATTAGTAAAACATAACCATCAATCAACATCATACTAGTTTTAATACTTTAATATTTATATAATGAATAAATGGCTAGGGATAATTAGAATAGAACTCTTGATTATAATCTAAGGGTTTTACTATCAAGTCATATACTTGAAGTTAGCTTCAATTTGATATATTATGGGCCTTATGGTTCAATCGGTGTCACCACGATCGTCTATGTGAATCCCAAGTGTGCATGCCCACTTTGTTAAATCCATCCATAAATGAAAATGTAGCCTCATCCTCATCATTAGCCTGAAGATAGGTTGCTATAGACGTAGTGTGTAGCGTTTGCTATAGGGCTCCGAGTCAACTTCGATTTGATATATTATGGGCCCTATGGTTCAATTGGGGTCACCATGACTGTCAATTTGAAGCCCATGTCCACACCCCCATTTTGTCAAATCCCTCCATAAATGACAATGCAGCCTCATCCTCATCATTGTCCTGAAGATGGGTTGCTATAGACATATTATGTAGCACGCGACATAGGGCTCTGAGTTAGCTTCAATTTGATATATTATGGGCCTCGTGGTTCAATTGAGGTCGCCATGACTGTCCATTTGAAGCCCTAGTGAGCATGCCCAATTTGTCAAATCAATCCAAAAATGACAATGGAGACTCATCCACATCATTGGCCTGAAGATGGGTTGCTACAGATGTATTGTGTAGCACTAGCTATGGGCTCTAAGTCATCTTTAATTTGATATATTATGGACCCCGTGATTTATCGGGATCGCCATGACCATCCATTTAAAGCCTTAATGCGCAAGTCCACTTTGTCAAAATCCATCCATAAATGATAGAGCAAACTCATCCATATCATTGGTTGGAATATAGGTTGCTATAGACGTACTGTGTAGCATCCACTATAGGGCTCTGAGTTAGCTTCAATTTGATATATTATAGGCCTTATGGTTCAATCAGGGTCACCACGACCATCCATTTAAAGCCCAAGTGTGTGTGCCCTCTTTGTCAAATTCATCCATAAATAACAATGCAGCCTCATCCTCATCATTGGCCTGTAGATGGGTTACTATAGATATAGTGTTTTGCATCTACTATAGGGCTCTGAGTCATCTTTGATTTGATATATTATGGGCCTTGTGGTTCAATCGGGGTCGCCATGATCGTCCATTTAAAGCCTTAGTGCGCACACTCACTTTATCAAATCCATCCATAAATAACAATGTAGACTCATCCATAATAGTTGCCCAAAGAAGGGTCAATCGGGGTTGTTATGACCATCCATTTAAAGCCCTAGTGCGCAAGCACACTTTGTCAAATCCATCCATCAATGACAGAGCAGACTCATCCACATCATTGGCCCAAAGATGGGTTGCTACAGACGTAGTGTATAGCCTGAGTCAGCTTTGATTTTATATACTATAGTCCTTATGGTTTAATCGTGGTCGCCATGACCATCCATTTAAAGCCCAAGTGCGCTCGCCCACTTTGTCAAATCCATTAATAAATGACATTGCAGACTCATCCACATCATTGGCCTGAAGATGGGTTGCTACAGACGTAGTGTGGAGCACACATTATAGGAATTCGAGTCAACTATGATTTGATATAATATGGGCCTTGTGGTTCTATCGAGATCACCAAGACCATCCATTTGAAGCCTTAGTGCGAAATCCCACTTTGTCAAATTTGTCCATTAATGACAATGCAGCCTCATCCACATCAGTGGCCTGAAGAAGGGTTGCTATAGACGTAGTGTGTAGCACCCATTATAGGGCTCCAAGTTAGCTTTGATTTGATATATTATGGGCCTCATGGTTCAATTGGGGGTTGCCACGACCATCCATTTGAATCCCAAGCGAGCACGCCCACTTTGTCAAATCCATCCATAAATGATAATGTAGACTAATCCATATCATTGGCCCAAAGATGGGTTGCTACATATGTAATGTAGCACATGTTATAGGACTTTGATTCAATTATGATTTGATATATTATAGTCCTCATGGTTCAGTTGGGGTGACCATGACTGTCCTCTTGAAGCCCAAGTTCACATGCCTACTTTGTCAAATCCATTCATAAATGACAATGCTACCTCATCCACATCATTGGCTTGAAGATGGGTTATTACAAACATTATGTGTTGCACCTATTATAGGGCTCCAATTTAGCTTCGATTTGATATATTATACACCTCATGGTTTAATTGGTGTTGCCACAACCGTCCATTTGAAGCCTAAGTGTGCACCTTTACTTTGTTAAATCCGTCTATAAATGACAATGTAGACTCATCCACATCATTGGCCCGAAGAAGGGTTGCTAGAAACATAATGTGTAGCACCCATTAAAGGGTTTTGAGTCATCTTCTATTTGACATATTATGGGCCCCCGTTGTTCAATCAGGGTCGCCACCACTATCAATTTGAAGCCAAAGTGTACATGCCCACTTTGTCAAATCCATCAGTAAATGACAATACAGACTCATCCACATCATTAGCCCAAAGATGGGTTGCTACAGACGTAGTGTGTAGCGACTGATATAGGACTACAAGGTAGCTTTGATTTGATATATTATGGGCCTTGTGGTTGAATCGAGGTCACCACGACTATCCATTTGAAGACTAAGAGCACACACCGACTTTGTCAATTCCATCTATAAATGACATTGCAGCCTCATCCACATCATTTGCTAAAAAATGGGTTGCTACAAAAGTAGTGTGTAGCACCTATTATAGGGCTTCGAGTCAGCTTCGATTTGATTTATTATGCACCTTGTGGTTCAATTGGGGTTGCCATGACCGTCCATTTGAAGCACAAGTGCGCATGCCCACTTTATCAAATCCATCCATAAATGACAATGCAGACTCATCCACATCATTGGTATGAAGATGGGTTGCTATTGATGTAATGTGTAGCACCCATTATAGGGCTTCGACTCAACTTTCAATTGATTCATTATGAGCCACATGGTTTAATCGGGTCACCACGACCATCCATTTGAAGCCCAAGTGCGCATGCCTATATTTTCAAATCCATTCATAGTTGACAATGCAGCCTCATCCACATCATTGGCTTAAAAATGGGTTGCTACAGACGCACTGTGTAGCACTCATTATAGGGCTTAGAGTAATCTTTAATTTGATTTATTATGTGGCCTGTGGTTCAATCAGGTCACAACGACCATCCAATTGAAGCCTAAGTGCGCACATCACTTTGTCAAATCCATTTATAAACAACAATGCAAACTCATCCATAACAGTGGCCTAAAGATGGGTTACTACAGATGTATTATATAGCTCCCGCTATAGGGCTCTAAGTCATCTTTGATTTGATATATTATAGACCTTTTGTTCAATTGAGGTTGCCATGATCATCTGTTTGAAGCCCTAGTGCATAAACCCACTTTGTCAAATCTATCCATAAATGACAAAACAAACTCATCCACATCATTGGCCCGAAGATGGGTTGTTATAGATGTAGTCTATAGCACCTATTATAGGGCTCTTAGTTAGCTTTGATTTTATATGTTATGGGCCTCGTGATTTAATCAGGGTCACTATGACCATCCATTTAAAGCCCAAGTGCACAAGCCCACTTTGTGGAATCCATTAATAAATGACATTGCAGACTCATCCACATAATTGTATCGAAGACGTTTTGATATAGATGTAGTGTGTAGTACCCATTATAAGACTTTAAGTCAGCTACAATTTGATATATTATGGGCCTTGTAGTTCAATAGGGGTCACTATGATCGTCCATTTGAAGCCCTAGTTCGCAAGCCCACTTTGTAAAATCCATCCATTAATGACAATGTAGCCTTATCCACATCAATGGCCTGAAGAAGGGAAAACATAGTGTGTAGTATCCATTATCAGCCTCTAAGTCATCTTTGATTTGATATATTATAGGTCTTATGGTTCAATCAAAGTTTCCATGACCATCCATTTAAATCCCAAGTGCGCACGACCACTTTGTCAAATGCATCCATAAATGACAATACTGCCTCATCCACATCATTGGCTCAAAGATGGGTTACTACATACATAGTGTGTTGCATAAATTATAGGGCTCCAAGTCAGCTTCAATTTGATATATTATAGGCCTTGTGGTTCAATTAGCATCGCCACCATTGTCCATTAAAGCCCAAGTGTGCACTCCCACTTTGTCAAATCCGTTCATAAATGACAATGCAGAGTTATCCACATCATTGGCCTGAAAAAGGGTTGCTACAGATGTAGTGTGTAGCACCCATTAAAATGTTCTAAGTCATTTTTGATTTGATATATTATGGGTCCCATGGGTCAATCGGGGTCTCCACTACCATCCAATTGAAGCCTAAGTGTTCATGCCCACTTTGTCAAATCCATTAATAAATGACAATGCTAACTCATCGAAATCATTGGCTAAAAAATGGGTTGCAATATATGTAGTGTTTAGCATCTATTATGGGGCTACGAGGCATCTTCGATTTGATATATAATGGACCTCATGGTTCAATCGGGATTTCCATGACCGTCCATTTGAATACCAAGTGTGCACGCCCTCTTTTTCAATTCCATTTGATAAATTACAATGTAGCCTCATCCACATCATTGGCCTAAAAATGGGTTGCTACATATATAGTGTGTAGTACATGTTATAGGGCTCTAAGTCAACTTCAATTTGATTTATTATGCGCCTTGTGGTTCAATCGGGGTCACCATGACCGTCCATTTGAAGCCCAAGTGCGCACACCCACTTTGTTAAATCCATCCATAAATGACAATGCAGACTCATCCACATCATTGGTACTTAGATGGATTGCTACTAACATATTGTGTAGCACCTATAATAGGGCTTTGAGTTAGCATTAAAATGATTTATTATGCACCCTGTGGTTCAATCAGATCACCACAACTGTCCATTTAAAGCCCAAGTGCGCACGCCTACATTGTCAAATCCATTCATAAATGACAATGCAGCCTTATCCACATCATTGGCCCAAAAATGGGTTGCTATAGATGTACTATGTAGCACTCATTATAGGGCTCTAATTAAGCTTTGATTTGGTTTATTATTCCCCCATGGTTTAATTGGGGTTTCCATGACTATCCAATTGAAGGCCAACTACGCATGCTCACTTTGTCAAATCTATCCATAAATCACAATGCAGACTCATCCATAATAATGGCCTGAAGAAGGCTTGGTACAGACGTATTGTGTAGCAGCCATAAAAGGGCTCTAAGTCATCTTTGATTTAATATATTATGGGTCCTGTGGTTTAATCAGGGTCACGACTACCATCCATTTGAAGCCTAAGTGTGCACACCCACTTTGTCAAATCCATCAATAAATGACAATGCAGCGTCATCCACATCATTGGCCCGAAGATGGGTTGCTACAGATGTATTGTGTAGCACCTATTATAGGGCTCTAAGTTAACTTTGATTTGATATATTATAGGCCTGGTGGTTCAAACGACATTGCCATGATAGTCCATTTAAAGCCCAAGTGCACATGCTTAGTTTATCAAATTCATCCATAAATGACAATGCAGCCTCATCCATATCATTGGCCCGAAGATGGGTTGCTATAGATGTATTATGTAGCACCCATTATTGGGATCTAAGTTAGCTTCGATTTGATATATTATGGGCTTTGTGGTTCAATTGGGGTCACCATAACCATCCATTTGAAGCCCAAGTGCGCATGCCCACTTTGTCAAATCCATCCATAAATGACAATGCAGACTCATCCACATCATTCGCCTGAAGATGGGTTGCTATAGACATAGTGTATGGCACCCATTATAAGGATCCAAGTCAGATTTAATTTGATATATTATAGGCCTCGTTGTTCAATCGAGGTCACCAAGACAGTCCATTTAAGGCCCAAGTGCGCACGCCCACATTGTCAAATCCATCCATAAATGACAATGCAATCTCATCCTCATCATTGGCCTGAAGATGCATTGCTACAGATGTAGTGTGTAGCACCTATTATAGGGCTCTAAGTCAACATTGATTTGATATATTATGGGCCTCGTGGTTCAATCAGGGTTGCGACGACCATCCATTTGAAGCCTTAGTGTGCATGCCCACTTTGTCAAATCCATTCATAAATGACAATGTAGACTCATCCACATCATTCCCCTAAAGATGTGTTGCTATTGATATAGTGTGTAGCACCCATTGTAGGGCTTCGAGTCAGCTTCAATTTGATATTTTATAGGCCTTGTGGTTTAATCAAGGTCACCACCACTATCCATTTGAAGCCCAAGTGGGCCCACTTAGGCTTCAAATGGACGGTCGTGGTGACCCTGATTGAACTATGGGGTCCATAATATATCTAATCGAAGCTAACTCAGAGCCTTGTAATGGGTGCTGCACACTATGTCTCTAGTAACCCATCTTCAAGTAAATGATGTGGATGAGTCTACTTTTTCATTTATGGGTGGATTTGACAAAGTGGGCATGCACACTTAGGCTTTAAATGGATAGTCATGGCAACCTTGATTGAATTGCGATGCCTAGAATATTTATGAAATTGAAGCAAACTTAGAGCCCTATAATGGGTGCTGCACAAAACCTCTATTGCAACCCATCTTTAGGCCAATGATGTGGTTGAGGCTACATTGTCATTTATGGATGGATTTGACAAAGTGTACGAGCACACTTGGACTTTAAATGGACGATCGTGGTGACCCTAATTAAACCACGGGGCCCATGATATATCAAATTAAAGCTAACTCGGAGCTTTATAATGGGTGCTACACATTGCATTTGTAGTAACCCATCTTAGGGCCAATGATGTGGGTGAGGTTGCATTGCCATTTATGGATGGATTTAAAAAAGTGGGCGTGCACACTAGGGCTTCATGGGCCAATGATGTTGATGAGGCTGCATTGTCATTTATGGATGGATTTGACAAAGTAGGCATGGGCACTAGGGCTTTAAATGAACAGTCGTGGTGACCCCAATTGAATCATGGGGCCCATAATATATCAAATCAAAGCTAACTCAGAGCCTTATAATGGGTGCTAGAAATTACATTTGTAGCATCCTATCTTTAGGCTAATGATCTAGATGTGGCTACATTATCATTTATGGATGGATTTGACAAAGTGGGTGTGTGCACTTGTGCTTGAAATGGACAGTCATGGTGACCCTAATTGAACCATGGGGCTTATAATATATCAAATCGATGCTGAATCATAGCCTTATAACTGGTGCTACAGACCACATTTGTAGCAATCCATCTTCGGGCCAATGATATGGATGAGGTTGCATTGTCATTTATAGATGGATTTGACAAAGAGGGAGTGCACACTTGGGCTTCAAATGGACAGTTGTGGCAACCTAGATTGAACCACAAACCCCATAATATATCAAATTGAAGCTAACTTAGTGCCTTATAATGGGCATTGCACACTACATCTGTAGCAACCCATCTTTAGGCCAATGATGTGGATGAGTCTACCTTCTCATTTATGGATGGATTTAACAAAGTGGGCATCTGTACTTGGGCTTCAAATTGACTTTCGTGGTGACCCCGATTGAACCATGGGGCCCATAATATAAAAAATTGAAGCTAACTTAGAGCCTTATAATGGGCGTTACACACTACATCTCCAGCAACCCATCTTTGGGCAAATGATGTGGATGAGGCTGCATTGTCATTTATGGATGGATTTTATAAAGTGTACGTGTGCACTTGGGCTTCAAATGGACAGTCATGGTAATCCCTATTGAACCACAAGGCCTATAATATATCAAATCGAAGCTGACATGGGGCTTTATAATGGTTGCCATAGTCCACATCTGTAGCAATCCATCCTTGGGTCAATGATGTGGATGAGTCTGCATTGTCATTTATTGATGGATTTGAAAAATTAGGCGTGTGCACTTAGGCTTCAAATGGATGGTTGTGGCGACCTCGATTGAACCATGGGGGCCATAGTATATCAAATCAAACCTGACTTGCAGTGCTATATTGGGTGCTTCTTACTATGTTTGTAGTAACCCATCTTTCGGCTAATGATATGGATTGAGTCTATATTGTCATTTATAGATGTATTTGACAAAGTGGACGTGCGCACTTGGGCTTCAAATGGCGACCCTAATTTAACCATGGCCGCTATAATATATCAAATCAAAGTTAACTTAGAGCCCTATAATGGGTGCTAAGAACAACATATGTAGCAACCCGTCTTCGAGCCAATGTTATGGATGAGGCTACATTGTCATTTATGTATAGATTTGACAAAGTGGGCGTGCACACTTGGGCTTCAAATGGACAATCAAAGCTACCCCAATTGAACCACAAGGCCCACCATATATCAAGTCAAAGCTGTCCTAGAGCCCTATAATGGATGCTACACACTACATCTCTAGAAACCCATCTTTAGGCCAATGATGTGGATGAGTCTGCATTTTCATTTATGGATGGATTGACAAAGTGGGCGTGCACACTTAAGCTTCAAATGAATGGTCATGGTGACACTGATTGAATCACAAAGCCTATAATATATCAAATCAAAGTTGACTCAGAGTCCTATAATGGGTGCTATAAACTACATATGTAGTAACCTATCCTTAGGCCAATGATGTGGATGAGGTTGCATTGTCATTTATGGATGGATTTGAAAAAATTGGCGTGCACAATTGGGCTTCAAACAGATGGTGGTGGCAAGCCTGATTAAACCATAGGGCCCATAATATGTCAAATTGAAGCTAACTCGGAGCCTTATAATGAGTGCTATAAATTACATCTATAGCAACCCATCTTTAGGCCAATAATATGGATGAGGCTACATTGTCATGTATGGATGGATTTGACAATGTGGGTGTGTGCATTTGAGCTTCAAATGGATGATCATGGCGACCCTGATTGAATCACAGTGCCCATAATATATCAAATAGATGTTGACTTGGAGTCTTACAATGGCTACTATAGACCACGTATGTAGCAACCCATCTTCGGGCTAATGATGTGGATGAGGTTGCATTGTCATTTATGGATGGATTTCACAAAGTGGGCGTGCACACCTTTGCTTCAAATGAATGAATTGTGGCAACCCCGATTGAACCACGGGGCCCATAATATATCAAATCAAAGCTAACTCAGTGCCCTATAATGGGCGCTACACACTAAATCTATTGCAATCCCTCTTCGGGCCAATGATGTGGATGAGTTTGCAATTTCATTTATGGATGGATTTGACAAAGTGGGTGTGTGCACTTGGGCTTTAAATCAACGGTTGTGGCGACCTCAATTGAATCATGGAGCCTATAATATATCAAATTGAAGCTGACTCAGAACCCTATAATAGGTGCAATAAAATACATCTGTAGCAACCCATCTTGCGGCCAATGATGTGGATGAGGCTGCATTGTCATTTATGTATGGATTTGACAAAGTAGGAGTGGGCATTTAGGCTTCAAATGAACGGTCGTGGTGACCTCGATTGAACTATGGGGCCCATAATATATCAAATCAAAGCTAAGTCAGAACCTTATAATGAATGCTACAAATTGCATCTGTAGTAACCCATCTTCGAGCCAATGATGTGGATGAGGCTGCATTGTCATTTGTGGATGGATTTGAAAATATGGGTGTGCATATTTGTGCCTCAAATGGACAGTCATGGAAAACCCTATTGAACCATAGAGCCTATAATATATCAAATCAAAGCTGACTTGGAGCCCTATAATAGTTGCTATAGACAACGTCTGTAGCAACCCATCATCGGGCAACAATGTGGATGAGTCTACATTGTCATTTATGGATGGATTTGACAATGTGGGTGTGCATACTTGGACTTCAAATAGACAGTCGTGGTGACCTCGATTGAACAACATGGTCTATAATATATCAAATCAAGCTAACTTAGAGCCCTATAACAGGTGCTACACATTACTTCTGTAGCGATGCATCTTCCAGCCAATGATGTGGATTGAGTCTGCATTATCATATATGCTTGTATTTGACAAAGTGGGCATGCACACTTGGGCATTGCACACTACATCTGTAGCAACCCATCTTCAGGCCAATGATGTGGTTGAGGCTGTATTGTCATTTATGGATGGATTTGACAAAGTAGGCGTGCGCACTTGGGCTTCAAATGGACGATCGTGGCGACCTCGATTAAACTATGATGCCCATAATTTATCAAATCAAAGCTAACTCGAAGCTCTATAACGAGTGTTACAAACTACATCTATAGCAACCCATCTTCAGGCCAATGATGTGGATGAGGTTGCAATGTCATTTATGGATGGATTTGACAAAGTGTGCGTGCACACTTGGGCTTCAAATGGACGGTCATGGCGAACCCTATTGAACCACAGGGCCTATAATATATCAAATTGAAGTTGACTCGGAGCACTATAATGGTTGCTACAGACCATGTATGTAGCAACCCATCGCCGGGCAATGATATGGATTAGTTTGCATTGTCATTTATGGATGAATTTGACAAAGTGGGCGTGCGCACTTGGACTTCAAATGGATGGTTGTGGCGACCTCGATTGAACCACGGGGCCTATAATATTTCAAATCGAAGTTGAATCGAAGCCCTATAATAGGTGCTACACACTACATTGGTAATGAACCATCTTTTAACCAATGATATGGATTGAGTCTCCATTGTGATATATGCATGTATTTGACAAAGTGGACATGTGCACTTGGGCTTCAGATGGATGGTCGTGTTGACCATGATTGAACCATAACTGCTATACTATATCAAATTAAAGTTGAATTGGGGCCCTAAAATGAGTGCTATAAACTACATTTATAACAACCCATCTTCGGGCCAATGATGTGGATGAGGTTGCATTGGCATTTATGGATGGATTTGACAAAGTGGGTATGTTTACTTGGGCATCAAATGGACGGTCATGGTGACCTCGATTGAACCACGGGGGCCATAATATATCATATTGATACTGACTCAGAGCCCTAAAATGGGTGCTACAGACCACGTATGTAGCAACCCATCTTCAGGCCAATGATGTGGATGAGGCTGCATTGTTATTTATGGATGGATTTGATAAAGTGTGTGTGGACACTTGGGCTTCAAATGGACGATCGTAGTGACCCCGATTGAACCACGGGGCCTATAATATATCAAATCGAAGCTAAATTAGAGCTCTATAATGGCCACTATACATTATGCCTTTATTAACCCATCTTCGGGCCAATGATGTGGATGAGTTTGCATTTTCATTTATGAATGGATTTGACAAAGTGGGCGTGTGCACTTAGGCTTCAAATGGACAGTCATGGCGACCTGGATTGAATCACGGAGCCTATAATATATCAAATCAAATCTGACTTAGAGCCCAATAATGGTTACTGCAAACTACATTTGTAGCAACCCATCTTCAGGCCAATAAAGTGGATGAGGCTGCATTGTCATTTATGGATGGATTTGACAAAGGGGGTGCACGCAGTTGGGCTTTAAATGGACTGTCATGGTGACCCTAATTGAACCATGGGCCTTATAGTATATCAAATTGAATCTAACTTAGAACCTTATAATGAGTGCTACAAATTACATCTATGGCAACACATCTTCTGGCCAATAATGTGGGTGAGGTTGCATTGTCATTTATGGATGTATTTAACAAAGTGGGTATGCATACTTAGGCTTGAAATGGATGGTTATGGTGACCTCGATTGAACCACGGGGCCCATAATATATCAAATCAATGCTAACCTAAAGCTCTATAATGGGTGCTATAGACCACGTCTGTAGAACCCATCTTTAGGCCAAAGATGTGGATGAGGCTGGATTGTCATTTTTGGATGGATTTGATAAAGTGGGTGTGCACACTTGGGTTTTGAATGGATGGTTATGGCAACCCTGATTGAATCACAGGGCCTATAATATATGACATTGAAGCTAAGTCAGAGACCTATAATGGGTGCTACACACTACATTTGTAGCCACCCATCTTCGGGCCAATGATGTGGTTGAGGCTGCATTGTCTTTTATGGATGGATTTGACAAAGTGGGTGTGTGCACTTAGGCTTCAAATAAATGGTCATGGCAACCCCGATTAAACCACAAGGCCTATAATATATCAATTCGAAGCTAACTCAAAGCTGTATAATGAGTGTTACAAACTACATCTATAGCAATCCATATTCAGGCCAGTGATGTGGATGAGGCTGCATTGTCATTTATGGATGGAATTGACAAAGTGTGCATGTGCACTTGGGCTTTAAAATGGATGGTTGTGGCGACCCCTATTGAACCACGGGGCCTATAATATGTCAAAATGAAGCTAACTCGGAGCCCTATAATGGTTTTTACTGACCATGTCTTTGAGTAATGATGTGGATGAGTATGCATTGTCATTCATGGATGGATTTTCAAAGTTAGTGTGTGCACTTGGACTTCAAATGGACAGTCGTGGCTGCCCGGATTCAACCACGGGGCCCATAATATAATAACTAGAAGCTAACTTGTAGCCTTATAATTGGTGCTACACACTACATCTATAGTGACCCATCTTTTGGCCAATGATGTGGATTGAGTCTGCATTGTCATATATGCATGTATTTGACAAAGTAGGCATGTGCACTTGGGCTTCAAATGGATGGTCGTGTCAACTCTGATTGAACCATGATCGCTATACTATATCAAATGAAAGCTGAATTAGGGCCCTATAACGAGTGCTACAAACTACATCTATAGCAACCCATCTTTGGGCCAATGATGTGGATGAGGCTGCATTGTCATATATGGATGGATTTGACGATGTGGGCATGCGCACTTGGGCTTCAAATGGACTATCATGGTGACCCTAATTGAATTATGGAGTCGATAATATATCAAATTAAAGTTGACTTAGAGCCCTATAATGGGTGGCATAAAATACATATGTAGCAAACCATTTTTGGGCCAATGAAGTGGATGAGGTTGCATTGTCATTTATCGATGGATTTGACAAAGTGGGTGTGTGCATATGGGCTTCAAATTGATGGTCATGGCAACCCTGATTGAACTTTAGGGCCCATAATATATCAAATTAAAGCTAACTCAGAGCCTTATAAAAAATACTAAAAAATTACAACTGTAGCAACCCATCTTTAGGCTGATGATGTGGATGAGTCTACATTTTCATTTATGGATGGATTTGACAAAGTGGGTGTGCATACTTAGGCTTCAATTGGACGATCATGGTGACCCCGATTGAACCACAAGGCCCATAATATATCAAATTAATGTTGACTCAGAGCCCTATAATGGGTGCTATAGACCACATATGTAGCAACCCATCTTCAGGCCAATGTTGTGTATGAGTTTGCATTGTCATTTATGGATGCATTTGACAAAGTGGGCGTGCACACTTGGGCTTCAAATGGATAGTCGTGGCAACCCCGATTGAACCATGGGGCCCATAATATATCAAATTGAAGCTAAGTTAGAGCTTTATAATGGGTGTTGTACACTATGTCTCTAGAAACCCATCTTCAAGCCAATGATGTGGATGAGTCTATATTTTTATTTATGGATGAATTTGACAAAGTGGGCATGCACACTTCGGCTTTAAATGGACGGTCGTGGTGACCGTGATTGAATCACAAAGCCTAAAATATATCAAATCAAATCTAACTCAAAGCCCTAAAATGATTGCTGCAAGCTACATTTATAGCATCTCATCTTCAAGCCAGTAAAGTGGTTGAGGCTGCATGGTCATTTATGGATGGATTTGACAAAGTGGGTGTGCGCACTTGGGCTTTAAATGGACGGTCGTGGTGACCCTGATTGAACCATAGGGCCCATAATATATCAAATTGAAACTAACTCAGAACCTTATAATGAGTGCTATAAATTACATCCATAACAACCCATCTGCAAGCCGATGAAGTGGATGAGGTTGCATTGTCATTTATGGATGTATTTAACAAAGTGGGTGTGCACACTTGGGCTTCAAATGGATGGTCATAGTGACCTCGATTGAACCACGGGGCCTATAATATATCAAATTGATGATGACTTAGAGCTCTATAATGGGTACTATATACCTTGTCTGCAGCAACTCATCTTTGAGCCAATGATGTGGATGAGCTTGCATTGTCATTTTTGGATGGATTTGACAAAGTGTGCGTGCACACTTGGGCTTCAAATGGATAGTCATGGTGACCTCAATTGAAGCACGGGGCTATGATATATGAAATTGAAGCTAAGTTAGAGACCTATAATGGGTGTTGCACACTACATCTGTAGCAACCCATCTTTAGGCCAATGATTTGGTTGAGGCTGCATTGTCATTTATGGATGGATTTGACAAAGTGCACGTGTGCACTTAGGCTTAAAATAGACAGTCGTGGTGACCCTGATTAAACCACAAGGCCTATAATATATCAAATTAAAGCTAACTCGATGCTTTATAATGGGTGTTACAAACTACATCTATAGCAAACCATCTTCGGGGAAATGATGTGGATGAGGTTGCATTGTCATTTATGGATGGATTTGACAAAGTGTGCATGCACTCTTGGGTTTTAAATGGACGATCGTGGTTACCCCTATTGAACCATGGGGCCTATAATATATCAAATCAAAGATGACTTGATCCTTATAATGGTTGTGACTGATCACATCAGTTGTAACCCATTATCGGGCAATGATATAGATTGAGGCTGCATTTTCATATATGCATGTATTTGACAAAGTGGGTGTGTGCACTTGGGCTTCAAATGGACGGTCATGTCGACCTCGATTGAACCATGACCATTGTACTATAGACACCCAGTTCGGTCAGCTCATGTTAGGGGTACATAGTTTAATCGGCTTGTTGTCCAGCCCAATGATGAGAATGTGAAACTTGGACACTAGAACCAAACATGAATCTCTAATTAAAAATATACTTGAAAGCCTAAAAGCCTTAAAAACCCAAAACTTGGCCCAATTGTCTAAAAATGGCCCTGGCCCATTTGGCCCAATGCAGGCCTAGGCCAAAGAGGCATCGCCTTAGTACAATGAGGCAATTGCCTCTTTAGCAGTTGCCGCAGAGGTGATCGCCTCATCGTAGAGGCACCACCTCTATGGCAGACCGTTTGTAGTTACATTAAATGCAGCTGCAGCCATAGTGGCCAAGTTGTGTGGGCCCCACACCCCATACCTAATTTTGCATAAGGAAAAGATTTTTGGGGGGGGGGGAGGAAAAGGCTGTGGAGGCTCATTATGAGCTAGAAAGCTTAGGGGCATAGGCAAGGTAGGGAATAAAAAAGAAAAAAAGAGAGAGAAAAGAAAAGGGGGAAGAAGACCACAAAAAAAGGAAGACCATTAAAAAGAAAAGAGAAGCTCTAAAAAAAATACAGGGAGAAATGTTCTTACGAAAAGAGGAAAGGTCCAAGCCAAAGGAGTTCATTTTCTTTAGGAGAGGAAGGAGGAAAGCTTGTGTTAAAGTGGAAATCACACTCTAGTGAGGATCATAACCAAAGACACATCTTTGAGGGCCTATCATTTTGGTTAAAAAACCTGCATTTAAATTTAATATCTTTATAACTTCATCATTTGTGTGTTTAGTTTGTATGCGACTAAGCTATTAGTATACTTTAGGTATATTTTAAGTTTATTTCATTTGTTATACTACTTCATTGATCTGATCTCTTAAACTATTGCATGTAATTGTAATTTGGCACCTGTTGGATGCATGTATGCATGTATTGCTTGCTTAGGATAGAAGTCTAATAATTTTGAGAGTCAAGTTAGCTTATCGATCAGGCAACACCTCTTTATAGAGGCATCACCCTTTGTCAATGAGGTGATCACCTCTTCATAAAGGCAATCGCCACATTGACAGGTCAACTAGCTGTTTGGTTTTTCTCCCTTTATGAGATTTTGCATAATGTTCACTTCACATGTCCTTTCTGTCTTTACGCATAATTATTTAATTGTATGATCATGATTGTCTTAACTATTTGAGGGTTTCTTTAGCTTGTGACGTGAAAACCCCCTTTTAGAACATTTCTTTGTAAATATTGTTATATATGATTTTGTGCTTTGAAAGAAGGAACTAACCGTATGATTATTGTAGGAATTACTTGATGATTTTCATCATTGAGTAGTCGTCTTTGTTATGCATTTGTGTAAATGATTTATTATTAGTTTACTTTTGGTATATGTATAGTTTATTTTCTATATATTATTCATTTATTTTGCTTAAAAGCATTATAATCCCTAATCCCTTTCCCCATTTGATTTTGAATGTATGGTTGTAAATTATTATTTATTTTATTTTGTTTTGTTGAACATCGGGACTTAAAAGCATGAAATCAGATTAATGTGCAAATTTGAACTTAACTATAAAACTTGGCAAATGGATGAAGGCAAGTGCAATTTTGAATGTAAATAAAGAAATAATTAAATAATTAAAGGTAATAAAACATAAAACACAAACGGAGCCCAACCGCAAGGTTGGGTGAGCATTTAAACGCTCATACCCAGTTTCCGAACCCGATTTTTGATGATGGCTTTTGGGAACCTCCGTGGAATCCAGTTGCTATACAGTGTGTCCCGAATTTTATCTTGGTGGTGACTCCATCTTTGAATATGCCTAAGACCTATATCATATTTCCAAGTGAGCCTCAAGTCTATATAGTGCCGTGGTCGCCAAACACTTGGGTGTGCGCTAAACCCCACCGCCTATAGTGGCGACTCCACTAGGGATAGAGAAAATGATTCTAGTATTTTATGTTTTATCATTTTTAATTATTTTCTTATTTCTTTTACATCTTTTGCATTCACTACACATTTTCAAACAATGAGCACTTCAATCCCGAATTAACCCAACAATAGTTAGTACTTCGCTATATATGTTTCACTCAAACCTGGTGGTGGAATATTTGATTATTGTCACTCGCGACACGTACTAATCCACGTTGTTTAAGCCTTGAGTTAGGAGACTTATATGGATGTACATCATTATGGGAATCGAAGCCTTTTTACATAAGACTCAAGCCCATATAATGACTTAACAACTATCCTTAGGAATATTTCCCACATGCATGTATGTTATGCCATATAATGGATCCATAAAATAAATCTTGAGCCCATAAATAAGCAATCCAAGGTAAAATGGGCCCTGTCCAACCAAAGCCCATTATAAATAAACTAAGTCAATAAGGGCCTCTCATGCCTATTCGTGACCCATTTCAAGTGGGCCTTGACAAGTGAGTTTATGGTGCTAAGAACCTTGGCTCATAGGAAATGGACTTGGGCTTTATTTAAAGGATCCGTTACATGTCTGAATCATTTTGAGAGTTATCTTGCATAAGTTGATTTTGTTATCCCTGTTGATAATTAAAACCTAGGCCAAAAATCAAAGGACAAGATACTCACCATTGAATATGCGTGTAGGATAAATAAGGGCAATAGTTTGCATATTTAAGCTTCACATTTTGGTTTCATGTATTTTTTATGTTTGTTTGCCTCTTAAGTTTTCTTAAAATAAAATGGACTTGCATATCATGTATCATTCTAATAAACGGTTTTGCAGCACTATAGATCCTTCGAGCTTAGCAGGGTGGGTCCGGGTTAGTTCAGGTCATTTGGTTAGAAATTTAGAAGTGGGAATGGTAGGAGGATTCGATCTAGAGGCATTTAAGGCACAATTAAAAGATGAAGTGATGGCAGAAACTCGATCTATGATGAGGGAGATGTTTGGGGAAATTACTAAGCTCATTAGGGAGAATTAGCCGGCACAACCGTCCAATGCGCCACCAATCAATCTGATGGATCTTGATGAGGAAATCCTAATTAGGGGAAAGGAAGAAGATAATGTGATGGTGCTAGCCAACCCATCAAACTGAAGAAATATGAACTCAACTGAAGATGTAGGGCAAACTAAGTTGGCCAAGAGTATGACCAAGGCAATGAACCAAATGCAGGTGATGATGAATGAAAAGGGTATTGTCACCACTAGATTATGCTGATATGAATCTAAAAAGGGAAGATGAATTACTGCCCTATAAATTCAAATTCCCTGATATAAAGAAATACACTAGTGCCGATCCCCATTTACATTTGAAGTAGTATGTGACCTATATGAAAGCTATTGAGTTGACTAAGAGCCAAATCATCAAATAGTTCCCTATTTCACTAGAGGGAGCACCGATCCGCTGGAACTACACCTTGGAACCACATGTTCAATTAGATTGGAAGGAATTATGTGCTGCTTTTATCAAAAAATATGGCCTTAATGTTCAGGTAGAGGTGTCCCTTAGAGATCTACAGAACACCAAGTAGAACTTTAACGAATCCTTTGCTGATTACTTGGCTCGTTGGAGGGGAAAGCTGTCTTTGATGAGGCATAGGCCTACTGAGTCAGATTAGTTAGTCTTGGAAATAGAGGGGTGTGTCCCATCATTGTCTAGAAAGCTAAGGGATTTAGGGATCAGAAGCTTCAAAGAATTGTATAGGTTTGGGGTCCAAAAAGAGTCAAATCTGGCTCAAGAGAAGAAATTCTTCGGAGAAAGGTCTGGGGGAAAGGAAGGAGCTGGTTCAAGCAGTAATGTTTAGATCCATGCCATTAGACGATCAAGCAACAACATACAGGTTAATGTAGTTAGAAAGCCTCAAAGATTTTTGAATCTAAGATGCCCTCTATCCAAGGTCCTTGATAAGCTTGTTGAGAAGAACCTGCTGTGGTCTTTACCATCATAACAACCCTTACTTGGTGCCAACCAAAAGCTTTTTTGCAATTTTCACCAGACCATCGGACATGACACTGATAGTTGTGCCCAATTGAAGCATGAAATCCAAGACCTGATTGACTTAGGCAAGATTATTGAGCCAGAAACCAAAAAGAAAAACACATAAATGAACCCCTTACCTAATTACTGAAATGTACCACCACTAAATGCACCCATTTTGACAGTCAACACTGGTCTAATGGAGGAGTAGGTCCTAAACTCCTTTATGGATGTCACCCACAGCCCTTTAAAAATCAAACCTGAGAGCCTAAAACAAAGCAAATAAACCACATAATTGTAGGTGCACGCCTTGGACATATGGAGTTCTAATGATGAGAGTGAGGAACGGATTGACCTATGGGACAATAAGAGGAGTAGACTAGACCAGTCTGTGGGGAAGATTGAAGGAAAGAAGGAAGAACCTAAGATTACCAAGTCTTAGCCTGAAAAAGTAGAAAGTTTAGAAAAAAGGAAAGAAGTGAAGTAAAGCAAGGAGACTGTTGCTAGTATATGGGAGCTACTTATGCATTCTAGGGATCATAATGAGGCCCTAGTTCTGGTGTTGGATTAGAAAAAGATCCCTGTTAGCTCTACTCTAGAACAAATGGTCAGGTCACTAATGGAAACTCCACAAGGGATAATAACATTTTCTGATGATGATCTACCTCTAGAGGGGAGGGATCACTACAAAGCTCTATTTATTAAGGCTACGGTGAAGGGAAAATGACATGCTGCATAATGGTTGACAATGGTTCTGCCATTAATGTGTGTCCGTTGAAGATTCTGCCAAAGTTAGGGTTAATGATGGCTGACTTAAAGCCTTCAGAGGTAGTTATCAAGGCTTATGATGACACCAAGTGGTCTGTGGAAGGAACGTTCGGGGCGTTGGTCAAAATGGGACCTATAGATGTTTGGGTTGACTTGCACGTGATTGATATCCTGGTGACATTTGCCATTTTATTGGGGAGGCCATGGTTTCACCCCCTGGGCAGCATCCTGTCCACTGTTCACCAAAAAATTAATTTCCCTTATGAAGGAAGGGTTGTCACCATCTCTGCTAAAACCGAAGTCAATATGGCTACATTGAAGTTGACCCCACCCCAAAGAGATCTCCATTAGTCCTAGTTTTGAGATTTGTGTAATTTATGAGGATGAGATGAATGAAAAGGTTATGAAAATGATGCGCAGTATGAGGTTTATGCCTAACATGGGGTTGGGAAGAGATCATAGCGAACCCTCAGAATTTTATGGAAAATAAGGTGCTCATTTTAAAGCACTGGCTAGGATTCCAAGAGATAGATATCTGGGGACAGTCTGAAGAAAAGGAAAAGGAAGCTGTGGCTAAAAAGAATGCTTTGTGGGAGGTCTTTATAAAGGAAGGCACTAGGTACCCATATAATGGGACTCCAGAACTTCTCTTGATGGTTGGGGAAGTTATTCCTGTTAGTGATATGCACTAGGTCAATCATTTGTGATTATGTATTGACTTTCTTATTTTATTAATAAAGAGGTATTATATTATCATTTGATTTTATGATAATTACATGAATGGTTAATTCTTACTAAGGCCATCAAGTATGTGACTTGATAGTAAAACCCTTAGATTAAAATAAGAGTTCTATTCTAATTATCCCTAGCCATTTATTCATTATATGAATATTAAAGTATTAAGGCTAGTATGATGTTGACTGATGGTTATGTTTTACTAATCATAAATATGAGATATTAAGTCAACTCATAGGTACATGATGAGAGATCATGTACTGGATTGACCCACTATGAGAATACTACATAGATTATTGTCATAAGTATTTCTTATCACAGTAATTTTATTTCGGTCCTTTGACCTTGAAATCATCATGGATTTCTACATAGCTATTTTATGTTTTGACACATTCTAACATTGTCTTTAACCGGATGATTAAAAGAATGTTGTTGGATATAAAATTAGTTATGTGAGGAATGTGAGTGATTTAGAAGGAATTTATCCCTCATTAATATGAGAAAGATATCTAAAGGCCCCTTGATGAGATAGACTGAATAAAATGCATGGCCATGCTGAAATGAATTGATAAAGAGTTATCATTTTCAGTCTACTTGGAATCAAGTCATAATATTGAATTATATAAGGATGACATTCTATGCCTTATGTTCAATTAAGATATCATGAGATAAAGGGACAATAAAATTCATTGTAATTAGGTTATGTCAGATTATTGACTTCACATGACTTGGGTAGTCATAATGTCTTGCTAGAGACCACTTATGGCTTGTAGGCCTATATAGAGATTTAGGCCCACTGCCAATGTTATGTGAACCTACAGGGTCACACACTTAGAACAAGCCCAAAACGGATATGGGTTTAATAAGCCCAAAATAAACTCTGTGGAAATAAATAATTAAAGTGTTTTATTTATTTATTTATTTGTTTATTTATTTAAGATAAATGTTATTTTAAATAAATAAATAAGATATTATTTTTGATTTGTTTTTAAACAAAATCAGAATATAATAAATGGAAAATTACCAAAAGGTTATTGGTAAGTGAAACCCTAACTTGGAGTCTATAAATATGTTATATTCTCTAGGGTTTCACACACTTGTTTTTGCCTCCAAATTCGTTTTCTTTCTTCTTAGAAAACAAAGACAGAGTTTTCCTTTTTGTTCTTGATTTGTAAGACAGTCAAGAGGTTGCTAGCACACACACTCAAATTCGTTTTGTGAAGGACTGTTCGTGTGGATACCTATAGAGGACGCATCCTTTTGGAGACGTCTTGATTCGAACAACCAAGCCAAAAAGCTCGAGGTAAGGTGTCACCGGTGTGAACCTCCTCTCACCCTTCCAGAGAATCTTGCCTCTTCTG
Organism: Mallotus nudiflorus; assembly: GCA_947683625.1. Lineage (NCBI taxonomy): Eukaryota > Viridiplantae > Streptophyta > Magnoliopsida > Malpighiales > Euphorbiaceae > Mallotus > Mallotus nudiflorus. The sequence goes on along the minus strand of CANTUR010000117.1, from coordinate 3,229,840 downwards.
CGTTTTGGTAAGATTATTAAAACCCTAGATTTAATCAATTAGTCGAATTACATGGATCCTGGCTTGGGAATGTGATAAAATTTTAATTTTTCCGCTGCGTTTGCATCACGGAACCCAACAATTCCAGGGTTTGAAATCTTTGCCAAATTTATGAACAGAGCCAAAGATGTTGCTGTTGAAGAAGCCCCTACTGAGGAGCTGGTGCTTGTTGACGAAGGATTTAAAGAGAATGAAGCTACTTTAGAGTTGAAGGCATTGATGATCGAAATGAAGAACTTGATTTTGAAGCCTATGTCCTCAACTTTATCATAGATTTCTTTTATGATGACTATGATGTTTCTTTTGTTTCCCGATTTGAAACTGATGATCATTTCTTTTTGAAAGTGAATGCAATGAAGTCTAAATCTTCTTATTTGTGTGATGTGTCCCTTAATGGTTATTATGTTAATGATGATCATTTCATGCATATGTTTGACATTAATTCCATGCAAACTGAATCATTTAGTTTGGGCACAAACGATAATCCTAAAAATATATTGCTTGCTTCTAGTCTAACTCATGATGAGAAAGAAAAAAATGAAAGAATCTTAACAAAAAGACAGAAAGTATTTGCTTGGAGTTATGAAGACATGCCCGAAATCGATAGGGAGATCTCAGAACACAGGATCCCCTCATACCCTCACATAGTGCCAATAAAGCAAAAGCAAAGGAGGTTGAGGCCAGAATGGGCTCTCTAGGTCAAGGAAGAAGTTGAAAAATAGTTGAAGGCAAAGTTTTTAGAAGTGGCAGAGGACACCCAATGGTTAGCAAACATAGTTCTTATTCCTAAAAAGGATAGAAGGGTCAGAGTGTGTGTGGACTACTGAGATTTGAACAAGGCCTGCCCCAAGGATGACTTTTCGCTATCGTACATCAATGTGCTAATTGATATAGTGGCTTCCAATGCAATGTACTCTTTCATGGATAGGTTTTCAAGGTATAATTAGATGATAATGGCGGTGATGGATAAGTTAAAGACATCCTTCACTACTGAATGGGGTGTCTATTATTACTGAGTGATGCCTTTTGGATTAAAGAATGTAGGGGCCACTTATTAAAGGATGGTGATTGCTTTGCTACATGACATGATCCACAAGGAGGTAGAAGTGTATATGGATGATATGATGGTGAAGTCCGTAACCAGGGAAGGACACTTCGAGGTGCTAGATAAGTTTCTAGCAAGGGCAAAAAAGTACAATCTTAGACTGAATCCTAAGAAGTGTGTTTTTGGGGTTACATCTGGGAATCTATTAGGACACATTATCAGCCAGAAAGGAATAGAGGTGGATCTGGATAAGATTAAGGCAATCAGGGATATGCCCAATCTGGATAAGAGGTCTAAGGGTTCCTGGGGGATTTATAGTATATCAGCATATTTATAGCCAAATTATTAGCCGTTTGCAATCCCATCTTTAAGCTTCTAAAGAAAGATCATCCCGTGGTGTGGGATGAAAGGTGTCAATAAGCCTTTGAAGCCATCAAGGATTATCTGATGAATCCTCCTATTCTACAATTGTCAAGGTCGGGTAAAGCCTTAATCCTATATTTGGAAATTGAAAAAGACGCAATAGGGGCAATGTTGGCAAAGGAAGGTGAAGAGAAGATAGAGCACACTGTGTATTACTTGAGTAAGAAACTTCTGCCTTATGAAACTAGTTATAGCCTTATGGAGAAAATGTGCTTAACAGTGATTTGGGCAATGAAAAAACTCTGACACTATTTTCAATCTTACAAAGTGCAGGCAGTTTCCAAATATTATCCCCTTAGGTATCTTCAGCAGACCTTGTCTCTTATAGGAAAGTTGGCTAGGTGGCTTGTTCTACTCACATAGTTCAACATAGAGTATATAGCCAAAAAGATGGTGAAGGGAAGAGCGGTAGCAGACTTCCTAGCATAGAGTCTAGTGGATGATGACCAAGAATGGAAGTTAGAGTTTCCTGACAAACACCTAGGGGCAATAGAGGTACAAGGTTAGGAAATGTACTTTGATGGAGTTGTCAACAACAAAGGGGCCGGAGTAGGTGTGATTTTGGTTATGCCAGAGGGAGAGATGATCCCAATGGCAAAAAGATTTGAGTTTGAGGCAACTAATAACCAACCAGAATATGAGGCCTACATTTTTGGTCTAGAGGCACTAGGCAGTATTGGGGCGGAGAATGTTATCATATATGGGGACTCCATGTTAGTCATAAAATAAGCTACTAAAGGGTGGGAGATAAAGGAGGACATATTGCACCCGTACTAGGAATATTTGGCTATTATCTTGTGCTCATTTACTCAGTGTAAGTTTGTTCACTTGCCGAGAGAAGGAAACTAGATAACTGATGCCTTAGCCATAATGGCCTCCATATGGGAAAGTGGGAAACAGCCAGAAGCTAGGCCCTTAATTATGATAAAATCTCAAAGCCTTTGTTATAAAGAGATAAGGGTGACACCAGTTGACACTACTGAGAAACCTTGTTTTTATAACATACAAAGATATTTAGAGACTGGGTAATTTTTGGATGACACTAATAGGAAAGAGAGGGTATCCTTGCAAATGTTATCTCGATAATTCATAAGTCATAATAGGATGCTCTATAAAAGAATAACAACTGGGGTACACCTCAGATGTGTCGATAAGGATGAATCCCGAAAGCTTATGGAAGCAATTCATAAAGGGATATGCAGGCTACACATGAATGGGACAGTCTTGGCAAAGAAAATAGCTCGTCAGTGGTATTTTTGGCTCACCATAGAAGCAGATTGTGTTAGATTTGTGAAGAAATTTCACAACTGCCAAACTTATGGTGATGTTAGCCACTTAGCATATATGGAGCTTTAGGGAATGACTTCTCCTTGGTCATTTGCTATATGGGGGATTAACATCATAGGAGAGGTAAGGCCAAAAGCAACTAATGGCCATCGATATATTATTATGGCTATCGATTACTTCTCCAAGTGGGTTGAAGCTGAATCTTATGCTACTATGGGATCGAAGCAGCTGTCAAGGTTCATAAAAAAGACCATAATATACAGATGTGGTTTGTCGCACCATATAGTTAAAGAAAATAGGGTTCAATTTTGAGCAGAAATGGCTATACTGCTGAAAGACTATAAGATCGAGTACCACATATCATCTCTGTATAGGCCATAGGCAAATGGGGTGGTGGAAGTAGCCAATAAGAATGTGAAAAATATCTTGGCCAAGATGTTAGAAAATTACTGAGATTGGGCAAAATACTTACAATTCTCATTATGGGGGTACTGAACCACTACCAGAACCTCAACAGGGGTCACTCCATACTCTTTGGTTTATAGATGTGAGGCGGTTTTGCTGTTTGAGGTTGAGATAAGGTCATTGAGGGTCCTCCTAGAATCTAAATTCCCCGAGTATCAATGGGTGGAGAGTCGATTGGCTCAGTTGACATTGCTGGATGAAAAAAGGATGAAAGCTATGTATCATTATCAGTTGTATAAAAAAAGAATAGCCTGTGCCTATAATAAAAAGATCAAGCTAGGGAAGATTCAAGAAGGGGATTTGGTGTTGAAGCTTACAAAGTCAATCATGACCGACCCTCAAGGGAAATTCAAGCCCAACTAGAAGGGATTGTATCTGGTAAAGAAGTTATTTTCAAAAGGTGCTGCCATTTTGTTTGATATAGAGGGAAACAATTTCAAGGAGCCTATCAACCTAGATAAACTCAAGAAATACTTTCTATGAAAAAGTCTCACTAGGGAGAAAACCTTGAAAAGATGTTGTCTAGGCAAAAGATAAAGATAAAAAAAAAAGATAAATAAGAGTCCTGCTGGATTGAAAACCTTAAAAGAGGTGGTCCAGGCAAAATTTAAAGACATGTAAAAGGAGAGAGAAAGATGTAAAATGGTTAGTTGGAAAACTTGTAAGGGTAAGCCAACTAACAACATGAGATGTACTAGAAGCAAAATGTATATACGTATTATGCTCAAATTAAATGAAATAGATTGCTTTAATTACTATTAAACATTACATAAAGTGTCAATTACATGTTGTTTAACCTACAAAAGGGAAACTACATCTAACAAAAAGGAAAATGATGACTTAATTTCATGAGCTAATTGTGTTTTCTTTTCTTTTGTTGGTCACCCTGAGAGCTCAATACTTGTAATTCTTTTGTTTTATTATTTCTAATAAATTCATCTTTTTCCATCTGTCGCAAGTAAACCCATGGTTTGTAATGATCATTAGTAGTCTAATCTTTGTTGTAGTGTAGGTTTCTCTTAATGATTCTTCGAGGCCAAGTTGCCACCAAGTGGTCCAGGAAATTTTGAGAAAGGGGACCTGGTTCAAACTCATGGACTAATCCTACGATAAGTTGTTTATGACCGTATTAATGACAGAGGCAAGCTAGATTATAAAAGGTGGCAAAATGAAGATCGGCAAGTGAAACACAATATGTATAGGATCAGATGGTCACATGTTGCAATCCCCACCAAGGGCACATCCAACGGATTAGAGTGTCAACAAATGTTGATAGCCAACTGTGAACATCTGTCGAAATGGGATGTATCTTCCTTGTTTGGTAATGTTTGGCCTTGTTATGCCTGATGTCTTGAGGGGGTTCAAGTAGACTCAATTTTTCATAAAGCTACATCTGTAAGTTGATAAATGATTAGGTGCATATGATGGGATAGTTGAAAGTTAGGAATTGACATCTGAGAGCTTACCTCTAATAGAAAGGGCTTCCTGAGAATCATCGTGTATTTGCTAAAATGAGAGGGAAGGGATTGAACCTCAATTCCACCTAATCAAGAATGGAAAGGACCTTTGAATCGCAGTGTCTAGAGGAAGAAACCAACATAAATTAGGCATACAAACAGAGGGCCATCATGTGAGGCCAATAAGTTTCTTTTTTGTCCATACCTATAATGATCTCGAGGAAGGATTCTAATGCAATTTTCCAATTGAGAATACAGTGAGAAGACGACTAGGGTGGAATGTTGAACATACGCGCCATCTGATATTGAATGGAGTGAGGGTTTGGGTTTTCAAGGTCAAGAACTGTAAGTCGGTAAGTGGAATCTACATGGTGACTATGAATTGCTCTGAATTCCTCTGGCAGAGGATATATTTTCGCTGTGTTGAATTGGAAAATGTGTTTATGGGGGTCCTAGAATTGAACCATGAAGGGAAAATTGATCCTCTTAGTATGTAGTGATTTGGAGACCAAAAGGAGGAATGGCTCTAACCTAGCCCAAGACTTGTTATCTAAACCTTTTAAGATCAATTGTAGTAGTTTGACACTCTGTTCAGTCATGGTTCGAGCCTTTAAGGTTCCTAGAGAGAGAAATTGGGGGTTAGTGATGAAAGTGACTTAAGAGCAAGGTTGGACAAGGGTTTTGAGTTTTTAAAAGGTGTAGGACCGCTAGCTGATAAGGCAATCATCTCATCGATGAAGCATCACCCTAATAGTAAAAGGCGATTGCCTCTTCATTAGGAATCCATGAGACGATCACATCTTCAGTAGTGTCTATTGCTAGGCTTCATCAAATCGTGCAATTTTGATAGGTGTAAATCAGGATGTAGTGGGGGTAGACACACACATGTAATCATTGAAATTAATTTGCATGTAAAAGAATAAACTTAATTAAGATAAAAGTTGAGTTCTATAAAAAATTGATCAATAAATGTATAAAAAATGTATATGTTCATTTTCTAAGCTAATTGAATCAGTTGAAAGGGAGAATTGATAATTTGTAGGCCATGATACATTAAGTGTCTAATCTGGCACCCTCAGGGTCATCCCCTCCTTTAGCATCGTTGCCAATCCCGTCCTCGTCCTCGTCGTCCTCATCGATCTGGAACACATTAATCTGACGCTTGAGAGTGGCGATCCTCACCTTACTAGCCTTGTCCTGATCTTGCTCAGACAAATCACAGGTTAGTAAATCATGCAAGTATGCATACATGTGGAAAATAAAAAAGTTCTTACCCTCCACTGTTGGGTGACCTCCAACATGTAGTCTCTTTGAGCTTCTATCATATGGTACATGTATAGGCCTTGCTCTAGAGGAATCTGCATTATCAAATGAATGTTAGAACTAATGGGTGGCTTAAGAATCATAATGAAAGTAGGTTAGGAAGAAGCTTTCGTGAGTGGCACCACCAAGGGTGCATGCAGGTGTCAGGTCCTCGTCTAGGGTCAAAACTTGACAAGGCAACTCTCTAAAAGGGACCCAAGATTGAGCTAAGGGTTCGGGGACATGGATAAAGCTACCTGGGACAAACTCAAAACTAGGGGCGGTAGTCGGCCTGGCTTGCTCGACAGCCGCCGAAGTCTCCTCCCTGCCTGGATCCAATTAACTCCTCAAGGGCTCTCTCTCTTGCACTCGAGGTCTGGCCTGGGGCATAGGCCTAGAGGGTGTAGCCTAATGGCAAGACAGGGAAAGTATATAAGAACATAACTAATTCTCAAAGTGGGAAAAGGTGATAGGGATATACTTGAAAGGTAGAAGCGCCATGGAAGGGGACTGTCAGCAGGAGGTGAGCTTGAACGAACTCCATGTATCGGCTCTTAACACGGACTATGTGATCCGCAGCCAGGGAGTTTGCGACAGCCTGAGTGAGGTCCTCATCCACCAGCTCATGATTCCAAAGCATGCTATCAGGAGGAGATTTGGGAACCCGTCTCGCTCTAATGCCTCCCCTCCAGTTCAAGACCTGCTCCTCCATATACCAAGCTCGATATCCAAGGCCATAAAGGAGTACCCTCTTCCAGGCTAGGGACCTAGAATGAGTCATCTCAATAGTCCAATTATCCTCAGGCCCCTACAAGTTGTTCGGATATACAAAAAGTGGAAATGTCAGCATGTAAGTAGATTAAATTTGCATAATTTGCTAATGAAAGGGGTTGTGTTTTGCAGGTACTGCATCTTATGTCAGGGAGGTTAGGTGTTGCCTATGGATATGCACTTAGGTGAGATGCCTCTTCAAGACATGGCTGGCACCCCATCTGTTGATAGCTAGAAGGTGATCCCCCACTCACAGCATACCTATGAGTAGATCCAGCTCCAAAGCCCAGACCTATAAAAAAAAGGAAGAGAAAAGTTGATTAACCAATATAAGCAAGTGGAGGCTAGAACAGGTTAAGAAAGGAAATGGTCATGACTTACGAGAACAACATGCCAAAAGCCATAAAATCTCTTGGCCCCTTGGACCACCTCATCCATACTCAAGTACAGATACGCGAGAGCACAACTACCCCAGTCGAATGTAGATACCTGGTCAAAATCTTGAAGAACTGGTAGGAACATCAGGTTGATCAAGCTGGTGGTGTTAGTAAGGAAAGTGGTGCCAAGCAAGTAAAGTAGGAAAGCCCTCACCACCTGATCAACCTCATGAGGAGTGATCATAGCCGTAACTCACTCTCGAATATAAAAGCTCCTAATCGAGTTTGGCTTGAGAGTATGAGTCCCCTTCATGTCGGGAGTCATGCCCAAAAGCTGCTCAATGTATTCGGCCTTGTCCAGAGACAGCTACTGTAAGCTCACGTCGAGGGGGATAGGGTCTCTAGCATAGACAATCCTTATAATAGTAGTGAATGACACTGGGTCCAGGGTGAGCTCACTGAATGGAAGGTGGAAGGTGTGGGTCGTGTCGAACCACCTCTCCATCAGAGCATGTAATGGTTGGTAATCTGTGCGTCCTTGCTCAAAAGGAAGTGAGAGTACAAAGTCTTCGAATCCAGTCTCCTGGATTTGATCCTTATAATCATCAGTCTACTCACCATAAAAGACTCAGGCCCCATGAAAATTCCCAACACCCTTAAATATTTGAGCATCTTGTTGCAAGAAGAAAAGAAAAGGGGGAAGTTAAATTTATGCATTTTATTGTCATAGAAAAATTCAAAATAAATAAGCATATAATTGACATGCATCACCCTGTCGATGAAGTGATTGCCTCATCGAAGAGGCGATCACCTCTGTAAGATGCAGAAAGTCATGATTCCTAATCTTTGATAATCGAAATAACAAAGTTCATAGTTGTTTAACCTAATCATGCTCTAGAATGATAAATACACAAGGATAATCACTAACCCATTACAATTTTGTAGGAAAATTTGGGTACTAACCTCTCCATATGTAGATGAACATATGTGGGACCCTAGATCCACAAGGAGGGGAATCGAGCCTCCCTATATAAGTCCAAGGCTCCAAGTAGCACTAACAAAGGGTGGAATGTGATCCCAATCAAGTACAGGAGGTGTTCTCTCATCTTCCATTATCTAGGAAAAGAAAAAAGTACAAAAAATGTAGAGGAAAAAGAAAGAAGGAAAGAGAAAAAAGGGAAAATGACAAAAGTAAAAAGAGAGAAAAGGAGGAGAGAAGTTACCTTTTATAATAGGTGGAAATTTAGGGTTAAAAAGAGAGAGAGAGAGAGAGGTCATTATTTCTAGCATGGGCCAACATAGGTTTGGGCCAAAGAGACATTGCCTCAGTGCAATAAGGCAATCGCCTCTTTGGCAACTGCTACAGATGTGATCATCTCATCATAGAGGCGCCACCTCTGTGGCAGACCACTTACAACTGCATTTAAAGCAGTTGCAGCCATGGTGGCCAAGTGGTGTGGGCCCCATACCCAGACCTAATTTTGCATGAGGAAAAGATTTTTTGGGGGGAGGAAAAGGCTGTGGAGGCTCATGACGAGCTAGAAAGCTTAGGGGCATGGGCAAGGTAGGGAATAAAAAAGAAAAAAATAGAGAAAAGAAAAAGGGGAAGAAGACCACAAAAAAAGGAAGATCATTGAAAAGAAAAGAGAAGCTCTAAAAAAAAATACAAGTAAAAATGTTCTTAAGAAAAGAGGAAAGGTCCAATCCAAAGGAGTTCATTTTCTTTAGGAGAGGAAGGAGGAAAGCTTGTGTTAAAGTGGAAATCACACTCTAGTGAGGATCATAACCAAAGACACATCTCTGAGGGCCTATCATTTGGTAAAATAACTTGCATTTAAACTCAATATCTTCATAACTTCATCATTTGTGTGTTTAGTTTGCAACTAAGTTATTAGTATACTTTAGGTATATTTTAAGTTTATTTCATTTGTTGTACTACTTCATTGATTTGATCTCTTAAACTATTACATGTAATTGTAATTTGGCACCTGTTGGATGCATGTATGCATGTATTGCTTGCTTAGGATAGAAGTCTAATCATTTTGAGAGTCAAGTTAGCCTATCTATCAAGCGACGCCTCTTCATAGAGGCATCACCCTTTGTCAATGAGGTGATTGCCTCTTCACAAAGGCGATCGCCACATTGACAGGTTGACCGATTGTTTGGTTCTTCTACCTTTATAAGATTTTGCATAATGTTCACTTCACATGTCCTTTCTATCTTTATGCATAATTATTTCATTGCATGATAATGATGTCTAAATATTTGAGGGTTTCTTTAGCTTGTGACATGAAAACTCCCTTTTAGAACATTTCTTTATAAATATTGTTATATATGATTTCATGCTCTGAAAGAAGGAACTAACCGTATGATTATTGCAGGAATTACTTGATGATTTTCATCATTGAGTAGTCGCCTCCGTTAGCTAACCCTTTAGATCATTGCGTTTGTGTAAATGATATATTATTAGTTTACTTTTGGTATATGTATAGTTTATTTTCTGTATATTATTCTTTTATTTTTTTTAAAAGTGTTGTAATCCTTAATCCCTTTCCTCATTTGATTTTGAATGTATGGTTGTAAATTATTATTTATTTTATTTTATTTTGTTGAACATCGGGACTCAAAAGCATGAAATCGGATTAATGTGCAAATTTGAACTTAACTGTAAAACTTGGAAAATGGATGAAGGGAAGTGCAATTTTGAAAGAAAATAAAGAAATAATTAAATAATTAAAGGTAATAAAACACAAAACACAGACGGAGGCCAATCGCAAGGTTGGGTGAGCATTCAAACGCTCATACCCAGTTTCTGAACCTGATCTCTGATGATGGCTTCTAGGAACCTCTGTGGAATCTAGTTACTGTATAGTGTATCCTGGCTTTTATCCTGGTGGTGACTCTATCTCTGAATAGGCCCAAGATCTATATTGTATTTTCAAGTGGGCCTCGACCCACATAGTGTCATGGTTGCCAAACACTTGGGCACGCTCTAAACCCCGTTGCCTATATATACTATATCAAATTGAAGCTGAATTAGGGCCCTATAACAGGTGCTATAAACTACATCTATAGCAACTCATCTTCAGGCCAATGATGTGGAGGAGGCTACATTGTCATTTATGGATGGATTTGATAATGTGGGCCTGTGCACTTGGGCTTCAAATTGATGGTCATGGTAACCCCGATTAAACTATGGGGCCCATAATATATTAGATCAAAGCTAACTCGGTGCCTTATGACAGGTGCTACAAATTACATCTGTAGCAACCCCTCTTTGGGACAATAAAGTGGATAAGGCTGCATTGTCATTTATGGATGGATTTGACAAAGTGGGCATCTGCACTTAGGCTTTAAAGTGACTGTTGTGGCGACCCCGATTGAACCATAGGGCCCATAATACATCAGATCAAAGCTAACTCGAAGCCTTATAATGGGTGCTAAAAATTACTTTTGTAGCAACCCATCTTCGGGCCAATAAAGTGGATGAGGCTGCATTGTCATTTTTGGATGGACTTGACAAAGTGAGCATGTGCACTTGGGCTTTAAATGGACAGTCATGGTGACACTAATTAAACCACGGGGCCTACAATATATCAAATCAAAGCCCTGTAATGGATGCTACTGACCACGTTTGTAGCAACCCATCATTAGGTAATGATGTGGATAAGTCTGCATTGTCATTTATGGATGGATTTGACAAGGTGGGCGTGCACACTTGGGTTTTAAATGAACAGTCATGGTGACCCCGATTGAACCATGGGACCTATAATATATCAAATCGATGCTGACTCAGAGCTCTATAATGGGTGCTATAGACCACATATGTGGCAACCCATCTTCGGGCTAATGATGTGGATGAGGATGCATTGTCATTTATGGATGGATTTGACAATGTGGGCATGCACACTTAGGCTTCAAATTGATGGTCATGCCAACCCCAATTCAACCATGGGGCCCATAATATATCAGATTGAAGTTAACTCAGAGTCTTATAATGGGTGTTATAAATTACATCTATAGCAACTCATATTTGGGCCAATAAAGTGGATGAGGTTGCATTGTCATTCATGGATGGATTTGAGAAAGTAGGCGTGTGCACTTAGGCTTCAAACGGATGGTCATGGTCACCCTGATTGAACCATAGGACCCATAATATATCAAATCAAAGATGACTCAAAGCCCTATAATAGTACTACTGACCATGTATGTAGCAACCCATTGTCAAGCAATGATGTGGATGAGTCTGCATTATCATTTATGGATGGATTTGACAGAGTGGGCTTGCAAACTGGGGCTTAAAATGGACGATCATGGCCCATGGGGTCTATAATATATCAAATCGATGCTGACTTAGCATCCTATAATGCGTGCTATAGACCACATTTGTGGCAACCCATCTGTAGGCCAACGATGTGGGTAAGGCTCCATTATCATTTATGAATGGATTTGATAAAGTAGGCATGCACACCTGGGCTTCAAATGGATGGTCGTGGTAACCCCAATTGAACCACGAGGCTTGAAATATATGAAATCAAAGCTAAGTCAAAGACCTATAATTAGTGTTTCACAGTACATCTCTGGCAACCCATCTTTGGGCCAATGATGTGGATGAATCTGCATTTTCATTTATGGATGGATTTGACAAAGCGGGCATGCACACTTGGGCTTCAAATAGATGGTCATGGCTACCCCGATTGAATCACGGAGCTCATAAGATATCAAATCAAAGCTGACTCAAAGCCCTATAATGGTTCCTATAAAGTACATATATAGCATACCCATCTTCAGGCCAATAATGTGGATGAGGCTGCATTGTCAATTATGCATGGATTTGACAAAGTGGCATGCACTCTTGGGCTTCAAATTGATGGTATTGGTGACCTCGAATGAACCACGAGGCCAATAATACATCAAATCAATTCTCACTCAGAGCCTTATAGTGGGTGCTATAAAACACATATGTAGTAACCTATCTTTGGGCCAATGATGTGGATGACTCTGCATTTTCATTTATGGATAGATTTGACAAAGTGGCCATACACACTTGGGCTTCAAATGGATGGTCGTGGAAACCCTGATTGAATCATGAAGCTAATAATATGTCAAATCAAAGCTAACTCAAAGCCCTATAATAGTTGCTTTAAGCTTCATCTATAGTAACCCACCTTTAGGCCAATAATTTGGATGAGGCTGCATTGTCATTTATGGATGGATTTGACAAGGTAGGCGTGCATACTTAGGCTTGAAATGGTCAGTCATGGCAACCCCGATTGAATCATGGAGCCCATAATATATTAAATTGAAGCTGACTCAGAGCCCTATAAAAATTACTAAAAACTACATCTGTAGGAACCTATCTTTATGCCAATAATATGGATGAGGCTGCATTGTCAATTATTGATGGAATTGACAAAGTGGTCGTGCACACTTAGGATTCAAATGGATGGTGGTGGTGACCCCGATTAAACCATGGGGCCCATAATATGTCAAATTGAATCTAACTCAGAACCTTATAATGAATGCTACAAATTACATCTGTAGCAACCGATCTTCGGGCCAATGATGTGGATGAGGCTGCATTGTCATTTATAGATGGATTTGATAAAGTGGGTGTGCACACTTGGCCTTCAAATGGATGGTCATGGCAACCCCAATTGAACCACGGTGCCCATAATATATCAAATAGTTATTAACTTGGAGCCCTAAAATGGCTATTATAAATCACATCTGTAGCAACCCATCTTCGGGCCAATGATGTGGATGAGGTTGCATTGTCATTTATGGATGGATTTGACAAAGTAGGTGTGCACACTTTTGCTTCAAATGGACGGTCATGGAGAACCCTACTGAACCACAAGGGCCATAATATATCAAATTGAAGCTGACTCAGAGACCTATAATGGTTCCTATAGACCATGTCAGTAGTAACCTGTCATTGGGCAATGATGTGGATGAGTCTGCATTGTCATTTATGGATGGATTTAATAAAGTGGGAGTGTGTACTTGAAATTGAAATGGACAGTCATGGCAACATCAATTGAACCACAAGGCCCATAATATATCAAATCGAAGCTGACTCAGAGCACTATAACAGGTGTTACACACTACATTTGTAGTGATGCATCTTTCGATCAATGATGTGGATTGAGTTTGCATTGTCAAATATGCATGTCTTTGACAAAGTGAGTGTGAGCACTTGGTTGTTGCACACTACGTCTGTAGCAACCCATCATCGGGCAATCATGTGGTTGAGGCTGTATTGTCATTTATGGATGGATTTGAAAAAGTGGGCATGCACACTTGGGCTTTAAATGGAGGGTTGTGGCGACCTTGATTAAACTACGGGGCCTATATTCTATCAAATCAAAACTAACATAAAGCCCTATAATGAGTGTTATAAACTACATCTATAGCAACCCATCTTCTGGCCAATGATGTGGACGAGGCTGCATTGTCATTTACGGATGGATTTGACAAAGTATGCGTGGACACTTGGGCTTCAAATGGACGGTCATGGCGAACCCTATTGAACCATGAGGCCTATAATATATCAAACTGAAGCTAACTTGGAGCACTATAATGGTTGCTATAGACCACTTTTGTAACAACCCATCGCCAAAAAATGATGTGGATCAGTCTCCATTGTCATTTATGGATGGATTTGACAAACTGGGCATGTGCACTTAGTCTTCAAATGGATAGTCATGGCGACCCTGATTGAACCATAGGGCCCATAATATATCAAATCAAAGCTAACTCGGAGTGCTATAACTGGTGCTACACACTACATCAGTATTGAACCATCTTTCAACCAATGATATGGATTGAGTCTGCATTATCATATATGCATGTATTTGACAAAGTGGATGTGTGCACTTGGGCTTCCAATGGATGGTTGTGTCGACCTCAATTGAATTACAACCACTATAATATATCAAACCAAGGATGACTTAGGGCCCTATAACAGGTGCCATAAACTACATCTTTAGCAACCCATCTTCAGGCCAAAGATGTCGATGAGGCTGCATTGTCATTTATGGATGGATTTGACAAAGTGGGTGTATGCACTTGGGCATTAAATGGATGGTTGTGGTGAGCCCGATTGAATCATAGAGCCGATAATATATCAAATCAAAGCTGACTCAGAGCCCAATAATAGGTGGTACACACTACATCTGTAGCAACCCATATTCGGGCCAATGATGTGGATAAGGCTGCATTGCCATTTACGGATGGATTTGACAAAGTGGGTGTGCACACTTAGGGTTTAAATGGACAATCATAGCGACCCTGATTGAACCATGGGGCCCATAATGTATCAAATCAAAGCTAAGTCAGAGCTTTATAATAGGCACTATATATTATGTGTTTAGCAACCCATCTTCAGGCCAATGATGTGGATGAGTCTGCATTTTCATTTATGGATGGATTTGTCAACGTGGGCATGTGCACTTGGGCTTCAAATGGATGGTCGTGGCGACCCTAATTGAATCACAGAGCTTATAATATATCAAATCAAAGCTAACTCAGAGCCAAAAAATGGTTGCTATAAACTACATCTTTAACAACCCATCTTTAGGCCAATATAGTGGATGAGGCTGCATTGTCATTTATGGATGGATTTGACAAAGTGGGTGTGCGCACTTGGGCTTCAAATGGATGGTCGTGGAGACCCCGATTGAACCATGGGGCCCATAATATATCAAATTGAAACTAAATTAGAACCTTATAACAAGTGCTACAAATTACATCTATAGCAACTCATCTTTAGGCCGATGATGTGGTTGAGTCTGCATTGTCATTTATGGATGTATTTGAAAAAGTGGGTGTGCATACTTGGGCTTCAAATTAACGATCGTGGTGACCCTAATTAAACCATAGGGACTATAATATATCAAATCGAAGCTAACTCAAAGCCTTATAATTAATTTTACAAACTACATCTATAGCAACCCACCTTTAGGGCAATGATGTGGATGAGGCTGCATTGTCATTTATGGATGGATTTAACAAAGTGTTCATGCACACTTGGGCTTCAAATAGATGGTCGTGGTGACCCCTATTAAACCACAAGGCCATAATATATCAAATTGAAGATGACTCGGATCCCTATAATGGTTACTACTGACCACATCAGTAGCAACCCATAATCGGGCAATGATGTGGATTAAGTTTGCATTGTCATATATGCATGTATTTCACAAAGTGGGCATGTGCACTTGGGGTTCAAATGGATAGTTGTGTCGACCCTGATTGCACCACGACTGCTATAATTTATCAAATTGAAATTGAATTAGGACCCTATAACACATTCTACAAACTAAATTTATAGCAACCCATCTTCAAGCCAATGACGTGGATGAGGTTGCATTGTTATTTATGGATGGATTTGACAATGTGGGCATGCGCATATGGGGCTTCAAATTGATGGTCGTGGCAACCCCAATTGAACCATGGGGCCTATAATATATCAAATTGAAGCTAACTCGAAGCCTTATAATGGGTGCTATAAATTACATTTATAGTAACCCATCTTTGGGATAATAAAGTGGATGATGCTGCATTGTCATTTATGGATGGATTTGATAAAGTGGGCAGCACACTTGGCCTTTAAATTGATGTTCATGGCAACCCTGATTGAACCATTGGGCCTATTGTAAGCACCCAATTTCGGGATGTAATTGTGCACAAATTCATAAGCCCCTATGATGAAATTCATTCAAAAATTGAACTTTGTTGTCAATTTTCTGGACTTTAAGGATTAAATTGTAATGTTTTTTAGGTTTTGATTGCAAATTAGTCAATTTTTAGGGGTCTTTTGGTAATTAAGGGGAGTTGGCATTTAATGCCGATCGACAATACACAATGCCGACCGGCATTGCACAATTCTGACTCGTAAAAGTTAATTTTTTTGCGTATTTTTATCGATTTTTCAGCATTTTGATTGGTTGAAAATTCAATTTTATCTTTATTATTATCTAACGAAAATTTCAATGCATTCAAAATGCTTTAAAAATCAAAATTCTTATCAAGTTATTTTTTAAGAGGTGAGTCTGTTCCTCCTTTGGAGGAAACCAATACGCATAGACTCTGCTTTAAAAAGCAGAGTTTGGATGCATAAGGAAGGACTTTTTTCAAAGGATTTTTTTGAGAGGCACACTGAGACACAATGAGAAAAAAAAACATAGAGGTTGCGAGCGCAAAAAACCCTAATTTTGGATACTAAAGTTTTCGAAAGAAATCAAATCCCAGTCCAAAATCAACATTATTTTAATTTCAACAGTGATAATCCAATTTGAAGGGCTCAAAAAGGGCATTTGCATAGCATCTAAATCTTCAGTGTTATTTTCTATTTCATTTTTTACTCTTTTCTATTATTTTCAGTTTATGATTTTTCTTTTATTTTTAGTTATTGTTTTGATTATTTGATTTCACTACTAATCTGATTACTTGTTTTTTTTTGTTTTGATATGTGCATGTGGATTGAGGAGGATACTGCCTATATTTAAATTGAGCAAAAGGTCCATGGAATGCCATGGAAGAACCTGTGTTGTTTTTCTAGTAGGATTTAGGATTTTTTTTTATTTTTCCATTTTTTGTGTTATGTGTAGTTATTTTAATTTTTGGGTGTATAATCATTTAATTTTAATTTTTTACATAGTTTGTAATAGCCCTAGTAGTGGGAATAGTAAAAATTTAATTTTCTATACTTTAAATTTAATTAGTAATTAGGTTTAATTGGGTAAAAAATCAATTAAAATCAATGGTGGTAGTAGCTGAAATTAGGGTTTGCATGTAATTAATTTAGGGTTTTTTAGAAAATCACTATAATATTTATTTCATCCATTTTTTGTGTTTTATTTGTTTTAAGCTTATTTTTTTATATTCTTATCCTTTTGGGCCTGAAGCCCACATTTAGGTCTAACCCACTTAATAAATAGGCTTAAAAAATTATTTAGGTTTTTAAATAATTAAAATCAATTTAGGCCCATTAGGTTAATTAGATTTTAGGCCCACTTATTTAATTAAAACTTGTCTAGACTTAGCTCAACCCACTTAATTGCATTTCCTTTAAAATACATAGACCTAGGCCCACATTTCACTTAAAATAAAACCAAGTTAGACTTAGGCCCACTAATTTGATTTTCCTTTAAAATTGAATAGACTTAGGCCCATTCCTTAGACAAATTAAAATAAATAGATATAGGCTCACTAATTAATAAAAATGTAGGCCCACCTATAGTCCATTTCTTACTTGCAAATAAAATGTAGATTTAGTTAACTTATAAAATAAAATTAACATAGCTTAAACATAGGGGCATTGCCTTTTTGAGGCATTTTTACTTGTAATTTTATTGGCTTGTTGCCTTTTGGGTTAGATGGTGGTTAATTAAGGTTTAATTAAATTGCATGTAATTAGAGGATGAAATAATCATTTATAAAATTATTCTAAAAGAACACGAGACTAAGAGAAGTTAGTATTCCGTATCCAAAATCTCTCGGTTGTGGTGCTAGCTTTCTTTTAGAGAATCGAGTACCACCTTTTCTATTTATCCCAGTTATTACCCTAGGTGGTGACTCCTCATCTCCACGCCATGTCTTTGTGATAGTGGTTAGTGTGTTCTTTAAGGCCCTGAGCCTAAACAGTGTCGTGGTTGCTAAAATCTTGGATGCACGCTAAACCCTACCGTCTACACCTATAATATATCAGATCAAAACCTTATAATAGAAAAACCTTATAATAGGTGTTACAAATTACATCTGTAGCAACCCATCTTCGGGCAAATAAAGTGGATGAGGCTGCATTATCATTTATGGATGGATTTAACAAAGTGGGCGTGTACACTTGGGCTTTAACTGGACGGTCATGGTGACCCCGATTGAACCATGAGACCCATAATATATCAAATCAAAGATGACTTAAAGCCCAATAATGGTTGCTATAAACCGCATCCATAGCAACCTATCATCAGGCAATGATGTGGATGAGTCTGCATTGTCATTTATGGATGGATTTGACGAAGTGGGTGTGTACACTTAGGCTTCAAATGGACTGTCATGGTGACCCCGATTGAACCATGGGGCCCATAATATATCAAATTGATGCTGACTTAGAGCCTTATAATGGGTGCTATAGACCACAAATGCAGCAACCCATCTTCTGGCCAACGATTTGGATGAGGCTGCATTGTCATTTATGGATGGATTTGACAAAGTAGGCATGCACACTAGGGCTTCAAATGGATGGTCGTGGTGACCTTGATTGAGCCACGGGGCCCATAATACATCAAATCAAAGCTAAGTCAGAGACTTATAATGGGTCCTATGTACTATATCTCTGGCAACCCATCTTGGGGCCAATGATGTGGATGAGTTTGCATTTTCATTTATGGATGGATTTGACAAAGTGGGCTTGTGCACTTAGGCTTCAAATAGATGATCACGGTGACCTTGATTGAATCATGGAGCCCATAACATATCAAATTAAAGAGGACTCAGAGCCCTATAATGGTTACTACAAAGTACATCTATAGCATCCTATATTCGGGCCAATAATGTAGATGAGGCTGCAATGTCAATTATGGATAGATTTGATAAAGTGGGCTTGCACACTTGGGCTTCAAATGGATGGTCGTGGCGACCCCGCTTGAACCATAAAGCCCTTAAAATATTAAATCAAAGCTAAGTCAGAGACCTATAATGGGCGTGGCACACTATATCTCTAGCAACCCATCTTGGGTCCATTGATGTGGACGAGTTTGCATTTTTATTTATGGATGGATTTGACAAAGTGGGTGTGTGCACTTGGGCTTTAAATAGATGATTGTGGTGACCCTGATTGAACCATAGGGCCCATAATATATCAAATCAATGCCGACTGAAAGTCCTATAGTTGGTGCTACAGAACACATCTTTTGCAACCCATCTTTAGGCCAATGATATGGATGAGTTTACAATTTCATTTATGGATGGATTTACCAAAATGGGCGTGCGCACTTGTGCTTCAAATGGACGGTTGTGGTGACCCCAATTGAATCACAGAGCCTATAATATATCAAATCAAAGTTAACTTAGAGCCCTATAATAGTTATTATAAACTACATTTGTAGCAAGCCATATTTGGTCTAATAATGTGGATGGGACTGCATTGTTGTTTATGGATGGATTTGACAAAGTGGGCATGTGCACTTAGGCTTTAAATGAATTGTCGTGGTGACCCTGATTGAACAACAGGGCCAATAATAAATCAAATCGATACTAACTCAGATCCTTATAATGGGTGCTACAAATTACATATGTAGTAACCCATCTTCGGGTTGATGATATGGATGAGGTTGCATGTCATTTATGGATGGATTTAATAAAGTGGGTGTTCGTACTTGGGCTTTAAATGGACGGTTATGGCTACCTCGAATGAACTATGGGTCCCATAATATATCAAATTGATGCTGAATCGAAGCCCTATTTTGGGTGTTTTAGATCACGTTTTTAGTAATCCATCTTCGGGCCAATGATATGGATGAGGCTGTATTGTCATTTATGGATGTATTTAACAAAGTGGGCATGCACAATTGGGGTTAAACTGGATGGTCATAGTGACCCCGATTAAACCACTGGGCCCGTAATATATTAAATTGAAGCTAAGTCAGAAACTTATAATTGACGTTGTATACTACTTCTCTAGTAACCCATTTTTGGGCCAATGATGTGGATGAGTCTGCATTTTTATTTATGGATGGATTTGACAAAGTGGGCATACGCACATGGACTTCAAATGGACAGTCGTGGCCACCCTGATTGAATCATGGAGCCCATAATATATCAAATCAAAGATGACTCAGAGCCTTATAATGGTTACCATAAAGTACATCTATAGCACCCCATCTTCGAGCCAATACTATGGATGAGGCTGCATTTTCATTTATGGAAGAATATGACAATGTGGGCGTGCACACTTGGCCTTCAAATAGACGGTTGTGGCAACCCTGATTGAACCATAGGGCCTATAATATATAATATTGAAGGCAACTTGGAGCCTTATAATAGGTGCTATAAATTACACCTGCAGCAACCCATCTTTGGGTCGTTGATGTTGATGAGGCTACATTGTCATTTATGGATGGATTTAAGAAAGTGGGTGTGCGTACTTGGGCATCAAATGGATGGTTGTGGCGACCTTGATTGAATCATGGAGCCTATAATATATCAAATTGAAGTTGACTCAAAGCCCTATAATGATTGCCATAAAGTAATTCTATAACAACCTATCTTTGAACCAATCATGTGGATGAGGGTGCATTGTCATTTATGGATGGATTTGACAAAGTGGGTGTGTGCACTTGGTCTTCAAATGGATGATTGTAGCGACCCTGATAGAACCATGCGGCCCATAACATATCAAATTGAAGCTAACTCTAAGCCTTATAATAGGTTCTATAAATTACATTTGTAGCAACCAATCTTTGAACCAATGATGTGGATGAGGTTGCATTGTCATTTATGGATGGATTTGACATAGTGGGTGTGCGCATTTGTGCTTCAAACCGATGGTCATGGTGACCTTGATTGAACCATGGGGCCCATAATATATTAAATTAAAGTTAACTCAGAGTCCTATAACAGGTGCAACAGATGTGGTATGTGTCAACCCACCTTCAAGCCAATTATGTGGATGAAGCTGCATTGCCATTTTTGCAAGGATTTGATAAAGTGGGTGTCCACACTTAGGCTTTAAATGGACGGTTGTGGTGACCTCGATTGAATCATAAGGCCCATGTTATATCAAATTGAAGCTGACTTAGAGTCCTATAATGGGTACTATAAACTACATTTGTAGCAACCTATCATCGAGCTAATGATGTGCTTGAGGCTACATTGTCATTTATGGATGGATTTGAGAAAGTGGGCATGTGCACTTGGGCTTCAAATGGATGGTCATGGCGACCCCGACTGAACCATAATGCCTAAAATATATCAAATCAAAGTTGACTCAGAGCTCTATAATAGGTATAACACAATACATCTGTAGCAACCTGATGTGAATCCAAGTTCAAAGCCTAAAGAGATCTAAGATCCATTAATAGTACAAGAAGGCCCAATCATAAGGTCCAAATCCAATGAGCTTCAAGAAGCCATATTGGGTTTAATTAGGGACATTTGGAAAGCCCAAGAATTTCAACCCAATGAGTCATCCATGGAGGCCCAAGGAATAATATTTAACTTGTTTTTATGTTAATAACAATTAGGGTTACATATAGCCACCATATACAAGTTAATGGGGGTAATTAATACCAAGTAATGGCTATTAATGTGGTTATTAAGAGCCACCATATACAAGTTAATGGGGTAATTAATACCAAGTAATGGCTATTAATGCGGGTGGTGGTTATTAAGGCCATTTAAGAGTAAAAGTAATCCTATGTGTGTGAGTCTATTTTAGTAGGGTGTGCATGGACTTGTACTCTATATAAACAAGTCATTTTCTCTCTTTTTGGAGCATGATTGAATTTGATATATGAATTATAACTTTGTTTGAGTTTTATTGTGAGGAATTTTGCCTTTAATTTCTTGCATAAACTTTGTGACTTATCAAGCTTTATTCTAGCTTGTGGTGATAAAATCTAAATCTTTATTTTCTTGTTATTTATCAAACTTTCTTGTTTGTGGCATAAGAGGAAATTCAAAGTCTATCTTAGTATCTTTATTCTTGTTGGTAAAGGGGTTAAGTAGCATCTATCTTCTTACTTCAATCTTTGAACGATCCGAATTTGTGGATTAAATTGGTAATTTTCTAGTTTTCTTCTAATTCAACTTATCATAGTATTCTTGCTATTGGGGAGTTAATTGATGAAACCTACAATTCCCATCACAACCCATCTTCAGGCCAATGATATGGATGAGTCTGCATTGTCATTTATGGATGGATTTGACAAAGTAGGCATGCGTACTTAGGCTTCAAATGTATGGTTGTGGCAACCCTGATAGAACCATGACCACTATAATATATCAAATCAAAGTTGATTTAGAGCCCTATAACAGATGCTACAAACTACATTTGTAGCAACCCATCTTAGGGCCAATGATGTGGATAAGGCTGCATTGTCATTTATGGATGGTTTTGACAAAGTGGGCGTGCACACTTAGGCTTCAAATGTACGGTCGTGGTAACCCCGATTAAACCATAGGGCTCATAATATATCAAATCGAAGCTAACTTAAAGCCCTATAATGAGTACTATAAACTATATCTATAGCAACCCATCTTCGGGCAAATGATGTGGATGAGGCTGCATTGTCATTTATGGATGGATTTAACAAAGTGGGGGTGCACACTTGGGCTTCAAATGGACAGTTATGGTGATCCCATTTAAACCACAACTGTTGTAATCTAACTAATCAAAACTAACTTAGATCCCTATAATGGGTGCTACAAACTACATCTGTAGTAACCCATCTTTGGGCCAATGATGTGGATGAGGCTGTATTATTATTTATAGATGGATTTGTCAAAATGGGCATGCACACTTGTGCTTTAAATGGATGGTAGTGGAGACCCTAATTGAGTGATAGAGCCCATAATATATCAACTCAAAGTTGACGTAGAGCCCTGTAATGGGTACTACACACTACGTCTGTAGTAACCCATCTTTAGGCCAATGATGTGCATGAGGCTGCATTGTCATTTATGGATGGATTTAATAAAGTGTTCGTGCACACTAGGGCTTCAAATGGATAGCCTAGGTGACCCTGATTAAACCACAGAGCCCATAATATAAAAAATTAAAGCTTACTCAGACCCCTTTAATGGGTGCTACACTTTACTTCTGTATTGACCCATCTTCTGGCCAATGATGTGGTTTGAGACTGCATTGTCATATATGGATGTATTTGACAAAGTAGGGGTGTGCACTTGGGCTTCAAATGGACAGTTGTGGCAACCCCAATTGAACCACAACCACTGTAATATATTAAATCAAACTTGACTTAGATCCCTATAATGGGTGCTACAAACTACATATGTAGCAACCCATCTTCAGGCCGATGATATGGATGAGTTTGCATTGTCATTTATGGATGGAGTTGACAAAGTGGACATGAGAAATTGGACTTTAATTGGACGGTCATGGCTGTCCCAATTGAAACACGGAGCCCATAACATATCAAATTGAAGCTAAGTCAGAGCCCTATAATGGGTGCTACAAACTACTTACGTAGAAACACATCTTTTTGTCCAATGATGTGGATGATGTTGCATTTTCATTTATGGATGGATTTGACAATGTGGGCATGCACACTTGGACTTCAAATGGATGGTCGTGGTGACACTGATTGAACCATAAGGCCCAAATATATCAAATTAAATATAACTTAGAGCCTTATAACAGGTGTTACATATTACATCTGTACCAACCCATCTTTAGGAAAATGATGTGGATGAGGCTACACTGTCATTTATGGATGGATTTAACAAAGTAGGGGTGCACACTTGGCCTTCAAATGCACGGTTCTGGTGACCCCAATTGAACCACAGTTGCTGTAATATAACAAATTAAAACTGAATTAGATCCCTATAACGGGTGCTACAAACTACATTTGTAATAACCCATCTTCGGGCCAACGATGTGGAGGAAGCTGCATTGTCATTTTTGGATGGATTTGTCAAAGTGAGCATGCGCACTTATGCTTCAAATGGATAATAGTGGAGACCCCAATTGAGCCATAGAGCCCATAATATATTAACTCAAAGCTGACTTAGAGCACTATAATGGGTGCTACACACTACATCTGTAGTAACCCATCTTTGGCCAATGATGTGGATGAGGTTGTATTGTCATTTATGGATGGATTTGACAATGTGTGCATGCACACTACGGCTTCAAATGGACGGTCTGGGTGACCCCGATTAAACAATGGAGCCCATAATATATGAAATTGAAGCTTACTCAGACCCCTTTAATGGATGCTACACTCTACTTTTGTATCGACCCATCTTCTAGCTAATGATGTGGATTGAGACTGCATTGTTATAAATGGATGTATTTGACAAAGTGGGGGTGCACACTTGGGCTTCAAATGGACAATTATGGCAACCTCGATTGAACCATGACTGTTGTAATATATCAAATCAAACTTGACTCATATCCCTATAATGGGTGCTACAAACTACATCTGTAGCAACCCATCTTTAGGCCAATGATGTGGATAAGGTTGCATTGTCAATGGATCTAACAAAGTGGACATGTACACTTGGGTTTTAATTGGACGGTCGTGGTGACCTCGATTGAAACACGGAGCCTATAATATATCAAATTGAAGCTGAGTCAAAGCCCTATAATGGGTGATACAAACTACTTATGTAGAAACACATCTTCGGTCTAATGATGTGGACGAGGCTGCATTGTCATTTATGGATGGATTTGGCAATGTGGGCATGTGCAGTTAGGCTTCAAATAGACGGTCATGGTGACCCTGACAGAACCATGGGGCCTATAATAAATCAAATTAAATCTAACTTAGAGCCTTATAATTGGTGCTACATATTACATCTGTAGCAACCCATCCTCGAGCAAATGATGTGGATGAGGCTGCATTGTCATTTATGGATGGATTTGACAAAGTGATGGTGCACACTTGGGCTTCAAATGGACGGTTGTGGTGACCCTAATTGAACCACAACCACTGTAATATAACAAATCAAAACTGACTCAGATCCCTATAATAAGTGCTATAAACTACATTTGTAGCAACCCATCTTCAGGTCAATGATGTGGATGAGGCTGCATTGTCATTTGTGGTTGGATTTGTTAAAGTGGGAATGCACACTTATGCTTCAAATGGATGATAGTGGAGACCCAAATTGAGCCATAGAGCTCATAATATATTAACTCAAAGCTGACTTAGAGCCCTATAATGGGTGCTACACACTACATCTATAGCAACCCATCTTTGGGCCAATGATGTGGATGAGGCTGCATTGTCGTTTATGGATAGATTTGATAAAGTGGGAGTGCGCACTTGGGCTTCAAATGGGCAGTCACGGCAACCCCGATTGAACCATGGAGCCCATAATATATCAAATCAAAGCTAACTTGGAGCTCTATAACATTTGCTATAAACTACATTTGTAGCAACCCATCATTGGGCCAACGATGTGCATGAGGATAAGTGATCATTTATGGATGGATTTGACAAAGTGGGCTTGCACATTTAGGATTCAAATGGATGGTCATGGTGACCCTTATTGAACTAGGGGCCCTTAATATATCAAGTTGAAGATGACTCAGAGCTCTATAATGGGTGCTATATAATATATGTGTAGCAACCCCACTTCAAGCCAAGGATGTGGATGAGATTGTATTGTAATTTATGGATGGATTTGACAAAATGGGCGTGTGCACTTTGGATTCAAATGGATGATCGTGGTGACCCCGATTTAACCACGACCACTATAATAGATCAAATCGAAGCTAACTTAAAGCCTTATAATAGGTGCTACAAACTACATCTATAGCAACCCATCTTTGAGCTAATGATTTGGATGAGGATGCATTATCATTTATGGATGGGTTTGACAAAGTAGGAGTGTGCACTTGGCTTCAAATGGATGGTCGTTGTGACCTTGATTGAACCATGGGGCCTAGAAAATTCCAAATCAAACATGATTTAGAGACTTCTAATGGATACTGCACACTAAGTCTCTAGCAACCCTTCTTTGGGCCAATGATGTGGATGAGTCTGCATTTTCATTTATGGATGGATTTGATAATATGGGCATGCACAATTGGGCTTCGAATGGATGGTAGTGGCAACCCCGATTGAGCTACAGAGCCCATAATATATCAACTCAAAGTTGACTTAAAGCCTTAGAATTGGTGCTACACACTACATTTGTAGCAACCAATCTTTGGGCCAATGATGTGGATGAGGCTGTATTATCATTTATGGATAGATTTGACAAAGTGGGCGTGCACACTTGGGCTTTAAATGGATGGTCATGGTGACCCTTATTGAACCATAATGCCTATAATATATCAAATTAAAGTTGACTCAGAGCTTTACAATGGTTGGTACAAACCACATTTATGATAACCCATGGTCGGGCAATGATGTGGATGAGTCTGCATTGTCATTGATGGATGGATTTGACAAAGTCAGCATGCACACTTCGTCTTTAGATGGACAGTCATGGTGACTCCGATTGAACCACGGGGCTCATAATATATCAATTAAACCTGACTTAGAGCCTTATAATTAGTGCTACACATTACACCTATAGCAACCCATCTTCCGACTAGTGATATGGATTGAGTCTACATTATCACATATGGATGTATTTGACAAAGTGGGCGTGTGCACTTGGGCTTCAAATTAACGGTCATGGCGACCTCGATTGAACCACAACCACTATAGTATATCAAATCGAAGCTGAATCAAAGCCCTATAACAAGTGCTACAAAATACATCTGTAGCAACCCATCTTCAGGTGAATGACATGGATGGGGCTGCATTGTCATTTATGGATCAATTTGACAAAGTAGGTGTGTGCACTTGGGCTTCAAATGGATGGTCATGGCTACCCTGATAGAACCATAACCACCATAATATATTAAATCAAATTTGACTTAGAGCATTATAATAGGTGCTATAAACTACATCTGTAGGAACCCATCTTCAAGCTAATGATATGGATGAGGCTACATTATCATTTATGGATGAATTTGACAAAGTGGGTGTGCACACTTGGGCTTTAAATCGACAGTAATGGCAACCCCAATCGAACCATGGGGCTCATAATATATCAAATTGAAGCTTACTTAAGGCCATATAGTGGTTGCTATAGACCACATTTGTAGCATCCCATCTTTAGGCCAATGATATGGATGAGGCTGCATTATAATTTATGGATGGATTTCATGATGAGGCTGCATTGTCATTTATGGATGGATTTGACAAAGTGTGTGTGCACACTTGGGCTTCAAATGGATGGTTGTGGTGACCCTGATTGAACCACAGGGCTTATAATCTATCAAATTAAAGTTGACTCAGAGCCTTATAAAAAGTTCTATAAAATACATCTGTAGCAACCCATCATCAGGCCAATGATGTGCATGAGGGTGCATTATCATTTATGGATGGATTTGACAATATGGACGTTCGCACTTGGGCTTCAAATGGATGGTCGTGGTGACCTCGACTAAACCATGGGGTCCATAATATATCAAATCAAAGCTAACTTAGAGCTCTATAATGGATGCAACACAATACATCTATAGCGACTGATCTTCGAGCCAATGACATGGATGAGTCTGCATTGTCATTTATGGATGGATGTGACAAAGTGGGTGTGTGCACTTGGGCTTTAAATGGATGGTTGTGGTGACCCCGACTAAACCATAAGGCCCATAATATATTAAATCAAAACTGACTCAGAGCTCTATAATGTGTCCAACACCATACATTTGTAACAACCCTTATATAACATCTGTAGCACAATATGTCTGCATTGTCATATATGGATGTATTTGAAAAAGTGGGCATGCACACTTAGGCTTTAAATGGACGAACATGGTGACCCCAATTAAACCACTACTATTATAATATATCAAATCAAAGCTAACTCAGACCCCTATAATAAGCGCTATAAACTACATCTGTAGCAACCCATCTTTGAGCAAATGATATGTATGAGGCTGCATTGTCATTTATGGATGGATTTTACAAAGTCACTGAGCATACTTGAGCTTCAAATGGATGGTCATAGCGACCTCGATTGAACCATGAGGCCCATAATATATCAAATCAATGCTGACTCGGAGCCCTATAACGAGAGCTGTAGACCATTTCTATAGCAACCCATCTTCGGGCCAATAATATGGATGAGGTTGCATTGTCATTTATGGATGGATTTGAATAAAATAGGTGTGCACACTTGGGTTTCAAATGGACGGTCGTGGAAAAACCTATTGAACCACGGGGCCCATAATATATCAAATTAAATTTAACTCTGAGCCCTTTAATGGGCACTACACAATACATCTCTAGCAACCCATCTTTTGGCCAATGATGTGGATGAGTCAGCATTTTCATTTATGGATGGATTTGACAAAGTGGACGTCCACACTTGGGCTTTAAATGGATGGTCATGGTGACCCAGATTGAATCATGGAGCCCAAAATATATCAAATAGAAGCTGACTCAGAGCCCTATAACATGTGCTACAAAACATATATGTACCAACACATCTTTAGGCCAACGATGGGGATAAGGCTGCATTGTCATTTATGGATGGATTTGATAAAGTGGGCGTGCGCACTTGGGCTTCAAATGGTTAGTTGTGGCAACCCCGATTGAACTATGGGGCCGATAATACATCAAATTGAAGCTGACACGGAGCCTTAAAATAGGTGCTAAAAATTACATATATAACAACCCATCTTCGAGCTAATGATGTGGATGGGACTGCATTGTGATTTATTGAGGGATCTGACAAAGTGGGTGTGCGCACTTGTGTTTCAAATGGATGGTCATGGTGCCCCCGACTAAACCACGGGGCCTATAATATATCAAATTGATGTTGACTCAGAGTCCTGTATAGACCATATATGTAGCAACCTATCTTTAGGGCAATGATGTGGATGAGGCTGCATTATCATTTATGGACGAGTTTGACAAAATGGGCATTCACACTTGGGCTTCAAATGGATGGTCATAGTGACCCTAATTGAACCACAAGGCTTATAATATATCAAATGGAAGCTGACATGGAACCCTATAAAAAGTGCCATAATCTACATTTCTAGCAACCCATCATTGGGCCAAAGATGTGCATGAGGTTGTATTATTATTTGTGGATGGATTTGACAATGTGGGCATGCGCACTTAGGCTTTAAATGGACGATTGTGGCGACCCCGATTGAACCACAGGGCCTATAATATACCAAATCAAAACTAACTTAGAGCTCTATAATGGGTGCTACACACTAGATCTCTAACAACCTAGCTTTAGGCTAATGATGTGGATGATTCTGCATTTTCATTTATGGATGGATTTGATAGAGTGAGTGTGTGTACTTAGGCTTCAAATGGAAGGTTGTGGTGACCCCGATTAAACCACGGAGCCCAAAATATTTCAAATTGAAGTTGACTTAGAGCCCTATAATAGGTGAAACACACTACATCTATAGCAACCCATCTTCGAGCCAATAATATGGATGAGGCTCCATTGTCATTTGTGGACAGATTTGACAAAGTGGGTGTGCACACTTGGGCTTTAAATGGATGGTCGTGGTGACCCCTATTGAACCATGGGGCCCATAATATATCAAATCAAAGCTGACTTGGAGCCCTATCATGGTTGTTACAGGCCATATCTAAAGCAAACTATCATTGGGCAATGATGTGGATGAGTTTCCATTGTCATTTATAGATGGTTTTAACAAATTGGGCATGCATATTTGGGCTTCAACTGGATGGTCATGGTGACCCCGATTGAACCACGAGACCCATAATATATCAAATCAAAGCTAAATCAGAGCCCTATGACAAGTGCTACACACTATGTCTTTAGTGACCCATCTTCTAGCCAATGATGTGAATTGAGTCTGCATTGTCATATATGGATGTGTTTGACAAAGTGGGTGTGCACACATGGGCTTTAAATGGACAATCGTGATGGCCCTGATTGAACCATGACTGCTATAATATATCAAATCAAAGCTGACTTAGAGCCCTATAATGGGTGCTACTCACTACAACTATAGCAACCCATCTTCGGGCCAATAATTTGGATGAGGCTGCATTGTCATTTATGGATGGATTTGACAAAGTGAGTGTGCGCACTTGGGCTTTAAATGGACGGTTGTGACAATCCTGGTTGAACCACAGCCGCTATAATATATCAAATCAAAGCACACTTAGAGTCCTATAATGGGTTCTAAAAACTACTTCTATAGCAACCCATCTTTAGGCCAATGATGTGGATGAGGCTGCATTGTCATTTATGGATGGATTGGACAAAGTGGGAGTGCACACTTAGGCTTTAAATGGACTGTCATGGAGACCCCAATTGAATATCAAAGCCCATAATATATCAAATTGAAGCTGACTTAGAGCCCTATAGAGGTTGCTACACACTTTGTCAGTAGCAACCCATTTTCAAGCCAATGATGTGGATAAGGCTACATTATAATTTATTGATGGATTTGCCAAAATGGGTGTGCGCACTTGGACTTCAAATGGATGGTTGTGTGACCCTGATTGAACCACGTGGCCCATAATATATCAAATCGAAGCACACTCAAAGCCCTATAATGAGAGGTATAGACTGTGTCTATAGCAACCCACCTTCAGGCCAATGATGTTGATGGGTCTGTAATGTCTTTTACGGATGGATTTGACAAAGAGGGTGTCTGCATTTGGGCTTCAAATGGACGGTCATGGCGACCGTGATTGAACCATGGGGATATATCAAATCAAAGCTAACATGAAGCCCTAAAATGGGTGCTATAGACTACGTCTGTAGCAACCTATCTTCGGGACAATGATGTGGATGAGTCTACATTGGCATTTATGGATGGATTTGTCAAAGTGGGCGTGCGCACTTGGGCTTCAAATTGATGGTCGTGGCGACCTTGATTGAACCTCAAGGACCATAATATATCAAATTAAACCTCACTCAAAGCCCTACAATGGGTGCTATATACTACGTCCATAGGAGCCCATCTTTGGGCTAATGATGTACATGAGGCTACTTCATCATTTATAGATGTATTTGACAAAATGGGCATGCATACTTAAGCTTCAAATAGATGGTCGTGGTGACCCCGATAGAACCACGAGGCCCATAATATATCAAATCAAAGCTAACTTAGAGCCCTATAATGGGTGATGCAACATATGTCTCTAGAAACCCATGTTTGGGTGAATGATGTGGATGAGTCTGCATTTCAATTTATGGATGGATTTGACAAAGTGGGCATGCTCACTTGGACTTCAAAAGGAAAATTTAGGTGACCTTGATTGAATCATGGAGCCCATAATATATCCAATCGAAGCTGACTTAGAGCTCTATAATGGGTGCTACTCATTACAACTGTAGCAACCCATCTTTGGGCCAATGATGTGGATGAGGCTGCATTGTCATTTATGGATGGATTTAACAAAGTGAGCATGCACACTTGGGCTTTAAATGGACGGTCATGGTGATCTTGGTTGAACCACTATTGCTATAATATATCAAATCAAAGCTAACTCAAAGCCCTATAATGGGTTCTACAAACTACATCTGTAGCAACCCATCTTCGGGCCAATGATGTGGATGAGGCTGCATTATCACTTATGGATGGATTTGACAAAGTGGGCGTGCACACTTAGGCTTCAAATGGACGATCGTGGAGACCCTGATTGAATCTCAGAGCCCATAATATATCAAATTAAAGCTAACTCAGAGCCCTATAGAGGCTGCTACACACTATGTCTATCGCACCCCATCTTCGACCCAATGATGTGGATAAGGCTTCATTATAATTTATTGATGGGTTTGCCAAAATGGGTGTGCGCACATGGACTTCAAATGGACAGTTATGCGACTTTAATTAAACCACATGGCCCATAATATATCAAATTGAAGAACACTCAAAGCCCTATAATAAGAGGTACATACTATGTCTATAGTAACCCATCTTCAAGCCAATGATGTGGATGGGTCTACAGTGTCTTTTATGGATGGATTTGACAAAGGAGGCATTTGCACTTGGGCTTCAAATGGACAGTTGTAGCAATCGCGATTGAACCATGAGGATATATCAAATCAAAGCTAACATGCAGCCCTAAAATGGGTACTATAGACTATGTCTATAGCAACCTATCTTTATGACAGTGATGTGGATGAGTGTACATTGTCGTCATTTATCGATGGATTTGTCAAAGTGGGTTTGCGCACTTGGGCTTCAAATGGACGGTTGTGATGACCCCAATTGAACCTCAGGGACCATAATATATCAAATTAAACCTACCTAAAGGCCAACAATGGGTGCTATATACTACATCCGTAGGAACCCATCTTCTGCCTAATGATGTAGATGAGGCTGCATTGTCATTTATGGATGGATTTGACAAAATGGGCGTGCATACTTGGGCTTGAAATAGACAGTCGTGGCGATCCTGATAGAACCACGGGGCCCATAATATATCAAATCAAAGCTAATTCAGAGCCCTATAATAGGCGATGCAAAATATGTCTCTAGAAACCCATCTTCAGGTGAATGAGTCTGCATTTTCATGATGTGGATGAGTCTGCATTTTCATTTATGGATGGATTTGACAAAGTGGGTGTGCTCACTTGGGTTTCAAAAGGATAATTGTGGTGACCTCAATTGAATCATGGAGCCCATAATATATCAAATTAAAGCTGACTTAGTGCCTTATAATGGGTGCTATAAATTGCATTTGTAGTAACCCATCTTCAGGCCAACGATATGAATGAGACTACATTGTCATTTATGGATGGATTTGACAAAGTGGGCATGCACACATGGGCTTTAAATGGACAGTCGTGGCGATCTTGATTGAACCACAGGGCATATAAAATGTCAAATCAAAGTTGACTTAGAGTTTTGTAATGGTTACTACAGACCACATCTATAACAATCCATCTTTGGGCCAATGATGTGGATGAGACTGCATTGTCATTTATGGATTGATTTGATAAAGTGAATGTGCACACTTGGTCTTCAAATGGATGGTCGTGTCGACCCCGAATGAACCACAAGGGCCATAATATATTAAATCAAGGTTCACTTGGAGCTGTTTAATTGGTGCTACACAATACATCTACAACAACCTAGCTTCAGGCCAATTATGTGGATGAGTTTACATTGTCATTTATGGATGGATTTGACAAAATGGGTGCACGCGCTTGGGATTCAAATGGATGGTCATGGCGACCCCAATTGAATGATGAGACCCATAATATATCAAATTGAAGCATACTCGAAGCCCTATAATAAGTGGTATATACTAAATCTGTAGTAACCCATCTTCAGGCCCATGATGTGGATGAGGGTGCATTGTCATTTATGGATGGATTTGAAAAGGTGTACGTTTGCACTTGGGCTTCAAATGGACAATCGTGGTGACCTTAATTCAACCACAGGGCCCATAATATATCAAATCAAAGCTAACTCAGAGCCTTAAAACAAGTGCTATAGACTACATGTTTAGTAACCCGTCTTAGGGCCAATGATGTGGCTGAGTTTGCATTATCATTTATGGATGGATTTAACAAAGTGAGTGTGTGTACTTGGGCTTCAAATGGACGATCATGGCGATCCCGATTGAACCATGGCTGCTATAATATATCAAATCGAAGCTAACTTAGTGACCTATACTGGGTTCTAAAAACTACATCTGTAGCAACCCATCTTCGGGCCAATGATGTGGATGAGGCTGCATTGTCATTTATGGATGGATTTGACAAAGTGGGCATGCACACTTGGGCTTCAAATGGATGGTCATGGAGACCCCAATTGAATCTTAGAGCCCATAATATATTAAATTGAAGCTGACTCAGAGCCCTATAGAGGCTACTACACACTATATTAGTAGCAACTTATCTTCAGGCCAATGAAGTGGATGAGGTTGAATTATAATTTATTGATGGATTTGCCAAAATGGGTTGTGCACTTGGACTTCAAATGGACGGTTGTGCATCCCCGATTCAACAACGTGGCCCATAATATATCAAATTGAAGCATACTCGAAGCCCTATCATAAGAGGTATAGACTACATCTATAGTAACCCATCTTTAACCCAATGATGTGGATGGGTTTGTAGTGTCTTTTATGGATGGATTTGACAAAGGGGGTGTCCGCACTTGGGCTTCAATTGGACGGTCGTTGCGATCGCAATTGAACCACAGGGATATATCAAATCAAAGCTAACATGCAGCCCTAAAATGGGTGCTATGGACTACGTCTATAGCAACCTATCTTCGGGACAATGATGTGGATTAGTCTACATTGTCATTTATGGATGGATTTGTCAAAGTGGGCGTGCACACTTGGGCTTCAAATGGATGGTCATGGCGACCCCGATTGAACTTAGGGACCATAATATGTCAAATCAAACCTCACTCAAAGCCCTACAATGGGTACTACATACTATATCTGTAGGAACCCATCTTCGGGCTAATGATGTACATGAGGCTGCTTTGTCATTTATAGATGTATTTGACAAAATGGGCATGCATACTTGGGCTTCAAATAGGCGGTCATGGTGACCCCGATAAAACCACAGGGCCCATAATATATCATATCAAAGATAACTTAGAGCCCTATAATGGGTGATGCAAAATATGTCTTTAGAAACCCATCTTCGGGCGAATGATGTGGATGAGTCTACATTTCAATTTATGAATGGATTTGATAAAGTGGGCATGCTCATTTGGGCAACAAAAGGACAGTTGAGGTGACCTTGATTGAATCATGAAGCCCATAATATATCAAATCGAAGCTGATTTATAGCCCTATAACGGGTGCTACTTATTATAACTGTAGCAACCCATCTTTAGGCCAATGATATGGATGAGGTTGTATTGTCATTTATGGATGGATTTGACAAAGTGAGCGTGCGTACTTGGGCTTTAAATGGACGGTCATGGTGATCGTGGTTGAACCACTGCTGCTATAATATATCAAATTAAAGCTGACTCAAACCCTATAATGGGTTCTACAAACTACATCTATAGCAACCTAACTTCAGGCCAATGATGTGGATGAGGTTGCATTGTCATTTATGGATGGATTTGACAAAGTGGGCATGCACATTAGGCTTCAAATGGACGGTCATGGAGACCTCAATTGAATCTCAGAGCCCATAATATATAAATTGAAGCTAACTTAGAGCCTTATAGAGGCTGCTACACACTATGTCTGTAGCAACCAATCTTCAGGCCAATGATGTGGATGAGGTTGCATTATAATTTATTGATGGGTTTGCCAAAATGGGTGTGCGTACTTGAACTTCAAATGGACAGTTGTGCGACCTTGATTGAACCATGTGGCCCATAATATATCAAATCAAAGAACACTCAAAGCCCTATAATAAGAGGTATAGACTATGACTATAGTAACCCATCTTTAGGCCAATGATGTGGATGGGTCTACAATGTCTTTTATGGATGGATTTGACAAAGGGAGCATTTGCACTTGGTCTTCAAATGGACGATCGTGGTGACCACGATTGAACCATGGGGATATATCAAATCAAAGCTAACATGTAGCCTTAAAATGGGTGTTATAGACTATATCTGTAGCAACCTATCTTCTGGACAATGATGTGGATGAGTGTACATTGCCATCATTTATGGATGGATTTGTCAAAGTGGGCGTGCACACTTGGGCTTCAAATGGATGGTCGTCGTGACCCCAATTGAATCTCAAGGTCTATAATATATCAAATTGAATATACTTAAAGGCCTATAATGGGTGCTACATACTACATCCATTGGAACCCATCTTCGGGCTAATGATGTAGATGAGGCTGCATTGTCATTTATGGATGGATTTGACAAAATGGGCATGCATACTTAGGCTTTGAATAAATGGTTGTGGCGATCCCGATAGAACCACGGGCCCCATAATATATCAAATCAAAGCTAACTCAGAGCCCTATAATGGACAATGAAAAATATGTCTTTAGAAACCCATCTTCAGGCGAATGATGTGGATGAGTCTGCATTTTCATTTAGGATGGATTTGATAAAGTGGGCGTGCTCACTTGGGTTTCAAAAGGACAGTTGTGGTGACTTTGGTTGAATCATGGAGCCCATAATATATCAAATTGAAGCTGATTCAGTGCCCTATATCAAGTGCTACAAATTACATTTGTAGCAACCCATCTTCGGGCCAACGATATGGATAAGGCTACATTATCATTTATGGATGGATTTGACAAAGTGGGTGTGCACACATGGGCCTTAAATGGACAGTTGTGGCGACCCCGATTGAACTACAGGGCATATAATATATCAAATCAAAGTTAACTCAGAGTTTTGTAATGGTTACTATAGAAAACATCTATAGCAATCCATCTTCAGGCCAATGATGTGGATGAGACTGCATTGTCATTTATGGATTGAATTGACAAAGTGGGTGTGCGCACTTGGTCTTCAAATGGACGGTCATGTTGACCCCAAATGAACCATAAGGGCCATAATATATCAAATCAAGGTTCACTTGGAGTTGTTTAATGGGTGCTGCACAATACATCTGCAACAACCCAGCTTCAGGCCAATGATGTGGATGAGTTTACATTATAATTTATGGATGGATTTGACAAAATGGGTGTGCGCTCTTAGGATTCAAATGGATGGTCATGGTGACCCCAATTGAATGATGGGGCCCATATCAAATCAAAGTAGACTCGAAGCCTTATAATAAGTGGTATTGACTAAATCTGTAGCAACCCATCTTTAAGCCCATGATGTGGATGAGGCTGCATTGTCATTTATGGATGGATTTGAAAAGGTAGGCATCTGCACTTGGGCTTTAAATGGACGGTCGTGGTGACCCTGATTGAACTACAGGGCCCATAATATATCAAATCAAAGCTAACTCGGAGCCTTAAAACAAGTGCTATAGACTACATCTTTAGTAACCCATCTTAGGGCCAATGATGTGGCTGAGTTTGCATTGTCATTTATGAATGGATTTGATAGCTGGGCATGCGCACTTGGGCTTCAAATGGACAGTCATGGTGACTCTGACTGAATAACGTGGGCCATAATATATCAAATAAAATTTGACTCAGAGCCTTATAATAAGTGCTACACACTACATCTATAGCAACCCATCTTCGGGCCAATGATATGGATGAAGCTGCATTATAATTTATGGATGGATTTGACAAAATAGGGGTGCGCACTTGGGCTTCAAATGGAGGGTCATGGCAACCTCGATTGAACCCCGAGATCCATAATATATTAAATTGAAGCAGACTCAAAGCCCTACAACTAGAGGTATAGACTATGTCTATAGTAACACATCTTTGGGCCAATGATGTGGATCAGGTTGCATTGTCTTTTATGGATGGATTTGACAAAGTGGGCATCCACACTTTGGCTTCAAATGGATGGTCGTGGCATCCTCGATTAAACCATGAGGCTTATAATATATCAATCAAAGCTAACTTGAAGCCCTAAAATGGGAGCTATAGACAATATTTATAGCAACCCATCTTCGTGCCAGTGATATGGATGAGTCTATATTGTCATTTATGGATGGATTTGTCAAAGTGGGCATGCACACTTGGGCTCCAAATGGATGGTTGTGGCAGCATCAATTGAACCACGGGACCTATAATATATTATATCAATCCTAACTTGAAAACCTAAAATGGGAGCTACACACTACATCTATTGTAAGCCATGTTCGGGTAAATA
Organism: Mallotus nudiflorus; assembly: GCA_947683625.1. Taxonomy (NCBI): domain Eukaryota; kingdom Viridiplantae; phylum Streptophyta; class Magnoliopsida; order Malpighiales; family Euphorbiaceae; genus Mallotus; species Mallotus nudiflorus. Next base: position 3,192,232 of record CANTUR010000117.1, on the reverse strand, counting down.
ATGTGGGTGAGTTTGCATTGTTATTTATGGATGGATATGACTAAGTGTGTGTGCATACTTGGGCTTCAAATGCAAGGTTGTGGTGACCCTGATTAAACCACAGCCTCTATAATAAATTAAATCGATGTTGACTTAGAGCCCTATAATGAGTGCTATACACTACATCTGTAAGAACCCATATTTATGCCAATGATGTGGATGAGGCTGCATTGTCATTTATGGATGGATTTGACAAAGCGGGCTTGCGCACTTGGGCTTCAAATGGATGGTTATGGCGACCCCGATTGAACTACGGGGGCCATAATATGTCACATTAAAGATAAATCAGAGCCCTATAATACATGCTACACACTACCTCTATTGCAACCTAGCTTTGCGCCAATGATATGGATGAGTCTACAATGTAATTTATGGGTGGATTAGGCGAAATGGGCATGCTCACTTAGGCTTTAAATGCATGGTCGTGGTGATCCTGATTGAACCACGAGGCCCATAATATATCAAATTGAAGCAAACTCAAAGCCCTATAATAAGTGGTATAGAATACGTCTATAGCAACCCATCTTCGAGCTAATGATGTGCATGAGGCTGCATTGTCATTTATGGATGTATTTGAAAAAGTGGGTGTCCACACTTGGGCTTCAAATGGATAGTTGTGGTGACCTCGATTGAACCATGAGGCCCATAATATATCAAAGCAAAGCTAACTCAAAGCCCTAAAATGGGTGCTATAGACTACATCTTTAGAAACCAACCTTCAGGACAATGATATGGATGAGTCTACATTATGATTTATGGATGGATTTGATAAAGTGGGCATGCGCACTTGGGCTTCAAATCGTCAGTCGTGGCCATCCTGATTCAACCACAGGGCCCATAACATATCAGATCGAAGCTGACTTGGAGCCCTTTAACAAGTACTAAAAACTACGTCTTTAGCAACCCATCTTCAGGCCAATAATGTGGATGGGTCTGCATTGTCATTTATGGATGGATTTGACAAAGTGGGCATGCACACTTGGGCTTCAAATGGATGGTCATGGTGACGTTGATTGAACCTCGAGGCCCATAATATATCAAATCAAAGTAGACTCGAAAGCCCTATAGCAAATTCTATACATTATGTTTGTAGCAACCCATCTTTAGGCTAGTGATGTTGATAAGACTGCATTATCATTTATAGATGGATTTAACAAAGTGGTTGTCCATACTTGGGCTTTAAACGGACTGTCATGGCGACCCCGATTGAACAACAGAGCCCATAATAAATCAAATAAAAGATAACTTGGAGCCCTAAAATGGGTGATACATTCTACATCTTTAACTACCCGTCTTCGAGCTAATGATTTGGATGAGTTTGCATTGTCATTTATGGATGGGTTTGACAAAGTGGGCATGGACACTTGGGCTTCAAATGGACAGTCGTGGTGACTCTGATTAAACTAAGAGGCCATAATATATCAACTCAAAGCTGACTTAAAGCCCTATAATGGATGCATTACACTACATCTGTAGGCACCCAACTTCATTCTAATGATGTGAATGAAACTACAATGTCATTGATGGATGAATTTGACAAAGTGGGTGTGCGCACTTTGGCTTTCAAGTGGATGGTTTTGGCAACCCTGATCGAACCACGGGGTCCATAATGTATCAAATCGAAGCTGAATGAGGACCCTATAATTGAAGCCAACTCGGAGCCCTAAAATGGGTGCGATAGACTACATCATTACCAACCCGTCTTTGGGTTAATGATGTGGGCATTGTCATTAATGGATGGATTTGACAAAGTAGGCATGTGCACTTGGGCTTCAAATGGACAGTCGTGGTGACCTCGATTGAACCCCAAAGCCCATAATATATCAAATGAAAGCTAACTCAGAGCCCTATAATGGGTAATACACACTACATTTATAGCAACCCATCTTTTGGCCAATGATATTGATGAGTCAGCATTGTCACTTATGGATGGATTTGACGAAGTGGGCATGCCTGCTTGGGCTTTAAATGGATAGTCGTGTTGACCCCAATTGAACCATGGGGCCCATAATATATCAAATCGAAGCTAACTCGGAGCCCTATAATGGTTGTTACAGACCATATCTATAGCAACCCATCTTCAGGCCAATGATGTGGATGAGGTTGCATTGTCATTTATGGATGGATTTGAGAAAGTGGGTGTACACACTTGGGCTTCAAATAAATGTTCGATGTGGCCCTAATAGAACCATAGGGCCTATAATATATCAAATCGAAGCTAACTTAAAACCCTATAGTGGGTGCTACACACTACATCTGTAGCAACCCATCTTCGGGAAAATGATATGGATGAGGCTACATTATTATTTATTGATGGATTTGACAAAGTTATTGTGCGCACTTAGGCTTTAAATGGATGAATGTGGTGGCCTCGATTGAACCCTGAGGCCCATAATATATCAAATCTTTGGTTACTTGAAACCTTATAATGGGTGCTACATGTATGTAGCAACCCATCTTCAGGCCAATGATGTGGATGAGGCTACATTATCTTTTATAGATGGATTTGACAAAGTGGGTGTCCGCACATTGGCTTCTAATGGACGATTGTGGTGTCCCTGATAGAACCGCAGGGCTCATAATATATCAAATCGAAAGTAACTCAGAGCCCTAAAATGTGAGCTACATACTACATCTGTAGCAACCCATCTTAAGGTCAATGAAGTGCATGAGGTTGCATTATCATTTATGGATGCATTTGACAAAGTGGGTGTGCGCACTCAGTCTTCAAATGGATGGTCATGGTGACCCTGATTGAACCACAAGGTCTATAATATATCAAGTCAAAGCAGACTCAGTGCCTAATAACTGGTACTATAAACTACATCAGTAATGACCCATCTTCGGGCTAATGATATGGATGAGGTTGCGTTGTCATTTATGGATGTATTTGAAAAAGTGGGTGTGCGCACTTGGACTTTGAATGGATGGTCGTGGTGACCCCGATTAAACCACGAGGCCTATCATATATCAAATCAAAGTTGACTCAGAGCCCTATAATGAATGCTACACAATACATCTATAACAAACCATCTTAAGGCCAATAATGTGGATGAGGCTGCATTATCATTTATGGATGGATTTGACAAAGTGGGCATGCGCACCTAAGCTTCAAATGGACAGTCGTGGTGACCTCACTTGAACCATGGGACCCATAATATATCAAATCAAAGCTAACTCAGAGCCCTATAATGGTTACTAGACACCATGTCTATAGTAACCCTCTTCCGGCCAATGATGTTGATGAGTCTTCATTATTATTTATGGATGGATTTGACAAAGTGGGCATGCACACTTGGTATTTAAATGGATGGTCATGGCGACCCCGATTGAACCACGGGGCCTATAATAAATCAAGTCGAAGTAGACTCAGTGCCCAATAATGGGTGCTACAAACTATGTCAGTAGTGACCCATCTTCGGGCCAATGATATGGATGAAGCTAGATTGTCATTTATGGATTTATTTAAAAAAGTGGGTGTGCACACTTGGGCTTTGAATGGATGGTCGTGGTGACCCCGACTAAACCATGGGGCCTATCATATATCAAATCAAAGTTGACTCAGAGCCCTATAATGAATGCTACACAATACATCTATAGCAACCCATCTTTAGGCCAATGATGATGATGAGGCTGCATTATCATTTTTGGATGGATTTGACAAAGTGGGCGTGCGCACCTGAGCTTTAAATGGATGGTCATGGCGACCCCACTTGAACCATTGGACCCATAATATATCAAATTGAAGCTGACTCAGAGCCCTATAATGGGTACTATACACCACATATGTAGTAACCCATCTTCGGGCCAATGATGTCGATGAGTCTTCATTATCACTTATGGATGGATTTGACAAAGTGGGCATGTGCACTTGGTATTCAAATGGGCGGTTGTGCCGACCTCGATTGAACCACAGGGCCTATAATACATTAAGTTAAAGTAGACTCAGTGCCCAATAATAGGTGCTACAAACTACGCCAGTAGTGACCCATCTTCGACCAATGATATGGATAAGGCTACATTGTCATTTATGGATGTATTTGAAAAAGTGGGCGTGCACACTTGGGCTCGTGGTAACCCCAATTGAACCATGGAGCCTATCATATATCAAATCAAAGTTGACTCACAGCCCTATAACAAATGCTACACAATACATCTGTAGCAACCCATCTTCAGGCCAATGATGTGGATGAGGCTGCATTATCATTTATGGATGGATTTGACAAAGTGGGCATGCACACTTGGGCTTCAAATGGATGGTCATGGAGACCCCAATTGAATCTTAGAGCCCATAATATATCAAATTGAAGCTGACTCAGAGCCGTATAAAGGGTACTATACACCATATATGTAGTAACCCATCTTCGGGCCAATGATGTGGATGAGGCTGCATTATCATTTATGGATGTATTTGACAAAGTGGGAAAGCACACTTGCCTTCAAATGGACGGTCGTGGCAACCCCGATTGAACCAGTGGGCCCACAATATATCAAGTAGAAGCTAACTTGGAGCCCTATAATGGGTGCTACATTTTGCATCTATAGCAACCCATTTCGAGCAAATGATGTGGATGAGGCTGCATTGTTATTTATGGATGAATTTTATAAAGTGAGTGTGCGCACTTGGGCTTCAAATGGACGGTTGTGGTGACCTCGATTGAACCCTAGGACCCATAATATATCAAATTAAAGCTAACTCGAATCCCTATAATAAGAGCTATAAAATATATTAGTAGTAACCCATCATCAGGCCAATGATGTGCATGAGGCTACATTGTCATTTATTAATGGATTTGACAAAGTGGGTGTGTAAACTTGGGCTTCAAATGGATTGTTGTGGCAACCCTGATTGAACCACGGAGCCCATAATATATCAATCAAAGCTGACTTAAAGCCCTATAATAGGTGCTACACAATACATCTGCAGTAACCCATTTTTGGGCCAATGATGTCAATGAGTGTTCATTGTTAATTATGGATGGATTTGACAAAGTGGGTGTGCACACTTGGGATTCAAATGGATAGTCGTGGTGACCTCGATTGAACTACCAGGCATATAATATATCATATTGAAGCAAACTCAGAGCCCTATAACAAGTGCTACAAACTACATCAGTAGCATCCCATCTTCTAGCCAATGATATGGATAAGGCTGCATTGACATTTATAGATGTATTTTAAAAAGTGGGCGTGCACACTTAGGCTTCAAATGGATAGTCGAGGCGACCCCGATTGAACCACAGAGCCTATCATATGCCAAATTAAAGTTAACTTAAAGTCCTATGACAGATGCTACACAATACATCTGTTGCAACCCATCTTTGGACCAATGATGTGGGTGAGGCTGCATTGTCATTTATGGATGTATTTGACAAAGTGGGTGTGAACACTTATCTTCAAATGGATGGTCGTGGCAACCTCGATTAAAATATGGGGCCTAAAATATATCAAATAGAAGCTAACTTAGAGCGCTATAATGGGTGCTACATATTGGATCTGTAGTAACTCATCATCGGGCCAATAATATGGAAGAGGTTGCATTGTCATTCATAGATGGATTTGACAAAGTGAGTGTGTGCACTTAGGCTTCAAATGGATGGCCACGGTGACCTTAATTGAACTACGAGACCCAAAATATATCAAATCAAAGCTGACTCGAAGCCCCATAACAAAGGCTATAAACGACATCTGTACCAACCCATCTTTGGGCAAATGATGTGAATGAGGCTGCACTATCATTTTTAGATGGATTTGATGAAGTGGTCGTGCACACTTAGGCTTTAAATGGATGGTCATAGTGACCCCGATTGAACCATGGGGCGCATAATATATCAATTCAAAGCTGATTCAAAGCCTTATAATGGTTGTTATAGACCACATCTATAGTAACCCATCTTCTAGCCAATGATGTGGATGAGGTTGCATTATTATTTATTGATGGATTTGACAAAGTGGATGTGCACACTTGGGCTTCAAGTAGATGGTCGTTGTGGCCCTGATAGAACTATGGGCCCATAAAATATCAAATTGAAGCTGACTCAAAGCCCTATAATGGGTGCTACACACTACATCTGTAGTATTCCATCATTAGGAAAATGATGTGGATGAGGCTGCATTATTATTTATGGATGGATTTGACAAAGTTGTTATGAACACTTGGGCTTTAAATGGACGGTTGTGGCAATGCTGATTGAACCATAGGGCCTATAATATCAAATAGATGCTTACTCAGAGCCCTATAATGGGTGCTACATGTCAGTAGCAACCCATCTTCGGGCCAATGATGTGGATGAGGCTACATTGTCTTTTATGGATGGATTTGACAAAGTGGGCATCCACATTTTGGCTTCAAATGGACGGTAGTGGTAACCCCAATTGAACCACAAGGCTCATAATATATCAAATCAAAGATAACTCAAAGCCCTAAAATGAGAGCTATAGACAACACATGTAGCAACCCATCTTTAGGCCAATGAAATGCATAAGACTGCATTGTCATTTATGGATGAATTTGACAAAGTGGGCGTCCACACTTAGGCTTCAAATGGACCGTCGTTGCAACCCCAATTTAACCATGGAGCCCATAATATTTCAAATCAAAGTTGACTCAGAGCTCTATAATGGGTGCTACACATTACGTCTGTAGCAACCTATCCTCAGGTCAAAGATGTGGATGACGTTGCATTGCCATTTATGGATGGATTTGACAAAGTGGGCGAGCACACTTGGGCTTCAAATAGACAGTAGTGGTGACCCTGATTAATCCATGGGTCCCATAATATATCAAATCGAAGTTGACTTGGAGCCCTATAATAGGTTCGACAAACTATGTCTTTAGCAACCCATCTTTGGACCAATGATGTGGATTACTTTGCATTGTAATTTATGGATGGATTTAACTAAGTGGGCATTCACACTTGAGCTTTAAATGGATGAACATGGCAACCTCAATTGAACCCCAGGGCCCATAATATATCAAATCAAAGCTAACTCAGAGTCCTATAACGAGTAATACACATTACATCTATAGCAACCTATCTTTAAGCCAACGATGTGGATGAGGCTGTATTGTCATTTAAAGATGGGTTTGATAAAGCGCGTGTGCGCACTTGGGCTTCAAATGGACAGTCGTCATGACCTTGATAGAACCACGAGGCCCAAAATATATCAAATCGAAGCTGACTCAGAGCCCTATAACGGGTGCTATAAATTACATCTTTAGCAACCTATCTTTGTACTAATAATATGGATGAGTCAGCATTATCATTTATGGATGGATTTGATAAAGAGGGCATGCGCACTTGGGATTTAAAAGGTTGGTTGTGGCATCCCCGATTGAATTATAAGGGCCATAATATATCAAATTAAAGCTGACTCAGAGCCCTATAATGTGTGCTACAAACTACATTTGTAACATCCCATCTTTGGGCCAATAATGTAAGTGAGACTGCATTGTTATTTATGGATGGTTTTGACAATACGGTCATGGGCCAATGATATGGATGAGTCAGCAACCCATCTTTGGGCCAATGATGTAGATGAGGGTGCATTGTCTTTTATAGATGTATTTAACAAAGTGGGCGTGCACACTTGGCCTCAAATGGATGGTCGTGGCAACCTCGATTAAACTATGAAGCCTATAATATATCAAATAGAAGCTAATTAGGAGCCCTATAACGGGTGCTACATATTGCATCTACAACAACCCATCATCGGGCCAATGATGTGGATGAGGTTGCATTGTTATTTATGGATGGATTTCACAAAGTGAGTGTGTGCACTTGGGGTTCAAATGGACGTTCGTGGTTACCCTGATTGAACCACATGACCCATAATATATCAATTTGAAGATGACACAAAGACCTATAATAATTGTTATAAACTACATCAATAGCAAACCATCATCGGGCGATTGATATGCATGAGGCTACATTGTCATTTATGGATTAATTTGACAAAGTTGGCATCCATATTTGGGATTTAAATGGATGGTCGTGGCAACCCCGATTGAACTATAAGATCCATAATATATCAAATCAAAGTTGACTCAGAGCCCTTTCATAGGTGCTACACATTACATTTGTAGCAACCTATCTTCGGGCAAATGATGTGGATAAGGCCACACTGTCATTTATGGATGGATTTGATAAAGTGGGCTTACACACTTAGGCTTCAAATGGATAGTTGTGGTGAACCCGATTGAACCATAGGGTCCATAATATATCAAATTAAAGCTAACTCAAAGCCCTATAATGGGTTCTATACACTATGTCTATAGCAACCCATCTTCTGGACACTGATGTGGTTGAGTCTGCATTGTCATTTGTGGATCAATTTCACAAAGTGGGTGTGCACACTTACGCTTCAAATAGACAGTCACGACAACCACAATTGAACCACGTGGCCCATAATATATCAAATTAAAGCTAACTTAAAGCCTTATAACTAGTGCTATAAATTGTGTCTTTAGTAACCAATCTTTGAGTTAATGATGTGGATGAGTCAACATTGTCATTTATGGATGGATTTGACAAAGTAGGCATGCACACTTGGGCTCAAATGGGAGGTCATGACGACCCCGATTGAACCTCGTGGCCCATAATATATCAAATCAAAGCTAACCTAAAGCTTTATAAAAGGTAATACACACTACTTTTGCAGCAACCCATCTTTAGCCCAATGATGTGGATAAGGTTACATTATCATTTATGGACGAATTTGACAAATTGGGCATGTGCATTTGGGATTCAAATGGACAGTTATGGCGACCTCAATTAAACCATGTGGCCCATAATACATTAAATTAAAGCTGACTCAGAGCATTATAATTGGAATAATAAACTAAGTCTTTAGCAACCCATCTTCAGGCCAATGAAGTGGATGAGTTAGCATTTTCATTTATGGATGGATTTGACAAAGTGGGCGTGCACATTTGGGCTTCAAATGGATGGACGTGGCATCCCCAATTGAACCATGGGGGCCATAACATATCAAATTGAAGCTGACTCGAAGCCCTATAATGTATGCTATAAACTACAGAAGTAGCAACCCATCTTTGAGCCAATGATGTGGATGAGGCTGCATTGTCATTTATGGATGGATTTGATAAAGTGGGCGTGCACACTTGGGCTTTAAATGGACCGTTGTTGTGACCCAAATTGGACCACGGGGCCCATAATATATCAAATGGAAGCTGACTCAGAGCCCTATAACGAGTCTTAAAAACTACATATTTAACAACCCATCTTCGAGCTAATGATGCCGATGACTTTGCATTGTCATTTATGGATGGATTTGACAAAGTGGGCATTTGCACTTGGCCTCTAAATGGTTGAATGTGGTAACCCCGATTGAACCTCGGGGCCCATAATATAACAAATCAAAGCTGACTCAAAGCCCTATAATGGGCAATACACACTACATCTATAGGAACCCCTATTCGGGCCATTAATGTGGATGAGGCTGTGTTGTCATTTATGGATGGGTTTGACAAAGTGAGTGTTCACACTTGGCATTCAAATGAAGGGTCATGGCAACATTGATTGAACCACGGGGCCCATAATATATCAAATCAAAGTTGACTCAGAGCCTAATAACGGGTACTACACACTACCTTTGTAGCAACCCATCTTCAGGCCAATGATATGGATGAGTTAGCATTGTCATTTATGGATGGATTTGACAAAGTGGGCATGTGCACTTGGGCTTTAAATGGATATTTCTGGCAACCCCGATTGAACTATAGTGTCCATAATATATCAAATTAAAGCTGACCTAAAGCCCTATAACTAGTGCCAAAAACTGCAACTTTAGCAACCCATCTTCAAGCCCTGTAATGGGAGCTACACACTACATCTGTAGCAACCCATCATCGGGCAAATGATATGGATGAGTATGCATTGTCATTTATGGATAGATTTGACAAAGTGGGCTTGCACACTTGGGCTTCAAATGGACTGTCGTGGTGACTCCGATTGAACCATAGGGCCCATAATATATCTAATCAAACCTGACTCAAAGCCTTGATTGAACCATGATTAAACTATGGGCATGTACACTTGGGCTTCAACCCATAATATATCAAATTGAAGTTGGCTCAGAGCCCTATAATGGGTGCTACATACTATGTCTATAGTAACCAATCTTCGGGCCAATGATGTGGATGAGGCTGCATTTTTATTTATGGATGGATTTGACAAAGCATGCATGCACACTTAGGCTTCAAATGGATGGTCATGGCAACCCAGATTTAACCATGGGGACCATAATATATCAAATCGAAGCTAACTTAGAGCTTTACCACAAGTACTATAGACGACATTTATAGCAACCCATCTTTGGGCTAATGAAGTGGATGAGGCTGCATGGTCATTTATTGATGGATTTGATAAAGTGGGTGTGTGCACTTCGGGTTAAAGTGGATGGTTGTGGTGACTCTAATAGAACCATGGGGCCTATAATATATGAAATCGAAGCTAACTCAGATCCTTACATAATATGTCTATAGAAACCCATCTTCAGGCCAATGATGTGGATGAGCCTGCATTTTCATTTATGAACGGAATTGATAAAGAGGGCGTGTGCACTTGGTCTTCAAATGGACGATCGTGCCAACCCCGATTGTACAATGAGGATAATAATATATCAAATCGAAGATAATTTAAAGCCCTATAATAAGTGTTATAGACTACATCTTTACCAACCCATCTTCATTCTAATGTTGTTGATGAGTCTACATTGTTATTTATGGATGGATTTGACAAAGTGGGCATGCGTACTTAGGCTTCAAATGGATGGTCGTGGCAATCCCGATAGAACCACGGGGCCCATAATATATCAAATGAAAGCTGACTCAGAGCCCTATAATAGGTGGTATAGACTGCATCTTTAACAACCCATATTCTAGCCAATGATGTGGATGTGTCTGCATTGTCATTTATGGATGGATTTGATAAAGTGGGCATCCACACATAGGATTCAAATGGACGGTCGTGGTGACCCCGATTGAACCATGTGGCCTATAATATATCAAATCGAAGCTGACTCAGAGCCTTTTAATAAGTAATACACACTATATTTGTAGTAATGTATCTTTGGGCCAATGATATGGATGAGGTTGAATTGTCATTTATGGATGGATTTGACAAAGTGAGCATGCACACTTGGGCTTTAAATGGATGGTTGTGGCTACCTCGATTGAAACATGTGGCTCATAATATATAAAATCATAGCTGACTTATAGCCTTATAATAGGTTCTATAGACTACATATGTAGCAACCCATCTTCGGGCCAATAATGTGGATGAGGCTAAATTCTCATTTATGGATAGATTTGAGAAAGTGGGCGTGCACACTTGGACTTTAAATGGACGGCTGTGGGGACCCCGATTAATCCATAAGGCCCATAATATATAAAATTGAAGTTGGCTCAGAGCCCTATAATGGGCACTATATACTATGTCTACAGTAATCCATCTTCGGGCCAATGATGTGGATGAGGCTACATTTTCATTTATGGATGGATTTGGCAAAGCATACGTGCACACTTAGGATTCAAATGGACAGTCGTGACAACCCAGATTTAACCCTAGAGGCCATAATATATTAAATTAAAGTTGACTCATAGCTCTATCATAAGTGCTATAGAATACATCTGTAGCAACCCATCTTTGAGCAAATGAAGTGGATGAGGCAGCATAGTCATTTATCGATGGATTTGAAAAAGTGGGTGTGCGTACTTCGAGTTAAAGTGGATGGTTGTGGCGACCCTGATAGAACCACAGGGCCTATAATTTATGAAAAGCTGACTTGGATCCCTATAATGGGTGCTACACACTAAGTCTATAGCAACCCATCTTCAAGCCAATGATGTGGATGAACCTGCATTTTCATTTATGAATGGATTTGACAAAGAGGGCATGCGAACTTGGTCTTCAAATGGACGGTCATGCCAACCTCGATTGAACAATGAGGACCACAATATATCAAATTGAAGCTGATTTTGAGCCCCATAATAAGTGCTATAGACTACATCTTTACCAACCCATTTTCATTCTAATGATGTTGATGAGTCTGCATTAGCATTTATGGATGGATTTGATAAAGTGGGCGTGCACACTTGGGCTTCAAATGGACAGTTGTGGTAATCCCGATTAAACCATGGGGCCCATACTATATCAAATCAAAGTTGACTCATAGCCCTATAACAGGTGCTATATACTACATTTTTAATAACCCTTCTTCTAGCCAATAATGTCGATTAATTTGCATTGTCATTTATGGATGGATTTGACGAAGTGGGCATCTACACTTGGGATTCAAATGGATGGTCATGGCGACCCCAATTGTTACCAACCCATCTTCATTCTAATGATGTTAATGAGTCTGCATTATCTTTTATAGATGGATTTGACAAAGTCGGCGTGCACACTTGGGCTTTAAATGGACATTTGTGGCAATCCCGATTAAACCATGGGGCCTATACTATATCAAATCAAAGTTGACTCATAGCCCTATAATAGGTGCTATATACTACATTTTTAATAACCCATCATCTAGCCAATAATGTCGATTAATTTGCATTGTCATTTATGGATGGATTTGACGAAGTGGGCATCCACACTTGGGATTCAAATGGATGGTCATGGCGACCTCGATTGAACCTTGGGGCCCATAATATATCAAATTAAAGTTGACTTAGAGCCTTCTAATGGGTAATACACACTGCATTTGTGGCAACTCAGCTTTGGGCCAATGATATGATGAGGTTGAATTGTCATTTATGGATGGAATTGACAAAGTGGGCATGCACACCTGGGCTTTAAATGGACAATCGCGATGACCCTAATTGGACCATAGGGCCCATAATATATCAAATCATAGCTGACTTATTGCCTTATAATAGGTTCTACATGCAACGTCTATAGCAACCCATCTTCGAGCCAATGATGTGGATGGGGCTGAATTCTCATTTATGGATAGATTTGACAAAGTGGGCATGCACACTTGGGCTTCAAATGGATAGTCGTGGGGACCCCGATTGAACCACGAGGCCCATAATATATCAAATTGAAGCTGGCTCAGAGCCTTGTAATGGGTGTTAGACATTACGTTTGTAGTAACCCATCTATAAGCCAATGATGTGGATGAGGCTGCATTTTCATTTATGGATGGATTTGACAAAGTGGGCATGCGCACTTGGGCTTTAAAGGTCGTGGTGACCCTAATTGATCCTCAGGGCCCATAATATATCAAATCAAAGCTGAATCAGAGTCCTAAAATAGGTGTTGTAAACTACATCTGTAGTAACCCATCTTTGGGCCAATGATATGGATGAGGCTGCATTGTCATTTATGTATGAATTTGACAAAGTAAGTGTGTGCACTTGGGCTTCAAATGGATTATCGTGGTGACCCTAATAGAACCATGGAGCTTATAATATATCAAATTGAAGCTTACCCGGAGCTCTATAATGGGTACTATAGACTTTGTCTGTAGCATCCCATCTTTAGGCCAATGATGTGGATGAGTCTGCATTCTTAGTTATGGATGGATTTGACAAAGTAGGCTTGCACACTTGGGCTATAAATGGATGATCGTGGCAACCTTGATTAAAGCACAAGGCCCATAATATATAAAATTAAAGCTGTCTCAGATCCCTATAATGTGTGCTACACACTACATCTATAATAACCCATCTTCGGGCTAATAATGTGGATGAGTCTACATTTTCATTTATGGATGGATTTGAAAAAGCGGGCGTGCACACTTGGGCTTTAAATGGACGGCTGTGGCAACCCCGATTAAATAATAAGGACCATAATATATCAAATCAAAACTGACTTGGAGCCCTATAATAAGTGCTACAGACTACATCTTACCAACCCATCTTCATTCCAATGATGTGGATGAGCCTGCATTGTTAGTTATGGATGGATTTGACAAAGTGGTGTGCGCACTTGGGCTTTAAATGGATGGTCTTGGCGATCCTGATAGAACCATGAGGCCCATAACATATAAAATCAAAGTTGACTCAGAGCCCTATAATAGGTGCTATAGACTACGTCTTTAACAACCCATCTTCTGGCCAATGATGTGGATGAGTTTGCATTGTCATTTATGGATGGATTTGACAAAGTGCGAATCCACACTTGGGCTTCAAATGGATGGTCGTGGCGACCCCGATTGAACCTTAAGGCCCATAATATGTCAAATCAAAGTTGACTTAGAGCCTTTTAATAAGTAATACACACTAAATTTGTAGCAACTCATCTTCGGGCCAATGATATGGTTGAGGCTAAATTGTCATTTATGGATGGATTTGATAAAGTGGGTGTGCACACTTAGGCTTTAAATGGACAATCGTGGCGACCTTAATAGAACCACGGGGCCCATAATATTTCAAATCAAAGCTAACTCGGAGCCCTATAATTGGATGCTACAAACTACATCTATAACAACCCATCTTCGGGCAAATGATGTGGATGAATCTACATTGTCATTTATGGATGGATTTGACAAGGGCGTGCACACTTAGGCTTCAAATGGATTGTCGTGGTGACACCAATTGAACCATGGAGTCCATAATATATCAAACCAAACTTACTTAGAGCCCTATAATGGGTGCTACAGATGTAGTCTATAGCAACCCATCTTTGAGCCAATGATGTTAATGAGGCTACATTGTCATTTGCGGGTGGATTTTATTAGTGATATGCACTAGGTCAATTATTTATGATTATGTATTGACTTTCTTATTTTATTAGTAAAGAGGTATTTCATTATCATTTGATTTTATGATAATTATATGAATGGTTAATTCTTACTAAGGCCATCAAGTATGTGACTTGATAGTAAAACCCTTAAATTAAAATAAGAGTTCTATTCTAATTATCCCTAGCCATTTATTCATTATATATAAATATCAAAGTATTAAGGCTAGTATGAAGTTGACTGATGGTTATGTTTTACTAATCATGAATATGAGATATTAAGTCAACTTATAGGTACATGATGAGAGATCATGTATTGGATTGACCCATTATGAAAATACTACATAGATTATTGTCATAAGTATTTCTCATCACAGTAATTTTATTTTGGTCCTTTGACCTTGAAATCATCATGGATTTCTACATAGGTATTTTATGTTTCAACACATTCTAACCGGATGATTAAATAGGATGTTGTTGGATATGAAATTAGTTATGTGAGGAATGTGAGTGATTTAGAAGGGATTTATTCCTCATTAATATGAGAAAGATATCTAAGGGCCCCTTGATGAGATAGACTAAAGGAAAATGCATGGCCATGCTGAAATGAATTGATAAAGAGTTATCATTTTCAGTCTACTTGGAATCAAGTCATAATATTGAACTATATAAGGATGACATTTTATGCCTTATGTTCAATTAAGATATCATGTGATAAAGGGATGATAAAATTCATTGTAATTAGGTTATGTCAGATTATTGACTTCATATGACTTGGGTAGTCATAATGTCTTGCTAGAGGCCACTTATGACTTATGTGCCTAAATATAGATTTAGGCCCACTACCAATGTTATGTGAACTTATAGGGTCACACACTTAGAACAAGCCCAAAATGAATATGGGTTTAATAAGCCCAAAAAAAACTATGTGGAAATAAATAATTAAAGTATTTTATTTATTTATTTAAGATAAATGTTATTTTAAATAAATAAATAAGATATTATTTCTGATTTGTTTTTAAACAAAATTAGAATATAATAAATGGAAATTACCAAAAGGTCATTGTTAGGTGAAACCATAATTTGGAGTCTATAAATATGTTATATTCTCTAGGGTTTCACACACTTGTTTTTCCTGCCTCCAAATTCATTTTCTTTCTTCTTAGAAAACAAAGACAGATTTTTTCGTTTGTTCTTGATTTGTGAGACAATCAAGGAGGTTGCTAGCACACACACTCTAGTTCGTTTTATGAAGGGCTATTCGTGTGGATACCTATAGAGGACGCATCCTTTTGGAGATGTCTTGATCTGAACAACCAAAGCAAAAAGGCTCGAGCTAAGGTGTTACCAGTGTGAACCTCCTCTCATCCTTCTAGAAAAACTTGCCTCTTCTGCATTTTGCTGAGATTTTGAAATCCTAGATTCAATAAAGTAGTTGAATTACATGGATCTAGGTTTGGGAACGTGATAACTTTTTAATTTTTCCGCTGCATTTGTATCACAAAACCCAACAGATTTGATAAAGTGATCGTGCACACTTGGGCCTTAAATGGACGGTCATTGCAACCCCGATAGAACCATGGAACTCATAATATGTCAAATCAAAGCTGATTTAGAGCACCACAACTGCATCTATAGTGCCTCATCATATGGACAATGATGTGGATGAGGTTGCATTGTCATTTTAGGATTGATTTGACAAAGTGGCCGAGTGCACTTGGGCTTCAAATGGACAGTCATGGTGACTACAATTGAACCACGGGGCCTATAATATATTAAATAGAAGTTGAGTTGAAGCCCTATAACATGTACTAAAAACAATGTCTTTAGTAGCACATCTTCAGGCCAATGATGTGGATTAGTATGCATTGCCATTTATGGATGGATTTTACAAAGTGGGCATGCACACTTGGACTTCAAATAGATAGTCGTGGCGACCTCGATTGAACCTCGGGTGAATAATATATCAAATCAAAGCTGACTTAGAGCCCTATAATAGGTAATACACACTACATTTATAGCAACCCATCCTCAGGTCAATGATTTGGATGAGGTTGCACTGTCATTTATGGATGGATTTGACAAAGTGAGCGTTTGCACTTGAGCTTAAAATGGACAGTCGTGGCAACCCCGATTGATGCATTAGGACCATAATATATCAAATCAAAGTTGACTTGAAGCCCTATAATGGGTGCCTCAAACTATGTCTTTAGCAACCCATCTTCGGGCTAATGATGTGGATGACTCTTCATTGTCATTTATGGATGGATTTGACAAAGAGGGCATGTGCACTTGGGCTTTAAATACATAGTTGTTGTGACCCCAATTGATCCCCGAGGCCCATAATAAATCAAATGAAAGGTGACTCAGAGCCCTATAATAGGTAATACACAATGCATATGTAGTAACCCAGCTTCAAGCCAATGATGCGAATGTAGCTGAATTGTCATTTATGGATGGATTTGACACAGTGGGCATGTAGACTTAGGATTTAAATGGACGGTCGTGGCAACCCTGATTGAACCATAGGGCCCATAATATATCAAATTGAAGTTGACTCATAGCCCTATAACTAGTAGTACAAACTGTGACTGTAGTAACCCATCTTTGGGCTAGTGATATGGATGAGTCAGCATTGTCACTTATGGATGGATTTGACAAAGTGGGCATGCACACCTAGGGTTCAAATGGATTGTCATGGCATCCCCGATTCAACCATAAGGTCCATAATATATCAAATTGAAGTTGACTTATAGCTTTATAATAGGTGCTACAAATCATGTCTGTAGCAACCCATCTTCGAGATAATGATGTGAATAAGGTTGTATTGTCATTTACGGATGGGGGTGTGCACACGTGGGTTTCAAATGGATGATTGTGGTGACCCTTATAGAACCACAGGGCCCATATATATCAAATCAAAGCTAACTTGAAGCCCTATATTGGGTGCTATAAACTACCTCTGTAATAACCCATCTTTCGAGGCACTTATGAGGATGAGTCTACATTCTCATTTATAGCAACCCATTTTTGGGCCTATAATATATCTATTCAAAGCTAACTTAGAGCCCTATATTGGGTGCTACAATCTACATCTATAGCAACCCATCTTCGGGCTAATGATGGGGATGAGTCTGCATTGTTGTTTATGGATGGATTTGACAAAGTGGGCATTGGCACTTGAGCTTTAAATGGATGGTTGTGGTGACCCCGTTTGGATAACGGGGCCTATAATATATCAAATCGAAGTTGACTTGGAGCCATACAATGGGTGCTACACATTATATCTATAACAACCCATCCTCGGGTCAATGATGTGGATGAGGCTATATTATCATTTATGGATGGATTTGACAAAGTGGGCGTGCACACTTAGGCTTTAAATTGATGCTCTTGGTTGTTGGGTTTCGTGATACAAACGTAGTAGAAAATTAAAAATTTATCATGTTCTTAAACTTGGATTTATGTAATTCGACTACTTGATTAATTCTAGGGTTTTAAGAATCTCACCAAAAAGTAGAAGTGGAAGATTTTCTAGAAGGATGAGAGGAGGTACACATGGGTGACACCTTACCTTGAGCTTTTTGCTTTGGTTGTTTGGATCTAGACGTCTCTAAAAGGATGCATCCTCTATAAGTATCCACATAAATAACCCTTTATAAAAATGAATTGGAGTGTGTACTAGCAACTTTCTTGATTGTCTCACAAATCAAGAACAAAAGAAAAACTTGTGTTTGTTTTCTAAAAAGAGAGAAAATGAATTTAGAGGCAGGAAAAACAAGTGAGTTAAAACTTAGAGAATATAACATATTTATAGACTCCAAATTAGGGTTTCACCTACCAATGACCTTTTGGTAATTTCCCATTTATTATATTCTGATTTTTTTTAAAAACAAATCAGAAATAATATCTTATTTATTTAAAATAACATTTATCTTAAATAAATAAATAAAACACTTTAATTATTTATTTCCACAGAGTTTATTTTGGGCTTATTAAACCCATATTCATTTTGGGCTTGTTCTAAGTGTGTGACCCTGTAGGTTTATATAACATTGGCATTGGGCCTAAATCTCTATTTAAGCCTACAAGTCATAAATGGCCTCTAGCAAGACATTATGACTACCCAAGTCATGTGAAGTCAATAATATGACATAACCTAATTATAATGAATTTTGTCGTCCATTTATTACATGATATCTTAATTGAACATAAGGCATAGAATGTCATACTTATATAGTTCAATATTATGACTTGATTCCAAGTAGAATGAAAATGATAACTCTTTATTAATTCATTTTAGCATGGTCATGCATTTTTCTTCAGTCTATCTCATCAAGGGGCCCATAGATATCTTTCTCATATTAATGAGGGATAAATTCCTTCTGAATCACTCACATTCCTCACATAACTAATTTCATATCCAACAACATCCTATTTAATTGTCCGATTAAAGACAATGTTAGAATGTGTCAAAACATAAAATATCCATGTAGAAATCCATTATGATTTCAAGGTCAAAGGACTAAAATAAAATTACTGTGATGAGAAATACTTATGACAATAATCTATATAGTATTCTCATAATGGGTCAATCCAGTACATGATCTCTCATCATGTATCTATGAGTTGACTTAATATCTCATATTCATGATTAGTGAAACATAACCATTAGTTAACATCATACTAGCCTTAATACTTTAATATTTATATATTGAATAAATGGCTAAGGATAATTAGAATAGAACTCTTATTTTAATCTAAGGGTTTTACTATCAAGTCACAAACTTGATGGCCTTAGTAAGAATTAACCATTCATATAATTATCATAAAATCAAATGATAATGAAATACCTCTTTATTAATAAAATAAGAAAGTCAATACATAATCACAAATGATTGACCTAGTGCATGTCACTAACAATCTCCCACTTGCACTAGGCCCAATTAACATCGTGTCAAATACCTATGGACCTAGTATGACTCTCATGTTTAGGCTGAGGAAGAGGCTTAGTCAGTGGATCAACAACATTATCATTTGTAGGTACTCTGCATATCTTGATGTCTCCTCTCTTAATGATTTCTCGAATGAGATGATAACACCTGGGTATGTGTTTGAATCTCTTATGTGATCAGGGCTCCTTAGCTTAGGCTATAGCTCCATTATTGTCACAATACAAGTTCACTAGATCTGATAGACTAGGAACAACACCTAGTCCAATTATAAACTTCTTAATCCAAATAGCTATGTACTCATCTTCTTTTGAGGCAACTATATACTTAGCTTCTGTTGTAGAATCAACAATGGTGTCTTACTTGGAACTCCTCCAACTCACTGCACCTCTATTCAAACAAAACACATATCCTGACTATGATAAAAAATCATCCTTGTCAGTTTGGAAGTTGGCATCTGTGTAACCATTTACAACTAGCTCATCTTCCTAACCACCATACAGTAAAAATGCATCCTTAGTTCTTCTCAAGTACTTAAGGATATTTTTAACTGCTATCCAGTGACTTTCACCTGGGTTTAACTGGTATTTGCTCATTGGCATATAAAACATCAGTTCGAGTACATAACATTGCATACATGATAGATCCAATAGCATAAGCATATGGAATCTTACTCATGTGGTCTTGCTCATCTTGTGTTATAGGACATTGAGTCTTACTGAGACTAATGCCATGCGACATTCACAAGAATCCTCTCTTGGAATCTTGCATACTAAACATGTTTAATACCTTATCAATATAAGGGCTTTGACTTAGGCCAATAAGCCTTTTAGATCTATCTATATAGATCTTGATGCCTAATATATAAGCAGCTTCACCTAAGTCTTTCATTAAGAAACAATTCCCTAACCATGATTTAACATTTTGTAAAATAGGGATATCATTTCCAATGAGTAGTATGTCATCCACATACAACACTAAAAACATAATAGCACTCCCATTAACTTTCTTGTATACATAAGGTTCATCTTCATTTTTAATAAAGCCAAATTCATTGTCTGCTTCATCAAAACAAAGATTCCAACTCTAAGATGCTTGCTTTAATTCGTAAATGGATCTTTGAAGCTTGCATACATTTCCAAAATTCTCAGGACTAACAAAACCCTCTAGCTGTGTCATGTAAACATCCTCAAGTAAGTTTCCATTAAGAAATGCTATTTTGATGTCCATTTGCCATATCTCATAATCATAGTATGCAGCTATGGCAAGGAGAATTCAAATAGATTTTAGCATAGCCATTGGTGAAAAGGTTTCATCATAGTCTATACCATGTGTTTGTTTGAAACCTTTTACAACCAGTTTTGCCTTAAAGGTATGCACATTGCTATCCATGTCAGTTTTCTTTTTGAAAACCCATTTGAACCCAATAGTTTTTAAACCATCATTTGGGTCAATCAAGGTCCATACTTGATTATCATACATGGATTGCATTTCTAATCTCTTGGCTTTAAGCCATTTCTCAGAGTTGGGATTATTTATGGCCTCCTGATAGGATGTGGGCTATTTTGATCCATAATTAACACATCATTATCACCTGTTATGAGAAATCCATATCTCATAGGGATTTGACATGTCCTACCAGACCTCATTTGGACTTTTGGTACTTATGCAGGCTCAACAACTACTTGTTGATTCAGCTGCAGTTCCATATCAGGTATAACACTATTTTTTGGGCCTTGAATTTCTTTAAAGTGCACTATGCTCCCACTGGTTCCTTTGGAAATAAACTCTCTTTCCAAAAATACACCATTATGAGACACAAACACTTTATTCTCAGATGCATTGTAGAAGTAATATCCTTTAGTTTCTTTAGGATATCCCACAAAAAGGCATTTGTCAAATTTTAGTGCTAGTTTATCTAAGATTTGATGCTTTGAAAAAGCATTACATCCCTAAATCTTAAGAAAAGAAAAATTGGGATTTTTTCAGTCAATGTCTCATTTGGTGTCTTTTCAACTGCCTTTGATGGAACTCTATTCAAAATGAATGTAGTAATTTCTAAAGCATATCCCCAAAAAGAGATTGGAAGATCAGATTGACTCATCATAGATCAAACCATATCTAATAGAGTATGATTTCTATGTTTAGACATACCATTCCATTGTGGTGTACCTGGAGGAGTCAATTGTGAAATAATCCCACAATCTCTAAGATGATCTGTAAATTCTTGGTTTAAATATTCACCACCTCAATCGTATCTTAGTATTTTAATATTTTTACCAAGTTGATTTCGTATTTCATTCTTGAAAATTTTGAACTTTTTAAAAGATTTAGATTTATGTTTCATTAGATAGTGATAACCATATCTATTGAAAATCATCTGTGAAAGTTATGAAGTACTAGAAACCTCCTCTAGCAGTTGAGCTTAATGGTCCATATACATCAGAATGTATTAGGCCCAATAAGTCATTATCCCTCTCATTCTATCCAGTAAAAGGTGTTTTAGTCATTTTTCCAAGTAAACAACATTAACATGTATCAAACGATTCATAATCAAATGAATTTAAAAGCCCATTTTAGTATAGCTTTGAAATGCATTTCTCATTTATATAGCCTAAATGACAATGCTAGAGATAGGTTGAGTTTAAATAATTAGATTTAGACTTCTTTGTAACAATATTATAGATTGGCATTTCTTTAGTCTCTTTAGCATCTAAAACATAAAGTCCACTAGTGCATGGAGCATATCCATAGAAAATGTTATCCTGATAAATATTGCATTTATTATTCTTAATAATAAATTCAAACCCTTTCTTGTCAAAAAAAGAAATAGAAAATATTCCTACGCATAGTAGGTACATAATAACAATTTTCTAAAGTTAAAACAAGTATACTAGGCAAATGTAACTCATAAGTTCCTATAGCTAAAGTAATAACTCTTGCTCCATTGCCAACTCGTAGGTACACTTCACCTCTTACCAATGATATACTCCTTTTTAGACCCTGCACATTTGTATAAATGTGAGATCCTGATCTAGTATCTAATACCCAAGAATTAGAATCAAAATTAGATTGATTTAATTCTATAACATGAATACCTAAAGAGGTAATCTCACCACCCTTTTTCCTCTTTTGATCATCCAAATAGAGCTTGTAATTTCTTTTCTAGTGGCCTGGCTCATTAGAGAAAAAGCAAATTCCTTCCTTTGCTTTGGGTTTAGCTTTGGATTTAGGCTTGGGCTTTGGCTTGGGCTTCTGAAAGCCTTTAGAGACCTTGCCCTTGCCCTTTCTAACCCTTTTCATCCCCTTTCCCCTATTGACCATGAGAACATCCTTGGTGTTACTCTTGATGTTCTTTTCAGTAGTTTTTAGCATCCCATGCAACTCTGAAATAGTCTTCTCCATACTATGCATATTGAAATTCATAATGAAGCTATCATAAGCTTCAAGCAAAGATTGGAGAATAATTTCCATAGCTAGTTCTTGTTCAATCTTGAGATCAAGATTGTCCAAGTGATCAAGATGACCCTTCATCTTGAGAACATGAGGACTGATAGAGCCGCCAATAGTTAGCTTACACAAAAGCAATGCCCTAATGGTATTGAACCTTTCAATTCTAGCTTTCTCTTGGAACATTTCCTTGAGATGGCCCATCATAGTATAAGCCTCCATTTCCATCAGCTGCTTTTGTAGCTCAGACTCCATACATCCAAGCATAACACAAGTGACATCAGTAGAATCATTGAGATGCTTGTTATAAACATCCCTTTATGCTCTAGGAGCATTGGCAGCTGGTTCCTCAAGGATGGGTTGATCAAGGATGTATTCCTTTCTCTCATGCCTAAGAACAATTCTTAGGTTTATGTACTAGTCAAGAAAGTTAGTCCCATTAAGCTTATCCTTCTCAAGGATTAATCGTAGTGACATGGTAGGTGTAGTGTTTGAAGTCATTATCTACAACAAATATATGCAAAGTCCATTTAGTATTTTATTAAATATTTATGATGCATAATTAAAAAATCCCACTAAATTTACTTAAATCAATAACCCTCTAAGTTAATTTGTAAATGTTAGTGGGCCAAGATCTATATTTCACCATAATCTATGTGAGCTTTGGCTCATCACCTAAAATATGGTTATTTAGGTAGAAAAATCTTATCAATTACATTTCATGTAACTCTTGGATGGTATGGGATTTGACATCACATGTCATGGCTAAAAATCCCATCTAATGCCCTAGGTCCAAAACCATTTTGATAACCTAGTTAAGTCAAACCATATCAAACGTTTGGATAGCATCATTATCCAACTTGCCTTCCCCGAATAAATTTATACACCTTGCTTTGGCAGGCCTATATATAATAATCTAAGGCTTGACAAGTGTTGAATTTATGGGAGGCATTATAATGACTTAATATTAAATGAGGGTTCGTCTTTATTTAATCTTATTTAGTTATGTTTATGTTGTATTGCATGGCATCATATGGCATCACATACATAACGACGAAAATAAATGTGACATAGCATGGCCCAAATCTAAGTTGATCTTCATAAGCCAATATGAAGATCAAAGGTCAAACCTAGGTAATATTACAATTAAAAATTGAGCCTCCAACTTGGATCTCCATCTTCTACCATGGATCTCCTTCTTTGGTTTCCCACCTTGGATCTCCATCCTGGGCCTCCAACTTGAATTGCACAATGGGTCTTGATTTACATAAATTTTTGTAATTTATTTTACACTATTCTAATAAAATAAATACAGTAAAACAAAAATGACTCACAGGCTGTATTTAAAAGTACAACTAAATCTAAACACATTGGCCTAAGGGCCATGCTATGCAGCATGATTAAACAAAAAACATGTATAACATAATAATCTATTTATTTAGCAAATAAAAAAACAATAATGTGATAATTCTTTCAAGGTCAAGGGGTAGCACCCTTTGCAGGGTCCTTGGGGCAGTGCCCATAGTGGGGTTCCATGGGGCAGTGTCCCTGACGAGGTTTGGGGTAGTGCCTTAGGTGGCGGTCTCATTGGCTGGTAAACACTTTACCTTAACTCTTTGGTGAATTGCCTTTCAAATTTTTTAATGTTAATGAATTTTCATAATCAAGTTACTATATAATCATTCTGTTAAAAAACAGACAAAAACGCTAAATTAAAAAAGCCACCTTAAAACCCTAATTTGTGTCAAGGAATCAACTAACCAATTTTTATAATCATATTATTGAATCAGCTGCTGCCTCAAAATTACATCACTTTTTGTAAACAGCTTACAGTCTAAAAAATCCATTCAAAACAAATCAAAAATAATTTTTTTAACAGATGCATCCATTAAGAAAACCCTAATTTATGTAATCAAAATTACAACTTGAACGAATCTATATAAAACAGATCCATTATGCATAATCTGTTTAACATTTAAATAGATTGCCCCTTAACACATAATCTGCATAATCATAAAATTTATGTTTCAAATTTAATAAAAAATGATTTTCCTAATCAAAATAGAAAATGATTTTCCTAATTAAAATAAAAAACAAATATGCTATTTCAATTAATCATATTAATCAAAACCGAATACATAACAGATATAAATCCTTAAGTGATTAGGTTTTCAAAAATAGAATTTCTGTTTCATTAAATCACATTAATAAAACATTATACTTAATTCATTCTTCATAAAAACATCATACAAAATTCATTTTTAGTAAAACAACATACTGAATTCATTTTTCATGAAACAATATTTTGAATTCATAAAATCAAAAACTGCTTTTAGTTTAATCACATGAAACCATTATAAACATTAATCAAATTAATATTTAATTATGTTTTCAAATATATTACTAAGAATTGTCATAAAACAAATCAAAACCCTTTTTAATAATTTTGAAAACCCTTTTAAAAAATGAATCATAAACCCTAACATATATCACATATACATAGAATCAATTAATCGAATTACAAGTGGCTCTGATACCACTGTTGGGTTTTGTTATACAAACGTAGTGAAAAATTAAAATTTTTATCACATTCCTAAACTTGGATCCATGTAATTTGACTACTTGATTAAATTTAGGGTTTCAAGAATTTCGTAAAAACACGGAAGAGGCAAGATTTTCTGGAAGGATGAGAGGAGGTTAACATCAGTGACACCTTACCTCGATCTTTTTGCTTTGGTTGTTCAGACCTAGATGTCTCTAAAAGGATGCATCCTTTATAGGTATCCACATGAACAACCCTTCACAAAAATGAATTGGAGTGTATGCTAGCAACTTTCTTGATCATCTCCAAAATCTAGAATAAAAGAAAAACTCTGTGTTTGTTTTCTAAGAAGAGAGAAAATGAATTTGGAGGCAGGAAAAACAAGTAAGTTAAACCCTAGAGAATATAACATATTTATAGACTCCAAATTAGGGTTTCACCTACCAATGGCCTTTTGGTAATTTCCCATTTATTATTTTTTGATTTCTTTTTTAAAAATAAATCAGAAATAATATCTTATTTATTTATTTAAAATAACATTTATCTTAAATAAATAAATAAAACACTTTAATTATTTACTTCCATAGAGTTCATTTTGGGCTTATTAAACCCATATTCATTGGGCTTGTTCTAAGTGTGTGACCCTGTAGGTTCATATAACATTGGCAGTGGGCCTAAATCTTTATTTAGGCCTACAAGTCATAAGTGGCCTCTAGCAAGACATTATGACTACCCAAGTCATGTGAAGTCAATAATCTGACATAACCTAATTATAGTGAATTTTATCGTCCCTTTATCACATGATATCTTAATTGAACATAAGGCATAGAATGTCATCCTTGTATAGTTCAATAATATGACTTGATTCCAAGTAAACTGAAAATGATAACTCTTTATTAATTCATTTCAGCATGGCCATGCATTTTCCTTTAGTCTATCTCATCAAGGGGCCCATAGATATCTTTCTCATATTAATGAGGGATAAATTCTTTCTGAATCACTCATATTCCTCACATAACTAATTTCATATCCAATAATATTCTATTTAATCGTCAAGTTAAAGACAATGTTAGAATGTGTCAAAACATAAATTAGCTATGTTGAAATCTAGGATGATTTCAAGGTCAAAGGACCGAAATAAAATTACTGTGATGAGAAATACTAATGACAATAATCTATGTAGTATTCTCATAGTGGGTCAATCCAGTACATGATCTCTCATCACGTACCTATGAGTTGACTTAATATCTCATATTCATGATTAGTGAAACATAACCATCAATTAACATCATATTAGCCTTAATACTTAATATTTGTATAATGAATAAATGGCTAGGGATAATTAGAATAGAACTCTTATTTTAATATAAGGGTTTTACTATCAAGTCACATACTATCAAGTCAGGGCCTTAGTAAGAATTAACCATTCATATAATTATCATAAAATCAAATGATAATGAAATACCTCTTTATTAATAAAATAAAAAAGTCAATAGATAATCATAAATGATTGACCTAGTGCATATCACTAACAGAACGTCCATTTGAGGCCCAAGTGGGCAAGCTCACTCTATCAAATCCATGGTCCTAAACAATGGGATTTAGGCACGAAGATGGACTGCTATGGATGAAGTGTGTAGCATCCATTATAGCTCTCTGAGTCAACTTTAATTTGATATATTATACACCTCGTGGGCCAACCGATGCTGCCATGCATGTCCATTTGAAGCCCAAGTGGACAAGCCCACTCTATTAAATCAATGGGCCTAAATAAAGGGATTTGGGCCTTAAGATGTACTGCTATAGATAAATTGTGTAGCACCCATTATAGCTCTCAGAGTCATCTTTGATTTATTATATTATGGGCGCCGTGGGTCAACCGAAGTTGCCATAAATGTCCATTTCAACCCTAAGTGCGCAAGCACACTCTATTAAATCCATGGTCCTAAATAATGGGTTTTGGGCACGAAGATGGACTGCTATTGATGAACTGTGTAGCATCCATTATAGCTCACTGAGTCAGCTTTAATTTGACATATTATAGACCCCGTGGGTCAACCGATGCTGCCATGAATGTCCATTTGAAGCCCAAATGGGCAAGCCCACTCTATCAAATCCATGGGCTTAAATAAAGGGATTTGAGCCTAAAGATGGACTGCTACAAATGAATTGTGTAGCACTAAATATGGCTCTTAGAGTCATCTTTGATTTGATATATTATGGGCCCCATGGGTCAACCGATGCTGCCATGAACGTGCATTTCATGCTCAAGTGTGCAAGCCCACTTTATCAAATCTATGGGCTTAAACAAAATGATTTGGGCCCGAAGATGGACTGCTATGGATGAATTGTTTCATTGCCATTATAGCTCTATGAGTCAACTTTGATTTGATATATTATGAGCCATGTGGGTCAACCAATGCTACCATAAATGTCCATTTAAAGCCCAAGGGCGCAAGCCCACTCTATAAAATCCATGGGCCTAAAGAAAGGAATTTGGGCCCGAAGAGGGATTGTTGCTGATGAATTATGTAGCACCCATTATAGCTCCCTGGGTCAACTTTGATTTCATATATTATGGGCCTAGTCGGTTAACTGATGCAGCCACGAATGTCCATTTGAAGCCCAAGTACACAAGCCCACCCTATCAAATCCATGAGCCTAAATAAAGGAATTTAGCCCCAAAGATGGACTGCTGCTGATGAATTGTATAGCACCCATTATAGCTCTCTGGGTCAGCTTTGATTTGATATATTATGGGCCTCGTGGGTCAATTGATGCTGCCATAAATGTCCATTTGAAGCCCAAGTGTGTAAGCCCACTCTATCAAATCCTTGGGCCTAAATAAAAGGATTTGGGCTTAAAGATGGATTATTACCTACAAAGTGTATTGCAACCATTATAGCTCTCTAAGTAAGCTTTAATTTGATATATTATGGGCTTCGTGGGTCAACCGATGCTGCCACAAACGTCCATTTGAAGCCCAAGTGTGCAAGCACACTCTATTAAATCCATGGGCCTAAATAAAGGGATTTGGGCTTGAAGACAGACTGCTACAGATGAATTATGTAGCACCCATTATAGCTCTCTGAGTCACCTTTGATTTGATATATTATAGGTCCTATGGATCAACCAATGCTGCTATGAACATCCATTTATAGCCCAAATACACAAGCCCACTCTATCAAATTCAGTGGCCTAAACAAAGGAATTTGGACTTAAAGACGGACTTCTATAGATGAATTGTATAGCACCTATTAAAGCTCTCTAAGTCAGCTTTAATTTTATATATTATAGGCCCCGTGGGTCAACCGATGCTGCCATAAATGTCCATTTCAAGCCCAAGTGCACAAGCCCACTCTATCAAATCCATGGGCCTAAACAAAGGGATTTGGGCCTGAAGATGGACTACTAAAGATGAATTGTGTAGCATCGATCATAGCTCTCTGAGTCAGCTTTGATTTGATATATTATAGGCCCCATGGGTCTATCGATGCTGCCACGAACATCCATTTGAAGGCTAAATGTGCAAGGACACTCTATGAAATCCATGGGCCTAAACAAAGGGATTTAGGCCCTAAGATGGACTACTATCGATGAAGTGTGTAGCACCCATTATAGCTCTCTAGGTCAACTTTGATTTCATATATTATGGGCCTCGTGGGTCAATGAATGCCCAGTTGAATCCCAAGCGCGCAAGCCAACTCTATCAAATCCATGAACCTAAATAAAAGGATTTGAGCTCGAAGATGGACTAGTATGGAAAAATTGTGTAACATCCATTCTAACTCTCTGAGTCAGCTATGATTTGATATTTTATGGGCTCGTTCGTCAACCGATGCTACCACGAATGCCCATTTCACACACAAGTGCATAAGTCCACTCTATTAAATCCATGGGAATAAACAAAGGGATTTGGGCCCGACAATGGACTGCTATAGATGAAGTGTGTAGCACCCATTATAGCTCTTTGTGTCAGCTTTGATTTGATATATCATAGGCCCTATGGGTCAATCGATGTTGCCACAAATGTCCATTTCAAGCCCAAGTGTTCAAGCCCATATTATCAAATCCATGGGCCTAAACAAAGGGATTTGGGCCTGAGGATGGACTGGCACAAATGAAGTGTGTAGCACCCATTTTAGCTCCCTGAGTCAACTTTTATTTGATATATTTTGGGCCCCGTGGGTTAACGGATGCTGCCATGAATTTCTATTTCAAGACCAAGTGCACAAGCCCACTCTATCAAATCCATGGTCCTAAATAATGGGATTAGGGCTCGAAGATGGACTGCAATGGATGAAGTGTATAGCATCCATTATAGCTCTCTATGCCAACTTCAATTTCATATATTATGGGCCTCGTGGGTCAATCGATGCTTCCACGAACGTCCATTTCAAACCCAAGTGTGCAAGCCTACTCTATTAAATTAATAGGCCTAAACAAAAGGATTTGGGCCCGAGGATGGAATACTATGGATGAAGTGTGTAGCACCCATTAATGCTCTTTGAGTCAACTTTGATTTGATATATTATAGGCCCTGTGGGTCAACAGATGTTGCCATGAATGTTCATTTCAAGCCCAAGTGTTCAAGCCTACTCTATCAAATCCATGGGCCTAAATAAAGGGATTTGGACCTAAGGATGGATTGCTATAGACAAAGTATGTAGCACCCCTTGTAGCTCTCTATGTCAGTTTTATTTTGTTATAATATGGGCCTCGTGGGTCAATAAATACTATAATGAATGTCCATTTCAAGCCCAAGTGTGCAAGCCCACTTTATCAAATCCATAGTCCTAAACAAAGGGATTTGGGCCTGAGAATGGATTGCTACAGACAAACTATGTAGAACCCATTAATGCTTTTTGAGTCAACTTTGATTTGATATATTATGGGCCCCTTGGGTCAATAATGATACCACGAACGTCCATTTCAATCCCAAGTGTGCAAGCCCACTCTATCAAATCCATGGGCCTAAACAAAGGGATTTGGGCTTGAAGATGGGCTGCTACATATGAAGTGTGTAGCACCCATTATAGCTCTTTGAGTCAGCTTTAATATGACATATTATGGACCCCGTGGGTCAATTGATGCTACCACTATCATTCGTTTGAAGCTATAGTGCACAAGCCCACTCTATCAAATCCATGGGCCTAAACAAAGGGATTTGGGCTTGAAGATGGACTGGTATGGAAAAATTGTGTAGCACCTATAATAGCTCTCTAATTTAGCTTTGATTTGATATATTATGAGCCTTGTGGGTCAACCGATGTCACCACAAACATCCATTTGAAGCCTAAGTGCACAAGCCCACTTTATCAAATCCATGGGCCTAAACAAAGCAATTTGGGCCCAAAGATGGACTGGATAGGATAAATTTTGTTGCACCTATTATAGCTCTTAGAGTTAGCTTGAATTTGATATTTTATGGGCCTAGTGGGTCAATCGATGCTACCATGAACGTCCATTTAAAGCCCAAGTGCGGAAGCTCACACTATCAAATCCATGAGCCTAAACAAAGGGATTTGGGCCCAAAGATAGATTGCTATGGATGAAGTGTCTAGTACCCATTATAGCTCTCTCAATCAGCTTCGATTTGATATATTATGGGCCCATGGGCTAACCTATGTTGCCACAAGCGTTAATTTGAAGCCTAAGTGTCCAAGCCCACTCTATCAAATCCATGGGCCTAAACAAAATGATTTAAGCCCAAAGATGGACTGGTACGGACAAATTGTGTAGCATGCATTCTAACTCTCTGAGTCAACTTTTATTTGATATCTTATGGGCTCAAGGATCAACTGATGCTACTATGAATGTCCATTTGAAGCCCAAGAGTGCAAGCCCACTCTGTCAAATACATGGGCCTAAACAAAGGGATTTGGCCCCAAAGATGGATCACTACATATAAAGTGTGTAGCAGCCATTATAGCTCTCTAAATCAGCTTTGATTTGATATATTATGGGCTCCGTGGGTCAACCGATGTTGCCACGAACGTCCATTTGTAGCCTAAGTGCGCAAGACCACTTTATCAAATCCATGGGCCTAAATAAATGGATTTGGGCTTGAAGATGGACTGCTACAGAAAAATTATGTAGCACGCATTATAGCTCTCTGAGTCAGCTTTGATTTGATATCTTATGGGCCCCGTGGGTCAACCAATGCTGCCATAAACATCCATTTAAAGCCCAAGTGTGCAAGCCCACTCTATCAAATCCATGGGCCTAAACAAAGGGATTTGGTCCAAAGGATGGACTAGTATAGACGAAGTGTGTAGCACCTATTATAGCTCTTTATGTCAGCTTTAATTTGATATATTATGGGCCTTATGGGTCAACCGATGTTGCCATAAACATCCATTTCAAGCCTAAGTGCGCAAGCCCACTCTATCAAATCCATGGGCCTAAAAAAATGGATTTTGGCCTGAGGATGGATAGCTACAGACGAAGTGTTTAACACCACTTATAGCTCTTAGAGTCAGCTTTTATTTAATATATTATGGGCCACGTGGGTCAATCAATGCTGCAACGAACGTCCATTTTAGGTCCAAGTGCACAAGCCCACTCTATTAAATCTAGGGGGTCCTAAACAATGGGATTTGGGACCAAAGATGGACTGCTATGGATGAAGTGTGTAACATCCATTATAGCTCTTTGAGTCAGCTTCAATTTAATAAATTATACACCTCGTGGGTCAACCGATGTTGCCATGAATGTCCATTTAAAGCACTAGTGCACATGCCCACTCTATCAAATCCATGGGCCTAAATAAAGGGATTCGGGCCTGAGGATGGACAACTATAGACGAAGAGTGTAGCACCCATTATAGCTCTCTGAGTAAGCTTTAATTTGATCTATTATCTGTGGGTCAACTGATGCTGCCATAAACATCCATTTTAAGCCGAAGTATGCAAGCCCACTCTATCAAATCCATGGGCCTAAAGAGAGGGATTTGGGCCTGAAGATGGACTGCTACGGATGAAGTGTGTAGCACTCATTATAGCTCTTTGAGTCAACTTTGATTTGATACTTATGGGCCCCATGAGTCAACTGATGCTGCCATAAACGTCCATTTCAAGCCCAAGTGTGCAAGCCCACTCTATCAAATCCATAGGCCTAAACAAAGGGGTTTGGGCATAAAGATGGATTGCTACAGATGATGTGTTGAGCACTTATTAAAGCATTATAAGTTATCTTTGATTTGACATTTTATGGTTCTCATAGGTCAATCGATGCATCCGCGAATGTCCATTTGAAGCTCAAGTGTGCAAGCCTAGTCTATCAAATCTATGGGCCTAAATAAAGTGATTTTGGCTTGAAGATGGACTATTATGGATGAAGTGTGTGCCAGCCATAATAGCTCTCTGAGTCAGCTTCAATTTGATATATTATGAGCCATGTGGGTCAGCTGATGCTACCATGAACATTTATTTGAAGCCCAAGTGCTCAAGCCCACTCTATCAAATCCATGGGCCTAAATAAAGGAATTTGGGCCTGAAGATGGACTACAATAGACAAAGTGTGTAGGACCCATTATAGCTCTCAGAGTTAGCTTTGATTTGATATATTACGGACCCCTAAATAAAGGAATTTTGGCCCGAACATGGACTGCTATAGATGAATTGTGTTGCACCCATTATAGCTCTCTGAGTCAGCTTTGATCTGATATATTATGGGCCCCGTGAGTCAACCGATGGTACATGAACATTGATTTGAAGCTCAAGTGCACAAGACCACTCTATCCAATCAATGGGCCTAAATAAAAGGATTTGGGCTTGAAGGTGGACTGGTACAGACAAATTGTGTAGCACACATTATAGCTCTCTGAGTCAGCTTTGATTTCATATTTTATGGGCCCCGTGGGTCAAACGATGCTACCATGAACGTCCATTTGAAACCCAAGTGTGCAATCAAATCCATAGGCCTAAATAAATAGATTTGGGCCTAAAGATGGATTGCTATAGATGAAGTGTAAAGCGCCCATGATAGCTCTCTGAGTCATCTTTGATTTGATATATTATGGGTCGCGTGGGTCAATCGATGCTACCATGAACGCCCATTTCAAGCCCAAGTATTCACGTCCACATTATCAAATCCATGGGCCTAAACAAAGGGATTTGGTACCAAGCATGGATTGGTACAAATGAAGTGTGTAGCCCTTATAGCTCTCTGAGCTAGCTTTGATTTGATATATTATGGGCCCCATAGGTCAACTGATGCTACCACAAACGTCCATTTCAAGACCAAGTGTGCAAGCCCACTCTATCAAATCCATGGGCCTCAAAAAAATAATTAGGGCCTGAAGATGGATTGCTATAGATGAAGCATGTAGCAGCTATTATAGCTCTCTAAGTCAGCTTCAATTTGAAATATAATGAGCCCTGTGGGTCAACCGATGCTGCCATGAATGTACATTTGAAGCCCAAGTGCGCAAGCCCACTCTTTTAAATCCATGGGCCTAAATAAAGGAATTTGGCCCAAAGATGGACTAGTACAAAAAATTTGTGTAGCTCCCATTATAGTTCTTTGAGTCAGCTTCGATTTGATATTTTATGGGCCTCGTGGGTCAACCGATGCTGGCATAAATGTCTATTTAAAACCCAAGTACGCAACCCACTCTATCAAATCCATGGGTCTAAACAAAGGGATTTGGCCCTAAAGATGGACTCCTAGAGATGAATTGTGTAGCACCTATTATAACTCTCTGAGTTAGCTTTGATTTGATATATTATGGGTTTTGTGGGTCAATCAATGCTGCATGAATGTCCATTTGAAGCTCAAGTACGCAAGATCGCTCTATCAAATCCATGGGCCTAAACAAAAGGATTTGGGCTTAAAGGTGGACTGGTACGGACAAATTATATAGCACTAATTATAGCTCTCAGAGTCACCTTCTATTTGATATTTTATAGGTTTCGTGGGTCAACCGATGCAGCCATGAATGTCCATTTGAAGCCCAAGTGCGGAAGCCCACTCTATCAAATCCATGGGCATAAATAAAGAGATTTGGGCCTGAAGATGGACTGCTACAAATGAAGTGTGTAGCACCTATTGTAGCTCTCTAAATTATCTTTGATTTGATATATTATGGGCCGCATGGGTTAGCTGATGCTGCCACAAACGTCCATTTCAAACCCAAGTGCGCAAGCTCACTTTATTGAATCCATGGGCCTAAAGAAAGGGATTTAGGCTCAAGGATGTACAACTATGGATGAAGTGTGTAACACCACTTATAGCTCTCAGAGTCAACTTTGATTTAATATATTATAGGCCTTGTGGGTCAACAAATGTTGCCATGAACATCCATTTTAGGCCCAAGTGTGCAAGCCCGCTCTATTAAATCTAGGGTCCTAAACAATGGGATTTGGGCCCAAAGATGGACTGCTATGGAAAAAGTGTGTAACAACCATTATAGCTCTTTGAGTCAACTTAAATTTGACATATTACAAGCCCTGTGGGTTAAGTGATGCTGCCACAAATGTCCATTTGAAGTACAAGTGTGCAATTGCACTCTATCAAATCCATGGGCCTAAAAAAAGGGATTTGGGCCTGAGGATAGACTGCTATGGATGAAGTGTGTAGTACCCCTTATAGCTTTCTGAGTGAGCAATGATTTGATCTATTACGGGTCCCATGGGTCAACTAATGCTGCCACAAATGTCCATTTGAAGCCCAAGTGCGCAAGCCCACTCTATTAAATCCATAGGCCTAAACAAAGGGATTTGGGCTTGAAGATGGACTACTATAGATAAAGTGTATAACAACCATTATAGCTCTATGAGTTAGCTTTGATTTCATATATTATGGGCCCCGTGGGTCAACCGATGCTGCCATGAACGTCCATTTGAAGCCCAAGTGCTCAAGATCACTTTATCAAATCCATGGGCTTAAACAAAAGGATTTGGGCTCGAAGATGGACTACTACAGATGAAGTGTGTAGAACCCATTATAGCTCTTTGAGTTAGCTTCGATTAGATATTTTATGGGCCCCGTGTGTAAACAGATGTTGACACGAACGTCCATTTGAAGCCCAAGTACGCAAGCCCACTTTATCAAATCTATGGGCCTAAACAATGGGATTTGGGCCCGATGATGGACTGCTATATATGAAGTGTGTAGTGCCCATTATAGCTCTCTAAGTCAACTTTGATTTGATATATTATGGGCTCCGTGGGTGAACCGATGCTGCCATGAATGTCCATTTGAAGCCCATATGTGCAAGCTAACTCTATTAAATCATTGGGCCTAAACAAAGGGA
Organism: Mallotus nudiflorus; assembly: GCA_947683625.1. Lineage (NCBI taxonomy): Eukaryota > Viridiplantae > Streptophyta > Magnoliopsida > Malpighiales > Euphorbiaceae > Mallotus > Mallotus nudiflorus. Next base: position 3,156,280 of record CANTUR010000117.1, on the reverse strand, counting down.
TCTGGGCCTAAGGATGGGCTGCTACGGATGAAGTGTGTAGCACCTCTTATAGTTCTATGAGTTAGCTTTGATTTGATATATTATGGGCCCCATGGATCAACCAATGTTGCCACAAACGTTCATTTTAAGTCCAAGTGAACAAGCCCACTCTATTAAATCCATGGGCCTAAACAAAGGGATTTGGTCCCAAGCATGGATTGCTACGAATGAAGTGTGTAGCACCCCTTATAGCTCTCTAAGCCAGCTTTGATTTGATATATTATGGGCCCTGTAGGTCAACCGATGCTACCACGAACGTCCATTTCAAGCCCAAGTGCACAAGCCCACTCTATCAAATCCATGGACCTCAATAAAATAATTAGGGCCTAAAGATGGACTGCTACAGATGAAGCGTGTAGTAGCCATTATAGCTCTCTAAGTTAGCTTTAATTTGAAATATAATGAGCCATGTGGGTCAACCAATGGTGCCATAATCGTACATTTGAAGCCCAAGTGCACAAGCCTACTCTTTCAAATCCATGGGCCTAAATAAAGGATTTGGGCCCAAAGATGGACTGGTACAGAAAATTTTTATAGCTCCCATTATAGTTCTTTGATTTGATATATTATAGGCTCCGTGGGTGAACCGATGCTTCCACGAATGTCCATTTGAAGCCCATGTGTGCAAGCCAACTCTATTAAATCCTTGGGCCTAAACAAAGGGATTTAGGCCCGAGGATGGACTGCTACAGATGAAGTGTGTAGCACGTAGCACCTCTTATAGTTCTCTGTATCAGCTTTGATTTGATATATTATGGGCCCTATGGGTTAACTGATGCTATCATGAACATCCATTTGAAGCCCATGTGTGCAAGCCAACTCTATTAAATCCTTGGGCCTAAACAAAGGGATTTGGGCCCAAGGATGGACTGCTATAGATAAAGTGTGTAGTACCTCTTATAGTTCTCCGAGTCAGCTTTGATTTGATATATTGTGAGCCCCATGGGTCAACTGATGCTCCCATGAACGTCCATTTCAAACCCAAGTGAATAAGCCCACTCTATCAAATCCATGGGCATAAACAAAGGGATTTGGGCCTAAAGATGGACTACTATAGAGGAAGTGCGTAGCATCCATTATATTTCTCAAAGTCAACTTTAATTTTGATATATGATAGGCCCCATTAGTCAACTGATGCTACCACGAATGGCCATTTCAAGCCCAAGTGCGCAAGCCCACTCTATCAAATCCATGGGCCTAAACAAAGGGATTTGGGGTCGAGGATGGACTGTTATGGAAAAAGTGTGTAGCGTGCCATATAGCTCTCTGAGTAAGCTTTGATATGTTATAATATAGGCCCAAGGGGTCAAAAAATGCTACCATGAACATCCATTTCAAGCCCAAGTGTGCAAGCCCACTCTACCAAATCCATGGGCCTAAACAAAGGGATTAAGGCCTAAGGATGGACAACTACAAATGAAGTGTCTAACACCCATTATAGCTCTTTGAGTTAGCTTTGATTTGATATGTTATGGGTCCCATGGGTCAACTGATGCTGCCACAAATGTCCATTTCAAGCGCAAGTGTGAAAGCCCACTCTATTAAATCCATGGGCCTAAATAAAGGAATTGGGCCTGAAGATAGACTACTACAGATGAAGTGTGTAGCACCACTTATAGCTCTTTGAGTCAACTTTAATTTGATAGACGGATTGCAATAGATGAATTGTGTAGTACCCATTATAGCTCTCTAAATCAGCTTTGATTTGATATATTATAGGCCTCGTGGTTCAACTGATGCTGCCACGAACGTCCATTTGAAGCCTAAGTGCAAAAGCCCACTCTATCAAATCTATGGGCCTAATCAAATGGACTTTGGCTTGAAGATGGACTGTTATGGATGAAGTGTGCAACACCCATTATAGCACTATGAGTCAGCTTTGGTTTGATATATTATGGGCCCCGTGGGTAAACCGATGCTGCCATGAATGTCCATTTGAAGCTCAAGTGCGCAAGCCCACTCTATCAAATCTATATGCCTAAATAAAGGGATTTGGGCTCGAAGATGGTCTGTTGTAGATTAAGTGTGTAGCACCCATTATAGCTCTCTAAATTAGCTTCATGTTGATATATTATAGGCCCCGAGGGTCAACCAATGTTGCCAGGAATGTCCATTTGAAGTGCAAGTGTACAAGCCCACACTATCAAATCCATGGGCTTAAACAAAGGGACTTGGGCTCAAAGATGGACTACTACAAGATGAAGTGTGTAGTACCCATTATAGCCCTCTCAGTTAGCTTTGATTTGATATATTATGGGCCCTATGGATCAACCGATGTTGCCACGAATGTCCATTTCAAGCCCAAGTGTGTAAGCCTGCTCTATCAAATCAATGGGCCTAAACAAAGCGATTTCGGCATAAAGATGGATTGCTACAGATGAAGTGCATAGCACCCATTATAGCTCTCTGAGTCTACTTTGATTTGATATATTATGGGCCCCATGGGTCAACCAATGCTACCATGAACGTCCATTTGAAGCCCAAGTGTGCAAGCCCTGTAAGCACCCAATTTCAGGATGCAATTGTGCACAATTACGACGTAAGGCCCTATGATGAAATTTATTCAAAATTGAACTTGGTTGTCAATTTTCTAGACTTTAGGGACTAAATTACAACATTTTTTAAGATTTGATTACAAGGAAGTCAATTTTTCAGGGGTCTTTTGGTAATTAAAAGTTAAAAAAAGGGTCGGCATTGGTGTAATGCTGGTATGTTGACGCATAAAAAGTCCATTTTTTTGTATTTTTTTTGCCTATTTTCTTAATTTTTTTTATCTATATTTTAGTGTTTTGATTGGTTAAAAATTTAATTTTATTATTATTATTATCAGATAATTTTTTTGACACGTTCAAAATAGGTAAGGAGCTTTCAAAATCAAACTTTGTTATTAGTTTTTTTTGAAGAGATGAGCTCGTTCCTATAATGGGGGAAGTTAGTACTTAAACTCTGCTTTAAAAAGCAAAGAGTTTGAGTATGTGAGGGGGCTTGGCTTGAGACTCACGCAGGCAGGGGACTGGAGACTCACACACACAAATTGAAAAAAAAATGAGAGAAAAAAAAGAGACTGCGAAAAAAAAGGCGAAGTAGTGTGCAAAAAATCCTAAAATCCAAACACTACTAAGAATACCCCACACACCATAAACTTTGATTTCTTTTATTCTATCAAAGCCTTAGTTTTTTTGATACGGATCTTTCAACAAGAATGATCCATTGTTATTTTTAGTTTCAGTCCAGAATCAACAATACTTCAATTTCAATAGTGAAAATCCTAGTATGAAGGGCTAAAAAAAAGGCATTTGCACAACATCTAAGATCATCATAGTGTTCTTTTTTATTCTTTTCTTCCTTAATGATTTTTTATTTTATTTTTGTTATTTATTTGAGTTTTAAATTTCACTAATATGATTTTTTATGTTTTTTGTTTTTTGATATTTGAGCGGGGATTGAGGAGGAAACAATCTGATGTTCAAGAATTGAATAGAAGATCCATGGAATGCCATGGATGAACCTGTACTGTTTTTCAATAGTTCTTAGGATTTTAATTTTTATTCTGTATTTTGGTGTCCTTTGTAGTTATTTTAATTCATGGCTGTATAATTGATTAATTTTAGTTTTTGTACGTAGTTTATAATAACCCCAATAGTGGGAATAGTGAAAGATTTAATTTTCTGCATTTAAAATCAATTAGTAATTAGGTTCAATTGGGTAAAATCAATTAAAATCAATGGTGGCAATAACTTAATTTAGGGTTTGCATGTAATTGATTTAGGGTTTCTAGAAAATCACTAAAATGTTGGTTTGATCCTTTTTTATGTTTTATTTGTTTTGGGTTGTTTTTTTAGGTTTTTATATTATTTTCGGCCCCAAGCCCACGCTTAGGTCCAACTCACTTTAAATAGGCTTAAAAATGGTTTAGGCCTTTAAATAATTAAAATCAATTTAGGCCCCCTTAGTTAATTAAAACTTGTTTAGACTTAGCTCAGCCCATTTAATTTCATTTCTTTTAAAATAAATAGACCTAAGCCCACTTCTCATTTTAAATAAAACCAAGTTAGACTTAGGCTCACTAATTTAACTTTCCTTTAAAATTGAATAGACTTAAGCCCATTTCTTAGACAAACTAAAATAAATAGATCTAGGCTCACTAATTAATAAAAAATGTAGGCCCACCTTTAGTCCCTTTTCTCACTTGTAAATAAAATGCAAATCTAGCTAAATTTTTAATAAAATTAACATAGTTTAGACTTAGGGACAATGGGACCTTGAGTGCATTTTTAATGTGTAATTTTATTGACTAGATGCCTAGGGTTAGATGGATGTCAAATAGGGTTTAAATAAAATTGCATGTAATTAGAGGATGAAATAATCATTTACAAAATTATTCTAAATGAACACGAGACTAAGAGAAGTTAGTATTCCATTCCCAGAATCTCCTAGTTGTGGTGCTAACTTTCTTTTAGAGAATCGAGTACCACCAATCAAATTGTCCCAGTTATTACCCTGGGTGGTGACTCCTCTTCTCCATGCTATGCCTTTGTGACATAGTAGCGTGTTCCCTAAGGCCCTGAGCCTAAACAGTGTCGCGGTTGTTAAAATCTTGGATGTGCGCTAAACCCCACTGTCTATAAGCCCACTCTATTAAATCCATGTGCTTAAACAAAGGGATTTGGGCTTGAAGATGGACTACGACAGTGCATAGCACCCATTATAGCTTTTTAAGTCAGCTTTGTTTTGACATATTATGGGCCCCATGGGTCAACCGATGCTGCCACAAACGTCTATTTAAAGCTGAAGTGTGCAAGCCCGCTCTAACATATCCATGGGCCCAAATAAAAGATTTGGGCTCGAAGATGGACTGCTACAGATAAAGAGTGTAGCACCCATTATGGATCTCTGAGTCAGCTTTGATTTGATATATTATGGGCCCCCATGGGTCAATCGATGCAGCCACTAATGTCCATTTGAAGCCCAAGTGCATAGGCCCACTCTATTAAATCCATGGGCCTAAACATAGGGATTTGGGCTCGAAGATGGACTGTTATAGAAGAAGTGTGCAGTACCCAATATAGCTCTCTAAGTCATCTTTGATTTGATATATGATGGGCCACGTGGGTCAACCGATGCTGCTAAGAATGTCCATTTCAAGCCCAAGTGCGCAAGCCCACTCTATCAAATCAATGGTCCTAAACAAAGGGATTTGAGCCCGAAGATGGACTGCTACAGACAAAGTGAGTAGGGCCCAAAGATGGAATGCTACAAACAAAGTGAGTAGCACCCATTATATCTCTTTCAGTTAGCTTTGATTTGATATATTATGGGTCCCGTGGGTCAATCGATGTTACCACGAATATCCATTTGAAGCCTAAGTGCGCAAGCCCACTCTATCAAATCCATGGGCCTAAACAAAAGGATTTGGCTCAAAGATGAATTGCTACTTACAAAGTTTCTAGCACCCATTATAGCTCTATGAGTCAATTTTGATTTGATATATTATAGGCCCCATGGGTCAACCGATGCTGCCACGAATGTCCATTTCAAGCTAAAGTGTGCAAGCCTACTCTATCAAATCCATGGGCCTAAACAAAATGATTTGGGCCCGAAGATGGACTGCTATGGATGAAGTGTATAGCAGCCATTAAAATTGTCTGAGTCAACTTTGATTTGATATATTATGGGCTCCATACGCCAACCGATGCATCTTTGACTCAGCTTTGATTTGATACATTATGAGCCTTATGGGTCAACCAATGCTGCGATGAACATCCATTTGAATCATAAGTGTGCAAGCCCACTCTATTAAATCCATGGGCTTAAATAAAGGGATTTGGGCTGAAGATGGACTACTATGACAAATTTTATAGCACCCATTATTGCTTTTTGAGTCAGCTCTATTTTGATATATTATGGGCCTTGTGGGTTAACCGATGTTGCCATGAATGTCCATTTGAAGCCCAAGTGTGCAAGCTCACTCTATCAAATCCATGGGCCTAAATAAAAGGATTTGGGCCTCAAGACAGACTGCTATAGATGAATTGTGTAGCACCCATTATAGCTCTCTGTGTTAGCTTTGATTTGATATATTTTGGGCCCCACAGGTCAATTGATGCTCCCATAAATGTCCATTTCAAGCCCAAGTACGCAAGCCCACTCTATCAAATCCATGGGCCTAAATAAAGGGATTTGGGCTTGAAGATGGATTTCTACAGATAAGGTGCATAGCACCCATTATAGTTCTTTGAGTCAGCTTTGGTTTAACATATTATGGGCCTCGTAGGTTAACCGATGCTGCCACAAACGTCCATTTGAAGCCTAAGTGTGCAAGCCCACTCTATTAAATCCATGGGCCTAAATAAAGGGATTTGGGCCTGAAGATGGATTTCTACAGATAAGGTGCATATCACCCATTATATCTCTTTGAGTTAGCTTTGGTTTGACATATTATGGGCCTCGTGGGTTAACCAATGTTGCCACAAACATCCATTTGAAGCCTAAGTGCAGAAGCCCACTCTATCAAATCCGTGGGCATAAATAAAGGGAATTGGGCTTGAAGATGGATTGCTACAGATGAAGTGTGTAGCACCCATTATAGCCCTCTGAGTCAGCTTTGATTTGATATATTATGGGCCCCATTGATCAACTGATGTTGCCACGAACGTCCATTTGAAGCCCAAGTGCGCAAGCCCACTCTATCAAATCCATGGGCCTAAACAAAGGGATTTAGGCCTAAAGAGGACTGCTACAGACATAATATATAACACCATTATAGCTCTCTGAGTCAGCTTTGATTTGATATATTATGGGCTCCGTGGGTCTATCGTTGCTGCCACGAATGTCCATTTGAAGCCTATGTGTGCAAGCCCATTCTATTAAATCCATAGGCCTAAACAAAAGGATTTGGGCCCAAAGCTTGATAGGTACAGACAAAAGGATTTGATATATTATGGGCCTTGTCAGTCAACCACTGTTGCCACGACAGCCCATTTAAAGCCCAAGTATGCAAGACCACTCTATCAAATCCATGGGCCTAAACAAAAGGATTTGAGCCTAAAGATGGACTGCTACAGATAAAGTATGTAGCTCCCATTATAGCTCTTTAAGTCAACGTTGATTTGATATATTATGTGCCCTGTGGGTCAATTGATGCTACCACGAATGTCCATTTAAAGTCCAACTCTGCAAGCCCACTCTATCAAATCCATTGGCCTAAATAAAGGGATTTGGGTCCAAAGATGGACTGCTATAGGCAAAATGTGTAGCATTCATTATAGCTATTTTAGTCATCTTTTATTTGATATATTATAGGCCTTGTGGGTCAACCGATGCTGCCACGACATCCATTTAAAGCCCAAGTGTGCAAGCCCACTCTATCAAATCCATGGAACTAAACAAAAGGATTTGGGTCTGAAGATGGATTGCTATGGACAAAGTGTGAGCAACCATTATAACTATTGGAGTAAGCTTTTATTTGATATATTATGGGCCCCGTGGGTCAATCAATGCTACCATGAACATCCATTTAAAGCCCAAGTGTGCAAGACCACTCTATCAAATCCATGGGCCTAAACAAAGGGATTTGGGCCCGAACATGGATTGCTTCAGATGAAATGTGCAGCACCCATTATAGCTCTATGAGTTAGCTTTGATTTGATATATTATGGGCCTAATGGACCAAAAAATGATGCCACAAACATCCATTTGAAGCCTAAGTGCGTAGGCCTGCTCTATCAAATCAATGGACGTAAATAAAGGGATTTGGGCTCGAAGATTGATTGCTTCAAACAAAGTGTGTAGCACCCATTATAGTTCTTTAAGTCAGCTTTGATTTGATATATTATGAGCCCCATAGGCCAATTGATGCTGCCATGAACTTCAATTTGAAGCCAAAGTGTGCAAGCCCACTCTATCAAATCCATGGGCCTAAACAAATGGTTTTGAGCCCGAAGATGGACTGCTACAGATGAACTGCATGGTACCCATTATAGATCTCTGAGTCTACTTTGATTTCATATATTATGGGCCCCGTGGGTCAACTGATGATGCCACAAATGTCCATTTGAAGCCCAAGTGCACAAGCCCACTCTATTAAATCCATGGGCCTAAATAAGGGATTTGGGTTGGAAGATGGGCAGCTTCAAACAAAGTGTGTAGAACCCATTATAGATTGTTGAGTCAGCTTTGATTTGATATATTATTAGCCCCATTGGCCAATCGATGCTGTGATGAACTTCCATTTCAAGCCCAAGTGCACAACCCCACCCTATTGAATCCATGGGGCTAAGCAATTCCATTTGGCCCTGATGGTTGACTGCTACGGGCAAATTATGCAGCAAAAATTATAGCAATCTGAGTTAGATTTGATTTGATATATTATGGGTCTCATGGGTCAATCGATGCTACCACGAATATCCCTCTCAAGCCCAAGTGTGCAAGACCACTTTATCAAATCCATTGACCTAAACAAAAGGATTTGGGCTCGAAGATGGACTGCTACAGAGGAAGTGTGTAGCACCCATTATAGTGCTATAGGCTAGCATTGATTTGATATATTATGGGCCCGAAGATGGAATGCTACAGACAAATTGTGTACAACCCATTATAGCTCTCAGAGTGAGCTTTGATTTGAGATTTTATGGGCCCCGTGGGTCAACCGATGTTGCCACGAATGTCCAATTGAAGCGCAAGTGAGCAAGCCCACTCTATTAAATCCATGGGCCTAAAAAAATTATTTAGGCTTGAAGATGGACTACTACAGATGCAGTGTGTACCACCTATTATAGCTCTCTGAGTCAGCTTCTTTTTGATATATTATGGGTCTCGTGGGTCAACCAATGCTGCCACGAACATCCATTTGAAGCCCAAGTGCATAAGCCCACTCTATCAATATTGGGGTTTCGTGATACAAATGCAGTGAAAAAATTAAAATTTTATCACGTTCCCAAACCTAGATCCATGTAATTCAACTATTTGATTAAATCTAGGATTTCAAGAATCTCACCAAAATGCAAAAGAGGCAAGATTTTTTGGAAGGATGAGAGGAGGTTCACACCGGTGACACCTTACCTCGATCTTTTTGCTTTGGTTGTTCAGATCAAGACATCTCTAAAAGGATACGTCATCTATAGGTATCCATATGAACAACCCTTCACAAAATGAATTGGAGTGTGTGCTAGTAACCTTCTTGATTGTCTCACAAATCAAGAACAAAAGAAAAACTCTATGTTTGTTTTCTAGGAAGAGAGAAAACCCTTTTTGGAGGCAGGGAAGAACAACTGTATTAAACCCTAAAGAATATAACATATTTATAGACTCCAAATTAGGGTTTCACCTACCAAAGACCTTTTTGGTAATTTCCATTTATTACATTCTGATTTTGTTTTAAAAACAAATCAGAAATAATATCTTATTTATTTATTTAAAATAACATTTATCTTAAATAAATAAATAAATAAAACATTTTAATTATTTATTTCCATAGAGTTTATTTTGGGCTTATTAAACCCATATTAATTTTAGGCTTATTCTAAATGTGTGACCCTGTAGGTTCACAGAACATTGACAGTGGGCCTAAATCTCTATTTAGGCCTACAAGTCATAAGTGGCTTCTAGCAAGACATTATGACTACCCAAGTCATGTGAAGTCAATAATCCGACATAACCTAATTATAGTGAATTTTATCATCCCTTTATCACATGATATCTTAATTGAACATAAGGCATATAATGTCATCCTTATATAGTTCAATATTATAACTTGATTCTAAGAAGACTAAAAATGATATCTCTTTATCAATTCATTTTAGCATGGCCATGCATTTTTCCTTCAGTCTATCTTATCAAGTGGCCCATAGATATCTTTCTCATATTAATGAGGGATAAATTCCTTATAAATCACTCATATTCCTCACATAACTAATTTCATATCCAATAACATCCTATCTAATCGTCCGATTAAAGACAATGTTAGAATGTGTCAAAACATAAAATAGCTATGTAGAAATCCATGATGATTTCAAGGTCAAAGGACCGAAATAAAATTACTATGATGAGAAATACTTATGACAATATTCTATGTAGTATTCTTATAGTGGGTCAATCCAATACATGATCTCTCATCATGTACTTATGAGTTGACTTAATATCTCATATTCATGATTAGTAAAACGTAGCCATCAGTCAACATCATACTAGCCTTAATACTTTAATATTTATATAATGAATAAATGGCTAGGGATAATTAGAATAGAACTCTTATTTTAATCTAAGGGTTTTACTATCAAGTCACACACTTGATGGTCTTAGTAAGAATTAACCATTCATATAATTATCATAAATCAAATGATAATGAAATACCTCTTTATTAATAAAATAAAAAAGTCAATGCATAATCAAATGATTGACCTAGTGCATATCACTAACAATCAATTCCATGGGCCTAAACAAAAGGATTTGGGGTCGAAGATGGATTAATACGGATGAAGTGTGTAGCACCCATTATAGCTCTTTGAGTCAACTTTGAGTTAATATATTATGGGTCTCGTGGGTTAACCGATGCTGCAACGAATGTCCAATTGAAGCCCAAGTGTGAAAGCACACTTTATCAAATCCATGGGTCTAAATAAAAGGATTTGGGCCTGAAGATGGACTGCTATAGAGTAAGTGTGTAGTGCCCATTATAACTCTCTGAGTCAGCTATGATTTGATATATTATGGGCCCCGTGAGTCAACCGATGCTGCCATAAATGTCCATTTCAAGCACAAGTGCACATGACCACTTTATCAAATTCATGGGCGTAAACAAAGGGATTTGAGCCCAAAGATGGACTACTACAGATGAAGTGTCTAGCACCCATTATAGCTCTCTGAGTTAGCTTTGATTTGATATATTATGGTCCCCGTGGGTTAACTGATGCTACCACAAACATCCATTTGAAGCCCAAGTGAGTAAGCCCACTCTATCAAATCCATGGGCCTAAACAAAAGGATTTGAGCTCAAAGATGGATTTCTATGGATAAAATGCATAGCACCCATTATAGCTTTCTAAGTTAGCTTCGAGTTAGTATATTACAGGCCTCGTGGGTCAACAGATGCTACCACGAATGTCCATTTGAAGCCCAAGTGCGCATGCCCACTCTATCAAATCCACAGGACTAAAAAAAAGGATTTGGGCTTGAAGATTGATTGCTATGGATGAAGTGTTAGCACCCATTATAGCTCTTTAAGTTAGCTTTGAGTTGATATACTATGGGCCCCATGGGTTAACCGATGCTGCACCGAATGTCTATTTGAATCCCAAGTGCACACGACCACTCTATCAAATCAATCAGCCTAAACAAAGGGGTTTGGGCCTGAAGATAGACTACTACAGATGAAGCGTGTAGCACCCATTATAGCTCTTTTAGTCATCTTTGATTTGATTTATTGTGGGCCCCATAGGTCAACCGATGCTGCCACGAATGTCCATTTGAAGCCTAAGTGCACAAGCCTACTCTATCACATCCATAGGCCTAAATAAAAGGATTTGGGCCGAAAGCTTGACTTCTATGGAAAAATCGTATAGCACCCATTATAGCTCTCTAAGTTAGCTTTGATTTGAGATTTTATGAGCCTTGTGGGACAACCGATGCTGCCATGAACGTCCATTTGAAGCCCAGGTGCACAAGCCCACTCTATCAAATCCATCGGCCTAAAAAAAGGGATTTGGGCCCGAAGATGTACTGCTATGGATGAAGTGTGTAGCACCTATTATAGCTCTCACACTCAACTTCAATTTGATATATTATGGGCCCCATGGGTCAGCTGATGGTGCCATGAACATCCATTTGAAGCCTAAGTGCGCAAGCCTAGTCCATCAAATCCTTGGATCTAAACAAATGGATTTGGGCATGAAGATGGATTGCTATAGAGGAAGTGTCTAGCACCCATTATTTCTCTCTAAGCCCCCTTTAAATTGATACATTATGGGCCCCGTGGATCAAGCGATGCTACCACAAACATCCATTTAAAGCCTAAGTGCACAAGCCCACTCTATCAAATCCAAGGGCTTAAACAAAGGGATTTGGGCCTGAAGATGGACTGCTATAGATGAAGCATGAAGCACCCATTATAGCTCTCTGAGTCAACTTTGATTTGACATATTATGGGCCCTGTCGATCAACTGATGCTGTCATGAACGCCCATTTGAAGCCCAAGTGCGCAAGCCTAGTCTTTCAAATCCATGGGCCTAAATAACGGGATTTGGGCCTAAAGATGGAATGCTACAGAAAAAGTGTGTAGCACCTATTATAGCTCTCTGAGTAAGATTTGATTTGATATATTATAGGCCCCGTGGGTCTACCGATGCTGCCATGAACGTCTATTTGAAGCCTAAGTGCGCAAGCCTACTCTATCAAATCCGTGGGGCTAAACAAAATGATTTAGGCTTAAAGATGGGCTGCTACAGAAAAATTATATAGCACCCATTATAGCTCTTTGAGTTAGCTTTGATTTGATATATTATGGTCATCGTGGGTCAACCGATGCTACCATGAACGTCCATTTTAAGCCCAAGTGCGCAAGTGCACTTTATCAAATCCATGGGCCTAAACATAGGGATTTAAGCCCAAAGATGGATAACTATAGATGAAATGTGTAGCACCCATTTTATCTCTCTGAGTCAGCCTTGATTTGATATATTATGGGACCTATGCGTCAACTGATGCTGCCATAAACATCCATTTGAAGCCCAAGTGCGCATGCCCACTCTATCAAATCCATAGGACTAAACAAAAGGATTTAGGCTTGAAGATTGGCTACTATGGATGAAGTGTTAGCATGTAGCTCTCTAAGTATGCTTCGAGTTGATATATTATGGGCCCCGTGGGTCAACTGATGCTGCATCGAATGTCTATTTGAATCCCAAGTGCATAAGGCCACTCTATCAAATCAATCAGCCTAAACAAAGGAATTTGGGCCCAAAGATAGACTGCTACAGATGAAGTGTGTAGCACCCATTATAGCTCTTTTAGTCAGCTTTGATTTGATTTATTATGGGCTCCATGGGTTAACCGATGCTGCCACGAATGTCCATTTGAAGCCAAAGTTCGCAAGCCTACTCTATCAAATCCATGGGCCTAAACAAAAGGATTTGGGCCTAAAGCTTGACTTCTATGCAATAATCGTATAGCACACATTAGAGCTCTCCGAGTTAGCTTTGATTTGAGACTTTATGAGCCCTATGGGCCAACCGATGCTGCTATAAACGTCCATTTGAAGCCCAGGTGCACAAGCCCACTCTATCAATTCCATGGGCCTAAAAAAAGGGATTTGGGCCCAAAGATGGACTACTATGGACGAAGTGTGCAGCACCTATTGTAGCTCTCACAGTCAACTTCAATTTGATATATTATGGGCCCCATGGGTCAGCTAATGCTACCACGAATGTCCATTTGAAGTCTAAGTGCCCAAGCCTACTCTATCAAATCCATAGATCTAAACAAAGGGATTTGGGCCTGAAGATGGATTGCTATAGAGGAAGTGTGTAGCACCATTATTTCTCTCTAAGCCCCCTTTGAATTGATATATTATGGGCCTCGTGGGTCAATCGATACTACCACGAACGTCCATTTGAAGCCTAAGTGCGCAAGCCCACTCTATCAAATCTAAGGGCCTAAATAAATGGATTTAGGCCTGAAGATAGACTACTATAGATGAAGCATGAAGCACCCATTATAGCTCTCTGAGTCAACTTTGATTTGACATATTATGGGCCCCGTCGATCAACCTATACTACCATAAACGTCCATTTGAAGCCTAAGTGCGCAATCCCACTCTATCAAATCTATAGGCCTAAATAAAGGGATTTGGGCTTGAAGATGGAATGCTACAGAAAAAGTGTGCAACACTCATTATATCTCTCTGAGTAAGCTTTGATTTGATATATTATGGGCCCTGTGGGTCTATCAATGCTACAACAAATGTCCATTTGAAAACCAAGTGCGCAAGCCTACTCTATCAAATCCATGGGGCTAAACAAAAGTATTTGGGCTCAAAGATGGACTACTATGGACAAATTATGTAGCACCTATTATAGCTCTATGAGTCAACTTTGATTTGATATATTATAGGCACCGTGGGTCAACCGATGCTACCATGAACATCCACTTGAAGCCCAAGTGTGCAACCACACTCTATCAAATCCATGTGCTTAGATAAAATTATTTAGGCTAAAAAATGGATAGCTACAGACAAATTATGTAGCATCCATTATAGCTCTATGAGTAAGCTTTGATTTGATATGTTATGGGCCCCGTGGACCAACGGATGATGCCACGAATGTCCATTTGAAGCCCAAGTGTGCAAGCCCACTCTATCAAATCCATGGGCCTAAATAAAAGGATTGGGCTGGAAGATGGAATGCTTCAGAAAAAGTGTGTAGCACCCATTATAGCTCTCTGAGTAAGCTTTGATTTGATATATTATGGGCCCTATGGGCTAACCGATGTTGCCACAAACTTTATTTGAAGCCAAAGTACACAATCCCACTCTATCAAATCCATGGGCCTAAACAAATGGTTTTGAGCCCGAAGATGGACTGCTGCAGATGAACTACATGGTACCCATTATAGCTTTCTGAGTCTACTTTGATTTGATATATTATGGGCCTTGTGGGTCAACCGATGATGCCACAAACATTCATTTGAAGCGCAAGTACGTAAGCCCACTCTATTAAATCCATGGGTCTAAATAAGGGACTTAGGTTGGAAGATGGAGAGCTTCAGAGAAAGTGTGTAGCACCCATTATAGCTCTCTGAGCCAACTTTGATTTGATATATTGTTGGCCCTGTGGGCCAACCGATGCTGCCACAAACTTCCATTTCAAGCCCAAGTGTGCAACCCTACTCTATCAAATCTATGGGGCTAAATAAATGGATTTGGGCTTGACACTTGACTGCTACAAGCAAATTGTGTAGCAACAATTATAGCAATCTGAGTCAGCTTTGATTTGATATACTATGGGTCCCGTGGGTCAATTGATGCTACCACAAACATTCCTTTCAAGCCTAAGTGTGCAAGGCCACTTTATCAAATCCATTGAGCTAAACAAAGGGGTTTGGGCTCGAAGATGGATTACTACAGAGGAAGTGTGTAGCACCCATTATAGCTCTATGAGCCAGCTTTGATTTGATATATTATGGGCCTAAAGATGGAATGCTATAGAAAAATTGTGTACAACCCATTATAGCTCTTATAGTCATCTTCGATTTGAGATTTTATAGGCCCTATGAGTCAACTGATGCTGCCACGAATGTCCAATTGAAGCCCAAGTGCGCAAGCCCACTCCATTAAATCAATGGGCCTAAATAAAATTATATAGGCTTAAAGATGGATTGCTATAGATGGAGTGTGTACCACCTATTATAGCTCTCTGATTCAGCGTTCATTTGATATAATATGGGCCTCGTGGGTCAACTAATGATGCCACAAATGTCCATTTGAAGCCCAAGTGCGCAAGCCTACTCTATCAAATCCATGGGCCCAAACAAAAAGATTTGGGGTCTAAGATGGATTGCTATGAATGAAGTGTGTAGCACCCATTATAGCTCTCTAAGTCAGCTTCGAGTTGATGTATTACGGCTCCCGTGGGTCAACCGATGTCACCACGATTATCCAATTGAAGCCCAAGTCTGCATGCACACTCTATCATATCCATGGGCCTAAACAAAGGGATTTGGGCTCGAAGATGGACTACTATAGACTAAGTGTGTAGCACCCATTATAACTCTCTGAGTTAGTTATGATTTGATATATTATGGGCCCCATGGGTTAACCAATGCTACCATGAACATCCATTTCAAGCACAAGTGCACAAGCCCACTTTATCGAATTCATGGGCGTAAACAAAGGATTTGGGCCCAAAGATGGATTGCTAAAGATGAAGTGTCTAGTACCCATTATAACTCTCTAAGCCAGCTTTGATTTGATATATTATGGTCCTCGTCGGTCAACCGATGCTGCCATAAACATCCATTTGAAGCGTAAGTGTGCAAGCCCACTCTATCAAATCCATGGGCCTAAACAAAAGGATTTGAGCTCGAAGATGGATTGCTTTGGATAAAGTACATAACACCCATCATAGCTTTCTAAGTCAATTTTGAGTTGGTATATTATGGGCCTCGTGGGTTAACTGATGCTATTGCGAATGTCCATTTGAAGCCCAAATGCGCAAGCACACTCTATTAAATCCATGAGCCTAAATAAAGGGATTTAGGCCTAAAGATGGATTGTTATAGATGAAGTGTACAACACCCATTATAACTCTCTTAGTCAGCTTTGATTTGATGTATTTTAGGCCTTGTGGTTCAACCGATGCTGCCACGAACATCCATTTGAAGCCTAAGTGCGCAAACCCACTCTATCAAATCCATGGGCCTAAATAAAAGGATTTGAGCCCAAAGATTGACAGCTACAAATGAAATTTGTAGCACCCATTATAGCTCTCTAAGTCAAGTTTCATTTGATATATTATGAGCCCTATGGGTCAACTTATGTTGCCACAAACGTCCATTTGAAGCCCAAGTGCGCATGCCCACTCTATCAAATCCATGGAACTAAACAAAAGGTTTTGGGCTTGAAGATTGACTACTATGGATGAAGTGTTAGTACCCATTATAGCTCTTTGAATGAGCTTCGAGTTGATATATTATGGGCCCCATGGGTCAACTGATGTTGCACCGAATGTCTATTTGAATCCTAAGTGCGCAAGGCCACTCTATCAAATCAATCGGTCTATACACAAGGATTTGGGCCCGTAGATGGACTGCTATAGATGAAGTGTGTAGTACCCATTATAGCTCTTTTAGTCAGTTTTGATTTGATTTATTATGGGCCCTATGGGTCAACCGATGCTACCACGAACATCCACTTGAAGCCAAAGTGCGCAAGCCTACTC
Source organism: Mallotus nudiflorus (assembly GCA_947683625.1). Classification (NCBI taxonomy): domain Eukaryota; kingdom Viridiplantae; phylum Streptophyta; class Magnoliopsida; order Malpighiales; family Euphorbiaceae; genus Mallotus; species Mallotus nudiflorus. The sequence continues at coordinate 3,139,313 of CANTUR010000117.1, read as the reverse complement.
TATCAAACCTATGAGCCTAAATAAAAGGATTTGGGCCAAAGCTTGGCCTCTATTGAAAAATCATCTAGAACATATTATAGCTCTCTGAGTTAGCTTCTATTTAAGATTTTATGGGCCCCGTGGGCCAACCAATGCTACCACGAACGTCCATTTGAAGCCTAGGTGCACAAGCCCACTCTATCAAATCCATGGCCCTAAAAAAGGGATTTAGGCCCGAAGATGGACTGCTATGGATGAAGTGTGTAGCACCTATTATAGCTCTCACAGTCTACTTTGATTTGATATATTATGGGCCCCATAGGTCAGTTGATGCTGCCATAAATGTCCAGTTGAAGCCAAAGTGCTTACTCTATCAAATCCATGGATCCAAACAAAGGGATTTGGGCTAGAAGACTGCTATAGAGGAAGTGTCTAGCACCCATTATTTCTCTCTTAGCCCCCTTTGATTTAATATATTATGGGCCCTGTGGGTCAACTAATGCTACCACGAATGTTCATTTGAAGCCTAAGTGCTCAAGCCCACTCTATCAAATCCAAGGGCCTAAACAAAGGGATTTGGCCTGAAGATGGACTGCTACAGATGAAGCTTGAAGCACCCATTATAGCTCTCTGAGTCAGATTTGATTTGACATATTGTCAGCCCCATTAATCAACCGATGCTGCTACGAACGTCCATTTGAATCCTAAGTGCACAAGCCCACTCTATAAAATCCATGGGCCTAAATAAAGGGATTTGGGCTTGAAGATGGTATGCAACAAATAAAGTGTGTAGCACCCATTATAGCTCTCTAAGTAAGCTTTGATTTGATATATTATGGGCCTCGTGGATTTACCGATGCTGCCACGAATGTCCATTTGAAGCCCAAGTGCGCAAGCCTACTCTATCTAATCCATGGGGCTAAACAAAAGGATTTGGCTCAAAGATGGACTACTACGGACAAATTATATAGTACCCATTATTGCTCTCTGAGTCAATTTTGATTTGATATATTATGAGCATCATGGGTCAACCAATGCTGCCACAAACGTCCATTTGAAGCCCAACTGTCCAACCCCACTCTATCAAATCCATCGGCCTATTTAAAGGGATTTTGGCCTAAAGATGGATTGCTACAGAAGAATGGTGTAGCACCCATTATAGCTCACTGAGATTGCTTTGATTTGATATATTATGGGCCTTGTCGGTCTACCGATGCATCCACGAACATCCATTTGAAGCCCAAGTGCGCAAGCCCACTCTATCAAATCCATGTGCTTAGACAAAACTATTTAGGCTAAAAAATGGATAACTATAAACAAATTATGTAGCACCCATTATAGGTCTTAGAGTTAGCTTTGATTTGATATATTATAGGCCCTGTGGGTCAACCAATGTTGCCATAAATGTCCATTTAAAGCCCAAGTGCACAAGCCCACTGTATTAAATGCATTGCCTTAAATAAAGGGATTTAGGCACGAAGATGGACTGCTATAGACTAAGTGTGTAGTATACATTATAACTCTCCGAGTTAGCTTTGATTTGATATATTATGGGCCCTGTGGGTCAACCGATGCTACCACGAACGTCCATTTCAAGCCAAGTGCACAAGCCTACTTTATCAAATCCATAGGCATAAACAAAGGGATTTGGGCGTAAATATGGACTGCTATAGATGAAGTGTCTTACACTCATTATAGCTCTCTGAGGCAGCTTTGATTTGATATATCATGGGCCATGTGGATCAACCAATGCTACCACGAACGTCCATTTGAAGCCTAAGTGTGCAAGCCCACTATATCAAATCCATGGGCCTAAATAAAAGGATTTAGGCTTGAAGATGGATTGCTATGAATGAAGTGTGTAGCACCCATTATAGCTCTTTAAGACAACTTCAAGTTGATATATTATGGGCCCTGTGGATCAACCGATGTTGTGATGAATGTCCATTTAAAGCCTAAGTGTGCAAGCACACTCTATCAAATCCATGGGCCTAAACAAAGGTATTGGGGTTGGAAGATGCATTGCTTCAAATAAAGTGTGTAGCACCCATTATAGCCCTTTGAGTAAGCTTTAATGTGATATATTATAGGCCCCATTGGCAACTGATGCTGCCATGAATTTCCATTTGAAGCCCAAGTGTGCAAGTGCATTCTATCAAATCAATGGGCCTAAACAAAAGGAGTTGGCCCCGACGCTTGATTGCTACGAAAAAATTGTATTGCACCAATTACAAAAATTTGAGGTAGCTTTAATTTGACATATTATGTGTTGGGTTTCATGATACAAACATAATAGAGAAATTAAAAATTTATGACGTTCCCAAACCTGGATCGGTGTAATTTGACTACTTGATTAAATCTAGGGTTTCAAGAATCTCACGAAGATGCAAAAGAGGCAAGATTTTCTGGAAGGATGAGAGGGGGTTCACACTGGTGACAACTTACCTTGAGCCTTTTGTTTTGATTGTTTAGATCTAGACGTCTCCAAAAGGATGCGTCCTCTATAGGTATCCACACGAACTGCCCTTCACAAAATGAATTGGAGTGTGTGCTAGCAACCTTCTTAATTGTCTCACAAATCAAGAACAAAAGAAAAACTCTATCTTTGTTTTCTAAGAAGAAAGAAAACAAATTTGGAGGTAAGAAAAATAAGTGTGTTAAACATTAGAGAATATAACATATTTATAGACTCCAAATTAAGGTTTCACCTACCAATGACCTTTCGATAACTTCCATTTATTATATTCTAATTTTGCATTAAAAACAAATAAGAAATAATATCTTATTTATTTATTTAAAATAACATTTATCTTAAGTAAATAAAATAATAATAAATAAATAAAACACTTTAATTATTTATTTCCACAGAGTTTATTTTGGGCTTATTAAACTCATATTCGTTTTGGGCTTGTTCTAAGTGTGTGACCTGTAGGTTCACATAACATTGGTAGAGATTTAGGCCTACAAGTCATAAGTGGCCTCTAGCAAGACATTATGACTACTCATGTCATGTGAAGTTAATAATCCGACATAACCTGATTATAGTGAATTTTATTGTCCCTTTATCATATGATATCTTAATTGAACATAAGGCATAGAATGTCATCCTTATATAGTTCAATATTATGACTTAATTCCAGGTAGACTGAAATTGATAACTCTTTACAAATTCATTTCAGCATGGTCATGCATTTTCCTTCAATCTATCTTATCAAGGGGCCCTTAGATATCTTTCTCATATTAATGAGGGATAAATTCCTTCTGAATCACTCACATTCCTCACATAACTAATTTCATACCCAACAACATCCTATTTAATCTTTCGATTAAAGACAATGTTAGAATGTGTCAAAACATAAAATAGCTATATAGAAATCCATGATGATTTCAAGGTCAAAGGACCAAAATAAAATTACTACGATGAGAAATACTTATTACAATAATCGATGTAGTATTCTCATAGTGGGTCAATCCAGTACATGATCTCTCATCATGTACTTACAAGTTGACTTAATATCTCATATTCATGATTAGTAAAACATGACCATCAGTCAACATCATACTAGCCTTAATACTTTAATATATATATATAATGAATAAATGGCTAGGGATAATTAGAATAGAACTCTTATTTTAATCTAAGGGTTTTACTATCAAGTCACATACTTGATGGCTTTAGTAAGAATTAACCATTCATATAATTATCATAAAATCAAAGGATAATGAAATACCTCTTTATTAATAAAATAAAAAGTCAAAACATAATCCCAAATGATTGACCTAGCGTATATCACTAACATTATGGGCCCCGTGGGTCAACTGATGTTGCCACGAATGTCCATTTCAAGCCCAAGTGCACAAGCCCACTATATCAAATCCCTAGGGCTAAATAAAGGGATTTTGGCCCGAAGGGGGATTGCTATAGATAATGTGAGTAGCATTCATTATAGCTCTCTAAGTCAAATTTGATTTGATATATTATGGGTCCCATGGGTCAATTGATGTTGCCATAAATGTCTATTTGAATCCCAAGTGCGCAAGCCCACACTATCAAATTTATGGGTCTAAACAAAAGGATTTGGGCATGGAGCTTGACTGCTATGGACAAATTGTGTAGCACCAATTATAGCTTTAAGAGTCAGCTTCTATTTGATATTTTATGGGCCTCGTGGGTCAACCGATGCTACAATGAATGTCTATTTGAAACCCATGCGCGGAAGCCCACCATATCAAATCCATGGCCTAAACAAAAGGATTTCAGCCTAAAGCTTGACTTCTACAAAAAAAATCATATAGCACCTATTGTAGCTCTCTGAATTTGCTTCAATTTTTTTCTAGGACCCATGGGCCAATCAATATTGCCATGAACGTCCATTTAAAGCACAGGTGCACAAGCCTACTCTATCAAGTCCATGGGCCTAAATAAAGGGATTTAGGACCGAAGATGGACTGCTATGGATGAAGTGTGTAGCACTTATTATAGCTCTCCCAGTCTACTTCAATTTGATACATTATAGGCCCCATAGGTCAACTGATGCAGCCATAAACGTCCATTTGAAGCCGAAGTGCACAAGCCTACTTTATCAAATCCATGGATCTAAAGAAAGGGATTTGGGCCCATAAATGGACTGTTAGAAAAGAAGTGTGTAGTACACATTATAGCTCTATGAGCCCCCTTTGATTTGATATATTATAGGCCATGTGGCTCAACCGATGTTGCCACTAACGTCCATTTGAATCCCAAGTACGCAAACCCTCTCTTTTAAATCCATGGGCCTAAAGAAAGGGATTTGGGCCTGAAGATGGACTGGTACGAACGATGTGTGTAGCACCCATTATAGATCTCTAAGTCAACTATGATTTGATATATTATGGGCTCTGTTTGTCAACCGATGGTGCCACGAACATCCATTTGAAGCCTAAGTGCGCAAGCCCACTCTATCAAACCCATGGGCCTAAATAGAAGGATTTAGGCCCTAAAGAAGGATTGCTATAAACAAATTGTCAGCACCCATTGTAGCTCTCTGAGTCAGCTTTGATTTCATATATTATAGGCCCTATGGACCAACCAATGCAACCACGAACATCCATTTGAAGCCCAACTGTGCAATCCCACTATATCAAATCCATGGGCCTAAATAAAAGGATTTGGACCTGAAGATGGATTGCTACAGATGAAGTGTATAGCACCAATTGTAGCTCTTTGAGACAACTTCAATTTGATATATTATGGGCCTTATAAGTCAACTAATTCTACCATAAATGTCCATTTGAAGCCCAAGTACGCAAGCTCGCTCTATCAAATCCATGGGCCTAAACAAAGGGATTTGGGCTGGAAGTTGGATTGCTTCAGATGAAGTGTGTAGCACCCATAATAGCTCTCAAATTTAGCTTTGATGTGATATATTATGGACCCCATTGGCAACCGATGTTGCCACAAACTTCCATTTGAAGCCGAGGTGTGCAAGCCCACTCTATTTAATCTATGGGCCTAAATAAAAGGATATGGGCCCGACACTTGACTACTACAAAAAAAATTGTGTAGCACCAATTATAACAATATGAGTTTGCTTTGATTTGATATATTATGTACCCCATGGGTCAACTGATGCTACCATGAATGTCCATTTCAAGCCCAAGTGCACACACTTACTCTATCAAATCCTTGGGCCTAAATAAAGGGATTCAGGCCTAAAGAGGGACTGCTACAGATGAAGTGAGTACCAGTAAAATTGCATCCTTAGTTCTTCTTAAGTACTTAAGGATATTTTTAACTGCTTTCCACTGACTTTGACCCAGGTCTGATCAGTATCTGCTCATTGTTCTTAAGGCATATGAAACATTAGGTCGAGTACACAATATTACATACATGATAGATCGAATAGCAAAAGCATATGGAATCTTACTTATGCGGTCTCGCTCATCTTATCTCATAAGACACTGAGTCTTGTTGAGACTAATGCCATATGACATTGGCAAGAATCCTCTCTTGGAATCTTGCATATTAAACCTATTCAATACCTTATCAATATAAGTGCTTTGAATTAGGCCAATAAGCTTTTTAGATCTATCTCTATAGATCTTGATGCCTAATATATAAGCAGCTTCACCTGAGTCTTTCATTGAGAAACAATTCCCTAACCATGATTTAACATTTTATAAAATAGGGATATCATTTCCAATGAGTAGTATGTCATCCACATAAAACACTAAAAACACAATAGCACTCCCATTAACTTTCTTGTGTACACAAGGTTCATCTTGATTTTTAATGAAGCCAAATTCTTTGACTGCTTCATCAAAATGAAGATTCCAACTCTGAGATGCTTGCTTTAATCCATAAATGGATATTTGAAGCATGCATACCTTTCTAGAATTCTTAGGACTGACAAAACCCTCTGGCTGTGTCATGTACACATCATTAAGTAAGTTTGCATTAAGAAATGATGTTTTGACGTCCATTTGCCATATCTTATAATTATAGTATGTAGTTATGGCAAGGAGAATTCGAATAGATTTTAGCATAGCCATTGGTGAAAAAGTTTCATTATACTCTATACCATGTGTTTGTTTGAAACCTTTTGCAACCAGTCTTGCCTTAAAGGTATGCACATTACCATCCATGTTAGTTTTCTTTTTAAAAACCCATTTGCACCCAATAGTTTTTAAACCATCATTTAGGTCAATCAAGGTCCATACTTGATTATCCCACATGGATTGTATTTCTGATCTCATGTCTTCAAGCCATTTCTCAGAGTCAGGACTATTTATGGCCTCCTGATAGGATGTGGGCTCATTTTGATCCATAATTAACACATCATTATCACAGGTTATAAGAAATCCATATCTCATGGGGATTTGACGTGTCCTACCAGACCTCTTTGGGCCTTCTAGTACTTATGTAGGCTCAATAACTACTTGTTGATTCAACTGCAGTTCCATATAAGGTATAATGCTATTTTGTAGGCCTTGAATTTCTTCAAATTGCACTATGCTCCCACTAGTTCCTTTGGAAATAAACTCTCTTTTCAAAAATACACCATTTCGAGACATAAACACTTTGTTCTTAGATGCATTGTAGAAGTAATATCCTTTAGTTTCTTTAAGATATCCCACAAAAAGGCATTTGTCAGATTTGGGTGCTAGTTTATTTGAGATTTGATGCTTCACAAACGCATCACATCCCTAAATCTTAAGAAAAGACAAACTGGGAGTTTTTCTAGTCCATGTTTCATATGGTGTCTTTTCAACTGCCAGTGATGGAACCCTATTCAAAATGAATGCAGCAGTTTCTAAAGCATATCCCCAAAAAGAGATTGGAAGATCAGATTGACTCATCATAGATCGAACCATATCCAATAGAGTCCGATTTCTATATTCAGACACACCATTCCATTGTGGTGTACCTGGAGGAGTCAATTGTAAAACAATCCCACAATTTCTAAAATGATATGTAAATTCTTGGTTTAAATATTCTCCACCTCGATAAGATCTTAGTGTTTTAATATTTTTACCAAGTTGATTTTGTACTTCATTTTTGAAAATTTTGAACTTTTCAAAAGATTCATATTTATGTTTCATTAGATATAGATAACCATATCTACTGAAATCATCTGTGAAAGTTATAAAGTACTGAAAACCTCCTCTAGCAGTTGAGCTTAATGGTCCATATACATCAAAATGTATTAGGCCTAATAAGTCATTAGCCCTCTCACTTTGTCTAGTAAAAGGTGTTTTAGTCAATTTTCCAAGTAAACAAGATTCACATGTATCAAATGATTCATCATCAAATGAATTTAAAAGCCAAGTTTGGTGTAGCTTTAAAATGCGTTTCTTATTTATATGGCCTAAACGACAATGCTAGAGATAGGTCAAGTTTAAATCATTAGATTTAGACTTCTTTGTATCAATGTTATAGATTGACATTTCATTAGTGTATTCGACATCTAAAACATAAAGTCTTATAGTGCATGGAGCATATCCATAGAAAATGTTATCCTGATAAATACTGCATTTATTATTCTTAATAATAAATTCAAATCCTTTCTTGTCCAAACAAGAAACAAAAATAATATTCCTACACATAGTAGGTACATAATAACAATTTTCTAAAGATAAAATGAGTCCACTAGGCAAAGGTAACTCATAAGTTCATACAGCTAAGGCATCAACTCTTGCTCCATTGCTAACTTGTAGGTACACTTCGCTTCTTGCCAATGATCTACTCCTTTTTAGACCTTGCACATTTGTACAAATGTGAGATCCTGATCCAGTATCTAATACCCAAGAATCAGAATTAGAAGCAAATAAATTTAATTCTATAACATGAATACCTAAAGAGGTAGTCTCACCACCCTTTTTCTTCTTCAGATCATCCAAATAGAGCTTGCAGTTTCTTTTCCAATACCCTGGCTCATTACAGAAAAAGCAAATTCCTTCCTTTGCTTTGGGTTCAGCTTTGGGTTTGGGCTTGGGCTTTTGAAAGCCTTTAAAGACCTTGCCCTTACCCTATCTAACCCTTTTCATCCCCTTTCCCTTATTGACCATGAGAACATCCTTGGTGTTACTCTTGATGTTCTTTTCAGTAGTTTTTAGCATCCCATGCAACTCTAAAATAGTCTTTCCCATACTATGCATATTGAAATTCATAAAGAAGCTATTATAATTTTCAGGAAAAGATTAAAGAATAATATCCACAGCCAGTTCTTGTTCAATCTTGAGACCAAGCTTGTCCAAGTGATCAAGATGACCCTTTATCTTGAGAATATGAGGACTGACAGAGCCGCCAGTAGTCAGCTTATAGGAAAGCAATGCCCTGATGGTGTTGAACCTTTTAATTCTAGCTTTCTCTTGGAACATTTCCTTGAGATGGCCTATCATAGTATAAGCCTCCATTTCCATTAGCTGCTTTTATAGCTCAGATTCCATACATCCAAGCATAACACAAGTGACATCAGTAGAATCATTGAGATGCTTGGTATAAGCATCCCTTTGTGCTATAGGAGCATTGGTAGTTGGTTCTTTAGGGATGGGTTGATCAAGGATGTATTCCTTTCTCTCATGCCTAAGAACAATTCTTAGGTTTCTGTACTAGTCAAGAAAGTTAGTCCCATTGAGCTTATGCTTCTCAAGGATCGATCACAGTGACATGGTATGTGTAGTGTTTGAAGTCATTATCTACAAAAAATATATGCAAAGTCCATTAATTATTTTATTAAATATATATGAGGCATAATAAAAAAAAAACTTCCACTAAAATTACTTGAATCAATAACCCTCTAAGTTAATTTTACAAATTTTAGTGGGCCAAAATCCATATTTCACCATACTCTAAGTGGGCTTTGGCTTATCGCCTAAAATATGGTTATTTAGGTAGACAACTCTTATTAATTACATCTCATGTAACTCTTGGATGGTATGGGATTTGACATCACATGTCATGGCTAAAAATCCCATCTAATGCCCTAGGTCCAAAACCATTTTGATAACCTAGTTAAGTCAAACCTTATCAAACATTTGGATAGCACCATTATACAACTTGCCTTCCTCGTATAAATTTATACACCCTGCTTTGGTAGGCCCATATATAAAAATCTAAGGCTTGACAAGTGTTGAACTCCTGGGAGGCATTATAATGACTTAATATTGAATAAGGGTTCATCTTTATTTAATCTTATTTAGTTATTTTTATGTTGTATTGCATGGCATCATATAGCATCACATACATGGCATCACATGGCATCACATACATAACAACTAAAATAAATGTGACATAGCATGGCCCAAATCTAAATTGATCTTCATAAGCCAATATGAAGATCAAAGGTCAAACCTAGGTAATATTACAACTACAAATTGAGCCTCAAACTTGGATCTCCATCTTCTACCATGGATCTCCTTCTTTGGTTCCCACTTTGGATCTCCATCTTGGCCCTCCAACTTGAATTGCACCATGGGTCTTTATTTACAAAAATTGCTATAATTTATTCTACACTATTCTAACAAAATAAATACAAAAAAAAAATGACTCGCAGGCCTTATTTAAAATTACAACCTATAAAAATTAAATCCAATCACATTGGTCTAATGGCCATGCTATAAACCATGCATAAAACAACAAACATGTATAATATAATAATCTATTTAGTTAGAAAATCCAATAATTATGTAAAAATAAAATACTGTGACAATTCTTTCGGGGTTAAGGGGCAGTGCCCCTTGGCGGGGTCCGGGGGTAGTGCCCATGGTGGCAATCCCGACAGTAAACACTTTACCTTAGCTCTTTAGTGAATTGCTTTTCAAATTTCTGAACATTGATGAATTTTCATAATCAAATCACTATAAAGTATATTTGTTCAAAAATAGACAAAAACGCTTAATTAAAACAGCCATCTTAAAACCCTAATTTGTGTTAAGGAAGCAACTAACCAATTTTCGTAATCATATTATTGAATTAGTTGCTGCCTAAAAACATCATTTTCTGTAAACATCTTACAGTTTGAAAAATCCATTCAAAACAGATCAAAAATATTTTTTTTTAAAAATAGATGCATCCATTAAGAAAACCTTAATTTCTATAATCAACATTACAGCTTGAACAAATCTGTTTAAAATGGATCCATTCTGCATAATCTATTTAACATTTAAATAGATTTCCCTTAACACATAATCTGCGTAATCATAAAATTTCTATTTCAGATTTAATCAAAAATGATTTTTCTGATCAAAATATAAAACGATTTTCCTAATTAAAATAAAAAAAAAATGCTATTTCAATTAATCATATTAATCAAAACAAAATACATAACAGATATAAATCCTTAAGTGATTAGGTTTTTGAAAGCAGAATTTCTGTTTCATTAAATGACATTAATAAAACATTATACTTAATTCATTTTTCATAAAAACATCATACAGAATTCGTTTTCATGAAACAACATTCTGAATTCATTTTTCATGAAACAACATTTTGAATTCATAAAATTAAAAACTACTTTTAGTTTAATCACATTAAACCATTACAAACATTAATCAAATTAATGTTTAATTCCATTTTCAAATGGATTACTAAGAATTTTCATAAAACAAATCAAAACCCATTTTGATAATTTTGAAAACCCTTTTCAAAACGAATCATAAACCCTAATATATATCACATATACATAGAATCAATTAATCGAATTACAAGTGGCTCTGATACCACTGTTGGGTTTCGTGATACAACAATAGTGGAGAAATTAAAAATTTATTATGTTCCCAAACCTAGATCTATGTAATTCGACTACTTGATTAAATCTAGGGTCTCAAGAATCTCACCAAGATGCAAAAGAGGTAAGATTTTCTGGAAGGATGAGAGGAGGTTCACATCGGTGACACCTTATCTCGAGCCTTTTGCTTTGATTGTTCAGATCTAGACATCTCCAAAAGGATGTGTCCTCTATACGTATCCACATGAATAGCCCTTCACAAAATGAATTGGAGTGTGTGCGAGCAATCTTCTTGATTGTCTCACAAATCAAGAACAAAAGAAAAACTCTATCTTTGTTTTCTAAGAAGAAAGAAAATGAATTTGGAGGCAGGAAAAACAAGTGTGTTAAACCCTAGAGAATATAACATATTTATAGACTCCAAATTAGGGTTTCACCTACCAATGACCTTTTGGTAACTTCCATTTCTTATATTCTAATTCTTTTTTAAAAAAAAAGAAATAATATCTTATTTATTTATTTATTTAAAATAAAATTTATCTTAAGTAAATAAATAAATAAATAAAACACTTTAATTATTTATTTCCATAGAGTTTATTTTGGGCTTATTAAACCCATATTCATTTTGGGCTTGTTCTAAGTGTGTGACCCTATAGGTTCACATAAGATTGGCAATGGGCCTAAATCTCTATTTAGGCCTACAAGTCATAAGTGGCCTCTAGCAAGACATTATGACTACCCATATCATGTGAAGTCAATAATCCAACATAACCTAATTACAGTGAATTTTATCGTCCCTTTATCACATGATATCTTAATTGAACATAAGGCATAGAATGTCATCCTTATATAGTTCAATATTATGACTTGATTCCAAGTAGACTAAAAATGATAACTCTTTATCAATTCATTTTAGCATGGCCATGCATTTTCCTTTAGTCTATCTCATCAAGGGGCCCTTAGATATCTTTCTTATATTAATGTGGGATAAATTCCTTATGAATCACTCACATTACTCATATAACTAATTTCATATCCAATAACATCCAATCTAATCGTCCGGTTAAAGACAATGTTAGAATGTGTCAAAACATAATCCATGATGATTTCAAGGTCAAAGGACTAAAATAAAATTATTGTGATGAGAAATACTTATGATAATAATCTATGCAGTATTCTTATAGTGGGTCAATCCAGTACATGATCTCTCATCATATACTTATGAGTTGACTTAATATCTCATATTCATGATTAGTAAAACATAACCATTAGTCAACATCATACTAGCCTTAATACTTTAATATTTATATAATGAATAAATGGCTAAGGATAGTTAGAATAGAACTCTTATTTTAATCTAAGGGTTTTACTATCAAGTCACATACTTGATGGCCTTAGTAAGAATTAACCATTCATATAATTATCACAAAATCAAATGATAATGAAATACCTCTTTATTAAGAAAATAAGAAAGTCAATACATAATCACAAATGATTGAAGTAGTGCATATCACTAACATTATGGGCCCCGTGGGTCAATTGATGCTGCCATGAATGTCCATTTCAAGCCCAAGTGCACGAGCCCACTCTATCAAATCCCTAGGCTTAAATAAAGGGATTTGGGCCCAAAGGGGGACTGCTATAGATAATGTGAGTAGCACCCATTATAGCTCTCTAAGTCAAATTTGATTAGATATATTATGGGTCCTATGGGTCAACTGATGTTGCCACAAACGTCCATTTGAATCCCAAGTGTGCAAGCCTACTCTATCAAATTTATAGGTCTAAACAAAAGGATTTGGGCATGGAGCTTAACTGCTATGGACAAATTATGCAGTGCCAATTATAACTTTGAGAGTCATCTTTTATTTGATATTTTATGGGCCCTGTGGGTCAACCGATGCTGCCATGAATGTCCATTTAAAGCCCATGCACGGAAGCCCAGCTTATCAAATCCATGGGCTAAACAAAAGGATTTCGGCCCGAAGCTGGACTTCTATGAACAAATCATATAACACCCATTATAGCTCTTTGAGTCAGCTTCAATTTGATTTTTTAGGGGCCCTGTGGGCCAATCGATATTGCCACGAATGTCCATTTAAAGCATAGGTGCACAAGCCCACTCTATCAAATCCATGGGCCTAAATAAAGGGATTTGGGACTGAAGATGGACTACTATGGACAAAGTGTGTAGCACCTATTATAGCTCTCTCCATTTACTTCAATTTGATACATTTTGGGCCCTATAGGTCAACCAATGCAGCCACAAACATCCATTTGAAGCCGTAGTGCACAAGCTTGCTTTATCAAATCCATGGATTTAAACAAAGGAATTTGGGCCCATAAATGGACTATTAGAAAGGAAGTGTGTAGTGCACATTATAGCTCTCTAAACCCCCTTTGATTTGATATATTATAGGCCCCGTGGGTCAATCGATGCTGCCACTAACGTCCATTTGAAGCCCAAGTGCGCAAGCCCTCTCTCTTAAATCCATTGTCCTAAAGAAAGGGATTTGTGCCTAAAGATAGATTGCTATGGACGATGTGTGTAGCACCCATTATAGCTCTCTAAGTCAGCTATGATTTGATATATTATAGCCCCGTTTGTCAATTGATGCTGCCACGAACATCCATTTGAAGCCTAAGTGCGCAAGCCTACTTTATCAAACTTATGGGCCTAAACAGAAGGATTTGGGCCCTAAAGAAGGATTGCTATAAAAAAATTATTAGCACCCATTGTAGCTCTCTAAGTTAGCTTTGATTTTATATTATAGGCCCCATGGACCAATCAATGCTACCACAAACGTCCATTTGAAGCCTAATTGTACAAACCCACTATATCAAATCCATGGGGCTAAATAAAAGGATTTGGGCCTGAAGATGGATTCCTACAAATGAAGTGTGTAGCACCAATTGTAGCTATTTTAGACAAATTCAATTTGATATATTATGGGCCCTATGGGTCAATTGATGCTGCCATAAATGTCCATTTGAAGCCTAAGTATGCAAGCCCACTCTATCAAATCCATAGGCCTAAACAAAGGGATTTGGGCTGGAAGATGGATTGCTTTAGATGAAGTGTGTAGCACCCATTATAGCTCTCAAAGTCAGCTTTGATGTGATATATTATGGACCCCATTGCCAACTGATGTTGCCATGACCCTCCATTTGAAGCCCAACTGTGAAAGCCCACTCTATTAAATCCACGGGCCTAAATAAAAGGATTTAGGCCCGACGCTTGACTACTACAAACAAATTGTGTAGTACCAATTATAAAGATCTGAGTTTGCTTTGATTTGATATATTATGGGCCCCATGAGTCAACCGATGCTGTCATGAATGTCCATTTTAAGCCTAAGTGCACAAGCCCACTCTATTAAATCCTTGGGCCTAAATAAAGGGATTCAGACCTGAAAAGGGACTGCTATAGATGAAGTGAGTAACACCCATTATAGCTCTCTGAGCCAAATTTGATTTGATATATTGTGGGTCCCATGGGTCAACCGATGCTGCCATGAACATTCATTTGAATCCTAAGTGTGCAAGCCCACTCTATTAAATTTATGGGTCTAAACAAAAGGATTTGGGTCTGGAGCTTGACTGCTATGGAAAAATTGTGTAGCACACATTATAGATCTAAGAGTCAACTTTTATTTGATATTTTATAGGCCCCGTGGGTCAACCGATGCTACCATGAAAGTCCATTTGAAGCCCATGCGCGCAAGCCCACTCTATTAAATTCATGGGCCTAAACAAAAGGATTTCGGCCTAAAGCTTGAATTTTATGGAAAAATCATGTAGCACCCATTATAGCTCTCTAAGTCAGCTTTAATTTGATTTTGTATGGGCCCCGTGGGCCAACCGATATTGCCACAAACATCCATTTAAAGCCTAAGTGCGCAAGCCCACTCTATGAAATCCATGGGCCTAAATAAAGGGATTTGGGATCAATGATGGACTACTATGGATGAAGTGTGTAACACCTATTATAACTCTCTTAGTCAACTTCAATTTGATACATTATGGGCCCTATGGGTCAACCGATGCAGCTACGAATGTCCATTTGAAGCTGAAGCGCACAAGCATGCTTTATCAAATCCATGGATATAAATAAAGGGATTTGGGCCCGTAGATGGACTGCTAGAAAGGAAGTGTGTAGTACACATTATAGCTCTCTGAGCCCCCATTCATTTGATATATTATAGGCCTTGTGGGTCAACCGATGCTACCACTAACATCCATTTGAAGCCCAAATGTGCATCCCTCTCTATCAAATCCATGGGCCTAAAGAAAGGGATTTGGGCATGAAGATGGACTACTACAGATGATTTGTGTAGCACATATTATAGCTCTCTGAGTCAGCTATGATTTGATATATTATGCGCCTCGTCGATCAACTGATGCTGCCACGAACGTCCATTTGAAGCCTAAGTGCACAAACCCACTCTATCAAACCCTTGGACCTAAATAAAAGGATTTGGGCCTTGAAGAAGGATTCCTATAAACAAATTGTGCATCACCCATTGTAGCTCTTTGAGTCATCTTTGATTTGATATATTATGGGCCCTGTGGGTCAACCGATGCTACCACAAATGTCGATTTGAAGCCCAAGTGCGTATGCCCACTCTATTAAATCCATGGCCCTAAACAAAGAGATTTGGGCCCCAAGAAGCACTGCTACAGACTAAATGTGTAGCACCCATTATAGCTCTCCGAGTTAACTTTGATTTAATATATTATGGGCCTCGTGGGTTAACTAATATTGCCATGAATGTCCATTTCAAGTCCAAGTGCATAAGCCCACTCTATCAAATCCATGGGCTTAAAGAAAATGATTTGGGCCTGAAGATGGAAGGCTACAGATGAAGTGTGTTACACTAATTATATCTCTGAGTCAGCTTTGATTTAATATATTACAGGGCCTAAATAAAAGGATTTGGGCTCAAAGATGGTTGCTATGGATAAAGTGTGTAGCACCCATTATAGCTCTCTGAGACAGCTTCGATTTGATATATTATGGGCCATGTGGGTCAACCGATGCTGCCACAAACATCCATTTGAAGCCCAAGTGCGTAAGCTCACTCTATCAAATCCGTGGGCCTAAATAAAGGGATTTGGGCTTGAAGATGGACTCCTACAGATGAAGTGCACAACACCCACTATAGCTCTCTAAGTCTGCATTAATTTGATATATTATAGGCCCTATGGTTCAATCGATGATGCCACAAACATCCATTTGAAGCCCAAGTGTGCAAGCCCACTCTATCAAATCCATGGGCCTAAATAAAAGGATTTGGGCTTGAAGATAAACTGCTATGGATGAAGTGTGTAGCACCCATTATAGCTCTCTTAGTCTACTTCAATTTGATGTATTATGGGCCCCGTAGGTCAACTGATGCTGCCACGAATGTCCATTTCAAGTCCAAGTGCATAGGACCACTCTATCAAATCCATGGGCCTAAACAAAGGTATTTAGGTTCAAAGATGGACATATGTGTTAGTGATATGCACTAGGTCAATCATTTGTGATTATGTATTGACTTTCTTATTTTATTAATAAAGAGGTATTTCATTATCATTTGATTTTATGATAATTATATGAATGATTAATTCTTACTAAGGCTATCAAGTATGTGACTTGATAATAAAACCCTTAAATTAAAATAAGAGTTCTATTCTAATTATCCTTAGCCATTTATTCATTATATATAAATATTAAAGTATTAAGGCTAGTATGAAGTTGACTGATGGTTATGTTTTACTAATCATGAATATGAGATATTAAGTCAACTCATAGGTACATAATGAGAGATCATGTACTGGATTGACCCACTATGAAAATAATACATAGATTATTGTCATAAGTATTTCTCATCACAATAATTTTATTTTGGTCATTTGACCTTGAAATCATCATGGATTTCTACATAACTATTTTATGTTTTAACACATTCTAACATTGTCTTTAATCAGATGATTAAATAGGATGTTGTTGGATATGAAATTAGTTATGTGAGGAATGTGAGTGATTTAGAAGGGATTTATTGCTCATTAATATGAGAAAGATATCTAAGGGCCTCTTGATGAGATAGACTGAAGAAAAATGCATGGCCATGCTGAAATGATTTAATAAAGAGTTATCATTTTCAGTCTACTTGGAATCAAGTCATAGTATTGAACTATATAAGGATGACAGTCTATGCCTTATGTTTAATTAGGATATCATGTGATAAAGAGACAATAAAATTAACTATAATTAGGTTATGTCAGATTATTGACTTCACATGACTTGGGTAGTCATAATGTCTTGCTAGAGGCCACTTATGACTTGTAGGCCTAAATAGAGATTTCGGTCCACTGCCAATGTTATGTGGACCTAGAGGGTCACACACTTAGAACAAGCCCAAAAACGAATTTGGGTTTAATGAGCCCAAATATAAACTTTATGGAAATAAATAATTAAAGTGTTTTATTTATTTATTTATTTGTTTGTTTATTTATTTAAGATAAATGTTATTTTAAATAAATAAATAAGATATTATTTCTTATTTATGTTTAAGCAAAATCAGAATATAATAAATGGAAGTTACCAAAAGTTCATTGGTAGGTGAAACCCTAATTTGGAGTCTATAAATATGTTATATTCTCTAGGGTTTAACTTACTTGTTTTTCCTACCTCCAAATTTGTTTTCTTTCTTCTTAGAAAACAAAGATAGAGTTTTTCTTTTGTTCTTGATTTGTGAGACAATCAAGGAGGTTGCTAGCACACACTCCAATTCGTTTTGTGAAGGGTTGTTCGTGTGGATACCTATAGAGGACACATCCTTTTGGAGACGTTTAGATCCAAACAACCAAAGCAAAAGGCTTAAGTAAGGTGTCACCAGTGTGAACCTCCTCTCATCCTTCTAGAAAATCTTGCCTTTTCTGCTTCTTGGTGGGATTCTTTAAACCCTAAATTTAATCAAGTAGTCAAATTATATGGATCCAGGTTTGGGAACGTGATAAATTTTTAATTTTTCCATTGCGTTTGTATCATGAAACCCAATAAGATGAAGTTTGTAGCACCCATTATAGCTCCCTTAGTCAGCTTTGATTTTATATATTACGGGCCCCTTGGGACAACCGATGTTGCCACAAATGTCCATTTGGAACCTAAATGTGCAAGCACACTCTATTGAATGTGTAAGCCTAAACAAAAGGATTTAGGCTTAAAGCTTGACTGTTATAGACAAATTGTGTAGCACCTATTATAGCTCTCTAAATCAACTTTGATTTGATATTTCATGGACCCCGTGGGTCAACCGATGCTGCCATGAATGTCCATTTAAAGCCCAAGCGCATAAGCCCACTCTATTAAATCCATGGGCCTAGACAAAAGGATTTGGGCCTAAAGATGGACTGCTATAGATGAAATGTTTAGCACCCATTATAGCTCTTTGATTCAGCTTCGATTTGATATATTATGGGCCTTATGGGAGAACTGATGCTGGCACGAACGTCCATTTGAAGCCCAAGTGTGCAAGACCACTCTATCAAATCCATGGGCCTAAACAAAAGGATTTAGGCTTGAAGATGGACTGCTTTAGATGAAGTGTCTAGTACCCATTATAGCTCTTTGAGTTAGCTTCAATTTTATATGTTGTGGGCCCCTTGGGTCAACTGATACTACCATAAATGTCCAATTGAAGGCCAAGTGCATAAGCCCACTCTATTAAATCCATGGTCGTAAATAAAGGGATTTGGTCCTAAAGATGGACTGCTAGAGATGGAGTGCATAGCACCCATTATAGCTTTCTGAGTCAGCTTTGATTTGATATATTCTAGGCCCCGTGGGTCAATCCATGCTACCATGAATGTCCATTTAAAGCCTAAGTGCATAAGCCCACTCTCTCAAATCCATGGGCCTCAACAAAGGGATTTGGGTTCGAAGATGGACTACTACAGATGAAGTGTGTAGTACCCATTATAGCTTCCTGAGTCAACTTTGAGTTGATATATTATGGGCCCCATTGGTCAACAGATGCAACCACGAATGTCCATTTAAAGCCTAAGTGCACAATCACACTCTATAATATCCATGGGCCTAAACAAAGGGATTTAGGCCCAAAGATGGACTGCTAGAGATGAAGTTTATAAGACCCATAATAGCTCTCTGAGTCAGCTTCGATTTGATATATTATGGGCCCTATGTGTTAACCGATGCTCCCATGAATGTCCATTTAAAGCCCAAGTGCGTAAGCCCACTTTATCAAATCCATAGGCCTAAAATAAGGAATTTGGGCTTGAAGATGGACTACTACAGATGAAATGTGTAGCACCTATTATAGCTCTCTGAGTCTCCTTTGATATGATATATTATGGGTCCCATGGGTCAACCGATGTTTCCATGAACGTCCAATTGAAGCCCAAGTGCGCAAGCCTACCCTATCAAATCCATTGATCTAAATAAAGGGATTTGGGCCCAAAGATGTACTGGTATAGAGGAAGTGTATAGCACCCATTATAGCTCTCTAAGCCCCTTTGATTTGATATATTATAGGCTTCATGGGTCAATCGATACTGCCATGAACGTCCATTTGAAGCCCAAGTGCGCAAGCCCACTCTATCAAATCCATGGGCCTAAACAAAGGGATTTAGGCCTAAAGAGGACTGCTACAGACATAATATGTAACACCATTATAGCTCTCTGAGTCAACTTTGATTTGATATATTATGGGCCCCGTGGGTCTATCGTTGCTGCCACGAATGTCCATTTAAAGCCCAAGTGTGCAAGCCCACTCTGTCAAATCCATGAGACTAAATAAAAAAATTTAAGCCCGAAGATGGACTACTGTGGAAATTTTTTTTAGCACTCATTATAGCTCTCTAAGTCAACTTTGATTTGGTATATTATGGGCCCTGTGGGTCAACCGATGCTGCCACGAACGTTCATTTGAAGACTAGGTGCGCAAGCCCACCCTATCAAATCCATGGGCCTAAATAAATGCATTTGGGCACAAAGATGGGTTGCTACGGATGAAGTGTGTACACCCATTATAGCTCTCTGAGTGAGCTTCGATTTGACATAATATAAGCCCCGTGGGTCAACCAATATTGCCACAAATGTCCATTTGAAGCCTAAGTGTGCATGCCCACTCTATCAAATCCATAGGCTTAACAAAGGGTTTTGAGCTCGAAGATGGACTACTATAAATGATGTTTGTAGCACCCATTATAACTCTCTGAGTCAGCTTTGTTTTGATGTATTGTGGGCCCCGTGGGTCAACCGATGTTGCCACGAACATCCATTTAAAGCCCAAGTATACAAGCCCACTCTATCAAATCCATAGGCCTAAATAAAAGGATTTGGGCCTCAAGATGGACTGCTACAGATGAAGTGTGTATCATCCATTATAGCTCTTTGATTAAGGTTTGATTTGATATATTATGGGCCCTATGGGTCAATCGATGCTACCACGAACATCCATTTAAAGCCCAAGTGTGCAAGCCCGCTCTATTAAATCCATAGCCCTAAACAAAGGGATTTGGGCCCAAAGATGGATTGCTATGGCCTAAGTGTGTAGCACCCATTATAGCTCTCTAAGTCAGCTTTGATTTGATATATTATGGGCTCCGTGGGTCAATTGATGCTACCACAAATGTCCATTTGAAGCCCAAGTGCACAAGCCCACTCTATCAAATCCATGGGACTAAACAAAAGGATATGGGCTTGAAGATGGACCAATATAAACAAAATGTGTAGCACCCATTCTAGCTCTCTGAGTTAGCTTTAATTTGATATATTATAGGCCCCGTGGGTAAACTGATGCTGCCACAAACGTCCATTTGAAGCCCAAGTGCGCATGCCCACTCTATCAAATCAATGGGACTAAACAAAAGGATTTGGGCTTTAAGATTGACTACTATGGATGAAATGTTAGCACCCATTATAGCTCTCTAAGTGAGCTTTAAGCTGATATATGATGGGCTTCGTGGTTCAACCGATGTTGCCACAAACATCCATTTGAATCCCAAGTGTGCAAGCCCACTCTATCAAATCAATGATAATAAACAAAAGGATTTGGGCTTGGAGATGGACTGCTACGGACAAATTGTATAACACTATTATAGCTCTTTGAGTCAACTTTGATTTGAAATAGTATCAGCCTCGTGAGTTAGCTGATGCTGCCATAAATGTCCATTTGAAGCCTAAGTGCGCAACCCACTCTATCAAATCTATGGGCCTAAACAAAGGGATTTGGGCCCAAAGATGGACTGATATGGATGAAATGTATAGCATCCATTATAGCTCTCAAAGTTAGCTTCGATTTGATATTTTATGGGCCCCATGGGTCAACTGATGCTGCCATGAATGTCCATTTGAATCCCAAGTGTGCAAGCCCAGACTATTAAACCCATGGGCCTAAACAATGGGATTTGGGCATGAAGATGGACTACTATAGATGGATTGTGTAGCACCCATTATAGCTCTCTGAGTCATCTTTGATTTGATATATTATGGGCCCTGTAGGTCAACCGATACAGCCACGAACATCCATTTGAAGCCCAAGTGCGCAAGCCCACTCGATTAAATCCATGGGCCTAAACAAAGGGATTTAGGATTGAAGATGGACTGCTATAGATGAAGTGTTTAGCATCCATTATAGCTCACTAGGTTATCTTTGATTTGATATTTTATGGGCCCCATGGGCCAACCGATGCTACCACAAACATCCATTTAAAGCCTTGGTGCACAAGCCCACTATATCAATTTCATGGGCCTAACCAAATAGATTTGGGCCCGAAGATGGACTGCTATAGATGAAGTGTGTAGCACCTATTGTAGCTCTTTTAGTCTTCTTTGATTTGATGTATTATTGGCCCCATGGGTCAACTGATGTTGCCACAAATATCCATTTGAAGCCGAAGTATGCAAGCCCACTCTATCAAATCCATGGATGTAAATAAAGTGATTTGGGCCCGAAAATGGACTGCTACGAAGGAAGTGTGTGGCACCCATTATAGCTCTCTGAGCCAGCTTTGATTTGATATATTATGGGCCCCTTGGGTCAACCGATGCTGCCATAAATGTCCATTTGAAGCCCAAGTGCACAAGCCCACTCTATCAAATCTAGGGGCCTAAATAAAGGTCTTTGGGCCTGAAGATGAAATGCTACAGACGAAGTGTGTAGCACCCATTATAGCTCTTTGATTCATCTTTTATTTGATAAATTATAGGCCCCATGGGTCAACCGATGCTGCCACGAACGTCCATTTGAAGCCCATGTGTGCAAGCCTACTCTATTAAATACATGACCCTAAATAAAGGGATTTGGTCTCAAAGATGGACTGCTATAAACTAAGTGTGTAGCACCCATTATAGTTCCTTGAGCCAGCTTTGATTTGATATATTATGGGCCCTATGGTTCAACAGATGCTGCCACAAATGTCCATTTCAAGCCCAAGTGCACAAGCCCACTCCATCAAATCCATGGGCCTAAACAAAGGGCTTTGGGCCCGAAGATGGACCGCTATAGATGAAATGTGTAGCACCCATTATAGCTCTCTAAGTCAGCTTTGATTTGATATATTATGGGCCTCGTAGATCAATCGATGCTGCCACGAATGTCCATTTGAAGCCCAAGTGCGCAAGCCCACTATATCAAATCCATGGGCCTAAATAAAAGGATTTGGACACAAGGATGGATTACTACCAATAAAGTGTGCAACACCCATTATAGCACTCTGAGTCAACTTTGATTTGATATATTATGGGCCTCATGGGTCAACTGATGCAGCCATGAACGTCCATTTGAAGCCCAAGTGTGCAAGCCCTCTCTATCAAATCGATAGGCCTAAATAAAGGGATTTAGGTTGGATGATGGACTGCTATAGATGAAGTGTGTAGCACATGTTATAGCTCTCTGAGTTAGCTTTGATTTAATATATAATGGGCCCTGCGGGTTAATACAATGCAAATATGCATAGTTATTTTAATATTATAAATGTTGTTTTATTTAATTTTATTTTGGTTTGTGTGTTTATTTAGTTATGTAAATGCTATTTTTAGTTCCAATTGGTTTTTATGGTAGTTTGTATGTTTTATATATGTTTTTAGGTTTAATTGATGTATGGGAAGGACTTTGGACTTGTTAGAATGAAGTATGAAGCTTGAGAAGCAAAAGGAAGTTGAATGGATATTGGAATGAGTTGTTACAGTGGAAAGGAGTCATGATAGAGGCGTGTCATGTTGAGTCATAGCCAGTCATGAGTTATCCTAGTGATGTCTCACCAAAGGGTTACAACTTTCCAACTTTGAGTAGTTTTCATATTTTGGCCATAACTTCCTATACAGACATCCAAATGAGGTGATTTAAGTTTCTCTGAAAAGATAACTCAGAGATCTAGAAATTTCATGAAGGGATGTTCTTAAGATAAGGTCTTATAGAAGGAAAAAAATTCCCTAGAATTTACTATAATTACATAGAGTTGTGACCCTTCATTTAAAAGGGTACCTTTCTAGTTGTAACTCCTTTTAACCACCTATAGGGTTTATATATAGATCAATTATGACTTGAGACAAAAGAAGATCATGATTAAAAAAATATATAACTTCATTAGAGCAATTATTGCTTAGACTTAGTGTTTAAAGATTAACTAAAAGGAGATCAAGTAAGAAGCAAAAAGAGAAGATTGCTCCACATCAAGCAAGTGCTGGAGGATTTAGTAAAAAGGATTTTATCAATTATCTTTCTTCTTTTCTTATTGTTCTTTAAATATGTTTCTTAGCTAAGTCTTGTTTGAGAAGCAATGATGAATTAAGTAAGAACTACATTTTCTATCTTATTTTGTTTATGATTTAATTTCAATTAGTGTTTAATTAAGTTATTTATGATTGATCTCCATATGTAGCTTCTTTTAATCAAAATTACTTACAACGAGAGTTGGAGTAACTTGGTAGACATATAATTGAAGTTACTTAAGAATTGGATTTACTTGGAGACAAGGAATTCATTTTAAGGGAAAAGAATTAGTATAATTACTTTATGATTTTTGTCTATCTCTATAAAGACATGAGAGTGATTGTAGACTTTAGACGGAATCATCCTTGGTTGACAACGAGAGTTGCTTTTAAGGATTTATTGGTATAATGTGATTAATGATTTTATCTTATCTCTGTAATACAATGAGAGGGCTTATAGACTCTAAAAGGAAATACTTCTAATTGTTAACGAGAGTTACCTTTAGAGACTCTAACATTAAATTGACAATGAGAATTGGTTTTAAAGATTATACACACTAATTTCCAATCAATATGTTTTATAATAATCTTTTATAAGTTCTTATTTACTTTCTGAATTGTGCTTCTCTTTTATATATTTACATTTTATTTTTGTTTAGTATTATAGTAAATTAGTAGTAATTAGATTCTTTAATTTATTTTGATTTAGTTTTTCCTATCCATCAAAGTAACTATCTAGTTAATATAGAATTACCCAAAAATTCCTAAATGTTCGACACCATACTTACTCTATACTAAGTCCTAGAGACTAGGGTTATACAATGATACCCACTTCAGAATTTGGCATCGTTGCTGGGGAGGTTTTGGATTAGTAATTGTTATTAACTTAGGGTAAAGAAAGGTTGTTTTAGGCCTTGTTCTAATTTTTATTTCTTTATTTTGTTTTTATTTTTAATTTTTATTTTCTAGTTATTTTTGTTATTTATTTGATTGTGAATTTACATTCTCACTAAAAGTAATAGTGATAGTAATTTGAACTTTGATCCTAAAATTGATTTAACTTTATGTGATTTACATAGGGATCAACATTAAAAAACAGTGGACCAACTTAATTTGAATAGAATGGCTCAACTAGAGAGAAGGGCATTAGGCGATTTTGCGATGCTCAACATCTTGGGTAGTTTTGGTGGAATAGTGGCTCTAGCTATTGCTAATAACAATTTTGAGATCAAGCCAAATATTATACAAATGGTGGAAAATAATCAGTTTGGAGGCTTACAAGGAGAAGATCCTTATGCCCACATTTTGACTTTCCTTAATGTGTGTGCAACCTTTAAGATTAATGGTGTGACAAATGATGCTATAAGGCTATGACTCTTTCCATTTTCAGTCAAATACAAAGCACAAATTTAGCTTGCTAGTTTGCCAAATGAAACTATCACAACATGGGATCAATTGAAGCAAGCATTTCTGCATAAATATTTTCCACCATATAAGATGACCAAGTTTCGAAATGAGATCACTACTTTCAAGCAAAGTGGAAGTGAGACAATCTATTTGGCTTGGGAGAGGTTTAAGGAACTTCAATAGTAGTGTCCATATTATGGATTGACAGAATGGATGATGCCTCAAATTTTCTATAATTAATTGATGGATGAAAATAGAAACATCGTCAATGCAGTGTCCAGTGGAAAATGGATGGATAAAATGGCTAGAGAAGCCATAACCTTGCTAGAAGAACTTGCATCTCAAGGGTACATGGGTGATGAAACCATAATGGCAAAAGCAAGGGGGTTTTTGGAACTTCACATAATTAAAATGTTGAATGCAAAGGTAGATGCTCTTAATAAATTGGTAAGTAATTCTCGAATCAATTCATTAGAATGTGCCAATGTTGTTTGTGAGAGTTGTGGAGGACCTCACTCATATTCTCAATGCAATGTAATTGCAAATGAGGATGTGAATTATGTGCAAGGAGGTTTTAACCAATGAATGGGGCTGAATTCTAACAATTATAACCCTTAGTGGAGGAACCATCTCGAATTATCATGGTCAAACCTATCCTCACAATTAAACCCTCCATACAACCCAAACCCCAAACTTTAAAACCCACTTGGATTTCCTATGAAACAAAAAACCTTTAGTCCTACCCATCCTAAACCTACTCTTGAAAATCTTATGGAGTAATTTGTTAATCAACAAATGTCTATAAACAAACAAAATGAGGAGCAATTTAAACAAGTAAATTCTAAACTTGAACAAATTGCTACTCATAACCGTATCCTTGAAACCCAAATTGCCCAATAAGGCTCTTCATCCAACACTAAACCTTTGGGAAAGCTCCCTAGCCAATTAGAATATGTACAAAAAGAGTCTTGTCAAGCAATTACCTTACGTAGTGCTAAGGAGGTTGAAAAAGATCTCAATAAGAAAAAGAGAGTGGTTGATGATGAGGATAATGGGGTAGAGATTGAGGAGGTAGATGTTAGAAGTAAAAATGATGAAAAATGTGAGAAGAAAAGCAATAAGGAAGATGCCTTACCATCAAGAATGAGGAATCAAAGGTGGATATTAAAGCTCTTCCTTTTCCTCAAAGGTTCATAAGGTGTAAATTAGACAAGCAATTTTGAAAATTCCTTGATTATCTTAAGGAAATTACTATCACCATACCATTTGCGGATGATATTAGAGATATGCCAGCTTAGGGTAAATTCTTGAAGGATATTATTAATCATAAAAGCAAGCTTGAAGATTATAGATTAGTATCTCTTGTTAAAGAATCCAAAGCTATGTGTTCCAAGTCTCCACCAAAGCTTAAGGATCCTAGTTCTTTTACTGTTCCTTTTATAATTAGAGGTACACATTTTGATAAAGTATTATGTGATATTGGTGCTAGTGTTAGCCTTATGCCTTATTCTATTTATAAAAAGTTAAATTTAGATGAGCTTAAGCCTACCAATATGTGTCATTCCATGGAGGATAAATCTGTTTCATATCCACTTGGCATTCTAAAAAATGTGCCAACTAAAGTGGGTAAGTTTGTAATACTAGCTAACTTTATTATGTTGGAAATAGAGGAGGATCTTGAGATCCCAATTTTGTGTGGAATACCATTTTTTAGGATAGCAAGAGCAATCATTGATATGAAGAAAGGAAAGATCACATTAAAGGTGGATAATGAATGTATAAAATTCGATATTCTGAATATAATGAAGTCAACACCAGTGGAAGTGGCAAGTAGAATTGATTCTATTGATGTTATTAATGAATGCATTGAAGAAGTAATTCATGAGTGTTTGAGGAATGATTCTATGGAGTTATACATGATGGAAGAAGCTAATGAGCAAATTTTGGAGGTAATTCCATATCAACCTTTTCAAAGGACATCAATATTTGAACCTTCAAGGAGAGAGGATGATCCAAAAGATACTACATCAAGTGAAGAAGTTGAATTAAAGCTCAAGCCTCTACCATCAAATCTTATATATGCATTTCTTGACTTTAATCTTAAATTTCCTTTTATTGCTAATTCATCTTTGCCTAGTGATAATGTTCATGCCTTATGTGATGTGTTGAATAGACATAAAAATGCCATTGGTTATTCTGTAAGTGATTTGAAGGGCATTAGTCCTCATATATGTATGTATAGAATTGTTTTAGAAGATAATGCTAATCCTTCCATTGAAGGTCAAAGATGATTAAACCTTACTCTTAAAGAAGTGGTAAGAAAAGAAATGACTAAGCTGCTTGATAATGGAATCATATATTCCATTAGTGATAGTAAATGGGTGAGCCCCTTTTAGGTTGTACCAAAGAAAGGAGGCTTAACCATTGTTTGGAATGAATCTGATGACTTGATACCTACTAGAAATGTCACAGGATGGCGTATGTGTATTGATTATAGAAAACAAAAAAAAGAAACTAGGAAGGATCACTTCCCATTTCCTTTTATTGACAAAGTTCTTGAGAGGTTAGCTAATTTTTCATATTTTTATTATTTGGATGGACTTAGTGGGTTCTATCATATTCCTATTCATCCTAAAGATCAAGCTAAGACTACCTTTACATGTCCATTTGGTACTTTTTCTTTTAGGCATATGCCTTTTTTTTTTTATGTAATGCGCTTGTAACTTTCCAAAGATGCATGTTTTCCATATTTAGTGATTTACTTGATAATTGTGTAGAAGTTTTTATGGATGACTTTAATGTCTATGGTACTAACTTTTCTAATTTTCTAGACAATCTATCTAAAGTTCTTAATAGGTGTATTGAGCATGGACTAGTTCTGAACTGGGAAAAGTGCCATTTCATGGCACAAGAAAGCATATTTCTTGGACATTTAGTTTCAAAGAGATGCATTGAAGTTGATAGGATAAAGATTGAAATAATTGCTAATTTGCCACCTCCAAAATGCATTAAGGATATAAGAAGTTTTCTTAGAAATGCTGGCTTTTATAGAAGGTTTATCAATGATTTTTCTAAAATTGCAAAGCCACTATGTAAATTACTTACCAAGGATGCTACTTTTGAGTTCTATGATGCATGCCCAGAAGCATTTCAAATTTTAAAGAAGGCTCTTATTTTAGCACTTGTTTTGTAGCCACCTAGTTGGCACCAACTATTTGAGATAATGTGCGATGCTAGTAACTTTGCAGTGGGGGGTGTTTCGGGGCTAAAAAAGGAAGGTAAGCCTTATGTTATTTAATATGCTAGCAAACTACTTGATGATACTAAGATTAACTACACCACTACAGAAAAGGAGTTGCTTGCTATTGTTTATTCATTTGATAAGTTTAGAGCATATCTTATGGGGCAAAAGGTGATTGTTTATTCAGATCATACTGCTCTTAAGTATCTTTTAAGCAAGAAGGATGCAAATCCTAGACTTCTACAATGGATCTTAATGCTTCAAGAATTTGATTGGGAAGTGAGAGATAAGAAAGGAAGTGAGAATCTTGTTGCTGATCACCTATTAAGGCTTAATCATGATGGATTGAAAAAGAATGATGATGGTGTGGCAATAAATGAGACATTTCATGATGAATATCTCCTAACTATTGCATTAAAGGAACTTCCATGGTTTGCAGATGTTGCAAATTATCTTGTAAGTGGTATTCTTTCTTATGGCATGGATTATAGACAAAGGAAAAAGTTTTTACATGACAATAACTTCTACTATTGGGAGAAGCCGTTACTTTACAAAAGGTATGCGGATGACTTGATTAGACGATGCATTCCCTAAGATGAAGTCCAAGATGTTTTAAAGCATTGTCATTCTTTGGAGGTTGGTGGACATTTTGGAGCATCAAAGACAACATCTAAGGTATTGCAATCTAGATTTTAGTGGCCTACTTTGTTTAAGGATACTAGAGAATTTGTGTTTACATGTGATAAATGTCAAATGATGGGAAATATATCAAAGAAACATGAGATGCCTTTGAAAGGGATTCTTGAAATCCAGATCTTTGATGTTTGGTGAATAGACTTGATGGGCCCATTTCTTAGTTCCTTAGGTTACAAATATATTTTGGTCATGGTCGATTATGTCTCTAAGTGGGTAGAAGCCATGCCAACCTTGACAAATGATGCTGGAGTGGTTAAGAAAATGATTAAGAAAGAAATTTTTCTAAGATTTGGTACCCCTAAAGAATTGATAAGTGATGGAGGTTCCCGTTTTTGTAACCATGTGATTAAAGCTCTTTTAACAAAGTATAAAGTAACACATAAGGTTGGTACTCCATATCACCCATAAATGAGTGGGCAAGTCGATGTGAGTGATAGAGAAATTAAATGGATTCTTAAGAAAATAGTACCTTCTTCAAGGAAAGGTTGGGCATTGAAGCTTGATGATGCATTGTGGACATATAGGATAGCTTTCAAAACCCCAATTGGCCTTACTCCTTATCAATTGATATACAAGAAGTCATATCACCTACTCGTTGAGCTTGAGCATAAAGCATATTGAGCAACAAGAGTTCTAAATTTTGATATGATAAAGGCAGGTGAGAAAAGGTTACTTCAACTCAATGAATTAGATGAATTGAGAATGAATGCTTATGAAAATGCTAAGCTATATAAGGATTATACTAAGTTATGGCATGATAAGCATTTAACTAAGAAGGAATTTTACAAGGGTGAGCTTGTTCTCTTTTTTTAATTCAAGACTAAAGTTATTTTTGGGAAAGTTGAAATCACGGTGATCAGGTTCGTTTAAAGTTGTTAAGGTATATCCTCATGGTGCAGTGGAAATTGCTAATAATAAATGGGAAATCTTTAAGATAAATGGACAGCATCTGAAACCTTACTTGATCAATGATGCAATTGATCCAACCCGATCTATCTCCCTTTCTACATCTTAATGAAATTAAGGTAAGGTTGAGCTATACTCCTTTAAATTTAGCATGGTAAGACTAAACACATTTTTCTTTTATTTTATTACAAATTTTTATATTCTATGCTTTAATTTCATTCTTATTTCATTTTATTTAGCAAAAGTTCTATTTACAATATTTTTGAATTCACACATTTTTTTTACTATTTTATACAATTTCTTTTCTTAGTTTATTTCACTTATTTATTCACATTTCTTTATGATTAGTTTTAGTACATATTTGGTTTATAACTAGTTTCTTATTTTTATGCATTCTTTCATATATTATTTCATTAAAATTGTGTTTGCATATTACCATATTGTCATGACTCATTACACAGTCACCTAGGAATACCAGACACCATAAGGAGTCATTACAAAGGGACAAGTCATTATTGAGAGTCATTGTGCTGAGTCATTATGC
Organism: Mallotus nudiflorus; assembly: GCA_947683625.1. NCBI lineage: Eukaryota > Viridiplantae > Streptophyta > Magnoliopsida > Malpighiales > Euphorbiaceae > Mallotus > Mallotus nudiflorus. Next base: position 3,108,612 of record CANTUR010000117.1, on the reverse strand, counting down.
TTGGCACGACTCAATCCCTCACACAAAGAAGCTGTAACAAGTCATTCCTGTGGAACGACTTGATACAGAAAGTGTCCATGCCAACTCGACACCTTGTGCTGAGTCATCCCATTAACATATTTATATGGATTTTACACATCCGGTGACACACACTTGTAGTAGCCATAAGTTAGCACCTTTTTACATCTTTTTATAACTGTTTATTTATTCTTAATTCAGTTTTAGATTTGAAAAGTTATCTTTTTCTTTCAAAGAGGTCATGTCTTTTCATATCTATACACACCTTTTCACATTTCTCTTACACAACCTTTCACCCTCTCGTAGACCCCTACACCTTACACCCCTATACTATCTATAAATACACCCTTTTGACCACCCAATCTCCTATATCTTCCATTCTCAAATTTCCAAACGAATTTCAACACTTAAATGCACTCAAACACCTCCTATTCCTTTATCTTCTTTATTCTCTCTTCCATAAACACAAGACTCTTCATTTCTTCTCTAAATCCAACCCTACCCGAATCAACACCACCCTTCCTATTCCATCTTCTTTACTCTATTTTTCCATTTTCATTTCTTACTCTCTATATATTTCTACACTTTTTAACTTCATTCAATCAACACTAATACCATAAGAATGACTAGAGGATCATCATCCAAGAGGCCACACATTGAAGAATCCCATCAAGAGGAGGAAGAAAATTTGAGCAAGACTTACAAGGCTAAGTTTCTAATCCTTTCACATACAAAAGGTGCTAAGTTGACAACAATAATGTTTAGAGAAATCTTGGGTTGTAAGTATATTCCTAACTCTCTCTTGAACAATGTGAGCATGCTTGAGGTGTTTAATTAAATGTTAACTCAATGTGGCCTTAAGAAATTTGTTTTTATGCATGAGGACACCTATGTTGATTTACTTACTAAATTCTACACTACCTTGGATGTTAATGAGAATAATTCCTAAAATCTGGAATTTAGGATGGAAGGAAAGAAACACTAATTAAACTATTATTTCATGCATCGTGTGTTTGGTTTTAAAAAGGATGGGTTATATGATCCCCCATCTAACTTTAAGTTGAATGAATTTTGGACATTTTTAACTAATTTGCAAACCCCTTTTCAACCTAAAAAAGCCAAGGTAATGTTCATTAGAGACATGAAATGCTGGTTGTTGCATAAGGTCCTACCATGTGTTGTTTTTCACAAGTCTAAGTTCAATAGGGTTTTTGCACAAGAAATGTTTCTTATATGGTGTATTCATAACAAGAAGCAAATTTGTTAGACTTACTGGATATTTAATTAGTTATTGTCTTATGCTCTACGTAAGGATTCACCCTTAACACATGGACATGTGATCACAATAGTAGCTAAGGTTTTGAATGTTGATCTTGCCGATTTTACTCGTAGGGTTGAATGCTTTTATTTTACTACCATGCTTTTGTGAGAGGAGAAGTCATTGATGCAGGATTCCAATTTATTCCTACCCGATCACGTTCATGTTGGTGTGGACTTACTGGATCATCTCGGGTTCAGGAGACCCCACCCGCTTATCCAACAGAAAGTGAACCGGAGGAAGAACTTCCTCAATATCAACCATTTAGAGATGTTCCTTTGCTAACCTATCCTTTTTAAAGTGCACCGGGCTCCTCATGTGATCACCCTCCCATTTGGCACCAAATTCTAAACAATCAAATTGCCTTTCAAGGGCAATTGAATGAAATGAAGTTTCACAAAAAAACAGTTGGCTTGTCATCAATGAAAAATGGGGTACAAGTTAAACTAATACTTTGCTCAATCTAGACACTCCATTGAGTCTCCGCCCACTACTCCAACCAATGACTAGGGCAGTATTTCTATCCTTTCCTTTGCTTGCTTTTCTTTACATTGAGGACAATGCATGCTCTTAAGTGTGGGGGAAGGGATATATATTAGGATTAGTATATTAATCATTTATGTATTATGATGTTATATTTGTTTGTGTGTTTGTGCTATATTGTTGTGTATTTGCATTAATTTTTTTATTCATTTTGCTCCTATATTTAATAATTAGCCACCCTTAATAGTCTTTTTAATTTTGATGAAGTCAATATGTTTTGTTAATAATGAATTTCTTATTTCTCAATTGGTAGAAGTTTAAGTTTCTTGTAGTATAAGTTGTAAGTTTATGTTTTTTTTTATCTCTTTTTATTATTTTTAAAGTTTAAAGAATGCTTTAGTCAAATTGCTAACTATGCTTAAGGCTAGGTAGTAATGATTTAAGCTTAGGTTTTATAGAGACTTAGGTAACCTTAGGGAAACTATAGCCATAATACATATGAAAATTGCTTTCAATAATGGATGAAGACTTAAAAAAAGAAAAGGAAGAAAAATAAATTATTAATAATGCTTATAAGTTGATGCATCTTGAGTAAGTTGTGTGCAATTGAGCATGCTCCTTAGTTTCATTCATTCAGAAAAAGATGTATAATGTCACAAGTAGATGGATCTCAAGTAAGTTGAGTGCATTTGTGTTTGCTCCTCATTTGCATTCATTTAAAAAGAGTACACCTAGTAAGTATGCTTATGAATAAAATGTCTAAAAATGCAATGAGAAAAGTATGTTGATATGTGTGGTTAACATTGTCTCAAGGTTTTTTTTGCCTCTAGAATTCCTAAGTTTGAAGCATGACTATTTTGGCTAAGTAGCTTGGTTAGAACTTTGACTTGCATTTTTTATTTTATTCTTAGTAGATTGAGATAAATTGGTAAACTTGTTACCTATGCTATGAGTCTTGTTTATTCTATCATTGTTGAGAATTGAAAATTCATTTATTGAATTATCCTTTTCTAACTTCATTTATGATTAAAATGAATTAATAAGGATGCTACCCTTATTTTGGAGTAAATGATAATTTTGTTAATTTCAACATATTTAATCTATACTTGCATGAGGGCAAGCAAGGTCTAAGTGTGAGGGAGTTTGACACAATGCAAATATGCAGTTATTTAGGTATTATAAGTATTGTTTTGCTTAATTTTAGTTTAGTTTTTTTGTTTATTTAGTTATGTAAATGTTATTTTTAGTTCCAATTGCTTTTTATGGTAGTTTGTATATATTATATATGTTTTTAGGTTCAATTGAGGCATGGGAAGGACTTTGGACTTGTTAGAATTAAGTATCAAGCTTGAGAAGAAAAAGGAAGTTGAATGGATACTGGCATGAGTCATTATAGTGGGAACAATTCATAATAGAGGCATGCCGGGCCGAGTCACAACCAATCACGAGTCGTCCCAGTGATGTCTCACCAAAGGGTTGCAACTTTCCAACTTTGAGCAGTTTTCATATTTTGGCCATAACTTCCTTTAAAAATATCCAAATGAGATGATTCAAGTTGCTATAGAAAGATAACTTAGAGATCTAGAACTTTTATGAAGGGATGTTATCAAGATAAGGTCATTTAAAAGGAAAAAAATTCCCTAGAAGTTACTATATTTACATAGAGTTGTGACCTTTCATTTAAAAGGGTACCTTTCCAATTAGAACTCCTTTTAACCACCTATAAGGTCTACATATAGATCAATTATGATATGAGACAAAATAAGAGCATGATTAAAAAATATATATAACTTTCATTAGAGCAATTATTGCTTAGACTTAGTGTTTGAAGATCAACTAGAAGGAGATCAAGTAAGATGCAAAAATAGAAGATTGCTCTACATCAAACAAGTGCTGGAGGATTTAGTAAAAAGGGTTTTATCAATTCTCTTTCTTTTTTTCTTATTATTCTCTAACTATATTTCTTGGTTAAGTCTTATTTAAGAAGCAATGATGAATTAAATAAGAACTACATTTTCTATCTTATTTTGGGTATGATTTAATTTCAATTAGTGTTTAATTAAGTTATTTATGATTGATCACCATATGTAACTTATTTTAATCAAAATTACTTACAATGAGAGTTGGAGTAATGGCAGACATATAATTGAAATTACTTAAGAATTGGATTTACTTAGAGACAAGGAATTCATTTTAAGGGAAAAGAATTAGTATAATTACTTTATGATTTTTTCTATCTCTACAAAGACACGAGAATGATTGTAGACTTTAGACGAAATCATCCATGATCAACAATGAGAGTTACTTTTAAGGATTTATTAGTATAATGTGATTATGATTTTATCTTATCTCTACAATACAATGAGGGGGCTTGTAGACTCTAAGAGGAAATACTTTTAATTGATAATGAGAGTTACATTTAGAGATTCTAACTTTAAATTAACAATGAGAATTGCTTTTAAAGATTATACACACTAATTTCTAATCAATATATTTTATAATAATCTTTTATAAGTTCTTATTTACATTCTGAATTATGCTTCTCTTATATATATTTACATTTTATTTTTGCTTAATATTATACTAAATTAGTAGTAATTAGATATTTTAATTTATTTTGATTTAGTTTTGCCGATCCATCTAAGTAACTATCTAATTAATAAATAATTGCCAAAAAATTTCAGAGTGTTCGACACCCTACTTACTCTATACTAACTCTTAGGGACTACAGTTATACAATTCTACCTGTTTCATGGGTCAACTGATACTGCCATGAATGTCCATTTAAAGCCCAAGTGTGCAAGCCCTATCTATCAAATCCATGGGCCTAAACAAAAGGATTTGGGCCCAGAGCTTAGCTGCTATAAATAAATTGTGTAGCACCTATTATAGCTCCTAAGTTAGCTTTTATTTGATATATGATGGGCCCCGTGGGTCAACCGATGCTGCCATGAACGTCTAATTGAAGCCCAAATGTGCAAGCCCACTATATCAAATCCATGGGCCTAAATAAATGGATTTGGGCATGAAGATGGATTGCTATGGATGAAGTGTGTAGCACCCATTATAGCTCTCTGAGTTAGCTTTGATTTGATATATTATGGGCCTCACAGGTCAAACGATGCTAACATGAACGTCCATTTAAAGCCTAATTACGCAAGCCCACTCTATCAAATCCATGGGCCTAAATAAAGGGATTTGGGCCTAAAGATGGACTGCTATAGACGAAGTGTGTAGCACCCATTATAGCTCTCTAAGTTAGTTTTGATTTGATATATTATGGGCCTTGTGGGTTAATTAATGCTGCCAAAAATGTCCATTTGAAGCCCAAGTGTGTAAGCCCAATATATCAAATCCATGAGCCTAAACAAAAGGATTTCAGCCAACAGCTTGACTGCTGTGGAAAAATTGTATAGCACCCATTTTGGCTCTCTAAGTCAGCTTTGATTTGATATATGATGGGCCCAGTGGGTCAATCAATGTTGCCACGAACGTCCATTTCAAGCCCAAGTGCGCAAGCCCACTCTATCAAATCCATGGTCCTAAACAAAGGGATTTGGGCCTGAAGATGGACTGCTACAGATGAGGTGTGTAAGACCTAATATAACTCTTAGAGTCAGCTTTGATTTGATATATTATGGGTCCCGTGGGTCCACTGATGCTACCCCGAATGTTCATTTGAAGCCCAAGTGCATAAGCCCAATCTATCGAATCCATAGGACTAAATAAAAGGATTTGGGCTCGAAGATGGACTGCTACAGACAAAATGTCTAGCACCCATTATAGCTCTCTGAGTCAACTTTGATTTGATATATTATGGACCTTGTGGGTCAACCGATGCTGCCACAAATGTCCATTTGAAGCCTAAGTGCGCAAGCCCACTCAATCAAATCCATAGGCCTAAATAAAAGGACTTTGGCTTGAAGATGGATTACTATGGCTGAAGTGTGTAGCAACCATTATAGCACTCTGAGTCATCTTCGATTTGATATATTATGGGCCTCATGGGTTAACTGATGTTGCCATGAATGTCCATTTGAAGGCCAAGTGCGCAAAACCACTATATTAAATCCATAGGACTAAACAAAAGGACTTGGGCTCAAAGATGGACTGCTATAGATGAAGTGTGTAGCACCCATTATAGCTCTTTGAATCAGCTTTGATTTGATATATTATAGGCCCCATGGGTTAACTGATGCTGCCACGAACATCCATTTGAAGCCCAAGTGCGCATGCCCACTCTATTAAATCCATAAGCCTAAATAAAAGGGTTTGGGCTCAAAGATGGACTGCTATAGATGAAGTGTGCAACAACCATTATAACTCTCTGAGTTAGATTTGAGTTGATATATTATAGGCCTCATGGGTCAACAGATCCTACTAGGAATGTCCATTTGAAGCATAAGTGCGCAAGCCCACTCTATCAAATCCATGGGCCCAAATAAAAGGGATTTAGACTCAAAGATGGACTGCTATAAATAAAGTGTGTAGTGCCCATTATAGCTCTCTAAGTCAACTTTGATTTGATATATTATGGGCCCTGTGGGTCAACCGATGCTGCCACGAACATCCATTTAAAGCCCAAGTGCGCATGCCCACTCTATCAAATCTGTGAGCCTAAACAAAGGGATTTGAGTGTAAAGATGGATTTCTACAGAGGAATTGTGTAGCACCCATTTAAGCTCTCTAAGTTAGCTTTGATTTGATATATTATGGACCCTATAGATCAACCGAAGCTACCAGGAACATCCATTTCAAGCGCAAGTGCACAAGCCGGCTCTATCAAATCCATGGGCCTAAATAAAGGGATTTGGGCTTGAAGATGGACTGCTACAGATGAAGTTCATAGCACCAATTATAGATCTCTAAGTCTACTTTAATTTCATATATTATGGGTCTTGTGGGTCAACTGATGCTACCATGAATGTCCATTTCAAGCCCAAGTGCACAAGCCCACTCTATTAAATCCATGGGCATAAACAAAGGTATTTGGGCATGAAGGTGTACTGCAATGGATGAAATGTGTAGCACCCATTATAGCTCTCTGAGTCAGCATTAATATGATATATTATGGGCTCGTGGGTCAACCGACACAGCCATGAAAGTCTATTTGAAACAAAAGTGTGCAGCTGACTCTATTAAATCCATGGGCCTAAATAAAGGGATTTGGGTTCAAAGATGGAATGCTACAGATGAAGTGTGTAGTACCCAATATAGCTCTCAGAGTCAAATTTCATTTGATACATGATGGGCGCCATAGATCAATAGATGCTGCCATGAACATCCATTTCAAGCCCAAGTGCGCAAGCCCACTCTATCAAAACCATGGTCTTAAACTAAGGGATTTGGGCCCGGAGATGGACTGCTACAGATGAAGTGTGTAGAACCCATTATAACTCTCTAAGTCAGCTTTGATTAGATATATTATAGGCCCCATGGGTCAACCGATGTTGCTACGAACATGCATTTGAAGCCCAAGTGCGCAAGCCCACTCTATCGAATCCATGGGCCTAAATAAAGGGATTTGGGCCTGAAGATGGAATACTATGAACAGAGTGTGTTATACCCATTATAGCTATGTGAGTCAGCTTTGATTTGATATATTATGGGCCCCTTAGGTCAACTGATGTTGCCACAAACATCTATTTGAAGCCCAAGTACGCAAGCCCACTCTATAAAATCCATGGGCCTAAACAAAGGGATTTGAGCTTGAAGATGGACTGCTACCGATGAATTGTGTAGCACCTAATTTATCTCACTAATTCAGCTTTGATTGATATATTATGAGCCCTGTGGGTTAACCAATGCTGCAAGGAACAACCATTTCAAGCCCAAGTACGCAAGCCTACTCTATAAAATCCATGGGCCTAAACAAAGGGATTTGGGCTCAAAGATGGATTGCTACAGATGAATTGTATAGAAACTATTATAGCTTTATGAGTTAGCTTTGATTTGATATATTATGGGCCCTATGGATCGACCGACGATGGCATCAATGTCCATTTCAAGCCCATGTGCACAAGCCCACTCTATCACATCCATGGGCATAAACAAAGGGATTTGGGCATGAAGGTGGAATGCAATGGATGAAGTGTGTAGAACCCATTATAGCTCTTTGAGTCAGCTTTGATTTGATATATTATGGGCCCCATGGGTCAACCGACACAGCCACGAACATCTATTTGAAGAAAAAGTGCGTAGGCCCACTTTATCAAATCCATGGGCCTAAAGAAAGGGATTTGGGCTTGCAAATGGAATGCTACATATGAAGTGTGTAGCACCTAATATATCTCTCTGAGTCAGCTTCGATTTGATATATGATGGGCCCTATGGATCAACCGATGCTGCCACGAACGTCCATTTCAAGCCCAAGTGTGCAAGCCTACTATATCAAATCCATGGTCCTAGATAAATGGATTTGCAGATGGACTGCTACAAATGAAGTATGTAGCACCCATTATAACTCTCTGAGTTAGCTTTGACTTGAGATATTATAGGCCCCATGGGTCAACTGATGCTGCCACGAACATCCATTTCAAGCCTAAGTGCATAAGCCCACTCAATTAAATCTGTGGGGCTAAATAAAGGGATTTTGGCCCAAAGATGGACTGCTATGAACAAATGTAGCACCTATGATAGATCCCTGGGTCATCTTTGGTTTGATATATTATCGTCCCCGTGGGTTTACCGATTTTGCAATGAATGTCCATTTGAATCAAAAGTGCACAAGCCCACTCTAACAAATCCATAGGTCTAAACAAAATGATTTGGGCCCTAAGATCGACTACTATGGATGAAGTGTGTAGCAACCATTCCCCTTGAGTCAACTTTGATTTGATATATTATGAGCTCGTGGGCCAACCAATGCTACCACGAACATCCATTTCAAGCCCAAGTGTGCAAGCCCAATCTATTAAAATCCATGCGCCTAAACTAAGGTATTTGTGCTCGAGGATGGACTGCTATAGACAAAGTGTGTAGTACCTATTATAGCACTCTGAGTCAGCTTTGATTTGATATATTATGGGCCCCGTGGGTTAATCGATGCTGCCATGAATGTCCATTTGAAGCCCAAGTGTGCAATCCCACTCTATTAAATCCATGGACCTAAACAAATGGATTTGGGCTTAATTATGGACTACTATAGATGAAATGTGTAGCACCCATTTTAATTCTTTGAGTTAGCTTTAATTTGATATATTATAGGCCCCTTGGGTCAACCAATGTTGCCATGAACATCCATTTGAAGCCCAACTGTGCAAGCCCACTCTAACAAATCCATGGACCTAAACAAATGGGTTTAGGTTTGATTATGGACTGCTATAGATGAAATGTGTAGCACCCATTATAAATCTCTGAGTTAGGTTTGATTTGATATATTATAGGCCCCTTGGGTTAACCAATGTTGCCATGAACATCCATTTGAAGCCCAACTGCGCAAGCCCACTCTATCAAATTCATGGGCCTAAAGAAAGCAATTTGGGCTCAAAGATGGACTGCTATGGACAATGTGTGTAGCAACCATTATAGCTCTCTGAGTCAACTTGAATTTGATACATTATGGGCCCCATTGGCCAACCGATGCTACCACGAACGTCCATTTCCAGCCCATGTGCGCAAGCCCACTCTATAAAATCCATGGGCCTTAATAATGGGATTTGGGCTCAAAGATGGACTACTATAAATGAAGTGTTTAGCACCCATTATAGCTCTCTGAGTCAGCTTTGATTTGATATATTATGGGCCCCATGGGTCAATTGACATAGCTACGAATGTCCATTTGAAGCAAAAGTGCACAGGCCCACTCTATTAAATCCATTGTCCTAAATAAAGGGATTTGGGCCTGAAGATGTACTGCTACAGATGAAGTGTGTAGCACCTAATATATCAATCTTGGTCAGCTTTGATTTGATATATGATGGGCCTTATGGATCAACCAATGCTGCCATAAATGTCCATTTCAAGCCCAAGTGTACAAGCCCACTCTATCAAATCCATGGCCCTAAATAAAGGGATTTGGGCTCGAAGATGGACTGCTACAGACAAAGTGTGTAGTACCCATTATAACTCTCTGAGTAAGCTTTGATTTAACATATTATGGACCCCGTGGGTCAACCGATGCTGCTACGAACATCCATTTCAAGCCTAAGTATAGAAGTGCACTTAATCAAATCCATGGGCCTAAATAAAGGGATTTGGGCCCTAAGATGGATTGCTATGAAAAAAGTGTGTAGCACCCATTATAGCTCTCTATGTCAGCTTTGATTTGATATATTATGGGTCCCGTAGGTCTACCGATGTTGCCACAAATGTCCATTTGAATCCAAAGTACGCAAGCTCACTCTATCAAATCTATGGGCCTAAACAAAATGATTTGGGCCCAAAGATGGACTGCTATGGTTGAAGTGTGTAGCAGCCATTATATCCTTCTGAGTCAACTTTGATTTGATATATTATAGGCTCCATGGGCTAACCAGTGCTGCCACAGACATCCATCTCAAGCCCAAGTGTGCAAGCCTAATCTATTAAAATCCATGGGCCTAAACAAAGGGATTTGGGCTCAAAGATGGACTGGAATAGAAAAAGTGTGTAGTACCTATTATAGCACTCTGAGCCCATGTGTGTAGTACCCATGGACCAACCGATGCTGCCACGAACGTCCATTTCTAGCCCATATGCACAAGCCCACTCTATCAAATCCATGGGCTTTAATAATGGGATTTAGGCTCGAAGATGGACTACTATAGATGAAGTGTGTAGCACCCATTATAGCTCTCTGAGTTAGCTTTGATTTAATATATTATGGGCTCCGTAGATCAATCAATGAACGAACATCCATTTGAAGCCCAAGTGCGCAAGCCCAATCTATTAAATACATGGGCCTAAATAAAGGGATTTGGGCTCGAAGATGGACTACTACAAATGAAGTGTGTAGCACCCATTATAGCTCTCTAACTCAGCTTTGAATTGATATATTATGGGCCCTGTGGGTCAATCGATGCTACCGCGAACATCCATTTGAGGCCTAAGTGCGCAAGCCAACTCTATCAAATCCATGGGCCTAAACAAAGGAATTTGAGCTTAAAGACTGACTACTACAAATGATTTGTGTAGCACCCATTATAACTGTCTGAGTTAGCTTTGATTTGATATATTATGGGCCCTGTGGGTCAACTGATACTAGCAAGAATGTCCATTTCAAGCCCAAGTGCGCAAGCTCGCTTTATCAAATCCATGGGCCTAAATAAAGGGATTTAGGCTTAAAGATAGACTACTACAAATGAAGGGCATAGCACCCATTATAGCTCTCTGAGTCTACTTTGATTTGATATATTATGGGTCCCGTGTGCCAACGGACACTGCCATGAACGTTAATTTCAAGCCTAAGTGCACAAGCCCACACTATCAAATCTATGGGCCTAAATAAAGGGATTTGGGCATGAAAGTGGACTTTAATGGATGAAGTGTGTAGCACCCATTATAGCTCTCTTAGTCAACTTTGATTTGGCATATTATGAGCCTTGTGGGTCAACTGACATAGTCACAAACATCCATTTAAAGCAAAAGTGTACAGGCCCACTCTATCAAATCCATGGGCCTAAACGAAGGAATTTAAGCCTGAATATGGACTACTACAGATGAATTGTGTAGCACCCAATATATCTCTCTGAGTCAACTTTGATTTGATATATGATGGGCCCCTAGGATCGATTGATGCTGCCATAAACGTCCATTTCAAGCCCTAATGCGCAAGTCCACTCTATCAAATCCATGGTCCTAAACAAAGGGATTTAGGCCGAAAGATGGATTGCTACAAACGAAGTGTGTAGCACCCATTATAACTATCTGAGTCAAATTTGATTTGATATATTATGGGGCCCATGGGTCAATTGATGTTTCCATGAACATCCATTTGAAGCCCAAGTGCGCAAGCCCACTCAATCAAATCCATGGGCCTAAATAAAGGGATTTGGGACCGAAGATGGATTGCTATGAACAAAGTGTGTAGCACCCATTATAGCTCTTTGAGTCAACTTTGATTTGATATATTATGGGCCTAATGGGTCAACTGATGCGGCCATGAATGTCCATTTGAAGCCTAAGTGTGCAAGCCCACTCTATCAAATCCATGGGCCTAAACAAAATGATTTGGGCCTAAAGATGGAATGCTATGGATGAAGTGTGTAGCAGCCATTATATCCCTTTGAGTTAGCTTTGATTTGATATTTTATGGGCTCTATAGGCTAATTGATGCTTCAACGAACATCCATTTCAAGCTAGAGTGCGCAAGCTTAATCTATTAAATCCATAGGCCTAAACAAAGGGATTTGGGCTCGAAGATGGATTGCTACAGATAAAGTGTGCACTACCCATTATAGCACTCTGAGTCAGCTTTAATTTGATATATTATGGGTGCTGTGAGTTAACTAATACTGCCACGAACATCCATTTGAAGCCCAAGTGCACAAGCCCACTCTATCAATCCTTGGGCCTAAACAAAGGGATTTAAGCCTGAAGACGGACTGCTACAGATGAATTGTGTAGCACCCATTTTAGCTGTCTGAGTTAACTTATAATTGACATATTATGGGCCCCATAGGTTAATCGATGCTGCTAGGAACATCCATTTCAAGCCCAAGTGCACAAGCCTACTCTATCAAATCCATGGGCCTAAATAAAGGGATTTGGGCCTGAAGATGGACTGCTACAGATGAATTATATAGCACCCATTATAGCTCTTTGACTAAGCTTTGATCTAATATTTTATGGGCCCCATGGGTCAACCAATGCTGCCATAAATGTCCATTTGAAGCCCAAGTACGGAAGCCTACCCTATCAAATCGATGGGCTTAAACAAAAGGATTTGGGCCCAAAGATGGACTGCTACAAACAAAGTGTCTAGCACCCATTATAAATCTCGGGGTTAGCTTTAATTTGATATATTATGGGGCTCGTGGGTCAACCAATAATGCCAAAAATGTCCATTTGAAGCCCAAGAACACAAGCCCATTCTATCAAATCCGTTCGTATAAATAAAGGGATTTAGGCCTGAAGATGGACTACTATAGTTGATGTGCATAGCGCCCATTATAGCTCTCTAAATAAGCTTTGATTTAATATATTATGGGCCCTGTGGGTCAACCGATGCTGCCATGAACATCCATTTCAAGCCCAAGTGACCTAGCCAATATATTAAATCCATAGGCCTAAACAAAGGGATTTGTCGTGAAGATGGACTGCTACAGACACAGTGCATAGCACCCATGGTAGCTCTTTGAGCCAGCTTTGATATAATATATTATGGGACTGTGGGCCAACTAATGCTACCATAAATGTCCAGTTCAATCCCAAGTGTGCAAGCCCACTCTATCAAATCCATGGGCTTAAACAAAGGGATTTGGCATGAATATGGACTATTACAGATGAAGTGTGTAGCACCCATTATAGCTCTCTGAGTCAGCTTTGATTTGATATATTATAGGCCCTGTAGGTCAACTGATGTTGCCACGAATGTCCTTTTAAAGCCCACGTGCATAAGCCCGGTCATGGGCCCTGTGGGCCTAAATACATGGGCCTAAATCCATGGGCCTAAATACATGGGCCCTGTGGATCAACCGATGCTACTATGAATGTCCATTTGAGGCCCAAGTGCGAAAGCCCACTCTATCAAATCGATGGGCCTAAACAAAGGGATTTAGGCTCGAGGATAGGTGAAGTGTGTAGCACCCATTATAGCTCACTGAGTCAACTTTGATTTGATATATTATGCGTCCTATGGGTCAACCGATGCTGCCATGAACATCCATTTTAAGCCAAAGTGCGCAAGCCCACTTTTTCAAATCCATAGGCCTAAAGAAAGGGATTTAGGCCTAAACAAAAAGATTTGGGCCTGAAGATGGACTGCTACAAACAAAGTATGTACCACCAATTATAGATCTCTGAGTCAAATTTGATTTAATATATTATAGGCCTCACGGGTCAACTGATGATGTTGAGAACATCCATTTTTAGCCTGTGCGCAAGCCCACTCTATTAAATCCATAGGCCTAAACAAAGAGATTTGGGCCTGATGACAAACTGCTATAGATGAATTATGTAGCACCCATTGTAGCTTTCTGAGTCAGTTTTGATTTGATATATTATGGGCCATATAGGTCAACCGATGCTACCACAAACATCCATTTCAAGCCTAAGTGGGCAAGCCCACTCTATCAAATCCTTAGGCATAAATAAAGGGATTTGGGCCTAAAGATGGACTACTATAGACAAAGAGCATAACACCCCATTATAGCTCTCTGTGTAAGCTTTGATTTGATATATTATGGGCCCTGTGTGTCAACTGATGTTGCCACGAATGTCCATTTGAAGCCCAAATGTGCAAGCCCACTCTATCAAATCCATGGGCCTAAATAAAAGGGTTTAGGCCCAAAGATGGACTAGTACGGATAAAATGTGTGGCACCCTTTAGAGCCCTCTAAGTAAGATTTGATTTGATATGTTATGAGCTTCGTGTGGCAATCGATGCTACCACGAACGTCCATTTGAAGACCAAGTGCGCAAGCCCAATCTATCAAATCCTTAGGCAGAAATAAAGGGATTTAGGCCTGAAGATGGACTGCTATAGACAAAGTGCATAACAACCATTATAGCTCTCTGTGTAAGCTTTGATTTGATATATTATAGGTCCTGTGGGTTAACCGATGCTGCCACGAAAGTCCATTTGAAGCCCAAGTGCATTAGCCCACTCTATCAAATCCATGGGCCTAAACAAAAGGATTTAGGGCTCAAGATCAATTGCTACAGATGAATTGTATAGCACCTATTATAGCTGTCTGAGTCAACTTCGATTTGATATGTTATGAGCCTGGTGTGGCAACCGATGCTGTCATGAACATCCATTTGAAGACCAAGTGCACAAGCCCAGTCTATCAAATCCATGGGCCCAAATAAAGGAATATGGGCTTGAAGATAAACTCCTACAATTGAATTGTGTAACACCCATTATAGCTCTCTGAGTTAGTTTTAATTTGATATATTATGGGCCCCGTGGGTGAACTGATGCTACCACAAACATCCATTTGAAGCCCAACTGTGCAAGCCCACTCTATCAAATCCATGGGCCCAAACAAAGGAATTTGGGCCTAAACATAGACTCCTATAAATGAATTATATAGTACCCATTATAGCTCTCTAAGTCAGCTTTGATTTGATATATTATAGGCCTCGTGAGTAAATTGATGCTGCCACGAACGTCTGTTTGAAGCCCATGTGCGAAAGTCCACTCTATCAAATCCATGGGCCTAAACAAAAAGATTTGGGCCCGAAGATGGAATGCTATGGACAAAGTGTATAGTACCCATTATAGCTCTTGGAGTCAGCTTTGATTTGATATCTTATAGGCCCTGTGGGTCAGCCGATGCTACCACGAACATCCATTGGAAGGCCAAGTGCGCAAGCCCACTCTATCAAATCCATAGGCCTAAACAAAGGGATTTAGGCCTGACGATGGATTGCTACAGATGAAGTGTGTAGCACCCATTATAGCTCTTTGATTCAGCTTTGCTTTGATATATTATAGGCCCCATGGGTTAATCAATGCTACCAAATGTCCATTTCAAGCCCAAGTGTGGAAGCCCACTTTATCAAATCCATAGGCCTAAACAAAAGGATTTAGGCCCAAAGATGGATTGCGATGGATAAAGTGTGCAACACTTATTATAGCTCTCTTAGTAAGCTTTGATTTGAAATTTTACAGGCCTTGTGGGTCAACCGATGCTACCACGAACGTCCATTTCAAGCATAAGTGCGCAAGCCCACTCTATCAAATCCATGGGACTAAATAAAGGGATTTGGGCCTGAAGATGGACTGCCACAGAAAAAGTGTGTATCACCCATTATAGCTCTATGAGTTAGCTTTAATTTGATTTATTATAGGCTCCGTGGGTCAATTGATGTTGCCATGAATGCCCATTTGAAGCCCAAGTGCACAAGCCAACTCTATCAAATCCTTGGGCACAAACAAAGGCATTTGGGCCTAAAGATAGACTCCTACAAACAAATTGTGTAGTAATCATTATATCTCTCTAAGTCAGCTTTGATTTGATATAGTATGGGCCCTGTGGGTCAACCAATGTAGCCATGAATATCCACTTTAAGCCCAAGTGTGCTAGCCCAATCTATCAAATCCATGGGCTTAAATAAAGGGATTTGGGCCCAAATATGGATTGCTACAAACAAAGTGCATAACACCCATTATAGCTTTAATTTGATATATTATAGGCCCCATGGGTCAACCGATGCTGCCATAAATGTCCAATTGAATCCCAAGTGTGCAAGCCCACTCTATCAAATCCATAGGCCTAAACAATGGGATTTGGGTTTGAAGATGGACTGCTACAATTGAAGTGTGTAACAGCCATTATAGTTCTCTGAGTCAACTTTGATTTAATATATTATAGGCCCTGTGGGTCAACCGATGCTGCCATGAATGTCCATTTCAAGCCCATATCCCAAAGCGTACTCTATCAAATCCATGGGCCTAAAACAAGGGATTTGGGACCAAAGATGGACTGCCATAGATGAAGTGTGTAGCACCCATTATAGCTTTCCATGTAAGCTTTGATTTGATATATTATGGGCCCCATGGGTCAATCGATGCTGCCACGAATGTCCATTTCAAGCCCAAGTGCACAAGCCCACTATATCAAATATGTGGGCCTAAACAAAAGGATTTGGGCCCAAAGATGGACCGCTACAGACAGTGTGTGGCACTCATTATAGCTCTCTAGGTCATCTTTGATTTGATGTATTAAAGGCCCCGTGGGTCAACTAATGCTGCCATGAATGTCCATTTAAAGCCTAAGTGCGCAAGTGCACTCTATTAAATCCATGTTACTAAACAAAGAGCTTTGGGCCCAAAGATTGACTGCTATAGAACAAGTGCGTAGCACCCATTATAACTCTTTGAGTTAGCTTTGATTTGATATATTATGGCCCCTGTGGGTCAACTAATGCTGCCATGAACATCCATTTGAAGCCCAAGTGCGCAAGCCCACTTTATCAAATCCATGGGCCTAAACAAAAGGATTTAGGCTTGAAGACAGACTCCTATAGATGAACTGTGTAACACCCATTATAGCTTTTTGAGTCAGTTTTAATTTTGATATATTATTGGCCCCAGGGCTTAACCAATGTTGCCATGAACGTCCAGTTCAAGCCCAAGTGCACAAGCCTAGTTTATCAAATCTATAGGCCTAAACAAAGGGATTTGGGCCTGAAGATGGACTGCTACAGACAAAGTGCTGTTAGTGATATGCACTAGGTTAATCATTTGATTATGCATTGACTTTCTTATTTTATTAATAAAGAGGTATTTCATTATCATTTGATTTTATGATAATTATATGAATGGTTAATTCTTACTAAGGCCATTAAGTATGTGACTTGATAGTAAAACCCTTAGATTAAAATAAGAGTTCTGTTTTAATTATCCCTAGCCATTTATTAATTATATAAATGTTAAAGTATTAAGGCTAGTATGATGTTGACTGATGGTTATATTTTACTAATCATGAATATGAGATATTAAGTCAACTCATAGGTACATGATGAAAGATCATGTACTGGATTGACCCATTATGAGAATACTGCATAGAATATTATCATAAGTATTTCTCATCACAGTAATTTTATTTCGGTCCTTTGACCTTGAAATCATCATGGATTTCTATATAGCTATTTTATGTTTTGACACATTCTAACATTGTCTTTAACCGAATGATTAAAAGAATGTTGTTGGATATAAAATTAGTTATGTGAGGAATGTGAGTGATTTAGAAGGAATTTATCCCTCATTAATATGAGAAAGATATCTATGGGCCCCTTGATGAGATAGACTGAAGGAAAATGCATGGCCATGCTGAAATGAATTGATAAAGAGTTATCATTTTTAGTCTACTTGGAATTAAGTCATAATATTGAACTATGTAAGGATGACATTCTATGCCTTATGTTCAATTAAGATATCATATGATAAAGGGACGATAAAATTCACTATAATTAGGTTATGTCAGATTATTGACTTCACATGACTTGGGCAGTCATAATGTCTTGCTAGAAGCCACTTATGACTTGTAGGCCTAAATAGAGATTTAGGCCCACTGCTAATGTTATGTGAACCCATAGGGTCACACACTTAGAACAAGCCCAAAATGATTATGGGTTTAATAAGCCCAAAATAAACTCAATGGAAATAAATAATTAAAGTGTTTTATTTATTTGTTTATTTATTTAAGATAAATGCTATTTTAAATAAATAAATAAATAAGATATTATTTCTAATTTATTTTTAAAACAAAATCAGAATATAATAGGAAATTACCAAAAGGTCATTGGTAGGTGAAACCCTAATTTGGAGTCTATAAATATGTTATATACTCTATGGTTTAATAGTTGTTTTTCCCTGCCTCAAAAAATGGTGTTCTCTCTTCTTAGAAAACAAACATAGAGTTTTTCTTTTGTTCTTGATTTTTAAGACAATCAAGAAAGTTACTAGCACACACTCCAATTTGTTTTGTGAAGGGTTGTTCATGTGGATACCTATAGAGGATGCATCCTTTTGGAGATGTCTTGATCCAAACAATAAAAGAAAAAAGCTCGAGGTAAGGTGTCATCGGTGTGAACCTCCTCTTATCCTTCCAGAAAATCTTGCCTCTTCTACGTTTTGGTGAGATTCTTCAAACTTTAGATTTAATCAAGTAGTCAAATTACATGGATCCAAGTTTGCGAATGTGATAGAATTTTTAATTTTTCCACTATGTTTGTATCACGAAACCCCAACAAGTGCATAGTACCCATTATAGCTTTTTTGAGTTAGCTTTGATTTGATATATTATGGGCTTCGTAGGTCAACTGATGCTAGCACGAACATCCATTTGAAGCCTAAGTGCGCAAGCCCACTCTATCAAATCCATGGGCCTAAATGATGGGATTTGGTCCTGAAGATGGGCTGCTATAGATGAAGTGTGTAGCACACATTATAGCTCTCTAAGTCAACTTTGATTTGATATATTATAGGCCCCGTGGGTCAATCGATGTTGCCACGAACATCTATTTGAAGCCCAAGTGCAAAAGCCCACTATTTGAAATCCATGGGCCTAAATAAAAGGATTTGGGCTTGAATATGGACTATTATAGACAAAATGTATAACACCCATTTATAGCTCTCTAAGTAAGCTTTGATATGATATATTATGGGCCCCGTGGGTCAACTAATGTTGCCATGAACGTCCATTTATAGCCCAAGCATGCAAGCCCACTCTATCAAATCCATGGGCCTAAACAAAGGGATTTCAGCCTGAAGATGGACTACTATAGATGAATTGTGTAGCACCCATTATGGCTCTCTAAGTTAGCTTTGATTTGATATATTATGGTGCTGGGTTTCATGATACAAACGCAGTGGAAAAATTAAAATTTTATCACGTTTCAAAACCTGGATCTATGTAATTCGACTACTTGATTAAATCTAGGGTTTCAAGAATCTCACCAAAATGCAGAAGAGACAAGATTTTCTGGAAGGATGAGTGGAGTTTCATACTGGTGACACCTTACCTCGAGCTTTTTTGGCTTAGTTGTTCGGATCAAGATGTCTCCAAAAGGATGCATCCTCTATAGGTATCTACATGAACAACCCTTCACAAAATGAATTGGAGTGTGTGTGCTAGCAACCTCCTTGATTGTCTCACAAATCAAGAACAAAAGGAAAAACATTGTCTTTGTTTTTTAAGAAGAAAGAAAATGAATTTGGAGGCAGGAAAAACAAGTGTGTGAAACCCTAGAGAATATAACATATTTATAGACTCCAAATTAGGGTTTCACCTACCAATGACCTTTTAGTAATTTTCCATTTATTATATTCTGATTTTGTTTAAAAATAAATCAAAACATAATATCTTATTTATTTATTTAAAATAACATTTATCTTAAATAAATAAATAAACAAATAAATAAATAAATAAAACACTTTAATTATTTATTTCCATAGAGTTTATTTTGGGCTTATTAAACCCATATTCGTTTTGGGCTTATTCTAAGTGTGTGACCCTGTAGGTTCACATAACATTGGTAGTGGGCCTAAATCTCTATTTAGGCCTATAAGTCATAAGTGGCCTCTAGTAAGACATTATGACTACCCAAGTCATGTGAAGTCAATAATCCGACATAACCTAATTATAATGAATTTTATCGTCCCTTTATCACATGATATCTTAATTGAACATAAGGCATAAAATGTCATCCTTATATAGTTCAATATTATGACTTGATTCCAAGTAGACTAAAAATGATAACTCTTTATCAATTCATTTCAGCATGGCCATGCAATTTTCTTTAGTCTATCTCATCAAGGGGCCCATAGATATCTTTCTCATATTAATGAGGGATAAATTCCTTCTGAATTAGTCACATTCCTCAGATAACTAATTTCATATCAAACAATATTCCAATTTAATCGTTCGGTTAAAGTCAATATTATAATGTGTCAAAACATAAAATAGCTATGTAGAAATCCATGGTGATTTCAAGGTCAAAGGATCGAAATAAAATTACTGTGATGAGAAATACTTATGACAATAATCTATATAGTATTCTCATAGTGGGTCAATCCAATACATGATCTCTCATCACGTACCTATGAGTTGACTTAATATCTTATATTAATGATTAGTAAAACATAAACATCAGTCAACATCATACTAACCTTAATACTTTAATATTTATATAATGAATAAATGGCTAGGGATAATTAGAATAGAACCCTTATTTTAATCTAAGGGTTTTACTATCAAGTCACATACTTGATGGCCTTAGTAAGAATTAACCATTCATATAATTATCATAAAATCAAATAATAATGAAATACCTCTTTATTAATAAAATAAAAAAGTCAATGCATAATCAAATGATTGACTTAGTGCATATCACTAACATATGGGCCCCGTGGGTTAACCGATGCAGCCATGAACATCTATCTAAAGCTCTAGTGCATAAGCCCACTCTATCAAATTCGTGGGCCAAAATAAAGGGATTTGGTCTTGAAGATGGACTATTATGGACAAAGTGTATAACAGCCATTATAGCTCTCTAAGTGAGCTTCAATTTGATATATTATGGGCCCTATGGGTCAACTGCTACTACAAGGAAAGCCCATTTAAAGCCCAAGTGCGCAAGCCCACTCTATAAAATTCATAGGCCTAAACAAATGGATTTGGGCCTAAAGATAGACTCCTATAGATGAATTGTATAGCACCCATTATAGCTCTCTAAGTCAGCTTTAATTTTGATATTTTATGGGTCCTGTGGGTCAACCGATGCTGCCACGAATGTCCATTTCAAGCCAAGTGCGCAAGCCTAATCTATCAAATCCATAGGCCTAAACAAAGTGATTTATGCCCGAAGATGGACTGCTACGTACAAAATGTGTGGTAGCCTTTATAGTGCTTTGAGTCAACTTTGATTTGATATATTATGGGCCTTGTGGGTCAATCAATGTTGCCATGAACATCCATTTGTAGCCCAAATGCGCAAGCCCACTCTATCAAATCCATGGGCATAAATAAAGGGATTTAGACCTAAAGATGGACTGCTATAGATGATGTGTGTAGCACTCATTATAGCTCTATGAGTCTGCTTTGATTTGATATATTATGGGCCCTGTGAATCAAGCTATGCTGCCACAAACATCCATTTAAAGACCAAGTGTGCAAGCTCGCTCTATCAAATCCATGGGCCTAAAAAAAAGGATTTGGGACCGAAGATGGACTACTATAGACAAAATGTGTGGCACCCTTTATAGCTCTCTAAGTCAAATTTGATTTGATATATTATGGGCCCTATGGGTTAGCTGATGCTACCACGAACGTCCATTTGAAGCCCAAGTGCACAAGCCCGCTCTATCAAATCCATGGGCTTAAAGAAAAGTTTTTAGGCCTGAAGATGGACTATTATAGACAAAATGTGTGGCACACTTTATAGCTCTCTAAATCAGCTTTGATTTAAAATATTATGGGCCCTGTGGGTCAATCGATGCTGCCACGAATGTCCATTTGAAGCCCAAGTGTGCAAGCCCTCTCTATCTAATCCATTAGCCTAAACTAAAGGATTTAGGCCTAAAGATGGACTGCTATAGATGAAGTGTGTAGCACCCATTAAAGCTCTATGAGTCAGCTTTGATTTGATATATTATAGGCCCCATGGGTCAACTAATGCTACCATGAATGTCCATTTGAAGCCCAAGTGCGTAAGCCCACTCTATAAAATCCATGGGCCTAAATAAAAGGATTTGGGGCTATAGATCGACTACTATAGATGAATTGTGTAGAGCCTATTATAGCTCTCTAAGTCAGCTTCGATTTGATATATTATGAGCCTCGTGTGT
This sequence comes from Mallotus nudiflorus, assembly GCA_947683625.1. Classification (NCBI taxonomy): domain Eukaryota; kingdom Viridiplantae; phylum Streptophyta; class Magnoliopsida; order Malpighiales; family Euphorbiaceae; genus Mallotus; species Mallotus nudiflorus. Next base: position 3,086,356 of record CANTUR010000117.1, on the reverse strand, counting down.
CAACTGATACTGCCACAAATGTCCATTTGAAGACCAAGTGCACAAGCCAACTCTATCAAATCCATGGCCCTGAACAAAGGGATTTGGGCTCGAACATGGACTGCTATAGACTAGGTGTGTAGCACCCATTGTAGCTATTTGAATCAACTTTTATTTGATATATTATAGGACCCGTGGCTCAACTGATACGGCCATGAACGTCCATTTCAAGCCCAAGTGCACAAGTCCACTCCATTAATTCCATGGGCCTAAACAAAAGGATTTAGGCCTGAAGATGGACTACTATAGATGAAGTGTGTAGTACCTATTATAGCTCTCTAAGTCAACTTTGATTTGATATATTATAGCCCTGTGCATTAATCAATGCTGCCAAAAATGTCAATTTGAAACCCAAGTGTGCAAGCACACTCTATCAAATCCATGGGCCTAAATAAAGGGATTTTGGCCCGAAGATGGACTGCTATAGATGAAGTGTGTAGAACCTATTATAGCTCTCTGAGTCAGCTTTGATTTGATATATTATAGGCCCCGTGGGTCAACCGATGCTGCCATGAATGTCCATTTGAAGCCCAAGTGTGCCAACCCATTCTATCAAATCCATGGACCTAAACAAAGGGATTTGGGCCAAAAGATGGACTATTGTAGATGAAGTGTGTAGCACCCATTACATCTCTCTGAGTCAGCTTTGAATTGATATATTATAGGCCCCACGGGTCAAACGATGCTGCCACGAATGTCCATTTGAAGCCCAAGTGCATAAGCCCACTCTATTAAATCCATGGGACTAAATAAAAGGATTTGGGGCTATAAATTGACTGCTATAGATGAATTTTATAGTACCTATTGTAGCTCTCTAAGTCAGCTTTGATTTGATATGTTATGGGCCCCGTGGGTCAACCGATGCTGCCATGAACGTCCATTTGAACTCTAAGTGCGCAAGCCCACTCTATCAAATCCATGGGCCTAAACAAAGGGATTTGGACATGAAGATGGAATACTATAGATGAAGTGTGTAGCACCCATTATAGCTCTCTAAGTCTGCTTTGATTTGATATATTATGGGCCCTGTGGGTTAACCTATACTGCCATAAACATCCATTTAAAGCCCAAGTGTGCAAGCCCACTCTATCAAATCCATGGGCCTAAAAAAAAGGATTTGGGCTTGAAGATGGATTATTATGAAAAAAATGTGTGGGCCCCTTTATAGCTCTATGATTCAGCTTTGATTTAATATATTATGGGTCCTGTGGGTTACCCGATGCTACCACGAATGTCCATTTGAAACCCAAGTGCACAAGCCCGCTCTATCAAATCCATGGGCCTAAACAAAAGGATTTAGGCCTGAAGATGGATTGTTATAGAAAAAATGTGTGGCACACTTTATAGCTCTCTGAGTCAACTTTGATTTAAAATATGATGGGCCTCGTGGGTCAATTGATACTGCCATGAGCGTCCATTTGAAGCCCAAGTGTGCAAGCCCTCTTTATCAAATCCATCGGCCTAAAGAAATTTAAATAGTTAGAGACTTTTTCTATGGTACCCATTATAGGGCTCTAGGTTAGATTCGATTTGATATATTAGGGGCCTCGTGGTTCATTTGAGGTGGCCACGACTGTCCATTTGAAGCCCAAGTGCACACGCTTATTTTATCAAATCCATCCATAAATGCCAATGCAATCTCATCCATAGGTCCTTAAATTTGGACTGCTATAGATGAAGTCTATAGCACACATTATATTACTCTAAGTCAGCTTTGATTTGATGTTTCAATTGGGGTCACCATGACCGTCCATCTAAAGCCCAAGAGCACTCATCGACTTTATCAAATCCATTTACAAATGCCAATGTAGTCTTATCTATAGACCCCTAAATTTGTACTGCTACTGATGGAGTATGTAGCACCCATTATAGGGCTATGAGTTAGCTTTGATTTGATATATTATGGAACTCGTGGTTTAATCAGGGTTGCCATAACTGTCCATTTGAAGCCCATGTGGGCAGACCAACTTTGTCAAATCCATCTATAAATGCCAATGCAGTCTCATCCATGGCCCCCTAAATTTGGACTGCTATAGATGAAGTCTATAGCACCCATTATAAGGCTCTGAGTTAGCTTTGATTTATTATATTATGACCCTTGTGGTTCAATCAGGGTTGCCACAACGATCCATTTGAATCCCAAGTCCGCATGCCCACTATTCAAATCCATACATAAATGCTAATTTAGTTTCATGTATAGGATAATAAATTTGGATTGTTATAGAGAAATTTTATAGGTCCCATTGTAAGGCTCTGAGTCAACTTTGATTTGATATAATATAGGCCCTATGGTTGAATCAGGGCGGTAACAACTGTCCAACTGAAGCCTAAGTACGTATGCCCACTTTGTCAAATCCATCCATAAATGCTAGTGCAATATTATCCATAGGCCCTTAAACTTGGATTGATGCAAATGAAGAAGGTAGTACTTATCATAGGGCTCTAAGTCAACTTTGATTTGATATATTATGGGCTTTTTAATTAATTCAAGGTTGCCATAACTATTCATTTGAAGCTTAAGTGTGCACGCCTACTTTGTCAAATCCATCCACAAATGCCAATGCAATCTCAATTATAGGCCCTTAAATTTGGATTGCTATAGAAAAAATGTGTAGTGCCTATAATAGGGCTCTAAGTCAATGTCGATTTGATATATTATGGGCTATGTGGTTCAATTAGGGTTGCCACAATCGTCCATTTGAAGCCCAATTATGCACACCAACTTTGTGAAATCCATCCATAAATGCCAATGCAGTATTATCTATAGGCCCCTAAATTTTTATTGTTATAAAAAAATTATAGCACCTATTATAGGGCTCTGAGTCAAGTTCAATTTGATATATTATGGGCCTCGTGGTTCAATCAGGGTTGCCACAACCATCCATTTAAATCCCAATTGTGCACACCCACTTTATTAAATCCATCCTTAAATGCCAAAGCATTCTCATTTATAGGCCCTTAAATTTGGATTGCTATAAATGAAGTCTATAGTAGTATAGAGTTTTAAGTCAGCTTTAATTTGATATATTATAGCCCCTGTAGTTCAATCGGGGTTGCCACAACCATCCATTTGAAGCCTAAATGTGCACGTCTACTTTGTCAAATCCATCCAAAAATTCCAATGCAATCTCATCCATAGGCCCTTAAATTTGGATAGCTACATATGAAGTTTGTAGCACCCATTATTGGAATTTGAGCCAGCTTTGATTTAATATATTATTGCCCCCATGGTTCAATCGGGGTTGCCACGACTGTCCATTTGAAGCCCAAGTGCACACACCTACTTTGTCAATTCCATCCATAAATGTCAATGCAGTCTCATCCATAGCCCCCTAAATGTAGACTGCTATAGATGGTTCAATTAGGGTTACCACGATGGTCCATTTGAATCCTAAGTGCACATGCCCACTATGTCAAATCCATGCATAAATGCCAATACAGTTTCATCTATAGGCCTATAAATTTGGATTGTTACATATAAAGTTTGTAGCTCCCATTGTATGGATCTGAGTTAGCTTTGATTTGATATATTAGGGGCCCTGTGGTTTAATTAGGGTTGCCACGACCACCCAATTGAAGCCAAACTGCACACGCCCACTTTGTCAAATCCATCCATAAATGCCAATGTAGTCTTACCCACATGCCCCTAAATTTAATTGATACAAATGAAGCATGTAACACTTATTATAGGGCTCTGAGTTAGCCCTGATTTGATATATTATGGGCTTCATGGTTTAATTAGGGTTGACACAATCATCCATTTGAAGCCCAAGTGTGCACGCCCACTTTGTCAAATCCATCCATAAATGCCAATGAAGTCTAATCCATAGCCCCCTAAATTTGGATTACTATAGAAGAAGTGTGTAGCACCCATTATAAGGCTCTAAGTCAGCCTCGATTTGATATATTATGGCCCTATGGTCCAATCAGGGTTGCCACGATAGTCCATTTGAAGCTCAAGTGCACATGCCCACTTTGTCAAATCCATCCATAAATGCTAATACAGTCTCATCCATAGTCCCCTAAATTTGGATTGCTATAGAAGAAGTGTTTAGTACACATTATAGGGCTCTGATTCAGCCTCAATTTGATATATTATGGGCCCTATGGTTCAATCGAGGTTGCCATCACAGTCCATTTAAAGCCTAAGTGCGCACACCCACTTTGTTAAATCCTTCCATAAATGCCAAAGTAGTCTCATCCAAGGGCCCCAAAATTTTTTTGTAGCACCTACAAAAAACTTTTATAGAAAAATTTTATAGCACCTATCATAGGGCTTTAAGTAAGCTTCAATTTGATATATTATAGGCCCCGTGGTCCTATCGGGGTTGCCATGACTATCCATTTGAAGCCCAAGTGCGCACACCCACTTTGTCAAATCCATCCATAAATTCCAATGCAGTATAATCCATAGGCCCCTAAATTTGGATTCCTATAGAAGAAGTGAGAAGCACTTATTATAGGGCTTTGATTTAGGCTTGATTTAATATATTATGGGCTATGTGGTTCAATCAAGGTTGCCACGACCATCCATTTGAAGCCCAAGTGCGCATGCCCACTTTGTCAAATCCATCCATAAATGCTAATGCAATCCCATCCATAAGCCCCTACATTTGGATTGTTATAAATGAAGTGTGTAACACCCATTATAGGGCTTTGAGTCAGCTTTGATTTGATGCATTATAGGCCTGTGTTTCAATTGAGGTTTCCATGATCGTCCATTTGAAGCCCAAGTGCGCACGTCCACTTTGTTAAATCCATCCATAAATGCCAATGCAGTCTCATCCATAGGCCCCTAAATTTGGATTGCTATAGAAGAAGTGTATAGGACCCATTATAGATCTCTAAGTCAGTCTCAAGTTGATATAATATGGGCCTGAGGTTCAATTGGCATTTCCATGACTGTCTATTTGAAGCCCAAGTGCACACGCCCACTTTTTCAAATCCATCCTTAAATGGCAATGCATTCTTGTCCATATGCCCTTAAATTTTGATTGCTACAGACTTTTTCTTTAGTGGCTATTATAGGGCTCTGAGTTAGCTTTGATTTTATATATTATGGGCCCCGTGGTTCAATCAAGGTTGCCATGATCGTCCATTTAAATCCAAGTGCACATGCCCATTTTATCAAATCCATCCCTAAATGCCAATGCAGTCTTATCCATAGGTCCCTAAATTTGGACTACTCTAGATAAAGTCTATAGCCCCCATTATAGAGCTTTAAGTTAGCTTTGATTTGATATATTATGGGCCTTATGGTTCAATCCATTTTGCCATGACCATCCATTTGAATTCAGGGTGCATACGCCCACTTTGTCAAATCCATCCAAAAATGCCAATGCAGTCTCATCTATAGGCCCCTAAATTTGGATTGTTACAGAAAAAGTTTGTAGCTACCTTTGTACAAGTCTAAGTCAACTTTGATTTGATATACTATGGGCCCATTGTTTCAATCAAGGTTGCCATGACTATCCATTTGAAGACCAAGTGTGCACGCCCTGTTTGTCAAATCCACCGATAAATGCCAATGTATTCTCATGCATAGGCCCCTAAATTTTTACCGCCATAAAAAAATCTACAACACCCATTATAGGGCTTTGAGTCAGCTTTGATTTGATATATTATAGCCCTATGGTTCAATTAAGGATGCCATGACCGTCCATATGAAGCCCAAGTGCGCACACCCACTTTGTCAAATCTATCCATAAATGCCAATAAATTCTAATCCATAGGCCCCTAAATTTGTTATGCTATAAAAGAAGTGTATAGCACCAATTATAGGGCTCTAAGTCATCCTCAATTTGATATATTATAGGCACCATGTTTCAATCGAGGTTGCCACGACCGTCCATTTGAAGCCCAAGTGCGCACGCCCTCTTTGTCAAATCAATCCATAAATGCCAATGTAGTCTCATCCATAGGCCGCTAAATTTGGATTGCTACAAATGAATTGTATAACACCCATTATAGGGCTTTGAGTCAAATTTGATTTGATATATTATAGGCCTGAGGTTTAATTAAGGTTGCCATGATCGTCAATTTGAAGGCCAAGTGTGCATGCCACTTTGTGAAATCCATCTATAAATGCTAATACAATCTCATTCGTAGGCCCTTAAATTTGGACTACTATAGACTTAATCTTTAGTTCTAATTATAGTGCTTTGAGTTAGCTTCGATTTAATAAATTATGGGCTTTGTGGTTGAATCAAGGTTGCCACGATGGTCCATTTGAATCCAAGTATGCACCCCCACTTTGTCAAATTCATCTGTAAATGCTAATGTAGTCTTATCCATTGGCCCCTAAATTTGGATTGTTACAAATTTTATCTATAACACCAACTATAGGGCTCTGAGTTAGCTTTTCTTTGATGTATTATGGGTCTCATGGTTCAATCGGGGTTTCCATGATCATCTAGTTAAAGCCCAAGTGCGCATGCCCACTTTGTCAAATCCATCCACGAATGCCAATGCAGTCTCATCCATAGTCCCTTAAATTTGGATTGCTACAGAAGAAGTGTCTCACATTAATTATAGGGCTCTAATTTAGCCTTGATTTAATATATTATGGGCTTTATGGTTCAATCAGGGTTGCCATGACCGTCCATTTCAAGTCCATGTGCGCATGCCCACTTCGTCAAATCCCCCTAAAAAATGCCACTGCAGTCTCATCCATAGGCCCCTAAATTTTTACTACTATAGAAAAGGTTTGTAGTGCCCAATATAGGGCTATAACTAAGCTTCAATTTGATATATTATAAGCCCCATGGTTCAATAGGGGTTGCTACAACTATCCTTTAGAAGCCTAAGTGCGCACGCCACTTTGTCAAATCCATCTATAAATGTTAATGTAGTCTCATCCATAGGTCCCTAAATTTGGGTTGCTATAGAAGAAGTGTGAAGCACCTATTATAAGGCTCTAAGTTAGGCTTGATATAGTATATTATGGGCCTTGTGGTTCAATCAGTGTTGCCACGACTGCCCATTTAAAGCCAAGTACGCACATCCTCTTTATCAAAACCATCCATAAATGGTAATGCAGTCTCATCCATAGGCCTCTAAATTTGGATTTCTATAAAGATGTGTGTTACACCCATTATAGGGTACTGAGCCAGCTTTGATTTGATATATGATGGGCCCATGGTTCAATTGGGGTTGCCATGACTGCCCATTTTAAATCCAAGTGCCCACATCTGCTTTGTTAAGCCCATCCATAAATACCAATGCGATATCATCTATAGGCACCTAAATTTGGATTACTACAGAGGAAGTGTATTACACCTATTATAGGGCTCTGAGTTAGCCTCAATTTTATATATTATGGGCCTATGTTTCACTTTGGGTTGCCATGACCGTCCATTTGAAGCCTAAGTGCGCACACCCACTTTTTCAAATCCATCCATAAATATAAAGCATTCTCATCCATATGCCCTTAAATTTGGATTGCTACAGACTTTATCTTTAGTATTTACTATAGGGCTCTAAGTCAGCTTCGATTTTATATATTATGGGCTCTATCGTTCAACCAGGGTTTCCATGAACGTCCATTTGAATCCAAGTCTGCATGCCCATATTGTCAAATCCATCCATAAATACCAATGCACTCTTTTTTATAGACCCTAAATTTGGACTACTATAGATGAAGTGTATAATACCCACTATAAGGCTTTGAGTCAGCTTTGATTTCATATATTATGGGCTCCATGGTTCAATTAGGGTTGTCATGACCATCCATTTAAAGCCCAAGTGCGCACACCCACTTTGTCAAATCCATCCATAAATAATAATGAAGTCTAATCCACAACCCTTTCAATTTGGATTACTATAGAATAGGTGTGTAGAACCCATTATAGGGCTATGAGTTAGTCTTGAATTTATATATTATGGGACCTGTGGCTCAATTGAGGTTGCCATAACCATCCATTTGAAGCCCAAGTGTGCACACCCACTTTGTCAAATCCATCCATAAATGCCAATGCAGTCTCATCCATAGGCCCCAATATTTAGATTGCTACATAAGAGGTGTTTAGTACTCATTATAGGGTTCTAAGTTAGCCTTAATTTGATATATTATGGCCCCTGTGGTTTAATCAGGGTTGCCATAACTGTCCATTTGAAGCCTAAGTATGCACTTCCACTTTGTCAAATCCATCAATAAATACCAATGTACTCTTATCTATAGGCCATTAAATTTATATTGCTACAGAAAAAGTTTATAGTACCCATTATAGCGCTCTAAGTTAGCTTTGATTTGATATACTATAGGCCTTATGGTTCAATCAGGTTTAACGCAACTATCCATTTGAAGCCCAAGTGCGCATGCCCACTTTGTCAAATCCATCCATAAATTCCAATGCAGTCTCGTCCATAGACCCTTAAATTTGGATTCCTATAGAAGAAGCACATAGTATCTATTGTAGGGCTTTGATTTAGAATTATCTTGATATATTATAGGCCTTATGGTTTAATCAGGGTTGCCATGACCATCCATTTGAAGCCCAAGTGCACACGCCCACTTTGCCAAATCCATCCATAAATGCCAATGCAGTCTCATCCATAGGCCCTTAAATTGGGATTACTACAAATGAAGTATATAGCACTTATTGTAGGCATATATGTCATCTTTGATCTAATATATTATAGGCCTATGGTTCAATTAAGGTTGCCATGACCGTCAATTTGAAGCCTATGTGTGCAGGCCCAGTTTGTTAAATACATCAATAAATGCCAATGCAGTCTCATTCATAAGCCCCCAAATTTGGATTGCTACAAAAGAAGTGTTTAACACCCATTATAGGGCTCTAAGTCAGCCTTAACTTAATATATTATGGGCCTGAGTTTTAATTGGGGTTGCCATTACCATCTTTTTGAAGCCTAAGTATGCACGCCCACTTTGTCAAATCCATCCATAAATCGTAATGCAGTCTCATCCGTATGCCACTAAATTTGGATTGCTATAGACTTTCTCTTTAATATCAATTATAGGGCTCTAAGTTAGCTTCAATTTAACATAATATAGCTCTTGTGTTCTAATCGGGGTTGCCACGATCATCCATTTGAAGCCTAAGTGTGCACGTCTAGTTTGTCAAATCCATCCATAAATGCCAATGCAGTCCTATCCATAGGCCCCTAAATTTTGATTGCTATAGATAAAGTCAATAGCACTTATTATAGGGCTTTGAGTTAGCTTGATTGATATATTATAGGCCTATGGTTCAATTGGGGTTGCCATGACTGTCCATTTGAAATCCAATATGCCAATGCAATCTCATCCATAAGCACTTAAATTTAGATTGCTATAGAGGAAGTGTATTACACCCATTACAGGGCTCTGAGTCAGCCTCAATTTGATATATTATTAGCCCATGTTTCAATTGGGGTTGCCATGACCATCCATTTAAAGCCCAAGTGCGCACACCCAGTTTTGTTAAATCCATCCATAATGCCAATGCAGTCTCATCCATAGGCCCCTAAATTTGGAATGCTACAAAAGAAGTGCTGAGCACTAATTATAGGGCTCTAATTTAGCCTCAATTTCATATATTATAAACCTCATGATTCAATCTGGGTTGCCAAGACCGTCCATTTAAAGCCCAAGTGCGCACACCTACTTTGTCAAATCAATCCATAAATTCCAATGCAGTCTCATCCATAGGCCCTTAAATTTTTACTGCTATAGAAAAAGTTTGTAGCACCCATTCTAGGGCTTTGAGTCAGCCTTCATTTGATATATTATATGCCTGGTGGTTTAATCAGGGTTACCACGACTGTCCATTTGAAGCCCAAGTACACATGCCACTTTGTCAAATCCATCCATAAATGCCAATGCAGTCACATCCATAGGCCCCTAAATTTGGGTTGCTATAGGAGAAGTGTGAAGTAGCTATTATAGGGCTCTAAGTCAAGCTTGATTTGATATATTATAGGCCTTGTAGTTTAATCAGGGTTGCCATAACTATCCATTTGAAGCCAAGTGCGCACTCCCACTTTGTCAAATCCATCCATAAATGCCAATACAGTCTCATCCAACAGCCCCTAAATTTGGATAGCTATAAATGAAGTGTGTTGCACCCATTATAGGGCTCTGAGTCAGCTTTGATTTGAGATATTATGCGCCCATATTTCAATTGGGGTTGCCATGACTATCCATTTGAAGCCTAAGTGCGCACATCCTCTTTGTTAAATCCATCCATAAATGCCAAGGCGGTCTCATCCATAGGCCCCTAAAATTGGATTACTATAGAAGAGGTGTATAGCACCCATTATTAGGCTCTAAGTCTACCTAAATTTGATATATTATGGGCCCATGTTTCAATTAAGGTTGCCATGACCATCCATTTGAAGCTTAAGTGTGCATGCCTAGTTTGTCAAATCCATCCATAAATGCCAATGCTGTCCTATCCATATGCCCCTAAATTTTGATTGCTATAGATAAAGTCAATAGCACATATTATATGGCTCTGAGTTAGCTTTGATGATATATTATAGGCCTGTGGTTTAATTGGGGTTGCCATGACTGTCCATTTGAAATCTAAGTGGGCACATATGCTTTGTTAAATCCATCCACAAATGCCAATGAGATCTCATCCATAAGCACCTAAATTTGGATTGCTATAGAGGAAGTGTATTACACCCAATATAGGGCTCCGAGTTAGCCTCAATTTGATATATTATGGGCCCATGTTTCAATTGGGGTTGCCATGACCATCCATTTGAAGCCCAAGTGCAAACGCCCAGTTTTGTCAAGTCCATCCATAATGCCAATGCAGTCTTATCCATAGGCCCCTAAATTTGGAATGCTATAGAAGAAGTGCTTAGCACTGATTATAGGGCTCTAATTCAGCCTTGATTTGATATATTATAAGCCCTGTGGTTCAATTGGGGTTGCCAGGACTATCCATTTGAAGCCCAAGTGTGCATGCCCACTTTGTCAAATCAATCTATAAATTCCAATGCAGTCTCATCCATAGGCCCCTAAATTTTTACTGCTATAAAAAAAGTTTGTATCATTCATTCTATGGCTCTAAGTTAGCCTTCATTTGATATATTATAAGCCACGTGGTTTAATTAGGGTTACCACGACCATCCATTTGAAGCCCAAGTGCGCATGCCACTTTGTCAAATCCATCCATAAATGCCAATGCAATCACATCCATAGGCCCCTGAATTTGGGTTGCTACAGGAGAAGTGTGAAGCACCTATTATAGGGCACTAAGTTAGGCTTGATTTGATATATTATAGGCCTTGTGGTTCAATCAAGGTTACCATAACTATCCATTTAAATCCAAGTTCGCATGCTCACTTTGTCAAATCCATCCATAAATGCCAATGCAGTCTCATCCAACGACCCCTAAATTTGGATAGCTATAAATGAAGTGTGTTGCACCCATTATAGGGCTCTGAGTTAGCTTTGATTTGATATATTATGGGCCCATGTTTCAATTAGGGTTGCCATAACTGTCCATTTAAAGCCCAAGTGCGCACATCCACTTTGTTAAATCCATCTATAAATGCTAATGCGGTCTCATCCATAGGCCCCTAAATTTGGATTGCAACAGAAGAGGTGTATAGCACCCATTATAGGGCTTTGAGTCAACCTAAATTTGATATATTATGGGCTTGTGTTTCAATTAGGGTTGCCATGACCATCCATTTAAAGCCTAAGTGCACACGCCCACTTTGTCAAATCCATCCATAAATGACAATACATTGTCACCCATATGCCCTTAAATTTGGACTGATATAGACTATATCTTTTGTATCTATTATAGAGATTTAAGTCAACTTTGATTTGATATATTATGAGCCCCATCGTTCAATCTGAGTTGCCACGACTTTCCATTTGAATCCAAGTGTGCACACCCACTTTGTCAAATCCATCCATAAATGGCAATGCAAGCTTCTCCATAGGCCCCTAAATTTGGACTACTATAGACAAGGTGTGTAGCACCCATTATAGGGCTCTGAGTTACTTTAATTTGATATATCATAGGCCTTGTGGTTCAACCTGGACTGCAACGACCATCCATTTGAATTCCAAGTGCATACACCCACTTTGTCAAATCCATCTATAAATGCCAATGCAGTCTGCTCCATAGGCCCTTAAATTTTTACTGCTATAGAAAAAGTTTATAATTCATATTTAGGGCATTAAGTCAGCTTCGATTTGATATATTATTGATTCTGTGATTCATTCAGGGTTACCACGACCATCCATTTGAAGCCCAAGTGCACACATCCACTTTTTCAAATCTATCCATAAATGCCAATGAAGTCTAATCCATAGCCCCCTAATTTTGGATTGCTATAGAATAGGTGTGTACAACCCATTATAAGGATCTAAGTTAGCCTCAATTTGATATATTATGTTACCCATGGTTCAATCAGGGTTACCACGACTGTCCATTTAAAGCCCAAGTGTGCATGCCCACTTTGTCAAATCCATCCTTAAATGCCAATGTCGTCTCATCCATAGGCCCCTAAATTTGGATCACTACAGAAGAAGTTTTTAGTTCATAATATAGAGCTCTGAGTTAGCCTTGATTTAATATATTATAAGCCCAGTGGTTTAATCAGGGTTTCCATAACTATCCATTTAAAGCCTAAGTACGCATGTCCACTTTGTCAAATCCATCCATTAATACAAATGCAGTCTCATCCATAGCCCCAAAATTTTTACTACTATAGAAAAAGTTTATAGTACCCATTATAGGGCCTTGAGTCAACTTCAATTTGATATATTATGGGTCCCATGGTTCAACTGGGGTTCCCACGATTGTCCATTTGAAGCCTAAGTGTGCACACCTAGTTTGTCAAATCTATCCCATTATAGTTTTATCGCTAAAGAAAATGTATGTAGCTCCCATTATAGGGCTCTAAGTCAACCTTAATTTGATATATTATGGGTGTTGTGGTTCAATCAGGGATTCCACGACCATCCATTTAAATACCAAGTATGTATGCCCACTTTGTTAAATGCATCCATAAATGCCAATGCAGTCTCAGCCATAGACCCCTAAATTTGGATTGCTACAAACAAAGTTTATAGCTTCCGTTGTGATGCACTACGTTAGCTTCAATTTCATATATCATGGGCCCTGTGGTTTAGTTGGAGTTGCCATGACCGTCCATTTGAAGCCAAAGTGAACATGCCCACTTTGTCCAATCCATCCATCAATGCTAATGTAATCTCATCCATAGGACCCTAAATTTGTGCTACTATAGAGGAAATGAGTAGTTTCCACCATAGGAATCTAAGTCAGCTTTAATTTGATATATTATGGGCCTCGTGGTTCAATCGGGGTTGCCATAACTATCCATTTGAATACAAATGCACACGCCCACTTTGTCTAAACCATCCATAAATGCCAATGCAGTCTCATCCATAGGCCCCTAAATTTGGACTACTACAGATGAAGTCTTTAGCACCTATTATAGGGCTCTGAATTAGCTTTAATTTGATATATTATGGGCTTTATGGTTCAATCGGGAATGCCACAACTGTCCATGGGAATCCCAAGTGCACACACCCACTTTGTCAGATGCATCCAGAATTACCAATGCAGTCTCATTTATAGGCCCCTAAATTTGGATTTCTATGGATAAAGTTTATAGCTACTATTGTGAAAATCTAAATTAGCTTTGATTTAATATATTATGGGCCCTATGGTTTAATTAGGGTTGCCAAGACCATCCATTTGAAGCCCAAGTGAGCACACCCACTTTGTGAAATCCATCTATAAATGCCAATGCAATCTCGTCCTTAGGCCCCAAAATTTGGACTGCCAATGTAGTCTCTTCCATAAGCCCCAAAGTCTGTAGAACCCACTATAGGGCTCTGAGTCATCTTTGATTTGAGATATTATAGGCCCCATAGTTCTATCATGGTTGCCACAATCATCCATTTGAAGCCTAAGTGTGCACGCCAAATTTGTCAAATCCATTCATAAATGCTAATGGAATCTCATCTATAGGAAACTAAATTTATATTGTAATAGAAAAAATTTATAGCACCCATTATAGGGCTCTAAGTCAGCTTTAATTTGATATATTAGAGGCCTATGGTTCCATCAGGGTTGCCACGACTGTACATTTGAAGCCTGAGTGTGCACACCTACTTTGTCAAATCCATCCATAATTGCCAATGCAGTCTCATCCATTGGCCCCTAAATTTGGACTACTATAGCTTTTCTTTATAGTATCAATTATAGGGGTCTGAGTCAGTTTTGATTTGATATATTATAGACCCTATGGTTCAATTGAGGTTTCCACAACTATCCATTTGAATCCTAAGTGTGCACACCCACTTTGTCAAATGCATCCAGAAATGCCAATGCAGTCTTATCTATAGGCTATAAATTTAGATTGCTATGGACAAAGTTTATAGCTACTATTATGATGCTTGAAGTCAACTTCAATTTGATATATTATATGCCTTGTGGTTCAATTGGGGTTGCCTAGACCGTCCATTTGAAACCCAAGTAAGCACACCCATTTTATCAAATCCATCCGTAAATACTAATGCAGTCTCATCCTTAGGCCCAAAAATTTGGATTGCTAATGTAGCCTTATACATAAGACCGAAAGTCTATAGAACCCACTATAGGGCTCTGAGTCATCTTTGATTTAGTATATTATAGGCCCCGTGATTCAATGGGGGTTACCATAACCGTCTAGTTGAAGCCCAAGTTTGTAGGCCCACTTTATCAAATCCATTCATAAATACCATTGCAATCTCATTTATAGGCCCTAAAATTTATATTGCTACAAAAAAATTTTGTAGCTCCCATTATAGGGCTCTGAGTAAGCTTTAATTTGGTATACTATGAGCCCCATGGTTCAATCGGGGTTGCCATGACCTTCCATTTGAAGCCTAAGTGCGCATGCCTACTTTGTCATATCCATCCATAATTACTAATGAAGTGTGTAGTACCTAATATAGGGCTTAGAGTCAGCTTTGATTTGATAAATTATGGGATTATGGTTCAATTAGGGTTGCCATGACCATCCATTAGAAGCCCAAGTGTGCACGCCCACTTTGTCAAAGCCATCCATAAATGCTAATGCAGTCTCATCCATAGGCCCCTAAATTTGGATTACTACAGAAGAAGTTCTTAGCTCTTATTATAGAGCTGTGAGTTAGCCTTGATTTGATATATTATAGTCCTCATGGTTCAATTAGGGTTCCCATGACTATCCATTTGAAGCCCAAGTGTGCACTCCCACTTTATCAAATCCATCCATAAATGCTAATGTCGTCTCATCCATTGGCCCTTAAGTGTTGAATGCTACAAATTTTTTCTATAGCACTGTTTATAGGGCTCTAAGTCAATTTCAAGTTAATATATTATAAGCCCTATGGTTCAATCAGTGTTGCTATAACCATCCATCTGAAGCCTAAGTGAACATGCCCACTTTGTCAAATCCATCTATAAATGGCAATGCAGTCTCATCCGTAGGCCCCTAAATTTGTATTGCTACAGATTTTGTGTGCAGCACCTATTATAGGGCTATGAGTCAAGTTTTATTTGATATAGTTTGGGCTTGTGTTACAATCGGGGTTACCATGACCATCCATTTGAATTCCATGTGCGCACGCCCACTTTGGCAAATCCATCTATAAATGCTAATGTAGTCTTATTCGTAGGCCCCTAAATTTGAATTACTACAGAAGAAGTGTTTAGTACCCATTATAGGGCTTTGAGTTAGCCTTGATTTGATATATTATGGGCCTCATAGTTTGATCGGGGTTGCCATGGTCATCTATTTGAAGCCTAAGTGCGCAAGCTAACTTTGTCAAATCTCATCCATGGGCCCCTAAATTTTTACTACTAAAGATGAAGTCTATACCACACATTAGAGGGCTCTAAGTTAGCTTTGACTTGATATATTATGGGCTATGTGGTTCAATCAAGGTGGCTAGGATTGTCGATATTAATCCCAAGTGCACACGCCAACATCATCAAATCCATCAATAAATGCTAATGTTGTCTCATCTACAAGCCCCAAAATTATAGACAACATTAATAGTACCATATGGGGCTTTAAGTTAGATTTAATTTGATATATTATGGGCCCCATGGATTAATTAGGGTTGCCATGACCATCCATTTGAAGCCCAAGTGCGCACTCTCACTTTGTCAAATCCATCCATAAATGCTAATGCAGTCTCATCCATAGGCACCTAAATTTGGATGGCTACAAATTTTTTCTATAGCACCAATTATAGGTCTCTGAGTCAGCTTTGATTTGATATATTAAAGGATTTGTGGTTCAATTGGGGTTGCCATGGCCATCCATCTAATACCCTAAGTGGGGATGTCTACTTTGTCAAATCCATCCATAAATGGCAATGTTGTATCATCTATAGGACCCTAAATTTTGATTGCAATAGAAGATGTGCATATCATTTATTATAGGGCTCTGAGTTAGCCTCGATTTAATATAATATGGGCCCTGTGTTTCAATCAAAGTTGCCATGACTGTCCATTTAAAGCCTAAGTGTGCATGCCCACTTTATCAATTCCATCCATAAATGCCAGTGCAGTCTCATTCATAGGCCCTAAATTTGGATTGCAGTAGATGAAACATGTGGCACCATTGCAGTCTCATCCATTATCCCCTAAATTTGAAGTGCTATAGAAGAAGTGTGTAATAGCCATTATAAGGCTTTGTGTGTGCTTTGATTTGATATACTATAGGCCCCGTGCTTCAATCGGGGTTGCCATGACCGTCCATTTAAAGCCCAAGTGTGCATGACCACTACGTCAAATCCATCAACAAATTATAATGCAATCTCATCCATAGGCCCCTAAATTTAGATAGCTACAGATGATGTTATGAGCACCCTGTATGGGGCTCTGAGCAAGCTTTGATTTCATATATTATAGGCCTCATGGTTAAATCAGGGTTACCATGAATGTCTATTTGAAGACCAAGTGCACATTCCCACTTTGTCAAATCCATCTGCAAATTCCAATGCAGTCCCAACCATAGGCTAATAAATTTGGCAATTATTATAAGGCTCTGAATTAGCTTCAATTTGATATATTATGGGCCATATGGTTTAATCGGGGTTGCCACAACTGTCCATTTAAAGCCCAAGTGCACACACCCACTTTGTTAAATCCATCTATAAATGCCAATGCAGTCTCATCCACAGGCCCCTTAATTTAGAATGCTATAGACTTGACAGAAAAACTCTATAGCACCCATGATAAGGCTTTAATTAAGCTTTAATTTGATATATTATGGGCCCTATGGTTCAATCAAGGTCTCCAACTCTATCCATTTGAATCTCAAGTGCTCATGCCCACTTTGTCAAATCCATCAATAAGTGCCAATGCAGTCTCATCTATGAGCCCCTAAATTTGGATCGCTACAAACAAAATTTTTAGATTCCATTATAGGGCATTGAGTAAGCTTTAATTTGATATATTATGGGCCCTATGGTTCAATCAGGGTTGCCACGATTGTCCATTTGAAGCCCAAGTGCACACACCCACTTTGTCAAATCCATCCACAAATGCCAATATTGTATCATCTATAGGCCCATAAATTTTGATTGCTATAGACAAAGTTTATAGCTCCCATTATAAGGCTCTAAGTCAGCTTTAATTTGATGTATTATAAACCCCATGGTTTAATCAACACTATCATGACCATCCATTTGAAGCCTCAGTCTGCACACCTACTTTGTCAAATCCATCCATAAATGGCAATGCAGTCTCATCCATAGGCCCCTAAATTTGGACTAGTATAGACAAATTCTATAGCACCTATTATAGGGATCTGAGAGTTAGCTTCTATTTGATATATTATGGGCCGCATTATTCAATCGAGGTTGCCTCGACTGTCCATTTGAATCCCAAGTGCGCATGCCCACATTATCAAATCCATCCATAAGTGCCAATGTAATCTCATCTACAAGCCCCTAAATTAGGATTGCTATAGAAAAAGTTTATAGTTCCTATAATGGGGCTCTAAGTCAACCTAAATTTGATATATTATGGGCTTGTGTTTCAATCGGGGTTGCCATAACCATCCATTTGAAGCCCAAGTGCACACACCCACTTTGTTAAATCCACCCACAAATGCCAATGCATTCTCATCCATAGGCCCTTAAATTTGGATTGCTACAAATGAAGTGTGTAGCACACATTATAAGGCTCTGAGTTAACTTTTATTTGATATATTATGGGCTTTTGGTTTAATTGGGGTTGCCATGACTATCCATTTGAAGCCCAAGTGTGCATGCCCACTTTGTTAAATCCATTCATAAATGCTAGTGCAATCTCATCCATCGGCCCCTAAATGTGGACAAAAGTCTTTATCATCAATTAAAGGGTTTTGAGTCAGCTTTTTTTGATATATTATGGGCCCATGGTTCAGTCAGGGTTACGTCAACCGTTCATTTAAAGCCCAAGTGCGCATGCCCACTTTGTCAAATTTGTCCATAAATGCCAATGCATTATCATCCATAGGCCCCTAAATTTTGATTACTGCAGATGAAGTGTGTCATAACAGTTATCTTTGATTTGATATATTATGAACTCCACGGTTCAGCTGGGGTTGCACGACAGTCCATTTGAAGCCCAAGTGCACACGTCCACTTTGTCAAATACATCCATAAATGCCAATGCAGTCTCATCCATAAAGCTCTAAATTTGCAATGCTTTAAATGATGTGTGTAGTACACATTATAGGGCCTTGAGTCAGCTTTGATTTGATATATTATGGGCTCTATGGTTCAATTAGGGTTGCTAGGAGTGTCCATTTGAATCCCATGTGCACAAACCCACTTTGCCAAATCTATCCATAAATGCCAATGCAATCTCATCAATTAGGCCTTACATTTGGAGTGCTTTAGAAGAAGTGTGTAGGAACCACTATAGGGTTCTAATTTAGCTTCAATTTGATATATTATAGGCTCCATGGTTCAATTGGGGTTTCCATGACTGTCCATTTGAAGGCCAAGTGTGCACGCCCACTTTGTCAAATCCATCCATAAGTCTAATCCATAGGCCCCTAATTTTGGACTGGTACAAAAGAAGTGTGTAGCACCCATTATAGGGCTCTAAGTTAGCTTTGATTTTATGTATTATGGGCCTGTGGTTCAGTCAGGATTATAGACCGTCCATTTAAAGCCCAAGTGCACACACCCACTTTATTAAATCCATTTATAAATACCAATGCAGTCTCATCCATAGGCCCCTAGATTTTGATTGCTATAAAAGAAGTGTTTATTTCTTACTATAAGGCTCTAACTCAACCTCAATTTGATATATTATGGGCCCCATGGTTTGATCGATGTAACCACGGCCATCCATTTGAAGCCCAAGTGCGGATGCCCATTTTGTCAAATCCATCCATAAATGTCAATTCAATCTCATCCATAGGCCCCTAAATTTGTATTGTAACTGATGAAATATGTATCACTTATTATAGGACTCTGAGTTATCTTTGAGTTGATATATTATGGGCCCTAGTGTTCAATCGGGGTTTCCACAACATCCATTTGATAAGTGTGCATGCCCGCTTTGTCAAATCCATCCATTAATGCCAATATAGTCTCATCTATAGGCCCCTAAATTGGATTACTACAAAAAAAGTGTATACCACCCATTATAGGGCTCTGAGTTAGGTTTGATTTCATATATTATGGGTGCATGGTTCAATTAGGGTTGCCATGACCGTCCATTTGAATCCTAAGTGTGCACACCCACTTTGTCAAATCCATCTGTAAATGCCAATGCATTCTCAACCATAGCCCTTAAATTTGGACTGCTACATACTTTATCTTTAGCACTAATTATAGGGCTTTGAGTAAGCTTTGATTTGATATATGGTTCAATTGGGGTTACCATGACCATCCATTTGAATCCAAGTGCGCACATCCACTTTGTCAAATCCATCCATAAATGCCAATCCAGTCTCATTAATAGGTCCCTAAATTTGGATATCTACAAATGAAGTTTATAGTACCCATTATAGCACTCTAGGTTACTTTTGATTTAATATATTATGGGCCCTGTGGTTTAATCGAGGTCACCACGATCGTCCATTTGAATCTGAAGTGCGCATGTCCACTTTTTCAAATCCATCAAAAAATGCCAATGCAATCTCATCTATAAGTCCTTAAATTTGCATTGCTACTGAAGAAGTTTCTAGCACCAATTACAAGGCTCTAAGTAAGCCTTAATTTGATATATTATAGACCCTATGATTCAATTGGGGTTGCCATGACCATCCATTTGATGCCCAAGTGCGCACGTCCACTTTGTCAAATCCATCCATAAATGCCAATACAGCCTCACCCATAGGCACCTAAATTTGGACTGCCAATGCAGTATGATCCATAAGCCTTAAAGTCTATAGCACCCATAATAGGCTCTTAGTTAGCCTCAATTTGATATATTATAGGCTCCGTGGTTCAATCAGGATTGCCATGATCATCCATTTACAGCCCAAGTATGCATGCTCACTTTGTCAAATCCATCCATAAATGCTAATGTAGTATCATCTATAGGCCTTTAAATTTATAATGCTATAGAAAAAGTTTATAGTTCCTATTATAGGGCTTTAAGTCAGCTTTGATTTGATATATTATAGGCCCAGTGGCTCATTCGAGGTTGCCATGACCATCCATTTGAAGCCCAAGTACACACACCTACTTTATCAAATCCATCCATATTGCTAATGCAGTCTTATCCATTGGCCCTTAAATTTGGACTGCTAAAAATTTTCTCTATAGCACTTATAATAAGGCTTTGAGTTAGTTTCAATTTGATATATTATATGCCCTATGGTTCAATCAAGGTTGCCATGATCATCCATCTGAAGCCCAATGTGTGCATGCCCACTTTGTCAAATCCATCCATAAATAGCTATGCAATATCATCCATAGGCCCTTAAATTTGAAATTCTACAGAAGAAATGTGTAGCACCCATTATAGGGCTCTAAGTTAGCTTTGATTTGATATATTATGGGCCTATGGTTCAATTAGGTTTGCCATAACCATCCAATTGAAGCCTAAGTGTGCTTGCCCACATTGTCAAATCCATCCATAAATGCTAATGTAGTCTCATCCAAGGGCCCCTAAATTTGGGCTGCTATAGATAAAGTGATTAGCACCCATTATAGTGCTCCGAGTTAGCCTCAATTTGATATATTATATGCATTAAGGTTCAATCAGTGTTGCCATGACCGTCCATTTGAAACCCAAGTGTGTACACCAACTTTTTCAAATCCATCCATAAATGATAATGCAATCTCATCCATAGGCCCCTAAATTTTTACTACTATAGAAAAAGTTTATAGTACACATTATAGCAATCTGAGTCAGTTTTGATTTGATATATTATGGGTCACATGGTTCAATCGGGGTTGCCATGACCATCCATTTGAAGCCCAAGTGCACATGCCTACTTTGTCAAATCCATCTATAAATGCCAATGTAGTCTCATCCATTAGTCCCTAAATTTGGACCACTATAAATTTTTTCTATAGCTCTAAGTTAGTTTTGTGTTGATATATTATGGGCCCCATTGTTCAATCGAGTTTTCCATGACTATCCATCTAAAGCCCATGTGCACACGCTCACTTTATCAAATCCATCCATAAATGGCAATGCAGTCTCATCCATAGGCCCTTAAATTTGGATTGTTATAGAATAAGTGTGTAGGACCCATTATAGGGCTCTGAATCAATTTTGATTTTATATATAATGGGCTTATGGTTCAAGTGGGCTTGCGGACCGTCCATTTGAAGCCCAAGTGCACATGCCCACTTTATCAAATCCATCCATAAATACCAATGCAGTCTCATCCATAGGCCCCTAGATTTGGATTCCAACAGAACGAGTCTTTAGTTCTTATTATAGGGATATGAGTCAACCTTGATTTGATATATTATAAGTTCTATGGTTTGATTAGTGTTACCATGAAGTGCGTACATCCACCATAAATGCTGATGCAATCTCATCCATAGGCCCCCAAATTTGAATAATGACTAATGAATTGTGTAGCACCCATTATAGGGCTTTGAGTCAGCTTCAATTTAATATATTATAGGCCTTGTGTTTCAATCGAGGTTGCCACAACTGTCCATTTAAAGCCCAAGTGCGCACGCCCACTTTATCAAATCCATCCATAAATGCCAATGCAGTCTCATCTATAGGTCCTTCAATTTGGATTTTATAATATATCAAATCGAAGTTGACTCACTATAATGGTTACAACACACTTCATCTAAAACAATCAAAATTTAGGGGGCTTTGGATGAGATTGCATTGGCATTTTTGGATGGATTTGACAAAGTGGGCATGCACACTTGGGATTCAAATGGATGGTCGTAGCAACATCGATTGAACCATGGGGCCCCAAATATATTAAATTGAAGCTGACGTAGAGTGCTATAATGGGTATAATAGCGTTTATCTGTTGTATTCAAAACTTAGGGGCCTATGGATGAGACTGCATTGGCATTTATGGATGGATTTGACAAAGTGGGCGTGCTCACCTGGGATTCAAATGGATGGTTGCGACAACCTTGATTGAACAATAGGGCCTAAACTATGTCAAATTGAAGCTGACATAGAGCACTATAATGGGTACAATAGCCTTCATCTGTTGTAGTCAAAACTTAGGGGCCTATGGATGAGACTGCATTGGCATTTATGGATGGATTTAACAAAGTGAACATGTGCACTTGGGCTTAAAATGGACGGTTTTGGCAACCCTGATTGAACCATAGGGCCCATAATATATCAAATCTAGGCTAACTCATAGTGCTATATTGGGTGCTACACACTTCTTTTATACCAATCAAAATTTAGGGGCCTATGGATGAGACTACATTGGGATTTATAGATGGATTTGACAAAGCGGGCGTGCGCACTTGGGCTTCAAATGGGCGATCGTGGTAACCTCGTTGAACCACGAGGCCCATGATATATAAAATCTAAGCTAACTCATAGCCATATAATTGGTACTATAGCATTCATCTGTAGCAGTCCAAATTTAGGGGCCTATAGATGAGACTCCATTAGTTTTTAGGGATGGATTTCATAAAGTGGACATGCGCACTTAGGCTTCAAATGGACGACTGTGGCAACCCTAATTGAACCATGGGGCCTATAATTATTAAATCAAGGCTGACTTATAGCCTTATAATAAGAACTACACACTTTGTCTGCAGTAATCCAAATTTAGGGTCCTGTGGATGAGACTGCATTGGCATTTGTGGATGGATTTGATAAAGTGGGTGTGTACACTTAGGCTTCAAATGGATGGCCATGGCAACCCCGATTGAATAATATGGCCTATAATATATCAAATTGAGGCTAACTAAGAGCTTTATAATGGGTTCTACACACTTCTTTTGTAGTAATCAAAATTTGGGGGCATATGGATGAGACAAACTACATTGGCATTTATGGAATTATTTGACAAAGTGGGAGTGTGCACTTGGGCATTAAATGGTTGGTTATGGCAACCATGATTGTACCATAGGACCCATAATATATCAAATCAAAGCTGACTTAGAGCCCTATAATAAGTACAACACAATGCATCTATAACAATCCAAATTTATGGGCCTATGGATGAGATTGCATTGGTATTTATGGATGGATTTAACAAAGTGGGCTTGTGCACTTAGGATTCAAACGTACAGTTGTGGCAACCCCGATTCAAACATGGAGCCCATAATATATCAAATTGAAGTTGACTCATAGCCCTATAATAGGAGCTACAAACTTTTTCTGTAGTAGTCTAAATATAAGGTCCTACATATGAGGCTGCATTGACATTTATAAATGGATTTGACAAAGTGGGAGTGCACACTTGGGCTTTAAATGGATGGTCAAGGCAACCCCAATTGAACTATGGGGCCATAACATATCAAATCAAGGCTGACTTAAAGCTTTATAATGGGTGCTACACACTTCTTCTCTACCTCCAAATTTAGCAGCCTATAGATGAGACTGCATTGACATTTATGGATGGATTTAACAATGTGGGGGTGCACACTTAGGATTCAAATGGACGGTTAGGGAAACCTCAATTAAAACATGGGGCCCATATTATATCAAATTGAAGCTGACACAGATCCCTATAATGGGTACTATAGCCTTCATTTATAGTAGTCAAAATTTAGGGGCCTATGGATGATACTACATTGGCATTTGTAGATGGATTTGACAAAGTGGGAGTGCACACTTAGGATTGAACCATAAGGCCCATAATATATAAAATCAAAGGTAACGCAGAGCCCTAGAACAAGTATAAAGCCTTCATTTATAATAGTCAAAACTTAGGGTCCTATGGATGAGACTGGATTGGCATTTATGTATGGATTTGACAAAGTGGGCGTGTGCACTTAAGCTTCCAATGGACAATCATGGCAACCCCGATTCAAGCATGTGGCCAATAATATATCAAATAAAAGCTTACTCCAAGCCATATAATGCCAATAATATATCAAATAAAAGCTTACTCCAAGCCATATAATGGTTACTATAGCATTCATTTATAGCATTCAAAATTTAAGGGCCTATGGATGAGACTACATTAGTATTTATGGATGGATTTAACAAAGTGATCGTGCGCACTTGGGATACAAATTGATGGTCATGGCAGCCCCGATTGAACTTTAGGGCCTAAAATATATCAAATAAAGGCTAACTCAGAGTCCCATAATGAGTGCTACACACTTCTTCTGTAGTAATCCAAATTTAGAGGCCTTGGGTGAGATTGCATTGGCATTTATAATGGATTTGACAAAGTCAACATGCACACTTAGGCTTCAAATGGACAATCGTGGCAACCCCGATTTAACCACAAGGACCATAATATATCAAATTAAATCTGACTCGGAGTCCTATAATGGATGCTACACACTTTGTGGATAGCAATCCAAATTTAGGGGCCTATAGATGAGACTACATTAGCATTTATGGATGGATTTGACAAAGTGGGCGTGCATATTTGGGATTCAAATAGATGACCATGGCAAACTTGATTGAACCAAGAGGCCCATAATATATCAAATCTAAGCTAACTTAGAACCCTATAAATGGTAATATAGCATTCATCTGTAGCAGTCCAAATTTAGGGGCCTATGGATGAGACTGCATTGGCATTTATGGATGGATTTGATAATGTTAGCGTGCACACTTGGGCTTTAAATGGATGGCCATGGCAATCCTAATTGAACCACAAGGCCCATAATATATTAAATCGAGGCTAACTAAGGGCCTTATATTGTACATAACACACTTCTTCTGCACCAATCCAAATTTAAGAGATTATGGATGAGATTGCATTAGTATTTATAGATGGATTTGACAAAGTGGGTGTGTGCACTTGGGCTTCAAATGGATGGTCGTGGCAACTTCAGTTGAACCACATGGCCCATAATAGATCAAAATGGGGCTAGCATAGAAGCCTATCATGGGTGTTACACACTTCTTATGTAGCAATCCAAATTTAGTGCCCTATAGATGAGACTGTGTTGGCATTTATGGATGGATTTAACAAAGTAAGCATGCATACTTAGGCTTCCAAAGGATGATCCTGGCAAACCCGGTTGAACCACAAGACCCATAATATATCAAATCGAGACTAACTCAGAGCCCTATAATGGGTACTACACACTTCTTCTATACCAATCTAAATTTAGGGGCCTATAGATGAGATTGTAATAGTATTTTAGGATGGATTTGACAAAGTGGGTGTGTGCACTTGGGATTCAAATGGACGGTTGTGGCAACCCCGATTGAACCATGGGGTCAATAATATATCAAATTGAAGCTGACATAGAGCCCTATAAAGGATATAATAACCTTCATCTATAGTAGTCAATACTAAGGGGCCTATGGATGAGATAGCATTGGCATTGATGGATGGATTTAACAAAGTTAGCATTCCCACTTGGGCTTCAAATTGACGATCGTGGCAACCTTGATTGAACCACAGGGCCTATAATATGGATGTGACTATATTGGCATTTATGGAAGGATTTGACAAAGTGGGCGTGCACACTTGGGCTTCAAATGGACGGTTGTGGCAACCCTGATTAAACCACAAGGCCCATAATATATCAAATCAAAGCTGACTTAGAGCTTAATAATAAGTACTACATAATTTGTCTTTGGTAGTCCAAATTTAGGGGCCTATGGATGAGACTGAATTGGCATTTAAGGATGGATTTGACAAAGTGGGCATGTGCACTTGGGCATTAAATGGAAAGTTGTAGAAACCTCGATTGAACAATTGGGCCCATAATATATCAAATGTAAGCTAACTCAGAGCCTATAATGGGAGCTACAAACATTTCCAGTACTAATCCAAATTTAGGGGCTTATAGATGACACTGCATTGGCATTTATGGATAGATTTACGCACTTTGGATTCAAATGGATGGTCGTGGCAACCCCGAATGAACCATAAGGGCCATGAAATATCAAATAAAAGTTGACTCAGATCCCTATTACAACTACTACACACATCATCTCTTGCATTCCAAATTTAGGGACCTATGGATGAGATTGCATTGGCATTTATGGATGTAATTGACAAAGTGGGCATGCATACTTAGGCTTCAAATGGACGGCTGTGGCAACCCTGATTGAACCACATGGTCCATAATACATCAAATCAAAGCTAACTAAGAGCCCTATAATAGGTCTAATAAACTTTTTATTGTAACAATCCAAAGTTAGGGGCCTATGGATGAGACTGCATTAGCATTTATAAATGGATTTGACAAAGTGCACATGCACAATAGGGCTTCAATTAGACGGTCGTGGCAACCGTAATTGAACAACAACACCCATAATATATCAAATCAAAGTTAACTCAGAGCCCCATAATCATTACTACACACTTTAATAGTAGGAATCCAAATTTAGGGGCTTATGGATGAGACTGCATTGGCATTTAAGGATGGATTTGACAAAGTTGGCGTGCACACTTAGTCTTCAAATGGACAGTGGTGGCAACATCGATTGAACCACAGGGCCTATAATATATCAAATTAAGGCTAACTTAGAGCCCTATAACGAGTGCAACACACTTCTTCTATACCAATCCAAATTTAGGGGCCCATGGATGAGACTACATTGCAATTTATGGATGGATTTGACAAAGTGGGTGTGCAAACTTGGGCTTCAAATGGAAGGTTGTGGCAACCTCAATTGAACCATAGGGCCTATAATATATCAAATCAAAGCTAACTCAGAGCCTTATAATTAGTATATTAAACTTTACTTGTTGAGATCCAAATTTAGAGGCCTATGGATGAGACTGAATTGGCATTTATGGATGGATTTGACAAAGTGGACATGTGCAATTAGGCTTTAAATAGACGGTTGTGCCAACCCCAATTGAACCATGGTGCCCATTATCTATCAAATCAAAGCTGATTCAAAGTCATATAATACATTCTACACACTTCACCTATAGCAATCAAAATTTAGGCCCTATGGATGAGACTGCATTAGCATTTATAAATGGATTTAATCAAGTGGGCATGCACACGTACGATTCAAATGGACAGTCGTGGTAATACTGATTGAACCACAGGGCCCATAATATATCAAATTGAAGCTGACTTAAAGTCCTATAATATGTGCTATAAACATTGCCTGTAGAAATCCAAATTTAGGGGCCTATAGATGAGACTGTATTGGAATTTCTAGATGGATTTGACAAAGTGAGTGTGCGCACTTGGGCTTCAAATGGACGATTGTGGCAATCTAGATTGAACCACGAGGCCAAAAATATTTCAAATTAAAGCATACTCAGAGCCATATAATGGAAGCTATAAACTTTACATGTACTAATCCAAATTTAGGGGCCTATGGATGAGACTAAATTGGCATTTGTGGATGGATTTAACAAAGTAGGCATGCACACTTGGGCTTCAAATGGACGATCGTGGCAACCCCGATTGAACCATGAAGCCCATAATATATCCAATTGAAGTTGACTTAGAGCCCTATATTAGGTCCTACACACATAATTTGTAACAATCCAAATTTAGGGGCCTATGGATAAGACTGCATTGGCATTTATTGATGCATTTGACAAAGTGAATGTGTCCACATGGGCTTCAAATGCATGGTCATGGCAACCCTAATTGAACCATAGGGCCCAAAATATATCAATTTAAAGCTGACTTAGAGCTTTATAATGTGTACTACACACTTCTTCTATAAAACCCCAAATTTAGTGGCCTATGGATCATACTGCATTAGCATTTATAGATGCATTTGACAAAATTTGCTTGCACACTTAGGATGCAAATGGATGGTTGTGGCAACCCTGATTGAACCTAAGGGCCTATAATATATCAAATCAAAGCTAACTTACTAAACACTTCATCTATAGCAGTCCAAATTTAGGGGCCTATGAATGAGATTGCATTGGCATTTATGGATGGAATTGATAAAATGGGCATGCGTACTTAGGCTTTAAATGGACAGTCGTGGCAACCCCGATTGAACCATAGGGCTTATATTATATCAAATAAAAGCTAACTCAGAGCCTTATAATGGGCACTATAAATTTTTCCTATATCAATGCAAATTTATAGGCCTTTAAATAAGACTGCATTAGCATTTATGGATGAATTTTACAAAGTGGGCGTGCACACTTCAGATTTAAATGGACACTCATGGCAACCCCAATTGAACAATGAGACCTATAATATATCAAATAAAATTTGACTCAAAGCCCTATAATAAGTGCTATACACTTTATTTGTAGTAACCCAAATTTAGGGGCCTATAAATGAGATTGCATTTGCATTTATGGATGGATTTGACAAAGTCAACATGTGCACTTGGGCTTCGAATGTATGGTCATGGCATTCCTGATTGAATTGTAGGGCCTAAAATATATCAAACTAAAGCTGACTCAGAGCTATATGATGAGTGATATAAACTTTATTTGTAGCAATCCAAAGTTAGGGGCCTATAAATGAGACTGCGTTGGCATTTATGGATGGATTTGACAAAGTGGGCATACGCAGTTGGGATTCAAATGGATGGTAGTGGTAACCCCATTTGAAAAATGAGACCTATAATATATCAAATTGAAGTTGACTCAGAGCTCTATAATGGGTACTACACATTTTATCTATAGTAGCCCAAATTTAAAGGCCTAAGGGTGAGACTACATTGACATTTATGGAAGGATTTAACAAAGTGGGTGTGCGCACTTGGCCTTCAAATGGACAGTTGTGGCAACCCTAATTGAACCACAGGGCCTATAATATATCAAATTGAATCTAACTTAAAGCCTAATAATACGTACTATACACTTCATCTTTGGCAATCCAAATTTTAGGGTCTATTAATGAGATTGCATTGGAATTTATGGATGTATTTGACAAAGTGGGCGTGTGCACTTAGGATTCAAATGGATGATCCTGGCAACCTCGATCGAACCATAGGGCTTATAATATATCAAATTCAAGCTGACTTAGATCCCTATAATAGGAGCTACAAACATTGCATGTACCAGTCCAAATTTGGTGTCCTATAGATGACACTGCATTGGCATTTATAGACGGATCTAATAAAGTGGGCATGCGCACTTGGGATTCAAGTGAACGGTTATGGCAACCCCAAATGAACCATGAGACCCATAATCTATCAAATCAAAGCTAACATAGAGCCCTATAATAGCTACTACACATCTCATTTGTTGCAATCCAAATTTAGTGATTTATGGATGAGATTACATTGGCATTTATGGATGGGTTTGACAAAGTGGGCATGCGCACTTGGGCTTCAAATGGATGATCGTGGCAACTAAGATTGAACCACAGGGCCCATAATATATCAAATTGAAGCTTACTAAGAGACTTATAATGGGTATAAGAAACATCATTTGTAGCAATCCAAATTTTAGGGCCTATGGATGAGATTGCATTGGCATTTATGGATGGATTTGACAAAGTGGATGTGCACAATTAGGATTTAAATGGATGGTAGTGGCAACCCTGATTGATCCATGGTGTCCATTATATATCAAATCAAAGCTAACTCAGAGCCCTATAATAAGAACTATAAATTTTACCTATAGTAATCTAAATTTAGGGGCTTTTAGATGACACTGCATTAGCATTTATGGATGGATTTGATAAAGTGGGCTTGCGCACTTAGGATTCAAATGGATGGTTGTGGCAACCCTAATTGAACCACGAGGACCATAATATACCAAATTGAAGTTGCCTCGTAGCCCTATAATTAGTGCTATACACTTCATTTATAGCAATCCAAATTCAAGGGCCTATAGATGAGAATGCATTGGTATTTATAGAAGAATTTGGCAAAGTGAACGTGCAGACTTAGGCTTCAAATGGACGGTCGTGCCAACCCTAATTGAACAATGAGGACCAAAATATATCAAATTAAAGATAATTAAGATTCTTATAATGGGTACTACACACTTTTTTTTATAGCAATCCAAATTTAGGGGCCTATAAATGAGACTACATCGGCATTTATAGATGGATTTGACAAAGTCGGCGTGTGCACTTAGGATTCAAATAGACAGTCGTGGCAACCTCGAATGAACCGTGAGTCCCATAATATATTAAATTGAAGCTAACTCAGAGCCTTATAATAAGTTCTACACACTTTATCTATTACAGTCTAAATTTAGGGACCTATGGATGTGACTGTATTGGCATTTATGGATGGATTTGACAAAGTGGGTGTGTGCACTTGGGATGCAAATGGATGGTTGTGACAACCCCGATTGACTAATGAGGCCTATAATATGTCAAATCAAAGTTGACTCATATATAATGGGTGCTCCACACTTCATTTATAGTATTCCAAATTTAGGGGCCTATGGATGAGACTGTGTTGGCATTTGTGGATGGATTTGACAAAGTTGGTGTGCATACTTGGGATTCAAATGGATGATCATAGCAACCCCATTTGAACAATGGGGCCCATATTATATCAAATCAAAGCTAACTTAGAGCCCTATAATTAGCACTATAAATTTTTCCTATAGTAATCCAAATTTATGGGCCTTTATATGAGATTGCATTAGCATTTATGGATGGATTTCACAAAGTGGGTGTGTGCACTTGGGCTTTAAATAGACAATCGTGGCAACCCCGATTGAACCATAAGGCCTATAATATATATCAAAATAAAGATGACTTAGAGCCCTATAAGAAGTGATGCACACTTCATTTGTAGCAATCCAAATTTAAGGGCCTATGGATGAGATTGCATTAGCATTTTTGGATGGATTTGACAAAGTGAACGTGCACACTTAGGCTTCAAATGGACAGTTGTGGCAACCCTGATTGAACCACAAGGCCTAAAATATATCAAATTGAAGTTGACTTAGAGCTTATAATGGATTCTATAAACTTTGTTTGTAGCAATCCAAATTTAAGGGCCTATAGATGATACTGCATTGGCATTTATGGATAGATTTGACAAAGTGGGCATACACACTTGGGATTCAAATGGATGGTCATTGTAACCCCATTTGAACCATAGGGCTCATAATATAGTAAATCAAAGCTGAATCAGAGCTCTATATTTGGTGCTATACATTTCATTTATAGTTGTCCAAATTTTGGGGCCTACAGATGAGATTGCGTTGTTATTTATGGAAGGATTTGACAAAGTGGGTGTGTGCACTTGGGCTTCAAATGGATAGTCGTGGAAACCTTGATTGAACCACAAGGCCCATAATATATCAAATCAAAGTTTACTTGGATCCCAATAATAAGCACTACACACTTAATCTATGGCAGTCCAAATTTAGCACCTTATTGATGAGACTGCATTGGCATTTATGGATGGATTTGACAAAGTGCGCGTGTGCACTTGGGCTTCAAATGGACAATCATAGCAACCTTAATTGAACCATGAGGCCCACAATATATCAAATCTAAGCAGACTCAAAGCCCTATAATGGGAGCTACAAACATTGCCTTTACCAATCCAAATTTAGGGGCCTATAGATGAGACTGCATTGACATTTATGGATGGATTTGACAAAGTGGGCATGTGCACTTAGGATTCACATGGACAGTCGTGGCAACCTCGAATGATCTATGAGGTTTGTAATATATCAAATAAAAGCTGACTAAGTGCCCTATAATGGGTTTTACACACTTCATCTGTTACGGTCCAAATTTAAGGACTTATGGATCATATTGCATTGGTATTTAAGGATGGATTTGACAAAGTGAGTGTGCACACTTGGGCTTCAAATGGACAATTGCAACAACCATGATTGAACCATAAGGCCCATAATATATCAAATTGAAACTAACTTAAAGCTTTATAATAAAAGTTATAAATTTTGCTTGTAGTAATCCAAATTTAAGGGCCTATGGATGAGACTGTATTGACATTTATGGATGGATTTGACAAAGTAGGTGTGCACACTTGGGCTTCAAATGGACTGTCATGAAAACCCCGATTGAAGCATGGGGCTCATAATCTATCAAATCCAAGTTGACTTAGAGCCATATAATAGGTAATACACACTTTATATGTGGTAGTACAAATTTAGGGGCCTATGGATGAGACTGCATTAGTATTTCTGGATGGATTTGATAAAGTGGGCGTGTGCAATTAGGCTTCAAATAGATGGTCGTGGAAACCTTGATTGAACCACACAACCCATAGTATATTAAATCAAGACTAAGTCAGAGCCCTATAATGAGTGATACATTCTTCTTTTGTAGTAACCCAAATTTAGCAGCCTATGGATCAAATTGTATTGACATTTACGGATGGATTTAACAAAGTGGTGTGCACACTTGGGCTTCAATCAGATGGTCTTGCCAACCTCGATTGAGCCACAGGGCCCATAATTTATTAAATCAAAGCTGACTCGGAGCCTTATAATAATTAGTACATGCTTTTTCTGTGGCAGTCCAAATTTAGGGGACTATGGATAAGATTGTATTGGCATTTATGGATGGATTTAAAAAAGAGGACATGCACAATTTGACTTCAAATGGACAATCGTGGCTATGCAAATTGAACCATTGTGCCCATTATCTATCAAATTGAAGCTGACTCAAAGTCCTATAGTACATGCTATAACATGCTACACACTTCATCTATAGCAATCCAAATTTAGGGCCCTATGGATGAAAATGCATTATCATTTATGAATGGATTTAACAAAGTGGCTGTGCACACATAATCTTCAAATGGATGGTTGTGGCATCCCTGATTGAACCATGGGGCCCATAATATATCAAATCAAAGCTAACTTAGAGCCCTATAGTGGGAGCTACAAACATTACTTGTAGTAATGAAAATTTACGGGCATATAGATGATACTGCATTGGCATTTGTAAATGGATTTAACAAAGTGGCCGTGCACACTTGGGCTTTAAATGGATGGTCATGGCATCCATGATTGAACCATGAGGATCATAATATATCAAATTAAAGCTGACTTAGAGCCCTGAAATGGGAGCTATAAATATTAATTGTATTAATCCAAATTTATGGACCCAGGGATGAGAATACATTGGCATTTGTGGATGGATTTAACAAAGTGGGCATGCACACTTGGGCTTCAAATGGATAGTTTTGGAAACCTCGATTGAACCATGAGACCTATAATATATCAAATTGAATCTAACTTAGAACCCTATAGTAGAGCCAATAAACTTTGCCTATAGCATTCCAAATTCAGGGGCCTATGGATGAGACTACATTGGCATTTATGGATGGATTTGACAAAGTGGGCATGCGCACTTGGGCTTCAAATGGACGGTCGTGGCATCCTTGATTGAACCATGGTGCCCATTGTATATCAAATCAAAGTTGACTCAGAGCCTTAAAGTACATGTTACACACTTTATCTATAGCAATCCAAATTCAAGGCCTTATGGATGAGACTGCATTTGCATTTATGGATCGATTTAACAAAGTCATAGTGTGCACTTGGGCTTTAAATGGACTATTGTGGAAACCTTGATTGAACCACTGGAACCATAATATATCAAATCAAAGATGACTCAGAGCCCTATAATGGGAGCTATAAAAATTTCCTGTAGCAATCCAAATTTAGGGGCCTGTGTATGAGACTGCATTGGCATTTATGGATGGATTTGACAAAGTGGACATGCGCACTTGGGCTTCAAATGGATGGTCGTGGCAACCCTGAATGGAAGAAACCATAATATATCAAATCAAAGATAACTCAAAGTCCTATAATGAGAGCTATGAACTTTACCTGTAGTAATCCAAATTTAGGGCCTATAAATAAAACTTTAAGGATGGATTTGGCAATGTGGCCATGCGTACTTGGGCTTCAAATGGATGATCGTGACATCCCCAATTGAACCATGGGGACCACAATATATCAAATCAAAGATGACTTAGAGCCTTATAATGGGAACTACAAATATTACATGTATCAATCCAAATTTAAGGGCCTATGAATGAGACTACATTGGCATTTGTGGATGGATTTGACAAAGTGGGCGTAGGCATTTGGGTTTCAAATGAATGATCGTGGCAACCCCAATTGAACCACAGGGCTTATAATATATCAAATTGAAGCTGACTCAAAGCCCTATAATAAAATCCATAAACTTTACTTGTTGTAATCCAAATTTAGGGGCCTATGGATGAGACTACATTGGCATTTATGGATGGATTTGATAAAGTGGGCATGCACACTTAGGCTTTAAGTAGACGGTCATGGCAACCCCGACTGAACTATGAGGCTCATAATATATCAAACCAAACCTGACTCAGAGCCTTATAATAATTACTATACACTTTGTTTGTGGTACTCCAAATTTAGGGGACTAATGATGAGATTGCATTGGCATTTATGGATGGATTTGACAAAGTGGATGTGTGCAATCGGGCTTCAAATGGATGGTCATGGCAACCTCGACTAAACCATGGTGCCAATGATATTTTAAATCAAAGCTGAAAAAGAGCCCTATAGTCCATGCTACACATTTCATCTATAGCAATCCAAATTTAGGGCCTTATGGATGAGATTGCATTGGCATTTATGGATGGATTTGATAAAGTGGGCATGTCACTTAGCGTTCAAATGGATGGTCGTGGCAACACCGATTGGACCATAGGGCCCATAAAATATCAAATCAAAGCTGACTTAGTGTCCTATAATAAAAGCTATAGACTTTTCCTATAGCAATCCAAATTTAAGGGCCTATGGATGAGACTGCATTAGCATTTATGGATGGATTTGATAAAGTGGGCGTGTGCACTTAGGCTTCAAATGGATGGTCATGGAAGCCCTGATTGAACCATGGGGCCGATAATATATGAAATTGAAGCTAACTTATAGCCATATAATAAGTACTACAGACTTCATATGTGGCATTTAAAATTTAAGGGCCTATGGATGAGACTGCATTGGTATTTATGAATGGATTTGACAAAGTGGGTGTGTGCACTTGGGCTTCAAATGGATGGTCGTGGCAACCTCGATTGAACCACATGACCTATAATATATCATATTGAAGTTGACTTACAGGCCTGTAATGGAAGCTATAAACATTTCTTATGCCAATCCAAATTTAGGTGCCTATAGATGAGAATGCATTGGCATTTATGGATGGATTTGACAAAGTGGGCGTGAGGACTTGGGATTCAAATGGATAGTCGTGGCAACCCCAAATGAACCAAAAGGAGCATAATATATCAAATCAAAGCTGACTCAAAGCACTATAATAGGTACTACACATTTTATGTGGTAGTCCATATGTAAAGGACTATGGATGAGACTACATTGGCATTTATGGATGGATTTGACAAAGTGGTTGTGCACAATTGGGCTTTAAATGGATGGTCGTGGTAACCCTAACAGAACAATAATACCAATTATATATCAAATTGAAGATAATTCAGAGCCCTATAATCCATGCTATACGTTTCATCTATAGCAATCCAAATTTAGGGCCTTATGGATGAGACTGAATTGACATTTATGGATGGATTTGATAAAGTGTGCATGCTCACTTGGGCTACAAATGGATGGTCATAGAAACCTTGATTGAACCATGAGCCCTATAATATATCAAATCAAAGCTGACTCAGAGCGCTATAATAAAAGCTATAAAATTTACCTATAGCAATCAAAATTTAGGGGCCTATGGATGAGACAGTATTGCCATTTATGGATGGATTTGACAAAGTGGGTGTGTGCACTTGGGCTTCAAATGGACGGTCATGGAAACCTTGATTGAACCACAGGGCCCATAATATATCAAATTAAAGCTGACTCAGAGCCATATAATAGGTCATACACACTTTTTATGTGGTGGAACAAATTTAGGGGCTTATGGATGGGACTGCGTTGGTATTTATGGATAAATTTGACAAAGTGGGCATATTTTTCTGGGCTTCAAATGTACAGTTGTGGCAACCTCGATTGAACCACATGACTTATAATATATCAAATCAAAGCTAACTTAAAAACCTATAGTGGGAGCTACAAACATTGCATGTACTAATCCAAATTTAGGGGCCTATAAATAAGAATGCATTGGCATTTATGGATGGATTTAACAAAGTGGGTGTGCACACTTGGGATTCAAATGGATGGTCATGGCAACCCTGAATGAACCATAAGAAGCATAATATATTAAATTGAAGTCGGCTCAAAGCATTATAATAGGTGCTACACATGTCATCTTTGGCATTCCAAATTTAGGGACCTATGGATGAGACTGTATTTAATTTTATTGATGGAATTCACAAAGTGGGCATGCGCACTTGGGCTTCAAATGGACGATTGTGGTAACCTCGATTGAACCACATGGCTTCTAATATATCAAAACAAAGATGTCTTAGATCTCTATAAGGGTTGCTACATACATTACCTAACCAAGAAAAAATTGAGGACCTATGGATAAGACTGCATTGGCATTTATGGATGGATTTAACAAAATGGGCATGCATAATTGGGCTTCAGATGGATGGTTATGGCAACTTCGATTAAAAAATGGAGCCTATAATATATTGAATCTACCCTAACTCAAAGCTTTATAGTGGGTGCTACACACTTCTTTTGTACCAATCCAAATTTAAGGGCCCACAGATGAGACTGCATTGGTATTTATGAATGGATTTGACAAAGTGGGTGTGCACACATGGGCTTCAAATGGATGGTCGTAGTAACCTTGATTGAACAAGGGGGCCCATAATATATCAAATCGAAGCTAACTCAGAATCTTATAATAGTTACTACACACTTTATTTGTGGCAGTCCATATTTACGGGACTATGGATGAGAATGCATTAGCATTTATGGATGGATTTGACAAAGTGGGTGTGTGCACCTGGGCTTCAAATAGACAGTCATGGCAACCTCGATTGAACCACATGACCCATATTATATCAAATTAAAGCTAACTCAGAGCCCTATAGTGGGAGCTATAAACATTTCCAGTACCAATCCAAATTTATAGGGTTATAGATGAGAATGCATTAGCATTTATGGATGGATTTAACAAAGTGAGCATGCAAACTTGGGATTTAAATTAATGATCGTGGCAACCCTGAATGAACCACAAGGCCCATAATATATCAAATTGAAGTTGACTTATAAAACTATTATAGGTGCTATGCACTTTATCTATAGCAGTCCAAATTTAGGGGCCTATGGTTGAGACTACATTGGCATTTATTGATGGATTTCACAAAGTTGGTGTTTGCACTTTGGCTTCAAATGGATGGTCGTGGTAGCCCCGATTGAACCACATGGCTCATAATATATTAAATCAAAGCTATCTTAGAGCTCTATAAGGGTTGCTACATACATTGTCTATACCAATCTAAATTTAGGGGCCTATGGATAAAACTGTGTTGGCATTTATGGATGTATTTGACAAAGTGGGAGTGCGCACTTAGGTTTTAGATGGATGGTCATGGAAACCTCGATTAAATCATGAGGCCTATAATATATTGAATCAAGGCTGACTCAGATCCTTATAGTGGGTGCTATACACTTCTTCTATAGCAATTCAAATTTAGGGGCCTACGGATGTGATTGCATAGGTATTTATGTATGGATTTAAGAAAGTGGGAGTCCACACTTGGGCTTCAAATGGACAGTCATGGTAACCTCGATTGAACCATAAAGCCCATAATATATCAAATCAAAGATGACTCACAGTCCATATTTAGGGGACTATGGATGAGACTGCATTGGCATTTATGGATGGCTTTGACAAAGTGGACGTGTGCAATTGGGCTTCAAATAGACGGTCATGGCAACCTCGGTTGAATCACAGTGCCCCATTATGTATCAAATTGAATCTGACTCAGAGCCCTATAGTACACAATTTGTACTTCACCTATAGAAATCCAAAATCAGGGCCATATGGATGAGGCTCCATTAGCATTTAAGGATGGATTTGACAAAGTGGTCATGCGCACTTGGGCTTTAAATAGACTTTTGTGGCATCCCTGATTAAACCATAGGGACCAAGATATATTAAATCAAAGCTGACTCAAAGCCTTATAATGGGAGCTATAAACAATACCTATAGAAATCAAAATTTAGGGGCCTATGGATGAGAATGCATTGGCATTTATGGATGGATTTGACAAAGTGGGCGTGCACACTTGGGCTTCAAATGGACGGTCATGGAAACCTTGATTGAATCATGAGGCCCATAATATATCAAATTGAAGTTGACTCTAAGCCCTATAGTAGAAGCTATTAAATTTTCATGTACCATTCCAAATTTAGGGGCCTATGGATGAGACTGCAATGGCATTTATGGATGAATTTGATAAAGTGGGCATGCACACTTGGGCTTTAAATGGACGGTCGTGGCAACCCTGATTCAACCATGGGGCCTATAATATATCAAATTGAAGCTAACACAGAGCCTTATAATAATTACTATACACTTTATCTATGGCAATCCAAATTTAGAGGACTTTTTTATGAGACTGCATTGGCATTTTTGGATGGATTTGACAAAGTGGATGTGCACAACTGGCCTTCATGGCAACCTCGATTAAACCATGGTGCCCATTATATATCAAATTGAATCTAATGTAGAGCCCTATAATACATGCTACACAATTTATCTATGGCAATCCAAATTCAGTGCCTTATGGATGAGAATGCATTGGCATTTATGGATGGATTTGATAAAGTAGGCGTGCTCACACAGGCTTCAAATGGACAATCATGGCATCCTCGATTGAACTATGGTGCCCATTATATATCAAATCAAAGTTGACTGAGAGCCCTATAGTACATGCTGCACACTTTATCTATAGCAATCCAAATTTAGGGCCCTATGGAGGAGACTCCATTGGCATTTATGGATTGATTTGACAAAGTGACAGTGCACACTTGGGCTTTAAATGGATGGTCATGGCATCCTTGATTGAACCATGGGGACTATAATATATCAAATCAAAGCTAACTTAGAGCCCTATAATGGGGGCCATAAACATTACTTGTAGCAATCCAAATTTAGTGGACTATGGATGAGACTGTATTGGCATTTATGGATGGATTTGACGAATTGGGCGTGCACACTTAGGCTTTAAATGGACGGTCGTCGCAGCCCCGATTGAACCACGGGGCTCATAACATATCAAACCAAACCTAAATCAAAGACTTTGTTTATGGCATTCCAAATTCAGGAGACTATGGGTGGGACTGCATTGGCATTTATGGATGGATTTGACATAGTGGATATGCGCAATTGGGCTTCAAATGGACAGTCTTAGCAACCCCGATTGAACCACAGTGCCAATTATATATCAAATCAAAGCTAACTAAGAGTATTATAATCCATGCTACACATTTCATTTGTAGCAATCAAAATTTAAGGCTTATGGATGAGACTGCATTGGCATTTATGGATGGATTTTACAAAGTGGCCGTGCACACTTGGGCTTCAAATGGATGGTTGTGGCATCCTCATTTGAACAATGGGGACCATAATATATCAAATTGAAGATGACTTAAAGCCCTATAATAGGACCAGTAAACATTACTTGCACCAATCCATATTTAGGGGCCTATGGATGAGACTGTATTGGCATTTATGAATGGATTTAATAAAGTGGGCGTGCGCACTTGGGCTTCAAATGGATAGCTGTGGCAACCCCGATTGAACCACGGGGCCCATAATATATCAAATAAAAGTTGACTCAGAGCCCTATAATAAAATCTTTAAACTTTACCTATTGCAATCCAAATTTATAGGCCTATGAATAAGATTGCATTGGCATTTATGGATGAATTTGACAAAGTGGGCATGCGCACTTTGGCTTCAAATGGATGGTTGTGGCAACCCCAATTGAACCATAGGGCTCATAACATATCAAACAAAACTTAACTCAGATACTTATAATAAGTACTATACACTTTATTTATGGCACTCCAAATTTATAGGACTATGGATGAGATTACATTGGTATTTATGGACGGATTTGACAAAGTGGACGTGCGCAACTGGGCTTCAAAAGGATGGTCATGGTAACCCCGATTGAACCATGGTGCTAATTATATATTAAATTGAAGCTTACTAAGAGCCCTACAATTTTTGCTACACATTTCATCTGTGGTAATAAAAATTTAGGGCCTTATGGACGACACTGCATTAGCATTTATGGATGGATTTGATAAAGTATGCATGCTCACTTGGGGTTTAAATGGATAATCGTGATAATCCTAATTGAACCACGAGGCCTATAATATATCAAATCGAAGCTGACTTAAAGCCCTATAGTAAAAGCTATAAACTTTACCTGTAGCAATCCAAATTTAGGGGCCTATGGATGAGACTGTATTAGCATTTATGGATGGATTTGACAAAGTAGGCGTGTGCACTTGGGCTTCAAATGGACGGTCATGGAAACCCCGATTGAACCATGGGGTCCATAATATAGCAAATAAAAGATGAATTAGAAGCATATAGTAGGTACTACACACTTTATCTATGGTAGTATAAATTTAAGGTGCTATGGATGAGACTGCATTAGTATTTATGAATGGATTTGACAAAGTGGGCGTGTGCACCTGAGATTCAAATGGATGACAGTGGAAAACTTAATTGAACCACATGACCCATAATATATCATATCAAAGATGACTTAGAGCTCTATAGTAGGAGCTATAAACATTGCCTGTGCTAATCCAAATTTAGGGGCCTATAAATGAGAATGCATTGGCATTTTTGGATGGATTTGACAAAGTGGGCGTGCACACTTGGGATTCAAATGGATGATCGTGGAA
Source organism: Mallotus nudiflorus (assembly GCA_947683625.1). NCBI lineage: Eukaryota > Viridiplantae > Streptophyta > Magnoliopsida > Malpighiales > Euphorbiaceae > Mallotus > Mallotus nudiflorus. Next base: position 3,045,052 of record CANTUR010000117.1, on the reverse strand, counting down.
ACCTTGAATGAACCTCAAGGCCAATAATATATCAAATCAAGGCTAACTTAGAACCCTATAATGGGTGCTACACACTGCTTCTATACCAATCCAAATTTAGAGGCCTATGGATAAGACTACATTGGCATTTATGGATGGATATGACAAAGTGGGCGTGCACACTTGGGCTTTAAATGGATGCTCATGGCAACCTTGATTGAACTAGGGGGCCTATAATATATCAAATCAAAGCTGACTCAAAGCCTTATAGTATGTACTACACACTTTGTTTGTGGCAGCCCATCTTTAGAGGACTATGGGTGAGACTACATTGTTATCTATGGATGGATTTAACAAAGTGAACGCATGCAATTAGGCTTTAAATGGACGGTTGTGGCAACCCCGATTGAACCATGACGCCCATTACATATTAAATCAAAGCTCACTCAGAGCCCTATAATCCATGCTACACATTTCATCAGTAGCAATCCAAATTTTGGGCCTTATGTATGAGACTGCATTGGCATTTATGGATGGATTTGATAAAGTAGGCGTGCTCACTTAGGCTTCAAATGGATGGTCGTGGCAACCCTAATTGATCCATAAGGCCCATAATATATCAAATCAAAGCTGACTCAGAGCTCTATAATAAAAGCTATAAACTTTTCCTATAGCAATCCAAATTTAAGGGCCTATGGATGAGACTATATTGGCATTTATGGATGGATTTGACAAAGTGGGCATGCATACTTAGGCTTCAAATGGACAGTCATGGAAACCCTGATTGAACCATAGGGCCCATAATATATCAAATCAAAGATGACTTAGAGCCAGATAATAGGTACTACACACTTCATCTATGGTAGTACAAATTTAGGTTGCTATGGATGAGACTGCATTAGTATTTTTGGATGGATTTGACAAAGTGGGCATGTCCACTTCGGCTTAAAATGGACGGTTGTGGAAACCTTGATTGAACCACATGACCCATAATATATCATATCGAAGCTGACTTAGAGCCCTATAGTATGAGCTATAAATAGTGCCTATAGTAATCCAAATTTAATTTAGTGGCTTATAAATGAGAATGCATTAGCATTTATGGATGGATTTGATAAAATGGGCATGTGCACTTGGGATTCAAATGAATGGTCATGGCAACCATAAATGAGCCTCAAGGCCTATAAATATCAAATTAAGGCTAACTCAGAGCCTTATAATGGGTGTTACACACTTCTTTTATACCAATCCAAATTTAGGGGCCTATGGATGAGACTACATTGGCATTTACAGAAGGATATGACAAAGTGAACATGCACACTTAGGCTTGAAATGGACAATTGTGGAAACCTAAATTGAACCAGGGGGCCTATAATATATTAAATTGAAGTTGACTCAAAGCCTTATAATATGAACTACACTGTTTGTCGGTGGCAATCCATATGTAGGGGACTATGGATGAGACTGTGTTTTCATTTATGGATGGATTTGACGAAATGGACGTGCATAATTAGGCTTCAAATGGACAGTTATAGCAACCCCAATTGAACCACGGTGCCCATTATATATCAAATTAAAGCTGACTCAGAGCCCTATAATCCATGCTGCACATGTGATCTATAGCAATCCAAATTTTGGGCCTTATGGATAAAACAACATTGGCATTTATGGATGGATTTGATAAAGTGGGCGTGCTAACCTGGGCTTCAAATGGATGGTTGTAGCAACCCTGCTTAAACCATAGGGCGCATAATATATCAGAACAAAACTAACTTATGGCTTTATAATAAGTACTAAACATTTTTTCTATACCAGTCCATATTTAGGGGACTATGGATGAGACTGCATTGGCATTTATGGATGGAATTGACAAAGTGGACATGTGTAATTGGGTTTTTAAATGGAAGGTCGTGGCAACCTCGATTGAACCATAGTGCCCATTATATATCAAATCAAAGCTAACTCAAGGCACTATAGCACTTGATTTACACTTCATCTATAGCAATCCAAATTCAGGGCCCTATGGATGAGACTCCATTGGCATTTATGGATGGATTGGCCAAAGTGGTTGTGCGCACTTGGGCTTCAAATGGATGGTCGTGGCATCTCTAATTGAACCATAAGGATTAGAAGATATCAAATTAAAGTTGACTCTGAGTCCTATAATAGGAGCTACAATCATTACCTATTACAATCAAAACTTAGGGGCCTATGGATGAGACTACATTAGTATTTATGGATGGATTTGACAAAGTGGGTGTGCGTACTTGGGCTTTAAATGGACGGTTGTGGCAACTCTTATTTAACCACGAAGCCCATAATATATCAAAACAAAGATGAATCAATGCCTCATAATAAGTACTACACACTTTGTCTATGGCAATCCAAATTTAGGGGATTTTGGATAACACTGCATTAGCATTTATGGATGGATTTGACAAATTAGACGTGCGCAATTGGGCTTTAAATGGACGGTTGTGCCAACCCTGATTGAACCACGGTGCCCACTATATATCACATCAAATCTAACTCAAAGCCCTATAATACATACTACAGAATTCATCTATAGCAGTCCAAATTTTAGGCCTTATGGATGAGAATGCATTAGCATTTATGGATGGATTTGATAAAGTGGGTGTACTCACTTAGGATTCAAATGGACAATTGTGGAATCCCTGACTGAACCATGGTGCCCATTATATATCAAACCGAAGCTCACTCTGAGCCCTATAGTACATGCAACACATTGTATCTATAGAAATCCAATTTAAGGGCCTATGGATGAGACTACATTGGCATTTATTGATGGATTTAACAAAGTGGCTGTGCGCACTTGGGCTTCAAATGGACAATCATGCTTCCCCGATAGAAGCTAACTCAGAGCCCTATAATATGTACTACACACTTTATATTTGGTAGTCCATATTTAAGGGACTATGGATGACACTGCATTGTCATTTATGGATGGATTTGATAAAGTAAACGTGTGCAATTATGCTTCAATAGAACGGTTGTGGCAACGCCGACTGAACCACGGTTCATATTACATATCAAATTGAAGATGACTCAGAGCCTTATAATCCATGATACACATTTCATCTGTACCAATCCAAATTAAGGGCCTTAAGGATGAGACAACATTGGCATTTATGGATGGATTTAATAAAGTGGGTATGCTTACTTAGGCTTCAAATGGATGGTTGTGGCAACCCCAATTGAACCACGGGGCCAATAATATATCAAATCAAAATTGACTCAAGGCCTTATAATAAGTACTAAAAACTTTGTCTGTGCCAGTCCATATTTAGGGGACTATGGATGAGACTGCATTGGCATTTATGGATGGAATTGACAAAGTGGACATGCTGTAGACAGCGGGGTTTAACACGCATCTAAGATTTTAGCAACCGTAACACTGTTTGAGCTCAAGGCTCTAGAGAACACACTAACCACTGTCACAAAGACATGGCGTGGAGATAAGGACAAATTGAAAAGGTGGTACTCGATTCCCTAAAAGAAAGCTAACACCATAACCAGGAGATTCTAGATACAGAATACCAACTTCTTTCAGTCTTGTGTTCATTTAGAATTACTTTATGAATTATTTTCTTATTCTCTATTTACATGCAATTTCATATAAACCCAAAATAATCAACTCTAAGGCAAACTAGTCATGAAATATACAAATAAATAATGCATTCAATAAATCACATAATCCCTAAGTTAGTCTAATCTACATGGATTTTAAATAAATGAGTTAAAGTCTACATGTTTTAATGTATAAGTGAACCTAAAGACCTAATTCCTTTTAATTTTAATTAAATAAACCTAAGTCTATTAATTTTAATAAAAAATGGGCCTAATTCTACATGTTATGAAGGCGTTTAAATTAGTGGGCTTAATTCTACATGTTTTAATTAAATAATGATCTTAAATCTATAAATTATGAAAAGGGCTTAAATTAAGTAAGCTAAGTCTAAATTAATTAAATTAAATTAAGTGGGCCTATGTCTAATTAACTAAATGGGCCTAAAGGTATTTCTAACCTAAAATCTAATTAATTATGAACCTAAAAATATATTTTAATTAATTAAACCTATTTAATTATTAAGTGATATGGGCTAAAACAATTATCTAAACTTAAATAAATAAATCAAGACCTAAAGTGGGCTTAAGGCCCAAAACACACAAAAATAATAAAGAAGCCCAAAAACAAATAAAAACATAAAAGAAACAATTAAATAAGATCAAACAAATAATTAAATTTATTCCTTACTAAAACCCTAATTTTTATTAACATGCAACCTAAATTAATCGACATCCTCCATTTTAAATAATTACCAAATTGAAACCTAATTTTACTAACAAATTTAATCAAAATAAACATACAACCACACACATAATTTTATTATTCCCACTATTGGGGCTATTACACTAATTCCTAAAACAATTAATAAAAATAAAACAATAAAAAAAACATAAAGATGATAAAAAAAGAAAATAAAACCCTAAAAACTAAGTCTCTACAAGGCTTTATCCATAGTCTTCTATGGACTTCTCATGAAATTCATCTTCCTCACATGGTCACCATGCATTTTTGTCCATAATCACCACAAAACATAAAATAAAATAATAATTAGTGAATAAAGTATGATAAAATAATAAGAATAATAATGCAAAATAATTGAATAAATAAATAAGGAAATAAAGAATAGAAAAAGATGATATGCTTATGGATGATTTAGGGTGCTCCTCAGATTGATAGTTCACCATTCTTGACAACTCTTTGAATATTTCTCCTTAAAAATTCTTTATGAGTCTTGAACTGATTGTTGAATTAAAAGGAATTTTTTAGGTAAAAAAAATAAAAAAAATCATGATTTTCCTCTTCTCTTCCATTTCTTCTCCTTCTTTTTCTTTTTCTTTCTACGCCCCTTTTTCTCTCCTCTTATGCTTTTCTCCTTTTTTTCTACTGCTCCTTCCTTTCTTTTTATAGTAGAACTAGGAGGCCTAACCCTAATCCTAATGTGATTCTAATTCCTAAAGTGTATTTAGGAATTTTAAACCAATTAGGAATGAATTAATTAGGAAGTTTAAACCAATTTGGATTGAATTAATTAGGAAATTTAAACCAATTAAAACATTAAATTGGAAGTAATTTAGAAATAGGAAAACAGAAGAATTAAATTTTGATCGGGATTGTGTAATTCTGATCGAAATTATACAATCCCGATCAGAATTGTTGTAATTCCGATTAGAATTATGGAATTTCGATGCTCTTTTTTTTAATTAAAAAGGCCCTCATAAAAATTTAAATTTTTCAATTAGGTCCTAAAAAGAACTTTGCGATTTAGTCCCTGAAAACATTAAATCCTTCCTTTAAAAGCCCTTAAAATTTTTTAAGGATTAAGTTTCGAAGACATTTTCATCACTTGAGTCCTTTGTTACATTTATAACATATCATCCTAAAATTGGGTGTTTACACATGCACAATTGGGCTTTAAATGGAAGGTCATGGCAACCCCGATTGAACCATGGTGCCCATTATATATCAAATCAAAGCTGAATCAAATCAAAATAGTAGATGCTTTACACTTCATCTATAACAATCCAAATTTAGGGCCCTATGGATGAGACTCTATTGGCATTTATGGATGCATTTGCCAAAGTGGTCGTGCGCACTTAGGCTTCAAATGGATGGTCGTGGCATCTTCGATTGAAACATGGGGACTAGAATATATTAAATCAAACCTGAATCTGAGCCTTATAATGGGAGCTACAATCATTGCCTGTAGCAATCCAAATTTAGGGGCCTATGGATAAACCTGCATTGGTATTTATAGATGGATTTGATAAAGTATGCATATGTACTTGGGCTTTAAATGGACGGTTGTGGTAACTCCGATTTAACCATGAAGCCTATAAATATATCAAATAGAAGATGACTCTATGCCTTATAATAAGTACTACACACTTTGTCTATGGCTGTCCAAATTTAGGGGACTTTGGATAAGACTGCATTGGCATTTATGGATGGATTTGACAAATTGGACGTGCGCAATTGGGCTTCAAATGGATGGTTGTGGCAACCCTGATTGAACAACGGTGCCCATTATATATCAAATCGAATCTAACTCAAAGCCCTATAATACATGCTACACAATTCATCTGTAACAACCCAAATTTTAGGCCTTATGGATAAGAATGCATTGGCATTTATGGATGGATTTAATAAAATGGGCATGCTCACTTTGGCTTCAAATGGATAGTCGTGGTATCCCTGGTTGAACCATAGTGCCCATTATATATCAAACTGAAGCTGATTCAGAGTCCTATAGTACATGCAAAACACTTTATCTATAGAAATCCAAATTTAGGGGCCTATGGATGAGAATACATTGGCATTTATGGATTGATTTGACAAAGTGGCCGTGCGCACTTGGGCTTCAAAAGGACGGTCGTGGCATCTTTGATAGAAGCTAACCCAGAGCCTTATAATATGTACTACACACTTTATATATGGCAGTCCAGATTTAGGGGATTATGGACGACACTACATTGTCATTTATGGATGGATTTGACAAGGTGGACGTGCGTAATTGCACTTCAAATGGATGGTAGTGGCAACCCCGACTAAACCATTGTTCAAATTACATATCAAATCAAAGCTGACACAGAGTTCCATAATCCATGCTACACATTTCATCTGTAACAATCCAAATTTAGGGCCTTATGGATGCGACAACATTGGCATTTATGGATGGATTTGATAAAGTGAGCGTGCTCACTTGGGCTTCAAATGGATGGTCGTGGCAACCCCAATTGAACCATGGGGCCCATAATATATCAAATCAAAATTGACTCAAGGCCTTATAATAAGTACTAAACACTTTATCTGTGGCAGTCCATATTTAGGGGACTATGAATGAGACTGCATTGGCATTTACAGATGGAATTGATGAAGTGGACGTGCGTAATTGGGTTTAAATGGAAGGTCGTGGCAACCCCAATTGAACTACGATGCCCATTATATATCAAATCAAAGCTAACTCAAATCACTATAGTACATGCTTTACACTTAATCTATATCAATCTAAATTTAGGGCCCTATGGATGAGACTCCTTTGGCATTTATGGATGGATTTGCCAAAGTGGTCATGCACACTTGGGCTTCAAATGGATGGTCGAGGCATCTTCGATTGAAACACGGGGACTAGAATATATCAAATCAAAGCTGACTTTAAGCCTTATAATGGGAGCTACAATCATTGCCTATAGCAATCCAAATTTAGGGGCTTATGGATGAGACTGCATTAGTATTTATGGATGGATTTCATAAAGTGGGCGTGTGCACTTGGGCTTCAAATGGATGGTTATGGCAACCCCGATTTAACCATGAAGCCCATAATATATCAAATTGAAGATAACTCAATGTCTTGTAATAAGTATAACAAACTTTATTTTTGGTAGTCCAAATTTAGGGGACTTTGGATAAGACTGCATTGGCATTTATGGATGCATTTGACAAACTAAACATGCACAATTGGGCTTCAAATGGATGGTCATGGCAACCCCGATTGAACCACGATGCCCATTATATATCAAATAGAATCTAACTCAAAGCCCTATAATAAATACTACATAATTCATCTGTAACAATCTAAATTTTAGGCCTTATGGATGAGAATGCATTGGCATTTATGGATGGATTTGATAAAGTGGGTGTGCTCACTTGGGCTTCAAATGGATGGTCCTAGTATCCTCGATTGAACCACTGTGCCCATTATATATCAAACTGAAGATAACTCAAAACCCTATAGTACATGCAACACACTTCATCTATATAGCAATCAAAATTTATGGGCCTATGGATGACACTCCATTAGCATTTAAGGATGGATTTGACAAAGTGGTTGTGTGCACTTGGGCTTTAAATGGACAGTTGTGGCATCCCTGATTGAACCATAAGGACCAAGATATATCAACTCGAAGCTGACCCAGAGCCCTATAATGGGAGCTAACAATACCTATAGCAATCCGAATTTAGGGGCCTATGGATGAGAATGCGTTGGCATTTATGGATGGATTTGACAAAGTAGACGTGCGCACTTGGGCTTTAAATGGACGATTGTGGAAACCCTGATTATATCATAAGGCCCATAATATATAAAATTAAAGTTGACAAGCCCTATAGTAGAAGATATAAACTTTTCATATGGCATTCCAAATTTAGGGGCCTATGGATGAGACTGCATTGGCATTTATGGATGGATATGACAAAGTGGGCATGCTCACTTGGGCTTCAAATGGATAGTCGTGGCAACGTTGGTTGAACCATGGGGACCATAATATATCAAATCAAAGCTAACTCAGAGTCTTATAATAAGTACTATACATTTTATCTATGGAAATCCAAATTTATGGGACTTTGGATGAGATAGCATTGGCATTTTTGGATGGATTTAACAAAGTGGATGTGTGCAATTGGGCTTCAAATGAACGGTCATGGAAACCTCGATTGAACCATGGTGCCCATTATATATCAAATCGAATCTAATGCAGAGCCCTATAATACATGCTACACAATTTATCTGTGGCAATCCAAATTCAGGGCCCTATGGATGAGAATGCATTAACATTTATGGATGGATTCGATAATGTGGGCATGCTCACTTGGGCTTCAAATGGACGGTCATGGCATCCCTGATTGAACCATGGTGCCCATTATATATCAAATCAAAGTTGACTAAAAGACCTATAGTACATCCAAATTTAGGGCTATAAACATTACTTGTAGCAATCCAAATTTAGTGGCCTATGAATGAGACTGTATTAGCATTTATGGATGGATTTCAAAAAGTAAGCATGCGCACTTAGACTTCAAATGGACAGTCGTGGCAACCTTGATTGAACCATAGGGCTCATTAGATATCAAACTAAACCTAACTTAGAGACTTATATTAAGTACTATATACTTTGTCTATGGCACTCCAAATTTATGGGTATATGGATGATACTATGTTGGCATTTATAGATGGATTTGACATAGTGGATGTGCACAATTGGGCTTTAAATGGACGGTCATGGCAACCCCAATTAAACTATGGTGCTGATTATATATCAAATCAAAGCTAACTAAGAGTCTTATAATCCATGCTATACATTTCACCTGTAGTAATCAAAATTTAGGGGCCTATGGATGAGACTGCATTGGCATTTATGGATGGATTTGATAAAGTGGGCGTGCACACTTAGGCTTCAAACGAACGGTCGTGGCAACCTCGATTGAACCATGGGGACCATAATATATCAAATTGAAGCTGACTCAGAGCCTTATAATAAAATTTTTAAATTTTACCTATTACAATCCATATTTAGGGGCCTATGGTTGAGACTACATTGGCATTTATGGATGGATTTGACAAAATGAGCGTGCACACTTTAGCTTTAAATAGACGATCGTGGCAACCCTAATTGAAATATGGGGCTCATAACAAATTAAACCATACCTAACTTAGAGCCTTATAATAAGTACTATACACTTCATTTGTGGCTCTCCAAATTTAGGGGACTATGGATGAGACTACATTGGCATTTATGAATGGATTTGACAATGTGGACGTGCACAATTGGGCTTTAAATGGACGATCATGGCAACCCTGATTGAACCACAGTGGTGATTATATGTCAAATCAAAATTGGCTAAGAGCCTTATAATCAACACTACACATTTCATCGGTAGCAATCCAAATTTAAGGCCTTATGGATGAGACTGTATTGGCATTTATGGATGGATTTGACAAAGTGGGCGTGCACACTTTGGCTTCAAATGGACTATCATGGCAACCTTGATTGAACCACAGGGCTTATAAAATATTAAACCAAACCTAACTCAGAGCCTTATAACAAGTACTATACACTTTATCTATGGCACTTCAGATTTAGGGGACTATGGATGAGACTATATTAGCATTTATGGATGGATTTGACAAAGTGGACATGCGCAATTAGGATTCAAATGGACGGTTGTGGTAACCCTAATTGAACCACAATGCTGATTATATATCAAATTAAAACTAACTAAGAGCCCTGTAATCTATGGTACACATTTCTTATGTAGCAATTCAAATTTAGGGTCTTATAGAGGACATTGCATTGGCATTTATGGATGGATTTGATGAAGTGGGCATGCTCACTTGGGCTTCAAATGGATGGTTATGGCAACCGTAATTCAACCATAGGGCCAATAATATATCAAATCGAAGCTGACTCAGACCCCTATAATAAAAGCTATAAACTTTGCCTATAGCAATCCAAATTTAGGGGCCTATGGATGAGATTGTATTGGCATTTCTGGTTGGATTTGACAAAGTGGGAGTGCGCATATGGGCTTCAAATGTACAGTCATCGAAACCCCAATTGAACCATGGGTCCCATAATATATCAAATCAAATCTAACTTAGAGCCATATAATAGGTACTACACACATCATCTACTGAAATATAAATTTAGGGTGCTATGGATGAGACTGCATTAGTATTTATGGATGGATTTGACAAAGTGGGCGTGTGCACCTAGTTTCAAATGGACAGTTGTGGAAACCTCGATTGAACCACATGACCCATAATATATCAAATCAAAGCTAACTTAGAGCACTAAAGTAGGAGCTATAAACATTGTCTGTAACAATCCTAATTTAGGGGCCTATAGATGAGGATGCATTGGCATCTATGGATGGATTTGACAAAGTGGGTGTGCACACTTAGGATTCAAATGGACGGTCATGGCAACCTTGAATGAACCATAAGGCCCATAATATATCAAATCGAGGCTGAATGAGAGCTCTATAATGGGTACTACACACTTCTTATGTTCCAATCCACATTTAGGGGCCTATGGATAAAAATGCATTGGCATTGATGGATGGATATGACAAAGTAGGCATGCACACTTGGGCTTCAAATGGACAGTCATGGAAACCTCGATTGAAATGGGGGGCCTATAATATTTAAAATCGAAGCTAACTTAGAGCCTTATAATATGTACTACACACTTTCTTTATGGCCATCCATATTTAGGGGACTATGGATGAGACTACATTGTCATTTATTGATGGATTTGACAAAGTGGACATGCATAATTAGGTTTCAAATGGATGGTTATGGCAACCTTGACTGAACCATGGTGCCCATTACATTTCAAATTGAAGCTGACTCAGAGCTCTATAATCCATGCTACACATTTCATTTATAGCAATCCAAATTTAGGGCCTTATGCATGAGACTCCATTGGCATTTATGGATGGATTTAATAAAGTGGGTGTGCTCACTCAGGCTTCAAATGGATGGTCATGGCAACCCTGATTGAACCACAGGGCCCATAATATATCAAATTGAAACTAACTCAAGGCCCTATAATAAGTACTAAACACTTTTTCTGTGCCAGTCCATATTTAGGTGGCTTTAGATGGAATTAACAAAGTGAATGTGCGCAATTGGGCTTTACATGGAAGGTCATGGCAACCTCAATTGAACCACAGTGCCTATTATATATAAAATCAAAGCTAACTCAAATCACTATAGTACATGCTTTACACTTCATCTATAGCAATCCAAATTTAGGGCTCTATGGATGAGACTCTGTTGGCATTTATAAGTGGATTTTCCAAAATGGTCATGCACACTTGGGCTTCAAATGGACGGTCATGGCATCTCCAATTGAAACATAATAACTAGAGTATATCAAATCGAAGCTAACTCTGAGCCCTATAATGGGAGCTACAATCATTGCCTATAGCAATCCAAATTTAGGGACCTAAGGATGAGACTACATTAGTATTTATGGATGGATTTGACAAAGTGGGCATGAACACTTGGGCTTCAAATGGATGGTCGTGGCAACCCTGATTTAAGCATGAAGCCCATAATATATCAAATTGAAGCTGACTCGGTGCCTTATAATAAGTACAACACACTCTGTCTATGGCAGTCCAAATTTAGGGGGCTTCGGATAAGACTGCATTGGCATTTATGGATGGATTTGACAAACTGGATGTGCACAATTGGGATTCAAATGGATGGTCATGGCAACCCTGATTGAACCACGATGCCCATTATATATCAACTAGAATCTAACTCAAAGCCTTATAATACATGTGACATAATTCATCTGTATCAATCCAAATTTTGGATCATATGGATGAGAATGCATTGACATTTATGGATGGATTTTATAAAGTGGGCGTGCTCACTTGGGCTTCAAATGGATGGTCGTGGTATCGCCTATTGAACCATGGTGCCTATTATATCTCAAACCAAAGTTGACTCAAAGCCCTATAGTACATGCAACACACTTCATCTATAGTAGTCAAAATTTAGAGGCCAATGGATGACATTCCATTAGCATTTAAGGATGGATTTGAGAAAGTGGTTGTGTGCACTTGGGCTTCAAATGGACGATCATGGCAACCTCGATTGAACCACATGGCCCATAATATATGAAATTGAAACTAACTTAGAGCCCTATAATAGGAGCTATAAACATTTCCTGTACCAATCCAAATTTAAAGGCTTATAGATGAGATTGCATTGGCATTTATGGATGGATTTGACAAAGTGGGTGTGTGCACTTGGGCTTCAAATGGACGGTTGTGGCATCTTTGATTGAACCATAGGGACTATAATATATCAAACTGAAGCTGACTCAGAGCTCTATAATAGGAGCTACAAATATTGGCATTTATAGCAATCCAAATTTTAGGGTCTATGGATGAGACTGCATTGGCATTTATGGTTCGATTTGACAAAGTGGGCATGCGCACTTGGTATTCAAATGGATGGTCATGGAAACCATGATTGAACCATGGGGCCACTAATATACTAAATAGATACTAACTCAGAGCCCTATAATGGGTGCTACACACTTGTTCTATACCAATCCAAATTTAGAGGCTTATGGATGAGACTGCATTGGCTTTTATGGATGGATTTGACAAACTAGGCATGCACACTTGGGCTTCAAATGGAGGGTTGAGGCATCCTCGATTGAACCATGAGACCCATAATATATTAAATAGAAGTTGACTCATAGCCTTATAATGCGTCCTATGAACATTGTTTGTAGAAATCAATATTTTGGGTCTTATCAATTGAACCATGGTGCCCATTATATATCAAATCAAAGCTGACTCAGAGCCCTATAATACATGCTACACACTTCATCTATTAAAATCCAAATTTAATGCCTTATGGATGAGACTGCATTAGCATTTATGGATGTATTTGAAAAAATGGGTGTGCGCACTTGGGATTCAAATGGACGGCCGTGGCAATAACGATTCAACCACAGGGCCTATAATATATCAAATAGAAGCTGACACAAAGCTATATAATGGGCACTACACACTTCATCTATAACAACCAAAATTTAGGGGACTATGGATGAGAATTCATTGGCATTTATGGATGGATTTGACAAAGTGGGCATGGGCACTTAGGCTTCAAATGGACGATTGTGGTAACCCCGATTGAATTGCGGGGCCTATAATATATCAAATTTAATCAAACGCAGAGCCCTATAATGGGCATAATAAACTTTTCTAATAGCAATCTAAATTTAATGGCCTATGGATGAGACTGCATTGTCATTTATGGATGAGACTGCATTGGCATTTATGGATGGATTTGACAAAGTGGGTGTGCACACTTAGGCTACAAGTGGATAGTTGTGGCAACCCTGATTGAACCAGGGGTGCATAATATATGAAATTGAGGTTGATTCAGATCCCCATAATGGTTCTATGGCAACCCAAAATTAGCAGCCTATGGATGAGATAACATTGGCATTTATGGATGGATTTGACAAAGTGGGCATGTGCACTTAGGATTCAAATGGACGGTTGTGGAAACCCCGATTAAACCACTGGGCCTATAACATATTAAATCTAAGCTAAATCAGAGCTTGATAAGGGTTCTATAAACTTCATCTATAATAGTCCAAATTTAGGAGCCTAGGGATGAGACTGCATTGGCATTAATTGATGGATTTGACAAAGTGGGTGTGCACACTAGGATTTCAAATGGATAGTCATGGCAAACTTGATTGAACAACAGGGCCCATAATATATCAAATGAAGGCTAACTTAGAGCTCTATAATGGGTGCTACACATTTCTTATGTACCAATCCAAATTTAATGGCCCATGAAGGAGACTGCATTGGCATTTATGGATGGATTTGATAAAATGGGCATGCACACATGGGCTTCAAATGGATGGTCGTGGCAACTCCAATTGAACCACAGGGTTGATGATATATCAAATTGAAGTTGAATCAAAGCCATATAATGGGTACTACAAACATTCCCTATAGCAATTCAAATTTAGGGGTCTATGGATGACACTGCATTGGAATTTATGGATGGATTTGACAAAGTGGGCATGCACACTTAGAATTCAAATGGACAGTTGTGGAAACCCAGATTAAACCACAAGTCCCATAATATATCAAATGGAAGCTAACTTAAAGCCCTATAATAAGTACTACACATTTCATCTATAGGAATCTAAATTTAAAAGACTTTGGATGAGACTGCATTGGCATTTTTTAATGGATTTGACAAAGTGGAGGTGCACAATTGGGCTTTAAATGGATGGTCGTGGCAACCCCGTTTGAACCATGGTGCCCATTATATATGAAATTGAAGCTGACTTAAAGCCCTATGGTAGACGCCATACACCTCATCTATAGCAATCCAAATTTAAAGCCCTATGGATGAGACCGAATTGGCATTTATGGATGGATTTAATAAAGTGGGCATGTGCACTTGGGCTTCAAATGGATGGTCATGGCAACCTCGATTGAACCATAGGGATCATAATATATCAAATTGAAGTTGACTTAGAGCCCTATAATAGGAGCTACAAACATTTCCTTTAGCAATCCAAATTTAAGGGGCCTCTGGATAAGATAGCATTAGTATTTATAGATCGATTTGACAAAGTGGCCATGCACACTTTGGCTTTAAATGGACAGTCATGGCAACCCTGATTGATCCATGGGGCCCATTATATATCAAATCAAAGCTGACTCAAAGCCCTATAAAAGTGCTACATACTTCTTCTGTAACAATCCAAATTTAGGGGACTACGGATGAGATTGCATTGGCATTTATGGATGGATTTGACAAAGTGGTCATGCGCACTTAGGTTTCAAATGGAAGGTTATGGCAACCTCGATTGAACCACAGGGCCCATAATATATCAAATCTAAGTTGACTCAGAGACCTATAATGAGCATAACAAACTTTACTTGTAGCAACCCAAATTTAGGGGCCTATGGATGAGACTGCATTGGCATTTATGGATGGATTTGACATAGTGGACGTGCGGAATTGGGCTTCAAATGGATGGTCGTGGCAACCTAGATTGAACCATGGTGCCCATTATATATCAAATCAAAGCTGACTCAGAGCCCTATAATACATGCTACACACTTCATCTGTTGGAATCCAAATTTAATGCCTTATGGATGAGACTACATTAGCATTTTTGAATGTCTTTGAAAAAGTGGGTGTGCGCACTTAGGATTCAAATGGATGGCTGTGGCAATAATGATTCAACCACAGGGCCCATAATATATTGAGTCAAAGCTGACACAAAGCTATATAATGGGTACTACACACTTCATCTATAACAGCCAAAATTTAGGGGACTATGGATGAGAATGCATTGGCATTTATGGATGGATTTGAAAAAGTGGGCATGGCTACTTAGGCTTCAAATGGATGATTGTGGTAACCCCGATTGAATTACGGGGCCTATAATATATCAAATTTAAGTGAACATAGAGCCCTATAATAGGCACAACAAACTTTACTTGTACCAACCTAAATTTAATGGCCTATGGATGAGACTGCACTGGCATTTATGGATGGATTTGACAAAGTGGGTGTGCATACTTAGGCTACAAGTGGATGGTTATGGCAACCCCGATTGAACCACGATGCCATAAAGTGGGTGTGCACAATTAGGCTTCAAACGGATAGTCGTGGCAATCCCAATTGAACCATAGGGCCCATAATATATTAAATCAAAGCTAACTTAGAACTATATAATAGGTACTACACACTTCATCTGTAGCAATCCAAATTTAGGGCTCTATGGATAAGAATGTATTGGCACTTATAAATGGATTTGACAAAGTGGTCGTGCTCACTTAAGCTTTAAATGGACGGTCGTGCCATCCATGATTAAACCACGGGGATATAATATATCAAATCGAAGTTGACTCAGAGCCCTACGATGGGAGCTACTAACATTACTGATAGCAATTCAAATTTTGGGGCCTATGGATGAGACTGCATTGGCATTTATAGATGGATTTGACAAAGTGGGCGTTGACACTTAGGCTTAAAATGGATGGTCTTAGCAAGCCTGATTAAGCCACAGGACCCATAATATATCAAATTGAAGATGACTTAGAGCATTATAATACATGCTACACTCTACATCTATAGCAATCCAAATTTAGGGCCCTATGGATATTACTACATTGGCATTTATGGATGGATTTGACAAAGTTGGCATGGACACTTAGGCTTTAAATGGGTGGTTGTGGTAACCCTGATTAAACCATATGGCCTATAATATATCAAATCAACACTGAATTAGAGCCTTATAATGGGTGCTACACACTTCTTCTGTACTAATCCAAATTTAATGGCCTATGGATAAAACTACATTAGCATTTATGGATGGATTTGACAAAGTATGCATGCGGACATGGGCTTCAAATAGACATTTGTGGTAACCCAATTGAACCATATAGCCCATAATATATCAAATTGAAGCTGACTTAGAGTCTTATAATGGGTGCTACAAACTCTGTCTTTAGCAATCCAAATATAAGGGCCTATTGATGAGACTATATTTACATTTATGGATGGATTTGACAAAGTGGGCATGTGCACTTGGGCTTCAAATGGACAGTCGTGGCAACCCGAATTGAACGATTAGGCCCATAATATATCAAATTGAGGTTAACATAGAGCCCTATAATGGGTACTACACACTACTTTTGTAGCAACTAGAATTTAGTGGCCTATGGATGAGATTGCATTGGAATTTATGGATGGATTTGACAAAGTAGGCTGCGTACTTGGGCTTCAAATAGATAGTCGTGGCAACTTCGATTGAACCACGGGCCTGATAATATATCAAATCAAAGCTAACTCAAAGCCTTATAATACATGCTACACACTTCATTTGTAGCAATCCAAATTTAAGGGCCTATAGATGAGACTGCATTATCATTTATTGATGGATTTGGCAAAATGTGTGTGCACACTTAGGATTCAAATGGACAGTCATGGCAATGCCGATTGAACCATGAGGCCTATAAAATATCAAATAGAAGTTGACTTAGAGCCCTATAATGGGTGCTACAAACTTTATTTGTAGCATTCCAAATTTAGGGCCATGTGGATGAGATTGCATTGGCATTTATGGATGGATTTGACAAAGTGGGCATGCGCACTTGGGATTCAAATGGACAATTATGGCAACCCCACTTGGTACATGGCACCTATTATATATCAAATCAAATTTGACTCATAGCCCTATAGTACATGCTACACACTTCATCTGTAGCAATCCAAATTTAGGGCCCTACAGATGAGAGTGCATTGGCAATTATAGATGGATTTGACAAAGTGGCCATGTGCACTTAGGCTTAAAATGGATGGTCATGGCATCCCCGATTGAACCATAGGGACTATAATATATCAAATCAAAGTTGACTCAGAGCCCTACAATGGGAGCTATAAACATTACCAGTATCAATTCAGATTTAGCGGCCTATGGATAAGACTACATTGGCATTTATGGATAGATTTGACAAAGTGGGCTTGCGGACTTGGACTTTAAATGGATGGTCATAGCAACACTGATTGAACCATAGGGCCCATTATATATTAAATCGAAGCTGACTCAGAGCCTTATAATACATGCTACACATTACATCTGTAGCAATCAAAATTTAGGACCTTATGGATGATAATGCATTAGCATTTATGGATGGATTTCACAAAGTTGGCATGCACATTTAGGATTCCAATGGATGGTCGTGCCAACCCCAATTGAACCATGGGGCCTATTAGCAACCCAAATTTAACGACCTATAGATGAGACTGCATTAGCATTTATAGATGGATTTGGCAAAGTGGGCGTGTGCACTTGGACTTCAAATGGACAGTCATGACATCCTCGATTGAACCATGAGGCCCATAATATATCAAATTGAAGTTGGCTCAAAGCCCTATAGTGGATGGTATACACTTTGTCTATAGCAATCCAAATTTAGAGGCCTATTAATGAGACTGCATTGGCATTTATAGATGGATTTGATAATGTGGGTATGTGTACTTGGGATTCAGATGGATAGTTATGGCAACATAGATTGAACCACGAGGCCAATAATAAATCAAATTGAAGTTGACTTAGAGCCTTATAATAGGTGCTATAAAATTTATCAGTAACAATCCAAATTTAGGGGTGTGTGGATGAGAATATATTAGCATTTATGGATGGATTTAACAAAGTGTGCGTGCGCACTTAGGCTTCAAAATGATGGTTGTGGCAACCCTGGTTAAACCATGGAGTCCATAATATATCAAGTTAAAGCTGAATCAAAGCCCTATAATGCATGAAACACAATTTGTCTATAGCAATCCAAATTTAAGGGCCTGTTGATGAGACTGCATTGGCATTTATAGATGAATTTGACAAAGTGGGCATGCACACTTGGGCTTCAAATGGACGATCATGGCAACACTAATTGAACCACAGGGCCCATAACATATTGAATTGAAGTTAAATCAAAGCCCTATAATTCATGCTACAAACTACGTCTGTAGCATTCCAAATTTAGGGCCCTATGGATGAGAATGCATTGACATTTATGTATGGATTTGATAAAGTGGGCTTGCATACTTAGGCTTCAAATGTACAGTAGTGGCAACCCCGATTGAACCAAGGGTCCCATAATATATCAAATTGAAGCTAACTTAAAGCTCTATAATACATACTACACACTTTATTTGTAGCAATCCGAATTTAGGGCCCTATGGATGAGACTACATTGGAATTTATGAATGGGTTTGATAAAGTGGTTGTGCGCACTTAGGCTTCAAATGGATGTTTATGGCAACCTCAATTGAACCATAGGGCCCATAATATGTTAGATCAAAGCTACCTCAGAGCCCTATAATAGCTACTATAAAATTTATCTGTAGCACTCCAACTTTAGGGCCCTATGGATGAGACTGTACTAGCATTTATGAATGGGTTTGACAAAGTGGGTTTGCACACTTGGGCTTCCAATGGATGATCATTGCAACCACGATTGAATCACGGGGCACATTATATATCAAATTGAAGCTAATTTAGAGCTCTATAATACATGTTATACACTTCATTTTTAGAAATCCAAATTTAGGGGCCTATGCATGAGAATGCATTGGCATTTATGGATGGATTTGACAATATGGGCATGCCCACTTAGGATTCAAATGGATAGTCATGGCAACACTGCTTGAACTATAACACTAATAATATATCAAATCAAAGTTGACTTAAAGACCTATAATGAGTGCTATAAACTTTATCTTTAGCAGTCCAAATTTAAGGGCGTATGGATGAGACAGCATTGGCATTTATGGATGGATTTGACAATGTGTGCGTGCACACATAAATTTCACATGGATGGTTGTGGCAACCCCAAATGAACCAGGTGGCCCATAATAAATCAAATTGAGGTTGACTTAAAGCCCTATAATATGTGCTACACATATCTTCTGTACCAATCCAAATTTAAGGTCTTATGGATGAGACTGCATTAGCATTTATGTATGGATTTAACAAAGTGGGCAAGCGCACTTGGGCTTTAAATGGATGGTCGTGGAAACCCTAATTGAACCATAGGGCTAATGATATATCAAATTGAAGTTGACTTAGAGCCCTATAATGGGTGCTATAAGCATTGTCTATAGTAGTCATAATTTAGGAATGTATGGATGAGACTACATTGGCATTTATGGATAGATTTGACAAAGTGTGCATGCACACTTAGGCTTAAAATGGATGGTTGTGGTAACCCCAATTAAACCACAGGGACTATAATATATTAAATCAAGGTTGACTTAGAGCCCTATAATGGGTGCTACACACTTCTTTTGTACCAATCCAAATTTAGGGGCCTATGGATGAGACTGCATTGGCATTTATGTATGGATTTGAGAAAGTGGGCGTGTGCACTTGGGCTTCAAATGGATGGTCATGGCAACCCTTATCAAACTACATAGCCCATAATATTTCAAATCAAAGTTGATTTAGAGCTCTAAAATGGGTGCTACACACTTTATTTGTAGGAATCCAAATTTAGGGTACTATTGATGAGAGTACATTGGCATTTATGGATGGATTTGACTAAGTGGGAAAGTGCACTAGGGCTTCAAATGGACAGTCATGGCAACCTTGATTGAACCACGGGGCCCATAATATATCAAATCAAAGCTGACTCAGAGCCCTATAATACATGCTATATACTTCATCTATATCAATCCAAATTTAGGGCCCTATTAATGAGACTGCATTGGCATTTCTAGATGGATTTGACAAAGTGGGCGTGTGCATTTGGGCTTCAAATGGACCATCTTGGAAACTCTGATTGAACCATGGGGGCCATATTATACCAAATTGAAGTTGACTTAGAACCTTATAATGGATGCTACACACTTTATCTGTAGAAATCCAAATTTAGTGGCCTATGGATGAGATTGCATTGGCATTTATAGTTGGATTTGACAAAGTGGCTATGCACACTTAGACTTCAAATGGATGGTCATGGCAACCCCGATTGAACCATGAGACCCATAATATATCAAATCACTCATAGCCCTATAATACATTCTATACACTTCATCTATAGTAATCCAAATTTAGGGGGCTATGGATGAGAATGCATTTGCATTTATGGATGGATTGGACAATGTGCGTGTGCACACTTGGGATTTAGATAGACAGTTATGGAAATGCTAATTGAACCATGGGGCCAATAATATATCAAATCGAAGTTGTTTTAGAGCCTTATAACATAAACTTTGTCTATGGATGGATTGAACAAAGTTTGCATGTGCACTTAGGCTTCTAATGGAAGGTCGTGGCAACCCCGATTGAATCATATGGCCTATTATATATCAAATTAAAGCTAACTCAGAGCCCTATAATATTTTCTATACACTTCATCTATATTAATCCAAATTTAGGGGCCCACAGATGAGAATGCATTGACATTTGTGGATGGATTTGACAATGTGGGCATGCACACAAGGGATTCAAATGGATAGTTGTGGCAATGCTGATTGAACCATAGGGCCAATAATATATGAAATCGAAGTTCACTTAGAGCCCTATAATAGGTGCTACACATTTTGTCTGTAGCAGTCCAAATTTAGGGGTGTGTGGATGAGACTGCATTGGCATTTATGGATGGATTTGGTAAAGTGTGCGTGTGCACATGGGCTTCAAATGGACGGTTGTGGCAACCCCAATTGAACCAGTTCACCCATAATACATAAATTTGAGGTTGACTTAGAGCCCTATAATACATGCTACACATGGCTACTATGCTAATCCAAATTAGGGTCCTATGGATAAGATTGCATTGGGATTTATGTATGGATTTGACAAAGTGTGTGTGCGCACTTAGGCTTCAAATTGACAGTCATAACAACCCCATTTTGAACCACAGGGTCCATAATATATAAAATTAAAGCTGACTCAGAACCTAAAAATTAGAGCTACAAAATTTTCCTGTACGAATCCAAATTTAGGGACCTATGGATGAGATTGCATTCGCATTTATGGATGGATTTGACAAAATGGGCATGCACACTTAGGCTTCAAATGGATGGTCGTAGTAACCTCAATTGAACCATAGAACCCATAATATATCAAATTAAAGCTAACTCAAAGCCCTATAATTAGTGCTACACACTTCTTTTGTATCAATCCAAATTTTAGGGCCTATTGATGAGACTGCTTTGGCATTTATAGATGGATTTGACATAGTAGGCGTATATACTTGAGCTTCAAATGGACGGTTGTGCCAACCCCATTTGAACCACGGGGCCTATAATATAACAATTTGAAGCTGCTAACTTAGAGCCCAATAATGAGTGCTACACACTTTATCTATAGCAATCCAAATTTAGGGGCCTATGGATGAGCCAGCAATGGCATTTATGGATGGATTTGACAAAGTCAGCGTGTGTACTTGGGCTTCAAATGGATAGTTGTGGCAACCTTGATTGAACCATAAAGCCTATAATATAATAATCAAAGCTCACTAAGAGCCCTATAATGGGTACTACACACTTTGTCTATAGTAATCCAAATTTAGTGGCCTATGGATGAGATTGCATTGGCATTTAAGGATTGATTTGACAAAGTGGGCATGCGCACTTGGGCTTTAAATGGATGGTCTTAGCAACCCTAATTGAACCATAGGGTGTATAATATGTCAAATTAAGGTTGACTTAGAGCCTTATAATGGGTGCCACTCACTTTATCTATAGCAATCCAAATTTAGCGGCCTATGGGTGAGATTACATTGGCATTTATAGATGGATGTGGCAAAGTGGGCGTGCACAATTGGGCTTCAAATGGACAGTTGTGGCAACCTTGATTGAACCACAGGGCCCATAATATATTAAATCAAAGTTGAGTCAGAGCCTTATAATAAATACACTCACTTCATCTATAGCACTCTAAATTTAGGGCCCTTGGATGAGATTGCATTGGCATTTATGGATGGATTTCACAAAGTTGGCATGATCACTTGAGTTTTAAATAGACGGTCATGGCAAACCCGATTGAACCACGAGGCCTATAACATATCAAATTAAAGCTGACTTAGAGCCCTATAAAAGGATCTGCAAACATTATCTGCAATAATCCAAATTTAGGGGCCTATATATGAGACTGCATTTGCATTTATTAATGGATTTGACAAAGTGGGCGTGCACACTTGGGCTTCAAATGGACGACTGTGGCAATCCTGATTGAACCACAAGGCCCATAATATATCAAATCAAGCCTAACTCAGCTCTATAATAACTATTTCACACTTTTTTTTGTAGCAATGCAAATTTAAGGTCCATTGGATGACACTGCATTGGCATTTGTAGATGGATTTGACAAAGTGGGTGTGCACACTTGGGCTTCAAATGGACGATCATGGAAACTCCAATTGAACCACAAAGCCTAAAATATATGGAATCAAAATTGACTTGGAGCCCCATATTGGGAACTATAAACTTTATATATAGCAATCAAATTTAGGGGCCTATAGATAAGATTGCATTGGCATTTATGGATGGATTTGACAAAGTCTGTGTGCGTACTTGGAAATAAATGGATGGTCATGGAAACCCTGATTAAACCATGGAGCCCTTAATATATCAAATTGAAGCTGAGTTAGTGCTTTATAGTGGGTACTACAGATATTGGGGTTTATGGATGAGACTGCATTAGTAGTCCAAAATTAGGGGCCTGTAGACAGCGGGGTTTAGTGCGCTTCTAAGATTTTAGCAACCACAACATTGTTTAGGATCAAGGACTTAAGGAACACACTACTATGTCACAAAGGCATAGCATGGAGAAGAGAAGTCGCCACCCAGGGTAATAACTAGGAGATTCTAGGAACGGAATACTAACTTCTCTTAGTCTCATGTTCATTTACAATAATTTTATAAATGATTATTTCATCCTTTACTTACATGCATTTTTATTTAAACCCTATTTGACATCCATATAACCCTAGACATCTAGTCAATAAAATTACATATAAAAAATTCACTTAAGATTGTGTTGTCCCTAAGTCTGAACTATGTTAATTTTATTAAAAAGTTAGCTAGATTTACATCTTATTTACAAGTGAGAAAGGGACTAAAGGTGGGACTACATTTTTTATTAATTAGTGAGCCTGGATCTATTTATTTTAGCTTGTCTAAAGAATGGGCTTAAGTCTATTCAATTTTAAAGGAAAGTTAAATTAGTGGGCCTAAGTCTAACTTGGTTTTATTTAAAATGAGAAGTGGGCTTAGGTCTATTTATTTTAAAAGAAATGACATTAAGTGGGATAAGCTTAGTCTAAACAAGTTTTAATTAACTAATTGGGCCTAAAATCTAATTAACATAATGGGCCTAAATTGATTTTAATCATTTAAAGTCCTAAACCATTTTTAAGCCTATTTAAAGTGAGTTGGACCTAAGCATGGGCTTGGGGCAAAAAATAATATAAAAACCCAAAAACACAACCCAAAACAAATAAAACATAAAAAGGATTAAACAAACATTTTAGTGATTTTCTAGAAACCCTAAATTAATTACATGTAAACCCTAAATTAACCTATTGACAACATTGATTTTAATTGATTTTTACCCAATTTAACCTAATTAATAATTGATTTTAAACATAGAAAATTAATTTTTTTACTATTCCCACTACTGGGGCTATTACAAACTACATACAAAATTAAAATGAAACAATTATACACCTATGAATTAAAATAACTACACATAATACCAAAATGAAAAATAAAGATAAAAATCCTAAGTTCTATTGGAAAACAACATAGGTTTTTCCATGGCATTCCATGGACCTTCCGTTCGTCTAAACACAGGCAGTATCCTCCTCAATCCACATTCTCACATAAAAAAAAACATATAAATAATCAGATTAGTAGTGAAATTGAATAATCAAAATAATAACAAAATAAAAATCATAAAAAGAAAAGAATAGAAAAAGAATGGAATAGAAAAGAACATTGATGATTTCAGATGTTGTGCAAATGCTTTGAGATAGCCCCTCAGATTGGATTATCACCATTAAAATTTACTCAGTTATGATTTGATTCTAGACTAGCATTTGATTGCATTTGAAGACACTGATAGTATCCAAAATTAGGGTTTTGAAAGACAAAGGTGTGCACGAGGTGTTCTTCGCATCTAGATTTTTAGGGTTTTCTTATGCGATAGGGTTTTTTTGCATAACTCTCTTCTCTCTTCACAATCTCTCTGTTCTTTTCTCAATCTGTGTGTGTGAGAGTTTCTCTCTACTTGTGTGAGTCTCTCCCCTCATGCACGTAGACCATTTTCTTTTTAAAGTAAAGTCTATATGCGTATTGACTTCCCAAAGTTGTAGGAACGGTCTCATCTCTTTAAAACAAATAGATAAAGTTTCGATTTTTGAAAGCTATTTACACATTTTAAATGCATTTAAATTTTCATTAGAGAATAATAATAATTAAATTAAATTTTCAACCAATCAAAACATTGAAAAAATAAAAAATAAATAAAAAAATAACATAAAAAAATAATAAAAATGGGACTTTTTAATGCATCAACATTATGCAATGCCAATTAGCATTGTAAAATGCCGATTGGCATTGTGTAATGTCGATCGGCATTACATAATGTCGGCCAGCATTGTGTAATGCCGGTCGGCATTACACCTATGCCGATCCTAATTTTTTTCACTTTTAATTACCAAAAGACCTCTAAAAAATTGACTTCCTTATAATTAAATCCTAAAAAACATTGCAATTTAGTCCCTAAAGTCTAGAAAATCAACAACCAAGGTCAATTTTTGAATACATTTCGTCATAGGTGGTTACATCGTAATTGTACACAATTGCATCCCGAAATTGGGTGCTTACAAAGTGGGTGTGTGCACTTTGGCTTTAAATGGACGGTTGTGGAAACCCTAATTGAACCATGAGGCCCATAATATATCATATCAAGGTTGTCTCAGAGCCTTATAATAAGTGCTAAACACTTCTTCAATAGCAATCCAAAATTAGGGGCTTATGGATAAGATTACATTGGCATTTATGGATTGATTTGACAAAGTGGGCGTGCGCACTTGGATTCAAATAAATGGTCATGGAAGCCCCAATTGAACCACAAGGCCTATAATATGTCAAATTGAAGCTAACTCAGAGGCTTACAGTTTGTGCTATAGACAAAATCTATAACAGTCAAATTTATAGGCCAATGGATGAGACTGCATTGGCATTTATGGATGGATTTGATAAAGTGGGTGTGCACACTTGGATTCAAATGGATAGTTGTGGCAACCTCGATTCAACCATAGGGCTTATAATATATCAAATCAAAGTTGACTCAGAGCCCTATAATGGGTGGTACACATTTTTTTTGTAGTAATCTAAATTTAGGGGCCTATGGATGAGACTGCATTGGCTTATATGGATGGATTTGACAAAGTGGGTGTGCGCACTTGGGCTTCAGATGGATGATCATGGAAACCCTAATTGAACCATGGGCCCATCATTTATCAAATAAAAAATGACTTAAAGACCTATAATGGGTGCTACACTCTTCGTTTGTAGCAATCCAAATTTAGGGGCCTATGGATGAGAATGCATTGGCATTTAGCGATGGATTTGACAAAGTGGGCATGCACACTTGTGCTTCAAATGGATGGTCTTGGCAACCTTGATTGAACCATGGGACCCATAATATATCAAATGAAAGCTGACTCAGTTCCCTATAATGGGAGCTATAAAATTTTTCTATGGCAATAAAAATTTAGGGACCCATGGATGAGACTTTGTTGGCATTGATGGATGGATTTGATAAACTAGGTGTGTGCACCTAGGCTTTAATTGGATGGTTGGGGCAACCCCGATTGAACCATGGGTCCCATAATATATCAAATCAAAGCTAACTTAAAGCCCTATAATTGATTATAATGATAAAGTCTATAGCAGTCCAAATTTTAGGGCATATGGATGAGACTGGATTGGAATTTATAGATGGATTCGACAAAGTGGGCATGAGCACTTGGGCTTCAAATGGACAGTTAAGGAAACCCCAATTGAACCATGACTAATAATATATTAAATCAAATTTAACTTAGAGCCCTATATTGGATGCCACACACTTCATTGAAGCAATCCAAATTTAGGGGCCTATGGATAAGACTGCATTGGCATTTATAGATAGATTTGACAAAGTGGGTGTGCGCACTTGGGCTTCAAATTGATGGTCTTGGCAACCCTAATTAAACCATATGTCCCATAATATATCAAATCAAGCTTGACTTAGAGCTCTATAATAGGCGTTCCATACTTCTTCTATAGCAATCCAAATTTAGTGGCCTATGGATGAGAATGCATTGGCATTTATGGATTTGACAAAGTGGGCGTTCATACTCGAGCTTCAAATGGATGGTCATGGCAACACCAATTGAACCACGAGGCCTATAATATATAAAATCAAAGCTGACTTAGAACCCTTTAAAGAGAGCTATAAACATTATCTACAGTAATTCAAATTTTACGGCCTATATATGAGATTTCATTTGTAGTTATGGATGGGTTTGACAAAGTGGCTATGCGTACTTAGGCTTCAAATGGATGATCATGGCAACCCTGATTGAACCACAAGGCCCATAATATATTAAATCAAGCCTGACTCAGAGCCCTATAATAGTTGTTTCACACTTCTTCTATAGCAGTCCAAATTTAAGGGCCTATGGATAAGACTACATTGGCATTTATGGATGGATTTGACAAAGTGATAGTGCGCACTTAGACTTCAAATGGACGATCATGGCAACTCTGATTGAACAACGAGGCCTACAATACATCAAATCGAAGCTAACTTAAAGCCCCATATTAGGGGCTATAAGCTTTGTCTATAGTAATCCATATTTAGGGGCCTATATATAAGACAACATTAGCATTTATGGATGGACTTGACAAAGTGGGCGTGCAAACTTGGGCTACAAATGGACTGTCGTGGCAACCCCGATTGAACCACAAGGCCCTTAATATATCAAATCAAAGTTGAGTTGGAGCACTTTAGTATGTCCTATAGACTTTGTGATTTATGGATGAGATTGCATTGGCAGTCAAAATTTAGGGGCCTATAGATAAGACTGCGTTGGCATTTATGGATGGATTTGACAAAGTGGGCGTGCGTACTTGGGCTTCAAATAGATGGTTGTGGCAACCCTAATTCAACCACAGGGCTTATAATATATCAAATTAAGGCATACTCAGAGCCCTATAATGAGTGGTAAACACTTCTTTAATAGCAATCCAAATTTAGGGGCTTATGGATGAGACTGCATTGGCAATTATGGATGGATTTGACAAAGTGGGCATGCACACTTAGATTCAAATGGACGATCGTGGCAACCCTGATTGAACCACAAGGCCCATAATATATCAAATTAGAGCTGACTCAGAGCCTTATAATGGTTACTACACACTTTATTTATAGTAATCACAATTTTAGGGCCTATGGATGAGACTACATTGGCTTATATGGATGGATTTGACAAAGCGGGCATGCTCACTTGGGCTTCTAATGGATGGCCATGGCAACCCCAATTAAACCATAGGCCCATCATATATTAAATCATAACTAACTTAAAGCCCTATAATGGGTGCTATACACTTTATTTGTAGCAATAAAAATTTAGGGGCCTATGGATGAGAATGCATTAGCATTTAATGATGGATTTGACAAAATGGGCATACACACTTAGGCTTCAAATGGATGATCGTGGCAACCCCGATTGAACCATAGGGCCTATAATATATCAAATCGAAGCTAACTCAAAGCCCTATAGTAAGAGCCCTATAATAGGAGCTATAAAATTTTTTTATACTAGTAAAATTTTTGGGCCCATGGATGAGACTGCATTGTCATTTATGGATGGATTTAATAAAGTGGGTGTGCACACTTGGGCATCAAATCTACAGTCGTGGCAACCTTGATTGAACCACGGGTCCTATAATATATCAAATCGAAGCTAACTCAAATCCCTATAATTTTGAGTAAAGTTAATGTCTATTGCAGTCCAAATTTAAGGGCCTATGGATGAGATTGGATTGGCATTTATAGATGGATTTGACAAAGTGGGCATGCGCACTTGGGCTTCAAATGGATAGTCAAGGCAACCCTAATTGAAACACGACCCATAATATCTCAAATCAATGCTATATTAGATACTAGAAACTTCGTTTACAGCAATCCAAATTTAGGGATGAGACTGTATTGGCATTTATGGATGGATTTGACAAAGTGGTTTGCACACTTGGGCTTTAAATTAACAGTTGTGGCAACCCTAATTGAACCACAAGGCCCATAATATATCAAATTGAGCCTGACTAAGAGCTCTATAATAGGTGCTCCACACTTCTTCTATAACAATCCAAATTTAGGGGCCTATGGATGAGAATGCATTAGCATTTATGGATGGATTTGACAAAGTGGGTGTGCACACTTGGGCTTTAAATGGATGACCGTGGCAACCCCGATTGAATGACAGGGCCATAATATATCAAATCAAAGCTAACTTAGAGCCCTATAAAGGCAGAAATAAAATTTTCTACAGGATTCCAAATTTAGGGGCCTATATATTAAACTACATTTGCATTTATGGATGGATTTGACAAAGTGGGCATGTGCACTTAGGCTTCAAATGGACGGTCGTGGCAACCCGATTGAACCACAAGGCCCATAATACATCAAATAAAGCCTAATTCATAGCCCTATAATAACTATTTCACACTTCTTCTATAGCAATCCAAATTTAATGGCCTATGGATAAGACTGCATTGGCATTTATGGATGGATTTGACAAAGTGGGCATGCACACTTAGGCTTCAATTGGATGGTCATGGCAAGCCTGATTGAACCATGGGGCCCATAATATATCAAATCTAAGCTAATTCAAAGCCCTATAATTTGTGCTATAGACAATATCTATAGCTATCCAAATTTATGGGCCAATGGATGAGACTGAATTGGCAATTATGGATGGATTTAACAAAGTGAGCATGCACATTTGGATTCAAATGTATAGTTGTGGCAACCCCGATTGAACAACGATGCCCATAATATATCAAATCGAAGCTGACATAGAACCCTCTAATTGGTGCTAAAGATAAACTTGTAGTAGTCCAAATTTAAAGGCCTATGGATGAGACTGCATTGGCTTTTATGGATGGATATGCCAAAGTAGGCATTTGCACTTGGGCTTCAAATGGATGGTCATGGCAACCCCAATTGAACCATGGGCTCATCATATATCAAATTAAAGCTGACCCAAAGGCCTATAATAGGTGCTACACACTTTATTTGTAGAAATCCAGATTTAAGGGCCTATGGATGAGACTGCATTAGCATTTATGGATTGATTTGACAAAGTGGGTGTATGCACTTAGAATTTAGATGGATGGTCATGGCAACCTTGATTGAAACACAGGGTCCATAATATATCAAATTGAAGCTAACTTGGGGCCTTATAATGGGTAGTATAGATTTCATCTATAGCTATCCAAATTTAGGGGCCTATGGAAAAGACTGCATTGGCATTTATGGATAGATTTGACAAAATGGGCATGCACACCTAGATTCAAATGGACATTCGTAGCAACCTCGATTGAACCATAAGGCCTATAATATATCAAATCAAAGCTGAATTAGAGCCCTATAGTAGATACTAAAGACAAAGTTTGTAGCAATCCAAATTTAAGGGCATACGGATAAGATTGCATTGCCATTTATGGATGGATTTGACAAAGTGGGCATGCACACTTGGGCTTCAAAAAGACAATCATGGCAACCCTAATTGAACCTTAGGCCCATAACATATCAAATTGAGGCTGACTCAGAGCCCTATAATGGGTGCTATACATTTCTTATATAGCAACCAAAATTTAGAGGCCTCTAAATGAGACTACATCGGGATTTATGGATGGATTTAACTAAGTAGGCATGCGCACTTAGGCTTCAAATGGATGGTCATGGCAACCCCAATTGAACCATGGGTCTATATTATATCAAATCAAAGCTAACTTAGAGCCCTATAACAAGTGCTACAAACTTTTCTTGTAGTAATCCAAATTTAAGGGCCTATGGATGAGACTGCATTGGCATTTATTGATGGATTTTACAAAGTGAGTGTTTGCACTTAGGCTTCAAATGGATGGTCGTGGTAACCATAATTGAACCACAAGGCCCATAATATATGAAATCGAGTTGCTCCACACTTCTTCTATAGCAATCCATATTTAGGGGCCTATGGATGAGAATGCATTGGCAATTATGGATGGATTTGACGTCCGTACTGGGGCCTCAAATGGACAGTAGTGGCAATCCTGATTGAACCATAGGGCCTACAATATATCAAATCAAAGTTGACTCAGAGCCCTATAATGGGAGTTATGAACTTTATCTATGCTAATAAAAATTTAAGGGCCTATGGATGAAAATGCATTGGCATTTATGGATGGATTTGACAAAGTGGGTGTGCATACCTAGGCTTCAAATAGATAGTCATGGCAACCCTAATTGAACCTTAGGTCCATAACATATCAAATTGAGGTTGACTCATAGCCCTATAATGGGTGCTATACATTTCTTGTATAGCAATCAAAATTTAGAGGCCTCTAGATGAGACTGCATTGGCATTTATGGATGGATTTAAATAAGTGGGCATGCGCACTTAGGCTTCAAATGCATGGTCATGGCAATCCCAATTGAACCATGGGTCTATATTATATCAAATCAAAGCTGACTTAGAGCCCTATAACAAGTGCTACACACTTTGCTTATAGTAATCCAAAATTAGGGGCCTATGGATGAGACTGCATTGGCATTTATTGATGGATTTTACAAAGTGAGTGTGCGCACTTGGGCTTCAAATGGATGGTCGTGGTAACCATAATTGAACCACAAGGCCTATAATATATGAAATCAAGTTGCTCCACACTTCTTTTATAGCAATCCATATTTAGGGGCCTATGGATGAGAATGCATTGGCAATTATGGATGGATCTGACGTGCACATTGGGGCTTCAAATGGACAGTAATGGCAATCCCGATTGAACCATAGGGCCTATAATATATCAAATCAAAGTTGACTCAGAGCCCTATAATGGGAGTTATGAACTTTATCTATGCCAATAAAAATTTAGGGGCCTATGGATGAGAATGCATTGGCATTTATAAATGGATTTGACAATGTGGGTGTGCATACCTGGGCTTCAAATGGATGATTGTGGCAACCCCAATTGAACCACGAGTCCTATAATATATCAAATCAAAGCTTACTTAAAGCCCTATAATTGGTGAAAAAATAAAGTCTATTTATAGGGCATATGGATGAGAATGGATTGACATTTATGGATGTACTTAACAAAATGGGCATGTGGACTTGGCTTTAAGTGGCCAGTCAAGGCATCCTTAATTGAATCACAGGCCCATAATATCTTAAATAAAAGCTAATTCAGAGCCTTATAATAAATGCTACACACTTCATTTGTAGCAATCCAAATTTAGGGGCCTACGGATGAGACTGCATTGGCACTTATGGATGGATTTGATAAAATGGGTGTGTATACTTGGGATTTAAATGGACAGTTGTGGCAATCCTGATTGAACAACAAGGCCCATAATACATCAAATTGAGCTTGACATAAAGCTCTATAATAGGTGCTTCACACTTCTTCTGTAGCAATCCAATTTTAAGGGCCTATGGATGAGAATGCAATGGCATTTATGGATGGATTTGACAAATTGGGCGTGCGCACTTGGGCTTCAAATGGATGGTTGTAGCATCCCTGATTGAACCATGGGGCATAATATATCAAATCAAAGCTTACTTATAGCCCTATACTGGGGCTTACAAACTTTTTTTATAGCAGTAAAAATTTAGGGGCCCATGGATGAGACTGTATTAGCATTTATTGATGGATTGACAAAGTGGGTGTTCATACTTGGGCCTCAAACAGATGGTTTAGCAACCTTGATTAAACCATGAGGCCCATAATATATTAATTTGAAGTTGACTCAAAGCCCTATAATCTATGCTAAAGTTAAAGTCTGTAGTAGTCCATATTTAAGGGCGTATGGATGAGATTGGATTAGCATTTATAGATGGATTTAACAAAGTGGGCATGCACACTTAGTCTTCAAATGGACAGTCATGGTAACCCCAACTGAACCATGAGCCCATAATATATTAAATCAAAGCTGATTGAGAGCCCTATAATGGGTGCTACACACTTCATTTGTAGCAATTCAAATTTAGGGGCCTATGGATGAGACTGTATTGACATTTATGGATGGATTTGTCAAAGTGGGTGTGCGCACCTGTGCATCAAATAAATAGTTATGGAAACCCCAATTTAACCATGGGGCCTATAATATGTCAAATTAAGGCTGACTCAAAGAACTATAATGGGTGTTATACACTTTTTTTGTAGTAATCCAAATTTAGGGGGCTATGGATTTGACTTCATTGGCATTTATGGATAGATTTGACAAAGTAGGCAGGCACAATTGGGATTCCAATGGACAGTCATGGAAACCTCAATTGAACCATGGGGCCCATAATATTTCAAATCGATACTGACTCAGAACCCTATAGCAGATACTAAAGACAAAGTCTATAGCAGTCCAAATTTAGGGGCATTTGGATGAGACTACATTACCATTTATAGATGGATTTGACAAAGTGGGTGTGCACACTTAGGCTTCAAATGGATGGTAATGGTTACCATAATTGAACCTTGGGCCCAAAATATATCAAATTAAGGCTAACTTAGAGCCCTATAATAGGTACTACACACTTCTTCTGTGGCAATCCAAATTTAGGGGCCTATGGATGAAACTACATTGGCATTTATGGATGGATTTAACAAAGTGGGCATGCACACTTGGGATTTAAATGGACAATCAAGGTAACTCTAATTGAATCATGGGTCTATAATATATCAAATCAAAGCCAACTTAGAGCCCTATAATGGTTGCTACACACTTCCTTTGTAATAATCCAAATTTAGGGGCCTATGGATGAGATTGCATTAATATTTGTGAATGGATTTAACAAAGTGGGTGTGTGCACTTAGGCTTCAAATGGACAATCATGGCAACCCTGATTAAACCACAATGCCCATAATATATCAAATCAAGCCTGACACAGAGGCCTATAATAGGTGCTTCACACTTATTTTGTAGCAATCCAAATTTACGGGGCCTATGGAAGAGTTTGCATTGGCATTTATGGATGGATTTGACAAAGTGGGCGTGCTAACTTGGGCTTTAAATGGATGGTCATCGCAACCCCAATTGAACCATGGGGCCCATAATATATTGAATCAAACCTAACTTAAAGCCCTATAATATGTGCTACAAATATTTTCTATAGTAGTAAAAATTTAAGGGCCCATAGATAAGACTGCATTAGCATTAATGGATGGATTTGATAGAGTGGGCGTGCGCACTTGGGCTTCAAATGGATGGTTGTGGCAACCCTAATTGAACTATAAGCCCATAATATTTCAAATTAAGGTTGACTTAGAGCCCTATATTAGGTGCTACACAATTATTTTGTAGCAATCCAAATTTATGGGGCTATGGATTAGACTTCATTGGCATTTATGGATAGATTTGACAAAGTGGGTGTACGCACCTGAGCTTCAAGTGGACGGTCATGGTAACCTCGATTGAACCACAGGGCCCATAATATATCAAATGAAAGTTAACTTAGAACCCCATATTAGGAACTATAAACTTTATCTGTAGAAATGCAATATTAAGGGCCTATAGATGAGACTGCATTAGCATTTATTATTGGATTTTACAAAGTGGGTGTGCGCACTTGGGCTACAAATGGATGGTCATGAAAACCTCGATTGAACCACAACACACATAATATATCAAATCAAAGATGAGTCAGAGCCCTATAGTGGGTGCTATGAACTTTAGGGTTTATGGATGAGACTGCATTGGCATTTATGGATGGATTTGACAAAGTGGGGGTGCGCACTTGGGCTTCAAATGGATGGTCATGGCAACCCCAATTGAACTTCAGGGCCCATAATATGTCATATTGAAGTTGACTTAGAGCCCTACAATGGGTGCTACACAGTTCATCTATAGCTGTGCAAATTTAGAGGCTTGTGGATGAGATTGCATTGGCATTTATGGATGGATTTGGCAAAGTGGGCTTATGCACCTGGGATTCAAATGGATGGTCATGGCAACCCTGATTAAACCACGAGGCCCATAATATATCAACTCAAAGCTAACTTAGAGCCCCATAATGGAAGCTATAAACTTTATCTATATCAATCCAAATTTGGGGGCCTATAGATGAGACTGCATTGGCTTTTATGGATGGATTTGACAAAATGGGCATGTGCAGTTAGGCTTCAAATGGATGGTTGTAGCAACCCTAATTGAGCCTTAAAGCCAATAATATATTAAATCAAAGCTTACTTAGAGCC
This sequence comes from Mallotus nudiflorus, assembly GCA_947683625.1. NCBI lineage: Eukaryota > Viridiplantae > Streptophyta > Magnoliopsida > Malpighiales > Euphorbiaceae > Mallotus > Mallotus nudiflorus. The sequence continues at coordinate 3,009,683 of CANTUR010000117.1, read as the reverse complement.
CTAGAATGGGTACCACATGCTTCTTCTGCAGTAATCCAAATTTAGGGAGCTATTGATTAGACTTTATTGGCATTTATGGATAGATTTGACAAAGTGGGCATGCACACTTGGGGTTCAAATGGACGATCGTGGCAAACCCGATTGAACCATGGGTTCCATAATATATTAAATCAAAGCTGACTTAGTGCCCTATGTTAGGGCTATAAACTTTTTCTATAGAGGTAAAAATTTAGGGGCCTATGGATGACACTGCATTTACATTTATAAATGAATTCAATAAACTAGTCACACACACTTAGGGTTCAAATGGACAGCCGTGGCAACCCTGATAGAACCATATGGCCCATAATATATAAAATCAAAGCCTACTTAGAGCCCTATAAAGGAAGCTACAAAATTTGTATGTAACATTCCAAATTTAAGGACCTATAGATAAGACTACGTAGCCATTTATGGATGGAATTGACAAAGTGGGTGTATGCACTTGGATTCCAAATGGACGGTTATGGCAACCCCGATTGAACCACAGGGCCTATAATATATCAATTTGAAGCTGACTTGGAGCCCTAAAATAGGTGTTATATTCTTCATCTATAGCTGTCCAAATTTAGGGTCCTATGGATAAGACTGCATTGGCATTTATGGATGGATTTAACAAAGTGGGCGTGCGCACTTAGATTAAAATGAATGGTCATGGTAATCCCAACTAAGCCATGGGGCCTAAAAAGTATCAAATCAAAGCTGACATAGGGCCCTATAATAGATACTAAAGACAAAGTTTGTTGTAGTCCAAATTTAGGGGCATATGGATGAGATCGCATTGCCACTTATGGATGGATTTGATAAAGTGGGTGTGCACACTTGGGCTTTAAATGGATAGTCATGGTAACCACAATTGAACCATAGGGCCATATTATGTCAAACCATAGCTAACTTAGAGCCCTATAATGGGTGCTATACACTTCATTTGTAGCAATCCAAATTTAAGGGCCTATGGATGAGACTGCATTGGCATTTATGAATGGATTTGACAAAGTGGGCGTGCTAACTTTGGCTTCAAATGGATGGTTGTGGCAACCCTAATTCAACCACGAGCCCATAATATATCAAATCAAAATTGATTAAGAGTCCTATAATGGGTGCTACACACTTCAATTGTAGCAATCCAAATTTAGGGGCTTATGGATGAGATTGCATTGGCATTTATAGATGGATTTTTCAAAGTGGGTGTGCACACTTGGGTGTCAAATAGACGGTCATGGCAACCTTGATTTAATCATAGAGCCTATAATATATCAAATTAAGGCTGACTTAGAGAACTATAGTGGGTGCTATACATTTCTTTTATAGCAATCCAAATTTAGGGGGCTATGGATTTGACTTCATTGGCATTTATGGATACATTTGACAAAGTGGGCGGGTGCACTTGGGCTTCAAATGAATGGTCATGGCAACCCTAATTGAATAATGAAGCCCATAATACATCAAATCAAAATTGGCTCAGAGCCGTATAGTAAATACTGAAAATAAAGTCTATAGCAATCCAAATTCAGGGGCATTTAGATGAGATTACATTGCCATTTATGGATGGATTTGACAAAGTGGGCGTGCACACTTGGGCTTCAAATGGATGGTCATGGCAACCCTAATTGAACCTTGGGCCTATAACATATCAAATTAAGGCTGACTCAGAGCCATATAATGGGTACTATACACTTCTTCTGTAGCAATATAAATTTAGGGCCTTATGGAAGAGATTACATTAGCATTTATGGATGGATTTAACAAAGTGGGCATGTGCACTTGGGCTTTAAATGGATGATCATGGCATCCCCAATTCAACCATGGGCCTATAATATATTAAATCAAAGCCGACTTACGGCCTTATAATGGGTGCTACACACTTCTTTTACAATAATTCAAATTTAGGGGCCTATGGATGAGACTGCATTGGCATTTATGGATGGATTTGACAAAGTGGGTGTGCACTTGGGCTTTAAATGGATAGTCGTGGCAACCCCGATTGAACGAAAGGCCTATAATATATCAAATCAAGTCAGACTTAGAGCCCTATAATTGGTGCTCTACACTTCTTCTGTAGCAATCCAAATTTAGAGGCCTATGGATGAGGCTGTATTGGCATTTATGGATGGATTTGATAAAGTGGGCATGCTAACATGGACTTCAAATGGATGGTCATTGCAACCCCAATTAAAGTATGGCGCCCATAATATATCAAATCAAAGATGATTCAAAGCCCTTTAATGGATACTATAAAAATTTTATATAGGAGTAAAAATTTAGAGGCCTGTGGATGAGACTGCATCGGCATTAATGGATGGATTTGTTAAAGTGGGTGTACGCACTTAGGCTTGAAATGGACAGTCGTGGCAACCCTAATTGAACCATAAGGCCCATAATATATCAAAATCAAGGCTAACTCAACACCCAATATTAGGTGCTACACACTTCTTCTGTAGTAATCCAAATTTAGGGGGCTGTGGACTCAACTTCATTGGCATTTATGGATAGATTTGACAAAGCAAGTGTGCGCACTTGCGCTTTAAGCGAATGGTCGTGGCAACCCCGATTGAACCACAAGGCCCATGATATATCAAATCAAATCTAACTTAGAACCCTGTGTTGGGAGCTATAAATTTTGTCTGTAGTAATCCAATTTTAAGGGCCTATAGATGAGACTGCATTGGCATTTATTAATGGATTTGACAAAGTGGGCATTCGCACTTGGGCTATAAATGGACTATCATGGCAACCCAAATTAAACCACGGTGTCTATAATATATCAAATCGAAGCTGTGTTAGAGCCTATAGTAGGTGCTATAAACTTCACGGTTTATGGATGAGACTGCATTGGTAGTCCAAATTTTATAGCCTATGGATGAGACTGCATTGGCATTTATGGATGGATTTGACATAGTGGGGGTGCATAGATGTGCTTCAAATGGATTGTCATGGCAACCTCGGCTAAACCACAAGGCCTATAATATGTCAAATTGAAGTTAACCTAGAGCCCTACAATGGGTACTACACAATTCATCTACAATAATGCAAATTTATAAGCTTGTGGATGAGATTGCATTGGCAATTATGGATGGATTTAGCAAAGTGGGCATGTGCACTTGGACTTCAAATGGATGGTCGTGGCAACCCTGACTAAATGACGAGGCCCATAATATATCAAATCAAAGCTGGCATAGAGCCCTATAATGGGAGCTATAAACTTTATCTATAACAATCCAAATTTAGGGGCCTATAAATGAGACTGCATTGGCATTTATGGATGGATTTCATAAAGTGGGCGTGTGCACTTAAACTTCAAATGGATGGTCGTGGCAACCCTAATTGAACCATGAAGTCCATAATATAAAAAATTGAAGCTGACTCGGAGCCCTATAATGGGTACTACATGATTCTTCTATAGCCATACAAATTTAGGGAGCAATGGATTAGACTTTATTAGCATTTATGGATAGATTTGATAAGGTGCGTGTGAGCACTTGGGGTTCAAATGGATAGTTGTGGTAACCCTAATTTAACTAAGGGGCCCATAATATATCAAATAAAAGCTGACTCATAGCACTATAATGGTGCTGTAAATGTTTTATGTAGCAGTAAAAATTTAAGGGCTTCTGGATGACATTGCATTTGCATTTATGGATGGATTTGACAAATTGGGCGTGCTCACTTGGGCTTCAAATGGAAGGTCGTGGCAACCTTGATTGAACCATAGGGCCCATAAGATATCAAATCAAAGCTGACTTAGAGCTTTATAAAGGGAGATACAAACTTTTGTTGTAACAATCCAAATTTAGGGGCCTATAGATTAGACTTCATTAGCATTTATTGATGGAATTGACAAAGTGGGCATATACACTTGGAATTTAAATTCACGGTTGTGGCAACCCCGATTGAACCACGAGGCCAATAATATATCAAATTAAAGATAAATGGAAGCCATACAATTGGTGCTATAGACTTCATTTATAACTATCCAAATTTAGGGGGCCTATGGATAAAACTACATCAGCATTTATGGATAGATTTGACAAAGTGGGCATACGAACTTGGATTAAAATGAATGGTCATGGCAACCCTGATTCAGCCATGGGGCCCAAAAAAATCAAATCAAAACTGACTCAGAGCCCTATAATAGATACTAAAGACAAAGTCTATTGCAGCCCAAATTTAGGGGCATATGGATGAGACTGCATTACCATTTTTGGATGGATTTGACAAAGTGGGCGTGCGCACTTGGGCTTGAAATAGACAGTCATGGCAACCCCAATTGAACCATGAGCCCATAATATATCAAATTATAGCTGATTTAGAGCCCTATAATGGGTGCTACACACTTCGTTTATAGCAATCCAAATTTAGGGACCTATGGATAAGATTGCATTGGCATTGATGGATGGATTTGACATAGTGGCCGTGCTAACTTGGGCTTCAAATGGATGGTCGTGGCAACCTCGATTGAACCATAAGGCCTATAATATATCAAATCGAGGTGCTCTTCACTTCTTCTCTAGCAATCCTAATTTAGGGGCCTATGGATGAGAATGCATTGGCATTTATCGATGGATTTGACAAAGTGGGCGTGCACACTTGGGCTTCACATGGATGGTCGTGGAATCCTTGATTGAACCACATGGCCTATAATATATTAAATCAAAGCTAACTTAGAGCCCTATAATAGGAGATATAAAATTTATCTATAGCATTGAAAATTTAGGGGCCCATGGATAAGACTGCTTAGCATTTATGGATGGATTTGACAAGTGGGCGTGCGCACCTAGGCTTTAAATGGACGGTTGTGGCATCCTTGATTGAACCACAAGTCCCATAATATATCAAATCAAAGCTGACTCAAAGCCCTATAATCTTGCTAAAGATAAAGTCAGTAGCAGTTCAAATTTAGGCCTATGGATGAGAATGGATTGGCATTTATGGATGTACTCGACAAAGTGGGCATGCGGACTTGGGCTTCAAATTGCTAGTCAAGGTAACCCTAATTGAATCATGGGCCTATAATATATCAAATCAAAGTTAACTCAAAGCCTTATAATGGATGCTATGCACTTTATTTGTAGTAATCCAAATTTAGGAGCCTATGGATGAGACTGCATTGGCATTTATGGATGGATTTGACAAAGTGGGCGTGTGCACTTGGGCTTTAAATGGATGGTCATGGAATCCCTAATTGGACCATAGGGCCTATAATATATTAAATCAAAGCAAATTCAGAGCCCTATAATGGGAGATATAAACTTTATCTATGGCATTAAAAATTTAAGGGCCTATAGATGAGACTGCTTGGCATTTATGGATGGATTTGACAAAGTGGGCGTGCACACCTAGGCTTTAAGTGGATGATCGTGGCAACCTCAATTGAACAATAGGTCCCATAATAATTGAAGCTGACTCAAAGCCCTATAATTTATGTTAAAGATAAATTCAAGCGTATGGATGAGAATGGATTGGCATTTATGGATGTACTCGACAAAGTGGGCATGTGGACTTAGGCTTCAAATTGCTAGTCAAGGTAACCCTAATTGAGTAACGAGCCCATAATATGTATGAGACTGCATTGGCATTTATGGATGCATTTGACAAATTGGATGTGCGCACTTGTGCTTCAAATGGATGATTGTGGCAACCCTGATTGAACCACAATGCCTATAATATATCAAATTGAGTCTGAAGTAGAGTTCTATAATAGGTGCCCCACACTGCTTCTTTAGTAATCAAAATTTTAGGGCCTATGGATAAGAATGCATTGGCATTTATGGATGGATTTGACAAATTGGGTGTGCGCACTTGGGCTTCACAAGGACAGTTGTGGCAAACCTAATTGAACCATGGGGTATAATATATCAAATCAAAGCTTACTCATAGCCCTATAATGGGGGTTACAAACTTTTTATATAACAGTAAAAATTTAGGGGCTCATGGATGAGATTGTATTGGCATTTATGGATGGATTTGACAAAGTGGGCATGCACACTTGGGCTTCAAATGGATGGTTGTGGCAACCCTGATTGAACCATAGGGACCATAATATATCAAATCAAAGCTGACTCAGAGCCTTATAATCTACGCTAAAGATAAAGTCTGTAGCAGTCCATATTTAAGGGCCTGCGAATGAGACTGGATTGGCATTTATGAATGGATTAGACAAAGTGGGTGTGCATACTTGGGCTTCAGATGGACAGCCATGGCAACCCCAATTGAACTACTAGCCCATAATATATCAAATAAAAGCTTATTAAGAGCCCTATAATAGGTTCTTCACACTTCATTTGTAGCAATCCAAATTTAGGGGCCTATGGATGAAACTACATTGGCATTTATTAATGGATTTGTCAAAGTGGGAATGCACACTTGGGCATCAGATAGACGGTCCTGGCAACCCCGATTTAACCATAGGGCCCATAATATATGAAAGTAAGGCTAAATCAGAGAACTATAATGGGTACTATACACTTCTTTTGTAGCAATCCAAATTTAAGGGGCTATGGATTTGACTTCAATGGTATTTATGGATAGATTTGACAAAGTGTGTGGGTGCACTTAGGCTTTAAATGGATGGATGTGGCAACCCCGATTGAACTGTAGGCGCCATAATATATCAAATTGAAGCTGGCTTAGATCCCTATAGTAGATATAAAAAAGAAAGTCTATAGCAGTCCAAATTTATAGGCATTTGGATGAGACTACATTGCCATTTATGGATGGATTTGACAAAGTGGCATGCGCACTTGGGCTTTAAATGGATGGTCATGGCAACCCTAATTGAACCTTGAGCCCATAATATATCAAATTAAGGTTGATTGAGAGCCCTATAATGGGTAATGTACACTTCTTCAGTAGCAATCCAAATTTAAAGGCCTATGGATGAGACTGCACTGACATTTATTGATGGATTTAAAAAAGTGGGCGTGCACACATGGGCTTCAAATGGATGGTCATGGCAACCCCTTTTGAACCATGGGCCTATAATATATCAAATCAAAGTTGACTTAGAGCCCTATAATGGGTTCTATAGACTTCCTTTGTAACAATCCAAATTTAAGGGCCTATGGATGAGACTGTATTAGTATTTATGAATGGATTTGACAAAGTAGGTGTGCGCACTTGGGCTGCAAATGGACGGTCATGGCAACCCCGATTGAACCACAAGGCTTATAATATATCAAATCGAGCCTAACTTAGAGCCCTATAGTAGGTACTCTACACTTCTTCTATAGCAATCAAAATTTAGGGGCCTATGGGTGAGATTGCATTGGCATTTATGGATGGATTTGACAAAGTAGCTGTGCTAACTTGGGCTTCAAATGGATAGTCATGGCAACCCCCATTGAACCACATGGGCCCATAATATATCAAATTTAAGGGGCCCATGTATTAGATTGCGTTGGCATTTATGGATGGATTTGATAAAGTGTGCATGCACACTTGGGCTTCAAACGGATAGTCGTGGCAACCCCGATTGTACTACATGGCCCATAATATATCAAATCAAGGCCGACTCAGAGCCCTATATTAGGTGCTACACACTTCTTCTGTAGTAGTACAAATTTAGGGGGTTGTGTATTAGACTTCATTGGCATTTATGGATAGATTTGACAAAGTGGGTGTACACACTTGGACTTTAAGTAGACAGTCGTGACAACCTGATTAAACCACGAGGCCCATAATATATCAAATCAAAGCTAAGTTAGAACTCATATTGGAAGCTACAAACTTTGTATATAGTAATATAATTCTAAGGGCCTATAGATGAGACTACATTGGCATTTATTAATGGATTTGACAAAGTGGGCATGTGTACTTGGGCTATAAATGGACAAAAGTGGCAACCCCAATTGAACCACAATGCCCATAATATATCCAATCGAAGGTGAGTTAGAGCCCTATAGTGGGTGCTATAAACTTTAGGGTTTATGAATGAGACTACATTAGCAGTCCAAATTTAGTAGCCTATGGATGAGACTGCATTAGCATTTATGGATGGATTTGACAAAGTGGGGGTGTGCACTTGGGCTTCAAATGGATGGTCATGGAAACCTCGATTAAACTTCAGGGCCCATAATTTGTCATATTGAAGTTGACTTAGAGCCCTACAATGGGTGCTACTTAGTTCATCTATAGCTATGAAAATTTAGAGGCCTATGGATGAGATTGCATTGGCATTTATGGATGGATTTGACAAAGTGGGTGTATGCACTTGGGCTTCAAATGGATTATCGTGGCAACCCTAATTAAACCACTAGGCCCATAATATATTAAATTAAAGCTAACTTAGAGACCCATAATAAGATCTATAAACTTTATCTATAGCAATCCAAATTTGGGGGCTAATAGATGAGACTGCATTGGCATTTATGGATGGATTTGACAAGATGGGTGTGTGCACTTAGGATTTAAATGGATGGTCATGGCAACCCCAATTGAACCATAAAACCCATAATTAAAAAAAAAGCTAACTCAGAGCCCTATAATGGGTGCTATAGGCTTCTTCTATAGCAATCCAAATTTAGGGAGCTGTAGATTAGACTTCATTGGCATTTATGGATAGATTTGACAAAGTGGGCATGCACACTTAGGGTTCAAATAGACAGTCGTGGCAACCCCAATTAAACCATTGGGCCCATAATATATCAAATTGAAACTGACTCAAAGCCCTATAATGGTGGTGTAAACTTTTTTTGTGGTGGTAAAAATTTAGGGGCCTATGGATGACACAACTTTTGCATTTATGGATGGATTTGACAAATTGGGCACGCATACTTAGGATTTAAATGGATGATTGTGGCAACCCTGATTGAACCAAATAGCCCATAATATATTAAATCAAATCTAACTTAGAGCCCTATAAAGGGAACTACAAGCTTTGTATGTAACAATCCAAATTTAGGGGACTATAGATGAGAATGCATTAGTATTTATGGATGGAATTGACAAAGTGGGCGTATGCACTTGGAATTCAAATGGATGGTTGTGGCAACCCTGATTGAAGCACAGGGCCTATAATATATAAAATTGAAGCTAACATGGAGCCTTATAATGGGTACTATAGACTTCATCTATAGCTTTCCAAATTAAGGGCTTATAGATAAGACTGCATTAGCATTTATGGATGGATTTAACAGAGTGGGTGTGCACACTTGGATTAAAATCAATGGTCATGGCAACCCCGATTAAGCCATGGGCCCAAAATATATGAAATTAAAGTTGGCTCAAAGCCCTATAATTGATACTAAAGATAAAGTCTGTTGCAGTCCAAATTTAAGGGCATATGGATGAGATTGCATTACCATTTATAGATGGATTTGACAAAGTGGGCGTGTGCACTTCGGCTTCAAATATACGGTTATGGCAATCCTAATTGAACCTCAGACCTATAATATATCAAATTAAGGATGACTCAGAGCCCCATAATCGGTGCTATACACTTCTTCTGTAGTAATCCAAATATAGGGGCCTATGGATAAGATTGCTTTAGCATTTATGGATGGATTTAACAAAGTGGGTGTGCACACTTGGGCTTCAAATGGATGGTCATGGCAGCCCCAATTGGACTATGAACCCATAATATATTAAATTAAAGCTGACTAAGAGCCCTATAATGGGTGCTACACACTTCATTTGTAGCAATCCAAATTTAGGGGCCTATGGATGAGACTGCATTGGTATTTATGGATGGATTTCACAAAGTGGGAGTGTACACTTAGGCTTCAAATGGATGGTCGTGGCAATGCTGATTGAACTATAAGGCATATAATATATCAAATCAAGCCTTACTTAAAGCCTTATAATAGGTTTTTCATACTTCTCTTGTATCAATCCAAATTTAGGGGCCTATGGATGAGACTGCATTGGCTTTTATAGATGGATTTGACAAAGTGGGCATGCACACTTGGGCTTCAAATGGATGGTCGTGGCAACCCCTATTGAACCATAAGGCCCATAATATATCAAATTAAAGTTGACTCAGACCCATATGATGGGTGGTACAAAATTTTAAGTAGTAGTAAAAATTTAAGGGCCTATAGATGAGACTGCTTTGGCATTTATGGATGGATTTAACAAAGTGGGCGTCTACACTTGGGCTTCAAATGGACTGTCATGGAAACCCCAATTGAACCATGTGGCCCATAATATATCAAATCAAGGCTAACTCAAAGCCTTATAATAGGTGCCACATCATTTGTAGCAATATAATTTAGGGGCCTATGGATGAGATTGCATTGGCATTTATAGATGGATTTGACAAAGTGGTCGCCACACTTGGGATTTAAATGGATGTTCATGGCAACCCCAATTGAACCACAGGACCCATAATATATCAAATCAAAGCCAACTCAGAGCCATATGATGGGTGGTACAAAATTTTTATGTAGTAGTAAAAATTTAAGGGCCTATAGATGAGACTGCATTGGCATTTATGGATGGATTTGACAAAGTGGGCATCTGCACTTAGGCTTTAAATGGACTATCATGGAAACCCTGATTGAACCATGTTGCCTATAATATATCAAATCAAGGCTGACTCAGAGCCTTATAATATGTACTACACAATTCATTTGTAGCAACACAATTTAGGGGCCTATGGATGGGATTGCATTGGCATATATGGATGGCTTTGAGAAAGTAGGCATGCGCACTTGAGATTTAAATGGATGTTCATGGCAACCCCGATTGAAGCACGGGGCCCATAATATATCAAATTAGAGCTAACTTAGAGCCCCATATTGAGAGCTATAAACTTTGTCTGTAGCAATCCAAATTTAGGGGCCTATAGATAGACTTTATTGGCATTTATGGATGTATTTGACAAAGTGGGCATGTGCACTTGGGCTATAAATGGATGGTCATGGCAACCTCGATTAAACCATGGGCCCATAATATATCTAATTGAAGCTAAGTTGGAGCCCTATAGTGGGTACCATAAACTTTGGGGTTTATGATTGAGACTGCTTTTGCAGTCCAAATGTAAGGGCTTATGGATGAGACTGCATTGGCATTTATGGATGGATTTGACCAATTGGGCATATGCACTTGGGCTTTAATTGGATGGTCATGGCAACCCTGATTGAACCATAGAGCCCATAATATGTGAAATCAAATATGACTCAAAGCCCTATACTAGGTACTACAAAGTTCATTTGTAGCAGTGCAAATTTATTTGCTTATAGATGAGATTGCATTGGCACTTTATGGATGGATTTGACAAAGTGAGGGTGCGCACTTAGGCTTTAAGTGAATGATTATGGTAACCCTGATTGAATCACAAGGCTCATAATATATCAAATCAAAGCTAATTTAGTGGCCCATAATAGAAGCTATAAACTTTGTCTAGAGCAATCCAAATTTAGGGGCCTATAGATGAGACTGCATCCACATTTATGGATGGATTTAATGAAGTGGGCATGCATACTTAGGCTTCAAATGGATGGTCATGGCAACCCCGATTAAACCATATGGCCTATAATATATCAAATTGAAGCTAACTTAGAGCCCTATATTAGGTGGTATAAACATTTTATGTAGCATTAAAAATTATGGGGCTTATAGATGAGACTGCATTGGCATTTAAGGATGGATTTGACAAAGTGGACGTGCACACTTAGGCTTCAAATGGATAGTTGTGGCAACCTCAATTGAACCATGTTGGCCATAATATATAAAATCGAGGCTAACTCAAAGTCCTATAATGAATACTAAACACTTCTTTTGTAAAAATCCAAATATAAGGGCCTATGGATGAGATTGCATTGGCATTTATGGATGGATTTGACAAAGTGGGCATGCGTACTTGGGCTTTCAATTGATGATTGTGGCAACCTCGATTGACCCACAGTGCCCTAATATATCAAATTGAAGCTGACTCAGAGCCTTGTAGTTAGTGGGAGTAATAAAATTATATGTATGGTTGTTTGTTTATTTTTTGATCAAATTGATTAGTAAAATTAGGTTTTAATTAGGTAATTATTTAAAATCAATGGAGGAAGTAGATTAATTTAGGTTGCTTTATGATAAAATTAGAGTTTTAGTAAGGATTAATTTAATCATTTGTTTGATCATATTTAATTAGTTTTTATGTTTTTATTTGTTTTTGGGCTTATTTATTATTTTTATGTGTTTTGGGCCTTAAGCCCACTTTAGGCTTTGATTTATTTATTTAAGTTTAGGTAATTCTTTTAGCCCATCTCACTTAATAATTAATAAGGTTTAATTAATTAAAATATATTTTTAGGTTCATAATTAATCATATTAGAAATATCCTTAGGCCCATTTAGTTAATTAGACATAGGCCCACGTAATTTAATTTAATTTAATTAATTCAGACTTAACCCACTTAATTTAAGCCTTTGTCAGAATTTGTAGATTTAAGATCACTATTTAATTAAAACATATAGAATTAGGCCCACTAATTTAAATATTCCATAATTTGTAGATTTAAGCTCATATTTAGAATTAAAATTAGTAGACTTAAGTTCATTTAATTAAAATCAAAAGAAATTAGGTCTTTAGGTTCACTTAAAATTTAAAACATGTAGATTTAACTCATTTATTTAAAATCCATATAGATTATACTAACTTATGGATTATGTGACTTATTGAATGCATTATTTACTTGTATATTTCATGACTAGTTTGCCTTGGAGTTGATTGTTTTTAGGGTTTATATGAAATTGCATGTAAAAATATAATAAGATAATAATTCATAAATGAATTCTAAATGAACATAAGATTGAAAGAAGTTGGTATTCTGTATCCAGAATCTCTTAGTTGTGGTGCTAGCTTTCTTTTAGGAAATCGAGTATCACCTTTTTGATTTGTCCCAATTATTACCCTGGGTGGAAACTCCTCATCTCCACACCATGTCTTTGTGAAAGTGGTTAGTGTGTTCTCTAGAGCCCTAAGCTCAAATAGTGTCACAATTGCTAAAATCTTGGACATGCGCTAAACCCCATTGTCTATAATGGTGACTCCACTAGAGATGTGAGATACTGATTCTACTTATGTTCTTTAGAATTATTTTATTAATTATTATTTTATTTTTACATTCATTCTGCATGTCCATACTAAACTGATAGCATTGGTTTATGATTCCATGATTCCACTAGCTTCATGGGGTCATAGATTAGCTAACCATCACTCTTAGCCTTAACTCAATCCAAAAGAGATTATTGGGCTCATCTGACCAGAGCCTGTAACCCAAGTCCTTAAGGGGGGTAGTCTTTTCTCGAGTTTGCAAAGGATGCTAGGCCCTTCTGACCTTGGCCTGTAACTCAAAGTCCATAATATATAGCATCTTGCTAAGGGAACCTTGACCTTTTTATTGGACCCTAACCACATATAATGGCTTAGTTATTTCCCATAGGATCTACTCAAATTGCTTATAATGTTGCCATGAGGTATTCTTATCTATAAGGGCCTAAGCTCATACTTTAGAAACCCATTTAGGTTAATAAAGATTGGCCTAATCTTTTACACCTAGGAATACTGTTTTTGTGCTTCTATAACTTTGAGAGATTTGGCATGCGTGTCGGTCCCTGATATCCCCTATTGATATTAAGACCAAGACTAAAAATCCTAGGAAAAAAGACTCGCCATTGAATACGTGTGCCAGAGGAATAAGGTTGGAAGGATGTATGTATACCTAACTTGTTACTTGCTACTTGTTGCATAGCACGTGCATCATGCATACATGCATCTCATGCATCATGCTAACAATTTTTCTTTTAGCCATCATAGATTCATTTGGGTCTTCCTGTGTTTAGAGTAAAAAAGGTGGCATATTGGTGAGAACTAATTCAAGCCCCTAATTGATCACGAAAGAGATCTTTAGCAGACTGGAAAAGAGCCCCATTAATCCGCTCTATTTATAAGCTACACAACCTGAACAAACTAAAAGAATAGAACAACAAGAGGGAGGAAACTGGACCCTAAAAGATGTCAAAGGAGCACTGATGGATAATATGAGAGCAATGATGCAAGATGAGTTAAGACAAGCTCTAATGGGACTGATGCCACCACCTGCTGCTGCTGTACCACCCGCTATGGCCAACCCACTGGCTATGGGTCCACTACCTATTAACAATGACAATGCTGGGGAAATGAAGCTGGATGATGTTGAGAGTTATATGATTGAAAAAGAAAAAAAGGAATCACTTAAGCAAGTTCAAAAGCTGGAATCCAAACAAATTAAGGCATTAACTCAGAAGATGTCTAAGATGGAGGAGGTGATAAGGGGACAAGGCCTAGGATACTCATTTGACTTTGATGATGTGATGTAGTTTGAGGAAGACAGGCTACCTGACAAATTCAAGATGCCACAGTTTTAGAAGATCGATTGTACTGGGGACCCAAAAATTCATCTCAATCAATACACAACTACTATGAGTACCACTAAGGCTCCTTTGTCTGTGGTTACTAAGCTATTTGTACTATCCTCAGAGGGTATGGCTGTTAATTGTTATCATGAGTTAGAGAAGTCTATCTGAGAAGATTGGAGGAAGTTGTGCATTGCTTTTCTAAAGCAATATGACTATAATACTAGGCTTGAGGTCTCCAAAAAAGATTTAGAACTAACCAAGCAGAAGCTCAATGAATCATTTTCAAATTTTCTGACTAGGTTCATGAGTAAGGCAGGAATGATGAAGAACAAATTGGCAGAGAAGAATCAGGTTAAAATGATAGTTCAAAATGTGTCACCTAAACTAGTGGAGAGGTTGTAAATAATGAACCCCAAGACATTCGTAGACCTTTTATGATGATGGGTTACAGGCTGAAGAGATCAAAAATGAGAAAAAGAAGGCTACTAGGAACACCAGAGCAAGAACCTACCCAATGGGGGCCATATAGCAAGGAAGTAATAGTCGGGTTATAGGAGTCCATGTTGTTCAACAACTAAGGAGGTTCTGAAATTTTAAACAACCTTTGTCAAAAGTCCTAGAGTGCCTAATGGAAAAGGGCTTACTTCAACCTTTACCTACTCCAAACCCACGAAATCCAAATATCCCAAGCTATAACTCGAATAACACTACAAATTTCACCAAAACCTCCAACACTCCATAGATAATTGTATTTGCCTTAAACATTAAATCCAAAACCTCATAGACTCTGGAAAAATCACAGATCCTGAAAACCCAAGCACTATAAATAACCCTTTCCCAGACTACCGAAACATACCACCCTTAGCTACCATGATGATCAACTAAGGAGTAAGTGAGAAAGAAGTGTTAAACTCTTTTGAGGACCTAGACCTTAAAACCAATGAGAAATCTCCTGATGCCCCTAAAGATGTGGAGCGAGTTGAAGATTTGCTGGGTCAACCCTCAAGCAAGTTCAACTATAAGGTGTTTTACACTAAACCACCTTCTTTTGACATACCCTTCGAGTCAATTATACCTACATAATGGGGTGAGGAGTTTGATGATGAGAAGATGCAAGACAACAAAACATATAAAGTGGGAGTATAGAAGGATGGAAAGAAAGCAAAACAACTGAATGAGAGTTTCATCAAAGAAGAATATGGAAAGTATTACCTCAGTGCAAAGGAACCTATCAATATGCCCGATGTGAATGGGAGTAGAATCTATAAGGAATGGATTATTGAGAACCTGGTGCAAGAAAACAAGGATGAGGAAATGCAAGAATAGTTATTATGTCAGCCACCTGAAGGACAACTGCCATAAGACTTAGCATCCTTAGCATCTAGAATAGGAAATAAATTTTCTTATTGTCTTCTTTGAAAAAATTTTACTTTCTTTAGAACTTGTTTTATTTCAATGATCAATGATATAAATTCTGATTATGCTCACTTATGTAATATGCATCCTGATGGTACTACACATTATGATATTGATCGCATCTGCATGTTTGACAAAAATTTAATTCAATTAGATTCATTCAATATGGGCACAAATGTAAACTTAAAGAATAGTCTTATATCACATGACATAACTTCTAAAGAGAGCAAAATTTGAGGAAAAATAAGAAGAATGATAAAAAAAAGAAGAAAAACAAAGAGAGAGAAAAGAAAAAGAACAGTAAGGTGAAAAATTAAAGAGAAAATTCAGGATTAATAGATTATATGAGTTATGTCATGTGATGTAATGAATGTTCTCATTTTTTCCCTAATGAATGAGTAAAATTGAATTGGAGATTTTTGTCAAATATCACATAATCGTCTTTATCATATTGCATAAGTATCTAAATGGAAAGAAATTACATAATCAAAGCTAAAATTAGAGCTATGAGATCACTATTTTAGTTATGTTTCCTTTGTAATTTTCCTTATAAGCCTAGGGTCCCCTTACACCTTAAGAATGCAAATGGCTCAATAACTTGCATTGCAAGTCTTGTCCTATAACTATCATTAATCATTGCATTACTATCAAGCTTTATATTTTGCTCAAGAGTTCTTCAAAGTGTAAGTCCAGTTGATTTCATCATTAAGAGCCCGCTTCGGTCAGTTTCCCCATTCCTTTACATCTCCAATGCATGAGATTGCAACTTATAGGGTTAATAACTCAAAGGATCAACAATAGTAGTGAACGAACAAGGTCTCTTGCACATAAAAATGAAAAAAGACTGCTAGGATAGCAAAAATGAATCTAGAATGGAACTGGGGGCATAATACAACTCAGGGGGCAAATGGTGTCAGCATTCAAAGAGCAAAGATGGATGTTGAATTGTAAGAGCTAATACCTCAATCATTAACAGTAATAAAAGAAAAGTTCAACAGTGCATCAGTCAATCACAAGCTTAATTGTAAAGCCATGGACCTTACTTGTTAGCCTAGTAATCAGTATGATGAATCGTATCAGAAGCTTCAACATCAAAAGTACCAACAATGAATCAGTCAATGCTCAAACTAATAGGCTATTGAAGGGACACCTCATTCTTACACTCCAAAATCAACAACATGGGCACAAATGTAACACTAAGGATGAAACATAAATCTAAATCTATCAAAGCAAAACTGACTCAAACATCAAGAGTAACACTAAGGATGTTCTTATGGTCAATAAGGGAAAGGAGATGAAAAAGGTTGGAAAGGGCAAGGGCAAGGTCCTTAAAGGCTTTCAGAAGCCAAAGCCAAAACCCAAGTCCAAATCCAAAGTTGAACCTAAAGTAAAGGAAGGAATTTTCTTTTTCTATAATGAGCCAGGTCATTGGAAAAGAAATTGCAAGCTCTATTTGGATGATTTGAAGAAGAAAAAGGGTGGTAAGACTACCTCTTCAGGTATTCATGTCATAGAATTAAATTTATCTGCTTCTAATTCTAATTCTTGGGTATTAGATACTGGATCAAGATCTCACATTTGTACAAATGTACAAGGTCTAAGAAGGAGTAGATCATCGACAAGAGCGAAGTGTACCTACAAGTTGGCAATGGAGTAAGAGGTGCTGCTTTAGCTATAGGAACTTATGAGTTACCTTTACCTAGTGGACTTGTTTTATCTTTAGAAAATTATTATTATGTACCTACTATGCGTAAGAATATTATTTTTGTTTCTTGTTTAGACAATAAAGGATTCGAATTTATTATTAAGAATAATAAATGTAGTATTTATTAGGATAACATTTTCTATGGATATGCTCTATGCACTAGTGGACTTTATGTTTTAGATGCTGAAGACACTAATGAAATTCCATTCTATAACATAGATACAAATAAGTCTAAATCTAATGATTTAAACTCAACCTATCTCTTGCATTATCATTTAGGCCATATAAATGAGAAATGCATTTCAAAGCTACACCAAAATGGGCTTTTAAATTCATTTAATTATGAATCATTTGATACATATGAATCTTGTTTACTTGGAAAAATTACTAAAACACCTTTTACTAGACAGAGTGAGAGGGCTAATGACTTTTGGGCCTAATACATTCTGATGTATGTGGACCATTAAGATCAACTGGTAGAGGAGGTTTTCAATACTTCATAACTTTTACAGATGATTTCAGTAGATATGGTTATCTCTATGTAATGAAACATAAATCTGAATCTTTTGAAAAATTCAAAACTTTCAAGAATGAAGTACAAAATCAACTTGGTAAAAATATTAAAACACTAAGATCTGATCAAGCTGGTGAATATTTAAACGAAGAATTTATAGATCATCTTAAAGATTGTGGGATTGTTTCACAATTGACTCCTCCAGGTACACCACAATGGAATGGTGTGTCTGAACACAGAAATCAAACTCTATTGGATATGGTTCAATCTATGATGAGTTAATATGATCTTCCAATATCTTTTTAGGGATATGCTTTAGAAACTGCTGCATTTATTTTAAATGGAGTTCCATTAAAGGCAGTCGAAAAGACACCATATGAGACATGGACTGGAAAAACTCCTAGTTTTTCTTTTCTTAAGATTTGGGGATGTGATGCATTTGTGAAGCATCAAATCTTAGATAAACTAGCATCCAAATTTGACAAATGCCTTTTTATGGGATATCCTAAAGAAACTAAATGATATTACTTCTAAAATGCATATGAGAACAAAGTGTTTGTGTCTTAGAATGGTGTATTTTTAGAAAGAGAGTTTATTTCCAAAGGAACCAGTGGGAGCAT
The DNA here is from genome assembly GCA_947683625.1 of Mallotus nudiflorus. NCBI lineage: Eukaryota > Viridiplantae > Streptophyta > Magnoliopsida > Malpighiales > Euphorbiaceae > Mallotus > Mallotus nudiflorus. The sequence continues at coordinate 2,991,062 of CANTUR010000117.1, read as the reverse complement.
AGTATAACTTAAAGAAATTCAAAGCCCACAAAATAGCATTGTACCTAATATGGAACCGTAGTTGAATCAATAAGTAGTTATTTAGCCTGCACAAGCACCAAAAGGCCCAAGGAGGTATGGTAGGACACGTCAAATCCCTATGAGATATGGATTTCTCATAACTAGTGATAATGATGTGTTAATTATGGATCAAAATGAGCCCATATCCTATCAGAAGGCCATAAATAGTCCTGACTCTGAGAAATAGCTTTAAGCCATGAGATCAGAAATACAATCCATGTATGATAATCAAGTATGGACCTTGATTGACCCAAATGATGGTTTAAAAACTATTGGGTGCAAATGGGTTTTCAAAAAGAAAACTGACATGGATGGCAATGTGCATACCTTTAAGGCAAGACTGTTTGCAAAAGGTTTCAAACAAACACATAGTATAGACTATGATGAAACTTTTTCACCAATGGCTATGCTAAAATCTATTCGAATTCTCCTTGCCATAGCTGCATATTATGATTATGAGATATGGAAAATGGACGTCAAAATAGCATTTCTTAATGGAAACTTACTTAAGGATATGTACATGACACATCCAGAGGGTTTTATCATTTCTGAGAATTCTGGAAAGGTATGCAAGCTTTAAAGATCCATTTATGGATTGAAGCAAGCATCTCGAAGTTAGAATCTTCATTTTGATGAAGCCGTTCAAGAATTTGGCTTCATTAAAAATGAAGATGAACCTTATGTATATAGGAAAGTTAGTGGGAGTGCTATTGTGTTTTTAGTGTTGTATGTGGATGACATACTACTCATTGGAAATGATATCCCTATTTTACAAAATGTTAAATCATGGTTAGGGAATTGTTTCTCAATGAAAGACTTAGGTGAAGCTGTTTATATATTAGGCATCAAGATCTATAGAGATAGATCTAAAAGGCTTATTGGCCTAAGTCAAAGCATTTATATTGATAAGGTATTGAATAGGTTTAATATGCAAGATTCCAAGAGAGGATTCTTGCCAATGTCGCATGGCATTAGTCTCAGCAAGATTCAGTTTCCTATGACACAAGATGAGCGAGATCGCATGAGTAAGATTCCATATGCTTCTGCTATTGGATCTATCATGTATGCAATATTGTGTACTCGACCTAATGTTTTATATGCCTTAAGCACAACGAGTAGATACCAATCAGACCCAGGTGAAAAGTCACTGGACAGTAGTTAAAAGTATCCTTAAGTACTTGAGAAGAACTAAGGATGCATTTTTACTGTATGATGGTTAGGAAGATGAGCTAGTTGTAGATGGTTACACATATGCTAGCTTCCAAACTAATAAGGATGATTTTCAATCACAGTCAGGATATATGTTTTGTTTGAATGGATGTGTAGTGAGCTGGAGGAGTTCCAAGCAAGACACTATTGCTGATTCTACAATAGAAGTTGAGTACATAGCCGCCTCAGAAGCAGCTAAGGAGGCTATTTGGATGAAGAAGTTCATAACTAGACTAGGTGTTGTTCCTAGTATATCAGATCTAGTGAACTTGTATTGTGACAATAATGGAGCTATAGCCCAAGCTAAGGAGCCCAGATTACATTAGAGATCCAAACACATACTCAAGCGCTATCATCTCATTTGAGAAATCATTGAGAGAGGAGACATCAAGATATGAAACGTACCTACAAATGATAATGTTGCTGATCCACTAACTAAGCCTCTTCCACAGCCTAAACATGAGAGTCATACTAGGTCCATGGGTATTCAATACAATGTTGATTGGGCCTAGTGCAAGTAGGAGATTGTTAGTGATATGCACTTGGTCAATCATTTGTGATTATGTAATGACTTTCTTATTTTATTACTTAAGAGGCATTTCATTATCATTTGATTTTAAGATAATTATATGAATTGTTAATTCTTACTAAGGCCATCAAGTATGTGACTTGATAGTAAAACACTTAGATTAAAATAAGAGTTGTATTCTAATTATCCCTAGCCATTTATTCATTATATAAATATTAAAGTATTAAGGCTAGTATGAAGTTCACTGATGGTTATGTTTTACTAATCATGAATATGAGATATTAAGTCAACTCATAGGTACATGATGAGAGATCATGTACTGGATTGACCCACTATGAAAATACTACATAGATTATTGTCTTAAGTATTTCTCATCATAATAATTTTATTTTGATCCTTTGACCTTGAAATCATCATGGATTTCTACATAGCTATTTTATGACTTGACACATTCTAACATTATCTTTAATCGGATGATTATATAGGATGTTGTTGGATATGAAATTAGTTATGTGAGGAATGTGAGTGCTTCAGAAGGAATTTATCCCTCATTAATATGAGAAAGATATCTAAAGGCCCCTTGATGAGATAGACTAAAGGAAAATGCATGGCCATGTTGAAATGAATTGATAAAGAGTTATCATTTTTAGTCTACTTGGAATCAAGTCATAATATTGAACTATATAAGGATGACATTCTATGTCTTATGTTCAATTAGGATATCATGTGATAAAGGGACAATAAAATTCACTATAATTAGGTTATATCAGATTATTGACTTCACATGACTTGGGTAGTCATAATGTCTTGCTAGAGGTCACTTATCACTTGTAGGTCTAAATAAAGATTTAGGTCCACTACCAATGTTATGTGAACCTACAAAGTCACACACTTAGAATAAGCCCAAAACGAATATGGGTTTAATAAGCCGAAAATAAACTCTGCGGAAATAAATAATTAAAGTGTTTTATTTATTTATTTATTTATTTGTTTATTTATTTAAGATAAATGTTATTTTATATAAATAAATAAATAAGATATTATTTCTGATTTTTTTTAAAACAAAATCATAATATAATAAATGGGAAATTACCAAAAGGTCATTGGTAGGTGAAACCTTAATTTGGAGTCTATAAATATGTTATATTCTCTAAGGTTTAATACACTTGTTTTTCCTGCCTCTAAATTCATTTTCTTTCTTCTTAGAAAATAAAGACAGATTTTTTCTTTTGTTCTTGATTTGTAAGACAATCAAGAAGGTTACTAGCACACATTCCAATTCATTTTCTGAAGGGCTGTTTGTGTGGATACCTATAGAAGATGCATCCTTTTGGATACATCTAGATCCAAACAATCAAAGCAAAAAGCTCGAGGTAAGGTGTCACTGGTGTGAACCTCCTCTCATCCTTCCAGAAAATCTTGCCTCTTCTGCATCTTAGTGAGATTCTTGAAACCCTACATTTAATCAAGTAGTCAAATTACATGGATCCAGGTTTGGGAACGTGATAAATTTTTAATTTTTTCACTCCGTTTGTATCACAAAACCTAACACATATTATATAAAATGGAGGCTAACTCAGAGCTCTATAATGGGTTCTACAAACTTCTTCAGTAGCAACCCAAATTTAAGGGCCTATGGATGAGACTGAATTGGCATTTATGGATGGATTTAACAAAGTGGGCGTGCGCACATGGGCTTCAATTGGATGGTTGTCGCAACCGTAATTGAACCATGAGGCCCATAATATATCAAATCAAAGCTAACTTAGAGTCCCATAGTGGGAGCTATAAACTTTGTCTTTAGCAATCCAAATTTAGGGGCCTATAGATGAGACTACATTAGCATTTATGGATGGATTTAACAAAGTGGGTGTGTGCGCTTGGGCTACAAATGGATGGTTATGGCAACCCCGATTGAACCATGGGGCCCATAATATATCAAATTAAAGCTGAGTCAGAACCCTGTAGTGATTGCTATAGACTATAAGGTTTATGGATGAGACTGCATTAGCTGTCCAAATTTAAGGGCCTATGGATGAGACTGCATTGGCATTTATGGATAGATTTGACAAAGCGAATGTGCACACTTGGGCTTCAAATGGATAGTCGTGGCAACCCTGATTGAACTATAAAGGCAATAATATATCAAATTGAGGCTGACTTAGAGCCCTATAATAGGAGCTATAAACTTTATCTGCTGCAATCCAAATTTAGGGGCTATAGATGAGACTACATTGACATTTATGGATGGATTTGACAAAGTGGGCATGCACATTTGGGATTGAAATGGACGGTCGTGGCAATCTTGATTGAACTAAGGGGCCCATAATATATCAAATCAAAGCTAACTCAGAGCCCTATAATGGCTGCTATAGACTTCATCTGCAGTTGTCCAAATTTAAGGCCTATGGATGAGACTGCATTAGCATTTATGGATGGATTTGATGGAATGTGCATGCACACTTGGATTCAAATGGATGGTCGTGGCAACCTCGATTGAACCACGGGGCCCTTAATTTATCAAATCAAAGCTGACTTAGAGCCTTATAATTGTAGCTAAAGACAAAGTCTGTAGCACTCCAAATTTAAAGGCATATGGATGAGTCTATATTAACATTTATGGATGGATTTAACAAAGTAGGCATGCACACTTAGATTCAAATGGACGACCATGGAAACCTTAATTAAACCATGGGGCCCAAAATATACTAAATTAAAGCTGACTTAGAGCCATATAATTAGGGCTTAAGATAAAGTCTATAGCAGTCCAAATTTAGGGGCATATGGATGAGACTATATTGGCATTTATAGATGGATGAGACAAATTGGGAGTGCACACTTTATCTTTAAATGGATGGTCATGGCAACCCCAACTGAACCATGACCCTATAATATATCAAATCAAAGATGAATCAATGCGTTATAATATGTGCTACACACTTCATTTATAACAACCTAAATTTAGGGGCCTATGGATGAGACTGCATTGGCATTTATAGATGGATTTGACAAAGTAGGCTGGACACTTTGATTCAATTGAACGGTCATGGAAACTCTGATTGAACCACAAGACCCATAATATATTAAATTAAAGCTGACTTAGAGTCTAATAATTGTGTAAAAGATAAAGTATGTAGCAGTCTAAATTTAGGGGCCTATGGATAAGAATGTATTGGCATTTATGGATGGATTTAACAAAGTAAGCGTGCGCACTTGGGCTTCAAATTAATGGTTGGGGCAATCTTGATTGAACTATGGGGCCAATAATATATCAAATTGAGATTGACTCAAAGTCCTATATTAGGGGCTATAAAATTTATTTATAGCAATCCAAATTTAGGGGCCTATAGATAAGACTGCATTGGCATTTATGGATCGACTTAACATAGTAGGCATGCACACTTAGGATTCAATTGGACAGTCATGGAAACCCTGATTGAACCATCAGAGCCATAATATATCAAATCAAAGCTCAAGAAATGCCCTATAATGGGTGCTATTTACTTCATTAGTAGCAGTCCAAATTTAGGGGCCTATGGATAAGACTACATTGGCATTTATGGATGGATTTGACAAAGTGGGGTTATGCACTTTCAAATGGACAGTTGTAGCAACCCCGATTGAACCATAAGGCTTATAATATATCAAATTAAAGATGACTCAAATCCTATATTTGGTGCTAAATACAACATCTATAGCAATCCAAATTTAGGGGCCTATGGATGAGGCTGTATTGGCATTTATGGATAAATTTGACAAAGTGGGTGTGTGCACTTGGGCTTCAAATGGATAGTCATGGTAACCCAAATTGAACAACAGGTCCATAATATATCAAATCAAAGCTAACTCAGAGCCCTATAATGGGCACTACACACTTCATTTGTAGCAATCCAAATTTAGGGTCCTATTGATGAGACTACATTGGCATTTATGGATGGATTTAACAAAGTGGGTGTGCGTACTTAGCCTTCAAATGGATGGTTGTGGTAGCCTTGACTGAACCATAGGGCCCATAATATATCAAATCAAAGCTGACTCAGAGCCCTACATTGGGAGCTATAAAATTTATCTGTAAAATCCAAATTTATGGCCTATAGATGAAACTGTATTGACATTTATGCATGGATTTGACATAGTGGGCGTGCACACTTGGGATTTAAATGGACCATCATGGTAACCCTGATTGAACCATGGTGTCCATATTATATCAAATCAAAGATGACTTAGAGCCCTATAATAGGTGTTATAGACTTCATCTGTAGCAGTCAAAATTTAGGTGGTCGTTGATGAGACAACATTGGCATTTATGGATGAATTTGACAAAGTAGGCATGCACACTAGGGCTTTAAATTGACAGTCGTTGCAACCCCAATTGAACCATAGTGGCCATAATATATCAAATCAAATTTGACTCAGAACCCTACAATCCATGCTATAGAGTTCATCTATAGCAGTCCAAATTTAGGGGCCTATGGATGAGATTGCCTTGGCATTTAAGGATGGATTTGACAAAGTAGGTGTGCACACTTGAGCTTCAAATGGACGGTCGTGGCAACCTTGATTGAACCATAAGAGCCATAAGATATTAAATCGAAGATGACTTAGAGCCCTATAATGGGTGCTATAGACTTCATCTATAGCAGTCAAAATTTAGGGGTGTGCAATTGGATGGATTTCACAAATAGGCGTGCACAATTGGGCTTTAAATGGACTGTTGTGGAAACCTTGATTGAACCACATGGCCTATAATATATCAAATCAAGATTGACTCTGAGCCTTAATATAACTTCGACACATTTTGCTTATAGCAATCCAAATTTAAAGGCCTATGGATAAGACTACATTGCCATTTATGGATGGATTTGACAAAGTGGGCATGCACACTTGGGCTTCAAATGGACAATCATGGTAACCTCGATTTAACCATAAAGCCCATAATATATCAAATCAAAGCTGAATCAGAGCACTATAATATGTTCTATATGCTTCATTTATATCCATTCAAATTTAAGGGACTATATATGAGATTGTATTAGCATTTATGGGTGGATTTGACAAAGTGGACATGCACACCTGGTCTTCAAATGGTCAGTCGTGGCAACCCCGATTAAACCACAGGGCCCATAATATATCAAATCTAAGATGACTCAAAGCCTTATAATAGGTGCTACAAGTTTTTCTATAGTAGTAAAAATTTAGGGGCTTATGGATGAGACTACATTGGCATTTATGGATGGATTTCACAAAGTGACTATGCATAATTGGGCTTCAAATGGATGGTCATGGCAACCTCGATTGAACCACATGGCCCATAATATATCAAATTGAGGTTGACTTAGAGTCCTAGTATAAGCGCCAAACATTTTATCTGTAGCAATCCAAATTTAAGGGCCTATAGATGAGACTGCATTAGCATTTTTAGATGGATTTGATAAAATGGGCTTGCACATTTGGGCTTTAAATGGACGGTCGTGGCAACCCCAATTTGACCACAAAGCCCATAATATATCAAATCAAAGCTAACTCAAAGCCCTATAATAAGTGTTATAATCTTTATTTGTATCAATCCAAATTTAGGGGCTTATGGATGAGACTGCATTGGCATTTATGGATGGATTCGACATTGTGGGCGTGTGCACTTGGGATTCAAATGGACTGTCATGGCAACCCTGATTGAACCACGAGGGCCATAATATAAAAAATCAAAGCTAACTTAAAGCCCTATAATGGATGCTATAGACTTCATTTGTAGTAATCCAAATTTAGGGGGGCTATGGATGAGACTGCATTGACATTTATGGATGGATTTGACAAAGTTGGCATGTGTAGTTGGGCTTCAAATGGACAGTTGTGGCAACCCCGATTGAACCATGGGTTCTATAATATATCAAATCAAAGCTAACTCAGAGCCTTATAATGGGTATTATAGACATCATCTGTAGCAGTCCAAATTTAGGGGCCTATGGATGAGACTGCATTGGCATTTATGGATGGATTTGACAAAGTAGGTATGCACACTTGGGCTTCAAATGGACAGTCGTGGCAACCCCGATTGAACCACATGGGCCATAATACATTAATTTAAAGCTAACTTAGAGCCTTATAGTAGGTGATATAGACTTCATTTATAGTAGTCAAATTTTAGGGGCCTATGGATAAGAGTCCATTGGCATTTACGGATGGATTTCACAAAGTGGGCATATGCAATTAGGCTTCAAATGGATGGTTATGGCAACCCCAATTGACCCACATGTCCCATCATATATTAAATTAAGTATAAGCACTTGACATTTTATCTATAGCTATCCAAATTTAAGGGACTATGGATGACACTGCATTGGCATTTATGGATGGATTTGACAATGTGGGCATGCACACTTGGGCTTTAAGTGGATGGTCGCAACAACCCTGATTTAACCACAAAGCTTATAATACATCAAATCAAAGCTAACTCAGAGCCCTATAATAAGTTCTACATGCTTCATTTATATCAATCCAAATTTAGGGGACTATGGATGAGACTGCATTGGCATTTATGGATGGATTTGACAAAGTGGGCATGTGCACTTGGGCTTCAAATGGCCGGTCATGGCAACCCCAATTGAACCATGGTGCCCATAATATTTTAAATCAAAGCTAACTTAGAGCCCTATAATAGGTGCTACAAACTTTTTCTATAGCATTAAAAATTTAGGGGCCTATGGATGAGATTGCATTAACATTTATATATGGATTTCATAAAGTGGGTGTGCACATTTGGGCTTCAACTGGATGGCCGAGACAACCCTGATTAAACCACATGGCCCATAATATATCAAATTAAGGTTGACTTAAAGCTCTATTATAGGTGCTAAACACTTTTTCTATAGTAATCCAAATTTAAGGGCATATAGATGAGACTACATTAGCATTTATGAATGGATTTGACAAAGTGCGCGTGCGTACTTGGGTTTCAAATGGACGATTGTGGCAACCCTGATTTGAAAACAAAGCCCATAATATATCAAATCAAAGTTGACTTAGAGCCCTGTAATAATTGATACATGATTCATTTGTGTCAATCCAAATTTAGGGGCCTATTGATGAGACTGCATTTGCATTTATGGATGGATTTGACAAAGTGGGTGTGCACACTTGTGCTTCAATTGGACGGTCATGGCAAACTCGATTGAACTATAAGGCCCATAATATCTAAAATTGAAGCTAACTCAAAGCCCTACAATGGAAGCTATAAAATTTATCTATAACAATCCAAATTTATGTATTGGCATTTATTCTTGGATTTGACATAGTGGGCATGCGCACTTGGGATTCAAATGGGTCATCCTGGTAACCCTGATTCAACCATGAAGGGCCATAATATAACATATCAAAGCTGACTCAAAGCCTTATAATGGGTGCTACAGACTTCATCTATAGCAGTCCAAATTTAGGGGTGATGGATGAGATTGCAGTGGCATTTATGGATGGATTTGACAAAGTGGGCGTGCACACTTGGGTTTTAAATGGACGATCATGGCAACCCCAATTGAACCATGAGCCCATAATATAATCAAATTAAAGTTGACTCAAAGCCCTATAATAGGGGCTATAGACTTCATCTGTACCAGTCCAAATTTAGAGGCCTATGGATGAGAATGCATTGGCATTTATGGATGGATTTGATGAAGTAAGCATGCGCACTTGGTCTTCAAATGGACGGTTTTGGAAACCTCAATTGAACCATGCGGCCTATAATATATGAAATCAAAGCTAACCTAAAGCTCTATGATAGGTGTTATAGAAAAATTCTATAACTATCAAAATTTAGGGACTTAAGGATGATACTGCATTGGCATTTATAGATGGATTTAACAAAGTGGGCATGCACACTTGGGCTTCAAATGGATGGTCATGGCACCCCCCTCTGATCCACGAGCCTATAATATATCATATCAAAGCTAACTTAGAGCCTTATAAGGCTTGCTACACATTGTATTTGTAGCAATCCAAATTTAGGGGCCTATGGATGAGATTGCATTGCCATTTTTGGATGGATTTGATAGAGTGGGCGTGTGCACTTAGGCTTCAAATGGATGATCGTGGCAACCCCGATTGAACCACGAGGCTCATAATACATTAAATCAAGGCTAACTCAGAGCCCTATAATGGGTGCTATAGACTTGTTCTATACTAATGCAAATTTAGGGGCCTATTAATGAGATTGCATTGGTATTTAATGATGGATTTGAGAAAGTGGGCATGTGCACTTGGGCTTCAAATGGATGGTCTTGGCAACCCTGATTGAACTAGGAGGCCTATAATATATCAAATTGATGTTGAATTAGAGCCTTATAATGGATACTATACACTTCATCTATAGCATTACAAAATTAATGGCCTATGGATGAGATTGCATTAGTATTTATGGATGGATTTGAAGCAGTGGGCATGCACTCTTGGGCTTTAAATGGACAGTCATGGCAACCCCAATTGAAACATAAGGCCCATAGTATTTCAAATCAAAGCATACTCAGAGCCCTATAATGATAGCTCCAAACATTTTCTATAGCAATCCAAATTTAGGGGCCTATAGATAAGATTGTATTGGCATTTAGGGATTGATTGGACAAAGTGTGCGTGCACACTTAGGATTCAAAAGGATGGTCGTGGCAACCCCGATACAACCATGGGGCCTATAATATATCAAATTAAAGCTAACTCAAAGCCCTATAATGGGTATTATAGACTTCATCTATACCAGTCCAAAGTTAGGGGCCTACGGATGATACTGTATTAGCATTTATGGATGGATTTTACAAAGTGGGCATGCACACTTGGATTCAATGGACGGTCTTGGCAACCTAGACTAAAACACGAGGCCCATAACATAGAAAATTGAATATGACTCAAAGCCTTATAATACGTGCTAAAGAAAAATTCTGCAGTAGTCCAAATTTAGGGGCATATGGATGAGACTACATTGGCATTTGTGGATGGATTTGACAAAGTGTGCGTGCACACTTGGACTTTAAATGGACGGTCATGGAAACCTCGATTAAACCATAAGGTCCATAATATATCATATCATGGTTGACTTAAATCCCTAGATTGGGTGCTACGTACTTCTTTTGTACCAAACCTTTAGTAATCTATGGATGCAACTACATTGGTAGGCGTGCATACTTAGGCTTCAAAATGTCAATCGTGGCAACCCCAATTAAACCATAAAGGCCATAATATATCAATTTAAAGCTAACTTAGAGCCCTATAATGGGTACTATAGACTTTATCTATAGCAGTCTAAATTTAGGGGCCTATGGATGAGATTGTAATGGCATTTATAGATGGATTTGACAAAGTAAGCATGCACACATAGGCTTCAAATGGATAGTCATGGAACCTTGATTGAACCACGGGTGCTATAACATATCAAATTGAAGCTTACTCAGAGCCCTATAATGGGTACTGCATAGCAGTCCAAATTTAGGGGCCTATGGATGAGACTACATTGGCATTTATGGATGGATTTGACAAAGTGGGTGTGCGCACTTGGGCTTTAAATTATTGATCATGGCAACCCCAACTAAATAGTAGGCCCATAATATATCAAATCAAAGCTGACTTAGAGCCCTATACTACACACTTCATTTATAGCAATCCAAATTTAGGGGCCTACGAATGAGACTGGATTAGCATTTATGGATGGATTTTGTAAGTTGAGAGTGCGCACTTGAGCCTCAAATGGATGGTCATGGCAACCCTAATTGAACCATAGGGCCTCTAATATATCAAATCAATACTAACTCAGAGCCCTATAATAGGTACTATATACTTCATCTGTAGCCATCCAAATTTAGGGGCCTATGGATGAGACTGCATTGGCATTTATGTATGGATTTGACAATGTAGGTATGCATACTTGGGCTTCAAATGGTCGATCGTGGCAACCCCGATTCAACCATAGGGGCCATAATATATCAAATCAAAGCTAACTCAAAGCCATATAATAGGTGCTATAGAATTTTCCGTAGTAGTCTAAATTTAGGGGCTTATGGATGAGACTGCATTGGCATTCATGGATGGATTTAGCAAAGTTGGCGTGCCCACTTGGGATTTAAATGGTTAGTCATGGCAACCGTAATTGAACCATGGGTGCCATAATATATCAAGTCAAATATGAATCAGAGCCCTATCATGGATGCTATAGACTTCATCTGTAGCACTTAAAATTTAGGGGCTCATGGATGAGATTGCATTGGGATTTATAGAAGGATTTGACAAAGTAGGCATGCACACTTGGGCTTCAAATGGTCGATCGTGGCAACCCTGATTAAACTACAGAGGCCATAATATATCAAATCAAAGCTGACTCAAAGTCCTATAATAAGTGATATAGTCTTTATCTGTAGCAGTCTAAATGTAGGGACCTATGGATGAGAATACATTGGCATTTATGGATGGATTTGACAAAGTATGCGTGTGCCCCTGGGCTTTAAATGGACGATTGTGGCAACTTTGATTGAACCATGGGGGCCATAACATATCAAATCAAATTAAAGCTAACTCAAAGCCTTATAATAAGTACTACACACTTTATCTATGGCAGTCCAAATTTTTGGGCCTATGGACGAGTTGCGGTGGTATTTATGGATAGATTTGACAAAGTGGACGTGTACACTTGGGCATCAAATGGACGGTTGTGGCAACCTTAATTGAACCACATGACCTATAATATATCAAATTAAAGCCAACTCATAGCCTTGTAATGGGAGCTACAAACATTGCCTGTACCAATCCAAATTTAAGGGCTTATGATGAGATTGCATTGGCATTTATGGATGGATTTGGCAAAGTAGGCATGTGCACCTAGGCTTCAAATGAATAGTTATGGCAACCCCGATTGAACCATGGGGGCCATAACATATCAAATCAAATTAAAGCTAACTCAAAGCCTTATAATAAGTACTACACAATTTATCTATAGCAGTCCAAATTTTATGGCCTATGGATGAGATTGCATTGGTATTTATGAATGGATTTGACAAAGTGGACATGCACACTTGGGCATCAAATGGACAGTCTTGGCAACCTTAATTGAACCACACGATCCATAATATATCAAATTGAAGCTGACTCAGAGCCCTAAAATAGGAGCTACAAACATTACCTATACCAATCCAAATTTAAGGGCCTATAATGAGATTGCATTGGCATTTATGGATGGATTTAACAAAGTAGGCGTGTCCACTTGGGCCTTCAATGGATGGTTGTGGCAACCTCGATTGAACCACAGGGGCCATAACATATCAAATCAAATTAAAGCTAACTCAAAGCCTTATAATAAGTACTACACACTTTATCTATGGCAGTCCAAATTTTGGGGCCTATGAATGAGATTGCATTGGTATTTATCGATGGATTTGACAAAGTGGATGTGTGCACTTGGGCATCAAATGGACAGTCGTGGCAACCTTAATTGAACCACATGACCCATAATATATCAAATTAAAGTTGACTCAGAGCTCTATAATGGGAGCTACAAACATTGCCTGTACTAATCCAAATTTAAGGGCCTACAGATGAGATTGCATTGGCATTTATGGATGGATTTGACAAAGTAGGCCTGTGCACTTAGGATTCAAATGGATAATCATGGTAACCCTAAATGAACCATAAGGCCCATAATATATCACATCAAAGTTGACTTAAAGACTTATAATGTATGCTACACACTCCATCTACAGCAGTCCAATTTTAGGGGCCTATGGATGAGACAGCCTTGGTATTTATGGATGGATTTGAGAAAGTGGGTGTGTGCTCATGGGCTTCAAATGGATGGTTGTGGCATCCGTGATTGAACCACGGGGCCTATAATATATCAAATCAAAGCTGACCTAAAGCCTTATAATGGTGCTACATGCATTGTTTGTAGCAATCCAAATTTAGGGGCCTATGGATTAGATTGCCTTGGCATTTATAAAATGGATTTAACAAAGTTAGCGTGTGCACTTGGGCTTCAAATGGATGTTTATGGCAACCCCGATTGAAAGAGAGGGCCCATAATATATCAAATTGAGGCTAACTTAGAGCCTTATAATGGGTGATACATTCTTCTTCTGTACTAATCCAAATTTAGGGGACAATGGATGAGACTGCATTGACATTTACAGATGGATTTAATAAAGTAGGCATGCACACTTGGGTTCAAATGGATGGTGGTGGCAACTCCGATTGAACCAGGAGGCTGATAATATATTAAATTGAAACTAAATTAGAGCCTATAATTAGTGTTACACAATTCTTTTGTTGCAACCCAAATTTAATGACCTATGGAACATATTGCATTGGCATTTATGGATGGATTTTATAAAGTGGATGTGCGCACTTAAGCTTCAAATGGATGGTTGTGGCAACCGCGATTGAACCATGGTGCCCATTATATATCAAATTGAAGCTGACTCAGAGCCCTATGGGACATGCTACACACTTTATGTACTGCAATACAAATTTAGGGCCCTCTAGATGAGACTACATTGGCATTTATAGATGGATTTAACAAAGTTGTGGTGTGCACTTGGGCTTCAAATGGACGATTGTGGCATCCCTGATTGAATCACAAAGCCTAGGATCTAATTACAAAATTTAAATTCTTCTAAGGGCCTTTTTGTAATTAAATGTTAAAAAATGTTGGAATTCCATAATTTTGATCGAAATTATATAATTCCGGTTGGAATTACATAATTCTGATCGGAATTATGTAATTCTGATTGAAATTACACCAATTTTGATAGGGATTGTGTAATTCGGATCGGAATTACACAATCCTGATTAGAATTGAATTCTTTTATCTCTGTTTTCCTATTTTTAATTCAGTTCTAATTGGTTTAAAATTCCTAATTAACTCAATCCTAACTAGTTTAGAATTCCTAATTAACTCAATCCTAACTAGTTTAAAATTCCTAAATATAGTTTTAAGTATTAATTTTATACTTTAGGAATTAGAATCACATTAGGATTAGGGCTAGGCTTCCTAGTTCTACTATATAAAGAGAGAATACCAGGAAAAGAAAGGGGGGAACGGTGAAGAGGAAAAAGAGAGAAGAAAAAGGAAGGGAGGAAGAAGAAAACGTGATTTTCTTTTGAGTTATTTTTTTCTACAAAAAAAATTCCTTTTAATTTAACAATTAATTCAAGATTCGTGGAGAATTTTTGAAGAAGAAGATTTAAAGGCTTAGCGAGAATAGTGACTTACAAATATGAGGAATACCCCAAATCATTCATAAGCATCATCATCTTCTTCTTATTCTATTTTTTATTTCCTTTTTATATTATTGATTATTTTTATTCTTTCAAGTTATTATTATAATTTATTCAATAATCATTATTTTATTTTATTTTTTATGGTAATTATGGAGGAAAATGCATGGTGATCATGTCGGAGGGATGAATCCATGAGAAGTCCATGGATAAAGCCTCGTAGAGACTTAGTTTCTAGGGTTATTTTATTTTATATTATTTATTTTAGTAATTATTTTATGAATTAATGTAATAGCCCCAATAGTGGGAGTAGTAAAATTATGTGTGGTTGCATGTTTATTTTGATTAACTTGGTTAGTAAAACTAGGTTTTAATTAGGTAATTATTTAAAATCAATGGAGGAAGTAGATTAATTTAGGTTGCATGTTAATAAAAATTAGGGTTTTAGTAAGGCTTATTTTAATTATTTGTTTAATCTTATTTAATTGTTTCTTTTATGTTTTTATTTGTTTTTGGGCTTATTTATTATTTTTATGTGCTTTTGGGGCCTTAAGCCCATTTTAGGCTTTGATTTATTTATTTAAGCTTAGGTAATTATTTTAGCCCATCTCACTTAATAATTAATTGGGTTTAATTAATTAAAATATATTTTTAGGTCCATAATTAATCAGATTTTAGGTTAGAAATATCCTTAGGCCCATTTAGTTAATTAGACATAAGCTCACCTAATTTAATTAATTTAGACTTAGCCCATTTAATTTAAGCCCTTTTTTCATAATTTATGGATTTAAGATCAAAATTTAATTAAAACATGTATAATTAGGCCCACTAATTTAAATATTCCATAATTTATAGATTTAAGCTCATATTCAGAATTAAAATTAGTAGACTTAAGTTCATTTAATTAAAATAAAAAGGAATTAGGTCTTTAGGTTCACTTATAAATTAAAACATGTAGAGTTAGCTCATTTATCCAAAATCCACGTAGATTAGACTAACTTAGGGATTATGTGATTTATTGAATGCATTATTTACTTGTATATTTCATTACTAGTTGGCCTTGAAGTTGATTTTTTTAGGGTTTATATGAAATTGCATGTATATAGAGAATAAGATAATAATTCATAAAGTAATTCTAAATGAACACAAGACTGAAAGAAGTCGGTATTCCGTATCTAGAATATCCTAGTTATGGTGCTAGCTTTCTTTTAGGGAATCGAGTACCACCTTTTCAATTTGTCCCAGTTATTACCTTAGGTGGCGACCCCTCATCTCCATGCCATGTCTTTGTGATAGTGGTTAGTGCATTCTCTAGAGCCCTAAGCTCAAATAGTGTCACCGCTGTTTATAGTGGTGACTCCACTGGGGATAAGAGATACTGATTCTACTTGTGTTCTTTAGAATTATTTTATTAATTATTATTTTATTATTACATTCATTTTGCATGTCCCTATTAACCGATGGCGTTGGTTTATGATTCGATGATTCCACTAGCTTCATTAGGTTGTAGATTGGCTAACCATCACTCTTAGCCTTAACTTGATTTAAGAGAGATTGTCGGGCTCATCTGACCAGAGCCTATAACCTAAGTCCTATGGATTTGATAGAGTGAGCCTGTGTGCTTGGGCTTCAAATGGATGCTCATGGCAACATAAGTTGACCAATGAGGCCTATAATATATCAAATCAAAGTTGACTTAGAGAGCTATAATAGGTGCTATGCACTTCATCTTCAGGCTCCAATCCCTTTTTTTAGGCCCATGAATTTCATAGTGTGGGGTTTCACAGTTAGGCTTGAAATGGACGTTCGTGGCAGCATCGGTTGACCCATAGGGCCCATAATATATCCAATCAAAGCTGACTCAGAGAGCTATAATGGGTGCTACACAATATGTCTGCACCAGTCCATCTTTAGGCCCAAATCCCTTTATTTAGGACCATGGTTTTGATAAAGTGGGCTTGCACACTTAGGCTTCAAATGGATGTTCGTAGCAACAACAGTTGACCCACGGGGTCTATAACATATCAAATCAAAGCTAACTCAAAGAGTTATAATGCATGCTACACACTTTGTCAATAGCAGTCCATCTTTGGGCCCAAATCCCTTTATTTAGGGTGCTACACACTTTGTCCATAGCAGTCAATCTTCGAGTCTAAATCCTTTTGATTATGCCCTCGGATTTAATAGAGTGGGCTTGCTCACTTACGCTTTAAATGGATATTTGTGGCAGTATCGGTTAACCCACAGGGCCCATAATATATCAAATTGAAACTGACTCAAAGAGCTATCAAGGGGATACACACTTCATCTATAACAATCCACCTTTAGGCCCTAATCCCTTTGTTTAATCCAATGGATTTGATAGAGTGGGCTTTCATACTTGGGGTTCAAATGGATGTTCATGGCAACATCAGTTGACCCATATGGCCTATAATATATCAAATCAATGCTAACTCAAAGATCTATTATGGGTGCTAAACACTTTTCCATAGCATTCCATCTTCGGGTTCAAATCCTTTTGTTTAGGCCCATGGATTTGATAGAGTAGGCTTGCACACTTGGGCTTTAAATGGACATTCATGGTAGCATCGGTTGATTCATGGGGCCCATAATATATCAAATCAAAGCCGAATTAAAGAGCTAAAAATGGCGAAACACACTTTGTCTATAGCAGTCCATCTTTAGGCCCAAATCCCGTTGTTTAAGCCCACTGATTTGATAGAGTGGGCTTGCGCACTTGGGCTCGAAATGGATGTTCATGGTAGCATCGATTGACCCACGAGACCTATAATATATCAAATCAAAGTTGACTCAAAGAGCCATAATGGGTGCTACACAATTTGTGCATAGCAGTCCTTATTTGAGCCCAAATCCTTTTGCTAGGCCCATGGATTTGATAGAGTTGGCTTGGGAAATTAGGCTTGAAATGGACGTATGTGGCAGCATCGGTTGACCCACGGGGCCTATAACATGTCAAATTAAAGCTGACTCAGAGAGCTACAATGGGTTGTACACACTTTATTTGTAACAGCCCACCTTCGGCCCAAATCCCTTTGTTTAGGCATATGGATTTGATAGAGTGGGCTTGCACACTTAGGCATCAAATGGACATTCGTGGTAGTATCAGTTGACCCACGGGGCCCATAATATATCAAATCAAAACTGACTTAGAGAGCTATAATGGGTGCTACACAATTCATCTGTACCCGTCCATCTTCGAGGCCAAATCCCTTTATTTAGGCCTATGGATTTGATAGAGTGGGCTTGCACACTTAGGCTTCAAATGGATGTTTGTGGCAACATTTGTTGACCCACAGGGCCCATAATATATCAAATCAATGCTTATTTAGAGATATATTATAGGTGTGTCCATAGTAGTCCATCTTTAGGTCTAAATCCTTTTGTTTAGGCCTATGGATTTGATAGAGTGGGCTTGCACACTTGGGCTTCAAATGTTCTTGGCAGCATCGGTTGACTCACAAATCCCATTAAATATCAAATCAAAGCTGACTCAAAGAGCTAAAAATGGGGGTACACACTTCATCTGTAGTAGTCCATCTTCAGGCCTAAATCCTATTGTTTAAGCCCACTAATTTGATAGAGTGGGCTTGTGCACTTGGGCTTGAAATGGACATTCATGGGAGCATCGGTTGACCCACGGGACCCATAATATATCAAATCAAAGCTAACTTAGAGAGCTATAATGGGTGCTACACAATTTTTCCATAAGAATCCATCTTTAATCCCAAAACCTTTTATTTAGGCCCATGGATTTGATAGAGTGGGCTTGGCACTTTAGCTTGAAATGGATGTACGAGGCAACATCGGTTCACCCACGGGGCCCATAATATGTCAAATCAAAGTTGACTCAAAGATCTATAATGGGTGCTACACACTTTGTCCGTAGTAGTCCATCTTAGGGCCTAAATCATTTTATTTAGGACCATGGATTAGATATAGTGGGCTTGTGCACTTGGGCTTCAAATGGACGTTTGTGGCAATATTGTTGACCTATGGGGCCCATAATACATCAAATCAAAGCTGACTTAGATAGCTATAATAGGTACTATGCACTTCATTTGTAGCAGTCCATGTTCGGACCCAAATTACATTGTTTAGGCCCATGGATTTGATAGAGTGGGCTTGCGCACTTGGGATTCAAATGGACGTTCATGGTAGCATCAGTTGACCCACGGGGCACATAATATGCCAAATCAAAGCCAACTCAGAGATCAATTTTGGGTGCTATACACCATGTCCATAATAGTCCATCTTCGGGTCCAAATCCTTTTGTTTAGCCCCATGGATTTGATAGAGTGGGCTTGCGCACTTGGGCTTTAAATGGACGTTCATGGAAACATCGGTTAAATCACGGGGCCCATAATATATAAAATCAAAGCTAACTTAAAGAAATATAAAAGGGATCACACACTTCATCTGTAGTAGTCCATCTGCAGGCCTAAATCCCTTTATTAGGCCCATGGATTTGATAGAGTGGGCTTGCACACTTGGGCTTCAAATGGACGTTCATGGCAACATCAGTTGACCCTCAGGGCCTATAATATGTCAAATCAAAGTGTACTTAGAGATATCTTTTAGGTGCTACATACTTTGTCCATAGCAATCCATCTTCGTGTCCAAATCTTTTTGTATAGGACCATGGATTTGATAGAGTGGGTTTGCGCACTTGGGATTTAAATGGACATTCATTGTAGCATCAGATGACCCATATGGCCCATAATATATCAAATCAAAGCTGACTCAAAGAGCTATAATTGGTGCTACACACTTCGTCTGTAGTAGTCCATCTTAAGGCCAAAATCCTTTTGCTTCGGCATATGGATTTGATGGAGTGGGCTTGCGTTCTTGGGCTTTAAATGGACATTCGTGGCAGCATCGGTTAACCTACGGGGCCCATAATATATCAAATCAAAGATGACTAAAAGAACAATAATGGGGACTAGACTCTTCACTATAGCAGTCCATCCTCGAGCCCAAATCCCTTTGTTTATGCCCTTGGATTTAAGAGTGTGGGCTTGTGCACTTGGGCTTGAAATGATCATTTATGGAAGCATCATTTAACCCATGGGGCCCATAATATATCAAATCGAAGCTGACTTAAAAAAGCTATAATGAGTGCTTCATACATTGTCTGTAGTAGTCCATCTTTGTGCACAAATCCCTTTGTTTAGGCCCATGGATTTGATAGAGTGGGCTTGCACGCTTGGGCTTGAAATGGATGTTCGTGGCAATATCAATTGATCCATGGGGCCTATAATATATCAAATCGAAGCAGACTCAGAGAGCTATACTTGGTGCTACACACTTCATCTACACCAATCCATCTTTGGGCTCAATTCTCTTTATTTAGGCTCATGGATTTGATAAAGTGGGCTTACGCACTTGGGCTTGAAATGGACATTCGTGGCAGCATCGGTTGACCTGCGGGGCCTATAATTTATCAAATCAAGGCTAACTCAGAGAGTTATAAAGGGTGCTACACATTTCATCTGTAGCAATCCATCCTTAGGCCCAAATCCCTTCGTTTATGCTCATGGATTTGATAGAGTGAGCTTGCACACTTGGCCTTGAAATGTACATTTTTGGTAGCATCGGTTGACCCAGGGCCCATAATATATCAAATCAAAGCTGACTCAGAGAGCTATAATGGATGCTACACACTTCCTCTGTAGCAGTCCATCTTTGGGTCCAAATCCATTTATTTAACCCTATGGATTTAATAGAGTGGGATTGTGCACTTGGGCTTTAAATGGATATTCGTGGCAGGTTCGGTTGACACATGGGGCCCATAATATATCAAATCAAAGCCGACTCAGAGAGCTATAATCGGTGCTGCACAGTTCATATGTAGTAGTCCATCTTCGGGCTTGAATCCCTTTGTTTAGGCCCATTTATTTAATAGAGTGGTTTTGCGCACTTCGGCTTCAAATGGACATTTGTTACAACATTGGTTAATCCATAGGGCCCATAACATATCAAATTGAAGCTGACTCAGAGAGCTATAATGGGTGCTACACACTTCCTTTGTACCAGTCCATCCTCAAGCCCAAATCCCTTTGCTTAGGCCCATTGATTAGATAGAATGGGCTTGCGCACTTGGGCTTCAAATGGATGTTCATGGTAGCATTGGTTAACCCACAGGGCACATAATATATCAAATCAAAGCTGAATCTGAGAGCTATAATTTGTGCTGCACACTTCGTCTGTAGTAGTCCATCTTTAGGCCTAAATCCCTTTATTTAGACCCATTGATTAGATAGAGTGGGCTTGCACATATGGGCTTCAAATGGATGTTCATGGCATCATTAGTTGACCCATGGGTCCCATAATATATCAAATCGAAGTTGACTTCGAGAGCTATAATGGATGCTACATACTTCATCTGTAGTAGTCCATCTTCAGGCACAAATCCCTTCACTAAGGCCCATTGATTTAACAGAGTCGGCTTGCACACTTAGGCTTGAAATTGACATTTGGTTGACCCATTAGGCCCATAATATATCCAGTTAAAGTTGACTCAGAGAGCTATAATGGGTGCTACACAATTTTTCTATAGCACTCTATCTTCAAGCCCAAATCCCTTTGTCTAGGCCATGGATTTGATAGAGTGGGCTTATAAACTTGGGCTTTAAATGGATATTCGTGGCAGCATCGGTTGACCCAAGGGGTGCATAATATATCAAGTCAAAGTTGACTTAGAGAGCTATAATGGGTGCTACACACTTCATCTGTAACAGTCCATCTTCGGGACCAAATCCCTTTGTTTAGGATCATTGATTTGATAGAGTGGGTTTGCACACTTTGGCTTCAAATGGACATTCATTGCAGCATCGGTTGACCCACAAGACCCATAATATATCAAATTGAAGTTGACTCAAAGAGCTATAATTGGTACTGCACACTTCATCTGTGGCATTCCATTTGCAGCCCAAATCCCTTTATTTAAGCCCATGGATTTGATAGAGTGGGCTTGCACACTTGGGCTTCAAATAGACATTCATGGCAGCATCGGTTAACCCACGGGGCCCATAATATATCAAATCGAATCTGACTAAGAGTCCTATAATGGGTGCTAGATACTTCATCTATAGTAGTCCATCTTTAGACCTAAATCCCTTTGTTTGGGCCCATGGATTTGATAGAGTGGGCTTGCACACTTGGGATTCAAATGGGCATTTGTGGCAACATCAGTTGACCCATGGGGCCCATAATATATCAAATTGAAGCTGACTCCGAGAGATATAATAAGTGCAACACACTTCATCTGTAGTAGTCCATCTTCAAGGCCAAATCCCTTTGTTTAGGCCCTAGGATTTAATAGAGTGGGCTTGCACACTTGGGCTTCAAATGGACATTCATGGCAGCATCGGTTGACCCACGGGGCCCATAATATATCAAATCAAAGTTGAGTTAGAGAGCTAGAATGGGTGCTACACACTTCATATGTAGTAGTCCATCATCATGCCAAAATCCCTTTATTTGGGCCCATTCATTTGATAGAGTGGGCTTGCACACTTGGGCTTCAAATGGACATCCGTGACAGCATCAATGAACCCACAGGGCCCATAATATATCAAATCAAAGCTAACTCAAAGAGCTATAATTGGTGCTACACACTTCATCTGTAGCAGTCCATCTTTGGGCCCAAATCTCTTTATTTAGGCCCATTGATTAGATAGAGTGGGCTTGCACACTTGGGCTTTAAATGGATGTTCATGGCAGCATTAGTTGACCCACGAGGCCCATAATATATCAACTGAAAGCTAACTCAAAGAGCTATAATGGGTGCTATGCACTTTGTCTGTATTAGTACATCTTTGATCCCAAATCATTTTATTTAGGCCCATGGATTTGATAGAGTGGGCTTGGGCACTTAGGCTTTGAATGGACATATGCGGTAGCACCGGTTGAACCATGAGGCCCATAATATGTCAAATCAAAGCTAACTCAGAGTGTTATAATGGGTGTAACACACTTCATCTATAGTAGTCCATCTTCAGGCCCAAATCCCTTTATTTAAGCCATTGGATTTGATAGAGTGGGCTTGCACACTTGGGCTTCAGATGGACATTCTTGGCAGTAACGGTTGACCCACGAGGCTCATAATATATCAAATCGAATTTGACTCAGAGAGTTACAATTGGTGCTATAAATTTTTTCTGTAGGAGTCCATCTTCAAGCCCAAATCCTTTTATTTAGGTCTATTGATTTGATAGTGTGGGCTTGCACACTTGGGTTTCAAATGGACATTCATGGTAGCATCAGTTGCCCCACGGGGCCCATAATATATCAAATCAAAGCTAACTCTGAGAGATATAATAGGTGCTACACACATCATTTGTAGCAATCCATCTTCAAGCCTAAATTCCTTTATTTAGGCCCATGGATTTGATAGTGTTTGCGAACTTAGGCTTAAAATGGACATTCGTGGCAGCATCGGCTAACCCAAGGGCCCCATATTATATCAAGTCAAAGCTGACTTAGAGAGCTATAATGGGTGCTACACACTTTTTCTATAATAGTCCATCTTCTGGCCCAAATCCCTTTGTTTAGGCCCATTGATTTAGTACGGTGTGCTTGTGCACTTCAGGTTCAAGTGGACATTTGTTGCAGTATCGATTGGCCTACGAGGCCTATAATATATCAAATTGAAGATGACTCAAAGAGTTATAATTGGCACTACACACTTCCTTTGTAGCAGTACATCTTCAGGTCGAAATCCTTCTGTTTAGGCACATGGATTTGATAGAGTGGGCTTGTGCACTTGAGCTTCAAATGGACATTAGTACAACATCGGTTGACCCACGAGGCCTGTAATATTTCAAATTGTAGTTGACTCAAAGAGCTATAATGGGCACAATATACTTTGTCTATAGTAGTCCATCTTCAGACCCAAATCCCTTTGTTTAAGCCCATGGATTTGATAGAGTGGGCTTGCACACTTGGGTTTCAAATGGAAATTTGTGGCAGCATCGGTTGACCTACGGGGCCTATAATATATCAAATTGAAGATTACTTAGAGAGTTATAATGGGTGGTAAATACTTCATCTATAGTAGTCCATCTTTGGGCCCAAATCCCTTTATGTAGGCCCATTGATTTGATAAAGTGGGCTTGCACACTTGGGCTTCAAATGGATGTTCATGCCGGCATCGGTTGACCCATAGGGCCCATAATATATCAAATCAAAGCTGACTCCAAGAGCTATAATCAGTGCTACACACTTCACTATACCAATCAATCTTCGAAGAGAAATCCCTTTGTTTAGGCCCATGGATTTGATAGAGTGGGCTTGCACACTTGTGCTTCAAATGGACATTTGTGGCAACATCAGTTGACCCACGGGCCCCATAATATATCAAATCAAAGCTCACTCAGAGAGCTATCATGGGTGCTACATACTTCATCTTTAGCAGTCCATCTTCAGGCCTAAATCCCTTTGTTTAGGCACATGGCTTTCATAGAATGGGCTTGCGCACGTGGGCTTCAAATGGACGTTCGTAGCAGCATCAGTTAAAGCTCATATAAAACCAAAGCTAACTCAAAGAGCTATAATAGGTTATACTCACTTCATCTATAGTAGACCATCTTCGGGCCCAATTTCCTTTATTTAGGCCCATTGATTTGATAGAGTTGGCTTGCGCACTTGGGCTTCAAATGGACATTTGTGGCAACATTGGTTGACCCACAGGGCCCATAATATATCAAATCAAAGCTGACTTAGAGAGCTATAATGGGTGCTATATACATAATCTATTGCAGTCCATCTTCAAGCCTAAATCTCTTTATTTATGCCTATTAATTTGATAGTGTGGGCTTGCACACTTGGGCTTCAAATTGACACTCATGGCAGCATCGATTGACCCACAAGGCCAATAATATTTCAAATCGAAGTTGACTCAAAGAGGTACACTTTACACTACACAATCCTCTCTAGCAGTCCATCTTCGGGCCTAAATCCCTTTATTTAGACTCATGGATTTGATAGAGTGGGCTTGCACACTTGGGCTTTAAATGGACATTCATGGCAGCATCAGTTGACCCACGGGGCCCATAATATATCAACTCAAAGCTAACTCAGAGAGCTATAATGGGTGCTACTCACATCTTCTATAGCAGTACATCTTTAAGCTCAAATCCCTTTATTTAGGGCCATTAATTTGATAGAGTGGGCTTACGTACTTAAGCTTCTAATGGACATTTGTGGTAGCATTGGTTTACCCACGGGGCCTATAATATATCAAATCGAAGATGAATTAGAGAGCTATAATGGGTGCTACATATTTTTTCTGTAGCAATCCTTCTTCAGGCTCAAATCCCTTTATTTATGCCCACATATTTGATAGAGTGGGCTTGCGCACTTGGGCTTCAAATGGACGTTTGTGGCAGCATCGATTAACCCACAGGGCCCATAATATATGAAATCAATGTTGACTTAGAGAGCTATAATGGGTACTACACACTTCATCTATAGAAATCCATCTTCATGCCCAAATTCTCTTGTTTAGGCCCACTAATTTGATAGAGTGGGCTTGCACACTTGGGCTTCAAATGGACATTCATGGCAGTATCTGTTAACCCACAGGCCCTATAATATATCAAATTGAAGCTGACTCAGAGAGCTATAATATGTGCTATATACTTCAACTATATCTATCCATCTTTAGGCTCAAATCCCTTTGTTTAGGCTAATTGATTTGATAGAGTGGGATTGCACACTTGGGCTCTAAATGGACATTTGTGGCTACATCGATTGACCCATGGGGCCCATAATATATCACATCAAAGCTAACTCAGAGAGCTATAATTAGTGCTCTACACTTCCTCAGTAGCAATCCATCTTCAAGCCTAAATCCCTTTGTTTAGGCTTAGGCCCATTGATTTGATCAAGTGCGCTTGAACAGATGGGCTTCAAATAGTTGTTTATGACAACATTGGTTGACCCACAGGGCCATAATATATCAAATAGAAGCTGACAAAGAGAGCTATAATTTGTGTTACACACTTCATCTATAGCATTCCATCTTCAGGCCCAAATCCCTTTATTTATGCCCAAGGATTTGATAGAGTGGACTTGCGCACTTGGGCTTCAAATGGATGTTTGTGGCAACATCAGTTGGCCCATGAGGGCCATAATATATCAAATCAAAGCTAAACCAGAGAGCTATAATGGGTGCTACACACTCTATCTATAGCAGTCCATCCTTAGAATCCCTTTGCTTAGGCCCAAGGATTAGATAGAGTGGGCTTATGCATTTGGGCTTTAAATAGATGTTCGTGGCAGCATCTATTGACCCACGGGGCCCATAATATATCAAATCGAAGTTGTCTCAGAAAAGCATAATGCTGCTACACACTTCACCTATACCAGCCAATCCTCAGGCCCAAATCCCTCTATTTTGGCCCATTGATTTGATATAATAGGCTTGTGCACTTGGGCTTTATATGGACATTCATGACAGCATTGGTTGAACCACAGGGCCCATAATATATCAAATCAAAGCTGACTCAGAGTACTATAATGGGTGCTACATACTTCATCTATAGCAGTCCATCTTTAGGCCCAAATCCCTTTATTTAGGCCCATGGATTTAATAGAGTAGGCTTGCGCACTTAGGCTTGAAATGGCCGTTAGTGGCAGCATCGGTTGACCCACGGGTCCCATAATATAGAAAATTGAAGCTAACTCATAGAGCTATAATGGGTGCTACACACTTTGTCTGTAGCAATCCGTTTTCAGGCCCAAATTTCTTTGTTTAGGCCCATTGATTTGATAGAGTGGGCTTGCACACTAAGGCTTCAAATGGACATTTGTGGTAGCATCAGTTGAACCACGGGGCCCATAATATATCAAATTGAAGTTAACTCAGAGGGCTATAATGTGAGCTACACACTTTGTCAGTAGTAGTC
This sequence comes from Mallotus nudiflorus, assembly GCA_947683625.1. Taxonomy (NCBI): domain Eukaryota; kingdom Viridiplantae; phylum Streptophyta; class Magnoliopsida; order Malpighiales; family Euphorbiaceae; genus Mallotus; species Mallotus nudiflorus. The sequence continues at coordinate 2,964,095 of CANTUR010000117.1, read as the reverse complement.
CATCTTGGGGCCCAAATCCCTTTATTTATGCCCATGGATTTGATATAGTGGGCTTGCGCACTTGGGTTTCAAATGGACATTCGTGGCAGTATTGGTTGACCCACGGGGCCTATAATATATCAAATCGAAGATGAGTCAGGGAGCTATAATCAATGCTACACACTTCATCTATAGTAGTCCATCTTTAGGGCCAAATCCCTTTTGTTTAGGCCCATGGATTTGATAGACTGCGCTTGTGCACTTGGGCTTGAAATGGACATTCATGACAGCATCGGTTGACCCACGGGGGCCATAATATGTCAAATTGAAGCTGACTCACAAAGCTATAATGGGTGCTACACACTTCATTTGTAGCAGTGCATTTTCTGGCTCAAATCTTTTTGTTTATGCCCATTGATTTTATAGAGTGGGCTTGCGCACTTGGGCTTCAAATGGATGCTCGTGGCAGCATCAGTTGACCCATAGGGCCCATAATATATCAAGTCGAAGTGGAGTTAGAGAGCTATAATGTGTGCTACACACTTTGTCTATAGCAGTCCATCTTCAGGCTCCAAGACCTTGGTTTAGGCCCGTTGATTTGATAGAGTGGGCTTGCGCACTTGGGCTTGAAATGGATGTTCATGGCAACATCAATTGACCCACTGGGCCTATAATATATCAAATCAAAGCTGCCTCAAAGAGGTATAATGTATGCTACACACTATGTCTATAACAGTCCATCTTCGAGCCCAAATCCCTTTGTTTTGGCCTATTGATTTGATAGAGTGTGCTTGCGCACTTGGGCTTTAAATAGACATTCATGGCAGCATCGATTGACCCATGGGGCTCATAATATATCAAATCAAAGTTGACTTAGAGAGCTATGATGGTGCTACACGCTTCATCTATACTAGTCCATCCTCTGGCCCAAATCCCTTTGTTTAGGCCCATTGATTTGATAGAGCGGGGTTATGAACTTGGGCTTTAAATGGACATTCCTGGCAGCATCGGTTGACCCATGGGGCCCATAATATTTTGAATTGAAGCTGCCTTAGAGAGCTATAATTGCTGCTACACAGATCCTTTGTAGCAGTCTATCTTCAAGCCCAAATCTGTTTGTTTAGGCCCATGGATTTGATAGAGAAGGCTTGTGCACTTAGGCTTCAAATGGACATTTGTGGCAGCATTGGTTGACCTTTGGGGCCTATAATATATCAATTCCAAGCTCACTCAGAGAGCTATAATGGGTTCTACTCACTTTTTCTGTAGCAGTCCATTTTTGGGCCAAATCCCTTTATTTAGGCCCATTGATTACATAGAGTGGGCTTGCGCACTTGGGCTTCAATAGGACATTTATGGTAGCATTGGTTGACCCACAAGGCCTGTAATATATGGACTTGAGGCTGACTTAGAGAGCTATAATGGGTGCTACATACTTCATCTGTAGCAGTCCATCTTCAAGCCTAAATCCCTTTATTTACATCCATTGAAATGATAGAGTGGGCTTGCGCACTTGAGATTGAAATGGACGTTCGTGGCAGCATTGGTTGACCCACGGGGCCCATAATATATAATCACTGATACACACATCCTCTGTAGTAGTCCATCTTTAGGCCTAAATCCCTTTTTTTAGGCCTATGGATTTGATAGAGTGGGCTTGCACGCTTGGGCATCAAATGGATGTTCGTGGCTGCATCGATTGTCCTTGAGGGCCCATAATATATCAATTCCAAGCTCACATAGAGAGCTATAATGGGTGCTACTCACTTTATCTGTAGCAGTCCATCCTTGAGCCCAAGTCCCTTTGTTTAGGCCCATTGATTTTATAGAGTGGGCTTACACACTTGGGCTTTAAATCGACATTATCAAATCAAAGCTGACTTAGGGAGCTATAATGGGTGCTACATATTTTGTCTGTAGTAGTCCGTCTTCAGGCCTAAATCCCTTTGTTTAGGCCCATTAATTTGATAGAGTGGGCTTGCGTACTTAGGCTTTAAATGGACATTCGTGGCAGCATTGTTGACCCACAGGGCCCATAATATATCAAATCAAAGTTGACTCAAAGAGCTATAATGGTACTTCACACTTCGTTTGTACCAATCCATCTTCGGGCCCAAATCCCTTTGTTTAGTCCCACGGATTTGATAGAGTGAGCTGGCGCACTTGGGCTTCAAATGGACATTCGTGGTAGCATCGGTTGACCCACGGGCCCCATAATATATGAAATTGAAGCTAACTTAGAGAGCTATAAATGCTACTACACACATCATCTATAGTAGTCCATCTTTGGGCCCAAATCCCTTTTTTTAAGCCCATGGATTTGTTAGAGTTGGCTTGCACACTTGGGCTTCAAATGGACATTCATGGCAGCATCGGTTGACACATGGGGCCCATAATATATCAAATCAAAACTGACTAAGAGAGCTATGATGGATGCTACACACTTCATCTGTAGTAATCCATTGTTGGGCCCAAATCCCTTTATTTTGGCCCATTGATTTCATAGAATGGGCTTGAACACTTAGGCTTCAAATGGACGTTCAGGGTACTATTGGTTGAGCCATAGGGCCCATAATTTATCAAATTGAAGTTGTCTCATAGAGCTATAATGTGTGTTACACACTTCATCTATAGCAATCTATCTTGGAGCCCCAATCCCTTTATTTATGCCCATTGATTTAATAGAGTGGGCTTGTGCACTTGGGCTTCAAATGACATTCATGGCAGTATCGATTGACCCACAGGGCCCATAATATATTAAATCAAAGCTGGCTCAAAGAGCTATAATCGATGCTACACACTTCATCAGTAGTAATCCATCTTCAGGCCTAAATCCTTTGTTTAGGCCCATGGATTTGATCGAGTGGGCTTGCAACCTTAGGCTTGAAATGGATGTTCATGGCAACATCGGTTTAGCCATAGGGCCCATAATATATCAAATCAAAGCTAAATAAGAGAGCTATAATCGGTGCTACACACTTCATCTGTAGTAGTCCATCTTCGGGCCCAAATACCTTTATTTAGGTCCAAGGATTTGATGGAGTTGGCTTGCTCACTTAGGCTTCAAATGACGTTCGTGGCAGCATCGGTTGACCCATGGGGCCTATAATATATCAAATCGAAGTTGACTCAGATAGTTATAATGGGTGCTACACACTTCATCTGTAGCAATCCATCTTTAAGCCTAAATCCTTTTATTTAGGCCCATTGATTTGATAGAGTGGGCTTGCGCACTTAGGCTTCAAATGGACATTCGTGGTACTATTGGTTAACCCACATGGCCCAAAATATATGAAATCGAAGTTGACTCAGATAGCTATAATGTATCCTATACTCTTTGTCTATAGTAGTACATCTTTGAGCCCAAATCCTTTTGTTTACACCCATTGATTTGATAGAGTGGGCTTATGCACTTGGGCTTGAAATGGACGTTCGTGGCAACATCAGTTGACCCGCGGGGCCCATAATATATCAAATTGAAGCTGACTCAGAGAGCTATAATCGATGCTACACACTTCCTTTATAGCAGTCCATCTTTAGGGGGGCCCATAATATATCAAATCAAAGTTGACTCAGAGAGCTATAATCAGTGCTACACACTTCCTTAGTAGCAATCCATCTTCGGGCCTAAATCCCTTTGTTTAGGACCATGGATTTGATAGAGTGGGCTTGTGCACTTGGGCTTGAAATGGACGTTCATTGTAGCATCGGTTAACTCACAGGGCCCATAATATATCAAATTGAAGCTGACACAGAGAGCTATAATTGGTACTACACACTTCATCTGTAGCAGTCCATCTTCAGGCCTAAATCCCTTTATTTATGAACAAGGATTTACTAGAGTGGGCTTGCGTACTTAGGCTTCAAATGGACATTCATGGTAGGATCGGTTGATCCACTAAGCCCCTAATATATCAAATTAAAGATAACTTAGAGAGCTAGAATCGGTGCTACACACATCCTCTGTAGTAGTCCATCTTCAGGGCCAAATCCCTTTGTTTAGGCCCAAGGATATGATAGAGTGGGCTTACGTACTTAGGCTTCAAATGGACATTCATCGCAACATCGGTTAAGCCATGGGGGCCATAATTTATCAAATTAAAGGTGACTAAAAGAGTTATAATCATTGCTACACACATCCTCTTTTGCAGTCCATCTTTAGCCCAAAATCCCTTTGTTTAGGCCCAAGGATTTGATAGAGTGGGCTTGTGCACTTGGGATTTAAATGGACATTCGTGCCAGCATCAGTAGACCCACGGGGCCCATAATATATCAAATCAAAGTTGACTCAGAGAGCTATAGTGGTGCTACACACTTCATATGTACTAGTCCATCCTCAGGCCCAAACCCCTTTGTTTAGGCCCATTGATTTGATAGAGTGGGCTTGTGCACTTAGGCTTCAAATGGACTTTCATGGTAGCATCGGTTGACCCACAGGGCCCATAACATATCAAATCGAAGCTGACTTAGCGAGCTATAATCATTGCTACACACATCCTCTATAATAGTCCATCTTCAAGTGCAAATTCCTTTATTTAGTCCTATGGATTTGATAGAGTGGGCTTGCACACTTGGGCTTCAAATGGACAATCGTGGCAGCATTTGGGCTTGAAATGGATGTTCGTGGTAGCATCGGTTGACCCACAGGGCCCATAATATATCAAATCAAAGCTGACTCAAAGAGCTATAATTTATGCTATACACATTGTCTGTCGCAATCCATCTTCGTGCCCAAATCGCTTTATTTAGGCCCATGGGTTTGATAGAGTAGGCTTGCTCACTTGGGCTTCAAATGGATGTTTATGACAACATCGATTGACCCATTGGCCCATAATATATCAAATCAAGGTTGACTTAGAGATCTATAATGGTACTTCACACTTTGTTTGTACCAGCCCATCTTCGATCCTAAATCCCTTTGTTTAGGCCCATTGATTTGATAGAGTGGGCTTGTGCACTTTGCCTTTAAATGGACATTCATGGCAGCATTGGTTCAGCCATGAGGCCCATAATATATTAAATCAAAGCTAACACATATAGCTATATTAGGTACTAAACACTTCATATGTAGTAGTCCACCTTTAGGACTAAATCTCATTGTTTAGACCATGGTTTTGATAGAGTGGGCTTGCGTACTTAGGCTTCAAAAGGATATTTGTGGCAGCATCGGTTGACCCACGGGACCTATAATATATTAAATCAAAGTTGACTCAGAGAGCTATAATTGGTGCTACACACTTTGTCTGTTGCATTCCATCTTCAGGCCTAAATCCATTTATTTTTGCTCATGGATTTGATAGATTGGGCTTGCACACTTGGGCTTCAAATAGACCTTCGTGGCAGCATTGGTTAACGCACGATGTCCATAATATATCAAATAGAAGCTGATTCAGAGAGCTATAATGGTTGATACACACTTCATTTGTATCGGTCCATCTTTGGGCCCAAATCCCTTTGTTTATGTCCATTGATTTGATAAACTAGGCTGGCGCACTTGTGCTTAAAATGGACATTTATGGCAGCATCTATTGACCCATAGGGCCCATAATATATCAAATCAAAGCTGACTCAGAGAGGTATAATGGGAACTATATACTTTGTCTATGGCAGTCCATCTTCAGGCCCAAATCCCTTTGTTTAGTCCTAAAGATTTGATAGAGTGGGCCTGCAAACTTGGGTTTCAAATGGACATTCGTGGCAACATAGCTTGACCCACAGGGCCTATAATATATCAAATTGAAGCTGACTTAAAGAGCTATAATCTGTACTACACACATCATTTATAGCAATCCATCTTTATTGCCAAATCCCTTTGTTTTAGCCCATGGATTTGATCAAGTGGGCTTGCGCACTTGGGCTTTAAATGGACATTCGTGGTAGCATCAGTTGACCCACAGGGCCCATAATATATCAAATCGAAGCTAACTCAGAGAACTATAATGGGTGCTACACACTTTAACTGTGCCAATCCATCTCCAAGCCCAAATCCCTTTGTTTAGGCCTAAGGATTTGATAGAGTACGCCTGTGCACTTGGGCTTTAAATGGATGTTCGTGGCAACATCGGTTGACCCACAGGGCCCATAATATATCAAATCGAAGCTGACTCAGAGAGCTATAATGGGTACTATACACTTCATCTGTAGCAGTCCCCTAAGTCACTTTCTTTAGGCCCATTGATTTGATAGAGTGAGCTTGCACACATGGACATTCAGAGTAGCATCGGTTGACCCACAAGGCCCATTATATATCAAATTGAAGCTTACTCAGAGAGCTATAATGGGTGCTACACACCTCCTCTATAGTAATCCATCTTTAAGCCTAAATCCTTTTATTTAGGCCAATGGATTTGATAGAGTGGGCTTGCTCACTAAGGCTTGAAATGGATGTTCGTGGCAGCATCGGTTGATCCACGGGGCCCATAATATATCAAATCTAAGCTGACACAGAGAGCTATAATGGGTGCTACACACTTCGTTTGTAGCAGTCCATCTTTGGGCCTAAATCCCTTTTTTTAGGCTCATTGATTTGGTAGAGTGGGCTTGTGCACTTATGCCTGAAATGGGCATTTGTGGCAGCATCGGTTGACCCACAAGGCCTATAATATATCAAATTGAAGCTGACTTAGATAGCTATAATCAGTGCTACACATATCATCTGTAGAAGTCCATAGGCCTAAATCCTTTTTTTAGGCCCATGGATTTGATATATTGGGCTTGCGCACTTAGGCTTCAAATGGATGTTTGTGGCAACAGCAGTTGACCCACAGGGAAAATAATATATCTAATCGAAGTTGACTTAGAGAGCTGTAATGGGTGCTATACACTTCATCTGTAGCAGTCCATCTTCGAACCCAAATTCATTTGTTAAGGCCCATTGATTTGATAGAGTGGGCTTGCGCACTTGGGCTTCAAATGGACATTTGTAGCAGCATCGGTTGACCTATAGGGCCTATAATATATCTAATCGAAGTTGAATCAGAGAGCTATAATAGGTGTTAAACACTTTTTCTATAGCAGTCAATCTTCAACCCCAAATCCCTTTGTTTAGGCCCATTGATTTGATAGAGTGGGCTTGCACACATGGGCTGCAAATGGACGTTCATGGCAGCATCAGTTGAACACACGAGGCCAATAATATATCAAATCAAAGCTGACTTAGAGAGCTATAATGGGTGCTACACACTTAGTAGTCCATCTTTCGTATCAAATCCGTTTGTTTAGGCCCAAGGATTTGATAGAGTGTGCTTGCACATATGGGCTTCAAATGGACATTTGTGGTAGCATCGGTTGACCCACGGGGCCCATGATATATCAAATCGAAGCTTACTTAGAAAGCTATAATGTTGCTACACATTTCATCTACACCAATTAATCTTTGGGTCCAAATCCCTTTATTTAGGCCTATTAATTTGATAGAGTGGGCTTGCACACTTGGGCTTTAAATGGACATTTATGGCAGCATCGATTGAACCAGAGGCCCAAAATATATCAAATTGAAACTGACTCAAAGAGCTATAATCGATGCTAAATAGATTGACTATAACAGTCCATCTTAGGCTCCAAATCCCTTTGAGTAGGCCCTTAGATTTGATAAAGTGGGATTACACACTTGGAATTGAAATGGATGTTGGTCACAACATCGGTTGACCAACAGGGCCTATAATATATGAAATCAAAGCTGACCCAGAGAGCTATAATGGGTGCTACACACTTCATCTATAGTAGTCCATCTTCGGGCCTAAATCCCTTTGCTTAGGCCCATGGATTTGATAGAGTGGGCTTGCGCACTTGGGCTTGAAATGGATGTTTATGGCAGCATCGGTTGACCAAGAGGGCCCGTAATATATCAAATCGAAGTTGACTCAGAGAACTATAATGGGTTCTACACACTTCTTCTATAGCAGTCCATCTTCGGGCCCAAATCCCTTTACTTATGCCCATTTATTTGATAGATTGGGCTTACGCACTTGAGCTGCAGATGGATGTTCAAGGCAGAATTGGTTAGACTATAAGGCCCATAATATATGAAATCAAAGCCAACTCAGAGAGCTATATTCGGTGCTACACACATCATCTGTAGCACTCCATCCTTAAGCCCAAATCCCTTTATTTTAGCCCATGCATTATATAGAGTGGGCTTGCACACTTGGGCTTCAAATGGATTTTCATGGCAACATCGGTTTAACCCACGGGGCTCAATATACATCAAATTGAAGCTGACTTAAAGAGCTATAATGGGTACAAAACACTTTGTTTGTAACAGTTCTTCTTCGAACCCAAATCCCTTTATTTAGGCCCATTGATTTAATAGAGTGGGCTTGTGCACTTGGGCTTTAAACGGACATTCGTGGTAGCATCGGTTAACCCACGAGGCCAATAATATATCAAATTAAAGCTAACTCAAACAACTATGATAGGTGCTAAATGCTTTGTCTATAGTAGTCAATCTTTGGGCCCTAATCCATTTTTTAAAGCCCATTGATTTAATAGAGTGGGCTTGCACACTTGGGCTTCAAATGGATGTTTGTGGCAGCATCGGTTGAACCACGGGGCCCATAATATATCAAATCAAAACTGACTCAGAGAACTATAATGGGTACTACACACTTTGTTTCTAGAATTCCATCTTCTAGCCCAAATCCCTTTATTAAGGCCCAACAATTTGATAGAGTGGGTTTGCACACTTGGGCTTCAAATGGACATTCGTGGCAACATCGGTTGACCCACGGGGCCTATAATATATCAAATCAAAGTTGACTCAGATAGCTATAATGGGTACTAAACACTTTGTTTGAAGTAGTTAATCTTCAGGCCCAAATCCATTTGCTGAGGCCCATTGATTTGATAAAGTGGGCTTGCGCACTTGGGCTTCAAATAGACATTCGTGGCAGCATCGGTTGAACTATGGGGCTCATGATATATCAAATCGAAGCTGACTCAAAGCGCTATAATTGGTACTAAATGCATCATCTATAACAGTCCATCTTTAGGCCCCAATCCCTTTATTTAGGCCCTTGGATTTGATAGAGTGGGCTTGAGCACTTTGGATTGAAGTGGACATTCGTCGCAACATCGGTTGACCCATAGGGCCTATAATACATCAAATCAAAGTTGACTCAAAAAGCTATAATGGGTACTACACACTTCTTTTGTAGCAATCCATCTTCAGACTTAAATCCCTTTTTTTAGGCCTATTGATTTGATAGAGCGGGCTTGCGCACTTGGGCTTCAAATGGAGATTTATGGCAGCATCGGTTGACCCACGGGGCTAATAATATATCAAATCGAAGTTAACTCAGAGAGGTATAATGGGTGCTACACACTTCATCTGTAGCAGTCCATCTTCAAGCCCAAATCTATTTGTTTAGGGCCATTGATTTGATAGAGTGGGCTTGTGCACTTGGGCTCCAAGTAGACATTCGTGGTAGCATCAGTTGACCCATGGTTCCCATAAAATATCTAATCGAAGTTGACTAAGAGACCTATAATGGGTGCTAGACACTTTGTCTATGGTAGTCCATCTTCAAGCCTAAATCCCTTTGTTTATGCCGATTGATTTGATACAGTGGGCTTGCACACTTGGGCTTCACATGGACATTCATGGTAGAATCGGTTGACCCACGGGGCCCATAATATATTAAATCAAAGCTAACTCAAAGAGTTATAATTGATACTACACACTTCATCTGTAGCAGTCCATCTTCGGGCCCAAATCCCTTTGTTTAGGCCCATGGATTTGATACAGTGGGCTTGTACACTTGGCCTTGAAGTGGATGTTTGTGGCAACATTGGTTGACCCACAAAGCCCATAATATATCAAATCAAAGCGAACTTGGAGAGCTATAATGGGTGCTACACACTTCATCTATATTATTCCATATTCAAGCCCAAATCCCTTTGTTTAGGTCCAAGGATTTGATAGAGTGGGCTTATGCACTTGGGCTTCAAATGCACGTTCATGGTAGCATCGGTTGACCCACGAGGCCCATAATATATCAAATTGAAGCTGACTCAGAGAGCTATAATGGGTACTACACACTTCATCTATAGCAGTCCATCTTTAGGACCAAATCTATTTTTTAGGCCCATGGATTTGATAGAGTGGGCTTGCGCACTTCGGCTTGAAATGGACATTCGTGGCAACATCGGTTGACCCACGGGGCCCGTTATATATCAAATTGAAGCTGACTCATAGAGCTATAATGGGTGCTACATAATTAATCTATAGAAGTCCATCTTTGGACCCAAATCCCTTTGTTTATGCCCATTTATTTGATAGAGTGGGCTTGCGCACTTAGGCTTCATGGATGTTCGTGGCAGTATCGGTTGACCCATGGGGCCTATAATATATTAAGTCAAAGCTGACTTAGAGAGCTATAATTGGTGCTACACACATCATCTATAGCACTCCATCTTTGGGCTGAAGTCCCTTTGTTTGGGCCCTAGGATTATATAAAGTGGGCTTGCACACTTAGGCTCCAAATGGATGTTCGTGGTAGCATCGGTTGACCCACAAGGCCCATAATATATCAAATCGAAGCTAACTCAAAGAGCTATAATTGGTGCTACATCCTTCATCTATAGCAGTCCATGCTCAGGCCCAAATTAAGCCCATGGATTTGATAGAGTGGGCTTATATACTTGGGCTTGAAATGGACATTTGTGGTAGCATCGGTTGACCCATGGAGCCCATAATATATCAAATCGAAGCTGATTTAGAGAGGTATAATGGGTGCTACACACTTCATTTGTAGCAGTCCATCTTCAGGCACAAATTACTTTATTTAGGCTCAAGGATTTAGTAGAGTGGGCTTGCACACTTAGGCTTCAAATGGACATTTGTGGTAGCATCGGTTGTCCCATGAGGCCAATAATATATCAAATCAAAGCTGACTTAGAGAGCTATAATGGATGCTAAACACTTCATCTATAGCAATCCATCTTTGAGCTCAAATCCCTTTGTTTAGGCCCATGTATTTAATAAAGTGGGCTTGCACACTTATGCTTGACCTATGGGGCCCGTAATATATTAAATTGAAGCTGACTCAGAGAGCTATAATGGGTGCTACACACTTCATCTATAGTAGTTCATCATCGTGCCCAAGTCCCTTTATTTAGGCCCATTAATTTAATAGAGTGGGCTTGCACTCTTTGGCTTTAAATCGACGTTTGTGGCAGCATCAGTTGAACCATGGGGCCTATAATATACAAAATTGAAGTTGACTCAGAGAGCTATAATGGGTGATACACACTTCATCTGTAGCAGTTCATCTTTAACCCCAAATCCCTTTGTCTAGGCCCATTGATTTGATAGAGTGGGCTTCCACACTTAGGCTTCAAATGGATAGTTGTGGTAGCATCGGTTGACCTATTGGGCCCATAATATATCAAGTCAAAGATGACTAAGAGAGGTATAATGGGTGCTAGATACTTTGTCTTTACCCATCCATCTTTAGGCACAAATCCCTTTGTTTATGCCCATTATTTTCAAAGAGTGGGCTTGCGTACTTGGGCTTTAAATGGACATTTATGGGATCATCGGTTGACCCATGTGTCCCATAATATATTAAATCAAAGCTGACTTAGAGAGCTATATTCGGTGCCTCACACATTATTTGTAGCAATCCATCTTCAGGCATAAATCCCTTTGTTTAGGCCTATGGATTTGATAGAGTGGGCTTGCGTACTTAGGCTTCAAATGGACGTTCGTAGCAGCATCGGTTGACCCATGGGGCTTATAAAATATCAAATCGAAGCTGACTCAGATAACTATAATAGGTGCTACACACTTCATCAGAAGTAGTCCTTCTTCAGGCCTAAATCCCTTTTTTCAGGCCCATTGATTTGATAGAGTGGGCATGCACACTTAGGCTTCAAATGGACATTTATGGCAGCATTGGATGACCCACAAGGCCCATAGTATATCAGATCAAAGCTGACTTAGAAAGCTATAATGGGTGCTACACACTTCATTTGTACCAGTCCATCTTTGGGCCCAAATCACTTAGTTTAGGCGCAAGGATTTGATAGAGTGGGCTTATGCACTTAGGCTTCAAATGGATGTTCGTGGCAGCATCGGTCGAACCACGGGGACCATAATATATCAAATCAAAGCTAACTCAGAGAGCTATAATCAGTGCTACACTAATCATCTCTAGCAGTCCATCTTTGAGCACAAATCCCTTTATTTAGGCCTATGGATTTGATAGAGTGGGCTTGTGCAGTTGGGATTGAAATGGACATTTGTTGTTGTATCGGTTGACCTATAGGGCCCATAATATATCAAATCAAAGTTGACTCAGAGAGTTATAATGGGTGCAATACTCATTGTCTGTAGTAATCAATCATTAGGCCCAAATCCCTTTGTTTATACCCATTGATTTAATAGAGTGGGCTTGCATACTTGGGCTTCAAATGGACATTCATGGCAGCATCAGTTGACCCACGGGTCCCATAATATATCAAATTGAAGCTAACTTAGAACGCTATAATTGGTGCTACTCACTTCAATTATAGTAGCTAATCCTCGGGCCTAAATCCCTTTATTTAGGCCCATGGATTTGATAGAGTGGGCTTGCACACTTGGGCTTGAAATGGACATTTATGGCAGCATCGGTTGACCCACGAGGCCGGTAATATATCAAATCAAAGCTGCCTTAGAGAGCTATAATCGGTGCTACACACTTCCTCTATAGCAGTTTATGTTTGAGCCTATATCCCTATGTTTAGGCCTATGGATTTGATAGAGTGGGCTTGCCCACTTGGCCTTTAAATGGTCATTTATGGCAGCATTGGTGGACCCATGGGGCCCATAATATATCAAATCAAAGCTGACTCAGAGAGCTATAATTAATGCTACACACTTCATTTGTAGCAGTCCATCTTCGGGCCCAAATCTATTTGTTTAGGCCCATGGATTTGATAGAGTGGGCTTATGCACATAGGCATGAAATGGACGTTCATGGCAGCATTGGTTGACCTATGGAGCCCATAATATATCAAATCGACACTGACTCAGAGAGCTATAATGGGTACAAGATACTTTGTCTTTACCAGTCCATATTTAAGTCCAAATACCTTAGTTTATGCCCATTGATTTGATAGAGTGGGCTCACACACTTGGGCTTCAAATGGACATTTGTGGGAGCATTGGTTGACCCACGGGCTAATAATATTTTAAATTGAAGCTAACTTAAAGAGCCATAATCAGTGATGCACATATTATTTGTAGCAGTCCATCTTTGGGCCCAAATCCCTTTTGTCTAGGCCTATGGATTTGATAGAGTGAGCATGTGCACTTGAGCTTGAAATGGACATTCGTGGTAGCATCGGTTGACCCACGAGGCCCATAATATATCAAATTGAAGCTGACTCAGAGAGCTATAATTGATGCTATACACTTCCTTTGTAGCAATCCATCTTCAAGCCCAAATGTGTTTGTTTAGGCCCATGGATTTGATAGAGTGGGCTTGTGCACTTGGGCTTGAAATGGACATTCGTGGCAGCATTGGTTGACCCACGGGGCCCATAATATATCAAATTGACGCTGACTCAGAGAGCTATAATAGGTGCTATATAATTTATCTTTACCAGTCCATCTTTAAGTCCAAATCCCTTTCTTTATGCCCATTGATTTGATAGAGTGGGCTCGTGCACTTGGGCTTTAAATGGACATTTCTGGGAGCATTGGTTGACCCATGGGCCCATAATATTTTAAATCGAAGCTAACTTAGAGAGCTACAATTGGTGATGCACATATTATCTATAGCAATCCATCTTCGGGCCTAAATCCCTTTGTTTACGCCCATGGATTAGATAGAGTGGGCATGTGCACTTGAGCTTGAAATGGACATTCGTGGTAGCATCGGTTGACCCACGGGGCCCATAATATATCAAATCGAAGCTGACTCAGAGAGCTATAATTGATGCTATACACTTCTTTTATAGTAGTCCATCTTCAGGCACAAATCTATTTGTTTAGACCTATGGATTTGATAGAGTGGGCGTGTGCTCTTGGGCTTGAAATGGACATTCGTGGTAGCATTGGTTGACCCACGAGGCCCATAATATATCAAATCAATGCTAACTCAGAGAGCTATAATGGGTGCTAGATACTTTGTTTTTACCAGTCCATCTTTAAGTTCAAATCCCTTTGTTTATGCCCATTGATTTGATAGAGTGGGCTTGCACACTTTGGCTTTAAATGGACATTTGTGGGAGCATTGGTTAACCCACAGGACCATAATATTGTAAATCGAAGCTAACTTAGAGAGCTATAATCAATGATGCACATATTATCTGTAGCAGTCCATCTTCAGGCCCAAATCCCTTTGTTTAGGCCCATGGATTTAATAGAGTGGGCTTGTGCACTTGGGCTTCAAATGGACGTTCATGGAAGCATTGGTTGACCCATAGGGCCTATAAAATATCAAATTGAAGCTGACTCAGAGAGCTATAATGGGTGCCACTTCATCTATATGAGTCCATCTTCAAGCCCAAATTCATTTATTTAGGCATCTTGATTTGATAAAGTTATTTTGCACACTTAAGCTTCAAAATGGACATTCGTGGCAAGATCAGTTGACCAAGGGGGCCCATAATATATTAAATCAAAGCTGACTTAGAGAGCTATAATCAGCACGATACACTTCCTTTATAGCAGTCCATCTTCAGGCCCAAATCCCTTTGTTTAGGCCTATTGATTTGATAGAGTGGGTTTGCACACTTAGGATTTTAATGGACATTCGTGGCTGGATCAGTTGACCCACGGGGCCCATAATATATCAAATCGAAGCTTACTTAGAGAGCTATAATGGATGCTACACAATTCACTTGTAGCAGTCCATCATTGGGCCCAAATGCCTTTATATGGGCCCATTGATTTGATAGAGTGGGCTTGCACACTTGGGCTTGAAATGGATGTTTGTGGTAGCATCGGTTGACCCACGGAGCCCATAACATATCGAACTGAAGCTAACCTAGAGAGTTATAATCGATGCTACACACATTATCTATAGTAGTCCATCTTCGAGCCCAAATCCCTTTGTTTAGGCCTATGGATTTGATAGAGTGGATTTGTGCACTTGGGCGTCAAATGGATGTTTGTGGCATCAATGGTTGAGACATGGGACCCATAATATATCAAATCGATGCTAACTCAGAGAGCTATAATGGATGTTATACATTTAATCCCTAGTAGTCCATCTTCAGGCCGAAGTCCCTTTGTTTAGGCCTTTGGATTTGAAAAAGTAGGCTTGCGCACTTGGGCTTGAAATGGACATTTATGGCAGCATCGGTTAACCCATGAGGCCTATAATATATCAAATCAAAGCTGACTCAGAGAGCTATAATAAGCATTGCACACTTCCTCTATAGAAGTCCATCTTTGAGCCTAAATCCTTATGTTTAGGCCTATAGATTTGATAGAGTTGGCTTGCACACTTGTGCTTGAAATGGACGTTCATGCCAACATCGATTGACCCACGAGACCCATATTATATCTAATTGAAGCTGACTTAGAGAGCTATAATGGGTGTTACATACTTTGTCTATAGCAGTCCATCATTAGGCCCAAATCCCTTTGTTTCAGCCTATTGATTTGATAGAGTGGGCTTGCATACTTAGGCTTCGAATAGACATTCATATCAACATCAGTTGACCCATAGGGCCCATAATATATCAAATCGAAGCTGACTTAGAGAGCTATAATCCATGCTACACATAAAAACTATAGCAATCCATCTTCGGGCCTAAATCCCATTGTTTAGGCCTATGAATTTGATAGAGTGGGCTTATGCACTTAGGCTTGAAATGGATGTTCATGGCAGCATCGGTTGACCCATAGGGCCTATAATATATCAAATCAAAGCTTACTCAGAGAGCTATAATTGATGTTGCACACTTCCTCTATAGCTGTCCATCTTTGAGCTAAAATCGCTATCTTTAGGCCTGTGGATTTGATAGAGTGGGCTTCCGCACTTAGGGTTGAAATAGACATTCGTGGCAACATTGGTTGACCCACGGGGCCCATATTATATCTAATTGAAGCTGACTTATAGAGCTAAAATGGGTGCTACATACTTTGTCTATAGCAATCCATCTTTAGGCCTAAATCCCTTTGTTTTGGCCTATTGATTCGATAGAGTGGGCTTGCACACTTGGGCTTCAAATGGACATTTGTAGCAACATTGGTTAACCCATAGGGCCTATAATATATCAAATCGAAGCTGACTCAAAGAGCTATAATCCTTGCTACACACATCATCTATAGCAATCAATCTTTAGGCCCAAATCCCTTTATTTAGGCCCATGAATTTGATAGAGTGGGCTTACGCACTTAGGCTTCAAATGGACATTCGTCGCAATATTGGTTAACCTACGGGGCCCATAATATATAAAATCAAAGCTGACTCAAAGAGCTATAATGGATGCTAGACACTTCATCTGTAGTAGTCAATCTTCGGGTCCAAATCCCTTTATTTAGGCCCATGGATTTGATAGAGTGGGCTTGCACACTTGTGCTTCAAATGGACGTTTGTGGTAGCATCGGGTGACCAACAGGGCCCATAATATATCAAATTGAAGCTAACTTAGAGAGCTATAATTGGTGCTACATACTTCATTTACATCACTCCATCTTAAGGTCCAAATCCCTTTATTTAGGCCCATTGATTTAATAGAGTGGGCTTGCACACTTGGGATTCAAAAGGACATTTACGACAGTATCGGTTAACCCATAGGGCCCATAATATATCAAATCAAAGTTGACTCAGAGAGCTATAATAGGTGTTATACGCTTCCTCTATAATGGTCCATCTTTGGGCCCAAATCCCTTTATTTAGTCTAATGGATTTGATTGAGTGGGCTTGCATACTTAGGCTTTAAATGGACGTTCATGGCAGCATCGGTTGACCCATAAGGCCCATAATATATCAAATCTAAGCTGACTTAGAGAGCTTTAATTGGTTATACATACTTCCTCTATAGCATTCCATCTTCGGGCCTAAATCCCTTTATTTAGGCCCATTGATTTGATAGACTGGGTTTGCACACTTAGGCTTTAAATGGACATTCGTGGGAGGATCGGCTGACCTAAGGGACCTAGAATATATCAAATCGAAGCTAAATCAGAGAGCTATAATGGATACTACACACTTCATCTATAGCAGTCCATCATTGGGCCCAAATCCCTTTATTTAGGCCCATCAATTTGATGGAATGGGTTTGCACAATTGGGCTTGAAATGGATGTCCGTGGTAGCATCGGTTAACCCACAGGGCCCATAATATATCAAATTGAAGTTGACTCAAAGAGGTATAATCGGTGCTGCACACATCATCCATAGCAATCTATCTTCAAGCCTAAATCCTTTTGTTTAGGCCTATGGATTTGATAGAGTGGATTTGCACACTTGGGCTTCAAATGGATGTTTGTGGCATCAACGGTTGAGACACAGGGCCCATAATATATCAAATCGAAGTTGACTTAGAGAGCTATAATGGAGGCTATACATTTCATCCCTAACAGTCCATCTTTGGGCTAAAGTCCCTTTGTTTAGGCCCATGGATTTGATAGAGTGGGCTTGCTCACTTGGGCTTGAAATAGACATTCGTAGTAGCATCGGTTGACCCATGGGGCCTATAATATATCAAATCAAAGCTAACTTCGAAAGCTATAATTAGTGCTGCATACTTCCCTTGTAGCAGTCCATCTTTGAGCCTAAATCTCTATGTTTGGGCCTATGGATTTGATAGAGTGGGCTTGCGCACTTGGAATTGAAATGGACATTCATGGCAACATCGCTTCACCTATGGGGCCCATAATAAATCTAATCAAAGCTAACTCAGAGAGCTATATTGGGTGCTACATAATTGGTCTATAGTAGTCCATCTTCAAGCCCAAACCCCTTTGTTTTGGCCTATTGATTTGATAGAGTAGGCTTCTGCATTTGGGCTTCAAATGGACATAGGTAACAACATCGGTTGACCCACGGGGCCCATAATATATCAAATCAAAGCTGACTCAGAGAGCTATAATTCATGCTACACACATCATCTATAGTAGTCCATCTTTGGGCCCAAATCCCTTTGTTTAGGCCCATGGATTTAATAGAATGGGCTTGCACACTTGGGCTTTAAATGGATGTTCGTGGCATCATCAGTTGACCTATGGGGCCTATAATATATAAAATCAAAGCTGACTCAGAGAGCTACAATGGGTGCTACACACTTCATCTATAGCAGTCAATCTTTAGGCCCAAATTCCTTTTTTTAGCCCCATGTATTTGATAGAGTGGGCTTGCGCACTTGTGCTTCAAATGGATGTTCGTGGCAGCAGCGGGTCACCAATGGGGCCTATGATATATCAAATCGAAGCTGACTCAGAGAGCTATAATGGGTGCTACACACTTCATCTGTAGTAGTCTATATTCAAGCCTAAATCCCTTTAATTAGGCCCAATGATTTGATAGAGTGGGCTAGCGCATTTGCGGTTCATATGGACGTTCGTGGCAGCATCGATTGACCCATGGGGCCTATAATATTTCAAATCGAATATGACTCAGAGAGCTATAATGGGTTCTATACTCTTCATCTATAGCAGTGCATCTTTCGACCCAAATCCCTTTGTTTAGGTCCATTGATTTGATAGAGTGGGCTTGCACACTTGGGTTTTTAATGGACATTCGTGGTAGCATTGGTTCATCCATGGGACCCATAATATATCAAATCGAAGCTGAGTTAGAGAGCTATAATTGGTGCCACACACTTCATCTGTACCAGTCCATCTTTGTGACCAAATCACTTTGTTTAGGCCTAAGGATTTGATATTGTCAGCTTATGCAGTTGGGCTTCAAATGGACATTTGTGGCAGCATCGGTTGACCCACGATGCCCATAATATATCAAATAAAAGCTTACTTAGAGATCTATAATGGGTGCTAAACACTTCATCTATAGGAGTCCATCTTGGAGTTTAAATTCCTTTGTTTAGGCCCATTAATTTGATAGAGTGGGCTTGCGCATTTGGGCTTTAAATGTACGTTCATGGCAGCATCGGTTGATCCACAGGGCCTATAATATATCAAATTAAAGCTGACTCAGAAATTTATAATTGGTAGTACACACTTTATCTATAGTAGCCCATCTTTGGTCCTAAATCCCTTTGTTTAGGCCCATGTAATTGATAGAGTGGGCTTGCACACTTGGGCTTCAAATGGATGTTCATGGTGGCATCGGTTAACCCATGAGGCCCATAATATATCAAATCGAAGCTAACTCAGAAAGCTATAATTGATGCACTCACATCATATGTAATAGTCCATCTTTAGGCTAAAATTCCTTTGTGTTGGCCCATGAATTTAATGGAGTGGGCTTGTGTACTTGGGCTTTAAATGCATGTTCATGGCAGCATCAGTTGACCCACGAGGCCAATAACATATCAAATCGAAGCTGAATTAAAAAGATATAGGCCTAAGGATTTAATATTTTCAGCTTGCGCACTTGGGCTTCAAATGTACATATTAGTTGATCCACGGTGCCCATAATATATCAAATTAGAGCTGACTTAGAGAGCTATAATGGGTGCTAAACATTTCTTCTATAGGAGTCCATCTTGGAGCCCAAATCCCTTTTTTTAGGCCCATTGATTTGATGGAGTAGGCTTGCACACTTGGGCTTTAAATGTACATTTATGGCAGCATCGCTTGACCCACAAGGTCCATAATATATCAAATTAAAGCTAAGTCAAAGAGATTTAATTGGTACTACACTCTTTGTTTGTAGCAGCCCATCTTCGATCCCAAATCCCTTTATTTAGGCCCATGTAATTGATAGAGTGGGCTTGCACACTTAGACTTCAAATGGAAGTTCGTGGTAGCATCAGTTGACCCACAGGGCCCATAATATATCAAATTGAAGTTGACTTAGAAAGCTATAATTGGTGCACACACATCATCTGTAGTAGTCTATCTTCAGGCTAAAATTCCTTTGTTTGGGCCCATGAATTTAATGGAGTGGGCTTGCGCACTTGGGCTTCAAATGCACGTTCATGGCTGTTAGTGATATGCACTAGGTCAATCATTTGATTATGTATTGACTTTCTTATTTTATTAATAAAGAGGTATTTCATTATCATTTGATTTTATGATAATTATATGAATTGTTAATTCTTACTAAGGTCATCAAGTATGTGACTTAATAGTAAAACCCTTAGATTAAAATAAGAGTTCTATTCTAATTATCCCTAGCCATTTATTAATTATATAAATGTTAAAGTATTAAGGCTACTATGATGTTGACTAATGGTTATGTTGTACTAATCATGAATATGAGATATTAAGTCAACTCATAGGTATATGATGAGAGATCATGTACTGGATTGACCCACTATGAGAATACTACATAGAATATTGTCATAAGTATTTCTCATCACAGTAATTTTATTTTGGTCCTTTGACTTTGAAATCATCATGGATTTCTACATAGCTATTTTATGTTTTGACACATTCTAACATTGTCTTTAACCGGACAATTAGATAGGATGTTGTTGGATATGAAATTAGTTATGTGAGGAATGTGAGTGATTTAGAAGGAATTTATCCCTCATTAATATGAGAAAGATATCTATGGGCCCCTTGATGAGATAGACTGAAGGAAAAATGCATGGCCATGCTGAAATGAAATAATAAAGAGTTATCATTTTCAATCTACTTGGAATTAAGTCAGAATATTGAACTATATAAGGATGACATTTTATGCCTTATGTTCAAGTAAGATATCATGTGATAAAGGGATGATAAAATTCACTGTAATGAGGTTATGTTGGATTATTGACTTCACATGACTTGGGTAGTTATAATGTCTTACTAGAGGCCACTTATGACTTATAGGCCTAAATAGAGATTTAGGCCCATTGCCAATGTTATGTGAACCTACAGGGTCACACACCTAGAACAAGCCCAAAACGAATATGGGTTTAATCAAGTAGTCGAATTACATGGAACCAGATTTGGGAACGCGATGAATTTTTAATTTTTTCGCTGTGTTTGTATCACGAAACCCTAACAGTGGCAACATCGGTTGACCTGTGGGGCCCATAACATATCAAATTAAAGGTGACTCATAGAGCTATAATGGGTGCTACACACTTTGTCTATAGCAGTTCATCTTTAGGTCCAAATCCCTTTGTTTATGCCCATTGATTTGATAGAGTGGGCTTGCGCACTTAGGCTTCAAATGGACGTTCGTGACAACATTAGTTGACCCACAAGACCCATAATATATCAAATCAAAGATGAGTTAAAGAGCTATAATGAGCGCTAAACACTTCATCTATAGTAGTCCATCTTCATGCCCAATTACCTTTGGATAGGCCCATGGATTTGATAGAGTGGACTTGCGCACTTGGTCTAGAAATGGACGTTCGTGGTAGCATTGGTTGACCAATGGGGCCCATAATATATCAAATTAAAGCTGAATCAGAGAGCGATAATGGGTGCTACATATTTCATCTGTAGTAGTCCATCGGGTCCAAATCCCTTTTGTTTAGGCCTATGGATTTGATAGAGTAGGCTTGTGCACTTGGGCTTGAAATGGTCATTCGTGGTAGCATCGGCTAAACCACCTAGCCCATAATATATTAAATCAAACCTGACTCACATACTATATTAGGTGCTACACACTATGTCTATAGTAGTCCATCTTTGGGCCCAAATCTCTTTGTGTAGGCCCATTCATTTGATAAAGTGGGCTTGCGCACTTGGGCTTCAAATGGTCATTCATGGCAGCATCGGTTGACCCACGGCGCCCATAATATATCAAATTGAAGTTGTCTCAGAGAGCTATAATGGTGCTACATACTTCATTTGTAGCAGCCTATCTTCGGGTCCAAATCCCTTTATATAGGCCCATGGATTTGATAGAGTGGGCTGAAATCCCTTGTTTAGGCATAAGGATTTGATAGAGTGGGCTTGCACACTTATGCCTCAAATGGACGCATCAATTGAAAAAAGGGCCCCATAATATATAAAATGAAAGAAAACTCAAAGAGCTATAATGGGTGCTACACATTATGTGTGTAGCGTCCATCTTTTCCCGCAAATCCCTTTTCTTAGGCCCATTGATGTGATAGAGTGCTCTATCTCACGTGGGCTTCAAATGGACGTTCGTGAAAGCATTGGTTGACCGATAGGGCCCATAGTATCTCAAATCAAAGTTGAATTAGAGAGCAATAATGGTGCTACACACTTCATCTGTAGCAGTCCATCTTCGAGCCCAAGTCCCTTTGTTTAGAGTGGGCTTGCGCACTTGGGATTGAAATGGACATTTGTGGTAGCATCGGTTGACCCATGGGGCCCATAATATATTAAATCGAAGTTGACATAGAGAGCTATAATGGGTGCTACACACTTCATTTACAATTATCCATCTTTGGGTCTAAATCCCTTTTTTTAGGGCCAAGAATTTGATAGAGTAGGCTTGCGCACTTGGGCTTCAAATGGACATTTATGGCAAAGTCGGCTGAACCACGGGGCCCATAATATATCAAATTGAACCTAACTCAGAGACTATATTGGGTGCTACACTCTATATCTGTATAATTCCATCTTTGGGCCTAACTCCCTTTGTTTAGGCCCATTGATTTGATAGAGTTGGCTTGCGCACTTGGGCTTCAAATGGACGTTCGTGGCAGCATCAATTGACCCACGGGGCCCATAATATATCAAATCGAAGTTGTCTCAAAGAGCTATAATGGTGTTACATACTTCATTGTAGCAGTCTATCTTTGGGCCCAAATCCCTTTGTTTAGGCCCATGGATTTAATAGAGTGGGCTTGCGCACTTCGGCTTCAAATTCACATTCATGGTAGCATCGATTAATGCATGGGGCCCATAATATATCAAATCAAATCTGACTCAGAGAGCTATAATGGGTGGTACAAACTTCATCTATAACAGTCCATCTTCAAGCCTAAATCCCTTTACTTAGGCCCATTGATTTGATAGAGTGGGCTTATGCACTTGGGCTTCAAATGGACATTCGTAGCAGCATCGGTTGACCCACAGGGCCAATAATATATCAAATCAAAGCTTACTCAGAGAGAAATAATGCGTGCTACACACTATGTATGTAGCAATCTATCTTTAGGCTCAAAAATTCCATTATTTAGGCCTATTGATTTGATAGAGTGGGCTTGCACACTTGGGCTTTAAATGGACATTTACGGCAACATCGGTTGACCCACAGGGCCCATAATATATCAAATCAAAGCTGACTTAGAGAGCTATAGTAGGTACTACACCCTTCCTCTATTATAGTCGATCTTAGGGCCCAAATCCCTTTGTTTAGTATAGTAGATTTGATAGAGTGGGCTTGCACACTTGGCCTTTAAATGGAGATTAGTGGCATCACCGATTGACTCATGGGGCCCATGATATATCAAATTGAAGCTAACTCAGAGAGTTATAATGGGTGCTACACACTTCATCTATAGCAGTCCATCTTCGGGTCCAAATCAATTTGTTTAGGCCCATTGATTAGATAGAGTGGGCTTGCACACTTAGGTTTCAAATGGACGTTCGTGGCAGCAACGGTTACGCCACTGGGCCTATAATAAATCAAATCGAAGCTTAATCAAAGAGCTATAATCAATGCTACACACTCCATCTATATCAGTCCATCTTCGAGCCGAAATCCCTTTGTTTACACCCTTGGATTTGTTAGAGTGGGCTTGCACACTTTGGCTTGAAATGGTCATTCGTGGCAGCAAAGGTTGACCCATGAGGCCTATAATATATCAAATCAAAGCTGACTCAGAGAGCTAAGATGGGTGCTACACACTTCATTTGCAGTAGTCCACCTTCGGGCTGGAATCCCTTTGTTTGGGCCCAAGGATTTGATAGAGTGGGCTTGCGCACTTGTGCTTCAAATAGATGCTCGTGGTAGCATCGATTTAACCAAGGGCCCCATAATATATCAAATTGAAGCAGACTCAAAGAGCTATAATGGGTGCTACACATTATGTATGTAGCATCTATCTTTGAGCCTAACTCCCTTTATTTGTGCCCATTGCTTTGATAGAGTGCTCTAGCTCACTTGGGCTTCAAATGGATGTTTGTGGCGGCATTGGTTGACCCACGGGGCCTATAGTATTTCAAATCAAAGTTGACTTAGAGAGCTATAATGGTGCTACACACTTCATCTATAGTAGTCCATCTTTGAGCCCAAGTCCCTTTGTTTAGGGCCATGGATTTGATAAAGTGGGCTTGTGCACTTGGGATTCAAATGGACGGTCATGGCAGTATTGGTTGATCCATAGGGCCCATAATATATTAAATTGAAGCTGACATAGAGAGCTATAATAGGTGCTACACACTTTTTTGATAGCAGTCCATCTTTGAGCCCAAATCCCTTTTTTTAGGGCCAAGAATTTGATAAAGTGGGCTTGCGCACTTTGCCTTCTAATGGAAGTTTATGACAGTATCGGTTGACCCACAGGGCCCATAATATTTCAAATTGAAGTTGTCTCAAAAAGCTATAATGGCGCTACACACTTCATCTGTAGCAGCCTATCTTCAGGCCCAGATCCTTTTGTTTAGGCCCATGGATTTGATAAAGTGGGCTTGTGCACTTGGGCTTCAAATTGACATTCATGGTAGCATCGATTGACCCACGGGGCCAATCATATATGAAATCAAAGTTGACTTAGAGAACTATAATGGGTGGTACACACTTCGTCTATAGCAGTACATCCTTAGGCCTAAATCCCTTTGCTTAGGCCCGTTGATTTGATTAAGTGGGCTTGCACACTTAGGCTTCAAAAGGACATTCGTGGTAGCATCAGCTGACACATGGAGCCAATAATATATCAAATCAAAGTTGACTCAGAGAGCAATAATGCGTGCTACACACTATGTATATAGCAGTCCATCTTTAGGCCCAAAAATTCCTTTGTTTAGGCCCATTGATTTGATAGAGTGGGCTTGTGCACTTAGGGTTCAAATGGACATTTAAGGCATCAATGGTTAACCCACATGGCCCATAATATATCAAATCAAAATTGACTCAAAGAGCTATAATAGGTGTTATACACTTCCTCTACAGTGGTCCATATTCGAGCCCAAATCCCTTTGTTTAGTCCCATGGATTTGATAGGGTGGGCTTGCACACTTGGGCTTTAAATGGACATTAGTGGCAGCATCGGTTGACCCATGAGGCCTATATTATATGAAATCAAAGCTAACTCAAAGAGCTATAATCAATGCTACACACTCCAACTGTAGCAGTCCATGTTTGAGCCCAATTCGCTTTGTTTAGGCCCATTGACTAGATAAAGTGGGCTTACGCACTTAGGTTTCAAATGGATGTTCGTGGCATTAAGGGTTGACCCTTGAGGCCCATAATAAATCAAATCAAAGCTGACTTAGAGTGCTATAATCGGTGCTACACATTCTAGCTATAGCAGTCCATCTTTGAGCTGAAATCCCTTTGTTTATGCCTACAGATTTGATAGAGTGGGCTTGCACACTTAGGCTTGAAATGGTTGTTTAGGGTAGCTAGGGTTGACCCATAGGGCCTATAATATATCAAATCAAAGCTGACTCAGAGAGGTAAGATGGGTGCTACACACTTCATTTGTAGTAGTCCACCTTCGGACTCAAATCCCTTTGTTTAGGCCTAAGGATTTGATAGAGTGGGCTTGCACGCTATGCTTCAAATGGACGTTCGTGGCAGCATCGGTTGAACCAAGGGGCCCATAATATATCAAATCAAAGTAGACTCAGAGAGCTATAATGGGTGCTACACATTATGTCTTTGAGCCCAAATTACTCTGTTTAGGCCTATAGATTTGATACAGTGCTCTTGCTCACTTGGCCTTCAAATGGACGTTCATGGTAGCAACGGTTGACACACTATGCCCATAATATATCAAATCGAAGCTTACTCAGAGAGCTATAATAGGTGCTACATAGTTCATCTTTAGCAGTCCATCTTTGAGCCCAAGTCCCTCTATTTATGCCCATGGATTTTATGGGGTGGGCTTGCGCACTTGGGCTTTAAATGGATGCTTATGGCCACATCGACTGACCCACGGGGCACATGATATATAAAATTGAAGCTGACTCAAAGATCTATAATTGGTGCTACACACATTATCTATAGCAATCCATCTTCGGGCCTAAATCCCTTTATTTAGGCCAATGGATTTGATAGAGTGGGCTTGCACACTTGGGCTTAAAATGGACGTTCGCGGCCGCATAGGTTGTCCCAAGGGGCCCATAATATATCAAATCGAAGCTAACTCAAAGAGCTATAATGGGTGCTACACACTTTGTTTGTAATAGTTGATCTTCGAGCCTAAATTCACTTATTTAGGCCTAAGGATTTGATAGAGTGGGCTTGCATAGTTGGTCTTCAAATAGACGTTCATGGCAGCATCAGTTGACCTATAGGGCCCATAATATATCAAATCGAAGATGACTTAGAGAGCTATAATGGGTACTACACGCTTCATTTATAGTAGTCCATCTTCGGGCCCAAATCACTTTATTTAGGCCCATGGATTTGATAAAGTGGGATTGCGCATGTGGGCTTGAAATGGACGTTTATGGTAGCATTGGTTAACCCACTAGGCCCATAATATATCAAATTGAAGATGAATTAGAGAGCTATATTGGGTGCTACACACTTCATCTATAGCAGTCCATCTTCGAGCCCAAGTCCCTTTATTGAGTCCCATGGATTTGATAGAGTGGGCTCACACATTTGGGATTCAAATCAACATTCATGGCAGCATCAGTTGACCCGCGGGGCCCATATTATATCAAATCAAAGCTAACTCAGATAGCTATAATGTGTGGTACACACTTCCTCTATAGCTGTCCATCTTTGGGCCTAAATCTCTTTATTTATTCCCATTGATTTAATAATGGTGGATTTCGCACTTGGGCTTCAAATGGACGTTCGTGGCAGCATCGGTTGACCCACGGGGCCAATAATATATCAAATTGAAGCTAACTCAGACATCTATAATGGGTGCTACACACTATGACTATTGCAGCCCATCTTTGGGGCCAAATCCCTTTGTTTAGGCCTATGGATTTGATGGAGTTAGGATGCACACTTGGGCTTCAAATGGACATTCGTGGTAGCATCGGTTGACCCACGAGGCCCAGAATATATCAAATCAATGTTGACTCAAAGGGCTATAATCGGTGCTATGCACTTCCTCTACAGCAATCCTTCTATAGGCCTAAATCCCTTTGTTTAAACATATGGATTTGATAGAGTGAGCTTGCACACTTGTGCTTAAAATAGACATTTGTGGTAGCATCGGTTGACCCATAGGGCCCATAATATAACAAATCGAATTTAACTTAGTGGTTGCTACACACTTCTTTTGTAGCAGTCCATCTTTAGGACAAAATCCCTTTGTTTAGGCCCATGGATTTGATAGAGTGGGCTTGAACACTTGGGCTTCAAATGGACATTCGTGGCAGCATCGGTTAACCCACGGGGCCTTTAATATCATATTGAAGTTGACTCAAAGAGTTATAGTGGGTGCTACACACAATGTCTGTAGCAGTCCATCTTTGGGCCCAAATCCCTTTATTTAGGCCCATTAATTTGATAAAGTAAGCTCGCACACTTGGGCTTCAAATGGACGTTCGTGGCAGCATCGGTTGATCGACGAGGTCCATAATATATCAAATCAAACTTTACTCAGAGAGCTATAATCAGTGCTACACATTTCCTCTGTAGAAGTCCATCTTCGGGTCCAAATCCCTTTGTTCAGGCCCATGGATTTATAGAGTGGGTTTGCACATATGGGCTTGAAATGGACATTCGTGGCAGCATCGGTTGACCCATGGGGCCCATAATATATCAAATTGAACCTAACTTAGAGAGCTATAATAGGTGCTACACATTTCATCTATAGCAGTCCATCTTTAGGCCCAAATCCCTCTATTTACGCCCATGGATTTGATAGAGTGTGCTTGCACACTTGGGCTTCAAATGGACATTCGTGACAACATCGGCTGACCCACGAGGCCCATAATATATAAAATCAAAGCTGAATCATAGAGCTATAATTGGTACTACACACTTCCTATGTAGTAATCCATCTTAGGGCCCAAATCCTTTTATTTAGGCCATTGGATTTAATAGAGTAGGCTTGCACACTTGGGCTTAAAATGGACGTTTGTGGCAGTATCAGTTGACCCACGGGGCCCATAATATATTAAATCAAAGCTGACTCAGAGAGCTATAATGTGTACTACACACTTTATCTATAGCAGTCAATCTTTGGGCCTAAATTCCTTTATTTAGGCCTAACGATTTGATAGAGTGGGCTTGGACACTTGGGCATCAAATGGACATTCGTGGTAGCATCAGGTGACCCACGGGGGCTGTAATATATCAAATCAAAGATGACTCAGAGAGCTATAATGGGTGCTACACACTTCATCTATAGTAGTCCATCTTCGGGCCCTAATCCCTTTGTTTCGGCCCATGGATTTGATAGAGTGGGATTGTACACTTGGGCTTCAAATGGACGTTTGTGGTAGCATTAGTTAACCCACTGGGCCCATAATATATCAATTGAAAGGTGACTCAGAGAGCTATAATGGGTGCTATATAGTTCATTTGTAGTAGTCCATCTTGGGGCCGAAATCCATTTGTTTAGACCCAAGGATTTGATAGAGTGGGCTTACACGCTTAGTCTTCAAATGGACATTTATGGCAATATTGGTTGATGCACGGGGGCTCCTAATGTATCAAAACAAAGCTGACTCAAAGAGCTATAATTGGTGCTACACATTTCATCTGTAGCAGTCCATCTTTAGGCCTAAATACCTTTATTTATTCCTAAGGATTTGATAAAGTGGGCTTGCACACTTGGTCTTCAAATGGACATTCATGGTAGCATAGGTTGACCCATTGGACCCATAATATTTCAAATCAAAGCTGACTCAGAGACTTATAATAATGCTATGCACTTTGTCTATAGTAGTCCCCAAATCCCTTTGTTTAGGCCCATTGATTTGTTAAACTAGGCTTGCGCACTTGGGCTTCAAATGGACATTCGTGGCATCATCGATTGACCCACGAGGCCCATAATATATCAAATTGAAGTTGATTAAGAGAGCTATAATCAATGCTACACACATAATCTATAGTTGTCCATCTTCAAGTCCAACTCCTTTATTTAAACCAATGGATTTGATAGAGTGGGTTTGTGCACTTGGGCTTCAAATGGACATTTATGGCAGCATTGGTTGATCCACAAGGCCCATAATATATCAAATCAAAGCTGACTTAGGGAGCTATAATGGGTGCTACACACTGCCTCTATAGCAATCCATCTTTGGTCCCAAATCTCTTTATTTAGGCCCATGGATTTGATGGAGTGGTCTTTCACATTTAGGCTTGAAATGGATGTTTGTGGTGGGATCGGATGGCTGATGGGGCCCATAATATATCAAATTGAAGCTGACTCAGAGAACAATAATGGGTACTAGACACTTCACTGTTGCACTCGATCATCAGGCCCAAATCTCTTTATTTAGGCCAATGGATTTGATAGAGTAGGCTTGCACACTTGAAATTCAAATGGATGTTTGTAGCAGCATCGGTTGACCCATGGGGCCCAGAATATATCAAATCAAAGCTTACTTAGAGAGCTATAGTGGGTGGTACACACTTTGTCTATAGTAATCCATCTTTGGGTCCAAATGCCTTTGTTTACGCCCATTGATTTAATAGAGGTGGCTTGTGCACTTGCGCATCAAATGGACATTTGTGGCAACTTTGATTGACCCATAGGGCCCATAATATATCAAATCAAATCTAACTCAGGGAGCTATAATTGGTGATACACACTATGTCTGTAGCAGTCCATCTTTGGGCCCAAATCCCTTTGTTTAGGCCCATTGATTTAATAGAGTAGGCTCGCACGCCTGGGCTTAAAATGGACGTTCGTGGCAGCATCGGTTGACCCACAGGGTCCATAATATATCAAATCAAAGCTGACTTAAAGAGCTATAATGGGTGCTACACACTTCATTTGTAGCAATCCATCTTTAAGCCCAAATCCCTTTATTTAGGCCCATGGATTTAATAGAGTGGGCTTGTACACTTGGGCTTAAAATGGATGTTCGTGACAACATCGGTTTATCCACGGGGCCCATAATATATCAAAATCAAAGTTGACTCAGAGAGCTATAATCGGTGGTGCTACACACTGCATTTGTACTAGTCCATCTCCGGGCTGAAATCCCTTTGTTTAGGCCTATGGATTTGATAGACTGGGCTTGCACACTTGAGATTAAAAGGGACATTCATAATAGCATCGGTTGACCCACAAGGCTCATAATATATCAAATTGAAGCTGACTCAAAAAGCTATAATGGGTGCTGCACACTTCATCTGTAGCAGTCCATCTTCGGGCCTAAATCCTTTTGTTTAGGTCGAAGGATTTAATAGAGTGGGATTGCACACTTAGGCTTCAAATGGAAATTCATGGCAGTATCGTTGACCTATGGGGCCCATAATATATCAAATCAAAGCTGACTCAGAGAGCTATAATGGGTGCTACACACTTCATATATAGTAGTCCATCTTCGGGCCCAAATCCTTTTGTTTAGGCTCATGGATTTGGTAGAGTGGGAATGTGCCCTTGGGCTTTAAATGGACATTTGTAACAGCATTGATTGACCCACGGGACTGATAATATATCAAATCAAATCTAACTCAAATAGTTATAATGGCTACTACAAACTTCACTTGTAGCAATCCATCTGCAGGCCCAAATCCCTTTGTTTAGGCCCATGGAATTGTTGTGTGGGCTTGCTCACTTGGGCTTGAAATGGACATTCGTGGCAGGATTGGTTGGCCTACGGGGTCCATAATATATCAAATTGAAGCTAACTCAAAGACCCATAATGGGTACTACACACTGTTGGGTTTTGTGATAAAAACGCAATGAAAAAATTAAAAATTTATCACATTCCCAAACCTGGATCCATGTAATTCGACTACTTGATTAAATCTAGGATTTCAAGAATCTCACCAAAATGCAGAAGAGGAAAGATTTTCTAGAAGGATGAGAGGAGGTTCACACCGGTGACACCTTACCTCGAGCCTTTTGCTTTGGTTTTTCGGATCAACACATCTCCAAAAGGATGTGTCCTCTATAGGTATCCACACGAACAGCCCTTCACAAAATGAATTGGAGTGTGTGTGCTAGCAACATCCTTGATTGTCTCACAAATCAAGAACAAAAGAAAAACTCTGTCTTTGTTTTCTAAGAAGAAAGAAAACGAATTTGGAGGCAGGAAAAACAAGTGTGTGAAACCCTAGAGAATATAACATATTTATAGACTCCTAATTAGGGTTTCACCTACCAATGACCTTTCGGTAATTTCCATTTATTAAATTCTGATTTTGTTTAAAAAAAATCAGAAATAATATCTTATTTATTTATTTAAAATAACATTTATTTTAAATAAATAAAACACTTTAATTATTTATTTCCACAGAGTTTATTTTAGACTTATTAAACCCATATTCATTTTGGGCTTGTTCTAAGTGTGTGACCCTGTAGGTTCACATAACATTGGTTGTTGGGTTCATGATACAAACGCAGCGGAAAAATTAAAAATTTTATCACGTTTCCAAGCTTGGATCCATGTAATTCGACTACTTGATTATATCTAGGGTTTTAAAATCTTACTAAAACGTAGAAGAGGCAAGATTCTCTGGAAGGATGAGAGGAGGTTCACACCGGTGACACCTTACCATGAGCTTTTTTTGGCTTGGTTGTTCAGATCAAGACGTCTCTAAAAGGATCCATCCTCTATAGGTATCCACACGAACAGCCCTTCACAAAACGAATTTGAGTGTGTGTGCTAGTAACCTCCTTGACTGTCTCACAAATCAAGAACAAAAGGAAAAAATTTGTCTTTGTTTTCTAAGAGGAAAGAAAACGAATTTAGAGGCAGGAAAAACAAGTGTGTGAAACCCTAAAGAATATAACATATTTATAGACTCCAAATTAGTATTTCACTTACCAATGACCTTTTGGTAATTTTCCATTTATTATATTCTAATTTTGTTTAAAAAACAAATCAAAAATAATATCTTATTTATTTATTTATTTAAAATAACATTTATCTTAAATAAATAAACAAATAAATAAAACACTTTAATTATTTATTTCCACAGATTTTATTTTGGGCTTATTAAACACATATCCGTTTTGGGCTTGTTCTAAGTGTGTGACCCTATAGGTTCACATAACATTGGCAGTGGGCCTAAATCTCTATTTAGGCCTACAAGTCATAAGTGGCCTCTAGCAAGACATTATGACTACCTAAGTCATGTGAAGTCAATAATCTGACATAACCTAATTACAGTGAATTTTATTGTCCCTTTATCACATGATATCTTAATTGAACATAAGGCATAGAATGTCATCCTTATATAGTTCAATATTATGACTTGATTCCAAGTAGACTGAAAATGATAACTCTTTATCAATTCATTTCAGCATGGCCATGCATTTTCCTTCAGTCTATCTCATCAAGGGGCCTTTAGATATCTTTCTCATATTAATGAGGGATAAATTCCTTCTAAATCACTCACATTACTCACATAACTAATTTTATATCCAACAACATCCTTTTAATCGTCCGGTTAAAGACAATGTTAGAATGTGTCAAAATATAAAATAGCTATGTAGAAATCCATGATGATTTCAAGGTCAAAGGATCGAAATAAAATTACTGTGATAAGAAATACTTATGACAATATTCTATGTAGCATTCTCATAGTGGGTCAATCTAGTACATGATCTCTCATCATGTACCTATGAGTTGACTTAATATCTCATATTTATGATTAGTAAAACATAACCATCAATCAACATCATACTAGCCTTAATACTTTAATATTCATATAATGAATAAATGGCTAGGGATAATTAGAATAAAACTCTTATTTTAATCTAAGGGTTTTACTATCAAGTCACATACTTGATGGCCTTAGTAAGAATTAACCATTCATGTAATTATCATAAAATCAAATGATAATATAATACCTCTTTATTAACAAAATAAGAAAGTCAATACATAATCACAAATGATTGACCTAGTGCATATCACTAACAATTGGTAGTGGGCCTAAATCTCTATTTAGGCCTACAAGTCATAAGTGGCCTCTAAAAAGACATTATGACTATCCAAGTCATGTGAAGTCAATAATCCGACATAACCTAATTACAATGAATTTTATCGTCCAATTATCATATGATATCTTAATTGAACATAAGGCATAGAATGTCATCCTTATATAGTTCAATATTATGACTTGATTCCAAGTAGACTGAAAATGATAACTCTTTATCAATTCATTTCAGCATGGCTATGCATTTTCCTTCAGTCTATCTCATCAAGGGACCCATAGATATCTTTCTCATATTAATGAGGAATAAATCCCTTCTAAATCACTCACATTCCTCATATAACTAATTTCATATCCAATAACATCCTATTTAATCATCTGGTTAAAGACAATGTTAGAATGTGTCAAAACATAAAATAGCTATGTAGAAATCCATGATGATTTCAAGGTCAAAGGACCAAAATAAAATTACTGTGATAAGAAATACTTATGACAATAATCTATGTAGTATTTTCATAGTGGGTCAATCCAGTACATGATCTCTCATCATGTACCTATGAGTTGAATTAATATCTCATATTCATGATTAGTAAAACATAACCATCAGTCAACTTCATACTAGCCTTAATACTTTAATATTTATATATAATGAATAAATGGCTAGGGATAATTAGAATATAACTCTTATTTTAATTTAAGGGTTTTACTATCAAGTCACATACTTGATGACCTTAGTAAGAATTAACCATTCATATAATTATCATAAAATCAAATGATAATGAAACATCTCTTTATTAATAAAATAAGAAAGTCAATACATAATCGCAAATGATTGACCTAGTGCATAACACTAACACACACTTCATTTGTAGTAGTCGATCTTCGGGCCCAAATACCTTTGTTTAGGCTAATGAATTTAAAAGAGTGGGTTCGCACACTTGGAATTCAAATGGACATTCGTTGCGGCATGGGTTGACCCACAGGGCACATAATATATCAAATCAAAGCTTACTTAGAGAGCTATACTGGGTGGTACACACTATGTCTATAGCAGTCCACCTTTAGGCCTAAAGCCCTTACTTTAGGTGCATTGATTTGATAGAGTGGGCTCGCACACTTAGGCTTCAAATGGACATTCGTGGTAGCAACAGTTGACCCACAAGGCCCATAATATATCAAATGGAAGCTGACTCAGAGAGCTATAATTGGTACTACACATTTCCTTTGTATCAGTCCATCCTCAAGCCCAAATCCCTTTGTTTAGGCCCATGGATTTGATAGAGTAGGCTTGCACATATGGGCTTAAAATGGACATTTGTGGCAGCATAGGTTGACCCACGGGGCCTATAATAATTCAAATCGAAGCTGACTTAGAGAGCTATAATGGGTACTACACACTTTGTCTATAGTAATCCATCTTCAAGCCCAAATCCCTTTATGTAGGCCCAAGGATTTGATAGAGTGGTCTTACGCGCTTTGGCTTCAAATGTACGTTCGTGGCAGCATCAGTTGACACACGAGGCCCTTAATATATCAAATTCAACGCTAACTCAGAGAGCTATAATCAGTGCTACATGCTTCATCTATACCAGTCCATCTTCAAGCCCAAATCCCTTTATTTAGGCCCATGGATTTGATAGAGTTGGCTTGCACACTTGGGATTAAAAGGGACGTTCGTGGCAACATCGGTTAACCCACGGGCCCATAATAAGTCAAATCAAAGCTGACTTAGACAGCTATAATGGGTACTACACACTTCAATTATAGTAGTCCATCTTCGGGCCTAAATCCCTTTATTTAGGTCTAACAATTTAATAGAGTGGGCTTGCGCACTTGGGCTTCAAATGGACATTTGTGGCAACATCGTTGACCCAAGGGGCCCATAATATATCAAATCAAAGCTGAATTAGAGAGCTATAATGGGTGCTACACACTTCATCTATAGCAATCCATCTTCGGGCCTAAATCCCTTTATTTAGGCCCATGGATTTGATAGAGTGAGAATGCATACTTGGGCTTCAATTGGACATTTATGGCAACATCGATTGACCCATAGGACCCATATATATATCAAATCAAAGCTGGCTCAGAAAGCTATAATGGGTGCTACAAACTTCACCTATAGCAATCCATCTTTAGGCCCAAATCCCTTTATTTAGGCCCATAGATTTTATAGTGTGGGCTTGCACACATAGGCTTGAAATGGAAGTTCATGGCAGCATGGGTTGACCCACGAAGTGCATAATATATCAAATTGAAGCTGACTTAGACAGCTATAATAGGTGCTACACACTATGTCTGTAGCAGTCCATCTTTGGGCCCAAATCCCTTTATTTAGGCCCATTGATTTGATAGAGTGGGCTCGCACACTTGGGCTTCAAATGGACATTCATGGTAGCATCGATTGACCCACAGGGCTCATAATACATCAAATCAAAGCTGACTTAAATAGCTATAATTGATGCTATACACTTCCTCTATAGAAGTCCATCTTTGGGCCCAAATGCCTTTATTTAGGCACATGGATTTGATAGAGTGGGCTTGCACACTTGGGCTTGAAATAGACGTTTGTGGCAACATGTGTTGACTAATAGGGCCTATAATATATCAAATCAGCTGACTCAGAGAGCTA
The DNA here is from genome assembly GCA_947683625.1 of Mallotus nudiflorus. NCBI lineage: Eukaryota > Viridiplantae > Streptophyta > Magnoliopsida > Malpighiales > Euphorbiaceae > Mallotus > Mallotus nudiflorus. Next base: position 2,928,303 of record CANTUR010000117.1, on the reverse strand, counting down.
TAATGGGTGCTATAAACTTTAGCTATAGCAATCCATCTTCAGGCCCAAAATCCCTCTATTTATGCCCATGGATTTGATAGAGTGGGCTTTCACGCTTGGGCTACAAATGGATGTTCGTGGCTGCATCAGTTGACCCATAGGGCTCATAATATATCAAATCAAAGCTGACTCAGAAAGCTATAATTGGTGCTACAAACTTCCTCTGTAGAAGTCCATCTTCGGGCCCAAATTCCTTTGTTTAGGCCCATGGATTTGATAGAGTGGGCTTTCACACTTGGGCTTGAAATGGACATTTATGGTAGCATGTGTTGACCCACGGGGCCCATAATACATCAAATGAAAGCTAACTCAGAGACCTATAATGGGGTATACAAACTTCACATGTAGCAATCCATCTTTGGGCCTAAATCCTTCTGTTTATGCCCATGGATATGATAGAGTGGGCTTGCACACTTGGGCTACAAATGGATGTTCATCGCTGCATTGGTTGATCCATGGGGCTTATAATATATCAAATCGAAGTTGACTCAAACAACTATAATAGCTTCTACACATTTTATCTATAACGGTCCTTCTTCGGGCCCAAATCCTTTTATTTAGGCCAATGGACTTGATAGAGTGGGCTTATGCACTTGGGCTTGAAATGGACGTTCATGGCAGCATCGGTTGACCCATGGGGCCCATAATATATCAAATTGAAGTTGAATCAATGAGCTATAATTGATGCTACACACTTCCTTTGTAGTAGTCCATCTTCAATCCCAAAACCCTTTGTTTAGGCACATGGATTTGATAGAGTGGGCTTACTTACTTGGGCTTGAAATGGACACTTGTGGCAGCTTCAGTTCACCCATAGGGCCTATAATATATCAAATCAAAGCTGACTCAGAGAGCTATAATAGGTACTACACACTTCCTATGTAGTAGTCCATCTTAGGGCCCAAATCCCTATTTTTAGGCCCATGGATTTGATAGAGTGGGATTGAGGACTTGGGCTTCAAATGGACATTTATGGCAGCATCGGTTGACCCACGAGGCCTATAATATATCAATTCAAAGCTCACTCAGAGAGCTATAATGGTTGCGACACAGTTCATTTGTAGTAGTCCATCTTTAGGCCCAAATCCCTTTGTTTAAGCCCAAGGATATGATAGAGTGGGCTTGTGCACTTGGGCTACAAATGGACATTCATGGCAGCATCCGTTGACCCACAAAGGCCTTTAATATATCAAATCCAAGTTGAGTTAGAGATTTATAATTAATGCTACACACATCATTTGTAGCAGTCCATCTTTGGGCCCAAATCCTTTTGTTTAGGCATATGGATTTGATAGAGTGGGCTTGCACAAATGTGCTTCAAATGGACATTCATGGCAGCATCAGTTGAGCGATGGGGCCCATAATATATTAAATCGAAGCTGACCCAAAGAGCTATAATTGGTGCTACACATTTCATCTGTAGCAGTCCATCTTAGGCCCAAATCACTTTGTTTAGGCCCACATATTTGATATAGTGGGCTTGCGAACTTGGGCTTGAAATGGATGTTCGTGCCAGCTTATGTTAACTGACAGGGCCCATAATATGTCAAATCAAAGCTGACTCAGAGAGCTATAATAGGTGTGACACACTTCATCTGTAGCAATCCATCTTTGGGCCCAAATCCTTTTGTTTAGGCCCATGGATTTGATAGAGTAGGCTTGTGCACTTGGGCTTGAAATGAATGTTCATGGCAGCATCGGTTGACCCACGAGCCCATAATATATCAAATTGAAGCTAACTTAACAAGCTATAATCTATGCTACACACTTCCTTTGTACTATTCCATCTTTAGGCCCAAATCCCTTTGTTTAGGCCCATGGATTTGATAGAGTGGGCTTACGCACTTGGGCTTAAAATGGACATTCGTGGCAACATCAATTGGCCCACGGGGCCTATAATATATTAAATCAAAGCTGACTCAGAGAGCTATAATAGGTGCTACACACTTCCTCTGTAGAAGTCCATCTTTGGGCCCAAATCCTTTTTTTTAGGCCCATGGATTTGATAGAGTGGGATTGCACACTTAGGCTTCAAATGGATGTTTGTGGCAGCATCAGTTCACCCATGGGACCCATAATATATCAAATCAAAGCCGACTTAGAGAGCTATAATGGATGCAATACAGTTCATATGTAGTAATCCATCTTCAGGCCAAAATCCCTTTATTTAGGCCCAAGGATTTGATAGAGTGGGTTGTGCACTTGGGCTTCAAATGGACATTTGTGGCAGCAACAGTTGACCCACGGGGCCCATAATATAGTAAATTGAAGTTGAATCAGAGAGTTATAATTGATGCTACACACATCATTTGTAGTAGTCCATCTTTGGGCCCAAATCCCTTTATTTAGGCCCATGGATTTGATAGAGTGGGCTTGCACACATGGGTTCAAATGGACTTTCATGTCAGCATTAGTTGACCCACGAGGCCTATATTATATCAAATTGAAGCTAACTCAGAGAGCTGTAATTGATGATACACATTTCATTTGTAGCAATCCATCTTTGAGCCTAAATCTCTTTGTTTAGGCATAGGGATATAATTGAGTGGGCTTGCACACTTGGGCTTGAAATGGATGTTCGTGGCAGCATGTGTTGACCCGCGAGGCCTATAATATATCAAATCAAAGCTGACTTAGATAGCTATATTGGGTGCTACAAACTTCACCTGAGTCAGTTATATTAGGCCCATTATAGCTCCCTGAGTCAGATTCGATTTGATATTTATGCGCCCCATGGGTCAACTAATGCTATCAAGATGTCCATTTGAAGCCCAAGTGTGCAAGCCCACTCTATCAAATCCATGGGCTTGAAATAATGGATTTGGGCTCGAAGATGGACTACTACAGACAAAGTGTGTGGCACCCATTATAGATCTCTAAGTTAGCTTTAATTTGATATACTATACACCTCGTCGATCAACAGATGCTACCACGAACATCATTTGAAGCCATAGTTGTGCAAGCCGACTCTATCTAATCCATTTACCTAAACAAAAGGAATTGGGCCCGAAGATTGATTGCTACAAACAAATTGTGTAGCTCTCATTATAGCTCTTTGAGTCAGCTTTGAATTGATATATTATGGGCCCCATGGGGTTAACCAATGCTGCCACAAATGTCCATTTGAAGCCCAAGTACGCTAGCCTACTCTATTAAATCCATAGGCCAACACAAAGGGATTTAGGCACAAAGATGGACTGCTATAGATGAAGTGTGTAGTACCCATTATAGCTCTCTGAGTTAGCTTAGATTTTATATATTATGCACCCCGTAGGTTAACTGATGCTACCATGAACATCCACTTCAAGCCAATGTGCGCAAGCCCACTCTATCAAATCCATGGGACAAAACAAAAGCATTTGGGCCCAAAGATGGACTGTTATGGACAAAGTGTGTAGCACTCATAATAGCTCTCTCAGTTAGCTTTGATTTGATATATTACGGGCCCTATGGGTCAACCATTGCAGCCATAAACGTTCATTTGAAGCCCAAGTGTGCAAGCCCACTCTATCAAATCCTTATGCCTAAATAAAGGCATTGAGGTTTAAAGATGGACTGCTAGAAATGAGTTGTGTAGGACTTATTATAGCTCTCTGATTCAACTTCGATTATATATATTATGGGCCTCGTCGATCAATCGATGTTGCCATAAACGTCTATTTAATGCCCAAGTGCGCAAGCCCACTCTATCAAATCCAAGGGCCTAAACAAAGCGATTTAGGCCTGAAGCTAGACTACTATAGATGAACTATATAGCACCCATTATAGCTCTCTGAGTGAAATTTGATTTGATACATTATGGGCCCCATAGGTCAACCGATGTTGCCACAAACATCCATTTCAAGCCAAAGTGTGCAAGCGTACTTTATGAAATCCATGGGACTAAACAAAAGGATTTGGGCCTAAAGATGATTACTATAGAAAAAGTGTGTAGCACTCATATAATAGTTTCTCTCAATTAGCTTTGATTTGATATATTACGGGCCCCGTGGGTCAACCGATGCTGCCACGAATGTCCATTTGAAGCCGAAGTTCGCAAGCCCACTCTATCAAATCCTTGGGCCTAAACAAAGGTATTTGGGTACAAAGATGGATTACTAGAAATGAATTGTGTAGGAACCATTATAGCTCTCTGAGTCAACTTTGATTAAATATATTATGGGCACCGTGGGTCAACCGATGCTGCCACAAACGTCCATTTGATGCCCAAGGTGCGCAAGCCTAATCTATTAAATCCATGGGCCTAAACAAAGTGATTTGGGCTCAAAGCTAGACTGTTATAGATGAACTATGTAGCACTCATTATAGCTCTCTGAGTTAGCTTTGATTTGATATATTATGGGCCCCATAGGTCAACCGATGCTACCACAAACGTCCATTTCAAGCCAAAGTGCGCAAGCGCACTCTACTAAATCCATGGGACTAAACAAAAGGATTTGAGCCTAAAGATGGATTGCTATGGAAAAAAGTATATAGAACTTATAATTGCTCTCTCAATTAGCTTTGATTTGATATATTACGAGCCTCATGGGTCAATCAATGCTACCATGAATGTCCATTTGAAGCTGAAGTATGCAAGCCCACTCTATCAAATCCTTAGGCCTAAACAAAGGCATTTAGACTTGAAGGTGGACTACTATAAATGAATTTTGTAGGGACCCATTATAGCTCTTTAAGTCAACTTCGATTTGATATATATGGGCCCCGTGGATCAATCGATGCTACTATAAACGTCCATTTGAAACCCAAGTGTGCAAGCTAACTCTATCAAATCCATAGGCCTAAACAAAGGGATTTGGGTCTGAATATGGACTGCTATAAATGAAGTGTGTAGCACCCATTATAGCTCTCTGAGTCATCTTTGATTTGATATATTATGGGCCCCGTAGGTCAACCAATGTTGCCATAAACGTCCATTTCAAGCTAAAGTGTGCAAGCCCACTCTATCAAATGCATGGGACTAATAAAAGGATTTGGGCACAAAGATGGACTGCTACAGACAAAGTGTGTAGCACTCATTATAGTTCTCTTAGTTAGCTTTGATTTGATATATTACAATCCCCGTGGGTCAATCGATGCTGCCATAAACGTCCATTTGAAGCTCAAGTGCGCAAGCCACTCTATCAAATCCTTAGGCCTAAACAAAGGCCTTTGGGCTTGAAGATGGACTATTAGAAATGAATTGTGCATGACCCATTATAGCTCTCTGAGTCAATTTTGATTAGATTATATTATAGGCCTTGTGGGTAAACTAATGCTTCCATAAACATCCATTTGAAGCCCAATAGCGCATGCCCACTCTATCAAATCCATGGGCATAAACAAAGGGATTGGGCCCGAAGATGGACTGCTTATAAATGAAGTGTATAGCACCCATTATAGCTTTCTAAGTTAGCTTTGATTTAATCTATTATGGACCCTGTGGGTCAACCGATGTTGCCATAAATGTCCATTTGAAGCCCAAGTGCGCAAGCCCACTCTATCAAATCCATGGCCCTAAAGAAAAAGATTTGGGTTTGAAGGTGGACTACTACGGAAAAATTGTGTAGCACCCATTATAGCTCTTTGAGTTAGCTTCGATTTAATATATTATGGTCCCCATGGGTCAACTGATGCCACCATGAACATCCATTTGAAACCCAAGTGTGCAAGCCCACTATATCAAATCCATAGGCATAAACAAAGGGTTTTGGAACTGAACATGGACTGCTACAAATGAAGTATGTACCACCCATTATAGCTCTCAGAGTCAACTTCGATTTGATATATTATGGGCTCTGTGGGTCAACTAATACTACCATAAACATACATTTGAAGCCCAAGTATGCAAGTCCATTCTTTTAAATCCATGGACCTAAACAAAGGGATTTGGAATCGAAGATGGACTGTTATAGACAAAGTGTGCAGTACCCATTATAGCTCTTTAAGTCAACTTTGATTTGATATATTATGGGCCCCATGGATCAAACAGATGCTGCCACGAATGTCCCTTGAAGCCCAAGTATGCAAGTCCATTATATCAAATCCATAGGCCTAAATAAAGGGATTTGGGCCCGAAGATTGATTACTACGGACAAATTGTATAGCACCCATTATAGTTGTTTGACTTAGCTTCATTTTGATATATTACAAGCCATATGGGTCAACTAATGCTGCCATGAATGTCTATTTGAATCCCAAGTGCAGAATCCCACTTTATCAAATCCATGGGCCTAAACCAAAGGATTTAGGACTGAAGATGGACTACTACAGACAAAGTGGTTAGCACCCACTCTATAAAATCCATGAGCCAAAAAAAAGGGTTTGGGCCCAAAGATGGATTGCTACGGACAAAATGTGTAGCACTCATTATAGCTCTTTGAGTCAGTTTCAATTTGATATATTACGGGCCATGTGGGTCAACTGATGCGGCCACGAACGTCCATTTCAACCCAAAGTGTGCAAGCCCACTCTATCAAATCCATGGGCCTAAACAAAAGGATTTAGGCCCAAAGATTAATTACTATGAACAAATTGTGCAGCACCCATTATAGCTCTTTGAGTCAGAATGAATATCCACATCTAGCCCATGTGCACATGCTAACTCTATCAAATCTATAGGCCTAAGCAAAAGAATTTGGGCCTAAAGCTAAACTGCTACGAACAAAGTGTGTAGCACCCATTATAGCTCTCTAAGTCAGCATTGATTTGATATATTATGGGCCCTATGGATCAATTGATGTTGTCACGAATGTCCACTTGAACCCTAAGTGTGCAAGCCCATTATATCAAATCCATAGGCCTAAACAAAGGATTTGGGCCCGAAGATTGGTTACTTACGGATAAATTGTGTAGCACCATTATAGTTGTTTGACTTAGCTTTGATTTGATATATAAGGGGGCCCCATGGGTCAATCAATGCTGCCACGAACGTCTAGTTGAATCCTAAGTGCGCAAGCCCACTCTATCAAATCCATAGGCCTAAACTAAGGGATTTAGGACCGAAGATGGACTACTATAGACAAAGTGTTTAGCACCTACTATAGCTCCCTAGGTCATCTTTGATTTGATATATTATGGGCCCAATGGGTCAACCAATGCAGCCACGAACATCAATTTCAACCCCAAGTGCACAAGCCCACTCTATAAAGTCAATGAGCCTAAACAAAAGGATTTAGGCCCAAAGATGGACTGCTATGAAAAAAATGTGTAGCACTCATTATAGCTCTTTGAGTCAGCTTCAATTTGATATATTACGGGTCTCGTGGGACAACCGATGCTGCCACAAACATCCATTTCAACCCCAAGTGTGCAAGCCCACTTTATCAAATTGATGGGCCTAAACAGAAGGATTTAGGCTCGAAGATTGATTACTATGAACACATTGTGTAGCACCCATTATAGCTCTCTAAGTTAGCATTGATTCGATATATTATAGGCACTGCGAGTCAACCGATGCTACCATGAATGTCCATGTCAAGCCCATGTGCACATGCCAACTCTATCAAATCTATGGGCCTAAACAAAAAAATTTTAGCCCAAAGCGGGGGACTGCTATGAACAAAGTGTGTGGCACCCATTATAGCTCTCTGAGTCAGCATTGCTTTGATATATTATGGACCCCGTGGGTCAACTACTGCTGCAACAAACGTCTATTTCAAGTCCATATGCACAAGTGCACTTTATTAAATCCACGAGCCTAAACAAATGGATTTAGGGTTGAAAATGGATAGCTACAGATAAAGTGTGTAGAACCCATTATAGCTCTCTGAGTCAGCTTTGATTTGATATATTATGGGCCCCGTGGGTCAACCGATGCTACAACGAATGTCCATTTGAAGCCCAACTATGCAAGCCCACTCTATCAAATCAATGGGCCTAAACAAAGGGATTTGGACTAAAGATGGACTACTATAGGCAAAGTGTGTAGCACCATTTTAGATTTCTGAGTTAGCTTTGATGTGATATATTATGGGCCCCATGGGTCAAATGATGCCGCCACGAACGTCCATTTGAAGCCCAAGTGCGAAAGCCCACTTTATCAAATCCTTAGGCTTAAATAAAGGGATTTGGACCCAATGATGGATTACTATAGAGGAAGTTTATGGCACCCATTATAGCTCTCTGAGTCAACTTTGATTTGATATAATATGGGCCCCATGGGTCAACCGATGCTCCCACAAATGTCCATTTCAAGCCAAAGTGCACAAGCCCACTCTATCAAATCAATGGCTCAAATAAAGCGATTTAGGCCCAAGGATGGACTGCTATAAATGAAGTGTGTGTAGTACACATTATAGCTCTCTAAGTTAGATTTGATTTCATATAATGTGGGCCCTATGGGTCAACTGATGCTACCATAAATGTCCATTTGAAGCCCAAGTGCGTAAGCCTATTCTATCAAATCAATGGGACTGAAGACAGAGATTTTGGCCTGAAGATGAACTGCTATAGATGAAGTGTGTAGCACCATTATAGATCTCTCAGTTAGCTTCAATTTGATATATTATGGGCCCCATGGGTCAACCAATGCTGCCACGAATGTCCATTTAAAGCCCAAGTGCGCAAGCCCACTCTATCAAATCCTTGGGCCTAAACAAAGGGATTTGGGCCTAAAGATGGATTGCTATATACGAAGTGTGTAGCACCCATTATTTCTCTCTGAGTCAACTTTGATTTGATATAATATGGCCCTATGGGTCAACCAATGCTCCCGTCAATGTCCATTTCAAGCCCAAGTACACAAGCCCACTCTATCAAATCAATGGGCCCAAATAAAATGATTTGGGCCCAAGGATGGACTGTTGTAGATGAAGTGTGTAGCACACATTATAGCTTTGTTAGTCAGCTTTTATTTGACATATTATGGGCCTCGAGGGTCAATTGATGTCGCCATGAATGTCCATTTGAAGGTCAATTGCGCAAGCCCACTTTATCAAATCAATAAGCATAAACAAAGGGATTTGGGCCTTAAGATAGACTGCTATAGATGAAATATGTTGCACCCAGTATAGCTCTCTGAGTTTGCTTCAATTTGATATATTATAGGCCTTGTGGGTCAATCGATGATGCCATGAATGTCCATTTGAAGCCCAAGTGCTGAAGCCCACTCTATCAAATCTTTGGGCCTAAACAAAGGGATTTGGCCCCAAAGATAGACTACTACACAGGAAGTGTGTAGCACTTATTATAGCTCTCTGAGTCAGCTTTGATTTGATATATTATGGGCCCCGTGGGTCAAACGATGCCATCACGAACGTCCATTTCAAGCCCAAGTGCGTAAGCCCACCCTAGCAAATCAATGGGCCTAAATAAAGGGATTTGGGCTTGAAGATGGACTGGTACAGAGGAAGTGTGTAGTGTCGATTATAACTCCTTGAGTAAGTTGCAATTTGACATATTATAGGCGTCGTGGGTAAGCCACAAAAGTCCATTTCAAGCCTAAGTGCGCAAGCCCACTCTATCAAATCCTTAGGCCTAAACAAAGGGATTTGGGCCCAAGGATGGATTGCTGTAGAGGAAGTTTATAGCACCCATTATAGCTCTCTGAGTCAACTTTGATTTGAAATAATATGGGCCCCATGTGTCAACCGATACTCCCACAAATGTCCATTTCAAGCCCAAGTGCATAAGCCCACTCTATCAAATCAATAGGCCCAAATAAAGTGATTTAGGCCCAAGGATGGACTGCTATAAATGAATTGTGTAGTACACATTATAGCTCTCTAAGTTAGCTTCGATTTCATATAATATGGGCCCTGTGGGTTAACTGATGCTGCCAAAAAATTCCATTTGAAGCCCAAGTGCACAAGCCCATTCTATCAAATCAATGGGACTGAAGAAAGACATTTCGGCCTGAACATGAACTGCTTTAGATGAAGTGTATAGCACCATTATAGCTCTCTCAGTTAGCTTCAATTTGATATATTATGGGCCCCATGGGTCAACCGATGCTGCCACGAATGTCCATTTGAAGCCCAAGTACGCAAGCCCACTCTATCAAATCCTTAGGCCTAAACAAAGGGATTTGGGCCTAAAGATGGATTGCTACATACGAAGTGTGTAGCATCCATTATTTCTCTTTGAGTCAACTTTGATTTGATGTAATATGGCCCCATGGGTCAACCGATGCTCCCGCAAATGTCCATTTCAAGCCCAAGTGCACAAGCCCACTCTATCAAATCAATGGGCCCAAACAAAATGATTTGGGCTAAGGATGGACTGTTGTAGATGAAGTGTGTAGCACACATTATAGCTCTATTAGTCAGCTTTGATTTGACATATTATGGGCCTCGTGGGTCAATTGACGCTGCCATCAGTGTCCATTTGAAGGTCAAGTGCACAAGCTCACTCTATCCAATCAATAAGCATAAACAAAGGGATTTGGCCCTAAAGATAGACTATTATAGATTAAGTATGCTACACCCATTATAGCTCTCTGAGTTTGCTTCGATTTGATATATTATAGGCATTATGAGTCAACCGATGATGCTATGAATGTCCATTTGAAGCGCAAGTGCTGAAGCCCACTCTATCAAATCTTTGGGCCTAAATAAAGGGATTTGGCCCCAAAGATAGACTACTACATAGGAAGTGTGTAGCACTAATTATAGGTCTTTGAGTCAGCTTTGATTTGATACATTATGGGCCTCGTGGGTCAAACGATGCAGCCACGAACGTCCATTTCAAGCCCAAGTGCACAAGCCCACCATATCAAATCAATGGGCCTAAATAAAGGAATTTGGGCCTAAAGATGGACTGGTATAGAGGAAGTGTGTAGTGCCAATTATAGCTCCTTGAGTAAGCTGCAATTTGATGTACTATAGGCCTCGTGGGTAAGCCATAAAAGTCCATTTCAAGCCTAAGTGTGTAATCCCTCTCTATCAAATCCTTAGGCCAAAACAAAGGGATTTAGGCCTAAGGATGGATTGCTACAGAGGAAGTTTATAGCACCCATTATAGCTCTCTAAGTCAACTCTGATTTGATATAATATGGGCCCCATGGGTCAACTGATGCTCCCACAAATGTCCATTTCAAGCCCAAGTGCACAAGCCCACTCTATCAAATCAATGGGCCCAAATAAAGCGATTTGGGCCCAAGGATGGACTGTTGTAAATGAAGTGTGTAGTAGACATTATAGCTCTCTAAGTCAGTTTTGATTTCATATAATGTGGGCCCTGTGGGCCATTGATGCTGCCAAAAATGTTCGTTTGAAGCCCAAGTGCACAAGCACATTCTATCAAATCAATGGAACTGAAGAAAGAGATTTCGGCCTGAAGATGAAATGCTATAGATGAAGTGTATAGCACCATTATAGCTCTCTGAGTTAGCTTCGATTTGATATATTATGGGCCCCATGGTCAACCGATGCTGCCACGAATGTCCATTTGAAACCCAAGTGCGCAAGCCCACTTTATCAAATCCTTAGGCCTAAATAAAGGCATTTGGGCCTAAAGATGGATTACTACATACGAAGTGTGTAGCACCCATTATTGCTCTCTGAGTCAACTTTGATTTCATATAATATGGCCCCATGGGTCAACTGATGCTCCTGCAAATGTCCATTTCAAGCCCAAGTGCACAAGCCCACTCTATCAAATCAATGGGCCCAAACAAAATGATTTGGGCTAAGGATGGACTGTTGTAGATGAAGTGTGTAGCACACATTATAGCTCTAATAGTCAGCTTTGATTTGACATATTATGGGCCACATGGGTCAATTGATGTTGCCATCAGTGTCCATTTGAAGGTCAACTGCACAAGCCCACTCTATCAAATCAATAAGCATAAACAAAGGGATTTGGCCCTAAAGATAGACTACTACAGATGAAGTATGTTACACCCATTATAGCTCTCTGAGTTTGCTTCAATCTAATATATTATAGGCCTTGTGGGTCAACCGATGATGCTATGAATGTCCATTTGAAGTGCAAGTGTTGAAGCCCACTCTATCAAATCTTTGGGCCTAAACAAAGGGATTTGGCCCCAAAGATAGACTACTACATAGGAAGTGTGTAGCATTGATTATAGCTCTCTGAGTCAGCTTTGATTTAGGCCTAAAGATGGACTGGTATAGAGGAAGTGTGCAGTGCCGATTATAGCTCCTTGAGTAAGCTGCAATTTGATGTACTATAGGCCTCGTAGGTAAGCCACAAAAGTCCATTTCAAGCCTAAGTGCGCAAGCCCACTCTATCAAATCCTTAGGCCAAAACAAAGGGATTTGGGTCCAAGGATGGATTGCTACAGAGGAAGTTTATAGGACCCATTATAGCTCTCTGAGTCAACTTTGATTTGATATAATATGGGCCCCATGGGTCAACCGATGCTCCCATAAATGTCCATTTCAAGCCCAAGTGCATAAGCCCACTCTATCAAATCAATGGGCCCAAATAAAGCGATTTGGGCCCAAGGATGGACTGCTATAAATGAAGTATGTAGTAGACATTATAGCTCTCTAAGTCAGTTTTGATTTGATATAATATGGGCCCTATGGGTCAACTGATGCTGCCACAAATGTATGTTTAAAGCCAAGTGCGTAAGCCCATTCTATCAAACCAATGGGACTAAAGAAAGAGATTTTGGCCTGAGGATGAAATTCTATAGATGAAGTGTGTAGCACCATTATAGCTCTTTGAGTTAGCTTCGATTTGATATATTATGGGCCCCATGTGTCAACCGATGCTACCATAAATGTCCATTTAAAGCCCAAGTGCACAAGCCCACTCTATCAAATCCTTGGGCCTAAATAAAGGGATTTGGGCCTAAAGATGGATTGCTACATATGAAGTGTGTAGCACCCATTATTGCTCTCTAAGTCAACTTTGATTTGATGGGTCAACCGATGCTCCCACAAATGTCCATTTCAAGCCCAAGTGCACAAGCCCACTCTATCAAATCAATGGGCCTAAGGATGGATTGTTGTAGATGAAGTGTGTAGCACACATTATAGCTCTATTAGTCAGCTTTGATTTAACATATTATGGGCCTCTTGGGTCAATTGATGCTGCCATCAGTGTCCATTTAAAGGTCAACTACACAAGCCCACTCTATCAAATCAATAACCATAAATAAAGGGATTTGGGCCTAAAGATAGACTGCTACAGATGAAGTATATTACACCCATTATAGCTCTCTGAGTTTGCTTTGATTTGATATATTATAGGACTTGTGGGTCAACCGATGATGCCATGAATGTCCATTTGATGCCCAAGTGCTGAAGCCCACTCTATCAAATCCTTTGGCCTAAACAAAGGGATTTGGCCCCGAAGATAGACTACTACACAGGAAGTGTGTAGTACTGATTATAGCTCTCTGAATTAGCTTTGATTTGATATATTATGGGCCTCGTGGGTCAAACGATGCCGCCACGAACGTCCATTTCAAGCCCAAGTGCGCAAGCCCACCCTATCAAATCAATGAGCCTAAATAAAAGGATTTGGGCCTGAAGATGGACTGGTACAGAGGAAGTGTGCAGTGTCAATTATAGCTCCTTGAGTAAGCTACAATTTGATGTACTATAGGCCTCATGGGTAAGCCATAAAAGTCCATTTCAAGCCTAAGTGCGCAAGCCCACTCTATCAAATCCTTAGGCCTAAACAAAGGGATTTAGGCCCAAAGATGGACAGCTATAGGCAAAATTTTATAGCACCCATTATAGCTCTCTGAGTCATCTTTGATTTGATATATTATGGGCCCCGTGGTACAATCCATATTGCTACAAACATCCATTTCAAGCCCAAGTACGCAAGCCCTCTCCATCAAATCCATAGGCCTAAACAAAGGGATTTATGCCCGAAGATGGACAACTATAGAAAAAATTTTGTAGCACCCATTATAGCTCTCTAAGTCAGCTTTGATTTTATATATTATGGGCCCATGGTACAACCTATGCTGCCACGAATGTCCATTTCAAGCCCAAGTGCACAAGCCCTCTCTATAAGATCCATGGGCCTAAACAAAGGGATTTGGGCCTAAAGATGGACTGCTATAGATGAAGTGTGTAGCACCGATTATAGCTCTCTGAGTCGACTTTGATTTGATATATTATAGGCCAAATGGGTCAACCGATGTTGTTGCGAATGTTCATTTAAAGCACAAGTGTGCAAGGCCACTCTAACAAATCCTTGGGCCTATATAAAGGGATTTGGACCCTAAGATGGAGTGCTCCAGATCAAGTGTGCAACACCATTTTTGCTCTTTGAGTCATCTTAGATTTGATATATTATGGGCTCCATAGGTTAACCGATGCTGCCGCAAATGTCCATTTGAAGCCCAAGTTCGTAAGCCCAGACTATCAAATCAATGGTCCTAAATAAAGGGGTTCGAGCTTGAAGCTTGACTCTTACAGATGAAGTGTGTAGTACCCATTATAGCTCTCTGAGGTAGCTTCAATTTGATATAATAGTGGCCCCATGGGTCATCCGATACTGCCCAAATGTCCATTTGAAGCCCAAGTGCGCAAGCCCACTGTATCAAATCAATGGGCCTAATCAAGGGGATTTGGACCTAAAGATGGACTACTATAGATGAAGTGTGTAGCACTCATTATAGCTCTTTGAGTTAGGTTTGATTTGATATATTATGGGCCCCGTTGGTCAACTAATACTGCCACGAACGTCCATTTGAAGCCCAAGTGTCCAAGCCCACTCTATTAAATCAATGGGCTTAAACAAAGGGATTTCGGCCTAAAGATGGACTGCTATTGATGAAGTATGTAGAACCCATGATAGCTCTCTGAGTTAACTTCGATTTGATATATTATGGGCCCCGTGGGTCAATCGATGCTAACATGATTGTCCATTTCAAGCCTAAGTGCACAAGCTTACTCTATCAAATCCTTGGGCCTAAACAATGGGATTTGGGCCCGAAGATGGACTATAATAGACTAAGTTTGTAGCACCCTTTATAGCTCTATGAGTCAACTATGATTTGATATATTATGGGCCCTATGGGTCAACTTATGCTGCCACGAACATCCATTTCAAGCTCAAGTGCACAAGCCCACTTTATCAAATCCTTAGGCCTAAATAAAAGGATTTGGGCCTGAAGATGGACTGCTACAGACGAAGTGTGTAGCACCCATTATAGCTCTCAGAGTCAACTTTGATTTGATATGTAATGGTTCCTAAAGGTCAACCCATGCTGCCACAAATGTCCATTTGAAGCCTAAGTGCACAAGCCCACTTTATCAAATCCATGGGCCTAAACAAAGGGATTTAGGCCTAAAGATGGAATGCTATAGATGATGTGTGTAGCACCGATTATAACTCTCTAAGTCAACCTAGATTTTATATATTATAGGCCCGTGGGACGATTGACGCTGTCATAAACGTCCATTTGAAGCCTAAATGCACAAGCCCACTATATCAAATCTTTAGGCCTAAACAAAAGGATTTGGACCTGGAGATAGACTGCTACAAGAAAAGTTTTTAGTACCCATTATAACTCTCTGATTTAGCTTTAATTTGATATATTATGGGCCCCGTAGGTCAACCTATGCTGCCACAAACGTCCAATTCAAGCCCAAGTGCACAAGCCCACTCTATCAAATCAATGGGCCTAAACAAAGGGATTTGGGCCTAAAGATGGACTGCTACAGAAAAAGTGTGGAGCACCAATTATATGTCTTTAAGCCATCTTTGATTTTGATATTTATAGGCCTTGTGGGTCATCCGATGCTACCACGAATGTCCATTTAAAGCCCATGTGCGGAAGCCCACCCTATCAAATCGATGGCCTAAACAAAAGGATTTCGGACCGAAGCTTGACTTCTACAAAAAAATCATATAGCACCCATTATAGCTCTCTAAGTTAGCTTCAATTTGGTTTTTTATGGCCCCATGGGCCAACCGATATTGCCATAAACGTCCATTTAAATCATAGGTGCACAAGCCCACTCTATTAAATCCATGGGCCTAAATAAAGGGATTTGGGATCGAAGATGGGCTGCTATGGACGAAGTGTGTAGCACTTGTTATAGCTCTCTCAATCTACATCAATTTGATACAATATAGTCCCTATGGGTCAATCGATGAAGCCATGAACATCCATTTAAAGCCGAAGTGCACAAGCCTGCTTTATCAAATCCATGGATCTAAACAAAGGGATTTGGGCCCATAAATGGACTATTAGAAAAGAAGTGTGTGTACACATTATAGCTCTTTGAGTCCCCTTTGATTTGATATATTATAGGCCCCGTGGGTCAACTGATGCTGCCACTAACGTCCATTTAAAGCCTAAGTGTGCAAGCCCTCTCTCTTAAATCCATGGGCCTAAAAAAAGGGATTTGGGCCTAAAGATGGACTGCTATAAACGATGTGTGTAGAACCTATTATAGCTCTTTAAGTCAGCTATGATTTGATATATTATGGGCCCCATTTGTCAACCGATGCTGCCACGAATGTCCATTTGAAGTCTAAGTACACAAGCCCACTCTATCAAACGCATTGGCCTAAATATAAGGATTTGGGCCCTGAAGAAGGATTGCTTTAAACAAGTTGTCAACACCCATTATAGCTCTCTGAGTCAGCTTTGATTTCATATATCATGGGCCCCCATGGACCAACCAATGCTACCACGAACATCCATTTGAAGCCCAACTGTGCAAGCCCACTATATCAAATCCATGGGCCTAAATAAAGGGATTTCGGCCTGAAGATGGAATGCTATAGATGATGTGTGTAGCACCGATTATAGCTCTCTAAGTTAGCTTGAATTTTATATATGATAGGCCCCGTGGGTCGACTGATGCTACCACGAATGTCCATTTGAAGCCCACTCTATCAAATCTTTGGGTCTAAACAAAAGGATTTGGACTCGGAGATGGACTAATATAGGAAAAGTTTTTAGCACCCATTATAACTCTTCAAGTCAACTTTGATTTGATATATTATGTGCCCCGTAGGTCAACCCATGCTACCACAAACATCCAATTCAAGCCTAAGTGTGCAAGCCCACTCTATCAAATTAATGGGCGTAAATAAAGGGATTTAGGCCAAAAGATGGACTACTACAGAAAAAGGGTGGAGGTACCAATTATAGTTCTCTAAGCCATCTTCAATTTAATAAATTTTGGGCCCTGTGGGTCAACCGATGTCGTGACAAATGTCTATTGAAGTCCAAGTGCGCAAGCCCACTATATTAAATCAATGGGCCTCAATAAAGGGATTCAAGCTTAAAGATGGAATACTACAAATGAAGTGTGTAGCACCATTATAGCTCTCTAAGTCAGCTTTAATTTGATATATTATGGGCCCCATGGGTCAACTGATGCTTCCACAAATGTCCATTTGAAGCCCAAGAGCGCAAGCCCACAGTATCAAATTAATGGCCCTAAATAAAGGGATTTAGGCTTAAAGATGGATTGCTACAGACGAAGCATGTAGCACTCGCTATAGCTCTCTGAGTCTCGATTTGATATATTATGGGCCCTATGGGTCAACTGATGCTGCCACGAACGTCCATTTAAAGCCCAAGTGCGCAAGCCCACTCTATCAAATCCATGGGGCTAAACAAAGGGATTTGGGCCCGAAGATGGACTGCTACAGATGAAGTGTGTAGGACCTATTATAGCTCTTTGAGTTGGCTTGGATTTTATATATTACGGCCCCCGTGGTCAACTGATGTTGACACAAATTTCCAGTTGAAGCTGAAGCATGCAAGCCCACTCTATCGAATCCATGGGCCTAAATAAAGGGATTTAGGCTTGAAGATGGACTACTACAAATGAAGTGTGTAACACTGATTATAGCTCTCTGAGTTAGCTTTTTTTTGATAAATTATGGGCCCTGTGGGTCAACCCATGCTGCCATGAACGTCCATTTCAAGCCCTAGAGTGCAAGCTCACCCTATTAAAATCAATGAGCCTAAACAAAGGAATTTGGGCCTAAAGATGGACTACTATAGATGAAATGTGTAGTGCCCATTATAGCTCTTTAAGTCAAATTTGATTTTAATATATTATGGGGCCATGTAGGTCATCCAATGCTATTAGTAACGTCCATTTGAAGCCCAAGTGTGCAAGCCCACTCTATCATATCCTTGGGCCTAAACAAAGTGATTTGGGACCGAAGATATGATGCTACATTGGATGTGTGTAGCACTAATTTTAGCTCTTTTAGTCAGCTTCAATTTGATATATTATGGGCCCTGTGGGTCAACTGATGCTGCTTCGAATGTCCATTTGAAGCATGAGTGCACAAACCCACTCTCACAAATCCTTGGGCCTAAACAAAGGGATTTGGGCTCAAAGATGGACTGCTATAAATGAAGTGTGTAGTACTATTTTAGCTCTCTGAGTCATCTTCAATTTGATATATTATGGGCCCCATAGGTTAACCGATGCTACCATAAATATCCATTTAAAGCCTAAGTACGCAAGCCCAGACTATCAAATCAATGGGCCTAAACTAAGGTATTCGAGCTCGAAGATTTACTATTATAGATGAAGTGCATAGCACCCATTATAGGTCTTTGAGTTAGCTTTGATTTGATAAATTATGTGCCTTGTGGGTCAACCGATGCTACCACAAATGTCCATTTGAAGCTCAAGTGTGCAAGCCCACTGTATCAAATTAATGGGCCTAAATAAAGGGATTTGAACCCAAAGATGGATTGCTACAAATGAAGTGTGTAGCACTACTCATTATAGCTCTCTGAGTAAGGTTTGATTTGATATATTATGGGCCCTGTGGGTCAATCGATGCTGCCACGAACATCCATTTGATGCCAAAGTGTGCAAGCCCACTCTATCAAATCAATAGGCCTAAACAAAGGGATTTTAGCCTAAAGATGGACTGCTACAAATGAAGTTTGTAGCACCCATGATAGCTCTCTGAATTTGATAAATTATGGGCCCCATAGGTTAAATGTTGTTTCCATGAATGTCCATTCTAAGCCCAAGCGCACAAGCCCACTCTATCAAATCCTTGGGCCTAAATAAAGGGATTTGGGCCCGAAGATGGACTACTACAGATGAAATATGTAGCGCCTATTATTTGCTCTCTAAGTAAGCTTTGATTTAATATATTATGGGGTCATGTAGGTCAACCGATGCTGCTAGTAACATCCATTTTAAGCCCAAGTGTGCAAGCCCACTCTATCATATCCTTGGGCCTAAACAAAGTGATTTGGGTCTGAAGATACAATGCTACACTGGAAGTGTGTATCACTGATTATAGCTCTCTAAGTCAGCTTCGATTTGATATATTATGGGCCCTGTGGTTCAATGATGATGCTGCGAATGTTCATTTGAAGCACAAGTGCACAAGCCCACTCTCACAAATCCTTGGGCCTAAACAAAGGGATTTGGCTCAAAGATGGACTGCAACAGATGAAGTGTGTAGTACTATTTTAGCACTCTGAGTCATCTTTGATTTTATATATTATGGGCCCCATAGGTCAACCGATGCTGCCATAAATATCCATTTGAAGCCTAAGTGCGCAAGCCCAGACTATCAAATCAATGGACCTAAATAAAGGTATTCGGGCTTGAAGATTTACTATTATAGATGAAGTGTATAGCACCCATTTATAGCTCTCCTAGTTAGCTTTGATTTGATATATTATGTGCCTCGTGGGTCAACTGATGCTACCATAAATGTCCATTTAAAGCTCAAATGCGCAAGCCCACTGTATCAAATAGATGGGCCTAAATAAAGGGATTTTGACCCAAAGATGGAATACTACAAACGAAAGTGTGTAGCACTCATTATAGCTCTCTGAGTCAGGTTCGATTTGATATATTATGGGCCCCATGGGTCAATCGATGTTGCGACGAACATCCATTTGACGCCAAAGTGTGCAAGCCCACTCTATCAAATTAATGGGCCTAAACAAAGGGATTTTGACCTAAAGATGGACTACTACAAATGAAGTTTTTAGCACCCATAATAGCTCTCTGAGTCAGCTTCGATTTGATAACTTATGGGCCCCGTAGGTCAATTAATGTTGCCATGAACGTCCATTTCAAGCCCTAAGCGCATAAGCCCACTCTATCAAATCCTTGGGCCTAAAAAAAAGCATTTAGGCCTGAAGATGGACTATTACAGATGAAATATGTAGCACCCATTATTGCTCTCTGAGTCAGCTTTGATTTAATATATTATGGGCCCTGTAGGTCAATCGATGCTGCTTAGTAATGTCCATTTGAAGCCTAAGCACATAAGCCCACTCTATTAAATCCTTGGGCCTAAATAAAAGGATTTGGGCCTGAAGATGGACTGCTATAGATGAAACATGTAACTCCCATTATTTCTCTCTGAGTCAGCTTTGATTTAATATATTATGGGCCCTATAAGTCAACCGATGCTGCTAGGTAACATCCATTTGAAGCCCAAGTGCACAAGCCCACTCTATCATATCCTTGGGCCTAAACAAAGTGATTTAGGCCCAAAGATACAATGCTACACTGGAAGTGTGTAGCACTAATTATAGCTCTCTAAGTTAGCTTTGATTTGATATATTATGGGCCTTGTGGGTCAACTGATGTTTGTTGTGAATGTCCATTTAAAGAACAAGTGCACAAGCCCACTCTAACAAATCCTTGGGCCTAAACAAAGGGATTTGGGGCTCAAGGATGGACTACTAGAGATGAAGTGTGTAGTATTATTTTAGCTCTTTGAGTCATCTTCGATTTGATATATTATGGGCCCTATTAGTCAACCAATGCTGCCATAAATATCCATTTGAAGCCCAAGCGCGCAAGCCTAGACTATCAAATCAATGGGCCTAAACAAAGGTATTCAGGGCTCAAAGATTTACTGTTACAGATAAAGTGTGTAGCACCCATTATAGCTCTCCGAGTTAGCTTTGATTTGATATATTATGTGCCCCGTGGGTCAATCGACGCTACCATAAATGTCCATTTGAAGCTTAAGTGTGCAAGCCCACTGTATTAAATAGATGGGCCAAAATAGAGGGATTTGGACCCAAATATGGACTGCTATAGATGAAGTGTATAGCAGTTATTATAGCTCTCTAAGTCAGGTTTGATTTGATATATTATAGGGCCCCCGTGCATCAATCGATGCTACCACGAACATCCATTTGACGCCAAAGTGTGCAAGCCCACTCTATCAAATCAATAGGCCTAAACAAAGGGATTTTTGCCTAATGATGGACTACTACAAATGAAGTTTGTAGCACCCATGATAGCTCTCTGAGTCAGCTTCGATTTGATAAATTATGGGCCCCGTAGGTCAATCGATCTTGCCATGAACGTCCATTCCAAGCCCAAGCGCACAAGCCACCTCTATCAAATCCTTGGGCCTAAATAAAGGGAATTTGGGCCTGAAGATGGTCTACTACAGATGAAATATATAGTACCCATTATTGTTCTCTGAGTCAGCTTGATTTAATATATTATGGGCCCTGTAGGTTAACCGGTGCTACTAGTAACGTCCATTTGAAGCCTAAGTGCGCAAGCCCACTCTTATCATATCCTTGGGCCTAAACAAAGTGATTTGGGCATGAAGATACAATGCTACAATAAAAGTGTGTAGCACTGATTATAGCTCTCTAAGTCAGCTTCGATTTGATATATTATGGTCCTTGTGGTTCAACTGATGCTGCTGCGAATGTCCATTTAAAAGCATAAGTGCACAAGCCCACTTTGAAAAATCTTTGGGCCTAAACAATGGCATTTGGGCTCAAAGATGGACTGCTACAGATGAAGTGTGTAGTACTATTTTAGCTCTCTGAGTCATCTTCGATTTGATATATTATGGGCCTCATAGGTCAACCGATGCTGCCATAAATATCCATTTGAAGCCCAAGTGCGCAAGCCTAGAATCAAATCAGTGGGCCTAAACAAAGGTATTCGGGCTCAAAGATTTACTATTACAGATAAAGTGTGTAGCACCCATTATAGCTCTTTGAGTTAGCTTTGATGTGATATATTATATGCCCTGTGGGTCAACCGATGCTACCATAAATGTTCATTTCAAGCTCAAGTGCGCAAGCCCACTATATCAAATCAATGGGCCTAAATAAAGGATTTGGACCCCAAAGATGGACTGCTATAGATGAAGTGTGTAGCACTCATTATAGCTATCTGAGTCAGGTTTCATTTGATATATTATGGGCCCCGTGGGTCAATCGATTACTGCCCACGAACATCCATTTGACACCAAAGTGTGCAAGCCCACTCTATCAAATCAATGGGCTTAAACAAAGGGATTTTAGCCTAAAGATGGATTAGTACAAATGAATTTTATAGCACTCATGATAGTTCTCTAAGTCAGCTTCGATTTGATATATTATGGGCCCTATGGGTCAACCAATATTGCCACGAACGTCCATTTCAAGCCTAAGTGCACAAGCCCACTCTATCAAATTTTTAGGCCTAAACAAAGGGATTTGGGCCCGAAGATGGACTGCTAGAGGTAAAGTTTTTGGCACCCATTATAGCTCTTAGAGTCAGCATTGATTTGATATATTTTGGTTCCCATGGGTCAACCCATGCTTGCCTCAAACGTCCAATTCAAGCCCAAGTGCGCAAGCCCACTCTATCAAATCAGTGGGCCTAAATAAAGGGATTTGGGCCTAAAGATGGACTGCTACAGAAAAAGTGTGGAGCACCAATTATAGCTCTTTGAGTCATCTTCAATTTAATAAGTTATAGGCCCCGTGGGTCAATAGATGCTGCTATAAATGTCCATTTGAAGCCCAAGTGTGCAAGCCCACTCTATTAAATCCATGGGCCTCAACAAAAGGATTTGGGCATAAAGATGGAATACTACAGATGATGTGTCTAGCATCGATTATATCTCTCTTGAGTTAGCTTTGATTTGATATATTATGGGCCCCGTAGGTCAACCGATGCTGCCATGAACATCCATTTGACGCCCAAGTGTGCAAGCCCACTCTATCAAATCAATGAGCCTAAACAAAGGAATTTTGGCCTAAAGATGGACTGCTACAAATAAAGTATATAGCAGCCATGATAGCTCTCTGTGTCAGCTTTGATTTGATAAATTATGGGCCCTGTAGGTCAATCGATGTTGCCATGAACATCCATTTCAAGCCCAAGCACACAAGTCCACTTTATCAAATCCTTGGTTCTAAATAAAGGGATTTGGGCCTGAAGATGGACTGTTGGAGACTAAGTTTGTGGCACCCATTATAGCTCTCTGAGTCAGCTTTGATTTGATATATTATGGGCCTTGTGGGTCAACCAATGCTGCCACGAACATCCATTTCAAGACCAAGTACATAAGCCCACTCTATCAAATCTTTAGGCCTAAAGAAAGTGATTTGGGCCTGAAGATGGACTGCTACAAATGAAGTGTGTAGCACCCATTACAGCTCTTGAGTCAGCTTTGATTTGATTTGTAATGGTTCCTGAGGGTCAAACCAAATTGCCATGAACGTCCATTTGAAGCCCAAGTGCCGCAAGCCCACTCTATCAAATCCATGGGCCTAGACAAAGGGATTTAGACCTAAAGATGGAATGCTACAGATGATGTATGTAGCACTAATTATTGCTCTATGAGTCAACTTTGATGTGATATATTATAGGCCATATGGGTTGACTGATGCTGCCACGAATGTCCATTTAAAGCCCAAATGCGCTATGCCCACTCCATCAAATCTTTGGGCCTAAACAGAGGGATTTGGGCCTAAAGATAGACTACTATAGGCAAATTTTTTGGCACCCATTATAGCTCTTAGAGTCAGCATTGATTTGATATATTTTGGTTCCCATGGGTTATCCCATGCTACCATAAATGTCCAATTCAAGCCCAGGTGCGCAAGCCCACTCTATCAAATCAATGGGCCTAAATGAAGGGATTTGGGGCCTAAAGATGGACTGCTACAGAAAAAGTGAGGAGCACCAGTTATAGCTCTTTAAGTTATGTTCGATGTAATAAGTTATAGGCTCCGTGGGTTAATAGATGCTGCTACAAATGTCCTTTTGAAGCCCAAGCACGCAAGCCCACTCTAGAAATCCATGGGCCTCAACAAAGGGATTTGGGCATAAAGATGGAATGCTACAGATGTTGTGTGTAGCATCGATTATAGCTCTTTAAGTTAGCTTTGATTTGATATATTATGGGCCCCGTGGGTTAACCGATGTTGCCATGAATGTCCATTTGAAGCCCAAGTGCGAGAGCCCACTCCATCAAATCCTTTGGCTAAACAAAGGAATTTGGGCTCGAAGATGGACTGCTATAAATGAAGTCTGTAGCACCCATTATAGCTCTCTGAGTCAGTTCTAATTTTGATAGATTATGGGCCATCTAGGTCAAACCATACTGCCATGAATGTCCATTTCAAGCCCAAGTGTGCAAGCCCACTCTATCAAATCCATGGGGCTAAACAAAGGGATTGGGCCCGAAGATGGACTGGTACAGATAAAGTGTGTAGGACCCATTATAGCTCTCTGAGTTGGCTCAATTTCATATATTATGGGCCCCGTGGGTCAACCGATGTTGCCACGAATGTCCATTCTAAGCCCAAGTGTGCAAGCCCACTCTATCAAATCCTTGGAACTAAACAAAGGGATTTGGGCCTGAAGATGGACTACTACTGATGAAGTGTGTAACACCAATTATAGCTCTCTGAGTCAACTTTGATTTAATATATTATCGGCCCTATGGGTCAACCCGTACTGCCACGAATGTCCATTTCAAGCCTAAGTGCGCAAGCCCACCCTATCAAATCAATGAGCCTAAACAAAGGGATTTGGGCCTAATGATGGACTACTACAGATGAAATATGTAGCACCCATTATAGCTCTCTGTGTCTGCTTTGATTTGATATATTATAGGCCCTATGGGTCAAATGATGTTGCCACGAATGTCCATTTTAAGCCCAAGTGCGCAAGCTCACCCTATCAAATCAATGGGCCTAAACAAAGGGATTTAGGCCTGAAGATGGAATGCTACAACGGAAGTGTATAGCACCAATTATAGCTCATTAAGTCAACTTCGATTTGATTTATTATGGGCCTCGTGGATAAGCCATAAAAGTCCATTTAAAGCCCAAGTGTGCAAGCCCACTCTATCAAATCCTTGGGCCTAAACAAAGGGATTTGGGACCGATGATGGATTGCTACAGATGAAGTGTATAGGACCCATTATAGCTCCTTGAGTCATCTTTGAGTTGATATATTATGGGCCCCATGGTTCAACCCATGCTGCCATTAACGTCCATTTTAAGCCCAAGTGTGCAAGAACTCTCTATCAAATCCATGGGCCTAAATAAAGGGATTTGGGCCCGAAGATGGATAATTATAGCTGAAATTTTATAGCACCCATTATAGGTCTTTGAGTAAACTTTTTTTTGATATATTATGGGCCCCGTGGTACAACCCATGCTGCCACAAATGTCCATTTCCAGCCCATGTGCATAATCCCTCTCCATCAGATCCATGGGGCCTAAACAAAGGGATTGGGGCCCAAAGATGGACTGGGTACAAACAAAGTGTGTAGCACCTATTTAGCTCTCTGAGTCAGCTTTGATTTGATATATTATAGGCCCCGTGGGTCAGCCGATGCTGCAACGAATGTCTAGTTGAAGCACAAGTGCACATGCCCACTCTAACAAATCCTTAGGCCTAAATAAAGGGATTTGGGCTTGAAGATGAACTGGTATAGAGAAAGTGTGCATCGCCATTTTAGCTCTCTGAGTCATCTTCGATTTAATATATTATGCACCCTATGGGTCAACCAATGCTGCCGCAAATGTCCATTTGAAGCCCAAGTGCGCAAGCCCACTCTATCAAATTAATGGGCCTAAATAGATGGTTTTAGGCCTGAACATCGACTACTAGAGACAAAGTGTGTAGCACCCATTATAGCTTTCTGAGTCAGCTTCGATTTGATATATTATGGGCCCCATGGGTCAACCGATGCTGCCACAAATGTCCATTTGAAGCCCAAATGTGCAAGCCCACTCTATCAAATGAATGGGCCTAAATGAAGGGACTTGATCCCAATGATGGACTACTATAGATGAAGTGTGTAGTACTTATTATAGCTCTCTGAGTCAGCTTCAATTTGATATATTATGGGCCCCATGGGTCAACCGATGCTGTCGCGATTGTCCATTTAAAGCCCAAGTGCACAAGCCCACTCTATCAAATCAATGGGCCTAAATAATGGGATTTCGATCTAAAGATGGACTGCTATAAATGAAGTATATAGCACCCATGATAGCTCTTAAAGTTAGCTTCAATTTGATATATTATGGGCCCCATGGGTCAACTGATGCTGCCACGGATGTCCATTTCAAGCCCAAGTACACAAGCCCAAGTACACAAGCCCACTCTACCAAATACTTGGGCCTAAACAAAGGGATTTGGGCCCGAAGATCAATTGCTATAGACTAAGTTTGTACCACCCATTATAGATTTCTTAGTCAGCTTTGATTTGATATATAACGGTTCCTATGGGTCAACCCATGCTGTTATGAATGTCCATTTAAAGCTCAAGTGAGCAAGCCTGCTCTATCACATCCATGGGCCTAAACAAAGGGATTTGGGCCTGAAGATGGAATACTACATATGATGTGTGTAGTACCAATTATAGCTCTCTGAGTCAGCTTTGATTTGATATATTATAGGCCCCGTGGATCGACTAATGCTACCACGAACATCCATTCGAAGTCAAAATGCGTAAGCCCACTCTATCAAATCTTTGGGCCTAAACAGGGGGATTTTGGCCCGGAGATGGACTGCTATAGGTAAATTTTTTAGCACCCATTATTGCTCTTTGATTCAACTTACATTACAAATATTATGGGCCCCATGGGTAAACCCATGCTGCTACAAATGTGCAATTCAAGCCCAAGTGCGTAAGCCCACTCTATCAAATCAATGGGCTTAAACAAAGGGATTTGGGCTTCAAGATGGACTTTTATAGAAAAAATGTAGAGTACCGATTAGAGATTTTTGAGTCATCTTTGATTTGACATATTATGGGCCTCGTGGGTCAACCAATGTTGCTATAAATGTCCATTCGAAGCCCAAGTACGCAAGCCCACTCTATCAAATCCATGGGCCTAAACAAAGGGATTTGGGCCTAAAAAGGGAATGCTACAGATGATGTGTGTAGCACCAATTATAGCTCTTTATGTTAGCTTCAATTTGATATATTATGAGCTCTGTGGGTCAATCGATGTTGCCATGAATGTCCATTTAAAGCCTAAGTGTGCAAGCCTACTCCCTCAAATCCTTAGGTTTAAACAAAGGAATTTGGGCCCGAAGATGGACTGCTATAGATGAAGTTTGCAGCACCCACTATAGCTCTCTAAGTTAGCTATGATTTGATATATTATGGGCCCTATGGGTTAACCCATGCTACCACAAACATCCATTTCAAGCCCAAGTATGCAAGCCCACTCTACCAAATCCATGGGAATAAACAAAGGGATTTGGGCATGAGGACGAATTACTACATATGAAGTGTATAGCACCTATTATAGCTCTCTGTGTCAGCTTAGATTTGATATATTACAGGTCCCGTGGGTCAACCGATGCTGCCACAAATGTCCATTTGAAGCCCAAGTGTGCAAGCCCACTCTATCAAATCCTTAGGCCTAAACAAAGGGATTTGGGCTCAAAGATGGATTACTATAGACGAAGTGTGTAGCACCCATTATAGCTCTCTAAGTCAGCTTTGATTTGATATATTATAGGCCCTATGGGTCAACCCATGCTGCCACGAATGTCCATTTCAAGCCCAAGTGCACAAGCCTACCCTATCAAATCAATGAGCTTAAACAAAGGGATTTGGGCCTAAAGATGGACTACTACAAATGAAGTATGTTGCACCCATTATAGCTCTCTGAGTGTGCTTTGATTTTATATATTATGGGTCTCGTAGGTCAACCGATGCTGCCATAAATGTCCATTTCAAGCCAAAGTGCGCTACCCACTCTATCAAATCCTTTGGCCTAAACAAAGTGATTTGGGCTCGAAGATAGACTGCTACATAGGAAGTGTGTAGCACCGATTATAGCTCTCTGAGTTAGCTTGAATTTGATATATTATGGGCCTCGTGGGTCAAATGATGCTGCCATGAACGTCCATTTCAAGCCCAAGTGTTCAAGCCCACTCAATCAAATCAATGGGCCTAAACAAAGGGATTTAGGCCTGAAGATGGACTGCTACAGAGGAAGTGTGTAGCACTGATTATAACTCCCTGAGTCAGCTTTGATTTGAATTATTATGGGCCCCGTGGATAAGCCACATAAGTCCATTTCAAGTCCAAGTGTGGAAGCCCACTCTATTAAATCTTTGGGCCTAAACAAAGGGATTTAGGCCTTAAGATGGATAGCTACATACAAAATTTTGTAGCGCGCATTATAGATTTCTGAGTCATCTTTAATTTGATATATTATGGGCATCGTGGTTCAACCCATGCTGCCACGAATGTCCATTTCAAGCGCAAGTGCGTAGGCCCTCTCTATCAAATCCATGGGCCTAAACAAAGGGATTTGGGCCTAAAGATGGACATCTACAGATGAAATTTTGTAGCAACCATTATAGCACTCTGATTCAGCTTTGATTTAATATATTATGGGCCCCGTGGTACAACCCATGCTACCACAAACATCCATTTCAAGCCCAAGTGCTCAAGCCCTCTCTATCAGATCCATGGGCCTTAAGTAAGGGATTTGGGCCCAAAGATGGACTAATACAAATGAAGTGTGTAGTACCCATTATAGCTCTCTAAGTTAGTTTTGATTATATATATTATAGGCCTCGTGGGTCAACTGATGCTACTGCGAATGTCCATTTGAAGCAAAAGTGTGCAGGCCCACTATAACAAATCCTGGTGCCTAAACAAAGGGATTTATGCTTGAAGATAGACTGCAGTAGATGAAGTGAGTAGTGCCATTTTAGCTCTATGAGTCATCTTCGATTTTATATATTATGGCCCCCATAGGTCGACCGATGCTGCCACAAATGTCCATCTGAAGCCTAAGTGCGCAAGCCCACTCTATCAAATCTATAGACCTAAAAAAAGGGATTTTGGCCCAAAGATGGACTTCTGCAAACTAAGTGCATCAAACCCATTATAGCTCTCTCAGTCAGCTTCGATTCGATATATTATGGGCCCCATTGGTCAACCTATGCCACAAACGTCCATTTCAAGCTCTTGTGCGGAAGCCCACCCTATCAAATCCATGGGCCTAAATAAAGGGGTTCGGGCCTGAAGATGGACTTCTACAAAAGAAGTGTGTAGCATCAATTATAGCTCTCTGAGTCAGCTTTGATTTGATATATTATGGGCCCTATGAGTCTACCCATACTGCCACGAACATCCATTTAAAACCAAGTGTGCAAGCCCACTCTATCAAATCCATGGGCCTAAATAAAGGGATTTGGGCCCTAAGATGGACTTCTATAGATGGAGTGTGTAGTACCCATTATAGCTCTCTAATTTAGCTTTGATTTGATATATTATGGGCCTCGTGGGTCAACCCATACTGCCACAAACATCCATTCCAAGCGCAAGTGCACAAGCCAACTCTATGAAATCCATGGCCCTAAAAAAGTAATTTGGGCCCAAAGATGGACTACTACAAACAAACTGTGGAGCACCAATATAGCTCTCTGGGTCAGCTTCGATTTGATATATTATGGGCCCCGTGGTTCAACCGACACTCCCATAAATGTCCATTTGAAGCCCAAGTGCGCAAGCCCACTCTATCAAATCAATGGGCCAAAACAAAAGGATTTGGGCCTGAAGATGGACTGCTATAGTGGGTAGCACTGATTATAGCTCCCTGAGTCAGCTTTGATTTGAATTATTATGGGCCCCGTGGGTCAACCGATGCTACCACGAACGTCCATTTGTTGCCCAAGTGCACAAGCCCACTCTATTAAATCCACAGGCCTAAATAAAGAGATTTAGGTCCAAAGATGGACTGCTGCAGATGATGTGTGTAGCACCCATTATAGCTCTTTGATTCAGCTTCGATATGATATATTATGGGCTCTAAGGGTCAACCAATGCTGCCACGAATGTCCATTTGAAGCCTAAGTGCATAAGCCCACTCTATTAAATCCTTGGGCCTTAAGAGAGGGATTTGGACCCAAAAATGCATTGCTACGGATGATGTGTGCATCACCTATTATAGCTCTCTGATTCAGCTTCGATTTTATATATTATGGGCCTAGTGGGTCAACCGATGCTACCACGAATGTCCATTTGAAGCCCAAGTGCACAAGAACACTCTATCAAATCAATAGGACTAAACAAAGGATTTGGGCTTAAAGATGGACTGGTATAGATGAAGTTTGTTGCACTCATTATAGCTCTTTGAGTCAACTTTGATTGATATATTATGGGCCCCGTGGGTCAACTGATGTTCCCATGAACGTCCATTTCAAGCCTAAGTGTGCAAGCCCACTCTATCAAATCCTTAGGCCTAAACAAAGGGATTTGGGCCCACAAATGGACTGCTATAGAAGAAGTTTATGGCACCCATTATAGCTCTCTGAGTCAACTTTGATTTCATATATTATGGGCCCCATGGGTCAACCGATGCCACCACGAACGTCCATTTCAAGCCCATGTGCAGAAGCCCACTCTATCAATTCCATGGGCCTAAAAAAAGGGATTTGGGCCCAATGATGAACTATTACATATGATGTGTGTAGCACCAATTATAGCTCTCTGAGTAAGCTTCAATTTGATATATTATGAACACCGTAGGTCAACCAATGTTGCCACAAATGTCCATTTGAAGCCCAAGTACGCAAGTCCACTCAACCAAATCAATGGGCCTAAACAAAGAGATTTAGGCCCGAAGATGAACTGCTATAGATGAAGTGTGCAGTACCCATTATAGCTCTCTTTGTCAGCTTTGATTTGGTATGTTATTGGCCCCGTGGGTTAATCAATACTACCACGAGTGTCCATTTCAAGCCCAAGTGTGCAAGCCCACTCTATCAAATCAATGGGCCTAAAAAAAGGGATTTGGGCCCAAAGGTGGACTGCTACAGATAAATTCTATAGCATCCATTATACCTCTCTGAGTCAACTTTAAGTTGATATATTGAGGGCCCTGTAAGTTAACCGATGCTATTACGAACGTCCAATTCAAGCCCAAGTGCACAACCCCACTCTATCAAATCAGTGGGCCTAAATAAAGGGATTTGGTCCTAAAGATGGATTGCTACAATTGAGGTATGTAGCACCCATTATAGCTTTATGAGTCAGCTTCGATTTGATTTATTATAGGCCTCGTGGGTCAACCGATGCTACCACAAACGTCCATTTGAAGCCCAAGTGCGCAAGCCCACTTTGTCAAATCGTTGGGCCTAAACAAAAGGATTTGGACCCTAAGATGGACTACTACAGACGAAGTTTGTGGCACCCATTATAGCTCTCTAATTTAGCTTTGATTGATATATTATGGGCCTCGTGGGTCAACCCATACTGCCACAAACATCCATTCCAAGCCCAAGTGCACAAGCCAACTCTATGAAATCCATAGGCCTAAAAAAGGAATTTGGGCCCAAAGATGGACTACTATAAACAAACTATGGAACACCAATTATAGCTCTCTGAGTCAGCTTCGATTTGATATATTATGGGCCCCGTGGGTCAACCAACACTACCACAAATGTCCATTTGAAGCCCAAGTGCGCAAGCCCACTCTATCAAATCAATGGGCCAAAACAAAGGGATTTGGGCCTGAGATGGATTGCCACAGATGAAGTGTGTAGTACCCTTATAGCTCTATGAGTCATATTTGAATTGATATATTATAGGCTCCATGGATCAACCGATGCTACCACGAACGTCCATTTGATGCCCAAGTCCGCAAGCCCACTCTATTAAATCCATAGGCCTAAACAAAGAGATTTGGGCCCAAAGATGGACTACTGTAGATGATGTATGTAGCACCCATTATAGCTCTTTGATTCAGCTTTGATATGATATATTATGGGCTCCAAGGGCCAACCAATACTGCCACGAATGTCCATTTGAAGCCTAAGTGCACAAGCCCACTCTATCAAATTCTTGGTCCTTAACATAGGGATTTGGACCTGACGATTCATTGCTACTGATGATGTGTGCATCATTGATTATAGCTCTCTGATTCAGCTTTGATTTCATATATTATGGGCCCAATAGGTCAACCAATGCTACCACGAATGTCCATTTGAAGCCCAAGTGCACAAGAACACTCTATCAAATCAATGGGCCTAAACAAAGGATTTGGGCCTGAAGATGGATTGGTACAGATGAAGTTTGTTGCACTCATTATAGTTCTTTGAGTCAACTTTGATTTGATATATTATGGGCCTCGTGGGTCAACTGATGTTCCCATGAATGTCCATTTCAAGCCTAAGTGTGCAAGCCCACTCTATCAAATCTTTAGGCCTAAACAAAGGGATTTTAGCTCGCAGATGGATTGCTATAGAAGAAGTTTATGGCACCGATTATAGCTCTCTAAGTCAGCTTTGATTTCATAAATTATGGGCCCCGTGGGTCAACCGATGCCACCGTGAACGTCCATTTTAGGCCCATGTGCAGAAGCGCACTCTATCAAATCCATGGGCCTAAAAAAAGGGATTTGGGCCCAATGATGGACTATTACATATGATGTGTGTATAGCACCAATTATAGCTCTCTGAGTCAGTTTTGATTTGATATATTATGGACCTCGTGGGTCAACCAATGTTGCCACAAATGTCCATTTAAAGCCTAAGTATGCAAGCCCACTCAACCAAATCAATGGGCCTAAACAAAGGGATTTAGGCCTGAAGATGAACTGCTATAGATGAAGTGTGTAGTACCCATTATAGCTCTCTTTGTCAGCTTCGATTTGGTATTTTATTGGCCCCGTGGGTTCATTGATACTACCACAAGTGTCCATTTCAAGCCCAAGTGCGCAATCCTAAGTGTGCAAGCCTACTCTATCAAATCAATGGGCCTAAAAAAAGGGATTTGGGCCCAAAGGTAGACTGCTATAGAAAAAGTCTATAGCACCCATTATACCTCTCTGAGTCAGCTTCAAGTTGATATATTATAGGCCCCGTAGGTCAACCGATGCTGTCACGAACGTCCAATTCAAGCCCAAGTGCGCAACCCCACTCTATCAAATCAATGGGCCTAAACAAAGGGATTTGGGCCGAAATATGGATTTTTGCAACTGAGGTATGTAGCACCCATTATAGCTCTATGAGTCAACTTCGAATTGATATATTATAGGCCTCGTGGGTCAACCGATGCTATCACGAACGTCCATTTGAAGCCCAAGTGCACAAGCCCACTCTATCAAATCGTTGGGCCTAAACAAAGGGATTTGGACCCTAAGATGGACTACTACAGACGAAGTTTATGGCACCCATTATAGCTCTTTAAGTCAGCTTTGCTTTGATATATTATAGGCCCCGTGGGTCAACCTATATTGCCATGAACATCCATTTCAAGCCCAAGTGTGCAAGCCCACTCTATCATATCCATGAGCCTAAACAAAGGGATTTGGGCCCAAAGATGGACTGCTATAGACAAAGTGTGTAGCACCATTATAGCTATTTAAGTAAGCTTTGATTTGATATGTTATAGGTCCTGTGGGTCAGCCGATGCTACCACAAATGTCCATTTGAAGCCTAAGTGTGCAAGCCCACTCTATCAAATCCTTGGACCTAAACAAAGGGATTTAGGAGTGAAGATGGACAGCTATAAACAAAATTTTGTCACACCCATTATGGCTCTCTGAGTCAGCTTTGATTTCATATCTTTTAGGCCCCATGGGTCAACCTATGCTGCCACGAACGTCCATTTCAAGTCCAAGTACGCAAGCCCACTTGATCAAATCCATATGCCTAAACAAAAGGATTTGGACCTAAAGATGGACTGCTACAGATGAAGTGTGTTGCACTGATTATAAGTCTTTGAGCTAGCTTCGATTTGATATTTTATGGGCCCCGTGGGTCAATTGATGCTGCCATAAATGTCCATTTGAAGCCCAAGTGTGCAAGCCAACTCTATTAAAACAATGGGCATAAATAAAAGGATTTGGGCCTATAGATGGACTGCTATAGATGAAGTGTATAGCACCCATTATAGCTATCTAAGTCAGCTTTGATTTGATATATTATGGGTTTCATAAGTCAACCGATGGTGCTACGAATGTCCATTTAAAGCCCAAGTGCGGAAGCCCACTATATCAAACACATGGGCCTAAACAAAGGGATTTGGATCTGAAGATAGACTGTTATAGATGATGTGTATAGCACCAATTATAGCTATTTGAGTCAGCTTCCAATTGATATATTATGGGCCCTGTGGGTCAGCTGATCATGCCAAGAATAGCCATTTCAAGCCTAAGTGTGCAAGTCCACTCTATCAAATCAATGGGCCTAAAAAAGGGTTTTGGGCCCATAGATGGACTGCTACAAAGAAATTCTGTAGCACCCATTATAGCTCTTTGAGTCAGCTTCGAGTTAATATATTATGGGCGCCATAGGTCAACCGATGTTGTCACGAATGTCCAATTCAAGCCCAAGTGCGCAACCCTACTTTATCAAATCAATGCACTTAAATATAAGGATTTGGGCCCGAAGATGGATTACTAAATAGGAGGTGTATAGCATTGATTTAGCTCTTTGAGTCAACTTTGATTTAATATATTATAGGGCCTGTGGGTCAACCGATGTTACCACAAACGTCCATTTAAAGTCCAAATGTGCAAGCCCACTCTATCAAATCAATGGGCCTAAATAAAGCAATTTGAGCCTGCAGATGGACTGCTATAGATGAAGTGTGTAGCACCCATTATAGCTCTCTGAGTCAGCTTTGATTTGAAATATTATGGGCCCTATGGGTTAACTAATGCTATAGATGATGTGTGTAGCACTCATTATAGCTCTCTGAGTAAGCTTCAATTTGATATATTATGGGCCTCATGGGTCAACCGATGCTACCATGAATCTCCATTTGAAGCCCATGTACGCAAACCCACTCTATCAAATCCATGGGCCTAAACAAAGGGATTTGGGCCGGAAGATGGACTACTACAGATGATGTGTGCAGTACGAATTATAGCTCTCTAACTCAACTTCGATTTGATATAATGTGGACCCCGTGGGTCAACCGATGCTGTCACGACTGTCCATTTAAAGCCTAAGTGTGCAAGCCTACTGTATTAAATCAATGGGCCTACATAAAGGGATTTGGGCTTGAAGATGAACTATTATAGAGGAATTGTGTAGTACTAATTATAGCTCTCTGAGTCAGCTTTGATTTGATATATTATGGGCCTTCTGGGTCAACTGATGCTGCCCGCGAATGTCCATTTGAAGCCCAAGTGCGCAAGCCCCCTCTATGAAATCAATGGGCCTAAACAAAGGGATTTGGGCCCGAAGATGGACTGTTATAGAGAAAGTGTGTAGCATCGATTATAGCTCTCTGAGTTAGCTCCGGTTTCATATATTATGGGCCCTGTGGGTCAACCAATACTACCATGAATGTCCTTTGGAAGCCCAAGTGTGCATGCCCACGCTATAAAATCTATAGGCCTGAACAAAGGGATTTAGGCCCAAAGATGGGCTATTACAGACATAGTGTGTAGCGCCCATTATTACTCTCTAATCCTACTTTGATTTGATATATTATGGGCCTCGTGGGTCAACCAATACTGCCACGAACATGCATTTGAAGCCCAAGTGTGCAAGCCCACTTTATCAAACCCTTGGGCCCAAATAAAGGGATTTAGGCCTAAAGATGGGCTGATACAGATGAATTTTTTAGTAGCCATTATAGCTCTCTGAGTTAGCTTCACTTTGATATATTATGGGCCCTATGGGTCAACTGATGTTGCCACGAATGTTCATTTGAAGCCTAAGTTCACAAAATAACTCTATCAAATCAATAGACCTAAACAAAGGGCTTTGGGCCTAAATATGGACTACTATAGATGAAGTGTGTAGCACACATTATAGGTTTCTGAGTCAGCTTCGATTTGATATTTTATGGGTCCTGTGGGCAACCTACACTGCCATGAACAAACATTCATTTCAAGTGTGCAAGGCCAAGTGCACAAGGCCATTGTATCATATCAATGGGCCTAAATGAAGGGATTTAGGCCCGAAGATGGGATGCTATAAATGGTGTGTAGCACCTATTATAGCTCTCTCTGAGTAAGCTTTGATTTAATATATTATGAAGCCCAAGTGCACAAGGCCACTGTATCATATCAATGGGCCTAAATGAAATGAATTTGGGCCCGAAGATGGGCTGCTACAAATGGTGTGTAGCACCTATTATAGCTCTCTCTGAGTAACCTTTGATTTGATATATTATGGGTCTCGTGGGTCAACCAATGCTGCCACAAACATCCATTTGAAGCTCAAGTGCCCAAGCCCACTCTATCAAATCCATTGGCCTAAATAAAGGGATTTGCATTCGAAGATGGATTACTGCAAAGGAGGTGTGTAGCACCGATTATAGCTCTCTAAGTCAACTTTTATTTGATATATTATAGGCCCTGTGGATCAATCGATGCTGCCATGAACATCCATTTCAAACCCAAGTGCATAAGCCCACTCTACTAAATCAATGCGCCTAAAGAAAGGGATTTGGGCTTGAAGATGGACTACTACAGATAATGTGTGTTGCACCATTTATAGCTCTATAAATCAGCTTCAATTTGATGTATTATGGGCCTGTGGGTCAACTGATGCTACCACGAATGTCTGTTTGAAGCCTAAGTATGCATGCCCACTCTATGAAATTAATGGGCCTAAACAAAAGGTTTTAGGCCTGAATATGGACTGTTATAGAGAAAGTGTCTAGCACCAATTATAGCTCTCTGCATCAGCTTTGATAAGATATATTATGGGGACCGTGGGTCAACTGATGCTACCACTAATGTGCTTTTGAAGCTCAAGTGCACAAGCCCACTCTATCAAATCCTTGGGCCCAAACAAAGGGATTTGGGCCTAAAGATGGGCTGCTACAGATGAAGTGTGCAGTAGCCATTATAGCTCTCTAAGTCAGCTTTGCTTTGATATATTATAGGCCCTATGGGTCAACCGATGTTGCCACGAATGTCCATTTGAAGCGCAAGTGCGCAATCCCACTCTATCAAATCCTTAGGCCTAAACAAAGGGATTTAGGACTAAACATGGATGGCTATAGATGAAGTGTGTAGCACCCAATATAGCTCCCTAAGTTAGCTTCAATTTGATATATTATGGGCCCCATAGGTCAACCGATGCTGCCACAAGCGTCGATTTCAAGCCCATGTGCGCAAGCCCGCTATATCAAATCCATGTGCCTAAACAAAGGGATTTGGTCCCAAAGATGGACTGCTACAGAGGAAGTGTGTAGTACCCATTATAGCTTTATAAGTCAGCTTCAATTTGATATATTAAGGGCCCCATGGGCCAACCAATGTTGTCATGAATGTCCATTTGAAGCCCAAATGTGCAAGCCCACTCTATCAAATAAAAGGGCCTAAACAATGGGATTTGAGCCCAAAAATGGACTGCTATAGAAGAAGTGTGTAGCAGCTATCATAGCTCTCTAATTCAACTTCAATTTGATATATTATAGGCCCTATGGTTCAACCGATGCTGCCATGAACGTCCATTTCAAGCCCAAGTGTGCAAGCCCACTTTATCAAATCCATAGGCCTAAATAACGGGATTTGGTCCTAAAGATGGATTGCTGTAGATGAAGTGTACAACACCCATTATAGCTCTTTAAGTAAGTTTCAATTTGATACATTATGGGCTCCGTTGGTCAACCAATATTGCCATGACCGTTCATTTGAAGCCTAAGTGCATAAGCCCACTCTATCAATTCAATATGGCTAAATAAAGGGATTTGGGCCTAAAGATGGACTGCTATAGAAAAAATGCATACCACCCATTATAGCTCTTTATGTCTGCTTCGATGTGATAAATTATAGGCCCCGTGGTTCAACCGATGCTACCACGAACGTCCATTTGGAGCCTAAGTGCATAGGCCCACTCTATCAAATCCTTGGGCCTAAACAAAGGGATTCAGGCCCAAAGATGGACTGCTACAGATGAAGTTATGGTACCAATTATAGCTCTTTGAGTCAGCTTCGATTTGATATATTATGGGTCCTGTACATCAATCGATGCTACCACAAATGTCCATTTGAAGCCCAAGTGTGCAAACCTACTTTATTAAATCAATGGGCCTAAACAAAGGGATTTGGGCCTAAAGATGGACTACTATAGATGAAGTATGTAGCACCTATTATAAGTCTTTGAGTGAGCTTCAAATTGATATATTATGGGCCCCATGGGCAACCTATGCTACCATGAACGTCCATTTCAAGCCCAAGTGCGCAAGCCCACTTTATCAAATCAATGGTCCTAAACAAAGGGATTTGGGCCCAAAGATAGACTGTTATAGACAAAGTGTGTAGCACCCATTGTAGCTCTTTGATTCAGCTTTGATTTAATATATTATGGGGCTCATGGGTCAACTGATGCTGCCATGAATGTCCATTTGAAGCCCAAGTGCGTAAGCCCACTCTATCAAATCAATGGGACTAAATAAAGGAATTTGGGCCTAAAGATGGACTACTATAAAGGAAGTGTTTAGCAACCATATGTAGCAGTCAATCTTCAGGCCCAAATCCTTTTGTTTTGCCCCATGCATTTGATAGGGTAGGCTTGTGCACTTGCACTTCAAACGTACGTTCATGGCAGCATCAGTTGAC
The DNA here is from genome assembly GCA_947683625.1 of Mallotus nudiflorus. Lineage (NCBI taxonomy): Eukaryota > Viridiplantae > Streptophyta > Magnoliopsida > Malpighiales > Euphorbiaceae > Mallotus > Mallotus nudiflorus. The sequence continues at coordinate 2,889,614 of CANTUR010000117.1, read as the reverse complement.
CCATGGGGCCCATAATATATCAAATCAAAGTTGACTCAGAGAGCTATAATAGGAGCTACACACTTCATCTATAGTAATCCATCTTCAGGCCCAAATCTGTATGTTTAGGTCCATGGATTTGATAGAGTGCACTTGTGCATATGGGCTTGAAATGGACGTTCGTGGTATCATCGGTTAACCCACGGGGCCCATAATATATCAAATTGAAGTTGACTCATAGACTTATAATGGATGCTAAACAATTTTTCCATAGCGATCAATCATCTTGCCTAAATCCTTTTGCTTAGGCCCATGGATTTGATAGAGCGGGCTTATACACTTGGGCTTCAAATGGACATTCATAGCAGTATCGGTTAACCTGTGGGGCCCATAATACATCAAATCAAAGCCAACTCAGAGAGCTATAATGGGTGCTACACACTTCATCCATAGAAGTTCACCTTCGGGACCAAATCCTTTTGTTTAAGCCCATAGATTTGATAGAGTGGGGTTGCGCACTTGGGCTTCAAATGGATGTTCATGCCAGCATCAGTTGACCCATGGGGCCTATAATATATCAGATTGAAGTTGACTCAGAGACCTATAATGAGTGCTACACACTTCATCTGTAGCAGTCCATCTTTGAGCCCAAATCCCTTTGTTTATGCCCATGCTTTTGATAGAGTGCGCTTGTGCACTTGGGCTTCAAATGGACATTGGTGGCAGCATCGGTTGACCCACAAGGCCCATAATCTATCAAATGAAAGCTGAATCAGAGATTTTTAATGGGTGCTACACATTTTTTCTGTAGCAATCCATCTTCGGGCCCAAATCCCTTTGTTTCGGCCCATGAATTTGATAGAGTGGGCATGCGCACTTGGGCTTTAAGTGGACATCGTGGCAGCATCGATTGATCAATGGGGCCCATAGAATATCAAATCAAAGCTGACTCTGAGAGCTATAATGGGTGCCACACACTTCATTTGTAGCAGTACATCTTCAGGCCCAAATCCCTTTGTTTAGGCCTACGGATTTGATAGAGTGAGCTTATGCACATGGGCTTGAAATGGATGTTCATGGCAACATCAATTAATCCACGGGGCCCATAATATATTAAATCATAGCCAACTCTGAGAGCTATAATGGGTGCTACACACTTCATTTGTAGCATTCCACCTTCAGGTCCAAATCCTCTAAATGGATGTTCGTGCCATGGATTGAATATAGTGGGGTTGCATACTTGGGCTTCAAATGGATGTTCGTGGCAGCATCAGTTGACCCATGGGGCCCGTAATATATCAAATTGAAGTTGAATCAAAGAGCTATAATGACTGCTACACACTTCTTCTGCAGTAATCCATCTTCGAGCCCAAATCCCTTTGTTTATGCCCATGGATTTGATAGAGTGTGCTTGTCCACTTGGGCTTCAAATGGACGTTCGTGCCAGCATCGGTTGACCCATGGGGCCTATAATCTATTAAATCAAATCTGACTCTGAGAGCTATAATGGGTGCTACACATTTTTTTTATAGCAGTCCATCTTCGGGCCCAAATCTCTTTGTTTAGGCCCATGAATTTGATAGAGTGGGCTTATGCACTTGGGCTTTAAGTGGACGTTCATGGCAGCATCGGTTGATCCACGGGGCACATAGTATATCAAATCAAAGCTGACTTGTAGAGCTATAGTGGGTGCCATACACTTCATTTGTAGCAGTCCATCTTCAGGTCTAAATCCCTTTATTTAGGCCCATGGATTTGATAAAGTGGGTTTGCACACTTAGGCTTCAAATGGATGTTCATGGTAGTATCGGTTGACCCACAAGGCCCATATTATATCAAATCAAAGCTAACTTAGAGAGCTACAATGGGTGATGCACATTTCATCTATAGTAGTCCATCTTCTGGCCCAATTCCCTTTGTTTAGGCCCTTGGATTTGATAGTGTGGGCTTGCGCACTTAGGCTTCAAATAGACATTCATGACAACATTGATTAAACCACACAACTAATAATACATCAAATAAAATTTGACTCAGAGAGCTACAATGGGTTCTACACACTTTATTTGTAGCAGTTCATCCTTAGGCACAAATCTCATGTTTCGGCCTAAGGACTTGATAGGGTGGGCTTGCGCACTTGGGCTTCAAATGGGCATCAATGGTAGCATCGGTTGACCAACGGGGCCCATAATATATCAAATCAAAGCTGACTCAGAGAGCTATAATGGATGTTATGCACTTCATGTGTAGTAGTCCATCTTCAGGCCCAAATCCATTTATTTAGGCCCACGAATTTGATAGACTAGGGTTGCACACTTGGGCTTCAAATGGACATTCGTTGCAGCATCGGTTGACCCATGAGGCCCGTAACATATTAAATCAAAGTTGACTCAGAGAGCTATAATGAGTGTTGTGCACTTCATCTGTAGCATTCAATCTTCAGGCCCAAATCCCTTTGTTTAGGCCCATGGACTTGATAGAGTGGGCTTGCGCAATTGGGCATCAAATGGACATTAGTGGTAGCATCGGTTGACCCATAAGACCTATGTTATGTCAAATCGAAGCTGACTCAAAGAGCTATAATGGGTACTACACACTTAGTCCGTAGTAGTCCATCTTTAGGCCTAAATCCCTTTGTTTAGGCCCATGGATTTGATAGAGTCAGCCTACACACTCGAACTTCAAATGGACGTTCATGGCAACATCGATTGACCTAAGGGGCCCATAATATATCAAATGAAAGCTGACTCAGAGAGCTATAATGGGTGCTACACACTTCATCTGTTTTATTCCATCTTCAAGCCCAAATCCCTTTATGTATGCCTAAAGATTTAATAAAGTAGGCCTGTGCACTTTGGCTTGAAATGGACGTTCGTGGCGGCATTGGTTAACCTACGGGGCCTATAATATTTCAAATCGAAGCTGACTTAAAGAGATATAATGGTTCTACACACTTCATCTATAGCAGTACATCCTCGGGCCTAAATCCCTTTGTTTAGGCCCATGGATTTGATAGAGTGGGCTTGTGCACTTGGGCTTCAAATGGACGTTCATGGTAGCATCGGTTGACCCATAGGGCCCATAATATATCAAGCTAAAGCTGACTCAGATAGCTATAATGGGCTACACATATTTTCCATAGCAGTCCATCTTTAGGATCAAATCCTTTTATTTAGGCTAATGGATTTGATAGAGTGGGCTTGTACACTTGGGCTTCAAATTGATGTTCGTGGCAACATTGGTTGACCCACGGGGCCCATAATATATCAAATCAAAGGTGACTCAAAGAGCTATAATAGGTGCTATAAACTTCTTCTGTATTAGACCATATTCAGGAACAAATCCATTTATTTAGCCCCATGGATTTGATAGAGTGGGCATGTGCACTTGGACTTTAAATGGATGTTCGTGACTGCATCGATTGACCCACGAGGCCTGTAATATATTAAATCAGAGCTAATTCAGAGATCTATAATGGGTGCTACACACATTATTCGTAGCAGTCCATCTTTAAGCACAAATTGTTTTGTTTAGGCCCATGGATTTAATAGAGTAGGCTTGCACATTTGGGCTTCAAATGGACATTCATGGTAGCATCAGTTAATGCATGACACCCAAAATATATCAAATTGAAGCCGGATCGAAGGGTTATAATGGGTGTTACACACTTTGCCTATAGTAGTCCATCATTGGGCCCAAATCCTTTTGTTTAGGCTCATGGATTTGATATAATAGGCTTGCACACTTGGGCTTCAAATGGATGTTCATGGCAACATTGGTTGACCCAAGGGCCCCATTATATATCAAATCAAGGCTGACTCATAGAGCTATAATGGGTGCTACACACTTCATTGATAATAGTCCATCTTCAAGCCCAAATCCCTAAATATAGGCCTAAAGATTTGAGAGAGTGGACTTGTGCACTTTCGCTTGAAATGGATGTTCATGGCAGCATCGGTTAACCCGTGGGGCTTACAATATTTCAAATCAAAGCTGACTTAGATAGCTATAATGGATACTATACACTTCATTTGTAGCAGTCCATCTTCAGGCCCAAACCCCTTTGTTTAGGTTCATGGATTTGATAGAATGGGCTTGCACACTTGGGCTTCAAATGGACATTTATGGCAGCATCGGTAAACCCATGAGGCCCATAATATATCAAATCAAAGCTGACTGAGAGAGCTATAATAGGTGATGCACACTTTGTCCGTAGCAGTCAATCTTTGAGCCCAAATCCATTTGTTTAGGCCCTTGGATATAATAGACTTGGCTTGTGCACTTGGGCTTTAAATGGACATTCATGGCTACATCGGTTGACCCATAAGGCCCATAATATATCAAATCAAAGTTGACTTATATAGCTATAATGGGTGCAATGCACTTTGTCTATAGCAATCCATCTTCAGGCCTAAATCCCTTTACTTAGGTTTGAAATGGACATTCATGGCAGCATCGATTGATCCATGGGGCCCATAATATATCAAGCTAAAGCTGACTCAAAGAGCTATAATGGGTACTACACAAATTTTCCATAGCAGTCCATCTTCGAGCCTAAATCCTTTTATTTAGGCTAATGGATTTGATAGAGTGGGCTTGCAAACTTGGGCTTCAAATGGATGTTTGTGGTAGCAATGGTTGACCCACAGAGCCCATAATATATCAAATCAATGCCGACTCAGAGAGCTAAAATAGGTGCTACACACTTCTTCTGTAGTAATCCATATTCGAGCCCAAATCCATTTATTTAGGGCGATGGATTTTATAAAGTGGGCTTGTACACTTAGGCTTCAAATGGACATTTGTGGTTGCATCGGTTGACACATAGGGCCCATAATATATCAAATCAGAACTGAGCTATAATGGGTGCTACACACATTATTCATTGCAGTCCGTCTTCAGCCATAAATTTTTTTATTTAGGCCCATGGATTTAATAGAGTAGGCTTGCGCACTTGGGCTTCCAATGAACATTCGTGGAAGCATCAGTTAACATATAGTGCCCAAAATGTATTAAATCAAAGCTGACTCAGAGAGCTATAATGGGTGCTACACACTTTGTCCATACTAGTCAATGTTTGGGCCCAAATCCTTTTATTTATGCTCATGGATTTGATAGAGTGGGCTTGCGCTTTTGGGCTTCAAATGGACATTGGTTGCTACATTGGTTGACCCATGGGGCCCATAATATATCATATCAAAGCTGACTTAGAGACCTATAAAAGGTGCTATACACTTCATTTGTAGCAATCCATCTTCAGCCCCAAATCCCTTTATTTAAGCCCATGGATTTGATAGAGTGGGTTTGTGCACTTAGGTTTGAATTTGACATTCATGGCAACATCAGTTGACCCACGGGGCCTATAATATATAAAGTCGAAGCTGACTTAAAGAGCTATAATGGGTACTGCACACATTATTCATAACAGTCCATCTTTGTGCCTAAATCCTTTTATTTAGGCCAATGGATTTGATAAAGTGGGCTTGCACACTTCATCTTCAGCATCGATTGACCCACGGGGCCTATAATATTTCAATTAAAAGTTGACTTAGAGCTATAATGGGTGCTACACACTTCATCTGTAGCAGTCCATCTTAGGGCCCAAATCCCATTACTTAGGCCCATGGATTTAATAAACTGGGGTTTGCACATTTAGGTTTGAAATTGACATTTTTGGCAGCATCGGTTGACCCACAGGGTCGATAATATATGAAGCTGAAGCTGAATCAGAGAGCTATAATGGGTGCTACACTCATTATACATAGCAATCCATCTTTATGCCTAAATCCTTTTATTTAGGCCAATGGATTTGATAGAGTGGGCTTGCACACTTTGGCTTCAAAAGGATGTTCATGACAGCATCGGTTGACCCATGGGGCCCATAATATTTCAAATCAAAGTTGACTTAGAGAGCTGTAATGGGTGCTAAAGACTTCATCTATAGCAGTCCATCTTTGGGCTTTGTTTAGGCCTATGGATTTGATAGAGCTGGCTTGTGCACTTGGGCTTCAAATGGACATTCATGGTAGCATCGGCTGACCCATAGGACCCATAATATATCAAATCAAATTTGATTGAGAGAGCTATAATTGGTGCTAAACATTTCGTTTGAAGTAGTCCATCTTTAGGCCCAAATCCTTTTGTTTAGGATCATGGATTTGATGGAGTAGACTTGCGAACTTGGGCTTCAAATTGATGTTTATGGTAGAATCAGTTGACCCACGGGTCTTATAATATATAAAATCAAAGCTGACTTAGAGATCTATAACGAGTGCTACACACTTTGCCCATAGTAGGGCATCTTCAGACCCAAATCAATTATTTTAGGCCCATGGGTTCGATAGAGTGGGCTTACACACTTAGGCTTTAAATGGACGTTCACGGCACCATCATTTGACCCATTGGGCCCATAATATATCAAATTAAAGCTGACTCAGAGAGCTATAATGGGTGCTACACACTTTGTTCATAGTAGTTCATCTTCAAGCACAAATACTATTGCTTAAGCCTATGGAGTTGATAGAGTGGGCTTGCGCACTTGGCATTCAAATGACCATTCGTGGCAGCATTGGTTAACCCACAGGGTCCATAATATATCAAATCAAAGCTGACTTAGATAGCTATAATGGGTGCTACACACTTTGTTTGTAGTAGTCCATCTTCGAGCCCAAATCCCTTTGTTTAGGCCCAAGGATTTGATAGAGTGGGCTTGTGCACTTGGGCTTCAAATGGACATTTGTGGCAGCATTAGTTGACCCACAAGGCCCAAAATATATCAAATTGAAGCTGACTCAAAGAGCTTTAATGGGTGCTATACACTTTGTCCATAGCAGTCCATCTTTGGGCCCAAATCCTATTATTTAGGCTCATGGATTTAATAGAGTGAGCTTGCACACTTGTGCTTCGAATTGACTGTTGTGGCAACATCGGTTGACCCATGAGGCCCATCAAAGTTGACTTAGAGAGCTATAATGGGTGCTACACACTTTGTCTATAGCAGTACATCTTTGTGCCTAAATCCTTTTGTTTAGGCCCATGGATTTGATAGAGTGGGCTTGCATACTTAGGATTCAAATGGATATTCGTGGTAACATCGGTTGACCCAGAGGGACCATAATATATGTAATCAAAGTTGACTCTAATAGCTATAATGGGTGCTATACACTTTGTCCATAGGAGGCCATCTTCGAGCCCAAATCCTTTTGTTTTGGCCAATGGATTTGATAGAGTGGGCCTACACACTTGGGATTTAAATGGACATTCATGGTAGCATCAATTAACCCATGAGCCCTATAATATATCAAATCAAAGTTGAATAAAAGAGCTATAACGGTTATTGCACAGCTTATCTGTAGTAGTCCATCTGCAAGCACAAATCCCTTTGTTTAGGCCCATGGTTTTAATAGAGTAGGCATGCGCACTTAGGCTTAAAATGGATGTTCATGGTAGCATCGGTTGACCCATAGTGCCCATAATATATCAAATCAAAGCTCACTCAGAGAGCTATAATGGGTACTAAACAATTCATTTGTAGCAGTCTGTCTTTAGGCCCAAATCCATTTATTTAGGACCATGGATTTGATAGAGTGGGCTTGCACACTTGGGCTTCAAATGGACATTCATGGCAGCATCAATTGACCAACAGGGCCCATAATATATCAAATCAATCCTAACTTAGAGAGCTATAATGGGTGCCATACACTTTGTCCATAGTAGTGCATCTTCAAGCCCAAATCAATTTGTTTAGGCCCATGGATTTGATAGAGTGGGCTTGTGTACTTGGGCTTCAAATGGACGTTCATGGCAGCATTAGTTGACCCACGGGGCCCATAATATATCAAATCAAACCTGACTTAAAGAGCTATAAAGAAGGGTGCACACTTCACCTTTAGTAGTCCATATTTAGGCACAAATCCCATTACTTAAGCCCACGGATTTAATAGAGTGGGCTTACGTACTTGGGCTTCAAATGAATGTTCATGGCAGCATCGGTTGACCCACAAGGCCTATAATATATCCAATCAAAATTGACTTAGATAGCTATAATGGGTGCTACACACTTCATCTGTAGCAGTCCATGTTCATGCCCAAATCCCTTCGTTTAGGCCCATGGATTTGATAGAGTGGGCTTGCATATTTGGGCTTCAAATGGATGTTTATGGCGGTATCAGTTGATCCACGGGGCCCATAATATATCAAATCAAAGCAAACTTAGAGAGCTATAATGGGTGCTATAGATTCCATATGTAGGAGTCTGTCTTTTGGCCTAAATCCCTTTGTTTAGGACCATGGATTTAATAGAGTGGGCTTGCATACATGGGCTTCAAATGGATGTTCTTGGCAGTATCGATTGAACCAAGGGGTCTATAATATATCAAATCAAAGCTGACTCAAAGAGCAATAATGAGTGCTATGCACTATTTTTTACAGCATTCAATCTTTTGGCCAAAATCCTTTTATTTAGACCTACAAATTTGATAGAGTGGGCTTGCGCACTTAGGCTTGAAATGGATGTTTGTGGCAACATCGGTTGAACCACAGGGCCCATAATATATTGAATTGAACCTGACTTAAAGAGTTGTAATGGTTGCTACACACTTCATTCATAGCAATCCCTCTTTAAGCACAAATCCTTTTTTTAGGCCCACAGAATTGATATAGTGGGCTTGCATACTTGGGCTTAGAATGGACGTTCGTGCTAGCTTTATTTGACCCATGACGCTTATAATGTATCAAATCGAAGCTAACTCAGAGAGCTATGATTGGTACTACACACTTTGTCCATGGCAATCCATCTTCGAGCCCAAATCCCTTTGTTTAAACCCATGGATTTGATAGAGTTGGCTTGTGCACATGGGCTTTAAATGAATGTTCATGGTAGCTTTGGTTTACCCAAGGGGCCTATATTATATCAAATCAAAGCTAACTCAGAGAGCTATAATGGGCACTACAAACTTTGTCCATAGTAGTCATTCTTTGAGCCCAAATCCTTTTGTTTAGGACCATGTATTTAATAGTGTGGGTTTGTGCACTTAGGCTTCAAATGGATGTTCGTGGCAACATCAGTTGACCCATGCGGCCCATAATACATCAAATCAAAGCTGGCTCAGAGAGCTATATTAATTTTTTTACACTTTGTATGTAGTAGTCCATCTTCAGACCCAAATACCTTTATTTAGGCCTATGGATTTGATAGATTGGACTTGCACACTTGGGCTTGAAATGGATGTTTATGGCAGTATCGGTTGATCGATGGGGACCATAATATATCAAATCGAAGCTGACTTAGAGAGCTATAATGGTTGTTACACACTTTGTCCATAGCAGTCCGTCTAAAAGCCCAAATCCATTTATTTAGGCTGATGGATTTGATAGAGTGGGCTTGTGCACTTAGGCTTGAAATGGACATTTGTGGCAACAGCGGTTGACCATGGGGCCTATAATATATCAAATCTAAGTAGAATCAGAGAGCTATAATAGGTGCTACACAATTCTTCTGTAGCAATTCGTCTTCAAGCCCAAACCCCTTTGTTTAAGACCATGGATTTAAAAGAGTGGGCTTGTACACTTAGGCTTGAAATGTATGTTTGTGGCAGCATCATTTGACCCACATGGCCCATAATATATCAAATCAAGCTGACTCAAAGAGTTATTATGTGTGCTACACACTTTGTCTATAGCATTCCATGTTCGAGTCCAAATCACTTGCATTATGCCCATGGATTTAATAGAGTGGGCTTATGCACTTATGCTTGAAATGGGTGTTCATGGTAGCATCGGTTGACCCATGGGGCCCATAATATTTCAAATTGAAGCTGATTCAGAGAGCTATAATGGGTGCTACACACTTTGTCCGTAGCAGTCCATCTTTAGGCATAAATTATTTTGTTTAGGCCTATGGATTTGATAGAGTGGGCTTGCACACTTAGGCTTGGAATGGATGCTCGTGGCAGCTTTGTTTGACCCTCGAGACCCATAATTTATCAAATCAAAGCTGACTCAAACGACTATAATAGGTGCTACACACTTCATCTGTAACAATCCATCTTCGGGCCCAAATCCCTTTGTTTAGGCCCATGGATTTGATAGAGTGGGCATGTGCACATGGGCTTGGAATGGACATTCATGGCAGCATTGGTTGACCAACGAAGCCTATAATATATCAAATCAAAGCTAACTCAGAGAGCTATAATGGGTGCTACACACTTCATCCATAGTAGTCCATCCTTGAGCCCAAACCCCTTTGTTTAGGCCCATGGATTTGATAGAGTGGGCTTGCACACTTGGGCTTCAAATGGATGTTTATGGTAGCATCGGTTGACCCACGGGGCCCATAATATACCAAATCGAGGCTTTCTCAAATGGCTATAATTTTTTTTATACATTTTCCCTATACTAGTCCATCATTGGGCTGAAACCCTTATATTTAGGCCCATGGATTTGATAGAGTGGGATTGTGCATTTAAGCTTCAAATGGACATTTGTGGCAGCATCTATTGTCCTATAGGGAACATTATACATCAAATCAAAGCTGACTTAAATAGCTATAATGAGTACTACACACTTCATCTATAGCAATCTATCATCGGGCTCAAATCCCTTTGTTTAGGCCCATGGATTTGATAGAGTGGGCTTGTGCACTTGGGCTTCAAATGGACGTTTTTGCCAATATCAGTTGATCCACGATGCCCATAATGTATCAAATCAAAGTTGACTCAAAGAGCTATAATAGGTGTTGCACATCTCATATGTAACAATCCATCTTCATGCCCAAATCCCTTTATTTAGGCCCATGGATTTAATAGGGTGGGCTTACACACTTGGACTTTAAATGGACATTCATGGAAGCATCGGTAGACCCACACTTATTATGTAGTAGTCCATCTTCGAGCCCAAATCTCTTTGTTTAGGCCCATGGATTTGATAGAGTGGGCTTATGCACTTGGGTTTCAAACGGACGTTCGTGGCAGCATCAGTTGACTCGGAGGGCTATAATAGGCGGTATACACTTTGTCTGTAGCAGTCCATCTTTGAGCCCAAATCACTTTGTTTAGGCCCATGGATTTGATAGAGTGGGCTTGCACACTTAGGCTTCAAATGGACATTCGTGGCAGCATCAGTTGACCCATGGGGCCCATAATATATCAAATCGAAGCTAACTTAAAGGGCTATAGTTAGTGCTATACATTTTCCCCATACCAGTCCATCTTTGGGCCCAAATCCTTTTGTTTAGGCCCATCGATTTGATAGAGTGAGCTTGCACACTTGGGCTTCAAATGGACATTCGTGGCAGCATCTGTTGTCCCACGAGGAACATTATACATTAAATCAAAGCTGAGTTAGAGAGCTATAATGGGTGCTACACACTTTATCTGTAGCAATCCATCTTTGAGCCCAAATTCCTTTATTTAGGCCCATGGATTTGATAGAGTGGGCTTGCACACTTGGGCTTCAAATGGACGCTTGTGGTAGTATCACGGGGCCCATAATGTATCAAATCAAAGTTCACTCAAAGAGCTATAATGAGTACTACACACCTCATCTATAGCAATCCATGTTCATGCCCAAATCCCTTTGTTTAGGCCTACAGATTTGATAAGGTGGGCTTGCACACTTGGGCTTCAAATGGACATTCATGGAAGCATCGTTTGACCCACGGGGTTCATAATGTATCAAATCAAAGCTGACTCAGAGAGCTAAAATCGGTGCTTCACACTTTTTCTGTAGTAGTCCATCTTCGAGCCCAAATCCCTTTGTTTAGGCCCATGATTTGATAGAGTGGGCTTGCACATTTGGGATTCAAATGGATGTTCGTGGCAACATTGGTTGACCCATGGGGCTCATAATATATCAAATCAAAGCTAACTTAAAAGGCTATAATGGGCGCTATACACTTTGTCCATAGGAGTCCATATTCGAGCCCAAATCCTTTTGTTTAGGCCCATGGATTTGAAAGAGTGGGCTTCCATGCTTGAGCTTCAAATGGACATTCATAGCAACATTGGTTGACCCATGGAGCCCATAATATATCAAATCAAAGTTGTCTCAGAGTCCTATAATGGGTAATGAACACTTCATAGATAACAGTCCATCTTCAAGCCCAAATCCTTTTGTTTAGGCCCATAGATTTAATAGAGTGGGCTTACAAACTTGGTCTTTAAATGGACTTTCATGGCAACATCAGTTAACCCGTGGGGCCCATAATATATCTAATCAAAGCTAACTCAAAGGGCTATAATGGGTGCTACGCATTTAGTCTACATTAGTCCATCTTCAGGCCCAAATCCCTTTATTTAGGTCCATGGATTTGATAGAGTGGGCTTATGCACTTAGGCTTGAAATGGACATATGTGGCAACATCGGTTGACCCATAGGGCCCATAATATATCAAATCAAAGTAGAATCAGAGAGCTATATTGGGTGCTACACAATTCATTTGTAGCGGTCCATCTTTAGGCCTAAATCCTTTTATTTATAACTATGGATTTGATAGAGTGGGCTTGAGGACTTGGGCTTCAAATGGGTGTTCGTGGCAGCATCGGTTGACCTACGAGTCCCATAATATATCAAATCAAAGTTGACTCTAAAAGTTATAATGGGTGCTATGAACTTTTTCTATAGTAGTCCATCTTTAGGCACAAATCATTTTTTTAGTCCCATGCATTTGATAGACTGGGCTTGCGTACTTTGGCTTGTAATGGATGTTCGTGGTACCTTTGTTTAACCCACAGGGCCTATAATTTTTTAATCACAGCTGACTCAGGGAGCTATAATGGGTGCTACACACTTCATTTGTAGTAGTCCATCTTTGGGCCCAAAGGCCTTTATTTAGGCCCATGGATTTGATAGAGTGGGCTTATGCACATGGGCTTAATATGCACATTCGTGGCAGCATCGATTGACCCACAGGGCCCATAATATATCAACTCAAAGCTAACTCAGAGATATAATGGGTGCTACACACTTCATCTGTAGTAGTCCATCTTCAGGCCTAAATCCCTTTGTTTAGGCCCGTGGATTTGATAGACTGGGCTCACACACTTAATCTTCAAATGGATGTTTGTTGCAGCATCAGTTGATGCACGGGGGCCATAATATATCAAATCAAAGCTGACTCAAAGAGCTATAATAGATGTTATGCACTTCATCTGTAGTGGTCCATCTTCAGGCCTAAATCCCTTAGTTTAGGCTCATGGATTTGGTAGGGTGGGCTTGCACACTTAGGCTTGAAATGGACGTTCGTGGCAGCATCGGTTGACCCATGGGGCTCATAATATATCAAATCGAAGCTGACTTAGAGAGTTATAAATTTTACTACACACTTTGTCCATAGATGTCCATTTTGAGCCCAAATTCATTTGTTTAGGCCCATGGATTTAACAGCATGGGCTTGCACACTTAGGCTTCAAATGGAAGTTTGTGGCAGCATCGGTTGACTCATAGGGCTCATAATATATCAAAATCAAAGCTGACTCAGAGAGCTGTAAAGGGAGGGGGGTACACACTTCATCTGTAGCAGTCCATCTACAGACCCAAATCCCTTTGTTTATACCCATGGATTTGATAGAGTTGGCTTTTGTACTTGGGCTTTAAATGGACATTCATGGTAGCATCAATTGAGCCACAGGGCTCATAATATATCAAATCGAAGCTGACTCAGAGAGCTATAATGGGTACAACACACTTTGGCCATAGCAGTCCATCTTCAAGCCCAAATCCCTTTGTTTAAGCCCAAGGATTTGATAGAGTGGGCTTGCTCACTTGGGCTTCAAATGGACATTCGTGGTAGAATCAGTTGACCCATGAAGCCCATAATATATCAAATTTAAGATGACTCAAAGAGCTATAATGGGTGCTACACATTTTTTCTGTAGCAATCCATCTTCGAGCCCAAATACTTATTTTGGTCCATGGATTTAATAGAGTGGGCTTGCACACTTAGGCCTTAAATTGACGTTTGTGGTAGCATTGGTTGACCCACGGGGCCCATAATATGTCAAATCAAAGCTGACTCTAAGTGCTACAATGGGTATGAAACACTTCATCTACAGCAGTCCATCTTCAGGCACAAATCCCTTTATTTAGGCCTATAGATTTAATAGAGTAGGCTTATGCACTTGGGCATCAAATGGATGTTCGTGGTAACATCAATTGACCTGCGAGGCCCATCATACATCAAATCAAAGCTGACTTAGAGAGCTATAATGGATGCTACGCACTTGACCTATAGCAGTTCATCTTCAGGCCCAAATCTCTTTATTTGTGCCCATGGATTTAATAGAGTGGGCTTGCGCACTTGGGCTTCAAATTGACTTTTGTGGTAGCATTAGTTGACCCATAGGGCCCATAATATATCAAATAAAAGCTAACTCAAAGAGCTATAATGGGTTCTATGCACTTCATATGTAGCAGTCCGTCTTCAGCCCCAATTTCCTTTGTTTAGGCCTATGGATTTGATTGAGTGGACTTGTGCACATGGGCTTGAAATGGACATTCGTAGAAACATCGGTTGACCCATAGGGCTCATAATATATCAAATCGAAATTGACTTAGAGAGCTATAAAGGGTGCTATACACTTTGTCCATAGATGTCCATTTTAAGCCCAAATTCATTTATTTAGGCCCATGGATTTAATAGAGTGGACTTGCACACTTAGGCTTCAAATGGAAGTTTGTGGTAGCATAGGTTGAGTCACGGGGCCCATAATATATCAAATCAAAGCTGAATCGAAGAGATATAAAGGGGCAGGGGTACACACTTCATCTGTAGCAGTCCATCTACAGACCCAAATCCCTTTGTTTATACCCATGGATTTGATAGAGTTGGCTTTTGCACTTGGGCTTCAAATGGACATTTGTGGCAGCATCAGTTGAGCCATAGGGCTCATAATATATCAAATCGAAGGTGACTCAGAGAGCTATAATGGGTGCAACACACTTTGGCCATAGCAGTCCATCTTTAAGCCCAAATCCCTTTGTTTAATCCCAAGGATTTAATAGAGTGGGCTTGCGCACTTAGGCTTCAAATGGACGTTCGTGACATTATTGGTCGGCAGACGGGGCCCATCATATATCAAATCAAAGTTGACTCAGAGAGCTATAATGGGTGCTACACACTTCACCTATACCAGTCCGTCTTTAAGGCTAAATCCCTTTGTTTAGGCCTATAAATTTGATAGAGTGGGTTTGCGGACTTGGGCATCAAATGGACATTCATGGCAGCATCAGTTGACACATGAGGCCAATAATATATCAACTCAAAGCTGACTCAGAGAGCTATAATAGGTGCTAGACACTTCATCTATAGTAGTCCATGTTTGGGCCTAAATCCCTTTATTTAGGCCCATAGATTTGATAGAGTGAGTTTGCACACTTGGGCATCAAATGGACATTCGTGGCATTATCGGTTGGTACATGGGGCCAATAATATATGAAATCAAAGTTTATTTAGAAAGCTATAATAGATGCTACACACTTCACCTGTACCAATCCATCTTCGGGCCCAAATCCCTTTATTTAGGCCCATAGATTTAATAGAGTGGGCTTGCGTACAGAGGCTTCAAAAAGACGTTCGTGGCAGCATCGGTTGAGCCATGGGACTCATAATATATCAAATCAAAGCTGACATAGAGAGTTTTAATGGGTACAACACACTTTGGCCATAGCAATCCATCTTCTAGCCCAAATCCCTTTATTTAAGCCCATTGAATTAATAGAGTGGGCTCTCTCACTTGGGTTTCAAATGAACGTTCATGACAGCATCGGTTGACACATGGGGCCAATAATATATCAAATCAAAGCTGACTCAGAGAGCTATAATGGGTGCTACACACTTGATCTGTAGCAGTCCATCTTTGGGCCTAAGTCCCTTAATTTAGGCCCATAGATTTGATAGAGTGGGCTTGCGTACTTGGGCTTTAAATGGACATTCGTGGCAGCATCGGTTGACACATGGGGCCTATAATATATCAATTCAATGCTGATTCAGAGATCTATAATGGGTGCTAAGCACTACTCCTGTAGTAGTCCATCTTTGTGCCCAAATCCCTTTATTTAGGCCCATAGATTTGATAGAGTGGGCTTGTGCACTTGGGCTTTAAATGCATGTTCGTGACAATATCAGTTGACACACGGGGCTAATAATATATCAACTCAAAGCTGACTTAGAGATCTATAATGGGTGCTAGACACTTCATCTGTATTAGTCCATCTTCGAGCCTAAATCCCTTTATTTAGGCCCATAGATTTGATAGAGTGGGCTTGCACACTTAGGCTTCAAATGGACATTTGTGGCAGCATCGATTAACACACAAGGCCCAAAATATATCAAATCAAAGTTGACTCAGAGAGCTATAATGGGTGCTACACACTTTGCCTGTACTAGTCCATCTGTGGGCCCAAATCCCTTTATTTAGGCCCATAGATTTGATAAAGTGGGCTTGTGCACTTGGGCTTCAAATGGACGTTTCTAGCAGCATTGGTTAAGCCACAGGGCTTATAATATATCAAATCAAAGCTGACATAGAGAGCTATAATGGGTGCAACACACTTTGGCCATAGAAGTCCATCTTTGAGCCAAAATCCCTTTATTTAAGCC
This sequence comes from Mallotus nudiflorus, assembly GCA_947683625.1. Taxonomy (NCBI): domain Eukaryota; kingdom Viridiplantae; phylum Streptophyta; class Magnoliopsida; order Malpighiales; family Euphorbiaceae; genus Mallotus; species Mallotus nudiflorus. The sequence goes on along the minus strand of CANTUR010000117.1, from coordinate 2,873,041 downwards.
CATGGATTTGATAGAGTGGGCTTTCTGACTTGGGCTTCAAATGGACGTTCGTGGCAGCATCGATTAACCCATGAGGCCCATAATATATCAAATTGAAGTTAACTCAATGAGCTCTAATGGGTGCTATAGATTTTCTCCATAGAAGTCCATCTTTGAGCCCAAATACTTTTGTTTAGGCCCATGGATATGATATAGTGGGCTTGCACACTTAGGCCTCAAATGGACATTTGTGGCATTATTGGTTGACCTACGAGGTGCATAATATGTCAAATCAAAGCTAACTCTAAGTAATATAATGGGTACTAAACACTTCATCTATTGCAATCCATTTTCAAGCCTAAATCCCTTTGTTTAGGCCCATAGATTTAACAGAGTAGGCTTGTGCACTTGGGCATCAAATGGATGTTTATGGCAACATCGCTTGACCCGCAGCACCCATACTATATCAAATCAAGGTTGACTTAGAGAGCTATAATGGATGCTACACACTTCATCTGTAGCAGTCCATCTTTAGGCCTAAATTTCTTTGTTTAGGCCTATGGATTTGATAGACTGGGCTTGCACACTTAGGCTTCAAATGGACATTCGCAGCTGCATCGGTTGACCTACAGGGCCCATAATGTATTAAATCAAAGCTAACTTAGAGAGCTATAATGGCTGCTACACACTTTGTCTATAGTAGTCCATCCTCAGGCCTAACTCTTTTTGTTTAGGCCCATGGGTTTGATAGAGTGGGCTTGCACACTTAGGTTTGAATTGGAAGTTCGTGGCAGCAACAGTAGAACCTTGGGGCCCATAATATATCAAATCAAAACTGACTCAAAGAGCTATAATGGGTGCTACACACTTTATCCTTAGTAGTCTATTTTGGGCCCAAATCCATTTGTTTAGGCCCATGGATTTGATTGAGTGTGCTTGCACACTTGGGTTTTAAATGGACGTTCGTGGCAGCATCGATTGACCCACCGGGCCTATAATATATCAATCAAAGCTTACTCAAAGAGCTTTAAAGGGGCATACACACTTCATCTATAGCAGTCTATCTTCAAGCTCAAATCCCTTTGTTTATGCCCATGGATTTGATGGAGTGAGCTTGCGCACTTGGGCTTCAAATGGACATTCATGGCAACATCGATTGACCCATGGGGCCCATAATATATCATACCGAAGCTAACTTAGAGAGCTATAATAGGTGCTATGCACTTCATCTATTGTAGTCCATCTTTGTTCCTAAAATCATTTGTTTAGGCCTATAGATTATATAGAATGGGCTTGCAGACTTGTGCTTCAAATGGACATTCGTGGCAGCATCGGTTGACCTACGGGGCCCATAATATATAAAAAAAAAAGCTGACTCAGAGAGCTATAATGGGTGCTATACAATTTATTTGTAGCAATCTATCTTCATGCCCAAATCCCTTTATTTAGGCCCATAGATTTGATAGACTGTGCTTGCATACTTAGGCTTCAAATGGACGTTCATGGCAGCATTAATTGACACACAAGGCAATAATATATCAAATCAAAGTTGACTGAGAGAGCTATAATGGGTACTATAAACTTCATATGTAGTAGTCCATCTTCAGGCCTAAATCCATTTATTTAGGCCCAGAGATTTGATAGAGTGGGCTTGCACACTTGGGCTTTAAATGGATGTTCATGGCAGCATTGATTGACACATGGGGCCCATAATACATCAAATCAAAGTAGACTCAGAGAACTATAATGGGTCCTACTAACTTTATTTGTAGTAGTCCATCTTTGGGCCCAAATTAATTTATTTAGGCCTATGGATTTGATAGAGTGGGCTTTCACACTTGGGCTTCAAATGGACATTCGAGGCAGCATCGGTTGACCCACGGGGCCTATAATATGTCATACCAAAGCTAACTCAAAGAACTATAATAGGTGATACACACTTCATTTGTTGTAGTCCATCTTGGTTCGCAAACCCCATTATTTAGGACCATGGATTTCATAGAATGGGCTTGCGGACTTGGGCTTGAAATGGACATTCGTGGCAGCATCAATTGACCCACGGGGCCTATAATATATTAAATAAAAGTTGACTAAGAGAGTTATAATGGGTGCTACACAATTCATCTGTAGCAGTTCGTCTTTAATCCTAAATCCCTTTTTTTAGGCCCATAGATTTGATAGATTGCACTTGCGCACTTAGTCTTTAAATGAACGTTCATGGCACCATCGGTTGACACACGAGGCAAATAATATATCAAATCAAAGCTGACTCAAAGAGCTATAATGGGTGCTAGACACTTCACCTGTAGCAATCCATCTTTAGGCCCAAATCCCATTGTTTAGGCCCATAGATTTAATAGAGTGAGCTTGACCACTTAGGCTTCAAATGGACATTTGTGATCCCATCGGTTGACCTACAGGGCCCATAATGTATCAAATCAATGATAACTCAAGGAGCTATAATGGGTGCTACACACTTCATCTGTAGCAATCCATCTTCAGGCCCAAACCCCATTGTTTAGGCCCATGGATTTGATAGAGTGGGCTTGCGCACTTAGGTTTGAAATGGAAGCTCGTGGCAGCATCGGTTGACCCACGAGGCCTATAATATATCAAATCGAAGCTGACTCAATGAGCTATAATGAATGCTACACATTTTTTCTATAGCAGTGCATCTTGGAGCCCAAATGCTTTTGTTTAGGCCCATGGATTTGATAGAGTGGGCTTGCACACTTGGGCTTTAAATGGATGTTCATGGCAACATCAATTAACCTATGGGGCCTATAGTATATCACATCAAAGCTAACTCAAAGGTCTATAATGGGTACTACACAATATGTCTATATCAGTCCGTATTCAAGCACAAATCCCCTTGTTTAGGACCATGGATTTGATAGAGTAAACTTGTGCACTTGGGCTTCAAATGGACATTCATGGCAGCATCGGTTGACCCACAGGGCCCATAATATATCATACTGAAGCGGAGTTAGAGAGCTATAATAGTTGTTATGCACTTCATCTATTGCAGTCCATCTTTGTTCCCAAAACCCTTTGTTTAGGACCATAGATTAGATGGAATGGGCTTACGGACATGGGCTTGAAATAGACATTTGTGGCAGCATCGGTTGACCCACGGGGCCCATAATATATCAAATAAAAGCTGATTTAGAGAGCTATAATGGGTGCTACACACTTTGTCTATAGCAATCCATCTTTAGGCCTAAATCCCTTTGTTTAGGCCCATGGAATTGATAGAGTGGGCTTGCACACTTGGGTTTGAAATGGAAGTTCGTGGCAGCATCAGTTTACCCACGAGGCCCATAATATATCAAATAGAAGCTAACTCAAAGAGCTATAATGAATGCTACACATTTTGTTTGAGCAGTCCATCTTGGAGCCCAAATGCTTTTGTTTAGGCCTATGGATTTGATAGAATGGGCATGTGCACTTGGGCTTCAAATAGACATTCATGGCAGCATCAGTTGACTTACGGGGCCCATAATATATCATATCAAAGCTAACTCAAAGAGCTATAATGGGTGCTACACAATTTGTCTGTAGCAGTCCGTATTCAAGCCAAATCCTCTTGTTTTGGACCATGGATTTGATAGAGTGGGCTTGCGCACTTGGCCTTCAAATGGACATTCATGGAGCATCATTTGACCCAAGGGGCCCATAATATATCATGCTGAAGCTAACTTAGAGAGCTATAATAGGTGCTATGCACTTCATCTATTACAATCCATCTTTGTTCCCAATACCCTTTGTTTAGGCCCATAGATTAGATAGAATGGGCTTGCGGACATGGGCTTGAAATGGACGTTTGTGGTAGCATCGATTGACCCAGGGGGCCCATAATATATCAAATAAAAGCTGACTCATAGAGCTATAATGGGTGCTACACACTTTTTCTATAGCAATCCATCTTTAGGCCCAAATCACTTTGTTTAAGCCCATGGATTTGATAGAGTGGGCTTGCGCACTTAGGTTTGAAATGGAAGTTTATGGCAGCATTGGTTGACCCACAAGGCCCATAATATATCAAATCGAAGCTGACTTAAAGAGATATAATGAATGCTACACATTTTGTCTATAGTAGTCCATCTTAGAGCCCAAATGCTTTTGTTTAGGCCCATGGGTTTGATAGAGTTGGCTTGTGCATTGGGGCTTTAAATGGACATTCATGGTAGCATTAGTTGACCTACAGGGCCCATAATATATCAAATCAAAGCTAACTCAAAGAGCTATAATGGGTGCTACATAATTTGTCTATAGCAGTCCGTATTCAAGCCCAAATCCCATTATTTAGGACCATGGATTTGATAGAGTGGGCTTGTGCACTTGGGCTTTAAATGGACATTCATGGCAGCATCAGTTGACCCACAGGGCCTATAATGTATCATACCGAAGCTGACTTAGAGAGCTATAATAGGTGCTACACACTTCATCTATTACAGTCCATCTTTGTTCCCTAAATCCTTTATTTAGGCCCATAGATTAAATAGAATGGGCTTGCAAACTTGGGCTTGAAATGGACATTCGTGGCAGCATCGATTGACCCACGGGGCCTATACTATATCAAATAAAATTTGACTCATAGGGTGCTACACAATTCATTTGTAGCAATCTGTCTTCATGCCCAAATCCCTTTATTTAGGCCCATAGATTTGATAAACAGTGCTTGTGCCCTTAGGCTTCAAATCGACATTTGTGGCAGCATCGGTTGACACACGTGGCAATAATATATCGAAGCAAAGCTGACTGAGAGAGCTATAATGGGTACTATAAACTTCATCTATAGCAGTCCATCTTTGGGCCTAAATAAACTAAATCCCTTTATTTAGGCCCATAGATTTGATAGAGTGGGCTTGCGCACTTAGGCTTCAAATGGACGTCCGTGGCAGTATTGATTGACACACGGGGCCCATAATATATCAAATTAAAGCTGAATCAAAGAGCGATAATGGGTGCTACACAATTTTTCTATAGTAGTCTGTCTTTAGGCCAAAATCCCTTTGTTTAGGACCATGGATATGATAGAGTGGGCTTACGCTCTTGGGCTTTAAATGGACATTCGAGGCAGCATCGGTTAACCCATAGGGCCCATAATATATTAAATCAAAGTGGACTGTGAGAGCTATAATGGGTCCTACTAACTTTGTCCGTAGCAGTCCATATTTGGGCCCAAATTAATTTATTTATAGCCCCAGTAGTGGGAATAGTAAAATATTTAAATTTTTATATTTTAAAATTGATTATTAATTAGGTTTAATTGGGTAAAAAAATCAATTTAAATCAATGGTGGCAGTAGCTTAAATTAGGGTTTGCATGTAATTAATTTAGGTTTTTTTTAGATAATCACTGTAATATTTGTTTGATCTATTTTTTGTGTTTTATTTATTTTGGGCTTCTTTTTTTATGTTTTTATGTTTTTTTTGGGCCCCAAACCCATGTTTAGGTCTAACCCACTTAATAAATAGGCTTAAAAAATGATTTAGGTTTTTTTTAAATAATTAAAATCAACTGAGGCCCATTAGGTTAATTAGATTTTGGGCCCGCTTAGTTTATTATAATTGTTTAGACTTAGCTCAGCCCATTTAATTGCATTTCTTTTAAAATAAATAGACCTAGGCCCACATTTCACTTAAAATAAAACCAAGTTAGACTTAGGCCCACTAATTTAATTTTTTCTTTAAAATTGAATAGACTTAAGCTCATATCTTAGAAAGACTAAAAAATAGATTTTGGCTCATTAATTAATAAAATATAGGCCCACTTTTAGTTCATTTCACTTGTAAATAAAATAAAGATTTAGCTAATGTTTTTTAATAAAATTAACATAGTTTAGACTTAGGGACAACGTGATCATGAGAGCATTTTTACTTGTAATTTTATTGACTTGTTGCCTTTTTGGGTAGATGGATGTCAATTAGGGTTTGATAAAAATTGCATGTAATTAGAGGATGAAATAATCATTTATAAAATTATTCTAAATGAACACGAGACTAAAAGAAATTAGTATTCCGTATCCAAAATCTCCTGGTTGTGGTGTTAATTTTCTTTTAGAGAATCGAGTACCACCAATCAAATTGTCCCACCCCACGCCATGTCTTTGTGACAGTGGTTAGTGTGTTCTCTAAGGCCCTGAGCCTAAATAGTGTCGCAGTTGCTAAAATCTTGGACGCGCACTAAACCCCGCTGTCTACAAGATGCTAAACTCCTTTGAGGACATAAACCTCAAAACCAATGAGAAATCTCCTAATGTCCTCAAATATATGGAAAGAGTTGAGGGTTTGTTAGGATAACCCTTAGGCAAGTTTGACTATAAGGTGTTTTATACTAAACCACCTTCTTTTGACATATCCTTGGAGTCAATCATGCTTACAGGATGGGGTGATGAGTTTGATGATGAGAAGCTGCTAAATAAGAAAGAAATATGCACAGTTGAGGTACAAAAGGATGAAGTCATGGAGACAATTGGTAAGAAGATGCAAGAATAGCCATTATGTCAGCCACCTGAAGGACAACCACATGCGACTTAGCATCCCTAACATCTAGAATAGGAAATAAATTTTCTTATTGTCTTCTTTGAATAAAATTTTAGTTTCTTTAGAACTTATTTTGTTTTGGTGATCGATGATATAAATTCTGATCATGTTTACTTATGTATTATCATCCTAATGGTATTGTGCATTTTTGTATTGATCGCATCTCTTCATGTTTGACATAAATTCAATTCAATTATATTCATTCAGTATGGGCATAAATGCAAATTCAAATAACTTTCATATATCACATGATGTAACTTCTGAGGATAGGAAATTTGAGGGAAAGGAAAAGTGAAAACAAAGAAAAAAAAGAAGAAAGGAAAAAGGACAATTTGGTAAAAATAAGAGAAAAATATTAGGACTAACTGATAATAGGAGTTGTATCATATGATGTAATGAATGTTCTTATTTTTGCTCTACTTAATGATTAAAATTAAATTTGAAATTTTATTTAAACATTGCATATTCATCTTTATCATACTACGTAAGTATCTGAATGGAAAGATAATACATAATGAAAGCTAAACAACCAGCACTATGAGATTACTATTTTAATTATGTTTTCTCTTTTATCACCCTTTATGATTTTCCTTGTAAATCTATTATGCCCTTGTACCTATGGAATTCAAATGGCTCAATAACTTACGTTGCAACCCATACCTTGTAACTATCATCAATCATTGCATCAGCATTAGGCCTCATATTCTGCTTAAGAGTTCTTGGAAGTGCAAGTTTAGTTAATTTCATTATCAAGAACTCACTTCAGTCAGTTCATCCACTCCTCTGCATCTTCAATGCATAAGATTATAACTAATACGGTTAGTAAGTCAAAGGATTAATAACATTAGTGAAAAAATTGAGTTTTTTGAAGAATAGCATGAATGAATTCAAAATGAAACTTGGGGAAAAATATAACTCTGGGGGAAAATTACAAGACAGTAAGTCTGTATTCAAAGAATGAAGATGGAACATTGAAGTATAAGAGCCAATATAAGAGATCTTGGGGCAAAAAGAAGTAAACTACAAGTATATAGATACATAAGTTATTAGACAACAAAAGTAGTGGTAAAAAGAAAAGCTCATCAGTGCATCGATCAATTACAAGCTCCAGTGTAAAGCCAGGGACCCCACTTGTTAGCCTGGTCATCAGTCTGATGAACTATATCAGAAGCTCTGACATTATAAGTACTAACAGCCAAGCATTTAATGCTTGAACCTATAAGTTGTCAATGAAGCATCTTGTTTCCATGTTCCAATATCAATAACATAGCTCTGTTCTAAATAGAAGACCTATTAGAACCATGCATGTCATACATAATATGCATACATTTGTTGTGAATTACTTACTTTGCATAATAAAGTCTTTGAGCCTAGACAAGATTGTGTAAATACTTTGCTACTAACATTCAAAATTAGTGTTGTAAAAGTGCAGAAAAGTAGTCAAAATGTTCACATCTGAAGGAAAAGGGTAACAATATCAAGGTGAACTTGATACTCAACGGGTCTTTAGACCTCAGGAACCTAATAAATTATGAGCCCATCTAGTAAGGGAATATCACCGATAATGATACTTGCAAAAGTATTATCCTGGCAACCTCAAGAGCCTGGATAGGATGCTTAGACTCCTAAAATTCAACATCCATCTCCATAGTCTCATATGGAGCATCATCTGGAATATATCTCCATAACAATTAGACCAATGTAGGGTATGGAATATAGTGATGAGAAGGCCCAACATGTTAGTAATCCATTCATTAACCCTATAAAAGGGAAGGATGCACTCGAAACTTAAAATGAATGCACTTTAAAAAATTATTTGATTATGAAATAAGACCTTTAACTCCTAAACCTGTTTTTGCAGGAGATGTCAATAAGAGGAACAAAGCCCTCTACTATAGCATTAATAGAATGGCAGAAATACAAACTCAGCCTAAAGCCACAACTTCAATGGTGGAGTATCATGACCTTTGTGATTAGAGACATCATCATCACAATCAAAAGTGAAGAATGTAAAAGAATAACATTGCATTTTGAAAAAAATCTCTTCATTTGCAAATAAACCATACTACTAGCTTATAGTATTTTATATAGGAAAAACAAAAGAGAATAAAGAAGGGGAAAGGAATCGATACATCAATAAGAATGAAAAAGATAGAAAATCCCAAACACTCATCAAAATAATCAAGGGAAGTAACAAAACCTTAAATTCTAAAATAAAGTACAATCTCAATAATAAAATCCATAAATTAAAAGTAAAATCATCCACTTCATAAGATTATGTGCGAACAACATATCTCATAACCTTTTTTTATAATGGCTCTTTTTTTATTAGCCTCGCAGAATTCAAATGATCAATTAACAGCTTTGTGTTGAGAGTTTATAAACTCTAATCAATCTAATGCTTGCTTTATACCCAAATGAAGGGGAAAATATGAAAAAACCAAATATGTGGATTTACAGTATAAATTGCTTGAATTTCAAAGTATCATTTCAGTCTCTTGAATGTTAAATGTACATATAATATACTCCAATGCTCATAAATGAGTATAAGTATAAAATCCCTTGATGGTATCCAGGCTGAGTAATATAAGAAAAGTGAGGGAATTCTAAGAGGAGAATCAAAATAAAAGTAAGCATAACATACTCCAATGCTAAAAAATGAGTAGGCGTATCAATGTGAACCTTTGGTGGTATCCATATTGAGTAATACGAGGAAGGCAGAGGAATACTAAAAGAGGACCATGCTAAAAAATTGTTATATTTACTCCAATACTCTGTAAGAGTATAAGTATCCAAAGGACCTTGCTAATAGTATCCACGCTGAGTAATATAAGAAAGGCAAAGGAATACTCAACTACGGAAGGAAAGCACAAAAATAACTCAAAAACTATTTTGATACTTAGAATTTAATCTTTTTATGCTCAATTTTCATAAGTTGTGTTTAGCAAATTCTCCCTAAAGTTAGGTGTGGAAGTAAGATCTTCACTTGGTAAAAGTTATGCTTTTAGCATAAGATGATTAATGATGCCTCTAACCTTTGCAAATGGTAAATAAATAATAGTCATGAAAATAAAAAATAGTGATATTTGTTGAGTGCATGCTATCTTATAATAAATTAATGAATTTTATTATAAATTTTCAAAAAAAAAAGAATACCTTTTATAACAATCATCATGTTGAACTAACTTCAACATGTCTTCAGGAACAACTAGTCCAGAAAAAGAAGATAAACCCAACATGTGGAATTAGCACTAGTGCCAACAAGTTAATCAAAGTTAGCAAATAACAAAGGCAGTTGATCAAAGTAATCAGTGCAGAAATTCAAAGACAATCAACATAAATTCCAATCAGTCAACATAGTTGATCAACACAAAATCTCAAACTCCTAGTCAACAAAAAGTTCTGATATGATGTTTGCATTTTTCATACACTACACTTCATCTTAGTTATATGCTACACAATAGCTATAACATAATTTTTAGATTCACCTTGTTATATGCTATGTAGTAGTTAGAACATAGTTTTCAAATCCACTTTGTTATATGCTACATAGTAGTTATAACAAAAATTCTAAACAATCACAACTTACTAGACAATACATAGTAGTTATAGCATAGTATCAAATCATAATTAGCTAGACACTACACATTAGTTATAGCACATTTTTCATCCAATTTGCTAGAAATTTCATGGGAATTATAGCACATTTCAAATCCTTTTGTTAGACACTCCACATGACCTATAACACTATTATCATAATTTGTTAAACACTCCACAAGACCTATAACATTTTTGTCTTTAGCTATATACTACACAGTAGTTACAACATATTTTCACTAAATGTTTCACAAGAAATATAACGAAACTTTCAATCACAATTACTAGATGTTCCACAGGAACTATAATACAATTCGCTAGACACTACACAGTAGTTATAGCATATTTTCACTAGACATCCTATAAGAAATATAGTAAAAATCACAATCATTAGATGTCCAATAGGGAATATAGTAAAAATTACGATCACTAGACGTCCCATAGGGAATATAGTGAAAATCACGATCACTAGATGTCCTATAGGGAATATAGTGAAAATCACGATCACTAGATGTCCCCTAGGGAATATAGTGAAAATCATGATCATTAGACATCCCATAGGGAATATAATGAAAGTCACATCACTAGACGTCCCATAGGGAATATATTGAAAATCACAATCACTAGACATCCTATAGGGAATATAGTAAAAATCACATCACCAGACATCCTCCAGGGAATATAGTGAAAATTACAATTACTAGACGTCCCACAAGGAATATATTCAAAATCACGATCACTAGACTTGTTATAACCTGATATTTTAAATTATTAAATTTATTTTGGGATATGCAATGTTAATAAATATTTTAATTTTTTATATATTATAATTGTTTTGTGTAATTTAATTTTAGTGGGTATATGATTATTTATTTATCTATTAATATTATTATTGTTATTATTTATGAATAGTATTAAATTATTTTACTTTAAATATTTTAATATAAGTGGTGGACTTAATTTAAAAATAGTGACTTTATTATTATTATTATTATTATTATTATTATTATTATTTTGATATACGTGATGGAAATTTTTGTCTTTTCCTATTAATAAAAAAATCAGGACATATATTTTTTTCGGTTTCTCTCTCCCCTTTTTCCTTTTCATTTTCTTTTTTTTCTTCTTCTTCATTTTCCTTCCTGAGCAAAACCACCCTGCACTACCTGAGCCTCTGCCAACCACCAACATCGACCACCATACTGCCACCATCATGTCACCAGCACCACCCCCTTCTTCCCTTCTTCCTTTGTCGTCGTTTGAGCCCTTCCTTCCCGGTTTCCATCATGAATAGCAGCTCTAACTAGCTTCATTGGTGCCATTTTTATGGCTTTAGCTCATGGTTCTAGGCTCTTTCTACTCCTCTCAATCTGGGTAAGGTCAATCTTTAGTTGTCTTGAGTTAGAAACGTATGGTAGTCATTTTATCTTCAAGTTTTAATTTAGATCAACTTTGGTTTTTTATTTTTTTTGAGCTTGATTTTCTATGTTTCATGCTTAGTTCATTTAGAAATATTATTATGTGAAGCTTGAGCTACACAATATATTTTTGTTTAATTTTTTTGCATTATTTTGATTTTTGATGTTTTGATTTTCCAGCTAGTCACTATTCCAGTGACTCTCACTATAAAATTTTTATATTTTTAATAAATTTTTTAAATTATTTGGATTATAGTTTGTAAAAAAAAGTATATTGAAATTGCGATCCAATTATTTATTAAAAATTTTCAAAAGTTTATGTAAAAAATTAATTTTTGGAAAAATTAATATAAATTAGTAAATTTGGTGTTTTAATTGAAACTATTGTTAATTAGTATGTTTTGAATAGTTTTGGAATAATAAATAGTATTAAAATAATTTTTACAAATTATTTACTATTTTTAACTAATTAATAATAATTTCTAGAAATATATCCAAATAATAATTTTATTTACTGTTTTTGTGATTAAATAAATTTTTAACTATTTTTATTACATATTTGAACTATGTAAATAATTATTTGTGAATTTTACTATTTAATTTCAAATAATTGTAAAATGGATTTTTATTAATATTATATAATTTATTTGAGATTTATTAACTAATTTGAAAATAATTAGCTTTAAGGTATTTATTATTTAAATAACTTGAATTGAGGTATTTTATTGATTTTTATTATATTATTTTTGTGTATTTTGGTTCTCGATTGGGCGAATTGTATAGTTCAGGGGCCCAACCCGAGAAGTTATGCTATTGAGAATATTTGAGGTGTGTTTGCTTGTAAGATCGACTCTATTTTCAATAGAGAGACGTTCATTTTACAGAGGAGACTCTGCCAAATTTTTGATAGAATTCTCGTAAAACGTGACATCGAGTTGATCTTGAGTTTTGATTATTGGTGGAGTCATGTCCTACATCGAGTCACTTTTAGAATTTCTAGAAGTATAAAATTAGGAGTTCGATTATAATATTATTATTATTCATTTATTTTCTATAGTTGCACCAAAACCAAGGCCTATCAAACCATGCCAGTCTTCTCTATTTAAAGGAGTGCATAACTGTGAGTTATTATTTTATATATACATTACATATAGAATACATAATTATGAGCATCCGTATTTTTATGATGTATTTAAATATGAATTATTTTACTAAATGATTATGTATATGTTTGATATATATTTGGTATATTTTAGTATATATTCAGTATATTTTTGGTATATATTCAACATATATTTGATATATTTTTGGTAAAAAATTAGTATATATTTAGTATATGTTTGGTATATAATTGGTATATTTCTTTAAAAATGGATGCTATCATATTTAAATTATGCATTTTATTATTTTTTAATAATTATACGATTTATTTGAAGGATAGCAATATAACATGCTATCTAGTGGGTTGCATTTGGACTGTGTATGTACTAGTGCATTAGACTTTAGGGTTGAGATTATGAAATTATTTAATGTGAGACTTGATTATTTGATTATTAAGAATTTTGGTAAGAGAGTAGTGTGATTTTCGACGTAATGTCTCTGGGCCAATCACATTAATAGTGAGACTGCTGGAGCTCGGTTGACGTAGTGTCTTCGGGCCAATCTACTGTCCAAAAATGAAAAAGAGAAATAATTTGGAATTAAGTAAGCATGTTGGCTAGTGAGACGTAATGATTGAGGTTGCGTAATATTTTAGGTTTTTACTTTAATCTTTCACTCAAATAAACTTTTTCTTCATTTATTATTATATAAAAGTGGATTTTAGCATCTATGTGAAATGCCTATATATATATATATATATATATATATATATATATATATATATATATATATATATATATATATATATATACTGATGCTCGACTGTATATGACTTTAGGTTGCATTTATATATATTATAATAATTAACTTAGTGAGGTCTGACTCCCCTCAACATTTTTTTAGGATCTACTACTTCAGACCTTCCTTATAGTACTATTCACTGGACTCTTTCCTCCCTGACTGATTTATGTAAATATTGAACTATTATTTTTTTCTTGTATTTTAGTAATCACTATCGTAGTATTGTTATTGTAGTAGCATGTTGTATTATTAGAACTTTGTACCTAAATATTGTATGAAGAGATATTTTTATTATAATATGAAATAAAGATTTGCTTTTATATTAAATAAATTTTTAATTCTAGTGTATTTTGTATTACTATTGCACGTTTTTTTATTTTAAGGCTTGCTATGGGTATCGGATTCAAAATCATTCCCGTTCCCCAGCACCGGTCATGATTTCCTGGTTTGGATCGTGACAAGACGTTCCCTAGGGAATATAGTGAAAATCACGTCCACTAGATGTCCTATAGGGAATATAGTGAAAATCACAACCACTAGACGTCCCACAATGAATATAGCGAAAATCACGATCACTAGATGTCCCTTAAGGAATGTAGTGAAAATCAGGATCATTAAACTTCTTATAAGGAATATAATGAAAATCATGACCACTAGACATCCCATTGAGAATATAGTGAAAATCACAACCACTAGACATTCCACAGGGAATATAGTAAAAATCACTTACTAAACATCCCACAATGAATATAACAAAATACACTAAATATAGTGTCAATTGCTATTCACTAAACACAGTGATAGCATCATCGCTATATGTTCTATCGGAACTATAACATGTGTTTAAAATAAATTGAACACAGTGTCAATCGTTATTCACTGAACATAATGATAGCATCACAACTAGAAATTCCACATGAATTCTAGTTTTCCTTAAATCATATTCAACATTGCACAGTGTTATGCATAGTCATGACACATAGGTAAGTGTTCTTACTTTTTGTTTAGAAATTGTGTGCTTATTTGCTTTACTGCAATTTCTCAAGCAAATAGCGATAAAAGAGGGGGCAACTGTAAGCACCTAATTTCAAGATAACATGAGTTTGGATGCGATAGAGGACCCAATAATGAAAATTGACTATGAAATTAGACTTATTAAATTTGATTTATTGGTTTTGAACTAAATTATAAATTATGTTTAGGACTTTTATTAAAAAAATTTATTTATCTATTTATTTATTTTAATTATTTTAAAAAAAATTATAAAAGAAAATAAAAAGGAGAAAATTTAAATAATTAAAAAAAGAAAAATAAATAAATAAATTTTCAATAAAAGGAGAAATTATAAAAAAGGGCCAAAAGGCCAAATGGCCAAGTGGGCCAAAACATGGCCTATGGCTATATGGCCATACAATGGCCATTCCACTGCATTAACGCCGATTCTTTTCTTTATTTATTTGTTTATTTAGATGTTTTAATTTTATGATAATTCTTAATAAACTACAGTTATCAATTGTTAAAAGGAGATTTAGTTCTATTTTGATTTGGATTTTTATTATCTTATTTAAACAGAGAAGGGGCTCCTAGGGTTTTAAGATTTTTTCATATACTTTCTCTCTTTTTTAGCCATGAGCCACAATACACCCACTTGGATTTTTTATGTGCTTTTCTTTAGTTCTTTGCCAAAAAAATCAGATCAAATAAACTAAAACCACAGAAAAACATAATAAAAGCCACAGGCTTTCATCAACGGCGATCATCCTTATGAGGGAAATCAATGTTGCATCTTATTCTCAAATCTTCTTCTTCTTCTTCTTTTTATTTTGAGTTTGATTTTATTTTTATATTTAATTTTTATTTTTATTATTATTATTTTTAATCATTAATTGACTAATTTTTTATTTTTATTCTCTTGATGGATGTGGTGACATGAATTCACTATGAAGAACAAAACCTATGGAGAACCTGTGAAGATCCATGAAATTCCATGGTTTAAATTTTGTATTTGATTTCTGAGTGTTTGATTTATTTATTTTTATTTTATTGATAGTTTTATTTTGTATTTTTATTTATTTGGCTTTTTGGGTTGTATTTAATTTAATTTTTAATTTGTAGTAGATCATTGTAATAGCCTCAGTAGTGGAAATAGTGGAATCCTATGTATGTATTATGTGTCTTATTTTAATTAATTGGTTAGTAAAATTAGGGTTTTAATTGGGTAAATTAATTAAAATCAATGACATAGAAATCAAAATTAGGGTTTTAAAATTAATTACATTTAAGTGAATAGAATTAGGGTTGCTTGTTAATTATTTTATTTATTAATAATTTGTTAATTAATTGTGTAAGTTCACTTTAACAAAATTAGGTTTTTTTATTTGTTGAATTCATTTCTTTGTTGTATTTTATTTTGTACATGAGTTAATATTAGGTTCAGTGATTTTTTAGGCCCATAATAATGTAGGTTAATAAGCCCAATTAAATAGGTTTAATTAATTAAAATAAATTTTAGGCCCATAATTGAAATAGACTTTAGGTTAGAAATAATTTAGGCCCATTTAGTTAGTTAGATATAGGTCCATGTTAGTTTAATTTAATTAATTTTGATTTAACCCATTAAATTAAAGTCTTTTCCATAACTTGTAGATTTAATATCACCTTAGAATTAAAATATGTAGAATTAGGCCCACTAATTTAAATAATTCATAATTTGTATATTTAGACCCATTTTTAAAATTAAAATAAATAGACTTCGGTTCATTAATTAAAATTGAAATAGAAATTAGGCATGTTAGTCTTCAGGATCACTTGTAAATTAAAGCATGTAGATTTAGCCCATTTAATTAAAATCAATGTAGATTAAACTAACTTAGAAATTGTGAATTTAAGTGAATGCATTGTTTACATGTATTTTTCATAACTAGTTTGCCTGGAGTTAATTGTGTAAACAAGGATTTATATGAAATTGCATGTGAATAAAGGGTAAAATAGTAATTCTAAATGAACATGAGACTAAAAGAAGTTAGTATTTCTTATCCAAAATCTCTTGGTTGTGGTGTTGGCTTTCTTTTAAAGAATCGAGTACCACCACTTTCGATTTGTCCCAGTTATTACCCTGGATGGCAACTCCTTGTTTCTATATCATTTTTTTATGATAGTGGTTAATATGTTCTCTAGAGCCCTGAGCTCAAACAATGTCATAGTTGCTAAGATCTTGGGCACCCTCTAAACCTTGTCATCTATAAGTACTATAACATTAAAAACAATAAAAATAACTATAATTAAATTAAATCAAATTACATTAAAATTAAAACTCCAGCAATTTAAAAAAAATTGATTTAAATGAAAAAATATATTTATTCTCATCTTGTTAAATTGTAGTATTATACAACTATTAATTAACTTATTGTTTCAATTTTAAGCTATGATTTAATTAAGCCAAATCAAATTAAATTAAAATTTAACAAAAATTTATATTAAAATTAAAATATTATAAAATACATATTTATTCGCAATATTTGATTAAATTTATAATATTATAACATATTTAATTTTTTTTAAATTATACTTTTTTTTACATTGATACAATATAAAAATATTTGTATTTTACTTTAAAAAGTATTTGTAAAATTTAATTTTATTTAAATTATGTTTAGTTTGAAAATTTAAGGGTATTTTTGGAAATATTGACATTTTTACTTTTGACTAACAATATATTTTAAAAAATATTCATGAACTTTTTAACAGAAGGAAAAATTGATTAACAAATCTAAAAATGAAGGGGTTTTCAGTTATTTTTCAAAAATATTGGACTAAGTAATAATTATGGTCAAACCTTAAGGGGGTAAAATTCCAATTTTCTTTGAAGAAGTATCTTTGGACCAGTATTCACAATGTGAAGCATAGCTAAATCTAGCATAGTACTAGATGCTATTTAAAAATGGACATTTGCACCTTGCAATTACAGTTGAAAAGTGGGGAAGAGAGGGATGCTTGTCAAGATGGTTAGATTTATATCATTTTTTGTCTCTGTCTTATGAATTTCTTGAGCAACAAAAGGTTACATCTCCTAACCTTGTTTACAAAACCAAGATAGGAGAAATTACAAATAAGAACCAGGGCAAAGATGTAGCATGAGTCGTCGAGTGTTTAGTTCCAGGAAGTAGATATAGCTTAATAGTTGGCATCATTAGCTCACAAGATACACTTCATCCAAGTATTTAAAAAAGCAACATAACTCTTTATTATGGTTTTGCAGATTATAATACCAACAAAAAAGCTATGTTTAGTGGCAAATACAATTTTCTTTATAAATAAATAAATAAAAGCAGCACATTCTCAATAGAAACTTGTTCACTTCACTTCATCATAGTGTAATTGATATATGTTACACATGGAAATTAGTGACCTCTACCTGATTACTTGGATGTAATTGGTAGTGTAATTGATACATGTTACACTTGGAAATTAGTAACCTCTACCTGATTACTTGGATGTAATTGATACATGTTACACTTGGAAATTAATTGGAAGAATAGGAAATGGAAATTCAAAACAATGAAAATGAGGCAAGTTCCATGCAGTCTTCAACTAATGGCATATAGTTGGTTCTTGAAAGCCTAAATGTAGATGACGAGGTTTAATGCACGTCCAAGATTTTAGCAACTATGACACTGTTTGGGCTCAAGGCCCTAGAGAACACACTACCCATTATCACAAAGACATGGGGTGGAAATGAGGTGTTGCCACCCAAGGTAATAACTAAGACAAATCATTTTGGTGGTACTCAATTCTCTAAAAGAAAGTTAGCACCCCAATTAGGAGATTCTGGGAACATAATTCTAAATTCTTTCAATCTTGTGTTCATTTAGATTTATTTTATGAATTAATATTTTATTTTCTAATTACATGCAATTTTATTTAAACCCTAATTAAACATCCATCTAACCCAAAAAGGTGACAGGTCATAAAATTACATGTAAAAAATGCATACCAAAGGCAGTAGAATCCCTAAGTTTAAACTAGATTAATTTTATTAATTAAAATTAGCTAATTCTACATATTTTATTTACAAGTGAATTAGATTAGGGATGGGCTTACATGTTAATAAGTGAGCCTAAGTCTATTCATTTTAATTTCAACTAAAAATGAGCCTATTGTCTACAAATTCTTTAGGAAAGGAATTAATTAGTGGGCCTAATTCCAACCTGATTTTAATTAAGTGATGTGATCATAAATCTATTTATTTTAAAAGAAATGAAATTAATGGGCTAAGCTATGTCTAAATTAATTTTAATCAACATAAAAAATGGGCCTAAGTCTAAATTAACCTAATGGACCTAAGTTGATTTTAGTTAGTTAAACTAAACCATTTTTAAGCCTATTTTTATTTAGTGGGTTTGGATCCTAACGTGGCCTTGGGGCCCAAATCATACAAAAATAAACAAATAAGTCCAAAATCATAAAAAATATCAAAACAATCAAATAAAAGATCAAACAAGCAATTAAATTATTTCTTCTAAAAAAACCCTAATTTTAATTAACATGCAAACTAAATTAACCTATTGCCTCTATTGATTTTAATTAGGGTTTACCAAATTAACCTAAGTTACTAATTAATTTTAATAGTGCAGAAAATTAAAGAATATTCACTATTTCCCATTATTAGGGCTATTCCAACCTACTGTACAGAAATTAAAAATAATTTAATTGCAACCTAAAAAAAAGCAAATTAAAAGAATGCAAAAATCATAAATCCTAAATCTTGTGGTAGTTTTACATATCTTAATCCATAGCATCCCATGGATTCTTCAATGTAATCATTACCAAAATCTTATTTCAACCTCATCTCCAGGGTACCACAGAACATCAATCAAAATAAATAAAAAATATAAAAATTAATCAGTAATGAATCAATCAAAAATAAAATAAAGAAATCAAATAAAAAATAAAGAGAAAATAGTAGAAGATGTTGTGCAAATGCTGTTGGAATGCCCCTGAGATTGGGATTGTCACCATTTTGAGATTGACTCTATTGCTTTTCTTCTTGATTTCCCAAACATAAAAAACATAAAGAACGTATTTTTCTTCCTTTTAAAAAGGTTTCTTTGAAATCTACAGTATAAAGGTTTTTTTCTATGTTAATTTTTCTCTACTTTTTCTCTCAAACTTTTCTTCAAAAACCCTAGCCTATCCAGCCCTGAACCCTATCACTTTCCTTTCCTTTTATCCTTAGCTAACAACTCTCGCATGATCATAACACTGCTAACGTCTTGTGTGATCACAAAAGAGGCAAGATAAAGGAGTTCTGTTTTTTCAAAATAAAAAATCAGGATAAAAGGATTTCAAAAAGAGAAAATACATGTAATGGACGAGTACTATACATGAAAAATATTAAAATTAATTAATTTTGGACCAATCAAAAAATAGAAAAACACTGAAAAATGACAGAAAATACTTAAAAAATGTGAATGTCCCGTAATGCCGATGGTCATTTGGTTAATGCCGATAGACATTAGGCAAATGTCGATCAGCATTTAGCTAATGCTAATTAGCATTAGGCCAATGCTAGTCGGCATTAGCTAAATGCCGAATAGTAATGTGCTCAGTAATCCTAAAAAATTAAAAATTTTAAAAAAATTTCTAGATTCAAGATTTTGCAATTAGGTCCAAAAATACTACAATTTAGTCCTAAAAATCTTAAATTTTAGCACTAGAGATCAATTTCTTGATTAACTTTTCATCATAGGGGCTTTCGTCGCACTATGCACAATTGCATTACAAAATTAAGTGTTTACAGTTGCCCCCCTTTATCGTTGTTTGCTTGACAAAATGCGGCAAAGCAATAAAAGCACACAATTTTGAAGGAAAGAATCAGGATACCTAATTGTATCTTAATTGACAAATTGATGTTTAAATTGCTATGCAATTTTAAACAAGATGTTATGTTTAATAAGTTTCACTATATTTCCTATGGAACGTCTAGTGAAACTTATGCATTTTGCTATATTCCCATTAGGACGTTTAGCGACTCATGATTTGAAAACATGCCATAGTTTTTATGGAACGTCTAGTAATAATACCATAAGTACTGTATAGTTTTTTGTGGACTACACCATATTCCCTTTGAGATGTCTAGTGATAATGGATTTCATTATATTCCCTATAGGACGTTTTCACAAAATGAATGAGATGACTCTCGCTATATTCCCTGTGGGACATTTAGTGATTCATGATTTGAAAAATATGTTACAGTTCTCATGGAACATCTAGCAATGATACTATAACTACTATGTAGTGTTTAATAAACTAAACTATATTCCCTTTAGGACGTCTAGTGATAATGAAATTTCATTATATTTCCTGTGGGATGTCTAGTGAAAATGAGTTTCATTATATTCCCTATGGAATGTCTAACGAAATGTATGCAATGAAGCTTTCTATATTCCCTATGTGTAATGATCCTTATTTTTAAATTATTTAAATATAATTTGAGATATGCAATGTTAATAAAATTTAAAAATTTTATTTATTTATTATTATTATTCATGATTAATAATTATTACTTTTACGTTATATGCATTTTCAACGTAAATATTTATTTTTAGAAATCTATTATCTAAACATTTAATTTACATTATTAATGTTATTTTTAGATAGTATTATTTTAATAATATTATTTAAGTACATTATTATTATTTTTATTGATTGACATTATTTATATTATTAAATTATTTCATAAATATTGTTTATATTATTGTTATTTTCAAATGTTATTTTATGTATTATTGTTAGTATATTGTGTGTATAATTATATATAATTATATATGTATATTATATTTGAGTGGTTGTTATTATTGACTAAAGTTAAAGTTTGACTAAGTTATATTACAAAGTTAAAGTATAATATATATATATATATATATATATACACACACACACAAAAATAGTGTACTTACAGAAACACCTTCCCTCCCCGTTGCTCACCATCTTGATCCTCCCTCATCAGTGTGCGTCACCCACCTTCATGCCGTCAACCACCTTCCTCCTGCCATCACCGTTACTTTATCTTCCTTCTTCCTTCGCCGGAGAAGACAAAAATAGTAGTAGCGGCAGCAAGGAGATGACGTCGTTTCTTCCACCTTCGGCCACCTTTCTGAGCTCTTCTAGTGTCGTTCGACTCTTGGAGCTCCAAGGAGGTCGATCCCAAGCTTGGTTTAAGCTCTAGCCTAGCCATTTGTGAGTTTATTCTTAGTTTTGGTTTTGAGCATCTAAGGTTTCCAATTTTTTTAGGGTTGATTTTGGTTGATTCAAACAAACTTCCTTAAGAAACATTAATCCAGGTAGCTTAATCTTCATGAAAATATTTTTATTTTAGGAATTTATTTGAATTTTGATTAATTTTTTTATTATTTTATTATTATTTATTGAATTTTAGTAATTATTTTAATTATGAATTTGGTTAATTTGGTGTTATTATATGTTGATATTAATTTTAGTGTTGAGAAAATAATTTTTTAGAGTATTATATAATTTTTAAGAATATTTTTATATTATGTATATATTGGAATGTTAGGTTGAAATTGTATTTTTGTTGAAATTATTGTTAATTATATGTTTTAGATAACATTAGAATATCATATGTTGGTAAAATAATTTTAATGATTTTATATAATTTTTGAGGAATATTAATTATATTATGTATATTTTGAATTATTGGGTTAATTGTGTAATTTTGTGAAAATTATAGTCAAATAATATGTTTTAAATGATTTTATGATTATATATGGTATTAAAATGATTTTTGTACATTATTTACTATTTTTAACTAATTAATACTAATTTTTGAAAATTATTTTTAAATAATATGTTATTTACTAAATTGGTTATCAAATGGATTTTAATAAATTTTAATATATGTTTAGGCTATTTAAGCTATTTGAATATATAAAAGAAAATTTTTTTACTATTTTATATTGAATTATTGAAAAATTGGATTTTTAATAATATTATATTATTATTTAGGATTTTTCTTTAATTATTGTGAAAATAATTATATTTAGCGTTTTAATTTTTAAATATATTATATTTTGATATTTTGAGGATATTTGTGGTATTTATTGATTTTTAATATATTTATTATATTAAATATATTTTTGGTGAAATTGTGAACTTCGGTTGGGAAATGTGCAGTTCAGGGTCCTAACCGAGAGTGTTGAGTATTCTGTGTTAGAAGTGTGTTTTTCTTGCAAGATCGACTCTACTTTTTAGTAGAGAGACGTCCGTTTTACAGAGGAGGTTCTGCCAAATTTTTGGTTGAATTCTCATAAAATGTGACATCGAGTCAATCTTGAAATTCTATGTTTGTCTGAGTTTCCAATCCTTTGTTAAAGTCTTCTTTTAGAAATTCTTAGAATATTCAGTTATATTTATTCTGATTTTCATTATTATTTTATTTTCTAGTTATGCTGAGACCGAGGCCTATCAGACTTGGCCCGTTGAGCCAATCTTGAGGAGCGTAAACTTATGAGTTATTATCTTATATATACATCACATTTAGTATGCATGTTTTAGAATATATATGTTTTAATATGTATTTGTTCATAAATTGTTTTATTAAATGTTTAGTATATGTTAGGTATATTTTTAGTATATTTTTTATATATTTCAAAATAAATGTATATTTTTGATATATACTTAAAATGTTTTTAGTATATTATTAGTTTTTATTTGGCATATTTTTATGGTTGATTTCAAATTTATTTAACATATATATACTTGAAATATACTTAGTATACTTTAGGTATATTTCTGGTATATATATATATATATTTTGTTATTATGCATTATTTATTTTCCCCTATGTATGTTAAATTTTAAATGAAGGATATCGATAGAACGTGCTACCTAATGGGCAATACTAGAACTGTGTACGTACCGGTGTGATAGATTCAGGGTTGAGTTGAGAATCACTTGAGGTAATATATAATTGATCAATTGATTGAGATTGATATGATTCGATAGTGTGGTTACTGGAGCTCGGTTGACCTAATGTCTCACGGCCAATCACACTGACAGTGAGACTGCTGGAGCTCAGTTGACTTAGTGTCTCAGGGCCAATCTACTGTCCATAATGGAATAAGTGAATTAATTTAGAATTAAGTGAGCCTATATGGCTAGATAGTTATTATTGATTAAGGTTGCGATTTAAATAAGGTTTTATTTGATCCTTTAATAAAATAAATGTTTTTCAACATTTATTATTTGAAGTGATTTCAGCATCTATGTGAAATTCTTGTATATATATTTATTATATATATGGATGATTGATTGCATATGACATTAGGAGGTGCATGTCTATATAATATAACAATTCACTCAGTGAGGTCTGACTCCGCTCAGTTGTTATTTTTACAGGAGATTCTTCTTCCTCAGACCTCAGTAGTAGGCCCATCAGTTGAACTTCTTTAACTTCAACTATTTTGTGTAAATTATCTACCTGACTTTTATTGTACTCTAGAAAACTGCAGTAGTAGTCGTATTTTTTATGTATAAAATGTTGGTTGTTATTTCATAGGTCTTTCTCTAAATATTGTATGATATATTTTATTTTATGATATGACAAAAGTTTGTTATTATTATATCAGTTTAAGATTTTAATTGGTGCATATTTTATTTAATTATTGCATGCTTTTATTTTTAAGGCTTGCTACGGGTTCCAAATTCAAAAAAATTCTTATTCCTTAGCGCTGGTCATGACTCCCGGGTTGGGTCATGACATCGTAGGACATCTAGTGAGCTTTGAAAATGGTGTTGTAGTTCCTGTGAAACGTCTAGCAATTTAAAATCCGCTATAATCCCTATGAGATGTCTAGCGACATCACTATAACTACTGTGTAGTGTCTGGTGGTACAAAGTCTGAAAAAAGTCATGTTATGACCGCTATGAAAACATATAACATATGGAATTTGAAATTCATGTTATGAATATTGTGCAGCACATAACATGATAATTTGAAAATTTATGTTTCAGCTACTATGTAACATGAAACAAATTTTGACATTTGATTGGAATGATGCACATAGAAATGCAAAGTTGAATTTTATAATATTTTGTATTTTGTACTTGATAGATAATTCAGAATAAATACACACATAATTAATTGATTGATGATGTGAGTTAAATGAATTATTTAGGAATTAAATCCTAACTAAAATGCAATTATGGATGAAATTGCAAAGAAAAACTTGATGTTCAATGCATGCATAGTTAAGGGACCAAAATGGATATTTTCCATTTATAAGAAGTTTCCCTTTTATTTGTTTATGCAATTCTTTCATTTCCTTCTCTATTTCTTTCCCTTTTCTTTGATTTTCTTCTTTTGATTTCTTGCTCATCCAAAGTCCGATTAACGATCTATTAGATACTATGGCTAACCTACAATATAGGCTACATAGAGGAGTAGAGATTCCAGCTGATCCAGCCATTGTGCCTCGCCATTTTCCTTAGAACAACCTGAGACTTTAAGAAGGTTTTACTATGCTTCCTTTAACTCGCCTTCACCTTCATAGGTGCACAGATGTTGGCAATGAGAAAACAGTTCCCGCTTTTGTTTATTCATGGTCATATAGTCTGAATTGAAATACACTACACTCGGTTGTGTAGTGTTTATTTTTTTATGCAATTATGCTGCAATCCATAATTACTCATGATTAGTTGTAACCCTTTCGTTGCTCATTGCTCACTGATGATGCTGTAGTCCATAATTACTCACGATTGGCTGTAACCCTTTCATTGCTCACTGATGATGCTGCAATCCATAATTACTCATGATTAGTTGTAACCCTTTCGTTGCTCATTGCGCACTGATGATGCTGTAGTCCATAATTACTCACAATTGGCTGTAACCCTTTCATTGCTCACTGATGATGCTGCAGTCCATAATTGCTCATGATTAATTGTAACCCTTTCATTGCTCATTTATGATGCTACAATCCATAATTGCTCATGATTAACTGCAACCCTTTCATTGCTCACTGATGATACTACAATCCATAATTGCTTGTAATTAGTTGTAACCCTTTTGCTGCTCACTGATGATATTGCAGTCCATAACTACTCACTGATGATGCTGCAACCCATAATTGCTTGTAAATTGACTGCAATCCTTTCATTGCTTGCCTTTGATGATGCTACAGTTCATAACCGCTTGCTGCTGATGTTGCAACCTATAATTGCTTGCAAATTGACTACAATCTTTTTATTGCTCGCTTTTGATGATACAATCCATAATTGCTCATGATTTTTATTTTTGGTTGTTTGAGTTGAATGCCTTGAATTCTTTATGTTGACTGATTACCATTTTTGCTTACTAACTTTGAATTTTGTTGTGTTGACCAACTTTATAAGTTGGGTGCACTTCCTTTTGGATTTAAAATTCCTGTAGAGTTGTTGAAGTTAGTTTCAATCATGATGAATGTATAAAAGTATATTATAATATTGAAAATTTATAAGAAAATTCATCACTTTATCATGAGATAGCATGCACTCAATGAACCTCACCATTTTTTATTTTTATGACTATCATTTATTCACCATTTACAAAGGTCAGAGGCATCGTTAACCATCTTATGCTGAGAGCATATCTTTTACCAAGTGAAGAGCTTACTTCCTCACCTAATTTTAGAAAGAATTTGCTAAACAAAACTTATGAAAATTAAGTATAAAAAGATTGAATTCTGAGTATCAAAATAGTCTTTAAATTATTTTGTGCTTTTCTTCCTTATCTGAGTATTTCCCTACCTTTCTCATATTACTCAGTGTGGATACCATTGGAAAGGTCCTTTAGATACTCATACTCTTACAGAGCATTGGAGTAAATAGAGCGGGTTTTTTTATGTGGGTCCTCTTTTGGTATTTCCCCGCCTTTCTCGTATTACTTAGCATTGATACCGCCAAAGGTTCACGTTAATACTCTTGCTCATTTTTTAGCATTAGAGTAAATTATGCTTGCTCTTATTTTGATTCTGCTCTTAGTGTTTCCCTGTCTTTCTTATATTACTCAGTGTGGATACTTGTAAGCACCCAATTTCGGGATACAATTATGCACAATTGCGATGTAAGCCCCTATGATGAAATTTATTCAAAAATTGAACTTGGTTGTTAATTTTCTAGATTTTAAGGACTAAATTTAATGTTTTTTTAGGATTTGATTGTAAATAAGTCATTTTTTCAGGGGTATTTTGGTAATTAAAAAAAAATTTAGGATCAGCATTACACAATGCCGATCGACATTATATAATGTCGGTCGGCATTGCACAATACCGATGCACAATAATTCTATTTTTTGATTTTTTTTGCGTATTTTTCCTTATTTTTATTGATTTTTTTCAGTGTTTTGATTGGTTGAAAATTCAAATTTTTATTTGATAAGGTTTTTTTAAAAAAAAAAAGAAACGCAGAAGATTTTTTGTTTTTGAAATCAAAACAAATACTATTTGAGCTTATCAGATAGGTTTGTTCCTCCTTTGGAGGAAGTTCAGTACGTGCAGACTCTGCACTTAAAAGTAGAGTCTGCGTGTGTGCTAGAAGGAGGTTTTTTTTTTGGGAGGTTTTTCTTTGGCTGGGGAGGCTAAGGCAGAAGGTTTTTTGGCGAGAGGATTTTTATAGACGAAAAAAAAGGCTTTGATTTCTTTGTTCTTTAAAAAACCCTAACTTTTGCAATTCATTTGAGGAAGACGATACAGTGATTTTTAGTCTCCAAATCAACACTAAGTCAATTTCATTAGTGAAAATCCTAATCTGAGGGGTCGAAAAAGGGCATATACACATCATTCACTTTTTCTTTCTTCTTTTATGTGATTTTTATTCATTTCATTAATTTTTTTATTATTTAATTTCACTACTAATTTGATTGTTTTTTTGTGTTTTTTGTGGATTGAGGAGGAGGATACCGCCTGTGTTTAATTGAACAGAAGATCCATGAAATGTCATGGATGAACCTGTACTGTTTTAATAATAGTTCTTAGGATTTTAACTGTTGTTCTGCATTTTTGTATCATGTGTAATTTATTTTAATTTCCAAGTGTATAATTATTTAATTTTAATTCTGTACGTAGTCTGTAATAGCCCCAGTAGTGGGAATAGTGAAAGATTTAAATTTCTGTACTTTAAAATTGATTAGTAATTAGGTTCAATTAGGTAAAAATTAATTAAAATTAATGGTGGCTTTAGTTAAATTAGGGTTTGCATGTAATTAATTTAGGGTTTTTTTAGAAAATCACTGTAATGTTTGTTTGACCTATTTTTTGTGTTTTATTTATTTTGGGCTTTTTTTTATGTTTTTATGTTTTGGGCCCCAAGCCCATGTTTAGGTCTAACCTACTTAATAAATAGGCTTAAAAAATGATTTAGGTTTTTTAAATAATTAAAATCAACTTAGGCCCATTAGGTTAATTAGATTTTAAGCCCGCTTGATTATTTTTTTGTGTTTTTTGTGGATTGAGGAGGAGGATACCGCCTGTGTTTAATTGAACAGAAGATCCATGGAATGTCATGGATGAACCTGTACTGTTTTAATAATAGTTCTTAGGATTTTAACTGTTGTTATGCATTTTTGTATCATGTGTAATTTATTTTAATTTCCAGGTGTATAATTATTTAATTTTAATTCTGTACGTAGTATGTAATAGCCCCAGTAGTGGGAATAGTGAAAGATTTAAATTTCTGTACTTTAAAATTGATTAGTAATTAGGTTCAATTGGGTAAAAATTAATTAAAATTAATGGTGGCTTTAGTTAAATTAGGGTTTGCATGTAATTAATTTAGGGTTTTTTTTAGAAAATCACTGTAATGTTTGTTTGACCTATTTTTTGTGTTTTATTTATTTTGGGCTTTTTTTTTATGTTTTTATGTTTTGGGCCCCAAGCCCAAGTTTAGGTCTAACCTACTTAATAAATAGGCTTAAAAAATGATTTAGGTTTTTTAAATAATTAAAATCAACTTAGGCCCATTAGGTTAATTAGATTTTAAGCCCGCTTGATTATTTTTTTGTGTTTTTTGTGGATTGAGGAGGAGGATACCGCCTGTGTTTAATTGAACAGAAGATCCATGGAATGTTATGGATGAACCTGTACTGTTTTAATAATAGTTCTTAGGATTTTAACTGTTGTTATGCATTTTTGTATCATGTGTAATTTATTTTAATTTCCAGGTGTATAATTATTTAATTTTAATTCTGTACGTAGTATGTAATAGCCCCAGTAGTGGGAATAGTGAAAGATTTAAATTTCTGTACTTTAAAATTGATTAGTAATTAGGTTCAATTGGGTAAAAATTAATTAAAATTAATGGTGGCTTTAGTTAAATTAGGGTTTGCATGTAATTAATTTAGGGTTTTTTTTAGAAAATCACTGTAATGTTTGTTTGACCTATTTTTTGTGTTTTATTTATTTTGGGCTTTTTTTATGTTTTTATGTTTTGGGCCCCAAGCCCATGTTTAGGTCTAACCTACTTAATAAATAGGCTTAAAAAATGATTTAGGTTTTTTAAATAATTAAAATCAACTTAGGCCCATTAGGTTAATTAGATTTTAAGCCCGCTTAGTTAATTAAATTTGTTTAGATTTAGCTTAGCTCATTTAATTACATTTCTTTTAAAATAAATAGACCTAAGCCCACATTTCATTTAAAATAAAACCAGATTAAGACTTAGGCCCACTAATTTAATTTCTTCTTTAAAAATTGAATAGACTTAAGCCCATATCTTAGAAAGACTAAACCCACTTATTCTATTTCACCTGTAAATAAAATGTAGATTTAGCTAACTTATTTAAAATTAACAAAGTTTAGATTTAGGGACAACGTGATCTTGAGTGCATTTTTTCTTGTAATTTTATTGACTTGTTGCCTTTTTGGGTAGATAGATGTTAATTAGGGTTTAATAAAATTACATGTAATTAGAGGATGAAATAATCATTTATAAAATTATTCTAAATGAACACAAGACTAAGAGAAGTTAGTATTCCGTATCCAGAATCTCCTGGTTGTGGTGCTAATTTTCTTTTAGAGAATCCAGTACCACCAATCAAATTGTCCCAGTTATTACCCTGGGTGGTAACTCCTCATCTCCACACCATGTCTTTGTGATAGTGGTTAGTGTGTTCTCTAAGGCCTTGAGCCTAAACAATGTCGCGATTGCTAAAATCTTAGACACGCGCTAAACCCCACCATCTATAATACTGTTCAGGGATTTGTACTCATACTCATTTCTAAGCAATAGAGTAGATTATATGCACATTTATTATTCAAAAAACTAAAATGATACTTTAAAATTCAAGAAATTTATACTTTAAGTCTGTAGATTTTGTCTTCACGTATTCTTCCCCTCGTTTGGGTGTGAAGCAAGCATTAGATTGATTACAGTTTATAAAATCTCAACACCAACTTGTTAACTAATCATTTGAATTCTGTGAGGCTAATAAAAAAGAGCCATTATAATCAAAGGTCATGAGATAGGATTTTCGCACACGATCTCATAAGGTGGATAAATTTACTTTCAATTTGTGAATTTTATTATTGAGATGGTTTATTATAGAATAGAGTTCTGTTACTTCTCTTTATTATCATAGTGAGGGTTTAGCATTTGCTATCTTGCCCATTCTTATTGATGTATCGGTTCTTTTCCCCTTCTTTATTCTTTTTATTTTTTCCCTACATAAAATACCATAAATCAGTATAGTCTACTTGTAAGTGAAGAGATTTTGTCAAAATGCAATGATTCTTTTGCATTCTTCCCTTTTGATTATGATGATGGTGTCTTTACTCACAAGGTCATGATACTCCATCATTGAAGTCATGGCCTAGGGTTGAATTTTCCTTTTCGCCATTCCATTAATACTATAGTAGAGGGCTTTATTCTTGTTCTTGACATCTCCTACAAAAAAGGCTTAGGAGTTAGAGATCTTATTTCATGATCAAATAATTTTTCAGAGTGCATTCATTTTAAGTTTTGAGTTCATTCTTCCCTTTTATAAGGCTAACAAATGTATTGCTAACATATTGGACCTTCTCATCACCATATTCCATACCCTATACTGTTTAACTATTATAGAGAGATATTCTAGATTATGCTCCCAATGAGACTACAGAGATGGATACTAAGTTTGAGAAGCCTGAACGTCCTATCCAAAATTTTAAGGTTATCAAGATGATGCTTTTTCAAATGTCACTATCGGTGATATTCCCTTACTGGATAAGCCCATAATTAATTGGGCTCCTACGATCTAGAGTCCTATTGAGCATCAGGTTCACCTGAATAGTGTCACCTTTTTTCCTTTAGGTGCTTCGCATGTGAACATTCTGACTACCTTTTTGTGCTTTTACAACACTAATATTGAATGTTAGTAGCAAAGTGTTTGCACAATCTTGCCTAGGCTCAAAGACTTTATTATGCAAAGTAAGTATTTCACAATAAATGTATGCAAGTGTAAGCATGTTATGTATAACATGCATGATCCTAATAGGTCTTTTGTTTGGAAAAAAGCTATGTTCACAGCTTGGAGTGTAAGAATGAGGTTCCTCATCAATAGCTTGTAGGTTTAAGCATTGGATGCTTCGAACTGATGACCAGGATAGCAAGTGGGGTCCATGGCTTTACCCTGGAGCTCGTGTTTAATCGATGCACTATTGAACTTTTCTTTTTGTTACTGCTTTTGTTGTATGATAACTTATGTATTTGTATGCTTATAGTTTACTCCTTTCTGCCCTAAGATCTTTTTCACTAACTTTGAAGTTCTAGTGTTGTATTTACTGTTTTTCCCCCAAGCTGCCCTAGAGTTACATTTTGCCCCAACTTCATTTTGAATTCATTCTAGTAATTTTTTTCTTCATGTGTGCAAGAGACTCGACTTATTCATTACTTTTATTGACAATTTGTCTTACTAACCCTATTAGTTACACTCTCATGTATTGAAGATGGAGAGGAGTGGGCGAATTAATTGAAGTGAGTTCTTGATGATAAAATCAACTAGACTTACACTTTGAAGAATTCTTTAGCAGAATATAAGGCTTGATGTTGATGCAATAATTGATGATAATTATAAGGTATAGGTTGCAACGCAAGTTATTGACCCACCTGAATTCTCAAGTTATAAGGGGATGCTAGGCTTACAAGGAAAATTACAAAAAGGGTGGCAAAAAGAAAAAATAACTAAAATAGTGATCTCATAGCTCTGATTTAGCTTTCATTATGTATTGTCTTTCCATTCAGATACTTATATAGTATGATAAAGACAAATATGCAATATTTGAACAAAAATTTAAAATTCAATTTTAATTATTCATTAGGGCAAAAATAAGAACATTCATTACGTTATATGATATAACACCTGTTATTAGCTAGTCATGAATTTTTCTCTCTAATTTGTACCTTACTGTTCTTTTTTCCTTTTTTCTCTTTTTTTCATTCTTTTTATTTTTTTCTCAAATTTTCTCTCTTTAGAAGTTACATCATATGATATATGTATATTCTTTGAATTTGCATTTGTGCCCATGCTAAATGAATCTAATTGAATTTATGTCAAACATGCAGATGCAATCAATATCATAATGCACATTACCACTATGATGTACATTACATAAGTAAGCATGATCAGAATTTATATCATCAATCATTAAAATAAAATAGAAACTAAAATTTTATTCAAAGAAGATAATAAGAAATTTTATTTCCTATTCTATATGCTAGGGATGCTAAGTCTCATAGTGGTTGTCCTTGAGGCGGTTGATATAATAACTATTCTTGCATCTTTCTCATGCTTGTTGTCTTACTCTAGGTTCTTAACAATCTGTTCCTTATAGATCTCATTCCTAGGAACATCCACACTGGGCATATTAACAAATTCCTCTACACTAAGGTTAGACTTCCCATGTCTTTCTTTGATAAAACTCTCCTTTAGTGGTTTTGCTTTCTTCCCAACTATGCATGTTTCTTCCTTGTCTAGTAGCTTTTCATTATCAAACTCATCACCCCATCCTGTAGGCATAATTGACTTGAAGGGTATGTCAAAAGAAGGTGGTTTAATGTAAAATGCCTTATAGTCAAACTTGCTTGAGGGTTGTCCTAACAAATCCCTAACTCTTTCCACATCTTTAAGGGCATTAGGGGATTTCTCATTGGTTTAAAGGTTTAGGTCCTCAAAGGAGTTTAGCACTTCCTCTTTGCTCACTCTTGAGTTGATCATCATGGTGGTTGGTGGTGGAACATTTTGGTAGTTTGGGAAAGGATTATTTCTGGTTCTTGGGATTTCAAGGTTTGTGATTTTTCCAAAGTCTATAGGGTTTTGAATTTTGTGTTTAAGGCGGGTATAAGTGTCTATGGATTGGCCAGTAACTTGGTGGAATTTGCAATAACTGTTTGGGTTATAGCCATGGACATTTGAGTTTGGCGAGTTGGAAAAGGTAAGAGGTCTGAGCAAGAACTTTTACATTAGACAGTCTAGGAATTTAGACAGGAGTTGGTTGAAATTGGAGAATCTCCTTGGTTTTGTACAACATACACTTCAATAACCTAGTTAGTGCTTCCTTACTATGTGCCCCCAGTTGGGTAGTTTCTTACTCCAATGGCTCTAGAGTTCTTCTTTTTCTCACTCTTGATTTCCTCAACTTGTAAACCATCATTATAAAGATCTACAAATGTTTTAGGATTCATTATTTATAGTCTTTTAACTAGATTGGGTGACACATTTGGACTATCATCCTAACCTTATCCTTTTTTATCAGCTTATTCTTCATTAACCCTGCTTTATTAATGAATCTGGTAAGGAAATCAGAGAAAGATTCTGTAGATGACGGGGTTTAGCATGCGTCCAAGATTTTAGTAACCGCAATACTATTTGAACTCAGGGCTCTAGAGAACACACTAACAATTGTCATAAAGACATGGCATGGAGATAAGGAGTCGCCACCCAGGGTAATAACTGGGAAAAATCGAAAAGGTGGTACTCGATTCCCTAAAAGAAAGCTAGCACCATAACTAGGAGATTTTGGATACGGAATACCAACTTCTTTCAGTCTTGTGTTCATTTAGAATTACTTTATGAATTATTATCTTATTCTCTATTTACATGCAATTTCATATAAACCCAAAACAATCAACTCCAAGGCAAACTAGTCATGAAATATACAAGCAAATAATGCATTTAATAAATCACATAATCCCTAAGTTAGTCTAATCTACATAGATTTTAAATAAATGAGTTAAATCTACATGTTTTAAATTATAAGTAAACCTAAAGACCTAATTCCTTTTGATTTTAATTAAATGAACCTAAGTCTACTAATTTTAATTCTAAAAATGAGCTTAAATCTACAAATTATGAAATATTTAAATTAGTGGGCTTAATTCTATATATTTTAATTAAATAGTGATCTTAAATCTACAAATTATGAAAGAAGGCTTAAATTAAATGGGCTAAGTATAAATTAATTAAATTAAATTAGGTGGGCCTATGTCTAATTAACTAAATGGGCCTAAGGATATTTCTAATCTAATTAATTAATTATGGACCTAAAAATATATTTTAATTAATTAAATCTAATTAATTATTAAGTGAGATGGGCTTTAAATAAATAAATCAAAACCTAAAATGGGCTTAAGGCCCCAAAACACATAAAAATAATAAATAAGCCCAAAAATAAATAAAAATACAAGAAAACAATTAAATAAGATCAAACAAATAATTAAATTAATCTTTACTAAAACCCTAATTTTTTATTAACATGCAACCTAAATTAATCTAGTTCCTCCATTGATTTTAAGTAATTACCTAGTTGAAGCCTAATTTTACTAACCAATTAAATAAAAAATAAACAAACAACCATACATGTAATTTCATTACTCCCACTATTGGGGCTATTACATTAATTCATAAAACAATTAATAAAATAAAAATACAGCAATAAATAAAAATAAAATAAAACCCTAGAAACTAAGTCTCTACGAGGCTTTATCCATAGTCTTCCACGAACTTCTCATGAATTCATCCCTCCCACATGATCATCATGTGTTTTCCTCCATAATTACCACAAAAATAAGATAAAATTTTGATTAATGAATAAATTATGATAATAACTTGAAAGAATAATAATAAAAAATAATAATATGAAAAAAAAATAAATAAATAAAGAATAAGAAGAAGATGATATGATTATGAATGATTTAGGGTACTCCTCAGATTGATAGTTCACTATTCTTAATAAATCTTCGAATCTTCTTCTTTAAAAATTCTTCACGAATCTTGAATTAATTGTTCAATTAAAAGGAATTTTTTGTAAAAAAATAAAAGAAAATAACGTTTTCTTCCTCTTCTTTTCTTTTTTCTTCTCTCTTTTTCCTCTTCACCATCTCTCTGCCTTTTTATATAGTGGAACTAGGAAGCCTAGCCCCAATCCTAATGTGATTCTAATTCCTAAAGTATAAGACTAATACTTAAAATTATATTTAGGAATTTTAAACCAGTTAGGACAGAATTAATTAGGAATTTTAAAGCAATTAAAACTGAATTAAAAATAGGAAACAAAAATGAAAGAATTCAATTCCGACAGGGATTATGTAATTCCGATCGGAATTACATAATTCCAATCAGAATTATGTAATTCTAACACATTTTTTTAACTTTTAATTATAAAAAGGCCCCTGGAAGAATTTAACTTTTGCAATTAGGTCCTAAAAAAAACCTTGTAATTTAGTCCCTGAAAATATTAAATCCTTCCTTTAAAAGCTACATTTAAACCCTTAGAATTTTTAAAAATTAAGTATCGAAGACATTTTCATCACTTAAGTCCTTTGCTGCATCTATAACACGTCATCCTGAAATTGGGTGTCTACAGTTGCCCCCCTTTGTCGTTGTTTACTTGAAAAATTATGACAAAACAAAATAGCACCCAATTTCTAAATTGAAAGTTAGGATACTTACCTACTCCTTGAAGCTTCTGCGTATGAATTTGCTATTCTCAGATGTACAACGTTTTAAATGACATATCATACTCGGTCATATGATATTGATTATACTCAGTCGTATAACCTTAGGTGAATGAAACACATTGTCTTCAATCGTACAATGTTTGACTATACTCGGACGTATAGCATTGAATTGAAAAATTACATCATACTCGGTTGTATGATGCCGATTATACTCAGTTGTATAATCGATTGAGGATACATTGCACTCGGTTGTGCAATGTCGACTACACTCAGTCATATAGTCTATTTTGAAAAGGAACATCACACTCAGTCATATGATGCTGATTATACTCAGTCGTATAATCAATTGAAGATACATTGCACTCGGTCGTACAATGCTGACTACACTCGGTTGTATAGTCTAATTTGAAAGGAAACATCACACTCGAAAGTATAATGCCGATTATACTCGATTGTATAATCTTGAGGATACATTGCACTCGGTCATACAATGCCGACTACACTCAGTTGTATAGTCTGTTTTGAAAAGGAATATCGCACTCGGTCGTATGATGCTGATTATACTCGATCATATAATCGATTGAAGATACATTACACTCAATTATACAATACTGACTACACTCGGTCATATAGTCTATTTTTGAAAAGAGACACCACACTCGGTCGTGTGATGCTGATTATTCTCGGTCGTATAATCTTGAGGACACATTGCACTCGGTCATACAATGCCGACTACACTCAGTTGTATGGTCTGAATTGTCTTATATGATTATGCTGCAATCCATAATTGCTCACAAATTTGGTTGTTTGAGTTGAATGCTTTTAATTTTTTGTGCTGATTGACTTTGAATTTTATTGTATTGACTAATTAGATTTTTTTTGCTAACTGATTTTAATTTTGCTATGCCAACCATCTCTACAAGTTGGGTGCACTTTCTTCTGGATTTGCAATTCCTGCAAACTTATTGAAGTTATTTTTAATCATGATGAATGCTCAAAAGTACTTTATAGTGTTGAAAGTTTTATGAGAAAATTCATCACTTTTCATAAGATAGCATACTCTCAACAAATCTCACAATTTTTTACTTTCATGACTGTCATTTATTCGCCATTTGCAAAGGTTAGAGGCATCATTAACCATCTTATGTTGAGAGCATATCTTTTACCAAGTGAAGAGCTTACTTCCACACCTAATTTTAGGGAGAATTTTCTAAACAAAACTCATGAAAAATGAGCATAAAAAGATCAAATTCTGAGTGTCAAAATAGCCTTTGAGTTATTTTTATGCTTTTCTTCCTTATTCAAGTATTCCCCTGCCTTTCTCATATTACTCAATGTGGATACCGTTGGAAAGGTCCTTTGGATACTCATACTTATATAGAGCATTAGAGTAAATAGAGCAATTTTTGGCATGGTCCTCTTTTAGTATGCCCATGCCTTTTTTGTTTTACTCAGCATGGATACCGTCAGAGGTTTTATGTTGATACTCTTACTCATTTCTGAGCATTGGAGTAAATTATGCTTGCTCTTTTTCTATTCTCCTTTTAGTATTCCCTCACCTTTCTCGTATTACTCAGCATGGATACCGTCAAGGGATTTTGTACTCATACTCATTTTGAGTATTGGAGTAGATTATATGCACATTTATTATTCAAAAGACTGAAAATATACTTTAAAATTCAAGTAATTTATGCTTCATGTCCACAGATTTTGTTTTTGCATTTTCTTCCCCTCGTTTGGGTGCAAAGCAAGCATTAGATTGATTACATGATCTCGTGAAGTGGATGAATTTACTTTCAATTTATGAATTTTATGATTAAGATGGTTCTTTATTATAGAATCTAAGGAATAGAGTTTTGTTACTTCCCTTTTTATTATCTTGATGAGTGTTTTCCATGCAAGATGATACTTCTAATGAATGATTAGCATTTGCAACCTTTCCCATTCTCATTGATATATCGATACCTTTCACCTTCTTCATTCTCTTTTTTTCCCTGCATAAAATACCATAAGTTAGTATGGTCTATTCGCAAGTGAACAAATTTTGTCAAAATGCAGTGTTATTCATTTTTTGCATTCTTCCCTTTAGATTTGTCTCTGATCGTAAGGTTATGATACTCCATCATTGAAGTTGAGGCTTTGGGCTATATTTTTATTTCCACCATTCTATTAATGCTATGGTAGAGGGCTTCATTCCCTTTTATTGACATCTCCTGTAAAAAGGTTTAGGGGTTAGAGATCTTATAATCAAATAATTTTTTTTCAGAGTGCATTCATTGCAAGTTTTGAGTGCATTCTTCCCTTTTTAGGGTTGGTGAATGTATTGCTGACATGTTTGACCTTCTCATCACCATATTCCATACCCTACACTCATTTGACTATTGTGGAGAGATATTCCAGAGGATGTTCTAGATGAGACTATGGAGATGGATGTTGAATCTAAGGAGCTTGAGCGTCCTATCTAGCCTCTTAAGATTGCTAAGATGATGCTTTTGCAAGTATCACTATTGGTGATTTTCCCTAATATGATGGGCTCATAGTGTTACCCTTTTCTCTTAAATGTTTCACACGTGCACATTCTGACTGCTTTCTTGTACTTTCATAGCACTAATTTCAAATGTTAGTAGTAGAGTATCTGTACAATCTTGTCTAGGCTCAAAGACTGTTATTATATAAAACAAGTATTTCCCAAAAATGTATGCAAGTGTATGCATGCTATGTATGATGTGTATGATCCTAATGGGTCTCCTGTTTGGAATAGAGCCATGTTGTTGATTTTGGAGCATAAGAATGAGGTGAATCATCAATAGCCTATAGGCTTAAATATTGAATGCTTCACTGTTGGTGCTTCTGATGTTAGAGATTTAGATACAATTTATTGGACTGATGACTAGGCTAGCAAGTAGGGTCCATGGCTTTACAATAGAGCTTGTGATTAACCGATGCACTGTTGAACTTTTCTTTTTGTTACTATTTTTGCTATATAATGATTGAGGCATTAGCTCTTACACTTCAGCATCCATCTTCACTCTTTGAATGCGGACACCATTTGCCCCCTAAGTTGTATTTTTCCCCCAGTTCCATTCTGGATTCATTCATGCTATTCTAGCAGTCTTTTTTTCATTTTTATGTTGAAGAGACCCTATTTGTTCACTACTATTGTTGATCCTTTGACTTATTAACCCTATTAGTTCCAATCTCATGCATTGGAGATGTAGAGGAATGGGAAAACTGACTGAAGTGAGTTCTTAATGATGAAATCAACTGGACTTGCACTATATAGAACTCTTGAGCAGGATATGAAGCTTGATATTGACACAATGATTGATGATAGTTGTAGGACAAGACTTGCAATGCAAGTTATTGAGCCATTTGAATTCTCAAGGTATAAGGGGACCCTAGGCTTATAAGGAAAATTACAAAGGGAACATAACTAAAATAGTGATCTTATAGCTATGATTTTAGCTTTCATTATGTAATGTCTTTCCATTCAGATACTTATGCAATATGATAAAGATGACTATATGATATTTGAAAAAAATCTCCAATTCAATTTTACTCATTCATTAGGGAAAAAATGAGAACATTTATTACATCACATGACACAACTCCTATAATTAATCCTGAATTTTTCTCTCTAATTTTTCACCTTACTGTTCTTTTTCTTTTTCCCTCTCTTTGTTTTTCTTCTTTTTTATCATTCTTCTTATTTTTCCTCAGATTTTGCTCTCTTTAGAAGTTATGTCATATGATATAAGACTATTCTTTAAGTTTACATTTATGCCCATACTGACTGAATCTAATTGAATTAAATTTTTGTAAAACATGCAAATGCGATCACAATGTGTAGTACCATCAAGATGCATATTACATAAGTGAGCATAATCAAAATTTATATCATCGATCACCAAAACAAAATAGAAACTAAAATTTTATTCAAAGAAGACAATGAGAAATTTTATTTCCTATTCTAGATACTAGGAATGTTGAGTCTTATAGTGGCTGTCTTTGAAGTGGTTGACATAACAATTATTCTTACATCTATTTGCCAGTTGTCTCTATGATTTCATCTTTATGTACCTTAAATGTGTATTTTTCTTTTTTGTTTAGTAGCTTCTCATCATTAAACTCATCCTCCCATCCTGTAGGCACAATCGACTCGAAGGGTAGGTCCAAAGAAGGTGGTTTAGTATAAAATACCTTATAGTCGAACTTTCCTAAAGGCTGACCCAATAAGCCCTTTGCTCTTTTTGGTGGCTGCTCGAGAATTTCAAGCTCTTCTTTTACCGGCTTATCATCAAACTCATCTTCCCAACCTGAAGGCTTAATTAATTCAATAGGGATATCAGGAGGGTGGTTTTGAGTAGAATACAAACTTGCCTGAGGATTGGCCTAGTAAATCTTCCACTCCTCTCTATGGTTGTTCAGAAGGTTCTCCATTAGGTATAGGGTTGAGGTCCTTGAAGGAGCTTAGCACTTCTTCTTCGCTAACCCCTCAGTTGATCATCATAGTTAGTGGAGATGGCATGTTTCGATAGTTTAGGAAAGGATTGCTTCTAGTGTTTGGGTTTTTAGGATCTGTGATTTTTCCAGAGTATGAGGTTTTGGATTTCATCTTTGAGGCAGATGCAGTTATCTGTGGAGTGT
This sequence comes from Mallotus nudiflorus, assembly GCA_947683625.1. Taxonomy (NCBI): domain Eukaryota; kingdom Viridiplantae; phylum Streptophyta; class Magnoliopsida; order Malpighiales; family Euphorbiaceae; genus Mallotus; species Mallotus nudiflorus. The sequence continues at coordinate 2,832,969 of CANTUR010000117.1, read as the reverse complement.
TGCAAGTTTTGGTGGAATTTGCAGTGTTTATTCGGGTTATAGCCTAGGATATTTGGATTTGGTGGGTTTGGAGTAGGTAAAGGTTAAAGTAAGTCCTTTTCCATTAGGCACTCTAGGACTTTTGACAAAGGTTGTTTAAAATTTGAGAACCTCCTTAGTTGTTGAACAGCATGGACTCCTACAACCCAGCTAGTGCTTCCTTGTTGTATGCCCCTAGTTGGGTAGCTTCTTGCTTTGGTGTTCCCAGTAGCCTTCTTTTTCTTATTTTTGATCTCTTCAGCCTGTAACCCATCATCATAAAGGTCTACAAATGTCTTGGGGTTCATTATTTGCAACCTCTCCACTAGGTTAGATGACACATTTCGGACTATCATTCTAACCTAATCCTTCTCTACCAATTTGTTCTTCATCATTCCCGCCTTATTCATGAACCTAGTAAGAAAATCTGAAAATGATTCATTGGGCTTTTGCTTGGTTAGTTCTAGATCTCTTATGGACACCTCAAGCCTAGTATTATAGTCATATTTCTTTAGAAAAGTAGTGAACAACTCTCTCCAATCTGCTCGGATAGACTTCTCTAACCCACGATACCAATTAATAGCCATACCCTCTAAGGATAGTACAAACAGTTTAATAACCACATATATAAGGAGCCTTAATGGTACTCATAGTAGTTGTGTATTGATTAAAATGAATCCTCAGGTCCCCAGTACCATCAAACTTCTACAACTGTGGCATCTTGAATTTTTCAGGTAGCCTATCTTCCTCAAATTGCATCACATCATCAAAGTCAAATGGGTACCCTAGGCCTTGTCCCCTCATCAACTCCTCCATCTTAGACATCTTCTGAGTTAATGCCTTCATTTGTCTAGATTCTAGCTCTTGAACTTGCTTAAGTGATTCCTTTTTGCTTTTTTAATCATATAACTCTCAACATCATCCAGCTTCATTTCCCTAGTATAGTCAATATTAATAGGTAGTGGACCCATAGCAAGTGGGTTGGCCACAGTGGGTGGTGCAGTAGCAGCAGGGGGTGGCATCAGTCCTACTAGAGCTTGTCTTAACTCATCTTGCATCATTGCTCTCATTTCATCCATCAGTGCTCCTTTGACATCTTCTAGGGTCCAGTTTCCTCCCTCTTGTTGTTCCATTCTTTCAGTTTGTTTAGGTTGTGAAGCTTCCAAATAAAGTGGATTAATGGGCTCTTTTCTAGTCTGCTAAGGATCTTTTTCGTGATCAATTAGGGGCTTGAATCAGTTCTCACTAGTCTACCACCTTTTTTATTCCAAACACAGGAAGACCCGGATGAATCTATGATGGCTGAAAGAAAATTTGTTAGCATAATGCATGAGATGCATGTATGCATGATGCACATGCTATGCAAAAAGTAGCAAGTAACAAGTTAGGTATACATACATCCTTCCAACCTTATTCCTCCTGCACACGTATTCAATGGTGAGTCTCTTTTCCTAGAATATTTTGTCTTAGTCTTAATATCAACAGGGGATATCAGGGAACGGCGTGCATGCCAAATCTCTCAAAGCAATAGAAGCACAGAAACAACATTTCTAGGTGTAAAAGATTAGCCCAATCTTTATTAACCTAAATGGGCTTCTAAAGTATGGGCTTAGGCCTTTACAGATAAAAATACCTCATGGCAACATTCACAAGCAATTTGGGTAGATCCTAGGGGAAATAACTAAGCCATTATATATGGTTAAGGTCCGATAAAAAGGTCAAGGTTCCTTTAGTAAGATGCCCTCTTTTATAGACTTTGAGTTACAGGCCAAGATCAGAGGGCCCGACATCCTTTGTAAACTCGAGAAAAGACTAACCCCCCTTAAGGACTTGGGTTACAGGCTCTAGTCAAATGAGCCCGGTAATCTCTCTTAGATCGAGTTAAGGCTAAGAGTGATGGTTAGCCAATCTATAACCTCATGAAGCTAGTGGAATCATGGAATCATAAACCAACGCCATCAGTTAATAGGGACATGTAGAATGAATCAAAGAATAAAATAATAATTAATAAAATAATTTTGAAGAACACAAGTAGAATCAATATTTCTTATCCCCAGTGGAGTCGTCACTGTAGACGACAGGGTTTAGCGCGCGTCCAAGATTTTAGCAACCGTGACACTATTTGAGCTCAGGGCTCTAGAGAACATACTAACCATTGTCACAAAGACATGGTGTGGAGGTGAGGAGTCGCCACCCAGGGTAATAACTAGGACAAATCGAAAAGGTGGTACTCGATTCCCTAAAAGAAAGCTAGCACCACAACTAGGAGATTTTGGATACGGAATACCAACTTCTTTCAGTCTTATGTTCATTTAGAATTACTTTATGAATTATTATCTTATTCTCTATTTACATGCAATTTCATATAAACACAAAATAATCAACTCCAAGGTAAACTAGTCATGAAATATACAAGCAAATAATGCATTCAATAAATCACATAATCCCTAAGTTAGTCTAATCTACATGGATTTTAAATAAATGAGTTAAATCTACATGTTTTAAATTATAAGTGAACCTAAAGACCTAATTCCTTTTGATTTTAATTAAATGAACCTAAGTCTACTAATTTTAATTCTAAAAATGAGCTTAAATCTACAAATTATGAAATATTTAAATTAGTGGGCTTAATTCTATATATTTTAATTAAATAGTGATCTTAAATCTACAAATTATGAAAGAAGGCTTAAATTAAATGGGTTAAGTCTAAATTAATTAAATTAGGTGGGCCTATGTCTAATTAACTAAATAGGCCTAAGGATATTTCTAATCTAATTAATTAATTATGAACCTAAAAATATATTTTAATTAATTAAACCTAATTAATTATTAAGTGAGATGGGCTTTAAATAAATAAATCAAAACCTAAAATGGGCTTAAGGCCCCAAAACACACAAAAATAATAAATAAGCCCAAAAACAAATAAAAATACAAGAAAACAATTAAATAAGATCAAACAAATAATTAAATTAATCTTTACTAAAACCTTAATTTTTTATTAACATGCAACCTAAATTAATCTAGTTCCTCCATTGATTTTAAGTAATTACCTAATTGAAGCCTAATTTTACTAACCAATTAAATAGAAAATAAACAAACAACCAAACATGTAATTTCATTACTCTCACTATTAGGGCTATTACATTAATTCATAAAATAATTAATAAAAGAACAATATAGCAATAAATAAAAATAAAGATAATAAAAATAAAATAAAACCCTAGAAACTAAGTCTCTACGAGGCTTTATCCATAGTCTTCCATGGACTTCTCATGAATTCATCCTTCCCACATGATCATCATGCGTTTTTCTCCATAATTACCACAAAAAAATAAGATAAAATTATGATTAACGAATAAATTATGATAATAACTTGAAAGAATAATAATAATAAATAATAATATGAAAAAAAAACAAATAAATAAATAAATAATAAGAAGATGATGATATGATTATGAATGATTTAGGGTACTCCTTAGATTGGTAGGTCACCATTCTTGATAAATCTTTGAATCTTCTTCTTCAAAAATCTTCACGAATCTTGAATTAATTGTTCACTTAAAAGGAATTTTTTTGTAAAAAAATCAAAAGAAAATCACGTTTTCTTCCTCTTCTTTTCTTTTTTCTTCTCTCTTTTTCCTCTTCACCGTCTCTCCCCCTCTTTATATAGTGGAACTAGGAAGCCTAGTTCCACTATATAAAGATTAATACTTAAAATTATATTTAGGAATTTTAAACCAGTTAAGACTGAATGAATAAGGAATTTTAAAGCAATTAAAATTGAATTAAAAATAGGAAATAGAGACGGAAGAATTCAATTCCGACCGGGATTGTGTAATTCCGATCATAATTATGTAATTCTAACACATTTTTTTAAACTTTTAATTATAAAAAGGCCCCTGAAAGAATTTAAATTTTGTAATTAGGTCGTATAAAAAACCTTGCAATTTAGTCTCTAAAAACATTAAATCCTTCCTTTAAAAGCTACATTTAAACCCTTAGAATTTTTAAAGATTAAGTATCGAAGACATTTTCATCACTGGAGTCCTTTGCTGCATCCATAACACATCATCCTGAAATTGGGTGTCTACAGATTCAATGGGTTTCTGTTTTGTCAATTCTAAATCTCTGATGGACACTTCCAACTGGGTGTTATAATTATATTGTCTTAAAAAGGCAATACATAGCTCATTACAATCAGCTCTCACAGATTTGTCTAACCCATGATACCATTTTATAGTCATTCCTTTTAAAGACAATATAAATAACCTAGTGATCACTTTTAATGGGGCCTTAGTAGTGCTCATAGTTGTTGTGTACTAACTAAGATGAATCCTAGGATCTCTAGTTCCATCAAACTTTTACAGCTGAGGCATTTTGAGCTTCTCAAGTAGCTTATTACCCTCTGTTAGCAGCATATCATCAAAGTTAAATGAATATCTCATGCCTTGTCCTCTAAGCAGCTCTTCCATCTTAGACATTTTTTGGGTTAATGATCACATCTACGTGGACTTATGGTCGTGTACCAATTCAAGGGATTCTTTCTTTGCTTTCTTTATCATGTAGTCTTTAACATCCTCAAGCTTCATGTCAATAACAAGTTGGTTTTTAGCAACAGGCTGCCCCCCAACATTACTGGCAGCAGGTGGAGCATCTGTAGTAGGTGGGACAACTACAGTAATAGGTGGTTGATCAATTATAGGTGGTGGTATGATAGCAGTAACATATTGCATCAATCCAGATAAAGTCTGTCTTAGTTCATCTTGTATCATTGCTTTCATGTCATCCATCAAAGCTCCCTTAATGTCTTCTAAGGTCCAATTCCCTCCTTGTTATTGTTCTATGTGTTTAGATTCAAGTGAATTTGGTTTAGCTTCCAAGAAAAGTGGTTTGATAGGCTTCTTTCCAGTCTATTCAAGATTTCCTTTACTAAGGCTTTAGGATTTTGACTTGTTCTTCTTAGTCTGCCACCTCGTCATCCCCAAATACGAGATGACCCTGATGTATCTATGATGGCTACAAAATAGGGTGTTAGTATGATGAATAAGATACATGTATGTGTGATGCACATGCTATGCAACAAGTAGCAAGCAATAAGTATCAACCAAGTGTACAACATACATCCTTCCAACCTTATTCCTCCTACACTCATGTTTAATGGTGAGTCTCTTATCCTAGGATTTTTTATCTTGGTTTTAATATCAACGGGGGATACCAGGGACCAATGTGCATGCCAGATCTCTCTTAAAGTAGTAAAGCATAGAAACAACATTTCTAGGTATAAATGTCTAGCCCAATCTTTACTTCCCTAAGGGGCTTCAAAAGTATGGCTTAGGCTTTTATAGATAGAAATACCTCATGGCAATAAGCATAGAAACAACATTTCAAAGTATAAAGGTCTAGCCCAATTTTTATTACCCCAAGGGGCTTCAAAAGTAGGGCTTGGGCATTTATAGATAGAAATACTTTATGGTAAAAATCATACAAGCAATTTTTGATAGATTTAGGGGAAGTAACTAAGCCATTATATGTGGTTAAGGTCCGGTAAAAAGGTTAAGGTTCCCTTAGTAAGATGTCATCCTTTAAGACTTGAGTTATAGGCCAAGGTCAAAAGGGCCTGACATCCTTTGCAAACTCAAGAGAATATTACCCCCTTTAGGACTTGGGTTACAAACTCAAGTTAGATGAGCCCGGTAATCTCTTTTTAACTGAGTTAAGGCTAAGAGTGATAGTTAGCCAATTTACAACTCCATAAAGCTAGTGGAATCATGAAATCATAAACCAATGCCATCGATTTAAGAGGGACATACAGAATGAATGCAAGAATAAAATGATAATTAATAAAATAATTCTAAAGAACACAAATAGAATCATTATCTCTTATCCCCAATGGAGTCGCCACTATAGACGGCGGGGTTTAGAGCATGTCTAAGATTTTAGCAACCATTTGGACTCAGGGCACTAGAGAACACACTAACCATTGTCACAAAGACATGACATAGAGATGAGGAGTCACCATCCAAGGTAATAACTGGGACAAATCGTTTTGGTGGTATTCGTTTCTCTAAAAGAAAGCTAGCACCACAACTAAGAGATTCTAGGAATGGAATGCTAACTTCTTTCAATCTTATGTTCATTTAGATTTATTTTATGAATTAGTATTTTATTCTCTAATTACATGGAATTTTATTTAAACCCTACTTAAACATCCATCTAACCTAAAAAGGTGACAGGTCATGAAATTACATGTAAAAAATGCATACAAAAGGCAACAACATCCCTAAGTCTAAACTAGGTTAATTTTATTAATTAAAATTAGCTAATTCTACATATTTTATTTACAAGTAAATTGGATTAGGGATGGGTTTACATGTTAATAAGTGAGCTTAAGTCTATTCATTTTAATTTCAACTAAAAATGGGCTTGTAGTCTATAAATTCTTAAATAAAGGAATTAATTAGTAGGCCTAATTCTAACCTGATTTTAATTAAGTGATGTGATCCTAAATCTATTTATTTTAAATGAAATGAAATTAATGGGCTCAGCTATGTCCAAATTAATTTTAGTCAACCTAAAAATTGGGCCTAAGTCTAAATTAACCTAATGGGTCTAAGTTGATTTTAGTTAGTTAATCTAAACCATTTTTATGCCTATTTTTATTTAGTGGGTTTAGTATCGAAACAATCAAATAAAAGATTAAACAAGCAATTACATTATTTCTTCTCTAATTTTAATTAACATGCAACCTAAATTAACCTATTGCCACCATTGATTTTAATTATGGTTTACCAAATTAACCTAATTTTCTAATTAATTTTAATAGTGTAAAAAATTAAAGAAAATTCACTATTCCCACTATTGGGGCTATTCCAACCTACTGTACAGAAATTAAAATTAATTTAATTATAACCTAAAACAAAAGAAAATTAAAAGAATGCAAAAATCATAAATCCAATCAAAATAAATAAAAAATGTAAAAATTAATCAATAATTAATCAATCAAAAATAAAATAAAGAAATCAATTCAAAAATAAAGAGAAAAGAGTAGAAGATGTTGTGCAAATGCTGTTGGAATGCCCCTTAGATTAGGATTGTCACTGTTTTGAGATTGACTCTATTGCTTTTCTTTTTGATTTCCCGGACTTTAAAAACACAAAGAACATATTTTTATTCCTTTTAAAAAGGCTTCTTTGAAATTTGTAGTAGAAAGGTTTTTTTTGCGTTAATTTTTTTCTGCTTTTTCTCTCAAACTTTTCTTCAAAAGCCCTAGCCTCTCCAGTCCCAAACCCTATCACTTTCCTTTCCTTTTATCCATAGCTAACAACTCTCATGTGATCACAGCACTACTAACCTCTTGCGTGATTACAGAAGAGGCAGGATAAAGGAGTTCTATTTTTTTCAAAATAAAAAATCAGGATAAAAGGATTTCAAAAAGAGAGAATACACATAATGGACACGTACTGTACATGAAAAATATTAAAAATAATTTCTTTATTAAAATAAATTAATTTTGGATCAATCAGAAAATAGGAAAACACTAAAAAATGATAGAAAATACTAAAAAAATGCAAATGTCCCATAATGTCGATCGACATTTGGCAAATGCCAATCGGAATTTGGCTAATGCTTATTAGCATTAGGCCAATGCTGGTCGGCAATAGCTAAATGCCGACTAGCAATTTGCTCAGCAGTCCGAAAAAATTAAAAATTTTTAAAAAATATTTCTAAAATCAAGATTTTGCAGTTAGGTCCAAAAACACTATAATTTAGTTCTTGAAATCTCAAATTTCAGCACTAGAGATCAATTTCTCAATTAATTTTTTATCATAGGGGCTTTCGTCGTACTATGCACAATTGCATTGCGAAATTGGGTGCATACACTAACATAAAAGGAAAGATACTCACGTTCTCCTGAGACATGCATGGATGAAAATATATTAGCAGTGCCCCCTGAATCCTTCACCGACTTGACTAAATTAACATACTTCTACCTTATTGGTATGTCAACTTTTTTGAAAGCCAAATGATACTAAGAAACTATTCATTTTGATCTCTTAATGACATTTGCACACGTGTAATATATAATCTAATATTGAGCTGTGACAATCACATAAAACCACAATAAATGATGTCAATTATAAAAAAAAACTTACAATTAAAGATTCTTGCATGTATAAAAAATGACAGAGCTAATCATGGACAAAAAATGGCTAAGCCCTAGCTAAAATGCTATGCATTTGAGAAGGACATATCTGCCTACAACATTTCACAACCAGTATTAAAAGTTTTTTCATGTGAAAAACACCATTCCTAATTCAAGTTTACACCAAACCATGCTCTGAGAAGAGTGATTCTGATATGTATCTTTCAACACATTTGATGTTGGGAAAATTAACAGAGTTAGTGCAATTGAATAATTTTTATAGAGACAAAATAAAATTATTGCAAAAATAATCTAACAAATAAATAAATGGAGGCAATTAAATTGGCCAATGAGTGAGTAAAATAAGTAGTAAAACTTGTTGTATAAATAATAAAAATGGCAACAATATTTTAACGTGGTTCACCCTTAATTTTTGGGCTACGTCCACGGGATAAAAACATAATAATTCTTTAACTATAAAATAGTAGGTACAAGAGAGAGTCTTCTCTAGATCAACTCTAAAGGCATATAATAAAAAAGTTCTCACCAAAATAATGGCACTCAAAGTGTTTCCCACACCCCAAAATAATTTTCTCACTATTTTGTCACTTGCCTTTTGAGAAAAATTTTCAAAACCCTTTAAAATACTCTCTTACTCATCAAAGCAAAATTGTTTTAGCTCTCACCTCACAAGCACACACCTCACTCACTTAAGCTTTTTCTCTTGCCCTCTATTTTCTTTGATATGCTTAAGCATACAAAAAAGAAAATAATTAGCAAACTTTCAAATTTCAAACTTTGTAGCACCGAATTCGATGCTGAAAAATTTGACTCTTTTTTTTTCTTTTCAAACTTATGGGCTCCACTAGGATGGACCCACAATAATTCTCCCCTTCCCGACTATGTGGAGGTCATCACCATTATGGCGGCCAATCGACAAAATTCAAACTTCTCCCTTGGTAGAATCTTTGTTAACATGTCTAATCCATTTTCATCAGTATAGATCTTCTCAAGCTACAATAACTTCTTCTCTAATACATCATGTTTCTAGTGATATCTCACATCAATGTGCTTTTATCTTGAATGAAAGGAGGAATTCTTACCAAGGTGGATAACACTCTGACTATCACAAAATAGCTCGTATTTGTCTTGCTAAAAACCAAGTTCATTTGAGAACTTCTTCATCCATAGCAGCTCTTTACAAGCTTTCATTACTGCAATAAACTCTGCTTCATGGTAGATAAAGCAACACATTTTTATAATTTTGATTTCCATGACATAGTTCCCCCTGTAAAAGTAATTAGGTAACCAAAGGTTGATTTTCTTGAATCAACATCTCCTACCATATCTGCATTTGTGTATCTAGCTAACATAAGTTTGGCATCTCCAAAACACAAACATATTCTAGATGTTCCACGAAGATACCTAAAAATCCATTTAACTATAGCCCAATGCTCCTTTTTAGGATTTGAAAGGAATCGACTCATAACTCCAACTAAGTGTGCAATATTTAGTCATGTACAGACCATGGCATACATTAAACTACCAACTGCTGAAGCATATGGAACTCTATCCATCTCTTCTTTCTTTTTATTAGTGGAAGGGCTTTGCTGAAAAGTCAATCTAAAGTGATTAGCAAGAGGACAGCTAACCGCTTTAGCATTATTCATGTTGATCCTTTGAAGTACCTTCTCAATGTACTTTTCTTATGACAACCATAGTTTCTTGATGCCTCTATCTTTGATAATCTTCATGCCAAGAATCTGCTTTGCTAGTCCTAAGTCTTTCATGGCAAAAGACTTACTCAACTGCTTCTTCAAGCTGTTTATTCTGGAAAAATTCCAACCAACTATCAGCATGTCATCCACATAGAGTAAAAACATAATAAAGTCATCATCAAAGAATTTATGAACAAATACACAATCGTCTGAAGTGGTTTTTTTTATAGCCATGCTCCCCTATAACAGACTCAAACTTCTTATACCATTGTCTTGGTGCCTGTTTCAAGTCGTACAAGCTTTTCATCAATCTGCAAACATAGTCCTCTTTTCCTTTTGCTTTAAAACCCTCTGGCTACTCCATAAATATTTCCTCTTCTAAATCACCATGAAGGAAGGCAGTTTTTAACATCCATTTGCTCAATCTCTAGGTCAAAACTTGCTACTAAACTTAACATAGTATAGATGGATGTCATTTTCATGACTGAAGAAAAAATCTCATCAAAGTCAATACCCTTTCTTTGTTTGAATCCTTTTACAACTAGTCTAGCTTTGTATTGTGGCCGAAGACTGTGTTCTTCATGCTTGATCCTAAACATCCACTTATTCTTCAAAGCTCTCTTGCCTTTAAGCAACTTCACCAACTCAAACATCTTGTTCTTATATAGAGACTTCATCTCATCCTGCATGGCTTCAAACCATTTCTACTTGTGTTCGTTATTCATAGCTTCTTCAAAGCTTTTTGGCTCTCCCCCATTAGTTAGTAACACAAACTAGTCTTTAGGATATCTGGTAGAAGGTTGTCTGATTCTATCAGATCTCCTCAGTGGCATTAGAGAAGCCTCATCTGCTAGTGGTTGATCATGATTACCATCATCATCATTTTCATATGGAATCTCAATGGGAGCATCTTTATAACCTCCATCTGGCAGAATAACTTCATTTTCATCTCCAACTTCCCTTGGCAGCATTGTTGGAGGAACTAACTTCAAATTTGAATCATCTTCAGAGCTGGGGATGTTCTTCTCAACTTTGGCAATATCTTCAATTTTCTTATCTTCCAAAAACACAACATCATAGCTTTTGACAAGCTTCTTCTGGACTAGATCGTAAAATCTATAGCTAAGTTGATATTGACTATAGCCAATGAACATACACTGTTGTGTCTTTACATCAAGCTTGGACCTCTCATCCTTAGGAATATGCACAAGGGCTTTGCACCCAAAAACCGACAGATGACCATAAGAAACATCTTTTCCTAACAACACCCTCTATGGAGTGTCAAACTGTAAAGGAACACGTGGTGAAAGGTTCAACACATGCACTACTATAAGTAGAGTTTCATCCTAAAATGTCTTAGGCAGCTTTGAATGTGAGAGCAAAGATCTAACTCTCTCCAACAAAGTCATATTCATCCTCTCAACTAAACCATTCAGTTGTGGCATCTTTAGAGGTGTCATTTGATGTCATATACCATGCTCTTTATAATACTCAAATGGTCTAGAATACTCTCCACCATTTTTTGTTAGAATGCACTTTAGTTTTTTACCAGTTTGCCTCTCTACAAGAGTGAAATTCCTTGAAGACATTTAGCACTTGATCTTTTTACTTCAAGGTGTATGCCCATATCTTCTGAGAATGATCATCAATGAAAGTCACAAAGTACTGACAACCTTCAAATGACTTTGGCATTAGCCCACATAAGTCTAAATGAATTAAATCCATCACATTCTTCATTTCGGAAGGAGAAGAACTCCTAAAAGTAACCCTTTTTGCTTTCCTATAAGATAATCAGCACATTTCTCTAAATGCACAAGATATACTCCAAATAACACATTTTTCTTGGCCAGCATTATCATCCCTTTCTCACTCATGTGACCACGCCTTCTATCCCATAACTCAATTTTATTATCTTTCTCCATAACATTCACCATGTCTTTAAAGATATTTGCATGCATAAAGTACAATGTTGAGTCCTTTTTACCACTAGCCACCACCAGTGAGCCTTTAGTGAGTTTCCATTGGCTGCTATGAAAGGTGTTGCAGAAACCTTCATCATCAAGCTTGCCTGTTGAGATCAAATTTAGGCGAATATCTAGAACATGCTTGAAATTCTTTAAGATTAGTCTTGAGCCATTCATCATTTCCAAACACACAAATCCTTCACTAGAAACTCTTATCCGATTGCCATTTCCCATTGTCACTAATCTAGAATCTCTTAGAGTGTAAGATAAGAAGAATTCTCTTTAAGATGTAGCATGAATGGAAGCACCACTGTCAATTACCCAGTTGGTCTCATGGGTAGTAAGATTAATAATATCATCATAAAAAAGGACATTAAATTCTCCGAGGAGATTTGCTTCATCATCATCACTGCTGTCATCTTTTCTCATATATTTACATTTGTTCTTGTCCTTGAACTTTCAATAAAACTTCTTGATGTGGCCTTTCTTTTTACAGTAATGGCATTCAATATTTGCATACTTGTTTGACTTTCCTCTACTATTATCTTTTTGCTTTAAGCTTCGAGTCTCACTTCTCCCCCTGGAATTTACAACAAGGATATCTAAATGTGTTGAAAAAGCACCCTTTGATCTGTGTCTTATCTCTTCATTCAGAATACCGCTTTTGACAAATTCCATATTTACTACACCATTTGGTGCAGAGTTTGTAAGTGAGATCTTCAAAGTCTCCCATGACTCTGGTAGAGAAGCCAACACCATAAGAGCAAGAATTTTAATGTCAAAATTTATGCCCATTCCCGACAACTGATCCACGATCCTTTGCAATTCATTCAAGTGATTGGTGACATAAGAGCCTTCTCAATATTTTATCTGCATTAATTTTATCAGATAAAATAATTTGTTATTGTCGGTCTTTAAAGCATACAGCTCCTCAAGCTTGTTCCACAATATATGTGCATGAGTTTCGTTGCAAATGTGGTTGTACACATTGTCTTCAATGAACTATCCGATGTAGGCACACACTTGCTCATGCTCAAATGCCCATTCCTCATCTATCTTGCCTTCAAGTTTTGTTATAGCAAAAACTAGTAGATGCAACTTCATCAAAAATAGGAAATCCTTCATCTTGTTTCTCCATATGTGGTAATTTGTGCCATTTAAGTTAACCATCTTGCTAGTCGTAGCCTCCATCATTATAGTATTTAATAATGCGTCCAAAACACGAACCAACAATTCTGATACGTTGGGAAAATTAATAGAGTTGGTGCAGTGGAATAATTTTTACAGAGAAAAAATAAAATTGCTGCAAAAATAATCTAATAAATAAATAAATGGAGGCGGTTAAGGACCAATAAGTGCGTAAAATAGGCAGTAAAACCTACCATAAAAATAATAAAAATGGCACCAATATTTTAATGTGGTTAACTCTTAATTTTTAGGCTATATCCATGGGACAAAAACATAATAATTCTTCCACTATAAAATAGTAAGTACAAGAGAGAGTCTTCTCTAGATCAACACTAGAGGCATACAACAAAAAGTTCTCACCAAAATAATGGCACTCAAATTGTTTCCCACACCCCAAAATAATTTTCTCATTATTTTGTCACTCACTCTTTGAGAAAAATTTTCCAAACCCTTTAAACTACTCTCTCACTCATCAAAGTAAAATTGCTTTGGCTCTCACCTCACAAGCACACACCTCACTCACTTAAGCTTTTTCTCTCGCCCTCTATTTTATTTGCTCTACTGCTTGCTCCTTCTATTTCATCTAAATGCCTTTATATAGGCATTAGGCATACACAAAAGAACAAAAAAAATTAGTAAACTTTCAAATTTCAAACTTCGATGCTGCAAAATTTGACTTCTTTTTTTTTCAAACTTATAGGCTCCACTATGAAGGATCCACAACAATTGTTATTATTTATTATTATTTTTTAAACTTATGGCTCCACTAGAAGGGATCCACAACATTTGCATGTAATACTAATACCCCTAAGAGTTATTTTACCCCTCTCAATTTTTGAAAAGTAGGAACTAGGTTGTGGTGTGGGGCACTGCTGGTTGTAAGGGGAGGGTTTGCAACAAACTATTTCTGCTTCCCTTCAATGTCTTACTTACAACATTACTATAATAGTCATAAATTACATCAAGGACTAATGCAATTTTTCCTATGACAATGATGACAAACAGACGAAAAGTGATTTAAAAGACCGCTACAGTAAGTAAGCCTGTAGCTATATAGTATGTTTGGGTTAGAGGAAAAAAATAAAATATTTCTAACACTTTAACCATCAGGTTTTAGTAAATTGAATGTGAAATCATTATATATGAATGTACTTAAAAAATAGAAGCTCTGATCAATATAAACGAATATGTCCAAAGAACAACATTATATTTCTCTACATACAGATTCTGTAATGCCATAAAACATCCATAGGGAAGAATAAAGTTGCACATCACATATGGTAATCTTAATTAGCAAACATTACAGTTGAATAATTAACCAATGAAACTAACCTGAACATGTCATCAGTGATGAGAAGAGTTTGGATAGCCATGCGTTCATGGGCAATCTCGACATGCTTTAGTCCATTCCATGCTCAAGCTGGATCCTATGAGAAATCACCACACGCATGAACATCAAAAAGAATTTATTTAAGCCATTCCACATGAATGCAAATATAATAAAATAGGGCTTTTTCGAGTAAAGACCATTACTCAAGAGCACTAAGGTTAATTACATTTCAATGGCTATTAGTTCTCTCATAATTGAATTTGAATTTGTTAGATTAGCTGAGACCATCCAATAATAAATTTTAAAGTTCATGTGGTTATTATCTACATTAAGGAGCCAGCAAGGAAAGTAAAAAAAAATGCAATAAAAGAAAAAACCATGCTTCTCAAAAGTAGAACCTAACATTTGAAAGCATGCTGAAGAACTCCTTAAGTGCTTGGACTTGTAAAGGAAGAGTAATTTGCTACTAAATTTGAAGACATAATCAATACAACATGTATCTAAAAAATGACTAGGCACTAAAATGGCATTGGAAAAGGAATGTATTATTCAGAAAAATAAAAGTAAGGTGAGTAGAAAACATTGCTCACATTGGATATATTTTTATCACCTCTTATGCAGCCTTATAGTCTTTAATCATGTTCATAATATTTGGAGCATCTAAGACTTCTCTCAAGCTATGCTTGTGCACCAAACATCAACATTCAGTAGTTAAAGATGCATTCTACACCAAATTTCAAGAAAGGCCCAATACACCATTTCACCCCTAAAATTTTATGCATTCACCTATTTCACCTCCCAACTTTCATTTTGAACCTATAATAGATATATTGAAGCAAAAGGAAGCATGTGCTTGAAAATCGTTATGTGACATGAAAAAAAATGTTGAGCTAGACATATAACTCATTTTTTCCTTTTTTTAACCCAATTCATATACAGACAACCTCTATCGCTCCTATCCCCACTTCCCCACCTCTGTTGCTCTCATATCTCAAGTCCCTCTGCCATCCATCAGCATCAACCTCACCATTGTTCATTAGCATCATCCTCACCGTCGTTCATCAGCATCAACCCTAATGCTATCCATCATCACTAACCACACCACTACTCTCTTTCCTTTCTTCTTATACCACCTAACTCTCTTTATGCTAGCCTGCCTACTTCACCTTCCACCCTTCATTCTTTTTCTATGCTAGGTCGTTGTCATCAACATTTTTTCTTCTTCTTCTCCTCTTTACTATTCTTGTACTCTTCTGTATACCATAACAAGCTACATAAGTTAGATACTTTCTCTACAACCAAAGAAAGGGTCTATAATATTTTGATATTTGGTTTGGTTTTTCTCTTGTGTTTGGTTTGATTTGATTCGTCTACTTCATCAGGAGAGATTAAGCCATTTGTGAGGGCTTTAAAGGTAATTGATTTTTTTTAATAGTTCTTAATGTTTAGGGATTTGAAAATGTGGTTTTAAGGAAAATATTTTTACTTGTTTTTAAGTTCATGATTTTGTTTTGTGCTGATTATGAATCTTCACTATATGTTAAGTAAGTCAGTTGTGAAGTCTAGTTGTAGAAGGAAGTGAACGACATTAGTTAAGGAAGGAGGGATTTTGGTATTGGTGGGAGATAATTGAGGTTGGTTCGCAGAGGCAAAAAGAGATAGCAGTTACGTTATTGTTGCAGGTATGTGAAGAAAATTCATCTTTTGTTGCTCACTTCTTTCAGTAAATGTAGTAATTAATTTGTATAAAGCTATTCTTCTTTTGGATGAACTTAGTTTTGAGTTTTTGGATTGGTTGTTCATTGATTTGTGTATAGTTTCATATAAGATTGGGAACTCCTCTTCAGGGTGAGGATTTTTTTATTCATCTTTTGGGCTTTGAGCAATTTTAGTAGTTGAAGTAGCTACTTGAATGAATACTATATCAGTGACAACTTGCATAAGTTGGTTGTGAAATTCAAGAAACTGATAAAAATAGGTTGCTTGTGAGTTTGGTATAACTAACTTGCTCAAGTTTGAAAACATCCTGCATATGAATTAATTAGATTCATTTTCCATTTTGTTATTATTGCAGATATGTAAAGGTAATTATAACTTCCATTTCTTATCTTTAATTTGTTCCACCTTATCCGTTCTATGTTTCTTTCAAATGGGTTTTTCTTGTTTTTCAATGGGTTATTTTTATTTTCTCTTGAGATGTGAGATTTTAATTGAGTTTAATGTTGGCAGTGATATTTTGATTGAGTTTAATATTGCCATATGAATTAATAACCAAAGAAGGAAATAGATCTTTGGCCTCAGAGGCTTCTCGAGGGTTCATTGGAGTATGGGGACTAGTTCAAGGGTGAGGCTTTAAATGGATTATTGGATCATGGACTCACCTTTGATTAATATCACTACAGCACCTGTGCCAGATACTAATCATAATCTTATAATTTATGAGTGTGGGGATTGCGAAACTAGATGGAAGTGGGAGCTTTTCACCCCTTATCTTCCTCAACAAGCTCTTTTATCTATCACTACATCTTATTGTGGAATTTAGGTTAATTTCCAGCAATAATAACAAAAATCGCCTTGAGAACTATTGTACAGTTGATTAGAGTGTAAATGATTTTACTAAAAATCACCCTAAGGATTCCCAAGAAAGAGTGGTAGGGTCACAATGGTCCCACTTAAAAAAAACACTCCTTAAACAAAATTTTACCAAGACAAGTAATTTTAATAGCACAATAATTAACAACAACTATACCTGACAATAGGCTATTAAATAGACATAAAAAAGAATACCAAAATTTAACGAGGTTCGACCAATTATGCCTATGTCCTCGGACACTACTAAAATAATATTTCACTAATTGAGAAAATATTACAAAAGAGAGATAAAGAATATAATTGCCTAAATATAAGAGAGAGACAATTTTAGGATGGATTTAACTAAAGGGGGAGGAGTTCTTTTATAACCCAAGAACTCCTCCCATTTTTCAAAACATCTTGATACGGGATTTTGGCATATAATAAAACCAACAAATCTCCACCTTGGCAAAATTCCATACAATTCTCTCACAAATCCATCTTTTAGTAGTGTCTACAAATTTCATCTTTTTCAATTTGTAACAATGTTGATCAAGTCTAAACAATGTTTAAACTTAATCGCAGTTACGACTTTTGTCATCATATTAATAGCATTCTCAGTTGTTCGAATCTTATTGATTGTGACTCCACCTTCTTCCAAAATCTCTTGTACGAAGTGATATCGAACATCGATATGCTTTGTCCTTGCATGATAAACCTGGTTCTTTGCTAAATGAATTGCTCTCTGACTGTCACAATGCACTTTGATGTGGTTCTGCTCAATTCCCTATTCATCAAGTAACCCTTAAAGCAAAATTGCCTCCTTTACAACCTCTATAACTACCATATACTCTGCCTCTATAGTAGACAATTCAATTGTTGATTGTAAGGTAGACTTCCAACTGACTAATGACTTTGCAAAAGTAAACACATAACCAGTAGTTGATTGACGCTTATCCAAATCAACAGTATAGTCAGAATCACAATACCCAACTACACACTGATCATCTTGTCTATCTTTCTAAAATACCAAACCAATATCTACGATGTTCATATTATACCGTAGAATCCATATCACAGCTTGCGAATGCTCCTTTCTAGGAACATGTATGTACCTGCTCATAACCCCAATTGCTTGTGAAATATCAGGCCTTGTACATACCATTGCATACATCAAGCTACTAACAACACTTGCATATGGTACTTTTGACATGTGTTCCCGTTCTGCATCATTCTTCAGTGACATGGATACACTAAGCTTGAAATGAGGAGCAAGTGGTGTACTAATTGGTTTTGACTTTTCGTTCATGCCAAAACATTTTAGTACCTTCCTCATATATTCTTTCTAAGACAAATAAAGCCTCCCCAATTTCCTATCTCTAGTTATTTCCATGCAGAGAATCTTCTTTACTTCACCATGATCCTTCATCTCAAACTCCCTATTCAATTAAGTCTTTAATTTTTTAATTTCTGTTTGACTCCTAGAAGCTATCAGCATATCATCAACATAAAGAAAAAGATATATATAGGATCCATCTTGTAGCTTGCACAAATACACACAATGATCATATTTGCTTCTCGTGTACTTTTACCTTATCATAAACTTGTTAAATCGTTTGTACCACTGTCTTAAAGATTACTTCAATCCATATAGTGATTTTTCCAATTTGCAAACCATCTTTTCTCTACCATCAACTTTGAATCCATCTGGGGGAGTCATGTAGATTTCCTCAACCAAGTCTCCATGTAAAAATGCAGTTTTTACATCCATCTGAACTAGTTCCAAATCTAACTATGCTACCAAAGCCAATAAAATTCTAATTGAGGAATGTTTTACAAATTAAGAAAAAAATTCATTATAATCAATTCCCTTTATCTATGCATAGCCTTTATCCACCAATCTTGCTTTGTAATGAACATTATCCTTATCAAGAAATCCATCTTTCTTTGCATATACCCATTTGCACCTAATTACCTTATTTCCCTTCGGAAGACTAGCTAGTTTCCATGTCTGAGTCTTTTGAAGGGACTGCATTTCTTCATTCGTAACGATCCTCCACTTATCTTGTTTTGAACTTTGGATTGCTTCATTATATATGGCACAAACATCATCAATTGCAATTGGTGATGTAAAAAAGATCATATCAGCATAACAAACAGGTTGTCTAATGGTCCTCTTTCCCTTTTTTTAATGTAATTGATTCATATTAATGTAGAGGTTCTTCGGTCTGAACCTCTTTTTCATTTGACTCTTCTTCTACCATAGGAGAGTCATTATTAGTTTTTACATTAGCTAGGATAATTTTGTTGCCATCAAACTCCACCTGTTAGGGAGTACCATCTATCTGCTCCATTTTTTTTTAAGTCACCTTTCTCAACATGGTAGATTCATTAAAGGTAACATCCCTATTAAAAATTACTTTCTTTTTTTCTAGACACCAAAGATGATAGCCTTTCACACCATAAGTGATCCCTATAAAGATTGCCTTTTTTGCTCTTGGATTTAGCTTTGACTCCTTAACATGGAAATATGCAATGGAACTAAACACATGTAAGGAATCATAATCCATAGTAGGTTTTCCAAACCATTTCTCTAATGGCGTTTTACCACCAATAGCAGTCGATGGTAGGCGGTTGATAAGGTGACAAGCATAGACTAAAACCTCAACCCAAAATTCTTTGCCCAACCGAGTATTAGATAACATACACCAAACCTTCTCCAGTAATGTCTGATTCATTCGCTCTGCCATCCCATTATGTTGTGGTGTATATCTGACAGTGAAGTGTTTGATAATACCTTCATCTTCACAGACTTTTAAAAATGGATAATATTTTAACTCTCCACCATTGTTTATGCGGAGATGTTTGATTTTTCTACGTGTTTGAGTCTCCACCATCTTTTTCCATTTAAAGAAAATTTCTAGCACCTCATCCTTTGTATTCATTGTAACACCCATACTCTTTAGGAAAAATCATTAATAAAGGAAACATAATAGTGTTTTTCTCCCAATGAAGCATTCTTGGAAGGCCCTTACACATCTGAATGAACATAATCCAAAATTCCCTCAGTATCATGGATAGTTGTTCCAAATTTCACCCTTGTCTTCTTCCCTTTGATGCAATACTCACAAAAATCCAATTTGCAAGCCTGAGCTCCTTTCAATAATCCTTTATATATTAGCAATTTCAAGGATTTTTCTTCAGCATGCCCCAAGTGCATATGCCATAACCTGGTTGCATTTGACTCTTAATTATCAATAGAAGCTGTCAATGTTGCTGTCCTAACAATTGTACTACCCAGAAAGTAATACATATTATTTCTTTTTTGAATCCCCTTCATTATCACAAGTGCACCAAAGATGATTCCCATTATCCCATCTTTCACTTTTACTTTGAAACCTTTTAACTCTAAGGTTCCCACATAAATGAGATTCCTCATCAAATTCGACACATAATGAACACCTATTAAGGTTCTGATTGATCCATCCTTATTGCTCCAGCGAACTAAACCAATCCCATGTGTGTTAAAAGGGGCATTATTCATTGTATAAACAACTCCACCTTTTAGTTCTTTAAAATCAAAAAACCATTCTTGATTAAGAGTTATATAATGACTACAAGCTGAATCTAATAACCATGAACTCAAATAGTTGGTTGATGGTGTAGCAGCAATTGAAAGATCTGAATTTGCATCATCACACTCAATTACATTTGAATTTGAGACAGCATTTCCCTTTTTAGGTTTGCATTTGTCCTTTCGCTTAGGACAATTTTGCTTCCAGTGCCCTTTTTCTCGACAAAAGGCACATTAATCTTTACTCAGTTTGAACTTTAACTTTGATCTCTCTCTCCTTCTTTTATTTTGGCTTTGCAAACGGCCTCTGATAATAAAAGTTTCTGCTTCAACACTTGTATCTTCTTGCTTTTCTTTCTTTCGCAATTCATAACTATACAAGGTTGCAGTTACTTCATTTAAAGACATAGCAACCTTCCTATCAAGTAAAGTAGTTTTAAGATACTCAAACTCATTAGGAAGCGATCCCACAAACATCAGAGCTAGATCTTCATCATTAAAAGCCATGTCCATATTCATCAAATCAGTTACTAGTTGATTAAAGCTAGTAATATGATCATTCATCATGGTACATGGAACATAATTGAAGTGGAACAATCTCTTTTTCATGTAGAGTTTGTTCTGATTGCTTTTCTTTAAGAATTTATCCTCCAGTGCCTTCCATAATTTACTTGCAAAAGTTTCTTTAGAAAATGCGTACTTCTTCTCTCTAGAAAGACATCATTGAATTGTACCACATGTGTAATATCCCGTGTTTTTAAAATATTTTTACACAGTACCGGGATATGCAGAGTTAATGATTTCTGTATTTTATATGATATTTTTATGAGTTGATATGTATTTTAAACCTATTTTAATTATTGTATATTATTTTCAGTATTTTACGTAAAATTTTCCCGGAACTTGCATTTTCGGGGAAATTTTCACGTAAACAATGTATTATTAATTATTTTAAAGGTATTTACGGACTTGCATGAACTCATACATATTTTTAAATTATTAAATAAAGACTGTGTGTGTATATTTATTTAATTAGGGTTTATTATTACCCTAATATTTTATTAAGTATTTATTTGTTTAATTGTTATTTAATTAATTTTATTTGGTATAAATTATTAAAATATTAATATTTTTATGTGTGTGGTGTATATTTGATGTGTGTAATTTAATATTATTTTAATATATAGTATAAAGTATATATATATACATATATTTGTCAAAATTTCAAAAGAATTTGGAAAATTACACTTTTGCCCCCGACATCTCCTTCTTCCTCCCGACCATTCCCCTTGCCATCCGGGCGTCTTTCATGCCGTTCCTTCACCGTGGGTGTGCCGTCCGGTGTGCCACCATCTTCCCCGACCAATTTCACTGCCTGAGGAGGCCGTTTCCGACGTCGGGAGATCGATTTTGGCCGGAGAAGCCGAAAATCGATCCACCGTCGATCACGCCGATTCCGGCCACCGTTTTTGACACCGCCAGTCTCTTTCTTCTCCTTGAGCTCCGATGAGTGTGATTCTAGCTTTGGTTTGAGCTAAAATGGTCTAGAATTGCTTAGTTTTCGATTTGTCAATTTCGGCCTATTAGGGTTTTTGATTTTTTTGAGCTTCGAATTGGATGATTCATGAAAAATTCCTTCACAAATGTTGATCCTAGTAGCTTAATCTTCATGTATGAATTTTTGTAGAATTTTTGGAGATTTTTTGGATTTTTGGGTATTTTTGAATATTTTAATATTATTTTCTAATTTTCGGAAATTAATTATTTAAATTATGAAATTGGAGTTTATGGTTGAATTAGGTGTTGAAATGAATTATAGGAATTTATTTGGAATTTTTATGAATTTCTAAGTATTTATTTTTAATTATTTGAGTTTATGTGAATTTGAGAAAATTAGGTTAAATGTGTTTTTATTTGAATTTAATTGGTTAATTGAGTTTAAATATTAATATTATTGATAAATATGTTGAGAAAATTAATTTTGGGTAATTGCATGATTTTTGGTGAATTTTTGAAGTAATTTAGGTATATTTATATATATAGGGGTATTTTGGTAATTTTACCCTAAACTGTCTAAAAATGTAATTTAATCGGTTTTAATAGTTATTTAAGGTATAAAAATGATTTCTACAAAATATTTGGTATTTTTAACTAATTAAAACTATTTTTCGGGAATTATTTTCAATTATATATATATAATATACGATTTTTCTAATAAAATGAGTTTTAATCGGTTTTTACAGTGTTTTAAGGTTAATTATGTAATTTCTACCTATGAAAATGTATTTCTGTGATTTAAGGATATTTTTGATATATCTGGAATTATTCTGTGTTTGTGGACCCCGGTCGGTAGATTGTAGTTTGGAGTCCGACCGTGGGATTTTGATTGTGTTGAGCTTGTATTTCGAAGTGTGTTTCTTTGCAGGGTCGGATCTACTCTTTTGAGTAGAGAGATGTCCGTTTTACAGGGGAGGTTCTGCCGAATTTTCGGTAGAATTCTCGTAAAACGTGATGTCCAGTCGAACCCTAATTCTGTTTCCGTATTTTAATACTCTAGATTGAATTCTAGGATTTCTATTAGGGTTACTCTGATATCAGTTATTTATTTCTTGTTTAGTTGCGCCGAGACCGAGGGCTAGTGGACCAGGCCCGTCGGACCTGTCTCGTGGAGCGCACTAGGTGAGTTACTATATTATATATATATGCTTAGGATGCATGATTTAGAAATGCATGTTTTATATTGATTAAAGATGCATAAATAATTTGATTATTTCTTAAGTTTACATTAAGTATATTTTTGGTTTATTTTTGGTATATATTAAATTGTATGCATGTTTTGTAAATAAAATATATTTAAAATATTTTTAAATATATTTCCAGCTTAATTTATAATTTGATTGAATGTATTTGATATATAAATACTCGAAATATACCTGGTTTACTTTTGGTATATTTCCGGTATATATATGGTTTATATGGTTATTTCATTTATATTCATGCATCATTCATTTTTGTGAATGAATGTTTTATATTTAAGAATGAAGGATATCAATAGAACGTGCTACCTAGTGGGCAGCACTAGGACCGAGTACGTACCGGTACGCCTATAGCTTTAGGCTATATTATTAAATTATTTGTGGATATTCATTTGATTATGATTATTAATATGTGAGATGTGGTTTGTGGGTGTGATTGCTGGAGCTCGGTTGACCAAGTATCTCGGGGCCAATCACACTGGCAGTTAGACTGCTGGAGCTCGGTTGACTTAGTGTCTCGGGGCCAGTCTACTGTCCAAATGGATTAAGTGGATATATTTGGAATAAGTGAGCCTGTATGGCTTGAGTGTTGTTTAACACTATTTTCTGAGGTTGCGATATTCTAGGGTTCTATGTAATCCTTCATAAAAGATGAATTTCAGATAAATATATAAAAATGATTTTTCTGCATCTGTATGACTTGCCTGTATATATACATATTAGACATGTATTATTGACTGTATGCATTATCATTTAGTGTGTATGTATATATATTATAGTAATTCACTCAGTGAGGTCTGACTCCCCTCCGTTGACTATTTTTCAGGAGAGTCAACATCCTCAGACCTCAGTAGCAGGTCGATACGCCGGATTTCTTTCGCCCCGGCTTCTTTATGTAAATTGTCTACTTGAGTCTTATTTATTTTATCTAGACACTGCAGTAGTTGTGAATTAAAGTATTGGATTTCATGTACTCTATTTTAAAGAGATGTATTATATTAAAACTGGATTTGTATTAAAGATTATACATTTATGTGATGAGATAAGATTTTTATTTAAATCCAGTGATAAAGTGTTATCATTATATTTAAGATTTTTATTTCCGCTGCATATAATATTATTATTGTTATTATAGCATGATTTATTTTATTTTTAGGCTTGCTACGAGTTCGAGATTCGAAAGAATTCCCGTTCCCTAGCGCCGGTCATGACTCCTGTTTTGGGTCGTGACAACATGCCAATCTATTGATCATCTTCCATTCTTTCTCCTCAACATCATTGGGTTTCTGTCCTTAAACAGCAATGTCTAGACCCTACTGAAAGAGGGCATCTAGAACTTCACTTTATGACATGCCGAAATGACCAGTGCCATAAAAAAATCTCCACTGCAAATATAACATTTGTCACAACATTTCTTGCTAAAATTGAAGATGAAGAAGTTGTTGATGCTAAAGTGGATACTTTTGTGTTGTCTGCCATTTCTGCTACAAAATTCTATTTAATAGTTGTTGATGAAGAATGCCAATTAGCCTAAGGATATTTTTCTGATGTGGAAGACTAGTCTAAGCCACAACCATAGTGCATACTAAAATAAACCAAGAGCTCTGATATCAATTGTTGTGGAATTCAAGTTAATTTCCACCAATAATAACAAAAATCACTTTGAGAACTATTGCACATTTGACTAGAGTGTAAACGATTGTACTAAAAATCACCCCAAGGTATATTCCTAAGAAAGAGTGGTGGGGTCATAATGGTCCCACTTAAAAACGACACTCCTTAGATAGAATTTTACCAAGACAAGTAATTTTAATAGCACAATAATTAACAACTATACCCGATAATAACTATTAAGTAGACATAAAAAAAACCAAAATTTAACAAGGTTCGGCCAATTATGCCTACATCCTCAGACACTACTAAAAAAAATATTTTACTAATTGAGAAAATATTACAAAAGAGAGAGAAAATATATAATTGCCTAAATATAGGAGAGAGAGAATTTTGGGATGGATTTAATTAAGGGGGGAGGAGTTCTTTTATAACCATTTTTCAAAACATCCCAATGTGGGATTTTGACATATAACAAAACCAATATATCTATTTCGGCAAAAGTGGGAGATGTTCATGGTCCTGCAGATAAGAATTTGGAAGCAAGTTAGGGGTGTCATGGAACTGTCTTTTTGGTGTTATTGATTTGGCTTTTTATTTTGCAATGAAATTCAGGTGTCTAATAAGGTTGAGGACTATATTTTTGGGGCAAGGGAGATTTCTAATGCTTTGGTTCAGGTTGTAGAGAAATGAAGTCATTTAAGCAGAAAAAAATTGAAATGATATGTTTGATTTTATATTTTGCTCACCAATTGCTTGATGTAATGCTAGAGAAAAAATTTGCTTTGTTTTCAATATTTTTGGGTTAATTTTATTGCTTGTTACTTTTTTTTAATTTGCTACTATTTTGATGGATATATGTGGCAACAATGGCATCTTTGTGGAGAAGGATGGTGGTCATGAAGGTTGCAAATGGTGATGGTGCAAATGGAGGTGTTGGGAGGAGAGAAGAAGAAGAGAGGGTCCTAACTTGTAAATTTTTATTGCTTCAAATTACAATTAAATCCTTCCTTTTATTTTGTTTTTCATTTAAATACATTAGATAGACATGTAAGCAAAATCTTGTATCTTCACTTGCTTTAAAATGCCTAGAAGTCACACTCTTGGACACTGTGGCAAGTCAGGTGCCTAATAAAATAAAAATTTTGACTTTAAAAGTGAAATGGGTTCAAAATATAAGTTTAGATATGTAATAAAAAAAATGAAAGTTGGAATGTGAAATAGGTCAATGAGTAAAAATTTAGTGTGAAATGGTGTATTTGGCCTTCCAAGAAATATAAAGGTGTTCACTATGCTGACACAGGAGTTGAATAACTAAGAAATTTTTCCCCTCACCCGTTAAGGGAGGATAACACTAAAGTATAGTTATGTTTTGACAACTATAAGAAAATGCATCAGCTAAATGTTTCTACCACTTCAGGGCATCTCAAATATTTAGATGATAATAAAGAGAAACATGAAAACGTGTATAAACCATGGGAAGCACAAAGCATGGATATCAAGCATATGAAAAGGTAACAGTAAAGATGCACAATAAGCTAACATAGGAGTTGAATAACTAAGAAATTGTGCACCTCACCAGTTGAGGGAGGATAACACTGAAGTATTGGGGTTATTTGCACTGGTGGTACTCACCTTTTTAACTAAATACTACCAAAGTACTCAACCATTAAAATATAGCACAAAATTCTCTAACCTTTCATTTTATTACTAATAAAGTGCTTAAGCCCAATTTTCAGCCAAAGATGACCACGTAGCTCACCACATGGCATTTGACATGGTGACACATGTCATACTAGGTTGACGTGGCGTCACATAGTATAATGGGATCATCATTAAAAATGAGATATTATAATAGGACGAACGCTAAAAGTTGGGTACCATAAATGAAAATTTTTTATTTTTTTTGTTGATTTTTATTTGTTTAATTAGTTTTTGTTTTCTAATGATAAAATTTTGAATTTTATAGTTTTTAAGTGAAAATTTGTGTTTTCAATGTGTATCTCAATTTTTAAATAAAATGAAATATTCATAATTTAAATTAATATTCATTTCACTAAAAATCATATAAATTTTATTATATATTGTTAACTTATAAACCAGCTCGAATAGTAATTTAATGAACTACTATTTTGATATGAAAAATATAATATATATTTTTTATCATAAAATAAATATAAATTTTTATTATAAAATATTCATTTAAAAGTATAATTTAATTTTTTAATAAAATAAAATGTTTAATTTAAATTAATATTCAATTCAATAAAAATCATTTCAAATTTATTATCTAATTTTAACTCGTGAACCGACTCAAACAGTATTTTAATGCACTACTATTTTGATATGAAATATATAGTATATATTTTTTAGCATATAATAAATATAAATTTTTATTATAAAATATTCAATTATAATTATAATTTAATTTTTAAATGAAATGAAATATTTAATTTAAATCAATATTCAATTCAATAAAATTATTTCATATCAAAATAGTAGTGCATTAAACTACTATTTGAGCCAGTTTACGAGTTAATAATATATAATAAATTTTAAATAATTTTTATTGAACTGAGTATCAATTCAAATTATGAACATTTCATTTTATTTAAAAATTAAATTTTAATTTTAATTGAATATTTTATAATAAAAATAGAAATTTATATTTATTATAAGTTAAAATTATATACCCTATATTTTAAATCAAAATAATAGCGCATTATACTACTATTTAAACTAGTTATAAGTTAACAATATATAATAAATTTTAAATGATTTTTATTGAATTAAATATTAATTTAAATTATGAACATTTCATTTTATTTAAAAATCGAGATACATATTAAAAATATAAATTTTCACTTAAAAACTATAAATTTTGTAAATTTATCATTAGAAAATAAATACAAATTAAACAAACAAAAATCAACAAAAAATCCGAAATTTTCATTCAACTTTTAGCAATCCCAATACATTACCTCATTTTTAGTGATGGTCTCATTATACTGATGCGTCAGACATGCAAATGTCACGCTAGTGCAGTGTGACACATGTCATTATATCAGATGCCATGTGTTGTGCCACGTGGTCATCTTTAGCTGGAAATTAGATTTAAATACTTTATTGATAATAAAACGAAAGATTATAGAGATTTGTGTTACATTTGAACAATTGAGTACTTTGGTAATATTTAATTAAAAAGTTGGATACCATCAATGCAAATAACCCGAAGTATTCTTATGTTTTGACATCAATAAGAAAATGCATCAGCTAAATAATTCTTCCACTTTAGCACCACTAAAATACTTATAGATGATAATAAAGAAAAACATAAATATATATAAACCATGGGAAGCACGAAGCATGGATATCAAGCATACGAAAAGGTAACAGTAAATGCTTGTGATGCACAATTAAGCACAATAACCTAACTAAACACTGTGAGAATAGAACAAGATAATGTGCACCACACTTGTATGCTGAGCTTGTGTGCACAAGAACAATGCATGACTTGTTCTCAATAATAGGTGTCAGCTGTTTCCTTTCTGCCTCCAACAGTAAATGTCGATGAAACTGATCCTAATGGGCGTAATAGAAATGCTCTTCAACTATAATAAAAAATTTCGTAGAAAATAATGCTCGACAAGTCAACATGATCACAATTTAGCAATTAGGAATTTCAAATGAGTAAACAGGATGAATACTGGTTGAAAATATTTCATTGTAAAAATTGGAAAAAATAATGACATATTCATCTCAAACCTTTGTGAAACCAGGGCTTGCAATCACAGCGCACATAATAACATTGAAATCTACATGTTTTAGAAAAGCCTGCACATGGATCAAATCCCATTGACCATTGATGAGCAAGCACTCTAAATATGTAAGGCGCCATAAATGCATGGTCAATATTTTAAGATGTGGTACTCACCTGTAAGACTTGCTCAAAGAATTTATTCAATGCCTACAGGAGGGAAAGAGAGAATGTGAAAAAAATCAAGATATATACTGCTCCTAACAAACTCATACGTCCTTACAACAACACAAAGAAGGCAGAGCCATGGTATTATATGTTAGTTTCATAAGCCAATACTTTGAGCACATCACAAAAGCATAGGGACTGATAGCCAGCAATAGTAGGTCCATGCTTCCGAGGAATTGAAGTTTCTATCCGTGATCAAGTAGATGTCATGCTGTAGCAACAAAGCCATGGCATCATCAGCATGCATCAAAACATCATCCAGAACATCTTGTACCATTGAACCTCTTATCCTCGATAAATTATCTCACCTTTTACCAACAAGGAGAATGTGTGCTAATCCTTCTTGGATAAAATCACAGCAAGATCGGCACTTGCACCAGGATCTGAAATTATACAGAGAGAATCGTCTGATTATAAGATAATTAAACAAGACAATTTCTTTCATTCACCAATTAGATGCAAATCACTAAATCTAGAAAAGGTTGTTTAGATTCTAATGAAAGAACCCCTAGAGCACTACCTTGAGTAGATGGAACACTTGTAGCCAGCAGCAGCCACAAGGAACTGCCAAGAAGCAAGATGACAAACAACTAGTTACGGGACAACACTCACCCTAAAGAAATCAAGTTTCAGGCATAAAGGACCAACGAAATAGGAGTTACTAAAAGTAAAGAAAGGAATGAAATTCATAGAACAAGACAATGCACCAGAGGCTTGACTGAGCACAACCAATGCCAAAGAGTCTCAAAATTCTAGGATATAACAATCTAGAAAACATAATAAATAAGTAGAAAACACGAGCAATGGATAAGCGGTTATACACAATTAATTTCCTAAAAAAAATGCTATAGAGAAAATGTGAATGACAGAACTAGAAAGAGTTCAAAGAATTTTTCTTTTACTGAAATTGTTAGGAAATTTTTCTGAAAAAAAGAGGGGGGGGGGGGAAGCAGAAGCATACCTTTCTCGAAACAAAGGGCCGTTGTAGCTCAAGTTCTAAAGAATGAAAAGCTCCAAACTGGAACAAAACTATGATGAGTTAAACTTACAACACACACAAAAATAAAAACTATTTACCAAAAACACAAAATTAATATGACACTGCCAAACTGACCTTCACATATTCATTCTCTAAAATATTCTTTCCACTATTTCACAATACAGAACCTACTTTATCATAATCTACATCCTTTAATAATTATATATAAAAAAATTTTCAAGATCAAATGTAAAGATTGTTGTGGGTCCCTCCTAATAGAGCCCACAAATATAAAAAAAAAGTCAAATTTTGAAGCACCGAATTTGGTGCTGCAAAGTTTGAAATTGGAAAGTTTAGTTGATTTTAGACAATTCTCATGGCTATAAATAGCCATTTGGATGGAGAACAAGGTAAATAATGCTCGACAAGTAAACAAAATCATAATTTACCTGCTACATTAGCTAACTGCTAGCAAATAGATCAACAGAGTCAGGTGCTCAGTATATGCTATTAATAATCATAACAACCAATTTTCCATGAGCCAATACATAGTGCAAGGTGCTCAATATATGCTATTAATAATCATAACAACCAATTTTCTATAAGCCAATAAATAGTGCAACACAAGTAACACTTGATAGTTCATACCACACTTTAAAAAGAAAAAAAAGAAAAAAAAAGAGACATTATAGATAGAGAAGATTACAGGGTTACAACAGCAGTTGATAATAATCTAATAATCACCATAGGTAGCAATTCTGTCCGTGATATCTGCTAAAACCTTCTTGGACTCTCCCAGTAACTTGATGCTTGTGTTCAGCTTCTCACGCTTACTTGCAACAGAAGGAGACTCCTCCAGCAATTTTTCCACTGCACCCCCATTACTGTTCATCAACTCAGTAGCAATCTCCCTCTCAAACTCTTTGTTCACAAGATTATGAACACTGAACTGCAAATGCAGTGCCATAGAATCAACCAGCCTCCTCAATACAATCTTCCAGTAAGCAGTCACTCTCATTTTCAGATCAAAAACCTGGTGCAGAACACTCTGATGCTCTCTGATATTTCCAGCTTCAACATCTCCAATGCCTTCAATTGTTATTGAACAATATCCTGACCTGATTAGATTCCTGAATGAATCCTGCTGGGCCATGAGCTTGTTCCATTCACTCATATATTCAGGATTACAAGTGTAATCTGTCATCTTCTCCATTTGAACAATTTTCGTAACCCAATCCATAGACTGCTCTCTCATTTTTGATATCAGGCTATGGCCTGCACGTTTAATAGATAACTGGAGTTGGATGTAGTTCGCAGAGTGATGCATCAGAACAGACATTACCACACGCTCGATGTAAGTCCACACTTTTTCAACGAAATCAATCGGAGTTCTTGATACTCCTTCAACTTTTTTCTGCAGAATACTCAGGAAGGCGGCACGAGGAAGAAAATTTGGAAGCTCAATTCCTCTGCACTCTTCAAGAACATGAAGTTCCTCCATCAGGAAGTTTCTTTTAGGGTCACTTTCAGGGGAATTGTGAAGCTCATTTGAATATTGGTTAAGCATTTCAAGCAATCTAGCAGTGCAATGCATTTGGGGATCATTAAGATACTCATCAAATTCCCCTCTAAGAAGAATTTTCCTCAGAGACTCTTTGGCTGATCCGACAATGCCCATGAAAGCTGTCATCGCCTCAGCAGGTGAAGACACTCTCTTAGGCATGCTGTTCAGCTCTGAGATACTTCCACTCAGCTTCTCATTAATCTTTCTGACGATTTCTGGCAAGCATTTAGCAATGATAGTTGCCTGAATTTGAGAAAGTTTTTGAGCAAGAACAGGAATACCCACCATGCACTTGTCAATCCTAGAAAGAAGTGGATGATTCGCGAACAAATTAGCTTCTTCCTTTCGAGCTTCCTCATAAGATTCATCTCCAATTCTATTCCTAACGCAGACATAACCCAGGCCTATATTAACATCATTAGCAGTGACCTTCTCAAGCAGCCCTTCAGGAGCTTTATCAGACTTGGTGACCACAGCAAGAGTTCTCTCACCGGTCATGTCTACCTGCCGCGACATCCTAATAGATTCACAGGTGGGGAAGTCCACAGTAGCAGATAAAACATTAAGAATGATGCTCTCTTCAGGCTTTATATACTCCATGATAATACCTGCAATCTGCTCATAAATGTCTTGAGGCTGGCCATGAACAGGCACTCTAGTGATTCCAGGGAGATCTATCATAGTAAGGTCTGGAACACCATTCTTTTTCACTACCAAAGTTAATGGTACGTTTGATATGCCCTTGCCATTGCCTGCAATCTCATCAGTAGCAAGGACAATATCTTCTGCAACGTTGGCTTCATTAGTATGTAATTTTTTGCCATTAAACTCCAAGAAAAGCTCTGGTGTGAGATTCGTGTGGTGCTGCAACCTCATTACAAGGGGTACTCTGGTACAAATGCCCTGTCCCCGGGGAAGGTTGATACCTGCTAATGATTCCAGAACGCTGGATTTTCCGGAAGATTGGTCACCAACAACAACAATGGTGGGCAGTTGTATGCCTTCTTTCATGACCATGAGGAGCCTGAGCTTATCAACAGCGTCAAGAAGAGGTCGAATATGATCATTGTAGGATGACACGATTGGCACAGGGATTTCCATGTTTGCATCTTTTTCTGCATGCGTAGATGCAAATGAATCCACTTCAGATTCAAGCCCATCTTCGTTATTTGAGAAAGAAACCTTAACTTCACCCATCTTCAGATAGTGATGAGTTCAGTTAAAAGACCAGAAAGCAAGTAGAACAGAGGAAAAGAGTTTACTAGGGAAAGTGCAAAGATGCAGAAGAATGACTGTGTTCCACATGAATCAGAGAAGGCCTATTTTATAATGTGGGACAAGACTAGGAGTGCTTTCCCACACAATAAAGAAAAGTCTTTTGCAAATGGCCAACGGAAGCAGAGTCCTGCCAACTTCATGGCCTCGAAAGGAGTGAAAAGTTGGAAACTTTAGGGGCCCAACTTACACCAAAGTAGCAATTGACCCCCTGAACTTGGACGCACTGTTCAATTAACCCAGAAATTAACGTTTTGGCCAATTATCCCACCAACTTGGTAAATTTGGCCAGTTAGCCCATATTAACTTTTCAGAAAAATCCAATTCAGTCTAATTTTTTAAAAGTCAAATTAATATTATCAATTATTTCTTATTTTTAATATTTTATTCATGAATATTAATAGATATAAAAATTATATGAGTAAGTGTAACAAACTGAGAGCACTAAAATTTTCAATATACATAAAGAAATATAGAAAAATAAAAAATTCTTATTTAAAAATTTCAAAAATTTTATTATTAAAATTGAATCTAATTAATAATTTATAAAATATTTTTAGTGAATTAGATAAAAAAAAATAACGATATAAACTACGATATAAACTACGCACGCACATGAAAAGGTGTGGGAGATGTGTTTTTGACAGAATAATAAAATTAAATTTATTGAAAAATTAATTTCTTTAAGGTGATATATGATTAAAATTTAAATAAATTAAAATATTAAAACTTAAAAATTTCAAAAATAATATGCTCTAATTTACATTTAGTTGAAATTTTTATGCTATCAATCTTTTATTTTTACTCTTATTTGTAATATCTTTTAATATCTTTATGCATAAAATGAAAAAATTAGAAATGAAAATTAAATTTAATAATTTTTTAAAACTATATATATAATTATTTCATTATATATATAAGCACTATTTGATCAAAATAAAAAAGTTTAAATGGATGCAATTTAATTTTTTAATTTTAAAAAAATAATTTATCATTTTAATTTAAATCTATGCAAAAAATTCAAAAATTATTTATATTTTTCTGTATTTCAATTTTTAAAATTTAGCTTATTTTTAAATTGAATATAAATTCCTAAAAAAAATAAATTTTAATTTTAACTTTAATTTTAATTTTTACTAATTCATGTCTTTCATATTTTAATTTTGATAAATTGGACCTAATTAGTCAATAAATGAAATTTTTGAGGTGAATTATTAAAAAAGTAGTTATTTTGGACTGAATTGAATTTTTCTGAAAAACTAATATGGGCTAATTGGTCAAATTTACCAAGTTGGTGGGATATTTGGCCAAAAAGTTAAAAAAAATCTGGGTTAATTCACCATCGCATCCAAGTTCAGGGGGCAAATTGCTATTTTTGCCATCCAACTTATAAACGAAGGGGTTGACGACTTAAGCATGAAGGCGTTGACGACTTAAGCATGAAGATGTTGACGAACATGTCCCGTAAGAAGAACAAAACTTTCTCTGAGAAAGAATCTTTGGACCAGCATAGTCAAGCTTGGAAGAGAGGTATGCTTGTCAAGACAGTTAGATTAGTATCATTTCTCGCAATTTCTTGAGCTAAAAAAGGTTACATCATCTAAGTAGGGTTACAAAACCAGTATGAGAAACGGTAAATGAGAACCAGGGCAAAGACGTAGAGCATGAACCCTGGAGTGTTTAGTTCCAGGAACTAGATATAGCTTAACAGTAGGCATTGTTAACTGGAGTGTTTATTATGATTTTGTAGATTATAATACCCACGAAAATTCAAATTGCTTTAAAAATTAAAAAAAAAAACAAGCAGCACATTCTCATTGGAAACTGATTCACTTCGCTTCATCATAGTGCAATTGATATATGTTACACTTGGAAGATAGTGAACTCTGCCTGAATCCTCAGGTGTAATCATGAACAAAAGGAGGAACATATTATACAACATGCTGAAGTAGACAGACGAAAAATTGTATCTAGGACAATCTTCCTTACGCCACTGTCGCCCCAACACCACCAATGTACTCCACTACATCTCAATGTCTTCGAGGTCTGGCAAAGGAAATCGAAGGATCGCAGCAATGCCAGTTAATTGTGCCAGTTCTATTTTGAAGAACAGGAAATGGATATTCAGAAAATAAAATTAGGAAAGTTCCATGCAGCCTTCAACAAATGGTACACAGGTGGTTCTTGACAGCCTAACATAAAAGGAATAGATACTCACGTTCTCCTGAGACATGCAGGGATGAAAATATATGAGCAGTGCCCCCTGAATCCTTCACTGAATTGACTAAATTGACATACTTCTGCCTTGTTGGTATGTCGGCATTTCTGAAAGCCAAATGGTACCAAGAAATTATTCATTGTGATCTCGCATGACTTTTGCCATGTGCAATATATAATCTTAAATTGAGGTGTCAGTCGCATAAAACCATAACAGATGATGTCAATTGCAAGGAACCATTTGGAAAAAAAAAAAAAGACTTACAATTAAAGGTTCCTGCATATATAAAAAATGACGGAGCTATACATGGACAAAAAATGGCTGACCACTAGCTAAAATGCCAAGCATCTGAGAGAGAGAGATCTGCCTACTGCATTTCACAACCAGTATTAAAAGTTTTTTCATGTGAAAAAGGCCATCCCCAATTCAAGTTTCCACCAAAACATGCTCTGAGAAGAGTGATTCCAATACACATCTTTCAACACATTTGCATGTAATACTAATACCCCCAAGAGTTATTTTTCCCTCTTTCAATTTTTGAAAAGGAGGAACAAGGTTGTGATGTGGGGCACTGTTGGTTGTGAGGGGAAGGTCTGCAACAAGCTACTTCTGTTTCCATTCATTGTCTCACTTACATCATTACTACAATAGTCATATATTACATCAAGGACTAATGCAAGTTTTCCTAAGACGATGACAAACAGACCAAAAGTGATTTCAAAGACCACTACAGCAAGTAAGCCTGTAATTGCAGCAGTATATAGATTCCAGCATGTCAACCATCAAATTTTAGGAAACTGAATGTGAAATCATTAAATATGAATGTACATAGAAAAACAAAAGCTCCGATCAACATAAACCAATATGTCCAAAAGACAACATTATATTTCTCTAAATACAGATTCTGTAAAGCCGTAAAACATCCAGATGGAATAAGAAAGTTGCACATCACATATTGCAATCTTAATTAACTAATATGAACGATTAACCAATGAAACTAACCTGAACAGGTCATCAGTGATGAGAAGAGTTTGGACAGCCATGCGTTCATGAGCAATCTCAACATGCTTTGGTCCATAGCATGCTCGAGCTGGATCCTATGAGAAATCACCACACGCATGAACATCAAAAGAATTTATTTAAGCCATTCCGCATGAATGCAAATATAATAAAATAGGGCTTTTTCAAGTAAAGACCATTACTCAAGAGCACTAAGGTATTACATTTCAATGGCTATTAGTTCTCTCAGAGTTGAATTTGAATTTGTTACATTAGTTGAGACCATCCAATAATATATTTTAAAGTTCATGTGGTTGTTATCTACATTGAGGAGCCAGCAAGGAAAGTAAAAAAAAATGCAATAAAAGCAAAAACCATGCTTCTCAAAAGTAGAACCTGACATTTGAAAGCATGTTGAAGAACTCCTCAAGTGCTCGGACCTGTAAAGGAAGAATAATTTGCTACTAAATTTGAAGACATAATCAACACAGCATGTATCTAAAAGATGACTAGGCACTAAAATAGCATTAGAAAAGGAATGTAATATTCAGAAAAATAAAAGTAAGCTGAGTTGAAAACATTGCCCGCATTGGATATGTGTTCATCACCTCTTGTGCAGCCTTAGTGTCTTTAATCATGTTCATAATATTTGGAGCATCTAAGACTTCTCTCAAGCTATGCCTGTGCACCAACCATCAGCACTCAATAGTTAAAGAAGCATTCTACACCAAATTTCAAGAAATATAAAGGTCTTCACTAAGCTGACACAGGAGTTGAATAACTAAGAAATTATGCACCTCACCAGTTGAGGGAGGATAACACTAAGTATTGTTACATTTTGACAGCTATAAAAAAATGTATCAGCTAAATATTTCTTCCACTTTAGTGCAGCTAAAATATTTATAGATGATAATAAAGAGAAACATGAATACATAGATAAACCATGGGAAGCGCAAAGCATGGATATAAACAGCATGAAAAGGTAACAATAAAGGTGTACACTAAGCTGACACAGGAGTTGACTAAATAAGCAATTATGCACCTCACCAGTTGAGGGAGGATAACACTAAAGTATTATTATGTTTTGACATCTACAAGAAAATGCATCAGCTAAGTATTTCTTCTACTTTAGCACCAATAAAATATTTATAGATGATAATAAAGAGAAACATGAAAATATATATATATATAAAAACCATGGGAAGCACAAAGCATGATATCAAGCATACGAAAAGGTAACAGTAACTCCCTGCGAAGCATAATTAAGCACAATAACCTCACTGTTAGAATAGAAGCAAGATAATGAGCACCATACTTGTATCCTGAGCTTGTGTGCACAAGAACAATGCGTGACTTGTTCTCAATAATAGGTTTCAGCTGTCTCCTTTCTGCCTCCAACAGTAAATGTCGATGAAACTGATCCTAATGCACATAATAAAAAAACTCTTCAACTACAATAAAAAATTTTGTAGAATATAATGCTGGACATTAAACATGATCATAATTTAGCAATTACAAATTTCAAATGTAAGCAGGATGAATAATGGTTAAAAATATTTCATTGTAAAAATTGTAGAAATGAATGACATATTCATCTCAAACCTTTGTGAAACCAGGGCTTGCAATCACAATGCACCTAACAACATTGAAATCTACATGTTTAAGAAAGGCCTGCACGTGGATCAAATCCCATTGACCATTCATCAGCAAGCACTCTAAATATGCAAGGCGCTATAAATGCATTGTCAATATTTTGAGATGTGGTACTCACCTGTAAGACATGCTCAAAGAACTTATTCAATGCCTGCACGAGGGAAAGAGAGAATGTGTTAAAAATCTAGATATATACTGCCCCTTACAAACTTATACGTCATTACAACAAAACAAACAAGGCAGAACCATGGTATTATATATTAGTTTCATAAGCTGATACTTTGAGCACATCACAAGAGCATACCGACTCATAGCCAGCAATAGCAGGTCCATGCTTCCGAGGAATTGAAGTTTCTATCCGTGATCGAGTAGATGTAATGCTGTAGCAAAAAAACCATAGCAACATTAGCATGCATCAAAACATCATCCTGAACATCTTGTACCATTGAACCTCTTACCCTCGATCAATTATCTCACCTTTTACCAACAAGGAGAATGTGTGCTAATCCTTCTTGCATTAAAATCACAGCAAGATCAGCACTTGCACCAGGATCTGACATTATACGGAGAGAACCGTTTGATTATAAGATAATTAAACAAGACAATTTCTTTCATTCAACAATTAGATGCAAAGCATTAATCTAGAAAAGGTTGTTTAGATTCTAATGAAAGACCCCTAAAGCACCACCTTGAGTAGATGGAACACTTGTAGCCAGCAGCAGCCACAAGGAACTGCCAGCTAGGTAACGCTCAAGAAGCAAGATGACAAACAACCAATTACGTGACAACACTCACCCTAAAGAAATCAAGTTTCAGGCCATCAAGGACCAATGAAATAGGAGTTACTACAAGTAAAGAAAGGAATGAAATTCATAGAACAAGGCAATGTACCAGAGGCTTGACTAAGCACATCCAATGCCAAAGAGTCCCAATAGTCCTAGGATATAACAATTTAGAAACCATAATAAATAAGCAGAAAACAAGAGCAATGAATAAGCAGTTATACAAATTAAATGACTAAAAAAATAAAGGATGTGAAATGCTATAGAGAAAATGTGAATGACAGCACTGGAAACAATTCAAAGAATTTTTCTTTTACTGAAATTGTTAGGAAATTTTTCTAAAAAGAAAAAAGCAGAAGCATACCTTTCTCAATACAAAGGGCCGTTGCAGCTCAAGTTCTAAAGTATGAAAAGCCCCAATCTGGAACAAAACTAAGATGAGTTAAACTTACGTGCACACACACACACACACAAAATCTATTTACCAAAAAAATAAAATTAATATGACACTACCAAACTGACCTTCACATATTCATTCTCCAAAATATTCTTTCCACGAATTCGCAATACAGAACCTACTTTATCATAATCTACATCCTTTAAAAGCCATCAAAGGCAAAGATGTCAAATTTCAAAATAATTATATTAAAAAAAAACCTTCAAAATCAAACACATTTCCATATATAAAGATTACATTGTAAAATGCACAGAAAGTAAAATCATTAAGTAAATACCTCAACTTTAATTTCCAACTTCAACTTTACTCTTTCAGCATCTCTACCACCAGAAGCTGCCTCTCTTAAAACTTTCCTATTGTATTGACAAAAAAAAAAACAAAAACAAAAACAAAAACAAAAAAACAATAATCAACTCAATCAAACCCACTTCATTCATACACAATAAAACAACCGAAATTATTCATTTAATCGAACTTAAATTACCTGACAGTAACTGACATAACGGAATCTCCAGGAGATATCAAATTGTAAGCAAACCAGAGATCGTCTGAATCGACTGGCGTCAACTACACATCGAATATATCAATTCAATTAAAATATATATATATATATTGTAATTGTAATAGAGAAAACTAAGAGATTGAAGTTGGAGTACCTTGACGCTACCGGGACCGTCCGGTACTATATCTTTCCTTGTAACCTTCATTTGTCGTCTTTGATTTCTGATTATGATAAAGCTTTTGTCTTTGATGTTTCTTCTTCTTCAATCTGCAAGTTGTTAATTTTCAAATTGAATTTTATGAGAAAACCTAGTAATTCATCACCTCCAATTGTAAAATCGTAACACTAATTCGTCCTAATAACAAAGATAATTTTCAAAATTATTTTAAAAAAAAAAAAGAAAAAAAATTGTTAACCTTGAGAGGAGTGGGGCTCCTCCAAGCTCGGCGGTCGTCGTGGATGGTACAGATAGAGGAAGACGCCGCAGGGGTTCCAATCCGTGGAGAAGGAGCTTTGATCCCACTAGTTTGAGGTTAGCAGTAACAACAGTTGAAGACACCTGGGAATAATCCGCCTGCTTTGGGAATGATTACAAGATTAGCACCTAATTAAGATTAATTAAATTTAAGGGTTTTTTCATAAATATCTCAAAATAGAGATAAAATAATAAAAATACCCCAAATTTTTTAAATTTATGCACTTACCCCTTTTTGTAATTTTAATTACGCACTTATTTCTATTCTCTTTTAGCTGCAAAACAGGTTGTAAGCACCTAATTTTGATCAAAGCCCATGTGATGAAAATTTAATCGAAAATTGATCACTACTGTCGAGTTTTACAATTTAAATGACTTAATTGCTATGTTTTGTGAATTTAATTGCAAAATTACTTTTTTGGGGATTTGATTGTAAAAATTAGAAACTATCGAGAATCTTTTTTGTCATTTAAAAAAAAGGTCAGTCGGCATGTAATGTCGACTAGCATTAATTCTAGAATACCGATTTTTGCTAAAAAGTGATTTGTTTACGTTGATTTTGTCTTTTTAAATTTTTCATTGGTTCAGAACATCACGTGTCCCTGTGTGTACTGAATTTTTGTTTTTTTCAAAACTCTATCTCTTGATTTTGATTTCAAAAATTGAAAAATGCAACTTCCCTGTGTGATCACAAGATTGAAGTGTAATATCCCGTGTTTTTAAATATTTTTATATTGCATCGGGATATGCAGTGTTAATAATTTTTGTATATATTTATGATATTTCATGAGCTGTTATTTAATTAAAATTGATTTTTATTTGTTTTATATTATTTTAATTACTTTACGTAAAATTTTTCCGGGACTTGCATTTTTGAAAAAATTGACACGCAAATTATTTATTATTAATTATTTTAAACAATTTTACGGACTTGCATGAACTCATATGTACTTTTAAAGTACTAAATAACGTATATATGTGTATTTATTCATTAAACTAGGGTTTAATTAATTACCCTAATATTTTATTAATATTTATTAATAATTAATTAGTTTTATTGTTATTTAATTATTTTTATTTAGTATATAAATTATTAAAATATTAAATTATGTGTGTGGTGAATATTTATTGTCTATATCATATTATATATTAAAATAATATAAAGTATATACATATACATATATATATATATATATATATATATATATATATATATATATATATATATATATACATACCTATACATATATAATATTTATAAAAAATCAAGATTTGGCAAATTACCAATCTGCCCCTCCCTCCTTCTTCTTCTCTCCCGACGCCCTACCCTTACTGCGCCTCCCGTTCTAGCACGCCGAACCGCCCTTCGCCGCCATCAGCTGCCGCCAACCTCCTCCCCCTTCCTTCCTCTTCCTCTCCAATGTGACCAGGTCGCCGAAAGCTCGCTGGAATGCCCGAAATTCGCAGTGGCAGCAAGTGAAGCTCTTCGCCGTCGATCACGATTCCGGCCACCATTTCGTGAACCGCCGGTCTTCGTTGACTCCTTGAGCTCTGATGGTCCCTATTCTAAGCTCCTTTTGGCCAGAAAACCAGTGGTTGATGAGGTTTGAGCTAAATCTTCAATTTGGCCATTTTAACTTCTTGATTTTTTTGAACTTCGAATTGATTGATTCATGAAAAATTCCTTCACAAATGTTGATCCTAGTAGCTTAATCTTCATGTG
This sequence comes from Mallotus nudiflorus, assembly GCA_947683625.1. Lineage (NCBI taxonomy): Eukaryota > Viridiplantae > Streptophyta > Magnoliopsida > Malpighiales > Euphorbiaceae > Mallotus > Mallotus nudiflorus. The sequence continues at coordinate 2,791,484 of CANTUR010000117.1, read as the reverse complement.
TGAATTTTTGTAGAATTTTTGGGAATTATTTTGATTTTTGGGTATTTTTGAATATTTTATTATTATTTTCTAATTTTCGAAAATTAATTAATTAAATTATGAAATTGTGTTTTATGATAAATATAGGTGTTGAAATGAATTATAGAAATTTATTTGGAATTTTTATGAATTTCTATGTATTTATTTTGAATTTGTTTAGGTTTATGTAATTTTGGAAAATTAGGTTAATTGTGTTTTTAATTGAAATTAATTAGTTAATTGAGTTTAATTATTGATATTATTGATAAATATGTTGAGAAAATTAATTTTGTGCAATTATATTATTTTTGGTGAATTTTTGGAGTAATTTTAGTATATTTATATATATAGGGGTATTTTGGTAATTTTACCCTAAATTGACTAAAAATGTAATTAAATTGGTTTTAATAATTATTTAAGGTATAAAAATGATTTCTACAAATTATTTAGTATTTTTAACTAATTAAAACTATTTTTCGTAAATTATTTTCAATTATATATATAATATACGCTTTTTCTAATAAAATGAGTTTTATCAGTTTTTACTGTGTTTTAAGGTTAATTACATAATTTCTACTTATAAAATGTATTTCTTTGATATAAGGGCACTTTTGGTATTTTCATAATTGTTCTGTGAATTGTGGACCCCGGTCGGTAGACTATAGTTCGAAGTCCGACCGAGGGGTTGTGGATGTGTTTCTGTGTTCGTTTTTTGAAGTGTGTTTCTTTGCAGGGCCAGCTCTACTCTTTGAGTAGAGAGATGTCCGTTTTACAGGGAAGGTTCTACCGAATTTTCGATAGAATTCTCGTAAAATGTGATGTCCGGTCAAACCCTAATTCTGATTCTGTGTCTAATATTCTAGATTGAGTTTCTAGGATTTTCTGTTAAGTTTATTCTGATGTCTGTTATTTATTGTTTGTTTAGTTGTGCCGAGACCGAGGCCTAGTGGACCAGGCCCGTCGGACCTATCTCGAGGAGCGCACTAAGTGTGAGTTGCTATTTTATATATATGTGCTTTAGGATGCATGATTTTAGAAATATATGTTTTATTTTGATTAAATATGCATAATGATTTAATTAATACTTAAGTTTATTTTTAGTTTATTTTTGGTATATTTTCAAATTATATGCATGTTTTATTAATAATTATTCTTAAAATGTTTTTATCTATATCCTTGGTATATTCTTAGTTTATTTTGTAATTATATTGGATTTATTTGATGTATATATACTCGAAATATACCTGGTTTACTTTTGGTATATTTCTAGTATATATATATATATATATATATATATATATATATATATATATATATATATATATATATATATATATATATATAGTTTATGTGGTTATTTTATTCAATTCATGCATCATTTACTTTTATAAATGTATGTTTTATATTTTAATGAAGGATATCGATAGAACGTGCTACCTAGTGGGCAGCACTAGGACCGAGTATGTACCGGTACGCTTATAGCATTTAGGCTATATTACTAACCATTTGTGGATATTGATTGGATATGATTATTTTATGTGTGAGATATGGTTTGGAGGTATAATTGCTGGAGCTCGGTTGACCTAGTGTCTCGGGGCCAATCACACTGACAGTCAGACTGTTGGAGCTCGGTTGACTTAGTGTCTCGGGGTCAGTCTACTGTCTAAATGGACCAAGTGAATATATTTGGATATAAGTGAGCATGTATGGCTAGAGTGTTGTCTAACACTGTTTTGAGGTTGCAATTTTCTAGGGTTCTATTTAATCCTTCATAAACGATGATTTTCAATGAAATATATATAAAATGATTTTTCAACATCTGTGTGTATTTGCCTGTATATATACATATTAGATATATACTATTGATTGTATGCATTGTCATTTAGTATGCATGTATATATATTATAGTAATTCACTCAGTGAGGTCTGACTCCCCTCCGTTGACTATTTTTCAGGAGAGTCTTCTTCCTCAGACCTCAGTAGCAGGCTCGTACGCCGGATTTCTTCCGCCCCGGCTTCTTTATGTAAACTGCTAACTTGAGTTTTATTTTTATAATCTAGACACTGCAGTAGTTATAAATAAATTATGGGTTTTATGTATTATATCTGTGAGAGATATGTACTTTAAATATTTGAATTGAAACGTGTATTAAAGGATTTATTTATATATGAGATATGGATTTGATATTTATGATTTTATTCCGTTGCATAATATTTTATTTAATTATGTTATTAGTATTACTATTGCATGTTTTATTTTTAGGCTTGCTACGGGTTCCGGATTCGAAAGAATTCCCATTCCCTAGTGCCGGTCATGACCCCTGTTTTGGGTCGTGACATGAAGGTTGCTAGGTTTGGCTTTAAAAGCTAGAAGATAAAGGCTATGAAAGCCCTAGTGAACTAACTAAAGAGAAAGGAGGCAGAGTCTGTAAAAAAATTAGAGCGAAAAAAAAAACTCTAATTAGCTACTGAAAAAAAATATGTTCTTTTCTTTTAAAAGTCCAGAAGATCAAGAAAGAAAAAATAATAGAGTCAATCTCAAAACAGTGACAATCTAAATCTAAGGGGCATTCAAACAACATTTGCACAATATCTTATACTCTTTCTTTTTTTATTATTATTTTATTTCTTAATTGAGTAGTTACTAATTAAATTTTTTCATGTTCTTTTTTATTGATGTTCATTGTTACTCTGGAGGTAAAGGTGGTGATTTGAGATTTTAGTAATGACTACATTGAAGAATCCATGTGATGTCATGGTTTGAGTTTGTGAAATCCCCGTAGAATTTAGAATTTATTATTTTCTATAGTATTTTGTTCATGGCTTTATTGGGTTGTAATTAATTTGCTTTAATTTCCTGCACTGTAGTTTGTAATAGCTCCAATAGAGGGAAATTAGTGGAATTTTAATTCTTTGCATAAAAATTGATTAGTAATCTAGGCTAAATTTGATAAAATTCAATTAAAATCAATAGTGGCTTTAGATTAATTTAGGTTGTATGCAATTAAAATTAGGTTAAAAATCACTGAATATATGTTTTTTATTCATTATTTGCTTTAATTTGTTGTTTGGGCTTGTTTGCATGTTTTTATTCTTTTTGGACCCCAAGCCCACGTTAGATTCTAATCCATTTAATAAATAGGATTTTAATTAGATTTTTAGGTTTAATTAATTTTAAAATCAATTTAAGCCCAATTAGATTAATTTAGACTTATGCCCATTTTAAGGTTAACTAAAATTAATTTAGACTTAGCTCAGGCCATTAATTTCATTTCTTTTAAAATAAATAGATTTAGCATCACATCACTTAATTTAAAATTAAGTAGAATTAAGCCCACTAATTAATTTCTATTTTGTTTCTTAAAATTAATAGATTTAAACAAATTTTTAGAATTAAAACAAGTAGATTTAGACTAAATAATTATCTTAAAATGTAGGCTCATCTCTAGTCCAATTCACTTGTAAATAAATATGTAGATTTAGCTAATTTTAATAAATAAAATTAACCTAATTTAGACTTAGGGACACTGTCTTTTGTATGCATTTTTTACATATAATTGTATGACCTATTGCCTTTTTTGGATTAGATGGATATTTAATTTGGGTTTAAATAAAATTGCATGTAATTAGAGAATAAGATAGTAATTCATAAAGTAATTCTAAATGAACATGAGACTAAGAGAAATTAGTATTTCGTTCCCAGAATCTCCTAGTTGTGGTGCTAGCTTTCTTTTTGAGAATCGAGTACCACCTTTCGATTTGTCCCAATTATTACCATGGGTGGTGACTCCTCATCTCCATGCTATGTCTTTGTGACATAGTAGTGTGTTCCCTGGCCTTAAGCCCAAATAGTGTCACAGTTGCTAAAATTTTAGGCGCACGCTAAACTCCGCGGTCTATAGTGACGACTCTACTGAGGATAAGAGATACTAATTCTACTTGTGTTCTTTAGAGTTATTTTATTAATTATTATTTTATTATTGTATTCATTTGTATGTCCCTATTAACCGTTGACATTGGTTTATGGTTCCATGATTCCACTAGCTTCATGGAGTTATAGATTGGCTAACCATCACTCTTAACCTTAACTCGGTTCAAGAGAGATTACCGGGCTCATCTGACCAGAGCCTATAACCCAAGTCCTTAAAGGGGGTAGTCTTCTCTCGAGTTAGTAAAGGATGTCGAGCCCCTCTATCCTTAGCCTATAACTCAAGTCTTAAAAAAGGACATCTTGCTAAGGGAACCTTGACTTTTCACCAAACTCTAACCACATATAATGGCTTACTTACCTCCCCTAGGATCTACCCAAATTGCTTGTATAATTTTTGCCATGAGGTATTTCTATCTACAAAAGTACAGGCCTATACTTTTGAAGCCCACTTGGGCCAATAAAGATTGAGCTAGACCTTTATACTTAGAAATGTTATTTTTATGCTTATTACCATGAGGTATTTCTATCTATAAAAGCCCAAACCCATACTTTTGAAGCCCTTTGGGGTAATGAAGATTAGGTGTAGACACCCAATTTCGGGATGATATATTATGGATGCAGCAAAGGACTCCAGTGATGAAAATGTCTTCGAAACTTAATCCTTAAAAAATTCTAAGGGCTTTTAAAAGAAGAATTTAATGTTTTCAGGGACTAAATCGCAAAGTTCTTTTTAGGACCTAATTGTAAAATTTTAATTTTTCTAAGGGCCTTTTTGTAATTAAATGTTAAAAAAAAGTGCGTCGGAATTCTGTAATTCCGATCGGAATTACAACAATTCTGATTAGGATTGTATAATTCTGATTGGAATTACACAATGCTGATCGGAATTACACAATCCTGGTCGGAATTGAATTCTTCCATTTTTCTATTTCTAAATTGCTTCCAATTTAGTGTTTTAATTGGTTTAAACTTTCTAATTAATTCAATCTAAATTGGTTTAAACTTCCTAATTAATTCATTCTTAATTGGTTTAAAATTCCTGAATACACTTTAGAAATTAGAATCACATTAGGATTGGGGTTAGGCCTCCTGGTTATACTATAAAAGAAAGGAAGGAGCAGTGGAAGAGGGGAAGAAGAAAGAAAAGTGTAGGAAAAGGAGAAAAGGGGTGTAATGTCCCAAGTTTTTAAATAATTTTAAACTGCATCGGAATATACAATGTTAATAATTTTTGTATATATTTATGATTATTTTCATGATTTTGATAATTATTAAGTTATTTTAATTATTCTTAATTATTTTGAGTTCTTTATGTAAAATTTTCCCGAGAATGTTATTTTCGGGGAAATTAAGACGTAAATAATTTAATATTAATTATTTTGACTAGTTTACGAATTTGCATGAACTCATATATAATTTTAAAGTGCTAAATAAAATGCATAGATGTGTATTTATTTAAATTAAATTAGAGTTTATTAATTATTTTTAATTATATATATATATATATATTTAATTTTAATTAATTAATTAACATGTGTATATGTATTTATATATTGTTTATTTTAAACATGTGGTGAGCAATTATTTGGAGTATAATATTATTATATTTTAAAATAAGTTATATATATATATATATATATATATATATATATAACGTTAGAAAAATTACAACCCGTGCCACTCCCCCTCCTTCTCTGATCGTTCCCTTCACCGTTCCACCGCCTGTCATGCTGTTTCTTCACTGTAGGTGTGCCACCTTCGTCCTTAGCCAGTCTCGCCACCTTCTCTTCCTTCTCCGACGCCGTTTAAAGCTTGAAATTGTCGGAAAATCAAAACTTCTTATCACCGTCGATCACAGCGATTTCGGCCACCGTTTTCGACACCGCCGGTCTCTATCTTCTCCTTAAGCTCCAGTGAGTGTGATTTCAAGCTTTTTTTCACTTAAAATGGTCTAGATTTCCCTAGGTTTTGATTTTTCATTTTCGGCCTATTAGAGTTCTTGACTTTTTTTAGCTTTAATTTGATTGATTCAAGCAAACTCCCTTCACAAACTTTGATCCTAGTAGCTTAATCTTCATGCTAGAATTTTTTTGGAATTTTTGGGAATTATTTTGATTTTTGTGAATTTTTGATTATTTTATTATTATTTTCTAATTTTCAAAAATTAATTAATTAAATTATGAAATTGTGTTTTAAGGTAATTATAGGTGTTGAAATGCATTTTAGAAATTTATTGGTAATTTTGGTGAATTTTATATATTTATTTTGAATTTATTTAAGTTTATGTAATTTTGGAAAATTAGGTTAATTATGTGTTTAATTGAAATTAATTGGTTAATTGAGTATATTTATTGATATTATTGAATTATATGCTAAGAAAATTAATTTTGATTAATTATATTAATTTTGGTGAATTATTTATTAATTTTAGTGAATTTATATATATAGGGGTATTTTGGTAATTTGACACTGAATTGGTTAAGAATGTAATTAAATTGGTTTTAATAGTTATTTAAGGTATAAAAATGATTTTTACAAATTATTTAGTATTTTTAACTAATTAAAACTATTTTTCATAAATTATTTTCAAATTATATATAATATACGATTTTTCTAAATAAATGAGTTTTTATCGGTTTTTAATATGTTTTAGGGTTAATTATGTAATTTAGATTTATAAAATGTATTTTTAGTATTAAAGGGCATTTTCGGTATTTTTTTGTTATTCTGTGAATTGTGAACCTCGGTCGGTGAATTGTAGTTTAGAGTCCGACCGAGGGATTGTGGTTATGAATTTTGTGTTTATTCTCGAAGTGTATTTCTTTGCAGGATCGGCTTTACTCTTTGAGTAGAGAGATGTCCGTTTTACAGGGAAGGTTCTGCTGGATTTTCGGTAGAATTCTCATAAACCGTGGTGTCCGGTCGAACTCTGATTCTAATTCTATGTCTAGTATTCTAAATTGAGTTTCTAGGAATTTTCGTTAGATTTATTCTGATTTTTATTGTCATTTATTTGTTTAGTTGTGCTGAGACCGAGGCCTAGTGGATCAGGCCCGTCGGATCCATCTCGAGGAGCGCAATAAATAGTGAGTTGTTATTATATATATATATATATATATATATATGTTTTAGGGTGCATGTTTTAGAAATGTATGGTTTATTTTGATAAAATATGCATAAATGATTTAATTAGTACTTAGGTTTATTTTTGGTATATTTTTGATATATTTTGAATTATATGCATGTTTTATTAAACATTTATACTTAAAATGTTTTTAAATATATTTCTAGTTTATTTTGCAAATATATTGGATTTATTTGACGTATATATACTCGAAATATACATGGTTTACTTTTGGTATATTTCTAGTATATATATGGTTTATGTTGCTCTTTTATTGAAATTCGTGCATCATTTATTTATGAATGTATGTTTTATATATATTAATGAAGGATATCAATAGAACGTGCTACCTAGTGGGCAACACTAGGACCGAATACACACCGATACGCTGATAGCATTTAGGCTATATTACTAACCTATTTGTGGATGTTGATTATATTGATTCAATTTGATATTTGATGTGAGATGTGATTTGAGAGTGTGATTGCTGGAGCTCGGTTGACCAAGTGTCTCGGGGCCAATCACACTGACAGTCAGACTGCTGGAGCTCGGTTGACTTAATGTCTCAGGGCCAGTCTACTGTCCAAATGGAATAAGTGAATTTATTTGGAAGAAGTGAGCCTGTATGGCTAGAGTGTTGTTTAACACTGTTTGAGGTTGCGATTTTCTAGGGTTCTATTTGATCCTTCATAAACAGTGATTTTCAAAATATATATATATAAAAATGATTTTTGCTGCATATGTGTGTAATTGCATGTATATATATATATATATTTATTATATATACTGTTGACTGTGTGCATTGTCATTTAGTATGCATGTATATATATTATAACAATTCACTCAATGAGGTTTGACTCCCCTCCGTTGACTATTTTTCAGGAGAGTCATCGTCTTCAGACCTCAGTAGCAGACCCATATGCCGTATTTCTTCCGCCCCGGCTTCACTATGTAAACTGCTTATCTGAGTTTTATTTTATAATCTAGACACTGCAGTAGTTGGAAACAATTGTGGGGTTTATGTATTTATTTGTGTGAGTTATGTATTTCAAATATTTGAACTGGATTTATATTAAAAGTTTATTTATATGAGATGAGTTGTTTGATTTAATTTCAGTGGTGGATATTTATTTTGTTATATTTATGATTTTATTTCTGCTGCAAAATATATTATTTATGTTATTACGATTATTGCATGTTTTTATTTATTTTAAGGCTTGCTACGGGTTCCAAATTTGAAAGAATTTATGTTCCCTAGCGCCGGTCATGACCCTTGTTTTGGGTCGTGACAAGGGGAGGAAAAGAGAAGAAGAAGGGAGAGGCACAGAAAAGAGAAAGCGTAGGAAGAGAGAAAAAGGCGTAGAAAAGAGAAGAGGAGAGAAAGAAAATTTTGTTTTTTTTTTATTTTTCTTTTATTTTTTCTTAATCAAAAATTACTTTGATTCATCAAATAATTCAAAACATGTGAAAGATTTTTTAAAGGAAAGATTTGAAGATTTATCAAGAACGGTGAATCACAAATCTAAAGAGCACCCTAATCATCTATAAGCATATCATATTCTTTTTCTTCGTTTATTTATTTGTTTATTTATTATTCTATTTATTTTATCATAATTTATTCATTAATTATTTTATTTTTTAATGATGATTATGGAGGAAAACATATGGTGATCATATGAGGGAGATGAATTTTATTGAAAATCCATATAAGACCATGAACAAGGCCCCGTAGAGACTTAGTTTATAGGGTTTTATTTTTTATTTTTATTGTCTTTATTTTTATTTTATTCTTTATTTCTTATTTGTTTTAGGAACTAATGTAATAGCCCTAATAGTAGGAGTAATAAAATTATGTATGTGGTTGCATGTTTATTTTGATTGAATTGGTTAGTAAAATTAGGTTTTACTTTGGTAATTATTTAAAATCAATGGAGGAAGTAGATTAATTTATATTGTATGTTAATAAAATTAGGGTTTCAGTAAGGATTAATAATTATTTGTTTGATCTTATTTAATTATTTCTTTTATGTTTTTAGTTGTTTTTGGGTTTTATTTATTTATTTTTATGTGTTTTGGGCTTTAAGCCCATTTTAGATCTTGATTTGTTTACTTTAGCCCATATCATTTAATAATTAATTAAAATATATTTTTAGGTCCATAATTAATTAGATTTTAGGTTAGAAATACCTTTAGGCCTATTTAGTTAATTAAACATAGGCCCACTTAATTTAATTTAATTAATTTAGACTTAGCTCATTTAATTTAAACCCTTTTTCATAATTTGTAGATTTAATATCATTATTTAATTAAAACATATAGAATTACTCCCACTCATTTAAATACCTTCATAATTTGTAGATTTAAGCCCATATTTAAAACTAAAATTAGTAGACTTAGGTTCATTTAATTAAAATTGAAAGGAATTAGGTCTTTAGGTTCACTTATAATTTAAAACATGTAGACTTTAACTCATTTATTTAAAATCCATGTAGATTAGACCAACTTAGGGGTGATGTGATTGAATGCATTATTTACTTGTATATTTCATGACTAGTTTGCCTTGGAGTTTATTGTTTTGGGTTTATATGAAATTACATGTAAATAGAGGATAAGATAGTAATTCATAAAGTAATTCTAAATGAACACAAGACTGAAAGAAGTTGGTATTCCGTATCCATAATCTCCTGGTTGTGGTGCTAGCTTTCTTTTAGGGAATTAAGTACCACCTTTTTTTTGTCCCAGTTATTACCCTGGGTGGCGACTCCTTATCTCCACACCATGTCTTTGTGATAATGGTTAGTGTGTTCTCTAGAGCCCTGAGCTCAAACAGTGACACAGTTGCTAAAATCTTGGACCTACACTAAACCCCACCGTCTACATTAGGCTAGACCTTTTATACCTAAAAATGTTATTTCTATACTTTACTGCTTTAAGAGAGATCTGGCATGCGTGTCGGTCCTTGATATCCCCCATTGATATTAAGACCAAGACCAAAAATCTTAGGATAAGAGACTCATCATTGAACATGTGTATGGGAGGAATAAGGTTAGAAGGATGTATATTGTACACTTGATTGATACTTGCTACTGGTTACAATTCATGTGCATCACGTATACATGCACACATGCATCTCGTCTAACATACTAACACCTTGTTTTTTAGCCATCATAGATATATCAGGGTCTTCTCATATTTAGGGACGACAAGGTGGGAAACTAAGAAAAATGAGTCAAAGTCCTAAAGCTTTAGCTAAGAAAATCCTGAACAAACTGGATAGACTGGAAAGAAGCCTTATCAACCCACTTTACTTAGAAATTAAACCAACTTCACCTGAATCTAAATAAATGGAACAATAGTAAGGGAAATGGACCTTAGAAAACATCAAGGGAGATTTGATGGATGACATGAGGGCTATGATGTAAGATGAACTGAGACAAGCACTATTTAGACTGATGTAACCTACTGTTGTCATACCACCACCATAATTGAATAACCACCTACTGCCAACAATGCTAGGGAGCAACCTGCTACTAGAAACCCACCTGCTATCAATGTGAAGCTGGAGGATGTTAAGAATTACATGGTAGATAAGGCAAGGAAAGAATCCCTTGAATTGGTACACGACTATAAGTTCAAGTAAATGCGAGCATTGACCCAAAAGATGACTAAGATGGAAGAGCTGATCAGGGGACAAGGCATGGGGTATTCATTTAACTTCAATGACATGCTGAAGATGGAAGATGATAGGCTGCCTAACAAGTTCAAGATGCCACAACTATAAAAATTTGATAGGAGATGAGATTCGAGGATTCATCCTAACCAGTACACAATAACTATAAACACTACTAAAGCACTATTAGCAATGATTACTAATTTGTTGGTGTTATCCTTAAAGGGAATGGCTATAATCTAGTATTATGGGTTGGAAAAATTTATGAGAGCTGATTGGAAAGAACTATGTACTGCCTTTTTAAGATAATATGATTATAACATCCAGTTGGAAGTGTCCATCGAAGAACTAAAACTGACAAAGCAGAAACCTAATGAATATTTCTCTGATTTCCTTACTAGATTCATGAATAAAGTAGGGCTGATGAAAAATAAGCTGGCCAGGAAGGATCAAGTTAGGATGATAGTTCAGAATGTGTCACTTAATCTAGTCAAAAGGTTGCGGATGATGAACCCCAAAAATTTTATAGACCTGTATGATGATGGTTTGCAAGTAGAAGATATTAAGAATGACAAGAAAAGAAGCTCTAAAGGCACTGAAAGCCGAAACTACCCAACCGGGGGCACACAACATGGAAGTACTAGTTGAGCTGTGGAGGTGTTCACAATTCAGCAACCCCGAAGATTCTCCAACTTTAACCAATAACTCTTCAAAGTCCTAAAAATGACTGATCTAAAAAGGCTTACTCCGACCCTTAACCTTCTCCAAACCACCAAACCTGAATGTCCCAGGCTACGACCCCAATAGCTATTACAAGTTTCACCAAGTAGCTGGCCACTCCATAGACACTTGTATTCGCCTTAAACTTGAGATCCAAAACCTAATAGACTCTAAAAAAATCATAGACCTTAAAAAATCCAACTTCATCCCAAATACTAGAAACAATCCTTTCCTTGACTACTAAAATGTCCCACCATCGACCATCATGATGATTAACTCAGGAGTGAGCAAAGAAGAAGTGATAAACTCCTTTGAAAACCTAAACCTTATAGCTAATGGAGAATCTCTTGATGCCTTTAGAGGAGTTAAGGATTTGTTGAGGCAGCCATTAAGGAAATTTAACTATAAGGTGTTATATTATAAACCACCCTCTACATATATCCCAGTTGAATAAATTGTACCTTCAGGATATAGTGATGAGTTTAATGACGAGAAAGAATCCAAAACCCCAGAACAACCAAAAGTTAAGGATTTATTAAGGTAACCCTCAGGAAAATTTGATTATAAGGTGTTCTATTCAAAGCTTGCTTCCAGTTATATACCTCTTAAGGGGATTATGTCCTTAGGATGGGGTGATGAGTATGGTGATAGGCTAGGAAAAGAAAAGAATAAGAAGTCTCTGACTCCCGAATAGGGGATTGAGGAATTACTGAGAGCACATCTGGGAAAGTTTAGCATGGAGGGAAATGAAACATGCACAGTAGACATATGGAAGGACAAAAAGAGGGATAGAATCATTGGAGTTATAGATATCTGGTATGACTCTAATGAAAAGAGTCTCATTGGTTTGGATGTATGGAGCGATGACCCCAAAGTGAATTATATCACTAGAAGTGGGAGGAATTACAAGGCAACAGAAAAGAATATTAAGAGAGTTGCAAAAAGAGAAGAGAAAAATGATGTAGAAACAGAAGAAGGAGAAAATGAAGACCTAATTCTAGAACAACTGAAGAAGGCTAAGGCAAATGTCAGTATCTAGGAACTACAGATGCACACAGATAGCCACAGAAGAGCTCTAATTAAAGCTCTATCAAACATAAATATTAAAATAATAACCACACCTGAGGCTATGGTAGTAAAGGTTATAGAAAAGAAGTATGGGCTGATAACCTTCTCAGATGATAACCTGCCTTTGGAAGGAAGAAATCATAACAATCCACTGTTTATCCTAACTGAAGTAAAAGGGAAAAGAACCAACTTTACAATGGTTAATGATGGTTCTGCCAGTAATGTATGCCCATTGAAGATCTTGCCTAACTTAGATTTGAAAGCTGAAGACTTGACAGATTTAAACCATATAATCAGAGCCTATGATGACAGCACTAGGAATATGGAGAGGACATTCCAAGCTCTGGTTAAAACAGGACCTATGGAATCAACCATTGAGTTCACCATGCTAGATATACTAGTTACTTGTGCCTTGTTATTAGGAAGGCCATGGTTCCATGCTTTGGTAGGGGTACCCTCGACTATGCACTAAAAGATAAAATTCCCTTATGAAGGAGATGTAATGACAATCGAAGCAGGATCTAATGCAGCTGTGACCGCCATACTAGAAAAATAGAAACAAGTGTATGTTCCTCCTAGTTTTTAAATTTCTAGGATATTTGACAGGATTGAGATGGACTTAAGGGTTATAAAAATGATAGAGAGCATGAATTACTAACCTGGATAAGGGCTAGGCAAAAATGAGCAAGGAAGTCCTAAATTATCAAAATTCAAGAGTCAAAATGACACTAAAGGATTAGGGTGTGTTGAGATAGGATCTACCAGTAGAAGAGCAAGAAAGAAGGAGAAGGCTAAGAGAAATAAGCGCTTGGGGAGAGTTGGGTTGTTAAGTGAGAATTACATTAAGTAGGGAAAAGGTAAGTACTATCTGGATGCTAAGGACTCCGTTAATGTCACTGGCAAAAATGTTCCTAGGTTTGAGATTTTTAAGGACCAGATTATGGAAAACTTAGTCGAGAGCAACAAAGAAGAAGTGATGAAGCAAGTAGCTGGAAGAATGGGGGATGATATTGTTAAAGAGCTACCTGTCTGCCACCTGAAGAGGAGCCACCCCAAGATTTAGCTACTCTTATTAGTGATAGCTTTACTAATGTTTTTTATGAAGAAACTGATGTAATAATGTCTGGTCTCTATGAGGATAAAAACTGTGTTTTTTCTTTGGTCAATGATATAAATGCTAGTTTTGCTTACTTGTGTAATGTGCATCTTGATAGTTCTGTGCATTATAATTTTGATCATTCATGCATGTTTGACATTAATTCAATTCAATTTGATTCATTTAACATGAGCATGAATGATAATCCAAAGAACATTTCTATATCATATGATGCAACTCTTGAAGAGAGGGAAAATTTTGAGAAAATACTAACAAAAAGAAAGGTAGTATTTGCTTAGATCCACGAACACATGCCAGGTTTAGACAGGGACATTATAAAGCATCACATTCCAACTCATCCAGAAATAAAATCAGTTAAACAAAAATTGCACAGGCTGAGACCAGAATGGACTAAAAAGATAAAAGAAGAAATTGTTAAACAAATTTAGCAAACTTTTTAGAGGTAGTAGATTATCCCCAATGGCTAGCAAACATAGTCTCAGTACCCAAGAAAGATGGTAAGGTATGAATGTGTGTTGATTTTAGGGATTTAAATAAAGCATGTTAGAAGGATGAATTCCCTTTGCCTTACATTAATGTGATAGTGGATAGTGCAATGTCAAGTGCGATGTACTTCTTCATGGATGGGTTCTCTAGGTATAACAGCTAATGATGGCAATTATGGATAAGATCAAGACAACTTTCATCACAAAATAGGGGACATATTGCTACAAGGTTATGTCTTTCAGGTTGAAGAATGCAGGTGCAACATATCAAAGTGCAGCCATTGCTCTCTTCCACGACATGATGCATAAGGAAGTGGGGGTATATGTAGACAATATGATAGTCAAGTCAGAAACAAGAGAGGGGTATTTTGAAGCATTGGACAAATTCTTGGCAGGCATTAAGAGATATAATTTAAGACTCAACCCGAAGAAATGTGTTTTTAAAGTTACTTTAGGGAAGTTGCTGGGGCATATTGTCATGACCCAAAACTAGAAGTCATGACCAGCGCTAGGGAAGGAGAATTTTTTCGAATTCGAAACCCGTAGTAAGCCTAAGAAAAACAAAAATATGCATTTCATAAATAAAAGCATGATCAAATTAAAATTTTTTGAATCAAAATATAAATATAAAAATAAATACTCAATATCCTTTCATAAATAAATATATATTCATAGAGTGTTCAAATAAAATTCCCAGAGTATAAAGTTTCAAACAAAACAATACTCTGATAATACAATAACATTACTATTGCAGTTTTTAGAATACAAATCAGAGTTCAAAATATACATTTAAATAAAATAGCCGGGACGGAAGAACACCAACAAAGAACTCTACTACTAAGGTCTGACGATATATGATCTCTTGAAAAAAAAATAATTGAGGGGGGTCAGACCTCACTGAGTGAATTATTATACTATATATACATGCATTTAAACCATATCCAGTCAAGCATTCTTATATATATATATATATAAGTATATTCATGCATTTCACACAAATGCCAAACTCTACTTTATAAATATAATAAATGTAGAAAACATTTATTCTAATACATGAAGGATCAAATAGAACCCTATTAATCGCAACCTCAATCAATCATATCATCACTCTAGCCATACAGGCTCACTTATATCCAAATAGATCACTTATTCCATTTTGGACAATAGACTAGCCTCGAGACACTAAGTCGATCGAGTTCCAACAGTCTGACTGTCAGTGTGATTGGCCCCGAGACACTTGGTCAACTAAGCTCCAACAATCATATCATCAATCACATCACATCTCAAACAATCAATCAAATTATCAAGCATATCATCATTACCACAGGTAATTCCTCACTCAAACCTAAATCTATTGCATCGGTACATACACGGTCCTAGTGTTGCCCACTAGGTAGCACGTTCTATCGATTCTTCATTTAAAATAAAACATTTATATGTACAAACAGGTAACGCAGAATAATAAGCATAATGATAAAATAAACCATATATATACTAGAAATATACCTAAAATAAACTAAGTATATTTCGAGTATATATCTGTCAAATAAGGTCAAATCAAATATGAAATATACCAAAGATAAACCAAGGATATACTTAAAAACAATTAAGTATAAATTGATACTATAACATGCATTTATTTGGAAATATATCAAAAATATACCAACAATATACTTAAAAACAATTTAAGTATAAATCAATAATATGACATACAATTATTTAGGAATATACCTAAAACATACTAAAAATACACCTAAAGTATACTAATTATTTAATAAAACAATCATGAATAAATATACATTTAAAACATGTATTTAATTTTGATGTATATCCAAAATAAACTAAAAATAAACTCTAAATATATCAGTGATATATTAAATGTATATAGAAAATATGCAAATATATATATATATATATATATATATCAAGATATACTAAAAATAAACTGAAAATATACCAAATCATATTATAAATTAAATTACTGTTTAAAACATATAATGAAAATGAAAAATCCTAAGTCATGTATCCTATATGCAATGTATATATATACAGTATAATAACTCACTGGTTCGCGCTCCACAAGATAGACTCGGTGGGCCTAGTCCGATAGGCCTTGGTCTCGATGCAGTTAGAAAAATAAAATAGCAACAACCATCAGAATAAATTTCTAACTATATGCTTCTAGAATTACTATAGAAAGACTCAATCAAAAATTCAAAACTAGACTTAGACCGGTTGTCACGTTTTACGAGAAATCTACCAAAATTTCAGCAGAGTCTCCTCTGTAAAATGGACATCTTCTTATAAAAGTAGGGCTGATCCTGCACAGAAAACACACTTTGAAAATTTCAAAGCATAACACCTTGGGTTGGAACCCTCAAACTCCACAAATCTCCAACCGAGGCTCGCAATACACAAACAAATAATATTTAACAGTAAAATAATTAAAATCATCAAGAACCCATAAAAATATTTAAAAACCTTTATTTTCCAATTAAAACATAAAAGTTTAATTTAAATAATATTTGATAATAAAAATTCATAAATAGAATAAAATTACCATTTTACAATTAAATTAACATAAATTGCAAATAACATTTAAAATCACAATTTATGATCACAAAAATAATAAAACACACATTTAATTTCAAAATAACAAATATACTTATTATTTACATAATATTCCCAAAATTATCACAATTTAACTAATAAGATCTCAATTATTATATAAAATTAATAAAAATTCAATTTTACAATTATTCAAGATAACATAATAAAGTTCACGTTTAATTGCTTAAATAGTTTAATTATATAATAAAATTAGTTTAAAACCCATTTTATTTCCAAAATAATATATAATATATTATTTGAAAACAATTTTTGAAAAAATAGAATTAATTAGTTAAAAATAGTAATTAATTTGTAAAAATCATTTTAATACCTTAAATAATTATAAAATCAACTAAACATAATATTTAACTATAATTAACATAAAATTACACACTTACCCCTATAATATAAAATATCCAATATACTAAATAATTTCCTTAAAAATTATAGAAAATCATTAAAATTATTTAATCAACATATAATATACTAATATTAACCAAAACACATATTTAACCAATACCTTCAACAAAACTACATATGTAACTTAATAATTCAAAATATTCATAAATTATATAAATTCCATAAAAATTATATAATTGCATAAAAATTATTTTTCTCAACCACTAACATTCTAATATCAACTAAAACACACAATTAAACTCTAATTTCAACCAAAAATACACATTTAACTAAACATCCAAACTTTACATAATCTATAAATATTTCTAAAAATTACACAATATTCTCAAAAAATTAATTTATCAACACCAAAATTAATAACAATATATAATTACAATAATTTAACTAAATTCATAATTTAATTAATTAACAAAAATTCATTTTTAATTATTAAAATATTCAATAATTAACCAAAAATCAAACAAAATTAGAAAAATAAATTAAAAATATCTATGAGTAGATTAAGATGCATAGATCAATAATTCAAAAAGAAATTATCAAAAAAATCAATTAAACTGAAGCTAAAAAAAATTAAGAAGAAATTTGACATAAACAAAAAATATACAAAAACTCACCATCAATTAGCTTTAAGCTTCGGTCAAGCTCGAAATCATCTTCCCCTCAACTCAAGGAGTCGATCGAGCCAAAGAAGTCAAGCTCCCACCATCGAGAGTGACTTCGGCGATTGTGACAGTAAGTTGTTGTTGTTGCTTCCTCCTTATTATCTTGATTTCGGCATGAAGAGGAAGAAGAAAAAGGCAAGAAAAGAAGAAGAAAGGTGATGAGGATGAAGGTTGGTGGAGAATAGCCAGAAGTGTGGGTGAAGGTCTTTGTTTTTGGTTAACACAGAGACAAGAAAGGAAAAGTAAAAAAAAGAAGTGAAAGAAAAGAAAAGAAATGACCATCAATTTCCTTCCCTGACCCGTTCTCAAGCTTTTACACACACACACACACACACACACACACACACACAGGTACACACATGTCACACATATGCACTAATACAATATAAATATTATAATATTAACAATTGGAATTAATAATATTAATAAAATAATTGAATAATAAAAATAATACTATGATAATAATAACACACAATAACTTTTGAAAATAATAATAATATAAACAATATTTATGAAATATTTTAATCATACAATAATGTCAATCAATAGAAATAAGATAATAATAATAATGTACTTAAAATGTTAATATTAAAATAATACTGTGATAATAATATCGCATAATAATTATAATAATAACTCACATAAAATAATAATGAAAATAATAACATTAATAATGGTAGTGGAATACTTTAAAAACAATATTAAAATATCCATGCATTAAATTAACATTATTAAAATAATAGTATTCGAAAATAATAAATATACATAATGGAATTTAAATGTCCAAAATATTAAATTCCAAAATAATATATTTACATAGAAAATTCATTTAAATATAAAATAATGATAATAAATCAAAAAATAGTAAAATAATTAAATATAACTTTTAAACTTTATTAACACTGCATATCTCATTATTTAATAAAATAATTTAAAAACCAGGGTTATTACACATATAGTCAGTAGTAGAGGAATCAAAATAGATCCAGATAAAGTGAAAACCATTCAGGAAATGCTAGCACCGAGGACAAAGAAAGATGTGAGAGGGTTCATAGGCAGGTTACAATATATTAGTAGATTCATTGTAAGGCTTACTAATATTTGTGACCCAATCTTCAAGCTTATGAGAAAACATCAACCTGTAGAGTGGAATGATGACTGTCAAAAGGCCTTTAATAAGATAAAGGAGTATCTCACTAATCCACCTGTACTTAAACCACCAAGGCTAGGTAAACCCTTGATCCTATATTTGGCTCTAAAAGAAAAGACAATGGGGGCAATGTTAGCACAAGAAGGGTTGGATGAGATAGAGCATATAGTGTATTACCTCAATAAGAAGTTCTTGTTGTATGAAGAAAAGTATGATTTGATAGAGAAGACATGTTTGATAATGGTCTGGGCAATAAGGAAATTGAGGCATTACTTTCAGTCTTATAGGGTTTAGGCCATTTTGAAAATAAACCTTTTAAGATACATACTGTAGGCACTTATTGTGACTGGAAGGATGTCATGATGGCTCGTTCTTCTTACTAAATTTGATATAAAGTACATTACCATGAACGTTATTAAGGGAAGGGTAGTAGCGGAATTCCTAGCCCAAAATGTAGTAGAGGGCGATGAATAGTGGAGCTAAAAATTCCCAGATGAGAATCTAGTAGTTGTAGAGCATCGGGAATGGAATTTTTATTTTGATGGTACAATAAACAACAAAGGAGTTGGCTTATGAGTGATCCTCGTCATGCCAGAGGGAGAAACCATACAAATGGCCAAAAAGCTAGATTTCAAAGTAACCAATAATATGGCTAAGTATGAAGTATGCATTCATGGAGTAGAAGCTGCGATGTTAGTTGAAGCAAAGGAGTTATTAATATATGCTATGTTGGTTATCAACTAGGCTAATGAGGAATGGGAAGTGAAAAAGGAAAAACTGAAACCCTACGTCTGTTATTTGAAAGCTTTAACAAAGAATTTCACCAACTATCTCTTTATCCATCTATCAAGAGATGACAATCAGATGACAGATGCACTAGCAACACTCTCTTCAATGTGGGATAGTGTGACTGGGTTGACTATGAGGCCATTAGTGATCATGAAATCAAAGGCTCCATATTATGAGGGTGAGCAGATTATGGGAATTCAAATAGGGCCTCAAGAGAAGTCATGGTTTTATGATGTTCAAAAGTTCATTGAGGAAGGAAAATATCCAGATGAGGCCACTTCAAAAGAAAGATATGCCATGCATGTTCTTACATATAATTTTGCAAGTCACAATCGGGTGTTGTATAAGAGAATGTCCAGTGGAATGCAGCTCAGATGTCTTAAGAAAAATGAAGCAGAAGAGGTGATGAAAGAGGTTTATATTGGAGCTTGTAGTTCTCACATGAATAAGATAATTCTAGCAAAGAAGATAATCAGACAGGGGTATTACTGGATGAGCATAGAAAAGGATTGTATTAGAACCATAAGACAATGCCATCAGTGTCAAATCTATGAGAACCTTAACCACTTTCCTTAAACGGTGTTGAATAGTTTATCATCTCCTTAGCCTTTTGCGGCATCGGAGATTGATATCATAGGAGAAATAAGGCCAACAACATCGAATGGCCATAAGTACATAGTTGTGGCAATTGATTACTTCTCTAGATAGGTAGAGGCTAAATCTTTTAATACTCTAAGGGCAAAGTAGATGGCCCGATTCATTGAGAATAATTTTATTTATAGATATTGTGTTCCAAATCATATAGTGATAGACAATGGGGTTCAGTTTTAAGTAGAAATGATAGAGTTAATGCAGAAGTATAGGATCAAGCATCATAAGTCTTCACCATATCGACCTTAGGCTAATGGAGTAGTGGAAGCAGCAAATAAAAATATTAAGAAAATCCTCTCTAAGATGGTCAAAACTTAACTTACAAGGATTGGTCTAAGTTTCTTCCCTTTGCCTTATGGGGATACAAAACTACAGCTAAAACTGCCACAAGCCAAACTCCATTCCCCCTGGTGTATGACTATGAAGCAATTTTGCCAATAGAAATTGAGATCAAGTCTCTAAGACTAGTAATGGAGGCCAAAATGCTCGAGAGTGAATGGGCACGGAAATGATATGATCATTTAGTGTCTTTGGACTAGAAGAGGATGAATGCTTTGTTTTGTACCCAGATTGTCACAACCCAAAACAGGGGCCATGACCGGCGCTAGGGAACATGAATTCTTTCGAATTTGGAACCTGTAGCAAGCTTGAAAATAAAATAAAATAAAAATATGCAATAATAATAAAAACATAAATAAAATATTTTGCAATAAAAATAAAATCATAAATAAAAATAAAATAATAATCTGCTAATGGAATTAGATGATCATCCTCATCTCATATATATAAATAATCCTTTAATACAAATTCCTTACAAACAAAATGTAATACATAAGTCTTACAACTGTCTACAACTAATGCAGTGTCTAGATTATAAAATGAAGCTCAGGTAAGCAGTTTACATAGTTTACATAGACGATGACTCTTCTGAAAAATAGTCAACGGAGGGGAGTTAGATCTCACTGAGTGAATTGTTATAATATATATACATGCATAGCTAAATGACAATGCAAACATTCAATAGTATATATATATATAAATATATATACAAGCAAATACACACAGATGTAGTAAAATCATCTTATATATTTTACTGAAAATAATATCCATTTATGAAGGATCAAATAGAACCCTAGAAAATCACAACCTCAAACAGTGTTAGACAACACTCTAGCCATACAGGCTCACTTATTCCAAATAAGTTCACTAGTTCCATTTGGACAGTAGACTGGCCCCGAGACACTAAGTCAATCGAGCTCTAATAGTCTGACTGTTAGTGTGATTGGCCCCGAGACACTTGGTCAACCGAGCTCCAGCAATCATACTCCCAAATCATATCACACATCAAATCAAATCAATCCGATCAATATCCATAAATGGTTAGTAATGAAGCCTAAATGCGATCAGTGTACCGGTACGTACTCGGTCCTAATGCTGCCCACTAGGTAGCACGTTCTATTAATATCCTTTATTTATTATATAAAACATACATTCATAAATAAATGATGCATGAAATTGAATAAAATACCAACATAAACCATATATATACTAGAAATATACCAAAAATAAACCAGGTATATTCCGAGTATATATACGTCAAATAAATTCAATTTAATTACAAAATGAACTAGAAATATACTTAAAAACATTTTAAGTATAAATCATTAATCAAACATGCATATAGTTTAAAATATACCAAATTATACTGAAAATATACCAAAAATAAACCTAAGTAATACTTAAATCATTTATGCATACTTTACTAAAATATACCATACATTTCTAAAACATGCACACTAAAACATATGTATATAAAATAATAACTCACTCTTATTGCGCTCCTCGAGACGGATCTGGCGGGCTTAGTCTACTAGGCCTTGGTCTCGGCACAACTAAACAAACAAACGATAACAGGAAATCAGAATAATTCTAATGAAAATTCTAAGGACTCGATCTAGAATCTTAAACACATAATTAGAATCAGAATTCGACCGGACATCACATTTTATGAGAATTCTACCGAAAATCTGGCAAAACCTCCCCTGTAAAATGGATATCCATCTACTCAAAGAGTAGAGCCGGTCCTATAAAGAAATACACTTCGAATATATGCAGAACACAATTCACAATCCCTCGGTCGGACTCCAAACTATAATTCACCGATCGTGGTTCATAATTCACAAAATAATACAGAACACATGAAAAATTATAAAAATACCAAAAATGTCCTTTAATACTCAAAATATAGCAAATTTAGATATTCAAACGCTAAAAATATTTATTTAACCGCTAAATACTCAAAAACCCTAATTTTAATAAAATATTATTAAAAATCGGTAATTCTCAATAAATTCATAAATATTGTCCAAAATACATTTTATAAATCCAAATTACATAATTAACCCTAAAACTTATTAAAAATCGATAAAAACTCATTTATTTAGAAAAATCGTATATTATATATAATTTGAAAATAATTTATGAAAAATAGTTCTAATTAGTTAAAAATACTAAATAATTTATAGAAATCATTTTTATACCTCAAATAACTATTAAAACCAATTTAATTACATTTTTAGCCAATTTAATATCAAATTATCAAAATACCCCTAGTTTTGTAAATTCACTAAAATTAAAAAAATTCACCAAAAATATTATAATTATTCAAAATTAAATTTCTCAACATATAATTCAATAATATCAATAAATATAATCAATTAATTTCAATAAAACACATATTTAACGTAATTTTCCAAAAATTACATAAACTAAATAAATTTCAAATAATTATATAAAATTCACAAAAATTACAAATAAATTTCTAAAATTCATTTTAACACCTATAAACACCATAAAACAGAATTTCACAATTTAATTAATTAATTTTCAAAAATTAGAAAATATTAACAAAATAATAAAAAATTCACAAAAATCAAAATAATTCCCAAAAATTCCACAAAAATTCACATAGGTAGATTAAGCTATAAGGATTAATGTTTGTGAAGGGAATTTGCATGAATCATTCAAATCGAAGTTAAAAAAAATTCAAGAACCCTAAATGGTTGAAAATGACAAATCGAAACCTAGGGAAATCTAGACCGTTTCAAGTGAAACAAAGCTTGGTAATGGACTCACTGGAGCTCAAGGAAAAGATAGAGACTGGTGGTGTCGAATTTGGTGGCCAGAAACGTGCTGATCGATGGTCACTCAAGTTTCAGCTTCTTACACAAATTTCGGCCAAACCACGTCAGAGAAGGAGGCTTGAGGCGTCGGGAATGGCTGACAAGGGAGGAGGAAGGCTGAGGGGCACATCGACGGCAAGAAACGAAGGTCATAGACGCTGAAAATGGAAAAAACCAATCAGGCAACTAGAAGAAGGAGATAGTGGCATTTTCATAAATAAGGGGAACTTTTAGTTTTTGGTAAATATTTATGTATATATATGTATATATATAACTATACTTTATATTATAATAATATATAATATAACACACACAATAAATATGCACCACACACATATTTTAACAATATATATACACATATACATATATACATTTAATTAATTAATATTAAAACTATATAATAAAAATTAATTTAATTAATTAAACCCTAATTTAATTTAAATAAATGTACATATATGCATTTTATTTAACACTTTAAAATTGTGTATGAACTCATGCAAATTCATAAAACTATTTCAAATAATTAATATTAAATTATTTATGTCTTAATTTCTCCGAAAATAAAATTCACGCGAAAATTTTACTTAAAGAACTTAAAATAATTAAAAATGTCTTTAATAAATAACAAACTCATTAAATAATCATGAATATATATATAAATTATTAACACTGCATATCCCGATGCAGTTTAAAGTTATTTAAAAACTCGGGATATTATAGTCTTCCCCCCTTATAAGAATTCGTCCCCGAATTCTAGAAAAGAATAATTAAAAGATTAAGAAGGGAAGAGATACGGGTAAGAAGCTCGCATCTCAGCTTCAGTTTCCCATGTATGCTCTTCAACTCTATTGCTACGTCACAAAACTTTGACCATCGGAATTTGTTTCGATCACAACTGTCGAACTTGATAATCAATGATCTCCATAGGTTCTTCCACAAACATCAAATCTTCGTTCACTTCCACGCTGTCGGGCTACAACACGTGTGAAGGGTCTGAGACATACTTTCTCAGCATCGAGATATGAAATACCAGATGCACTTGAGACATACTCGAAGGCAAAGCCAACCGATATGCAACAGTGCCAACTTTCTCCATAATCTCGAACAGTCCGATATATCTCAGTGCTAACTTACCCTTTCTGCCAAATCTTATAACACCCTTCATCGGAGACACCTTCAAGAAAATAAAATCTCCCACCTGAAACTCTACATCTCTGTGCCTAGGATCCGCATAGCTCTTTTACTTGCTAACTGCGGTTTCTAATCTGTACTTAATCATGACGACTTTCTCTGCAGCACCCTGAACCATCTCAGGTCCAGTCAAAGCTCTCTCCCTAATCTCATCCCAACTCAGAGGGGATCTACACTTCCTTCCATACAGCACCTCATATGGTGACATGCCAATATTGCTATGGTAGCTATTATTATATGCAAACTCCACGAGTGGCAAATGATCATCCCAGCTACCTCCCAAATCCAGAACACACATCCTCAACATATCTTATAGTGTCTAGATCGTCCTCTCAAACTGACCATCTGTCTAAGGAT
This sequence comes from Mallotus nudiflorus, assembly GCA_947683625.1. Lineage (NCBI taxonomy): Eukaryota > Viridiplantae > Streptophyta > Magnoliopsida > Malpighiales > Euphorbiaceae > Mallotus > Mallotus nudiflorus. Next base: position 2,766,339 of record CANTUR010000117.1, on the reverse strand, counting down.
GAAAAGTAGTATTGAAGTCCAACCTAGTGCCCATCGCTTCTTGCAACTTCTGCCAAAAATGAAAGGTAAACACTGAACCCCTGTCTGACACAATGGACACAGGTACTCCATGAAGGCACACAATATGCTTCACATACAGCTTCACCAATCTAGCTACAGAATAGATGGTTTTCACAAGCAAGAAATGTGCAAACTTCATCAACCTGTCTACAATCACCCAGATGGAATCGTATCCATCCTTAGAATGAGGTAAACCAACCATAAAATCCATAGCTATCCTTTCCCACTTCCACTCGAGAATAGGAAGAGGTTGAAGCTTCCCAGAAGGCCTCTAATGTTCAGTTTCACTTGCTGACACGTCAAGCACTTAGCAACATAATTAGTGACATCCTTCTTCAGTTCGTCCCACCAGTATAAATCTTTGATACTGTGGTACATCTTAGTGACACCTAGATGTACGCTATAGGTTGTAGAATGTGCTTCCTTTAGGATCTTTTCTCTCAAATTATCCACATCAGGAACACACAATCTACCACTGATCCACAACACACCATCATCATCGAGTGTGAAATCAGTGAACTTCCCTACTCGAACATTCTCTGTAAGCTCTTCTATAATAGGATCTCGGCTCTAAGCTGCTTTAATCTTATCCCTCAATACAAATTGCCCCTTAAATTAAGCTAACAGTCCACCTGACCTACTGATCTTCATCATTAGACCTTAATCCACCAACAGATGTAACTCTTGGATCAACGGACTCCTCTCCACACTAATATGAGCAAGACTGCCTGAGGACTTTCTACTCAAGACATCTACTACTACATTAGCCTTGCCCGGATGATATAAAATCTCACAGTCATAATCTTTTAACAATTCCAACCATCTCCTCTACCTCAGATTCAGATCTCTCTGCTGGAACATGTACTTAAGGCTCTTATGATCAGTAAAAATCTCACAAGTCACCTTGTACAAATAATGTCTCTAGATCTTGAGAGCAAAGATCACTACAGCCATCTTAAGGTCATGTGTAGGATAGTTCTGCTCATGCTTCTTTAACTACCTCGAAGCATAGGCTATCACCTTACCATTCTGTATTAACACACAACCAAGGCCAACTCTAAAGGCATCACAATAAACTGTGAACTTATCCATACCATTAGGCAAAGCTAACACTAGAGTTATGGTCACTTTCTCCTTTAACAACTGAAAACTAATCTCACAAGCTTCTAACCACTCAAATCTAACATCCTTTTGAGTCAAGCGAGTCATAGGGCTACAATTCTGGAAAAATCCTGTACAAACCTCCTATAGTACCCGGCTAAATTGAGAAAACTATGAATCTCAGTAACAGAAGTCGGTCTAGGCCACTCAGACACTGCCTCAATCTTCTATGGATCAACCTAGATACCTTCTTTAGACACCACGTGTCCAAGAAAAGAAACACTCTCCATCCAGAAATCACACTTCGAGAATTTAGTATAAAGTTGATATTCTCTTAGTGTCTACAGTACAGTCCTCAAGTGATATACATGCTCTTCCATACTCCTCGAATATACCAGTATATCATCGATGAAGACTACCACAAACTGATCCACATATGGTCTGAATACCCTGTTCATCAGGTCCATAAAAACTGTTGGTCATCACCAGAAACCCAAAGTGGCCATATCGAGTGCGGAATGCCATTTTAGGAACATCAGCTTCACTAATTCACAGCTGATGATAACCCGACCTTAGATCAATCTTAGAAAAGAATTGTGCACCTTGTAGCTGATCAAATAAATCATCTATCCCCGGAAGAGGATACTTGTTCTTCATTATCACCTTATTCAGCTCTCTATAGTCAATGCACAGTCTCAGGGTACCATCCTTCTTCTTCACAAATAAGACTGGTGCACCCCAAGGAGAAACACTGAGTCTAATGAAACCTTTATCCAACAACTCTTACAACTGCTCCTTCAACTCTTTTAACTCTACAGGAGCCATTCTGTAGGGTGGCATAGATATTGGAGTAGTACCTGGAACTACATCTATACATAACTCAATCTCTCTATGAGGTGGTAAACCTAACAACTCCTCAGGAAAAACATCAAGAAACTCATAGGCAATAGGAACATCTATGAGTGACAACTTCTTCACTGAAGTATCCCTAACTAATGCCAAATATCCATAACAACCTTTCTTCAGCAACTTCCTAGCCGTAATAGCAGAAATGAGATTCTGAGGTGCTGAACTTCTATCACCCACAAACTTAAATTCTTCTTCATCAAGAATTCTGAAAGTCACCTCTTTACTCTGACAATCCATTATGACATAGTGCTAAGATAACCAATCCATACCTAGAATAACATCAAACTCCATTACATCCAACAGAATCAAGTCAGCAGATAATTCTCTATCTCCCACGAGAACTGGACAACCAGAAAGAAAAATATCGATGTCTAAAGAATTGCTTAGAGGAGTGGTGACAAACAAAGGAAAAGCCATCCTCAAAGCTTACCATCAAGACTTGGAAGAAAAAATAGGAGAAACGAATGAATGCGTGGCACTCAGATCAAACAGAACCCATGCATCTAGGTAACAAACAGAAATAATACTTGCCATGACTACATTGGATGCCTGAGCATCTTACTGAGTGAGATAGAAAACTCTGGCCTGTCCTTGACCTCCCTACTAGCTGGTAGAAGCCTGGCCAACACCTCTGGCACCTCTACCACGACTCTGCTGGGGAACAAGCTGAGTGGAACTCTGATGCTGGGTTGGAGGTAGCTAAAATGGAATGGGTGCAGCGCTAGCAATCGACTGTTGTGGAAATCTTGGAATCTACGGTTGTTGATACCCGGAATAAGGACATGATCTGGCATAATGTCCTGTCTGCCCACATCTTAAGCATGCCAGTGGTGTCAGGTAACACGGTCCCTGATGGACTTTGCCGCAGGTCTGACATACACTAGCAGCTGACCCAAAACTACATCCACTGCTGCTACTCGAAGCACTTGACTCGAGTCTGAAAGGTCTACGATGACCTCCATGGCCATGTCTACTGCTTCGATGCACTCACTGTTGCTATCTCTAACTCTGTTGAGCCAGACCTCTCTGCTGACTACTCGAACCAACATGAAAACTCAAATACGGAGTAGTCTATAATCCACTTGATTGCACACCAAGTTGGTAATAATAAGGCATAGCTCCCTACTTGACTAGCCTCAGCTCAATCTCCTCGGCCAACTCAATAATAGACTCTAGAGTAAGGCCCGTTGTAGGCATACCAGTAAATGTAGAACCCAATCCGGTGACGTAGGTAGTGACTGCAAAATATTAGTCTCGCATCAAATCCTCTACATATCTACCCAGCCGGAGGAACTCTCGGGTGTACTCCTCAACTAATCTATCACCACACAAAATGTTAGTCAACCGGAGACGATAACTCATGCGGAGTGGCTCTGGGCAGAATCTCCTCATAAAACGCTCTCTGAACTGAGCCTAGGTCATTGTCATCATGTAAGGTTGGATCATCTAAATGAACTAGTCTAGGGCTGGTCCCTCAATAGAAAGCTCGGCAATTATAATCCGCTGCTACTCAGTGTGAGCAGTTTAGACATACCCTGTTAATAGGCAGGCTGAATAGGCTAAATGACTGGAGGTACAGGAACATCCTCAAACTTAGGCTCTACAGGCTCCTCATCCTGTAACTCTCTCTACCTATGCTAACCTGTTGCTCCTCGAGGTTTACCTCTACCACGACCTCTACGTCTAACTGGCGGCTCATGAGGTAAAACCTCATCTTGAAAGGACTCATCATCCTCAGCCTCAATGACCGGTGGAGCGACACGCGCTCGCCTCCTTATTCTGAAAAGACAAACAGAAGGATTCAGACAAATAAACAATGGAGGAATAATGTAGAAAACTAAAGCAAGGAATACTTATCAAGATATACTCGAACCTAATTCACTGCAGTAGTTTCCAAAAGAAAACACAACTCCGAAAACTAGGGCCACAACTCACACAATTAAGGCCCTGACACAAAACTTCGCTCTGATACTAACTTTGTCATGACCCAAAATAGGGCATGACCAGTGCTAGGGAATGAGAATTCTTTCGAATCTAGAACCCGTAGCAAGCCTTAAAATAAAATAAAAACATGCAATAATAATAAAAACATAAATAAAATATTCTGCAGCATAAATAAAATCATAAATAAAAATAAAATAATAATCTGCAAATGGAATTAGATGATCATCCTCATCTCATATATATAAATAATCCTTTAATACAAATTCCTTACAAACAAAATGTAATACATAAGTCTCACAACTGCTTACAACTACTGTAGTGTCTAGATTATAAAATAAAGCTCAGGTAAGCAGTTTACATAGTGAAGTTGGGGTGGAAGAAATCTGGCGTATGGGTTTGCTATTGAGGTCTGAAGATGATGACTCTCTTGAAAAATAGTCAACGGAGGGGAGTCAGACCTCACTGAGTGAATTGTTATAATATAAATACATGCATAACTAAATGACAATACACACATTCAATAGTATATATATAAATATATATACAAGCAAATACACACAGATGCATCAAAATCATCTTATATATTTTACTGAAAATAATATCCATTTATGAAGGATCAAATAGAACCTTAGAAAATCGCAACCTCAAACAATGTTAGACAACACTCTAGCCATACAGGCTCACTTATTCCAAATAAGTTCACTTATTCCATTTAGACAGTAGACTGGCCCCGAGACATTAAGTCAACCGAGCTCCAACAGTCTGACTGTCAGTATGATTGGCCTCAAGACACTTGGTCAACCGAGCTCCAACAATCACACTCCTAAATCATATCACAAATCAAATCAAATCAATCTGATCAATATCCATAATTGGTTAGTAATGAAGCCTAAATGCTATTAGCGTACCGATACGTACTCGGTCCCAGTGCTGCCCACTAGGTAGCACGTTCTATTGATATCCTTCATTTATTATATAAAACATACATTCATAAATAAATGATGCATGAAATTGAATAAAATAGCAACATAAACCATATATATATTAGAAATATACCAAAAATAAACCAGGTATATTCCGAGTATATATAAGTCAAATAAATTCAATTTGATTACAAAATGAACTAGAAATATACTTAAAAACATTTTAAGTATAAATTATTAATAAAACATGCACCTATATATATATATATATATATATATATATATATATATATATATATATATATATATATATATACTTAAAAACATTTTAAGTATAAATTATTAATAAAACATGCACCTATATATATATACTTAAAATGTTTTTAAGTATACTTAAAATGTTTTTAAGTATACTTAATAAAACATGCACCTAATTTATACTTAAAATGTTTTTAAGTATATATATATATATATATATATAAAATAACAACTCACTGTTATTGCGCTCCTCGAGACAGATTTGATGGGCTTGGTCCACTAGGCCTCGATCTCAGTGCAACTAAACAAACAAACGATAAGAGGAAATCAGAATAATTCTAACGAAAATTCTAAGGACTCGATCTAGAATCTTAGACACAAAATTAGAATCAAAATTTGACCGGACATCACATTTTATGAGAATTCTACTAAAAATTCGGCATAACCATCCCTATAAAATAGACATCTCTCTATTCAAAGAGTAGAGCCGGTCCTGCAAAGAAATACACTTCGAATATACGCAGAACACAATTCACAATCCCTTGGTCGGACTCCAAACTACAATTCATCGATTGAGGTTCACAATTCATAGAATAATACAGAACACATGAAAAATTCCAAAAATACTAAAAATGCCCTTCAATACTCAAAATATAGCAAATTTAGATATTCAAACGCTAAAAATATTTATTTAACCGTTAAATACTCAAAAAACCCTAATTTTAATAAAATATTATTAAAAATCAGTAATTCTCAATAAATTCATAAATATTGACCAAAATACATTTTATAAATCCAAATTACATAATTGACCCTAAAGCTTACTAAAAATGGATAAAAACTCGTTTATTTAGAAAATCGTATATTATATATAATTTGAAAATAATTTACGAAAAATAGGTCTAATTAGTTGAAAATACTAAATAATTTATAGAAATCATTTTTATACCTTAAATAATTATTAAAACCAATTTAATTACATTTTTAGCCAATTTAGTGTCAAATTACCAAAATACCCCTAGTTTCGTAATTTCACTAAAATTAATAAAAAATTCACCAAAAATAGTATAATTATTCAAAATTAAATTTCTCAACATATAATTAAATAATATCAATAAATATACTCAATTAATCAATTAATTTCAATAAAACACATATTTAACCTAATTTTCCAAAAATTACATAAACTAAATAAATTCCAAATAATTATATAAAATTCACAAAAATTACAAAGAAATTTCTAAAATTAATTTTAACACCTATAAACACCATGAAACATAATTTCATAATTTAATTAATTAATTTTCGAAAATTAGAAAATATTAATAAAATAATAAAAAATTCACAAAAATCAAAATAATTCCTAAAAATTCCACAAAAATTCGCATAGGTAGATTAAGCTACAAGGATCAATGTTTATGAAGGGAGTTTACATGAATCATTCAAATCGAAGTTGAAAAAAATTCAAGAACCCTAAATGGCCGAAAATGGTAAATCGAAACCTAGGGAAATCTAGACCATTTCAAGTGAAACAAAGCTTGCTAATGGACTTACCGGAGCTCAAGGAGAAGATAGAGACTGGTGGTGTCGAATTTGGTGGCTGGAAACGTGCTGATCGATAGTGACTCAAGTTTCAGCTCTTTACACAAATTCCGGCCAAACCACGTCGGAGGAGGAGGCTTGAGGCGTCGGGAATGGCTAGCAAGGGAGGAGGAAGGTTAATGGGCACACCGACGACAAGAAACGAAGGTCACAGATGCTGGAAATGGAAGAAACCGATCGGGCAGCTAGAAGAAGGAGATAGTGGCATTTCCGTAAATAAGGGGAACTTTTAGTTTTTGGTAAATATTTATGTATATATATGTATATATATAACTATACTTTACATTTTAATAATATATAATATAACACACACAATAAATATGCGCCACACACATATTTTAACAATATATAGACACATATACATATATACATTTAATTAATTAATATTAAAACTATATAATAAAAATAAATTTAATTTAAATAAATGTACGCATATACATTTTATTTAACACTTTAAAATTATGCATGAACTCATGTAAATTCATAAAACTATTTCAAATAATTAATATTAAATTATTTACGTCTTAATTTCCCAAAAATAAAATTTCCGGGAAAATTTTACGTAAAGAACTTAAAATAATTAAAAATAATTAAAAATTTCTTTAATAAATAACAAACTCATTAAATAATCATGAATATATATAAAAATTATTAACATTGCATGTCTCAATGCTGTTTAAAATTATTTAAAAAATCAAGATATTACACAGATATACCAAAAAAGGATAGCGAAGGCATTTAATAAGAAGGTAAAGTTAGGTAAGTTAAAAGTTGGGGATATAGTACTAAAAAAATCTAGAGCAGTGGTGTTCTTCTAAGAGGAAAGTTCATACCAAACTAGGAAGGACCATACTTAATCAAGTCAGTTCTGCCAAAAGGAGCCGCCAAGATATCTGATTTTAAAGGAAATGAGTTCATGGAGCTTGTTAACTTGGATCACCTCAAGAAATACTATTTACAAAAATAAATAAAAGTAGTATAAAGAAAATAAAATTCCACTGACTAGAAAACTTGAAAAGGCTAGTCATGCAAAAATTAGGACATTCCTGTTATTCAGAAAACTTATAATGGGTTGGCAGGAAAAAATTAAAGAATAAATAAAAGAAAAAGGTCTCACTGATTAGAAAACCCGTAATGGGCTAGTCAGGCAAAAGTTAGGGAAATAAAATGTGAGAAAAAAATATTCAGTTAGAAAATCTAAAAGGACTAGTTGATAACAGGAGTTATGTCATGTGATGTAATAAATTTACTTATTTTGGCCCTAATTAATGAATCTTATTGAAATTGAAATTTTGTTATGACATTGTATGTTCTATCTTTTTTATAATGCATACATACCAGAAAGGAAAACATAATATAAAAGCTTAAAATCAGCTTTATGAGACCATTTTGCTTCAGTAGTGCCTTTGTTTCTTCTTCCTCTAAGAGTCATCATATAAAGCTTGAATCCTCTTGTATCTAGAAAATCCAGGTGGCTCTATAGCTTGTATCATGACCAAGATTTGAAAAGTAAAAATATGAAGCTGGCTAAGTTAAAAAATCAAAAGGGCAGCTTAGGGAAAAGTTAAGGCAAAAAAAACATTCACTTAGGACCATATATTCATCCAAGTCTAATTTCAAGAAAAGAAATTTTGAAATAGATCAATAAAAGAAGGCAGTCTAACATAACTACAAATCAGAGATGAAGATAGCCTAGAATCAATCATCCTAGACTCCATTATCAGGCCATGGGCTACATCCTCTACTAGGGTCATTATGATGATAAGTATCTAGAGGTTTGACAAACAAAGTACCAATGTTATAAGGGTCTATGCCCAAGTCCGCAAGCCATCAACGAAGCATCTCATTCTCCTACTCCAGATCCTTAGAATAACTCTGCATATGTAGGAAACATCATATCATATGCATTTTATGCATACATTTGCATAATAAGTGTATATGCTTGCCTGTCAACTATTTATGATCTGTTCGGTAAATAACCTCTAAGATGAGGCAAGTCCATGCAAATACTCTCCTTGTGTCCAGGGGACCTATTTTGTAAAGTTGTACTAACATCAATACTAAGTGTATAGGTAATATAAGAAATAAGTCAGACAAACTCATATGAGAAGTATCTCTTGGAGAAAAGATGGGGAGATGAACATCGCTGAAATGTATCTACTGCTTAACCGGAGCCTGAATAACAGGAGCCTAATAGAGCATGGATCTATCAAGAAGGGAACATCACAAAGAAAAGCGCCAAAAAAAGCTCCCTCATAGCTGGTCCCAACATGCTGAATGTGCTATGCATGGCCAGGACTAGGCCTGGGGACCTCAGGTGCAATCTTAGGCTCAGAGGCAACCTCACTCTCTTACGCAGTCTCAATATTGGGTTATGTGATGCAAATGCAGCGGAAAAATTAAAATTTTGTCACGTTCCCAAGCCAGGATCCATGTAATTCGACTAATTGATTAAATCTAGGGTTTTTAATAGTCTTACCAAAACGCAGAAGAGGCAAGATTCTCTGGAAGGATGAGAGGAGGTTCACACCAGTGACACCTTACCTCGAGCTTTTTGGCTTGGTTGTTCGGATCAAGACGTCTCCAAAAGGATGCGTCCTCTATAGGTATCCACACGAACAACCCTTCACAAAACGAATTTGAGTGTGTGTGCTAGCAACCTCTTGACCGTCTCACAAATCAAGAACAAAAAGAAAAACTCTGTCTTTGTTTTCTAAGAGGAAAGAAAACCAATTTTGGAGGCAAAAACAAGTGTGTGAAACCCTAGAGAATATAACATATTTATAGACTCCAAGTTAGGGTTTCACTTACCAATAACCTTTTGGTAATTTTCCATTTATTATATTCTGATTTTGTTTAAAAATAAATCAAAAATAATATCTTATTTATTTATTTAAAATAACATTTATCTTAAATAAATAAACAAATAAATAAAACACTTTAATTATTTATTTCCACAGAGTTTATTTTGGGCTTATTAAACCCATATCCGTTTTGGGCTTGTTCTAAGTGTGTGACCCTGTAGGTTCACATAACATTGGTAGTGGGCCTAAATCTCTATTTAGGCCTACAAGTCATAAGTGGCCTCTAGCAAGACATTATGACTACCCAAGTCATGTGAAGTCAATAATCTGACATAACCTAATTACAGTGAATTTTATTGTCCCTTTATCACATGATATCTTAATTGAACATAAGGCATAGAATGTCATCCTTATATAGTTCAATATTATGACTTGATTCCAAGTAGACTGAAAATGATAACTCTTTATCAATTCATTTTAGCATGGCCATGCATTTTATTCAGTCTATCTCATCAAGGGGCCTTTATATATCTTTCTCATATTAATGAGGGATAAATTCCTTCTAAATCACTCACATTCCTCACATAACTAATTTTATATCCAACAACATTCTTTTAATCATCTGGTTAAAGACAATGTTAGAATGTGTCAAAACATAAAATAGCTATATAGAAATCCATGATGATTTCAAGGTCAAAGGACCGAAATAAAATTACTGTGATAAGAAATACTTATGACAATAATCTATGTAGTATTCTCATAGTGGGTCAATCCAGTACATGATCTCTCATCATGTACCTATGAGTTGACTTAATATCTCATATTTATGATTAGTAAAACATAACCATCAGTCAACATCATACTAGCCTTAATACTTTAATATTCATATAATGAATAAATGGCTAGGGATAATTAGAATAGAACTCTTATTTTAATCTAAGGGTTTTACTATCAAGTCACATACTTGATGGCCTTAGTAAGAATTAACCATTCATGTAATTATCATAAAATCAAATGATAATATAATACCTCTTTATTAATAAAATAAGAAAGTCAATACATAATCACAAATGATTAACCTAGTGCATATCACTAACACTCAAACCCCTGATCAGCCACAACTGCCTCCTCCATCACATCATCAGCAAGGGAGGAATCTCCTCAATTTATGAAAAGCAAACTATGAGAAAAGAATAAGTGATTGGAGAGTTCCAGAAAAGAAATGATCAGAAGTTACCTCAGTCGGATCAATAGGAACCTACTCCAAGAGGTTCTTATGGACAAACTGTCGTAATGATGAGATCGCTCTAGAAAAATCATGGCTTCATAACCCCGTAACACCTCGCTCAACTCTGAACCTATCAGTCATGAACTATAAAGCATCGAATGAGGGACAATAATAAGAATACGATGTCGGGAAGGTTTAGAGTGCCACTAATATACCCGCTCTCCTAAATACCATATCCAATAACGATAACCAGGGAGTAGAACCCTCATCTCTTTAAGTCATAATGTAGCATCCATGAAATCATATTGTTGGACATCATCAGTTCCTTCCAGCCAATCAGAATAAATCTGCAAAATCAGGATTAATTAAGTTTAACTTTTATTAAGTCATGAAATACTAATGGTTTTGCTTTCTTACCAGGTCCCACTCAATGGTATTCAACTGATCATCATAGGTCTGTAGAGTATTCTTAACACTCGCTAGATGGGAAGAGCCCCATCTCTAGATCAGTGGAAGACTCCTGTTAGAGCTAATAACCTCGAAGTCATGAATTAGCCTAATCTCTATGCTTCAGATCTTAAAGAGAGAATAAGTCAACAAAAAGAAAGAAAAAGAAAGAAGAAGAAGATAAATGAAAAAGGGACACATGCACATACAGGACATGCTAGAAGCCATACATGGTGGTAGTGCCTCTACAAACAGTGTCCAATCTGTAATACAAATAAGCTAGTGCCGTAGATCCCCAGTTGAGGGTGATAACTCGGTCTAAATCATGAAAGGGGTTGAGTAGTGCAATACTAACTTCGTGACTAATCTCGCAGAAGAGGGTCATGCCAAGCAAGATCAGGAGGAAGCATCTTTCCTTACGAGCAATTTGGCAGGGTATGGTCGTGGGAAGACATTTAAATCCCTCAACCAATGATGAAAAAACAATGTTCTTTTGGTTCTTCCATGCCGAGGAAAATCTAATTAAGTCTCGCACTATTGACTCCGCAGTGGTCAGGGAGACTACAGTAACTAATTTCAAAAGAAATGGGAGTCCCTCTGAAGGTAATCCCGGTGATAACTAAGAAACTCATGGGCAAAATGGTTAACTCGCCTACCTGAGTATGGAATGTGTGGGTGGTATCCATCCACCACTTGATAAAAAAAAAGGAATAATGATCAGACCTCCCTCAAGTAGTCGGAAGCCCAGCGATAAATCGTCTGAACCTGGAGGCCTATACCAATTGTGTAACATCCCCTTATAGCTCATGGAATAATTCATGAGCTATAAAAAAATAGCTTGTGAACTTCATCGACCACTAGGAGTATTTTGAGAACAAATGAGCATAATAATAAATAAATATTCCTTAAAAAAATTTTAAACCGAACTAACCTGTTTAGTTTTGAATCAAAACCTCGAATTGGTTTAGAACTGGACTGACAGGCAAAGTGGAATGCCGGTCAACATTCTACAATACTGATCAACATTCCAACAATACTAGTCGATAATTGGTCAATGCCAGTTGGCATTCATGGTCTGGTCGATAATCCGAACTCACGACCTGACACTCGGTCGACTATTCACTTAAAACTCAATATTTTCAGGTTTAATTTTTAAATTTTTATGCATTTTAAAATAATTTCTAGTCTCAAAACTAGTCTATATTCTAAAATTTGATTCTGATTACTAACTATATGAATAAATTTTTACAAAAATAAATAAAAATGAGGGAATGTTACCTCATTACCCACATCTGTACACCTATGAAGGTGAAGATGAGTCAAAGGAAGCACGGTAGAACCTTCTCAAAGTCCAAGGTTATTTTAAGGAAAACAGAGAGGCACAATGGCTGGGTTAATTGGAATCTCTACTCTCTCGTGTAATCCATATCGTGGGTTAGCCATAAGATCAAATGGTTCGTGAATCAAACTTCAAATAAGTAAGAAATCAAAAGAAGAAAATCAAAGAAAGAAAAAAAATGAAGATGGAAATGAAAGAATAGCATCAAAAATAAGAAGGGAAGCTTCTTATAAATGGAAAATATTCAATTTGGTCCCTTGCCTATACATGCATTCAAAATCAAGTTTTTCTTTGCAATTTCATCCATAATTGCATATGGATTAGGATTTAATTCCTAATTAATTCATTCAACTCATGTCATCAATTAATGAATTATTATTAATTGCTTTTGTATTTAAATTCTGAATTTTTTCTGTCAAGTACAAAATATAGAATATAATTATAAAATTCAATTTTTCTTTTTTACATGCATCATTTTAAAATCAAAAGAGTTCAAAATTCATTTTGTATAAACAGTAGTTGAAACATGAATTTCAAAATTATCATGTTATATGTTGCACAGTAGTCATAACATGAATTTCAAATTTAGCATGTTATGTGCTTCAATAGCAGCTATAACATGAAAATTTTCAAATCTTTTATCATTAAACACAACACAATAGTTATAGTATCATTGCTAGACGTTCCACAAGAACTATAGCATGTTTTCAAATCACAAACTGCCAAACGTCTCGTAAGGAATATAGTGAAATTTTAAATCACAGATTGCTAGACGTTCTATAAGAATTATAGTATGTTTTCAAATCATGAACCGCTAAACATTCCGCAACGAATATAGCAAAATTTTAAATCATAGATTGCTAGACGTTCCACAAGAACTATAACATGCTTTTCATAAATCACTATACGTCCCACAGGGAATATAGCGAGAATCATTACATTTATTTTGTTAAACATCTCACGGGGAATATAATGAAATCTATTGTCACTAGACATCCTAAAGGGAATATAGTGTAGTCTACCAGACACTGCACAGTAGTTATGGTATTATTGATAGATGCTCCACATGAACTATAGCATGTTTTCAAATCACGAGTTGCTAGATGTCCTAAAGGGAATATAGCAAAATGCATAAGTTCCACTAGACGTTTTATACGAACTATAGTGAAACATATTAAACATATCATCTTGCTTAAAATTGCTCAGCAATTTAGGCATCAGCATGTCAATTAGGATACAATGAAGTACCCTAATTCTTTCTTTCGAAATTATGTGCTACTATTTCTTTACTGCAATTTGTCAAGCAAATAGCAACAAAGGAAGGGCAACTGTAACCATCCAATTTCAGGATGCAATTGTAGATGCGTGTGATGAAGGCCCTTATGATGAAAATCTAATCGAGAATTAATCTCTACTATCGAGTTTCGTGATTTAAAGGACTAAATTGTTGCATTTTATGGATTTAATTACAAAATTGGTTTTCTGGGGATTTGATAGCAAAAATTGAAACTTTTGAGGACTTTTTTTTCATTTAAAAAAAAGGTCGGCCAACATTTAATGCCAACCGACATTGTGTAATGTCGACCGGTATTGCAGGATGAAAATCGGCATTCTGGAATGCCGATTTTTGCTAAAAAGTGATTTTTTTATGTTGATTTTGTCTTTTTTTAATTTTTCATTAGTCCAGGACACCATGTGTCCTTGCATGTACTAAGTCTTTGATTTTTCAAAACTCTATCTCTTGATTTTGATTTTAAAAATTGAAAAGTGCAACTTCCTTACATGATCACAAGGTTGGAGGTTGCTGGGTCTGGCTTTAAAAACTAGAAGAGGAAGGTTGTGAAAACCCTAGTGAACTAGTTAAAGAGAAAGGAGGCAGAGTCAGTAAAAAATCAGAGAGAAAAAAAACCCTAATTAGCTATTAAAGAAAATACGTTCTTATAAGCACCCAATTTTGGGATGCAATTATGCATAATGAGATAAAAGCCTCTATGATGAAAAATTAATCGAGAAATTGATCTCTAGCATTGAAATTTAAGATTTCAAGGACTAAATTGTAATTTTTTTAGACCTAATTATAAAATCATGACTTTAGGAGTGTTTTTTTGTTAAAACTTTTCTATTTCGAGTTGCATAAGTAAAATGCCAGTCGACCAAATGCTGATCGGCCTTAGGCAAATGCCGATCAGCATTTGCCTAATACCAATTGGTATTAGGCGAATGCCAATCGGCATTTGCTTAATGCTGATTGACATTAACAAATTGTCGATCGACATTATGTTATATTTTCAAATTTTTCAATTTTCGGCCATTTTTTAGTATTTTTCTATTCACTGATTGGTTGAAAATTAATTTTGAATATTTTCTTAAAAGATAATTATGGTTTTATATGTTCAAAATGCGTAAAAATTTTGAAAAATTAGAGATAGTGTCAGTTCTTAGAATAAAGTAAAGTTCGTTCATAGGTCTCTGCTTTAAAAAGTTAGAGACTGCTTGAGTGAGGGCTAGCTTCTGACTGCGTAGAAACCTTAAAAATCACAGAGATAAAAGAAAAAAAAAGTTTTTCTTTACTGCACAAAAAAGTACGCTTTTTTGTTTTCAATATTCCAGAAATAAAAAAAATGGAGAGTCAATTCTCAAAATAGTGACAATCTCAATCTAAGGGGCCATCCAAGAGCATATGCACAACATCTCATTTCTATTTTCTCATGTCTTTTAATTTTGTTTTTAAATTTAATTTCCTTTAATTATTATTTGATTTCCTTTTTAATTTAATTTCCTTTAATTGTTATTTTATTCATTTGGTTAATATGATTTCTGTGTTTTTTTCTTTTTTTGTGTTTTCCTTTTGGAATCCAATTGGAGATTGATGAGGTCACAGTTAGATATCCAAAATCAAATAGAAGATCCATGGAATGCCATGGATTCTAAACTGCAATTAGATTTTAGGGTTTAATGTTTCTGTGTTTATTATTTTTTCTTGTGTTCTGTGTGTTAATTAATTTGGGTTTGTAATTAATTTTAATTTCCAGTACGTTAAATATTGTAATAACCCCAGTAGTGGGAATAGTAAAATCTTACTTTTCTGCTTTTAAAATGAATTAGTAATTAGGGTTTTATTGGGTAAAAATCAATTAAAATCAATGATGATTGTAGATTAATTTAAGGTCGCATGTAAATTGATTTAGATTTTTTAGAAAGTCACTAAAATGTATGTTTGATCTATTGTTTTTTGTGTTTTATTTGTTTTGGGCTTGTTCTTTTATGTTTATATTCTTTTGGGCCCGAAGCCCTTGATAGGTTGAAACCCACTAAATAAAATAAGCTTAAAATGGTTTATGTTCAATTAATTTTAAAATTAATTAAGGCCCATTAGGTTAACCTAGACTTAGGCTCAATTTTTTAACTAAATTAATTTAGACTTAGCTCAACCCATTTTATTTCATTTCCTTTAAAATAAATAAACTTAGGCCTACATTTTACTTAAAATAAAATCAAGTTAGACTAAGGCCCACCTTTAGATGATTAAAATCAAAATACTTAAGTTCATTAACTAATAAAAATGTAGACCCACCTTTAGTCTATTGTCATTTATAAATAAAAAATTGTAAATCTAGCTAACTTTAAAAAAATTAACCTAGTTTAAACTTAGGGATGATGTACTCGAATGCATTTTTTATATGTGATTTTATTGACTAGATGCCTTAGGGTTAGATGGATGTTCAAATAAGGTTTAATAAAATTACATGTAATTAGGGAATGAAGTAATACTTTATAAAGGAATTCTAAATGAACACGAGACTAAAAGAAATTAGTATTCCGTTCCCATAATCGAGTACCACCTTTTGATTTGTCTCAATTATTACCCTGGGTGGCAACTCCTCATGTCCACGCCATGTCTTTGTTATAATGGTTAATGTGTTCTTCAGGACCTTGAGCCCAAACAGAATTGCAATTGCTAAAATCTTGGACGCACGCTAAACCCCGTTGTCTACAGTGGCGACTCCACTAGGGATAAGAGATACTGATTCTACTTGTGTTCTTTAGAATTATTTTATTGATTATTATTTTATTCTTGCATTCATTTTGCATGTCCCTATTAAACCGATGGCGTTGGATTCCATGATTCCACTAGCTTCATGGAGTTGTAAATTGGCTAACCATCACTATTAGCCTTAACTCGGTTCAATAGATATTATCATGCACATCTAACTAGAGTTTGTAACCCAAGTCCTTAAGGAGGGTAATCGTCTCTCAAGTTGGTAAAGGATGTCAGGCCCCTCTAACCTTGGCCTATAACTCGACATCCATAATGGAGGGCATCTCGTTAAGGGAAACTTGACCTTTTCACTAGACTCCAACCATATATAATAGCTTAGTTACTTCCCCTAAGAATCTACCCAAATTTCTTGTATGATTTTTCCATGAGGTATTTCTATCTATAAAAGCTCAGGTGTAGACGGCGGGGTTTAGTGCGCATCTAAGATTTTAGTAACCGCGACACTATTTGAGCTTAGGGCTCTAGAGAACACATTAACCACTGTCACAACACATTAACCATTATCACAAAGACATGGCATTAAGATGAGGAGTCGCCACCCAGGGTAATAACTGGGACAAATAAAAAAGGTGGTACTCAATTCCTTAAAAAGAAAGCTAGCACTACAACCAGGAGATTTTGGATATGGAATACCAACTTCTTTCAGCCTCGAGTTCATTTAGAATTACTTTATGAATTACTAAATTATCCTATATTTATATGTAATTTCATATAAACCTTTATTCTAGCAATTAACTCCAAGGCAAACCAATCATGAAAATACAAGTAAATAATGCATTCAATCAAACATATTATCCCTAAGTTAGTCTAATGTACATGGATTGTAATTAAATGAACTAAATCTACATGTTTTAATTTATAAGTGAACTAAAGACTAATTCATTTTAATTAAATGAACCTAAGACTATTTATTTTAGTTCTAAAAATGAGCCTAAATCTACAATTTATAAAGGTATTTAAATTAGTGGGCCTAATTCTACATGTTTTAATTCTAAAGTGACTTTAAATCTATGAATTATGAAAAAGGCTTTAATTAAATGAGCTAAATCTAATTAATTAAACTAAATTGAGTAGACTTATGTTTATTTTACTAGATGGGCCTAAATTATCTCTAACCTAAAAATCTAATTAATTATGGGCCTAAAATGCATTTTAATTAATTAAACCTAAAAACCTAAATTTATTTAAGTAGATTAAAATCTAATATGGGCTTAGGGCCCAAAACATATAAAAATAAATAAATAAGCCCAAAAACAAATAAAACATATTAAAACAATTAAATAAAAGATCAAACAACCAATTGAATTAATTCCTTCTAAACCCTAATTTTCATTAACATGCAACCTAAATTAATCTACTTCCTTCATTAATTTTATTTAATTACCCAATTAAAACCCTAATTTTACTAACCAATTAATTAACATAAACATGCCATCACACACACATAATTCCACTATTCCCACTATTGGGGCTATTACAATAATATATTGACAATAAAAATAATTAATACAACCCCAATAAATAAATAAATAAAATAAAATAATAAAAAAATCTTAGAAACTATATCTCTATAAGGTGTTATCCATAGCATCCCATGGACCTCTTTTGGATTTGATTCTCTAAGTATGATCATTACTTTGTTTTTTTTTTTCACCATAAAAAAAATAAAAATTATGATTAGTAAATAAATAATAAAATGCTAAAATAAAATAAAAATAAGTAAAATAAAAAAAAAGAACAAAGAGAAAGTGAAGTTATGGATATTTCTTAATGAAGTGCTCCTCAGATTTGTAAAATCACTGTTCTTGATAGGACTTCGAATACTATTCTTCAAAGATCTTTTAATCAAGTAATTAAGCAAAAGAAATTTTGTAGAGAATAACTTTCTTTTTTCTCTTTTTTCTCTCTTTCTTTTTTTTTCTTCTCGTTTTGCCTTCTTCTTTTTCTCCTACTCTTCATTTTTTCTATTTTTTCCTCTGCCTCCTTTATTTTTTCTTCCCTTTTTTGGAGTAAAAGCCCTCCTTATATAGGGATACATCTTGAAACCCTAGTTATAAATTGATTCCTAAAAGACTTCTATTTCCTTAAAAACATTATCAAAATAATTTGAGGAGAATTGCAGACCAATTACGACTCAATTTATCTAGAAAATTCAAGAATTTACAAAAGGCGTTTAGTTCTGACTGGAATTGTGTAATTTCGATCGAAATTACATAATTCTAATCATAATTAGCGTAATTCCAATTGAAATTACGTAATTCTAATCGGAATTATGTAATTTTGATCACCTTTTTTTTACTTTTAATTATATAAAGGTCCTTGAAATAATTTAAGTTTTGCAATTAAATCCCTAAAAAGCATTGCAATTTAATCCACAAAACATTAAATCCTTTTTTGAAAATAATGCAATTAGACCCTTGAAGTTTTAAAGTTTCAAATATTGAAGACCTATTCATGACATTTTCAATATTTGAGTCTTTTGTCACATCCATAACTCATCATCCCAAAATTGGGTGTCTACACCAAGCCCATACTTTTAAAGCCCCTTAGGGTAATGAAGATTGGGCTAAACCTTTATACTTAGAAATGTTGTTTCTATGCTTTATTGCTTTAAGAGAGATCTGGTATGCACGTCGATCCCTAATATCCCCTGTTGATATTAAGACCAAGACAAAAAATCCTAGGACAAGAGACTCGCCATTAAACATGTGTGTGGGAAGAATAAGGTTGAAAGGATGTATGTTGTACACTTAATTGATATTTGCTTGCTTACTACTTACTACATTGCATGTGCATCATGCATACATGTATTCCAAGCATTATATTGACACCTTGTTTTGTAGCCATCATAGATTCATGTGGGTCTTCTAGTATCTGAGGATGGAAAGGTGGCAGATTAATCAAAACAGATCTAAGCCCTAAGCAAATAGTTCAAGAGATCCTTTAAGAATTGGGGAAGAGTCCTATCAACCCACTTTGCCTAGAAGCTGAACTGACTCAGACTGAACAGATAGAAATGGAACAACAACTAGATATTTGGACCCTAGAGGAAATTAAGGGAACTTTGATGGATGACATAAGAGCTATAATGCAAGATGAATTGAGGCAAGCTCCGGTCGGACAAGTGCAACATGCTATCATACCAGCACCTGCTGTTGAACAACCATCTGCTGGTGTTATTGAAAAACCACCTATTGTAGGAGCTCCGCCTGTTGTTGTGGCTCCTCCACCTATTATTGGCACTCCACCTGTTGTTAATAATGCTCTGGGGCAACATATTAGTAAAAGCATACCTGCTACTGATGTGAGACTTGAGGACATCAAGAACTACATGGTAGAAAAGGTGAAGAGGGAGTTACTTAAACAGGTCCATAATCATGATTCCAAGTAGATGCAAGCACTGACTCAAAAAATGTCCAAGATGGAAGAGCTAATTAGAGGACAAGGAATGGGGTACTCATTCAACTTCGATGACATGTTATAGATGGAAGACGATAAGTTACTTGAAAAATTCAAGATGCCTCAACTGCAGAAATTTGATGGGAGAGGAGATTCGAGGATTCATCTCAGCTAGTACACAACAACTATAAGCACTACTAAAACACCATTAAAAGTGATCACTAGGTTATTTGTACTATCTTTAGAGGGAATGGTTGTAAACTGGTATCACGGGCTGAAAAAATATGTAAGAATTGACTAAAAAGAATTATGTATTGCTTTTTTAAAATAGGATGACTATAACACTAGACTAGAAGTTTCTATCAGAGACTTAGAATTGACAAAGTAGAAACCTAATGAATCCTTCTTTGATTTCCTTACCAGGTTCATGAACAAGGCAGGACTGATGAAGAACAAGCTGGCTAAGAAGGATCAGGTTAGGATGATAGTTCGTAATGTATCACCTAATCTGGTCGAGAGATTGCAGATGATGAACCCCAAAACTTTCATAGACTTGTATATGGTTTGTAAGCCGAAAAGATTGAGAGTGACAAAAAGAGAAATGCTATAAGCACCAGAACCCAAAATTACCAAACTAGGGGCACATAATAAGGAAGTACTAGCCAAGTTGTGGAGGTGCGTGCAGTCTAGCAACCTCGAAGATTCTCCAAATTTAACCAACCACTCTCCAAAGTCCTAGAACAATTAAACCAAAAAGGCCTACTTCGACCTTTAACTTTTTCTTAGCCTCCAATCCCAAATGTCCCCAGTATTGACCTTCACAGTTACTATAAATTCCACCAAGCTGCTGGCCATTCCATAGACAACTGTATTCGCCTAAAACATGAGATCCAAAACTTGATAGATTTTGAAAAAACCACAGACTATCAAAATGTTCCAACTTTAACCCAAACACTAGAAATAACCCTTTTCCATGCTACCGAAATGTTCCACCACCAGCCACTATGATGATTAATTTAGGGGTTAGCGAAGAAGAAGTACTAAACTCTTTTGAAAACTTAAACTCTATAGCTAATGGAGAATCCCTTGGAAAACCATAGAGAGAAGTAGAGGATTTACTGGGCCAGCCCTTAGGCAAGTTTGATTACAAGGTGTTCTACTCAAAACCACCCTCTACTGATATCCCCATTGAATTAATCGAGCCCTCAGGATGGGGTGATAAATTTGATGATAAGCCAATGAAAGAAGAGAAAGAACTTAAAAATCCCACACAGCCACCCAGAGGAGTTGAAGATTTATTGGGACAACCTTTGGGCAAGTTTGATTACAGAGTGTTTTACTTTAAGCTCGCTTCAACTGATATACCCATTGAAGAAATTATGCCTACAGGATGGGGTGATGAGTTTAGAGAGGAACCTTTAGCTCCTAAACAGTCTCAAGAAGGAGTTGAAGATCTACTAAACCAATACTTAGGGGAGCTCAATATGGAAGAGTTGAAAGGGAAAGAAACATGCACAATGGAAGTGTGGAAAGATGGGAAAAGAGATCGAATCATTAGAGTTGTTAACATCTGGTATGACTTTGATAATGAAAGTTCAGGTGGTCTCAATGTCTAGAGTAACGATCCTAAGGTGAATCATATCACTAGAAGTGGAAAGAATTATAAAGTAGCTAAAAAGAAAATCGAGAAAGTCGCAGAAAAAGAAGAAATGGAAGATACAAAAGTAGAGGAAGATTAGAAAGAGGATATGATTCTGGAACAGTTAAAAAGTGCTAAGGCAAATGTCAGCATTTGGGAACTACTAATGCATTCAGGCAGCCATATAAGAGCTTTTGTCAAAGCTCTACCAAATATGAACATTGAAACAGCAGCCACACCTAAGGCTATGGTAGTGAAGGTTACAGAAAAGAAACGCAGGCTAATATTATTCTTAGATGATGACTTGTCTTTGGAAGGAAGAAACCATAATAAGGCATTGTTTATCCTAGCTAAGGTGAGGGGAAAGAAAACCAATTTTATTATGGTTGATGATGGTTCTACTATTAATGTGTGTCCTTTGAAAATCCTACCTAACCTAGGTTTGAAAGGTCAAGACTTAATAGGTTCAAACCTCATAATCAGAGCTTACGATGATGGCACTAGGAATGTGGAGGGGACATTCTAGGCTCTAGTTAAAACATGACCTATGGAATCAACTATTGAGTTTACTATGCTAGATATTCTAGTCACTTATGCCTTATTGTTAGGAAGGCCATGGTTCCATGCCTTGGGAGGGGTACCCTTAACTGTGCATTAAAAGATAAAATTCCCTTATGAAGGAGAGGTTATAATTATAGAAGCTGGGACTAATGCTATTGCGGCAGCCATATTGGATAAACATAAGCAAATGTGTGCTCCTTTGGTTTCCAAATTGCTGGGATATTGGATGGAACTAAAATGGATCCGAGAGTAGCAAAAATGATGGAGAGTATAAATTACTAGCTTAGGCAAGGGCTGGGGAAAAATGAGCAAAGAAGCCCTAGTCTCCCAAAGTTCAAGAGTCAAGGCAATACAACTGGTTTGGGTTAAGTTGAAGAAATGAAGCTGATAAGCAGAAGGGCTAGAAAGAGGTTCAATGCTAAGCAAAGAAAGCTCTTAAAGAAAATTGGGCTGATAAGTGAGAATTTTATCAAGCCAAGGGAAGGCAAATATTATTTAGGAGCTAAGGAATCAAATAATGTTACTGGAGGAGATGTTACTAGTTTTGAGATCTTCAAGAAGCAGATTGTAGAGAAGTTGGTGAAAGACAACAAAGAGGAAGTGATGAAGCTGGCAACTAAGAGGATGGGCGATGCTACTGTCAAAGAGCTACTGTGTCTGTCACTTAAAGAGAAGCCACTCCAGGATTTAGCTACTATCATTAATGATAGCTTTATTAATATTTTCTATGAGGAAACTAATGTAATAATGTTCGGTCTATTTAAGGATGAAAACTCTATTTTTTCCATGGTCAATGATATGAATGTTGGTTTTCTTACTTGTGTAATGTGCATCCTGATAGTTCTGTGCATTATAACTTTGATCATTCATGCATGTTTGACATTAATTAAATTAAATTTGATTCATTTAACATGGGCATAAATGATAATCTAAAGAACATTTATATATCACATGTGGTAACTCTTGAAGAGAGGGAAAATTTTGAGAGAATATTGACAAAAAGAAAGGTAGTATTTGCTTGGACTTATAAGGATATACCCGGTTTATATAGGAAAATTGTAGAGCATCACATTCCAACTCATCCAGAAATTAAACCTATCAAACAAAAACTATGTAGGCTAAGACCAGAGTGGACTAAAAAGATAAGAGAGAAAATTGCTAAACAAATCTAGGCTAACTTTTTAGAAGTAGTAGATTATCCTCAATGGTTAGCAAACATAGTGTTAGTACCCAAGAAAGATGGTAAGGTACGTATATGTGTAGATTTTAGAGATCTAAACAAAGCATGTCCAAAGGATGATGTCCTTTTACCCATATTGATGTAATAGTAAACAGCGCAACATCTAGTGCAATGTACTCCTTCATGGATGGGTTCTTAGGGTACAATCAAATAATGATGGCAGTTATGCATAAGATCAAGATAGCTTTCATCATAGAATAGGGGACATATTGCTATAAGGTTATGCCTTTCGGGTTGAAGAATGCGGGTGCAACATATCAAAGGTAAGCCATCACTCTTTTCCATGACATGATGCATAAGAAAGTGGAGGTATATATGGATGATATGATAGTTAAATCAAAAATAAGAGAGGGACACTTTGAAGCTCTGGATAAGTTCTTAGCTCAAATTGAGAGGGACAATCTGAGGCTCAACCCAAAGAAGTGCATTTTTTGGGTTACTTTAGGAAAATTATTAAGGCATATAGTTAGTAGTTGAGGAATTGAAGTGGATCCAGGCAAAGTGAAAGCTATTCAGGAAATTCCAACACCGAAGATAGAGAAAGAAGTGAGAGGATTCCTTGGTAGGTTATAGTATATTAATAGATTTATTGCAAAGCTTACTAATATTTATGACCCTATCTTCAAACTCTTGAGAAAAAACCAATAAGTGAAGTGGAACAATGATTGTCAGAAGGCATTTGAAATGATTAAAGAATATCTTGCCAATCTGCCTGTACTAAAACCACCAAGGCAAGGTAAGTTATTGATCCTGTACTTGGCCTCAGAGGAAAATGCAATGGGGGCAATGTTAGCATAAGAAGGACCATAAAGGATAGAGCATGCAGTGTATTACCTCAGCAAGAAGTTCCAACCATATAAGGAAAAGTATGACTTGGTAGAGAAGACATGTTTGATCATGATCTGGGCAACAAGGAAATTGAGGCATTATTTTTAATCCTATAAGGTTTAAGAAATTTCAAAGATCAATCCTTTAAGGTACTTATTTCAAGCGCTTGCTTTGACTGGAAGAATGTCTCGATGGCTAGTACTTCTGACTAAGTTTAATATAGAGTACATCACTATGAAGGTCATTAAGGGAAGGGCAGTAGCAGAATTCCTAGCTCAAAATGTAGTTGAGGGTGACAAATAATGGAACTTAGAGTTTTCATATGAAAACCTGACAGTCATAGAGCATCGGGAGTGGAAACTCTACTTCAATGGGGCTGTAAACAATAAAGGAGTTGGATTAGGAGTAATTCTTGTTATGCCAAAAAAAGAAACCATACCAATGGCCAAGAAATTAGACTTCAAGGTGATGAATAATATGGTCAAGTATGAAGCATGCATCTATGGAATTGAAGCAGCTCTAGCGGCTGGGGCAAGGAATTGCTAGTTTATGGGGATTCAATGTTGGTTGTTAGCCAGGCTAATGAAGAATGAGAAGCGAAAGCAGAAAAGCTAAAACCCTACATCTGCTATTTGAAAGCTTTAGTGAAAAACTTTAATAAATGCCTCTTTATCCATTTGCCATAAGATCAGACGGATTGTGAATCAGACGTCATGTGATCAAGAAATCAAGAAATGAAAATTAGTGCAAAGAAATGAAATGAAAAAGAAAGAGAATAAAGAAGAAGAGAGAATGAAATGAGACATGCAAAAAATGGAAGGAATATATGAAGTGAAAAATATCCACTTTGGTCCATTACTTTTGTTTGCATATGGATACAAATTCTCTTATTACAATTTGGTCCATAATTGCATTCTGATTAGGAATTCATTCCTAAATTAAATCATGACATTCATTTCATCAAATTAATAATTCACTGAATTATTAATCTGCAATTAGTTTGTGATTCTGAATTTTTTGTTAAGTATAGAATACAAAGCAAAATTACAGAATTTAACCTTGCATTTCTACATGCATCACTTGAATCAAATGTCAAAATTTGTTTTATGTTACATAGTAGCTAAAACATAAATTTTCAAAATTATCATGTTATGTGCTGCACAATAGTTATAGCATGAATTTCAAATTCCACATGTTATATGCTCCAATAATGGTTATAACATGACCTTTTTTCAGACATTTACCACCAGACACTACATGATAGTTATGGTGATGTCGTTAAACATCCCACAGGGATTATAGTGGATTTTAATCGCTAGATGTTCCACATGAACTATAGCATGCTTTTCATTATTCTCACTAGACGTCCCATATGAAATATAGTGTGCCTTGTTAGATGTCCCACAGGGAATATAACAAAACTCATTCTCACTAGATATCCCACAGGGAATATAATGTGCATCGTTAGACGTCCCATATGAAATATAATGAAATTCATCATTGCTAGACGTTTTATAGGAACTATAGTAGACTTTCAATTTATCATTGTTAGGCGTCGCACAGGGAATATAATGAAACTCATTATCATTGGACGTCCCATAGGGAATATAGTGTGCATCGTTAAATGTCCCATAGGGAATATAATGAAATTCATCATTGCTAGACGTTCCATATGAACTATAGCAGACTTTTAATTTATCATCACTAAACGTCCCACAGGGAATATAACGAAACTCATTTGCGTAAAGTTCACTATATGTTCCGCAGGAAATATAGTCAGACTTGATAAACATTAAATTCGCTTAAAATTGTATAACAATTTAAGCATCAAACTATCAATTAGGATACAACTAGGTATCCTAGTTCTTTCCTTCAAAATTATATGCTTCTACTGCTTTGTCACAATTTGTCAAGCAAACAGTGACAAAGGGGGGTAACTGTAAGCACCCAATTTTGTGATGCAGTTGTGCATAATAAGACGAAAGCCTCCATGATGAAAAATTAATCGAGAAATTGATCTCTAGTGTTGAAATTTGAGATTTCAAGGACTAAATTATAATATTTTTAAGACCTAATTGCAAAATCATGATTTTAGGAGTGTCCTTTTGATCAAAATTTTCTTTTTGGACTACATAAGCAAAATGCCAGTCTGCATTTGCTTAATGTTGATCAGCATTAGCAAATTGTCGATCGACATTACATAATATTTTCAATTTTTTGATCATTTTTTAGTATTTTTCTGTTCACTGATTGGTTGAAAATTAATTTTGAATATTTTCTTAATAGATAATTATGGTTTTACTTAACGTGTAAAAATTTTGAAAAAAAAAGAGATAGTGTCAGTTCTGGGAATAGAGGAAAGTATGTTCATAGGTCTCTGCTTTAAACAACCAGAGACTGCGTGAGTGAGGGCTAGCTCCTGATTGCATAGAAACCCTAAAAATCACAAAGAGAAAAGAAAAAAAAGTTTTTCTTTACTGCATAAAAAAGTACGCTTTTTATTTTCAATAGTCCAGAAATAAAAAACATGCAGAGTCAATTCTCAAAACGATGACAATCTCAATTTGAGGGGCCATCCAAAAGCATATGCACAACATCTCATTTCTATTTTCTCCTGTATTTTGATTTTCTTTTTAATTTAATTTTCTTTAATTATTATTTGATTTCCTTTTTAATTTAATTTCCTTTAATTATTATTTTATTCATTTGGATAATGTGATTTCTGTGTTAATTTGAGTGAGGCCAATAGAGGGAAATTAGTGAAATTTTAATTCTTTGCACTAAACATTGATTAGTAATCTAGGCAAAATTTGGTAAAATTCAATTAAAATCATTGGTGGCTTTAGATTAATTTAGGTTGCATATAATTAAAATTAGGTTAGAAATCATTGAATGTATGTTTTTGATTCATTATTTGTTTTAATTTGTTGTTTGGGCTTGTTTGCATGTTTTTATTCTCTTTGAGCTCCAAGCTCACATTTGGTTCTAACCCACTTAATAAATAGGCTTTTAATTGGATTTTTAGGTTTAATTAATTTTAAAATCAATTTAGGCCCAATTAGATTAATATAGACCTAGGCCCATTTTTAGGTTAACTAAAATTAATTTAGACTTAACTCAGCCCATTAATTTTATTTCATTTAAAATAAATAGATTTAAGATCACATCACTTAATTTAAAATTATGTAGAATTAAGCCCACTAATTAATTTCTATGTTATTTCTTAAAATTAATAAATTTAGGCCCACTTTTTAGAATAAAACAAGTAAATTTAGACTCGTTAATTATCTTAAAATGTAGGCTCATCTCTAGTCCAATTCACTTATAAATAAATATATAGATTTAGCTAATTTTAATAAATAAAATTAACAGTTTAGACTTAAGGACGCTACCTTTTGTATGCATTTTTTACATATAATTTTATGACCTGTTGCCTTTTTTGGGTTAGATGGATGTTTAATTTGGGTTTAAATAAAATTGCATGTAATTAGAGAATAAGATAGTAATTCATAAAATAATTCTAAATGAACACGAGACTAAGAGAAGTTAGTATTTCATTCCCATAATCTCCTAGTTATGGTGCTAGCTTTCTTTTAGAAAATCGAGTACCACCTTTCAATTTGTCCCAATTATTACCCTGGATGGTGATTCCTCATCTCCACGCTATGTCTTTATAACATAGTAGTGTGTTCCTTAGGACCCTGAGCCCAAATAGTAACACAGATGTTAAAATCTTAGGCGCACGCTAAACCCCGCCATCTACACACGTGTCTATCTCCTTACTCATCTACAAAATACATTTCCATTATGAACCTTTAGTTGTAAAACATGAACTTTCAGCTATAAAACCTCTTTTTTAGCTTAAAAACACTTCATTCATCTATAATCAATCTACATCAAATCAAAAATAATTTCTTCTCCAAAAAAATATCCTTAACTCTACTTCCCTTATATAAACCACCATTATCAATCTCTTGTTAAAACTCAAAAAAACATCACCATGATTTTAAAACAAAGGAATAAAAAATAAAAAATCAACAATAAAGAAAAAAAGAAGAAATTGAACAATAATAAAAAAAATCAAAGGTAATCATTCTCATTCAGATTAATCATTTTATATAATCATTGAATCCATGCAAACTCATATCTATTCTTAAATCCACCCATATCTTCATTTTCTTTAATTTTTTTAATAATCAATTGATATAAACCTTGATTTCTTCCAAAAAAAAATACCTCATTGATTTATTATTTCAATTTAGAATCCTTTCAGTTTACTTTTATTTGTGATACAATTCAATGATATCTGAGTCAAGTTCATTAGAAGATGACAAAGTAATGTATGTGTAGAGACAAATATTTCAAAACACTTTTTTTTACATGTTTGCTTCATTTTAGAATCTTTTCTGTTTACATTTGGTTTCTGAAACATTTCAAGGACATCTATTTAAATTTCTTTGGTAAATTAAGAAATAATGTATATGCCTATTTCATTTTAGAATCCTTTCTATTTACACTTGATTTCTGAAAAAAATTCAAGGATATTTGTTTCAAGTTCTTTGGAAAATCCTAAAATAATGTATATGCCTAATTGATTTCAGAATCCTTTCTATTTATGTTTGGTTTCTTATACATATTTCACTTATAGGAAATGTCATAACTGCTTGTTTTTATTCACTACAATGGCGAATGGACTGACAGCTTCACTTTCCAAAACTTCCAAGTCACCCGAATTCAAATTCCAATAGATTGCATTTACCAAAACCTCATAAATACAATTTCACATCAATTGAAAGTGAAAAATAAAGAAAATGGACTATAAATTACCTACCAAGTCAAAAAATAGTATCTAAAACTTATAATTGAAGTTGATTCAACTCTGCATTTCTATATACAATTGAAAAGTACTTAACCATATCAAACAAAGTTCCCCTTATGCATCACAATGAAGACTAAAGAGAAGGACAATAATTTCTTTGATTTCACTACAATAATAACTATATTATAGTTAGAGCAATAGTCAACAAGCATAAAAAACATAGAAACAACCTTAGATATAGTAGATTATGCAAAAAACATTGGCAAGAAAAACAACAAAGGCGAGCAACAAGAAGTCCAATGTCCTTTATATCTATCTTTTATAATCAACAACACAAATGCCAAAGAAGTGAAAGTTCATTAAATCTACAATAGTAAGAAGATGCTGAAGACAATCATGAACCTCTATGCCATTTTAAAGAATTTTCAATTCACAGTCATCAAATCATATTGAAGAAAATTCTTCATAAAATGCATTGATGAATATTGCACTTGGAGATTAAGAGCATCAAGGTACAAAAATACAATGATGTTTTGAATATAAGAATTAAAAAATGAACACAGTTACAGCTTAGAGGCTAAATTGGGAAACTACCATCATGCAATAACATACATGATATCTGATTGCATCAAGTCAAAATACAGCAGTTTAAAAACAGTGTATATGCTAGCAGATGTAGTTAAAGATATGCATAAGGATTATGGCATCTCAATGAGCTATATGAAGGCTTGGAGGTCAAAAGAAAGAGCTCTTGCATTCATAAGAGGAAAACCAAAAGAATCCTTTTTGTTTTTGCCCAATTTCTTATACATGATTGAAAAGACAAACAGAGGATCAGTAGTAGAGCTAAAGGCAAATAATGGCAATAGATTCTTATATATGTACATGTCATTACAAGTAAGCATTCATGGATGATAGCACTGCATACTAATAATTATAGTTTATGGGACTTTTCTTAAAATAAAATTTGGAGGCATGCTCCTAATGACCTCAATGCGAGAAGCAGCAGGTAAAATATTTCCACTTTCCTTTATTGTTGTGGATTTTGAAAATGATAATTCTTGGATATGGTTTTTTGTGCAATTAAGAAAAACCTTAGGAATGAGAGATAAGCTGACCATAGTGTCCGATAGACATCAAAGCATAAAGTTAGCCATAAAAGAGGTTTATCCTGAAGCTGCACATGCATTTTAAATCTATCACATCTTGAATAACATAAAAAAAATTCAAGAAAAGCACAGTGCAAATTAAAGAACTGTTCTTATAAGCTACAAACAGTTACAAAGTAGAAAAATTTAAGAAGCATATTCTTGACATAGAAAAGATAGATGCAAGAGTGTACGAGTACCTGAATAATATTGGACATAAAAAGTTGACAAAAGTGCACTCACAAAACAACAAGTTCAAGACCATGACATCAAATATTGCTAAATCCCTCAACTCAGTAATAAAATATGCAAGAGAAATACTGGTCATAACCCTACTGGAATACTTGAGAGGACTGATGTAGCAATGGACTTCCATAAATAGAAACATTGCAAGAAACACATTCAAAAAGCTTGCAAAAAAGCCTGATGAAAGGTTTACCGAGAACTACATCAAATCTCTAAAATTCATGTAAGATCTCATACTTTTCTTTCAAATTTTAAATACTATGCATAACACAAAAAATTAGTAATTATTTAGTCAAATAAATATTATATCTGAATACTTTTAGTTTCCTAATACAATAAATTCAATTCCTATTTAAATTCTGCTTGCTCTTAAATAATTTTCACAACTATTAATTTTCGTGAACCTGCATCCTTTTGGTTTACATTTGGTTTTTTATTCAACTATAAAACACCAAACTCTGAGTCTTTTTAGGTTAGAAGATCAAATGATAAAGTCCAAGAAATAATAGACTTGAATATAAAACTTGCACGTGCAACAAATTTCAACTCAATCAACTACCGTGCAAGCATGCATTAGTAGTTCTAAAGGAATTAAACCAAGAACCTTATAACTATTCATCACATTTCTACATTATCGAGACAATGGCTGCAATATATGAAGCTACAGTTTACCCTTTGCCAAGTTAATCTACATGGTGCATACCAAATGATATGAAAGAAATGATAGTGCTTCCTCTAAAAGAAAGAATTAAAGCCGAAAGACTAAAAAGACAAGAGCCAAATATCAATGGGAAATGAAAACAGAAAACAACTATGACAGATGCAGCTTATTTGGACATAATAGGAAGACCTACAGAAATCCACCAAACATGCCATAGTTCTTGCATACTTTTTGTTTCTTTTTAATTTTTGAAAAATATTTTTACATTTTTATAGACATTTATCAAGAAAAAAAAAGGATTATTGTTGTTTTGTTAAAATATCCTAATGCAATTATACACTTCCTCAAATGAATGATATGTAATATAATTTCTATTAGGGACATTCAGATTGCCATTTAAAATAAATGTACTTCAATAAAACTTCACTATAAAAATAAAATCCATTATGTTTGTGAAATGGTTTCATACACATATACAAACAACTTCAAAGACTAAAAAAATTCATTAATTTTTTTTACTTTTTCAAACTGTAGTTACATTTGCTCAAAAATATAATTTTCAAAACTACATTTAGCCAGTCCGTTACATGAAATAACCAAACTTTTCATTAAATTTCATAAAACATTTTGAATACTTTTTGTTGACATTAGGTTTCTAATACAAATATAATAAACTTGAAACAACAATAAACCTCTTCTAATAAAAAAATCAATTAACACCATATATAGAATCTTAAAAAATAATAATAATAAAACAATAGTAAACTTAAAACAAAATTTTTTGTAAAATCAACTATCTCCAACATCAATACAAATTCAACAACCCAAATATTCATCTTCATGACCAAATAAGGATACCTTAAAATCCTTAAAAAAACAACTAAACAATTCATAAAAGACTTTTAAAATAATCTAATCAATCAACCTATTCTAAATCAACCTTTTTCTTCCTTTTTCATTTTGATTCAACCTTTTTGGTATTCATATTCACTTCCCATTGCATCACGTTGCTTCATCATGCCATAGGTGTATAAATTCATAGCATACCGACTTCTCATCTAATCTATATTAATGTTCTCAGGAATCTCCAACCCATGAAACAAGTACTCAGCAAATGCAATGGTAAAAACTCCACAATCACTAAAAAAATTAAAAATAGATCAGAATAATGAAAAATCAATAAAATAAACCAAAACAAAGGAAAAAAACTCACTTGTTCTCTTGGGAAGGAAGATTATCAATCGACATAACTTTAAAAGGATCTAAAACCTTCTTCAATGCATAAACTTCAAAATTCATATTAATATCTTTATGATTTGACCATAGATCAAGAACTTCAAAAAACACTAGAAGCAGAATGCTATAAGATTCCAAAACTTTCATGACTAATTTATTAGTCGTTACACTCCTCAAAGAATTATAAATATAAATACACTTGTCCTTGAAGTTCAAATGCGCCCTAAAATCCAATGTTTCTCCTTACCAATGTGAATAGGAAACAACACATCATCAATAAGATACCAAGCAGTGTTACTAGCCATATAATACCCGAGTATGTGCTCCACAACACTAGGATCAATATAACTACGAGAATAATCATTGTTCTTTGATAAAAATTTCTTACGTTGATCAAATTGATTATCTGTTGTAGTGTATTTGATATAGTTGTCAGAATACACTTTCCTTTTTTTACTTAAATAATAAAATAAAACATCAATATACTATAAAACAAAAATTCAACATATTAAACATTTGTTTCATATATAGTATACAATCAGTTTCTGAAACTAAAAACTTGCAAAAAATTTAAAAAATTATAGAAGAAAACATCTTTTTAGGGGAATTTAAAGTATAGAACTATGTCTTGGCTACAATTGTCTCAACTTCAAATACAAAACTAGGAGAAATCAAATTATCTTTATCATAATACAACTTCTTCCTACAAAATTAAAAAAAAACATAAGCAAATAATTAATAAACTACTTATAAACAATTAAATAAACAAATAAATTAAAAAACCAAAACGTACTTATTCTTCTTCTTTAACCCAGCCTCAATCCAACCATTAAAATTAGAGAGAGATTCATATTTTAAAGCTTCTATAATATTCTTACTAAAAGGATGTATATTCAAAATAGTTATGTCCTTCCTCCCTGTGCTAACTCCTGAAGAACCAAACTCATTAACGAAAGAAGATTTCATGACATAACTAGGTCTATGCTCCCTTTTATCAAGAAATGGAGTCTCAAAGTCATCATCATCAATATGAATATATTAAATAGTACCAGAAACCAAAATGACACAAAAAACTAACCCAAAGAAATCATGCATAATTAAAAAACAAAGATAATACCACAGTAGTAGGAATAATAGTCTATCCACCAATAGCACCACCTTCCTTAGAAACAGACATAAAAACACCTTTTCTGATAACCTATTAAAAAAAAGCCAATGCTCAACCATAAAAACACAAACCATAAAAAACACAAAAAAATAAAAAATAAAATAACATACAGCATCACCACTTAAAGTATCTTTTATAACATTATCAATAACATTGAAAGCCTCATCAACATCATCAAATATAAAATCTTTAACCTAAAAATAAAAACATTATATCAAAAGAAGAATTAATAACTTACATAAAACCAAAAAAATAATATATTAGTAAAACAAAACAATTATAACACACCACATTAGACTTCTTCACCACTTGATCATCATCTTTATCAGAATCATCTTTACTATATCATCAACTAATTTATTACCCTTAAAACAAAAAAAATAGTATTAGAAATAAAAAAGAAACCAAAATGCTTAAAAAATAATCAAATCCAATATACCTTAATAGAATCTCCTACCTCTGAATCATGAGCTTATTTATTCCCACCATCCCCTCCACCTTCACTTTCTTAACATTCACTTTCTTTCTCTTTAGAAACCTTCTGTTTATCACCTAAACCAGTAGAAGAACCACCACCACCATCTCCACCTTTTCCTCCTAATTTAAAATGACATTAGAAACTAAAAGTAAATAAAACAAAAATTAAAAATTAAAATTAAAATATAATAAAATAACCAACAACACCTGATGCAATGCCTCCATCATTTCCATCATCATCTTTCTTTTTCTTTAACTATTGACCATTTGCATGATCAAACTCCAAATTTTGGACTTTGAAAAATAATTTTTATACTAATAATTTCAATTAAGTGTGTAGGGAATTATATACCAAACATATACTAAGCATATACACTTTTGGATGAATAATGACTTTTCGGGCAAATTGAACCTCTAAGATTCAAGAAGGCTTTTGACATCTTTAGAGCTCTTAAATGAGAAAATGAGCTTCTTCATATTTGAAGTAGACATCTTGAGATTTTTGAATTGGGCTTATTTGTCAAAATCCAAGTTCATTTGGTTATGCAAATTTTGAGTCAAAATCCACGTATACATCTGCCATCTCAAACTACACATCTCTTAGTATTTTGAACATATGATTCAAAATGATATGAAAAATAAGTCAAATATCTAAAAATTTTATGAAGAAAGTATAGACAAATTCAATTTTTTTCAGGAGCAAATCATGGCTTCAACTTGTGTATAACTGTTTGACAATATTCTACATTTCAAATTGCATAGCTCTTAGTATTTTGAACATATCCTAAGCTAAAGAAGTCAAATTTAGGTGATTCAAAATGATATGAAAATATAATTTCAATATCTACAGCTTTAATGAAGAAAGTATGGGCAAAATTCAAATTTCTTCAAGAGCAAATCACGGCTTCAACTTGGGTATAGCTATCTGATAGTATTCTACATTTCAAATTGCATAGCTCTTAGTATTTTAGACATATCCTGAGCTAGAAACATCCAATTTAGGTGATCTAAAATGATATGGAACTATAATTCAAATATCTACAGCTTCTATAGAGAAAGTGTGGGCAAATTCAAATGTCTTGGGTAGCCAATCACGGTTTCAATTCATAAATAACTGTTTGACAACATCACTTTTAATGATTCAAAATATAGATGTTGGACACATCATTTGCACCTTCAACAGCTATATTTTTAAGTATAAATACCTATAGAGCTGAATGGAAGTTAAGAAACTTGTTTATCATTCATTTTTTCTTAAGCATTAATTGAGCTCTCAAATTCTCTTAAACAATTCTTTGTTTGTATAACTCTTGTGAGAGTTGGGTATGTGTTAGAAATAGAATTTCTCTTCATCTTAAATCTTGGGTTAGATTAGAAGGGAAGTGAAATTTATTTCTAAATGAATTGGTTTAAGTATTGTCCATTGAAACACTTGGGTTTTGTTTTTTTGAGTAAGCCTTGAAAACTCATGTTGTAAGGTTATAAGAGTGAGCCATAAAACTCTTGTATAATCTCAATCTTATGAATAAGATTGTGGGTGATTGAAAATCCTAATTTGGGGATAAGTTAGGTGGAGACGTAGGATTGTTTTTGAATCTAAACTCCTTAAATCTTTGTGTTCTTCATTCTTCTTTCTCAACTTCTATTTAATTCTTGCAAAGAATTTCTTTAATTTCTCATTTTTAATTAATAGTCCTATTCACCCCCCCTTAAGGACTCTTTTCATTAACATAAACATGATATTATCATTTGAATAAACATCTAAATCACTATTTTCAACCCCCAGTTTGACCATAACCAATTTCACTAAAAAAGTAAGACAATCCAACTTTTTATACACAAACAACTTTAAATCATTAAATTAATTTCTCAAATAGTCATGTCTTAAAGCTAATTCCTTTACAAAGTCATGAGAATTAGGTTAACTTTTCACATCACTAGAATCACCAAACTTTTCTTTGCTCTTTTAAAAAAAACCATATAAAGCCAACATTGACAACTCTTCCTCAATGGGAGATACATTCCTCAATTTCAACTACAAAAAAAAAATAACAATAAAAATAATAACAATAAAAATAAAAAAACAAAAAAACTTTAAAAATTAAATAACTAAAATAAAATTTACCTTACTCAGCGGTTCCTTGAAAATCAAGTGCTGCAACACCTTCTAACCAAAATTTGATTTACAAGTCCAATTCAGAATTTGAGGAATAAATGGATTCTTTAAACTACTGTGTACACAAATATTATTAACCACAAATGGACAACATTTATAAAATCATATTTGAACAACGTAAGGAAAGCCATTCAATCAGTGAAAAGTCCAATCACTTTTCTTTCTATTTTCACTTGTAAAAAGATTTCCCTTTAAGTATTCCATGGTCAAGTAAAATGCATCCTTCATCCAATGATACTCATTACAAAAACCATACTCAACAATATCAAATATTCTCTTACTCATCATCTTCTCTATTAGAGAACTCATAAAAAAAAACTTCAACAAAATAAATCAAAGCAATCTTAACTTCATCTTCATCATTATCCCAACGTTTGGTCAATAAACACTCATGCACAGATTGCTTGTTTATTTTCTTCAAACCATCAAAATATTTTAAAATCAACCTATTCTCCTTTAAAAAAATAGTTGACAATATAGAGTTACCAACACACTTTAACCCAATAACTAATGCAAATTTATCCATCCCAAATTTTAATCTCTTTCTAGAAACATCAAAATAACTCATACAAATTAGGTTGCTTTAATTCTCTTAAAAAAAGATAATGAATCAATTGGCTTTGAACTTCAAATTTTGGTAAATCTAAGAAAAAACCAAAACATGTTTCACGACAAAGACCCAACTGAGTTTCATTCAAAACTTCTTTAATCAAATTAAGAACACCATATGATAAAGTGCAAGAAACCTTAGCTTTAAAATACTCATTGCTTTTAAAGAAAGGCTCCTAGTCCTAAAAAAATGTAATAAAAAACTAAAATGAAACAAAACCTAAACCAAAAAATAAAAAATAAATAAATACCTTTAAAGTAGCAACCTTTACATCAAATCCTTCATCAACATCCTTTTTCATATTCTTCTTCCCCCTATCAATATCTACACCCTCAGAATCACTTTTTCTTCCTACCTAAAACACCACTACTATCCTTCTTTACATGTCCTTTTTTTTCACTCCTACATTGTCTTCTTTACCATTTTTACTCCTACACCTCTTTTCTTCTTAACACTTCGTTCTCTTTGTTTCATATGGTTACAATTTTGTGATCTTGTGTTAACCATAAAATTCTTATAAGAAATAACCACCCAAATAAAATGGTAGTTACTTTCCACACCACTAAGCAGTAGTTACCAACAAAAAAAAAGAAAAAAACCAACTAAAAAATCAAAACTTCAAGAAAATGAAAAAAAAAAGAAATGTGAAGAAAGAAGAAGAAACAACAGTAAAGCAACCTCTCTGTTGAAGACTAAAGTAATAAGGAATATTTTTTAAAATGGGAAGGGCACGCATGTAAAAAGATGGGGGGTAGATTAGTAAAAAATGAAAACTTAAGACATTTTTGTTCATAACAGTTAAAAATAAGGTATTTTTGTAAAAATCGCCAAATTTAATTCTATGGGCTGTAATAGCAAGACTGTGGTTAGAGCAACAACTGTAGTAGGCGAGAAGAGGGTTAAGGCAATGGCATGAAAATACCGGCAATAACCGATTAATTAGAGGTAAAATGGCCATTTGTACTAGTGCAAAAATTTGTATAGTAAGAAGAGCTAGTTTTTAATTGGGACTAGGATAATTCTGTAATTAAATTTTAATAACTCTCACTATAGTACAAACATTTCTATTTATACAAACAAAATTATGACTCTTAAATTAATTTTTATTTAATTATAACTATTGATTATTCTTATGTATTAATACCTATAATCTGAATCAATAAATATTATTAAATAAATATTAATTTAATGATTGTAAATTCATTTGTATACCTACACATGTTTGTACTAAAGACTCTAAATTAAGAAATTAAATTAAAAATTGCCACTAATTTCTTCTTTTGTGTTTCATTAAGTCTCCTAAGAAGAGAATTCTTACAAATTCAACCCTAACTTGTACAACTCCCTCTAATTATTAAATTAATATTTGAATTATCTAAAAATAATGTTACATTTAGCTTAATTATATGATGGAAAATTTTACAATTTAGTATTTTACTATTTTTAAAATATATATTTAATATTAAAATATTAATTTAAGGAAAAATGATAAAATCCATCCTGAACTTTGGTTTAATTTTTAATTATATCCTATTTTCAAAGTTATATTGATTTAACTATTCAACTTTGCAAATTGAATAAATTTCATCCTAGTTTAATTTAAGGATCTAAATGTATTTGAAAAATTACTTTTAGATTCTTATAAAATAAATTTATTGATTAAAATCCTTTTCTCTAATGTTTTAAGAAAAATAAAATTTAAAAGACTATTTTCAAATGTTAATTTTATTACTTTCAAAATAACCTCAAAAATTATATTTTGAAATATTTTTATAAAAGTAAATTTTTTACATTATTTTAGATATGGAAGTCTTCATATATTTTTTTTAAAACACATTTCTCTACTTCCAATCATATTATTTAAAATTTTCTAATAAAGATTGAACAAAAAAAATAGTTGGAAATGAATAAAAAAAGAAATAATTAGAGATGTTAATAATTGTTTGAACCCATATTGAATTTTAGGATAAAGAAATTGTGAGCACCTCATTTTTAATGTGATTAAAGTTAAAAGACTCAAATCCTAATTTGTAAAACTTGGTGAATAAGAGTGTGAGAGAAAATTCTTGAAGCAGTGACTAT
Organism: Mallotus nudiflorus; assembly: GCA_947683625.1. NCBI lineage: Eukaryota > Viridiplantae > Streptophyta > Magnoliopsida > Malpighiales > Euphorbiaceae > Mallotus > Mallotus nudiflorus. Next base: position 2,727,374 of record CANTUR010000117.1, on the reverse strand, counting down.
TCACAGGTGACTTGGGGAAAAAGGAGGTCACTTGAGTTACAAAATTTACATGAATTTTTTTCTCTTAAATGAAAGACTTTTAAACTGTGAAATTTATTTGGAGAAATAAATTTTATGAGAATAAAAAAGTGTAAAATGATTGGGAAATAAGACATCCATCAACATCTATAATCAATAATTATCATCAACCAATCAATGTTCCAAGCAAATCATTAATAGTCACTATCATTTTTCTTTAAATTGTCAATAATATTATTTTATTTTATTCATCTTTTATTTTGTATTAAGTTCTAAAAATCAATACAATTTCCTTTTAGTTGTTCAAATAGCTTATCTTATTATCAAATTTACTTCATCTATGTGAAATCCAAATAAATTATGGTAAAGGCATTTAGGAATCCATAATCCGTCTATAAGAAGTCAATTCATTTAAAGACTTTAGCCCCTCTAGCACGCTCACACTTACCTAAAATAAAATAAGCCAACAATCTTTTGGCATGCAAGTTAGGACCTATTTTACAAGATGTCAAAACTTAGAAATGGAAAGACATTTCTAAAGTTACAGATTCATCCAATTAAACACTTGAAGAAGTAGGTCATGCACACTCCGAAGGTAATCTAGTGTCTCTACTACTAATCTCGCACCCTTTTTTGCTCCTACTCCAATGATGTCATCGTCAATGCCTTTCTCTGTTCTTCTATCTCCACTGTAGGTAAAGTCATATTATTAAGGTTCTTGCCTTTCTTTCTCTTCCAACCCTAACCCTAAAATTTTGGACAGAACTCTGGTGCTAATCTCATGACCCCTTTTATTCTAACTTCAACACCATCGTTGTCTTTCTCTACCAAAGGTAAAGTCATGGTATTAGGGTTCTTGTATTTCTTTCTTGTACAACCTAACCCTAGATATTTTTAACAAATTGGTACTTTTACTGATCTCATTGATAATGGCAATGATTCTGACCCCGAGAATTTTCCTACTTTCAAAGACCGGCTCATACTAGATACTCTCAAAAGCTTATCTAGGTCTAATGATTCTGATATAGAAGTGAATAAAGATCATAAAAGGAAAAGCCAATATGAATATAGTAAATATAATAAGGTGCACCCTCTTGAGGTAAGATATTTAGCTTTAGCCCAGATATTTAATTTGGGTTTCCTTATTTTCTTGGAGGGTGCCAGGTTCAAGTGTAGATAAGCCTGTACAGTAAGTGAAGAATTTTATCTACAGAATTTAAGTTTAATTATAGATGGTTCTTTTGGTTTAGGACTAAACTAGCATTACTGCTATTTAGATTAGTTGTTTGGTAATTAGTTATGGATTATCCAAGTCTAATAATAAATACATAGGTTCATAAATGTTTTTTTTATTTGTAACACCTCTCATAGATAGGTTCATAAATGCATTTTTTAATTATAATAACATCTCTCATAGGTTTTTTAAGTTTCTCTCATTGTCTTTCACATGCCCAGTTAAACTTGACCAAGGACCAGTTTTAATTAAGTTTTGGCCCGTAACTAATTAAAACTAAAACCAAACTAAACCAACCTAAAACTGTTATGGGAGATTTTTGGACAGGCTGGTACTTCTATTGATCCTATCAATGATGGCAAGGATTATGACCTCGAGGATTCTCCTACTTTTAAAGACCGACTCTTACTAGATATTCTCAAAAGCTTATTTAGGTATAATGACTATGATAAATAAGTGAATGAAAATCATAAAAGGAAACCAATTTGAATATCACAGACATAATAAGGGGCACCTTCTTAAGGTAAGATATTTGGCTCTTTTCATTTAAGACCAAACCAACATTATTGCTCTTTAGATTGGCTGCTTGGTAATTGGTTATGGATTATCTTAGTTTAATAATAAATATATATGTTCATAAATACTTTTTTTTTCTTGTAATATCTCTTATAGATAGGTTCATAAATGCATTTTTTTTACTTATAATAACATCTATTATATGTTTCTAAAGTTTCTCTTATTGCCTTCCATAGGCCCAGTTAGACCTGACCAAAGGTTAGTTTTAGCCTGGAACCGGACTGAACCAACCCAAAATCATTGGGGAAGATTTTTAGACATGCTGGTACTTCTACTAATCCCATTGACAATGGTGATGATTCTAACCCTGAGGATTCTCTTGCTTTCAAAGACCAGCTCTTTCTAAATATTCTTAAAAGCTTATCTAGTTTTGATAACTCTGATAAAGAAGTGAATGAAGATCATAAAAGGAAACGCTATAAGAATATCACAAACATAATAAGGGACACCTTCTTAAGGTAAGATATTTGACTTTAGTTGAGATGTTTAATTTGGGTTTCTTTGTTTTCTTGGATGGTATCGGGTTTAAGTGTAAAGAGGCCTTTACAGTAAGTGGAGATTTTTATTTGTATAATTTAAGTTCAATTGCAGATGGTTCTTTTGGTTTAGGATCGAAATAGCATTACTGCTCTTTAAATTGGTTGCTTGGTAATTGGTTATTGATGATCCAAGTCTAATAATAAATAGATAGGTTGATGAATGCATTTTTTTTCTTGTAACATCTCTCATAGATAAATTTATAACTAGACCTAGACTAAACTAGCCTAAAACCTTTTAGGGAGATTTTTGGACAGGCTGGTACTTCTGTTGATCCCATCAACAATGGCGATGATTCTGACCCCAAGGATTCTCCTGCTTTCAAAGATTGGCTCTTACTATATATTCTCAAAAGCTTATTTAGGTTCGATGACTTTGATAAAAAAAATGAATAAATACCATAAAAGGAAATGCTAATATGAATTTTACAGACATAATAAGGGGCACCTTTTTTAGGTAAGATATTTAGCTTTAACCAAGATGTTTAATTTGAGTTTCTTTATTTTCATGGAGGGTGTCGAGTTCAGGTGTATAGAGGCCTTTGCAGTAAGTGGAGAATTTTATTTATAGAATTTAAGTTCAATTACAGATGGTTCTTTTGGTTTAGGATCAAACCAACATTATTTTTCTTTAGATTGGTTGCTTGGTAATAGGGGGGTGAATAAGGCTAATGAAGGATTTTAGAAAAATTAAAATAAATTTAAAAAATGAATAAGAATTGAAAGAGAAGAGAATAGGAAGAACAATGAACACAAAAATTTAAGGAGTTCAGATTCATCCTATATCTCCATCTAACTTATCCTAAAGTTAGGAATTTTCAATTCCTACAATCTTATTCACAAGATTGAGATTATAGAGATTGAGGCTTACTCTTCAACCTTACACAAATAAGAGTTTTAAGGCGAACTCTTCAACCAAATAAATAAGAGTTTCTAGGCTCGCTCTTATACCAATTCCTAAGTGTTTTAATGGATAAACACTTAAACCAATTCCACTATAAATATATCTCACTTTCCTTCTAATCTATCCCAAGAATTAGATGAAGATAAAGTTATATTTCTATCACACAACCAACTCTTATAAGAGTTAATCAATATAACAAATATTGATAAAAAAAATGAACCTTAATGAATGCTTAGAGTTTTTGATAATCAAAGAGTAATGTAATGTGTGTTCTTGTTTATCATAACTCTAAAGCACATATATATAGATCAAGCTTTAAAAATATGGCTGTTGGAGCCAATGATTATGTCTCTAACATCTCTTTTTTTTTAAATTTAAAAATATGTCTGTTGGATATTTTTGAAGTTTGGTGTTACCATGGAAGCATAACTTCAGTCGCAACCTATTTTTAAGACAAGCTTTATGTCACCATGGTAGCCTTGCTTCAATCACAACCTATTGTTCACATTATATCTCTAATGTCCTTTTTCTTAATTTTAAAAATATGTCCATTGGTCCATCAATATAGAAGCAAAGCTTTAGTCGTATCCTACTATTGAGCTTGGCTTTTTATCACTATAGTAGCCTTGCTTCAGTCGTAACTTACTATTGAGCTCACCATAATAGCCTTGCTTTAGTAATAGCCTACTGTTGAGCTCACCATGGCAGCCTTACTTCAGTCATAGCCTACTGTTGAGATGAATTTTAACTTGGCTTTCGTTGAGAGTAATATTGTACCTATGGTTATAATTACACTAAAATAAAACATATTAAATGCTCAAAATTAACTCTTATGAGAGTTGCTTGTGTGATAGAAATAGGACATCATCTTCATCTGATTCTCAGGATAGATTAGAAGGAAGTAAGGCATATTTCTAGTGGAATTGGTATAAGTGTTTAGCCATTAAAACACTTGGGAATTGGTTTAAGAGTGAACCTAGAAACTCTTATTTGTTTGGTTGAAGAGTTAGCCTTAAAAACTCTTGTTTATGTAAAATTGAAAAGTGAGCCTTAAACTCTTATAATCTTAATCTTGTGAATAAGATTGTGGGCATTCAAAAACCTTATTAAGTTAGGTGGAGACATAGGATTGTTGAGAATCTGAACTCCTTAAATTTTTATGTTCATTTTTCTTCCTACTCTATTCTCTTTCAATTCTTGTTCATTCCTTAAATTCATTTCAATTTTTTAAAATCCTTCATTAGCCTTATACACCCATTTAAGGCACTTTCAATTGTTATCAAAGCATGAATTCAAGGAACTTCATTGCTAGAATACAAAACCATGGTGAGTGAATGTGACACCTATTAAGGATATCAAACATACATTATATACATGTGACTAATAAATAATATATCCATTAAAATCAAATTTTAGTTCATGAGTCAATATACATACAAGACTAATTATATAAATAGCATACAACACACACCACAAAGGCTCACAACATTAAATAGTTCACATATTTCCTTATGTTATTTATATATAATACATTGGCCTTAATACAAAATATGAAAATTTACTAAACATGTTACATTCTATAAAACTGAAGATGACCTCTTGCTGACCCACCTGATATAATGCTAGTGCAATTAATGTAAATATTTCTTCAAGATAGACTACAATTCTTCTAGTCCTAAAAAATATTGCAGAGGAGTGAGCCTACAACTCAGCAAATGAATAAAATAATATTCTCTGAAAAATAACATATTCAAACATGTAGTATTATCAATTATCAATCCATTCAATATTTAACTATAATTTATAGTATGTACATAGTCATAGTAGCATACTATCTACAACATATTTCTTTAATTTTTATACCGCTTGTCAAAGGGATTCCATAATGCATACAATATTGCCATAATCATAGTGTTTTCTTTCGAACAACAATAAACTTATAGTATGTACAAAATTGTAATGGCATAGTATTTTCTTCTGGACAACAATGTACTTTTAGCATGCACATACGCACACAGCCCTGCCATAATCTTGTTCCATATATATATATATATATATATGCCTTTCTATGTCATATAAAGGGGATTCCATATCGCACACAACCTTACCTCATTCACAAGTAGCACTACGTCCTCTTTTTCATTCAACCATATTTCTTATATTTTCACATACATCAAAAGTTCACCACACTGTCACAAGACTTTATTCAACTCATCATCAATTAACTACATCACATATCACTCCATAAAGCCAATTAATATCTCTCCCATAATATATAAGAAAATAGTAATATACCACAAATATATTGAAATATACCATATTTCAACATAGAAGAATTGACAATGCAAATTCAAAAAAATACACCACAACCATGTTATGAATATTAAAGCCATATTCGCTAAATCAATAGCATTAGAAATCTAAATTAATTTGCAACTGATTTCACACCAATTGGATATATATAAAAGGAGAAACATAAAAAATATTCCACCATGGTCAATTTGTCATCAAAGACTAAGCTACACGAAGTATTGCCAAAAATTAGTCATCAAAACAAAAAAATGAAGCTTCCTTTATTTCTTTTAAATTTGTATATAACATCTCAATGTTTTCATATGAACAAATGGCACCCTAATTGGAGTTATAAAACTCCAGATATGACTTTAATAAGTATTTTGTTCTCGCCCAAACAAGACATTATTAGTGGATTATGAACCTTAGTTGGGGAATTGCGTAGTTCAGGATTGCAAACCGAGGTGTTGAGCCTTGTGAGTTATAGAAGAGCGTTTTTCCTACAGGATCGGCTCTACTTTTTAGTAGAGAGAGATCCATTTTATAGAGGAGATTTTGTCAAATTTTTGATAGAATTCTTGTAAAACATGATGTCAAGACAATCCTGAGTTCCCATATTTTGTTTGAGTTTCGTATTCTTAGGTCAAGTCTCTTTAGAAGTATAAGTTAGATTTATCCTAATTGTTGTTATTATTTTATTTTCTAGTTGCACCGAAACTAAGGCCCATCGGACCTGGCCTGTTAAGCCAGTCTCGAGGAGCACAAACTTGTGAGTTATTATCTTATATATACATTGTATTTAGGATGCATGATTTAGAATATGCATATTTTAATATGTATTTATTCATAAATTGTTTTATTAAATGTTTAGTATATGTTAGGTATATTTTTAGTATATTTTTTATATATATTTAGCATGATGTTAGTATGTTATTGGTTTTTATTTGGCATATTTTTTATGGTTGATTTCAAATTTATTTAATATATATATACTTGAAATATACTATGGTATATTTCTGGTATATATATGATTATTTTGTTATTATGAATGTTATTATGTATTATTTATTTTCCTATATGTATGTTAAATTTCAATTGAAGGATATCGATAGAATGTGCTACCTAGTGAGCAACACTAGGACCATGTATGTACCGATATGATAGATTTAAGGTTGAGTTGAGAATCACTTGAGGTGATATATGATTGATTGATTGATATGATTGAGTAGTGTTATTGCTGGATCTCGGTTGACCTAGTGTCTCGGGACCAATCACACTGACTGTCAGACTGTTGGAGCTCAGTTGACTTAGTGTCTCGGGGCCAGTCTACTATCCAAAATGAAATAAGTGAATTAATTTAGAATTAAGGGAGCCTGTATGGCTAGAGAGATATTATTGATTGAGGTTGTGATTAAATATGGTTATATTTGATCCTTTAATAAAATAAATATTTTTCAGCATTTATTATATAAAGTGATTTCAACATTTGTGTGAAATGCTTGTATATATATTTATTATATATATTGATGATTGGTTGCATACAATATTAGTAGGTGCATATATATATAATATAACAATTCACTCAGTGAGGTCTAACTCCCCTCAGTTGTTGATTTTTACAGGAGATTTTTCTTCCTTAAACCTCAGTAAGAGGCCCATCCGCTGAACTTCTTTAGCCCCGACTTGTCTATGTAAATTACTTACTTGATTTTATTGTACTCTAGAAAACTGCAGTAGTAGTCGTACTTTGTATTTGTAGAATGTTGGTTGTTATTATTAGAGACCTTTCTCTAAATATAATATGAAATATTTTATTTTATGATATGATAAAATTTTTTATTATTATATTGATTTAAAGACTTTAATTATGGTGAATATTTTTTGTATTTATTGCATGCTTTTATTTTTAAGACTTGCTACGGGTTTCCGATTCGAAAGAATTCCCATTCCCTAGCATCAGTTATGACTTCCGAGTTAGGTCATGACAAAGTTGGCATTAGAGCCTAGGTTTAGTGTTGTGACCTAGGTTATTGAGTTATGTTTTCTTTAGAACTACTGCAGTTAAATTAGGTTCAATCATGTCTTTGAAAAGTTTTCCTTGTTTTAGGAATTCTGCATATCCATTAGGATGTTTAGTTGTCTATGATTGTTTGAATTACTTTTTTTTTTATTCTTTTCTAAGTGTCATAAGCATGAGTCACTACATCGATCGATGAGACCGATGATAGAAAGTCTCTTAAGCATAAGATTCTACCCCCTGTGTAGCCTGTTAGGCATAAGGGTAGAGATGGATTTAAAAGGTTGAAGTAGTCATTGTAAGAGGTACAAGCAGCCCTTTGAACTCGAACTTGCAACATTTATGGCTAGGATAGCCAAGTTTAATGAGGACTTAATAGCACTTAACCAAGCATGATAATTGTTTTGAATATGCTTTGATGAAGGAATTGGAAGATGTCTAATAAAGATGAATCACTTTCGTACTCTTTGGTGGTGAAGTTATCAGTTTTGACTGTAAGGTAAGATTGTGCATACAGTCAAATTAGTTTTATATGACTACTGTAACATGATTGGAGTCTAAAGAGTAATTTCTAAGATATTTCCATCCACCTTTAAGGAAGGATAATTATATGTGGATGTTATTACACAGAGTAAGAGAAGAGCGATCAGTTGAGAAGAATACCTGTGAACTCTTTAATTTGTCACGTCATACTGTAAAAGTGATACAGTATAATAGGAGACTGGTAGAGCTGTATGTTACAGGATTAAATTTGATATATATTGGCATCCGAACTTAGGACTAAAATTCAAAGAATTATTCACGAATTCAGTCTTTTGGGTGTACTTAATCTTAATGTGATATGGAGAATGGATTGGTTGTTTCAGCACTATGTAGTGGTTGATTGTTGGAGTAAATAGGTGATTTTTAGAATTGCTAATGAAAAAATATTAAATTTATAGGTGATAAGAGTTATACACATCAAAATTTTATCTCCACTATCATTGCTAGGAAGATACTGAGGAAAAGTAGTTAGGGATACTTTAGTGGAAAAGTTGTCTCTCACAGATGTTCCTATTGCCTGTGAGTTTCCTTATATTTTTCTTGATGAGTTGCCAAGTTTACCACCTCATAGAGAGATTGAATTCTGTATAGATGTGGTTCTTGATATAGCTCATATTTCTATATCGCCCTATAAAATGGCTCCTGCTGAATTGAAGGAATTAAAAGAACAATTGTAAGATTTGTTGAACAAGGGTTTTACCAGACCCAATGTTTCTTTTTGGGGTGCACTAGTCCTATTTGTGAGGAAGAAGGACAGTACACTCAGACTGTGCATTGATTACAAAGAACTGAACAATGTGACAATGAAGAACAAGTATCCTCTTCCGAGGATAGATGATATGTTTGATCAACTTTAGGGTGCACATTTCTTTTTTAGGATTTACTTGAGGTCAAGTTATCATCAGTTGCAGATCAGTGAAGCCAATGTTCCTAAAATGGCATTCCGTACTCGTTATGGCCACTATAAGTTTCTGGTGATGTCATTTGGCTTGACTAATGCACTAGCAACTTTCATAGATCTAATAAACAGGGTATTCAGACCATTTATGGATCAGTTTATGGTAGTTTTCATTAATGATATACTGATGTATTCGAAGAGTATGGAGGAGCATGTATATCACTTGAGAACAATACTACAGACACTGAGAGAACATCAACTTTATGCTAAATTCTCGAAGTGTGATTTTTGGTTGAAGAGTGTTGCTTTCCTTGGACATGTGGTGTCTAAAGATGGTATCCAAGTTAATCAACAGAAGATTAAGGTAGTGTCTGAGTGGCCTAGACCGATTACAGTTATGGAGATTCATAGTTTTCTGGGTTTAGCTGGGTATTATAGGAATTTGTACATGATTTTTCCTTCTATGACTCACTTGACTTAGAAGAATGTGAAGCTTGAGTGGTCAGATGCTTGTGAGAATAGTTTTCAGTTGCTGAAGGAGAAGTTAACCACAACTCCAGTTTTGGCTTTGCCTAATAGAGTAGATAAGTTCACGGTGTATTGTGATGCCTCTAGAGTTAGCCTAGGTTGTGTGTTGATGCAGAATGGCAGGGTGATAGTTTATGCTTTAAGGCAGTTAAAGAAGCATGAATAGAATTATCCTACCTATGACCTAGAGATGCTTGCGGTAATATTTGCTCTTAAGATCTGGAGAAATTATTTGTACGGGGTGACTTATGAGATTTTTACTGATCACAAGAGCCTTAAGTACATTTTTTAGCAGAGAGATCTAAATCTGAGGAAAAGGAGATGGTTAGAACTCCTGAAAGATTATGATTGTGAGATTCTTTATCATCTAGGCAAGGCTAAAGTGGTAACAGATGCCTTGAGTAGGAAGTCCTCAAGTAGTCTTGCTCACATCAGTGTATAGAGGAGACCGTTGATCCAAGAGTTGCATTAGTTAGTGGATCAAGGTCTGATGATGAAGATGAGTAGTTCAAGTAGACTGTTAGCTCAGTTTAGAGTTTGATATCTGCTGAGAGATAGGATTAAAGCAGCTCAGGACCGAGATTGTATTCTAACAGAGCTTGCAAAGAATATTCATGAAGGGAAGTTCACTGATTTCACACTTGATGATAAAGGTGTTTTGTGGATCAGTGGTAGATTGTGCATTCCTAATGTGGAAAGTTTGAGAGAAGAGATCCTTGAGGAAGCACATTCTACAGCCTACATCGTACATTCAAGTGTTACTAAGTTGTACCACAATATCAGAGATTTGTACTGGTGGGATGGATTGAAGAAGGATGTAGCTAATTATGTTATTAAGTATTTGACGTGTCAGCAGGTGAAAGTTGAACATCAAAAGCTTTTTGGGAAGCTTCAGCCACTTCCTATTCCTAAGTGGAAATATGAGAGAATTGCTATGGATTTTATGGTTGGGTTACCTCGTTCCAAGGATGGATATGATTCCATCTAGGTGATAGTGGACAGGTTGACTAAGTTTACTCATTTCTTGCCGGTGAAAGCCATTTATTTTGTAGCTAAGTTGGCGAAGCTGTATGTAAAGCATATTGTGTACCTATACAGAATACCTGTGTCCATTATGTCTGATAGAGGTTCAATGTTTACCTCTCATTTTTGGCAGAAGTTGTAAGAAACAATGGGCACTAGGCTTGATTCAAGTACTACTTTTCATCCTCAGACAGATGGTCAGTCTGAGAGGATAATCCAGAAACTAGAAGATATGTTAAGGATGTGTGTATTGGATCTAGGAGGTAGTTGGGATGATCAATTATCACTTATGGAGTTACTTATAATAACAACTACCATAGCAGTATTAGGATGGCACCATATAAAGCTTTGTATAAAAGAAAGTGTAGATCCCCTTTAAGTTGGGATGAGAGTGGGGAGAGAGCATTGATTGGGCTTGAGATGGCCCATGATGCCGCAAAGAAGGTTGTTGTGATTAAGAGGAGACTAGAGACCGCAGTTAGCAGATAGAAGAGGTATACAGATCCAAGACACAGAGATGTGGAGTTCCAAGTAAAAGACTATGTATTTTTGAAGGTGTCTCCGATGAAGGGTGTGATGAGATTTGGAAAGAAGGGTAAGCTAGTACCGAGATATATTGGACTGTTCAAAATTTTGAAGAGAGTGGGCATGGTTGCATATCAGTTGGCTTTGCCTCCAAATCTATTTCAAGCGCATCCAGTGTTCCATATCTTGATGCTGAGGAAGTATATTTTTTACCCTTCACATGTGTTACAGCTTGATAGTGTGGAAGTGAATGAATACTTGAAATTCGAGGAGGAACCTATTGCGATTGTAGACTATCAACTTCGACAGTTGCGTTCGAAGCAAATTTTGATGGTCAAGGTGTTGTGGTGAAGCAACAACGTAGAGGAGCATACTTGGGAGAATGAAGCTGAGATGCGAGTCGCTTATCCATATCTCTTTCCTCGATGATTCTTGTATTTAATCTTTTCTTTGAAGTCGGGGACGAATTCTTATAAGAATGGGAGATTGATATGACCCGATATTTTAAATTATAAAAATATATTTCAGGATATGCAATATTAATAATTTTAAAGTTTAATTGTGTATTATCATCATTAATTACTAATGTTAATTACGTATGTTATTTTAAGAGAATTATTTACGTAAAAATAATTTATTTAAATGGGATTTATATTATTATTATTATTATTATTATTATTATTATTTGTAGTTAACTATCGTTATTTTACGTATATAAATTTTCTTACGTAAAATATTTATTTTTGGAAGTTTATTATTTAAATATTAAAGTTATTATTATTGTTGTTATTTGCAATAGTATTATTATTATTATTGTTATTTGTCATTATTATGTGTATTATTATTATTATAATGTTATATTATTATTCTTAATATTATTTTTATCATTTTCAATATTATATTACTTTATTTTATTGTCCTTATTGTTGACTAGTTAAGTGTGTGTGTGTGTGTGTATATATATATATATATATATATATATATATATATATATATATATATATATATATAACACATAAACCATCACCTCCTCCCTCCCTGTTCTGTCCCGTTCCCGCACAGTCATTGTGCCTCTCCCTTCTCCACTATTGGACTGCTTCTCACCACCACCAGCCATCGCCATCTTCTTCCTCCCTCTTCCCTCTCCCTCCTCGATGTCGTCCGACCGTTGAAAGCTCGTCTAATCGCCTGGAGTTACAATGGCAGTAGGGTGAGCTTCTCACCATCACCCTCTCCTCCGGCCACTATAGCATGCCATTCCGGTGTCATTCAACTCCTTGAGCTGTATGGAAGTCGATCCCAGGCTCAATTTGAACTCTTAATGGTCCTTTTGTAAGTTTTTCTTAGTTTTTAGTATATGGCTAGGGTTTCCAATTTTTTTTAAGTTGAATCTTTTTGATTCTTGGAAACTTCCTTAACAAATGTTGACCCTAGTAGCTTAATCTTCATAGAAATATTTTTTTAAATTTTTTTTGGAATTTATTTGAATTTTGGTTAATTTTTTATTATTTTATTATTAATTATTGAATTTTTGTTAACTAATTATTTTAATTATGAATTTGGTTGATTTAGTGTTAATATATGTTGTTATTAATTTTAGTGTTACGAAAATAATTTTTGGGAATATTATATAATTTTTAATAATATTTTTGTATTATGTATATATTGGAATTTTGGGTCAAATATGTATTTTTGTTGAAAATATTGTTTAATTATATGTTTTAGATAATTTTGGTATAATATATGGTGATAAAATAATTTTAGTAATTTTATATAATTTTTGAGGAAATTAATTAGTATTATGCCATTTTTTATTATATAGGTTAATTATGGATTTTTTATGAAATTATAATCAAAAAATATAATTTAAATGATTTTATGATTATACAGAGTTTTAAAATGATTTTTATAAATTATTTGTAATTTTAAACTAATTAATATTAATTTTCAAAAATTATATTCAAATAATATATTGTTTACTATTTTGGTGATTAAATGGATTTTTAATTACCTTTATTATATAATTAAGTTATTTGAGTTTATAAAGGTGAATTTTATTATTTTATGTTAAATAATTGTGAAATTGGATTTTTGATAATATTATATTATTATTTGGGATTTTTATATAATAATTGTGAAATAATTATATTAAGTGTTTTAATGTTTAAATATATTATATTTTGGTGTTTTATTGATATTTGTGAGTTTTAATGATTTTTAATATATTATTATAAATATTTGATTATTGGTGGATTGTGAATCTCGGTTGGGGAATTGCGTAATTCGAAATCCCAACCTAAGGTGTTGAGCTTTGTGAGTTATAGAAGTGTGTTTTTCCAGCAGGATCAGCTTCACTTTTTAGTAGAGAGATGTTCGTTTTATAGAGGAGGTTCTGCTGAATTTTTTATAGAATTCTTGTAAAACGTGATGTCGAGTCGATCATGAGTTCCCGTGTTTTGTTTGAATTTTGTATTTCTAGATCGAGTCTTTATAGAAGTATAAGTTAGATTTATTCTGATTATTGTTATTATTTTATTTTCTAGTTGCGCCAAGACCGAGGCCTATCGGACTGAGCCCGTCGAACCAGTCTCAACGAGTGTAAACTTGTGAGTTATTATCTTATATATGCATCGTATTTAGGATGCATGATTTAGAATATGCATGTTTTAATATGTATTTATTTATGAATTGTTTTATTAAATGTTTAGTGTATGTTAGGTATATTTTTAGTATATTTTTTATATATTTTAAAATAAATAAATGTTATATTTTCAATATATATTTAGCATGATGCTAGCATGTTATTGGTTTTTATTTGGCATATTTTTATGTTTGATTTCGAATTTATTTAACATATATATACTTGAAATATACTATATTTATTTTAGGTATATTTCTGGTATATATATGGTTTATTTTGTTATTATGAATGTTATTGTGCATTATTTATTTTCCCATATGTATGTTAAATTTTAATTGAAGGATATCAATAAAACGTGCTACCTAGTGGGCAGTACTAGGACCGTGTACATACCAGTGCGATAGATTTAAGGTTGAGTTGAGAATCACTTAAGGTGATATATGATTGATTGATTGATTTGAGACTGATATGATTGAGTAGTATGGTTGCTAGAGCTCAGTTGACCAAGTGTCTCGGGGCCAATCACACTAACTATCAGACTGTTGGAGCTTGGTTGACTTAGTGTCTTGGGGCCAGTCTACTGTCCAAAATGGAATAAGTGAATTAATTTGGAATTAAGTGAGTCTATGTGGCTAGAGAGATATTATTGATTGAGGTTGTGATTAAATAGGGTTCTATTTGATCTTTTAATAAAATAAATGTTTTTCAGCATTTATTATATAAAGTAATTTTAGCATTTGTGTGAAATGCTTGTATATATATTTATTATATATATTAATGATTGGTTGCATATGACATTAGGAGGTGCATGTATATATAATATAACAATTCACTCAGTGAGTTTTGACTCCCCTCAGTTGTTGATTTTTACAGGAGATTCTTCTTCCTTAGACCTTTGTAGTAGGCCCATCCGTCGAACTTTTTCAGTCTTGGCTTGTTTATGTAAATTACTTACTTAATTTTATTGTACTCTAGAAAACTGTAGTAGTAGTCATACTTTGTATTTGTAGAATGTTGGTTGTTATTATCAGAGTCCTTTCTTTAAATATTGTATTAGATATTTTATTTTATTATATGACATAAGTTTTTATTATTATATTGATTTAAAGACTTTAATTATGGTGCATATTTTATTTAATTATTGCATCTTTCTATTTTTAAGGCTTGCTACGGGTTCTGGATTCGAAAGAATTCCCGTTCCCTAGCGCCGGTCATGACTTCAGGGTTGGGTCATGACATAGAACCTCATCTAGCATTATAACATTATTAAATTACTTAAACATGTAAGACTACCAATTATAACATATTTAATAAGCTGAATTTAAAAATTCCCCAAAAATTCTATACAATGAATCTTAAAATGAAACTTTCTATATCACTAAACCTATGTGTTTAAAGTAATTTAAAATTTATTTTGTTTCAATTAAAGGTGTATAGAGGAAGAACCCTAAGAAATAATCTACCATACTCAAACTAGTAATAGAAATTGAGCAATAAAATGTTCAGTCAAAAATAACCATCAAAACAATAGAATTAGATTTCCACTATTTCTTTAAGTTTTATTGTAGACATCTCAAATTTTATTTAGGTGTAAACAACACCTAATTTATAATTACAAAACTAAAGATATAGATTAAATAAAATTACTATTCATACCTGATTCGAACTTTAGACTCCTCTCCTTCTTCTTCTTTCTTTTTTTTCCTTTCTTCCCACTTCTTTTCTGTGTGTAAGTTTTCTCATTTTTTAATTTGATGGCTACCACCTGGCCTAATTCTAGCACCTTCTATTTCTTATCACATATTTTTTTATTTTTTATATTTTATTTTTATTTATTATTTTTTTCTTGCTTTACCATATAATCAAATTTTAGAAAAATATGTATATTATATATATATATATATATATATATATATATATATATATATTATTTATTAAATCAACATAACCAATTTAAGTCCCTTTTTTTTGCCAATAATCAATTTAAACTCATAACTTTCTAATTCTGAGTTTGGTGGGCATTACATTTCTCTCCCCTTAGGAAATTTCATCCCCGAAATTAAATATGGCTCACCAAACTCAGAAAATTGATAAGGGTTTGAACTCTCATGTCTTTTTTCCACCTCCTATATAGTTTCTTTTGGTGAATGTCAACTCTACTTTACCTTTACTATTGGAATTTCTTTGTTGAGCAATTTTTTTATCTACCTATCAAGAATTTCAACTATTTCTTTTTTATAATTTAAATCTTCTGTCAATTGTGTTTCTAATTCTCATACTACATGGCTATAATCATATCCATATCTTCTTAACATGGAAATGTGGAAATTCTATGGAGTCTCACCATAGTTAGTCAATAATGGAAATCACCAATGTTAAATATTGTCATCTCATATTTTCCTTTCTTATGTCAATTCTTCTAAACCACTTTAACTATGGAAATCACTTTATTTCATAATATATTATGATCTCTAACTATGTAGTCCTTATACACATTCTTACATGTTACATGCTATAAAACTTCCTAAAGTAATATAGACAATTATTAATGCATTTATAAGAATAAAATCCAAAAATTATTCCTTACGAGGTTTGATAACATTCGCAATTCTGAAGACTTTACCATGATTGTCACCATGAACTTTACCAATAAACTAATATTAGCTTTGTTGATCCCTACCTCAAAATAAGTCAATTTTAACTCTAAACCATGCGATGATATGTTTAAGAACATTGACTATATAATATATCAATATTCTCAGCTAATAGAATATTAAATCATCAACTATTGTTCATAAAATTTCTATTTCCTTTAAAGTGGAATACCCTCGAAATATCGTATAGACTTTTAAAATGACATTTTAGAATATCACTTTTAACTAAATCCTTTTTTTTTTTTATCATATTTCAAGTCCTATATTATAAAAGAAAATTTTATTATACCATCAAATATATATAATTTCATCCACAATATATGTGGAATTTCAAGTAGACTCAGTATTGTCTTCAATATCTTTCAACTATATTCTTAACTAGCCTTAAACTGTCAATCATAATATCTCAAAGAATAATCAATCTTTAAATATTACTTATATTCTCACAAGTTATATTATTATAAATCATTTCTACCAACACCTTATCTTTCATCACAATTCACTAATGTATTTGATAATGTAATAAATCAAATGTTACACCATTAAATAAAAATTCCACTAATTTCTCTTTTGCTTTACTCAAATTTTATCTTTCTATGAAATTCATCAAATTTTCTTATATTATTCTTTCATAATAATTTTTTTTTCTTAACAATAATTCCACCATTAGAATGACTAACATCTTTTAAACTACGTTATTGTTATATAAAATCAATCAGTTAAATTCTCCATTCGACCTTCTAAGACTATACCTTTAGTTTCTTTGAGCTAAACAACTCCAACTATAGATTTAAATCTCAAACTTTATTTCCTATTCAACATGCTTGTTCATGCATATACCATTCTACTATGCATATATCTTGTACAATCTATAAATTTTATACTTACTACTATATAACAGTCCTTTTTACTAGTTAGTACCAACAAGAAACATTAACTTCTCTTTGTTCTTTTTCTTTTTTTTTACACCATGTGATAAGTTCAAGCATCCTAGTAAGCTTCATTTCCAATCCAACCTTTCATACATCCATTTTTCTCTTGATGAAATACAAACTTTCTTAATATATATATATATATATATATATATATATATATATATATATATATATATATAAATATATAAAATTCCCACAAATGACATTTGGATAAACTACTTCTAATTTGATAATATTCTTTATCATAGTTTAACTCTTATATCCTTAGATGACATAAATTAATATGTTGTTTTATTAAATAAAAATTAACTCACTACAAGAAGGAAGTTCTTATATTTCCATTACCACTCACAAAATTTATCAACTATAACCATATTTTGATTTTAAATCCTCAAATTCTCAAATATTATTCTATTTTTAAATATTTTTTCTTCTTTCATAAATTATATTTCTATAAATTATTCCTACTGGAATTTCAACCTTCACTACAAATCATTCATGTATGCGAGATGGAATAAGTAAAATTCAACTCTATTAAATACAAATTTCATTCCTAACTTGCACACTACTCCATAGACTCATTATCAATCCTAGATTTTAAAAAATAATTCTATTAAGATCTCATATTCTTATTACCAAATTCTCTAAGATGACCAATCTTTGTAGCGTTCTTTCATCCTCATTCTATAAATATCTTAGAAATAATTAAACTTAAACTTTGATATAAGGGTGCTATTCGATATGGTGTAATTAACATTGGTGCTACCCCTAGTATAGTTTATCTTTCAAAATTAGTCTCTCGATGTGGAGGTAAACCCAATAGATCTTTTAGAAATACATTTGCAATTCCTTCACTATTGGACCATCTATTACTCCTACACTAACTTTAGATACATCCACCATATTAGCCAAATAAGCTTGACACCCTTTTTAATTAAATGGAAAGCTGTAGTAACCAAAATTAAAAAGCAATTCACCTTAAAATCTCATAGAATATATACATTGTCAATCAAACTATATCTTATCCATCACATGTTCACACCCATCTCAATCACAAAATTTTACCTATGAATTTAATCAATACTTATACTTACTTTTTAGTTGTCAATCACTTTATGGACAACTTGTAGCACCTTCTTAAGCTTTACCAATGCTCTAAGATCCTAAAATATGACATATATTAGATTAAGAATATACTTATAATGAGTGTTTATGCTTAGTATGTAATTAGGATATGCTATATATATATATATTTTATTAGACAACTTAGCCTTGCTAGACTTGAGAGTGAACAACTCTCACCATACAATTTCAAATTACTTAATTTTTTTTCCACAAAACTATATATATAAGGCTACAACATATCCAAAAATTAGCATAATATATGCTCTGTACAATTAATGGTAAAATTTTGAATCCAAACCTTTGTTTTGTATAAAAACAGCTCGAGTAGGTCACTTTCATTTTAGAATTTCTTAAGTTATACAAGACCAATTGCAAAACCCTATTTTAGAAACTTCATTAACACATAACGGAATAACTTTCATGTTTTATACTTCATTTACTTTAGCCTCTAAGGCCCTCATATTATCTAAGAAATATCGGTTTGCCTACAGACATAGCAAGCAGAATTAGCACCACTCCAAGAACGCTTTCTCATTACACATATATTATTTCACTAAACTGCATCACAAGATAATAGATAACATATAAAGGAACAAAACACATGTTTAACAATTTGTCTAATTTAGCCTCTAAGGGTCTCATATTTATTAGGCAAAAGAAAGCTACATGCAATAGATACAGTTTAAACCAGTCCTAATCAAAGAAGAATTTCTCGTCACACACACCAAATCTCATAATACAACTTTATAAGCATATAGATAAGATATAAATCTACAAGTATCATGTTTTGTATTTCTCCTAATCCTTCTTCTATGGCTAAGAAAATAGGGGTGTCAAAATTCTACTCTAAAATAGAATTCAAAAGCTATAAAATCATTTTCACACCATCACCACATAATTTCAAATATAATTTAGAAGGAAAATAATTACTTACCAAATTAGGAGCTAAAATCACCAAGATTCAAGTTTAAAAGTTTGAGAGAAAAAGAAAGGAATTAGTTTTTTTTTTTTGGTAAGAGAACTATGGTTTATGGTTGAGAATGAGTAGAGCTTTCTAGTTTCCCACAGGACAAAGACAATCCTATAAATATCCACTATCATATATTTTATTATTATTATTTTTTATTATTATTTTTTAATCAATTATCAATGCAAAAGTTCAAATCAATCCATGTAATCAAGTCAACTAGATTTAATTCCTTATATATTTATTTATGGACTAAACGTTCAATTTTATAATACCTTCAAATACATCCTATATTATACATACTCAAATATGCCATTGAAATACACTTTAAAAAATACAAAATAAATGAAAGGATGTGGAATTCACATAGTTAAATGGAATGATTCGATATGCATATGTTCAACTGAATTATATGCATTACTAGTGATAATTTCATATATTTAAATGAAATGATTCAAGATGCATCTGTTCAACCAAATTATATGCATTATTGGTGACAATTTTTGAGCTAGTTATGGTGGTGCATTTGCATGTCCAACCCCATGCATAGACTCAGACTCACTTAGGTCAGCAGAATCTTCGGTCGGACCCTTCTTACTCATCCTATTCAAAATACAAACACTTAGACTTAGTTCTTAATATCTATATGTATTCCTAACATGTACATGCATTAACATTTTTATCCCAAGAGATTCTAAACCATGCTCTAATACCACTAAATGTGACACCTGTTAAAGATGTCAGACATACATTGTATACATATGACTAATAAATAATATATCTATTAAAATCAAATTTTAGTTCATGAATCAATATATATACAATGCTATTTATATAAATAGCACATAACAAAGGCACATAACAAAGACACCACAAAGGCTTACAACGTCAAATAGTTCACATATATTATATTATTTATATACAATACACTAGCCTTAATACAAAATATAAAAATTTACTAAGTATGTTACATTCTATAAAACTGAAGATGACCTCCTACTAACCCACTTGACACAATGCTAGTGCAATTAATACAAATGTTTCTTCAAGATAAACTATAGTTCTTCTAGTCCTGAAAAATAATGCAGAGAAGTGAGCCTACAACTCAGCAAATGAATAACATAATATTTTATTAAAAATAACACATTCAAACATGTAGTATTATCAATTATCAATCCATTCAATGTTTAACTATAACTTATAGTATGTACATAGTCAAAGTAGCATAGTATGCATAACATATTTCTTTAGTATTTATACAGCTTATCAAAGGGATTCAATAATGCACACAACATTACCATAATCACAATGTTTTCTTTTGGACAACAATGAACTTATAGTATGTATAAAATTGTAATGGCATAATGTTTTATTTTGGACAATAATGAACTTATAGTATGTATAAAATTGTAATGGCATAGTATTTTCTTCTGGACAATAATGTACTTTTGGCATGCATATAATTTTGATAGCATAGCATTTTCTTTTGGACAACAGTGTACTTATGAATTACATTAAGAGTTCACCACATTATCACAGTACTCTATTCAACTCATCATCAATTAAATACATCACATATCACTCCATAAAGCTAATTAATATCTCCCCTATAATACATAAGAAAAAAATAATATACCAAAATATACCATATTTCAACATAGCAGAATTGATAATGAAAATTCAAAAAATAAACCAAAAATTCCATGTTATGAATAATAAAGTCATATTCTCCATATCAATAGTATTATAAGTATAGATTAATTTGCAACTAATTTCACACCAATTAGATATATATAAAAGGAGAAACGTAAAAAACATTCCACCATGGTCAATCTGTCATAAAAAAAACTAAGCTACATAAAGTATTGCCAAAAATTGGCTATCAAAATAGATGAACTAAGCTTCCTCTATTTCTATTAAATTTGTAGATAACATCTCAAAGTTTTCATAAGAACAAATGAAACCTAATTTGAAGATATAAAACTCTAGATGTAGCTTCAATAAGTATTATGTTCTCACCTGAATAGGACACTCGAATGGACTTGCACACTTGGGCTTCAAATGGACATTTAAGGCAACATCCGTTGACCCACTAGGCCCATAATATGTCATACCAAAGCTGACTCAGAGAGCTATAATAGGTGATATGCACTTTAGTTATTGCAGTCCATCTTTGTTCTCAAACCCCTTTGTTTAGGACCATGGATTTGATAGAATGGGCTTGCAGACTTGGGCTTGAAATGGATGTTCGTGGCAGCATCAGTTTACCCACGAGGCCCATAATATATCGAATAAAAGCTGACTCAGAGAGATATAATTGGTGCTATATAATTCATCTATAGAAGTCCATCTTTAAGCTCAAATCCCTTTGTTTAGGTCCATAGATTTGATAGACTGTGCTTGTGCACTTGGGCTTCAAATGGACATTTATGGCAACATCGGTTGACACACGAGGCCAAAAATATATCAAATCAAAGTTGACTCATAGATCTATAATGGGTGCTACACACTTCATCTATAACAATCCATCTTTGAACTCAAATCTCTTTATTTAGGCCCATAGATTTGATAGAGTGGGCTTGTGCATTTGGGCTTTAAATGGACGTTCGTGGCAGCATCGGTTGACACATGGGGCCCATAATATATCAAATCAAAGTTGACTAAAAGAGCTATATTGGGTACTACACACTTCACTTGTAGCAATCCATCTTCAGGCCCAAATCCCTTTGTTTAGGTCCATAGATTTGATACAGTGTGCTTGTGCACTTGGGCATCACATGGACATTCGTGGCTGCATCGGTTGACCCACGGGGCCCATAATGTATCAAATCAAAGCTGACTCAGAGAGCTATAATTAGTGCTACACAATTTGTCTGTAGCAATCCATCTTCAGGCCTAAATCCCTTTATTTATGCCCATGGATTTGATAGAGTGGGCTTGCGCACTTAGGTTTGAAATTGAAGTTCATGGCAGCATCGGTTGACCCACAAGGCCTATAATATATCAAATCGAAGCTGACTCAAAGAGTTATAATGGATGCTACACATTTTGTATATAGCAGCCCATCTTAGGGCCCAAATAATTTTGTTTAGGCCCATGGATTTGATAGAGTGGGCTTGCGCACTTGGGCTTCAAATGGACGTTCATGGCAACATCAGTTGACCTACGGGGCCCATAGTATATCATATCAGAGCTAACTCAAAGGTCTATAATGGGTGCTACACAATATGTCTATATCAGTCCGTATTCAAGCCCAAATCCCTTTATTTAGGACCATGGATTTGATAGAGTGGGCTTGCACACTTGGGCTTCAAATGGATGTTCATGGTAGCATCAATTGACCCACGGGGCCTATAATATATCAAATCAAACCTGAGTGAGATGACTATAATGGGTGC
Organism: Mallotus nudiflorus; assembly: GCA_947683625.1. Taxonomy (NCBI): domain Eukaryota; kingdom Viridiplantae; phylum Streptophyta; class Magnoliopsida; order Malpighiales; family Euphorbiaceae; genus Mallotus; species Mallotus nudiflorus. Next base: position 2,704,560 of record CANTUR010000117.1, on the reverse strand, counting down.
TACACACTTCATATGTAGCAGTCCATCTTCGGCCCTAAATCCCTTCATTTAGGCTCATGGATTTGATAGAGTGGGCTTGCGCACTTGGGCTTCAAATAGACAGTTATGGCAGCATCAGTTGATCAACAGGGCCCATAATATATCAAATCAAAGCTGATTTAGAGAGCTATAATGGGAGCTACACAATTTGTCTATAGCAGTCCATCTTCAAGCCTAAATCCCTTTGTTTAGGCCTATGGATTTGATAGAGTGGGCTTGCGCACTTAGGTTTGAAATGGAAGTTCGTAGCAGCATCGATTGACCTACAAGGCATATAATATATCAAATCGAAGCTAACTGAAAGAGCTATAATGGATGTTACACATTTTGTCTATAGCAGCCCATCTTGGAGCCCAAATACTATTGTTTAAGCCCATGGATTTGATAGAGTGGGCTTGCGCACTTGGGCTTCAGATGGACTTTCATGGCAGCATCGTTTGACCTACGGGGCCCAAAATGTATCATATCAAAGCTGACTCAAAGAGCTATAATGGGTGCTACACAATTTGTCAGTAGTAGTCCATATTCAAGCCCAAATCCCTTTATTTAGGACCATGGATTTGATAGAGTGGGCTTGCGCACTTGGGCTTCAAATGGATGTTCATGGTAGCATCAATTGACCCACGGGGCCCATAATATATCAAATCAAACCTGACTCAGATAAACCTAATGGGTGCTACACACTTCATCTATAGCAGTCCATCTTTGACCCTAAATCCCTTCATTTAGGCCCATGGATTTGATAGAGTGGCCTTGCACACTTGGGCTTCAAATAGATGGTCATGGCAGCATCAGTTGATCAACGGGGCCCAGAATATATCAAATCAAAGCTGACTCAGAGACCTATAATGGGTGCTACACAATTTATCTGTAATAGTTCATCTTTAGGCTCAAATCCCTTTGTTTAAGACCATGGATATAATAGAGTGGGCTTGCGCACTTGGGCTTCAATTGGACGTTCGTGGCAGCATGGGTTAACCCATGGGGCCCATAATATATCAAATCAAAGTACACTCAGAGAGCTATAATGGGTCGTACTCACTTTGTCCATAGCAGTGCATCTTTGGGCCCAAATCAATTTATTTAGGCCCATGGATTTGATAAGTGGGCTTGCACACTTGGGCTTGAAATGGATGTTTGTGGCAACATCGGTTGACCCACGGAGCCCATAATATATCAAATCAAAATTGACTCAGAGGGCTATAATGGGTGCTATACACTTCTTCTATAGAAATTCTTCTTCGGGCCCAAATCCTTTTATTTAGGCCCATGGATTTGATAGTGTGGGATTGCGCACTTGGGCTTTAAATGGACGTTTATGGTAGCATTGGTTGACCCACGAGGCCCATAATATATCAAATTGAAGTTGACTTAGAGGGCTATAATGGGTGCTATACACTTCATTTGTAGTAGTCCATCTTTGAGCCCAAATCCCTTTGTTTGGTCCCACAGATTTGATAGAGTGGGTTCACCCAGTTGGGCTTCAAATGGATGTTCGTGGTAGCATCGGTTGAGTCGCGAGGCTCATAATATATCAAATCAAAGCTAACTTAGAGAGCTATCTTAATTTAAGAGCCTATGGATGAGATTGCATTGGCTTTTATGGATGGATTTGACAAATTAGGCATGCACACTTGAGTTTTAAATGGACAGTCATGGCAACCTTAATTGAACTACCCATAATATATTAAATCAAATCTAACTTAGAGCCTTATAATATGTGCTACAAACTTCATTTTATAGCAATTCAAATTTAGGGGCCTATGGATGAGACTGCATTGGCATTTATGGATGGATTTGACAAAGTGGGCGTGCGTACTTGGGCTTTAAATGGACGATCGTGGCAACTCCAAATGAAAAATGGGGCCTATAATATATCAAATTGAGGCTAACTTAGAGCCCTATAATAGGTGCTATACACTTCTTCTATACTAGTCCAAATTTAGGGGCCTATGGATGAGGCTACATTAGCATTTATGGATGGAATTGACAAAGTGGGAGTGGGTACTTGGGTTTCAAATGGGTGGTCATGGCAACCCTAATTGAACCATGAGGCCCATAATATATCAAATTAAAGCTAACTTGGAGCCCTATAATTAGTGCTAAACAATTCATATATAGCAGTTCAAAGTTAGGGGCCTAAGGATAATACTGCTTTGGCATTTATGGATGTATTTGACAACATGGGCATGTGCACTTGGGCTTCAAATGGGTGGTCTTGGTTCCCTTGATTGAACCATGGGACCCATAATATATTAAATCAAAGTTGAAATAGAGCCCTATAACTATAATAAAAGCCACAAACTTTATGTGTAGCAATCCAAATTTAGGGGCCTATGGATGATATTGCATTAGCATTTATGGATGGATCTAACGAAGTGGCCGTGCACACTTAGGGTTCAAATAGATGGTCATGGCAACACCCATTAAACCATGGATCTTATAATATATCAAATTAGAGTAGACTCAGAGTTCTATATTGGGTTTTATAGACTTTATCTGAAGCTATCCAAATTTAAAGGCCTATCGATGAGACTGCATTAGCATTTATGGATGGATTTGACAAAGTGGGCATATTCACTTTGGCTTTAATTAGATGGTCACGACAACCTTGATTAAACCATTGGGCCATAATATATCAAATCGAGGTTGAATTAGAGCTCTATAATGGGTGCTACACACTTATTCTATACTAACCCTTTAAGGGCCTACGGATGAGACTGCATTGCCATTTATGGATGGATTTTATAAAGTGGGCATGCATGCTTAAGCTTCAAATGGACAGTCGTGGCAACCCCGATTGAACCATAGGGCCCATAATATATTAAATCAAAGCTAACTCAGAGCCCTGTAATGGATGTTGCACTCTTTATTTATAGCAGTCCAAATTTAGGGGCTTATGGATAAGAATACATTGGCATTTATGGATGGATTTTACAAAGTGGGTGTGCACACTTGGGATTCAAATGGATGGTTGTAGCAACCCCAATTGAAGCATAGGGCCTATAATATATCAAATCAAAGCTGACTTAGAACCCTATAATGGGTGCTATAGACTCTATCTATAGCAGTCCAAATTTAGGGGCATATGGATGAGATTGTATTGGCATTTAAGGAAGGATTTGACAAAGTGGGTATGCACACTTGGGCTTCAAATGGATGGTCATGGCAACCTTAATTGAATCTCAAGCCAATAATATATCAAACCAAAGTTTACTCAGAGCCTTATAATGGGTGCTGCACACCTTGTTTGTAGTAATCCAAATTTAGGGGCTTATGGATGAGATTACATTGGTATTGATGGATGGATTTGAAAAAGTGGGCATGCTAACTTAGGATTCAAATGGATGGTCATGGCAACCCTAATTAAACCATAGGACCCATAATATATCAAATCAAAGTTAATATAGAGCCCTATAATAAGAGCTATAAACTTTATATGTAGCAATCCAAATTTAGGGGCCTATGGATAAGACTGCATTGGCATTGATGGATGGATTTGACAAAGTGGGCATGCGCACTTGGGATTCAAATGGACAATTGTGGCAACACCCACTAGACAATGGGGCCAGTAATTTATCAAATTAAAGCATACTCAAAACCTTATACGAGGTGCTATAGACTTCATCTAAAGCTATCCAAATTTAAGGGCCTATGGATGAGACTGTGTTAGCATTTATGGATGGATTTGATAAAGTGAGCATATGCACTTGGATTCAAATGGACGGTCGTGGCAACCCCAATTTAATCATGGGGCCCATCATATATCAAATTGAAGTAGACTTAGAGACATATAGTGGGTGCTAAAGAAAAAGTCTATAGCAGTCCAAATTTAAGGAGATATGGATGAGACTGCATTGGCATTTATGGATAGATATGACAAAGTGGGTGTGTTTACTTTGGCTTCAAATGGACGATCATGGCAACCTTGATTGAACTACAAGCCCCATAATATATCAAATTAAGGCTAACTCAGAGCCCTATAATGGATGCTACACACTTCTCCTATACCAATTCTTTAGGGGCCTAAGCATGGGACTGCATTGGCATTTATGGATGGATTTGACAAAGTGGGTGTGTGCACTTAGTATTCAAATGGATAGACATAGCAACCCCGATTGAACCATGGGGCCCATAATATATGAAATTGAAGCTGACTCAGAACCCTATAATGGGTGCTATAGACTTTATCTATAGTAGTCCAAATTTAGGGGCATATGAATGAGACTGCATTGGCATTTAAGGATGGATTTGACAAAGTGGGCGTGCACACTTGGGCTTCAAATGGACGGTCTTGGCAACCCCAATTGAACCTTAGGCTAATAATATATCAAACCAAAGTTGACTCAGAGCCCTATAATAGGTGCTACACACTTCGTTTGTAGCAATCCAAATTTAGGGGCCTATGGATGAGATTGCATTGGTATTTATGGATGGATTTGACAAAGTGGGTGTGCGAACTTGGGATTCAAATTGATGGTTATGGCAACTCCGATTAAACCATATGGCCTATAATGTATGAAATCAAAGCTAACATAAAGCCCTATAATAATATCTTTAAACTTTGTGTGTTGTAATAGAAATTTAGGGGCTTATGGATGAGACTGCATTGGAATTTATGGATAGATAAGACAAAGTGGACGTGTGCACTTAGGATTCAAATGGATGATTATGGCAACACCTAATGAACCATGGAGCCCATATTATATCAAATTAAAGTAGACTCAGAGCCCTATATTGGGTGCTATAGACTTTATATAAACCTATCCAAATTTAAGGGCCTATGGATAAGAGTGCATTAGCATTTATGGATGGATTTGACAAAGTGGGAGTCCATAATTAGATTCAAATGGATAGTCGTGGCAACCCTGATTTAACCACAAGGCTCATAATATATCAAATCGAAGCTAACTTAGAGCCCTATAATGGGTGCTAAAGAAAAAGTCTATAGTAGTCCAAATTTAGGTGGATATGGATGAGATTGCATTGGCATGAATGGATGGATTTAACAAAGTGGTCATGTTCACTTTGGCTTCAAATGGACGATCATGGCAGCCTTGATTTAACTATGGGGCTCATAATATATCAAATTGAAGTTGACTCACAGCCCTATAAAGGGTGCTACACACTTCTTATGTACTAATTCTTTAGGGACCTACAAATGAGACTGCATTGGCATTTATGGATAGATTTTACAAAGTAGGCGTGTATACATGGGCTTTAAATGGATGGTCATGGCAACCCTGATTGAATTATGAGGCCCATAATATATTAAATTAGAGCTAACTTATATCCCTATAATGGATGCTACACTATTTATCTATAGCAGTCCAAATTTAGGGGCCTATAGATAAGAATGCATTGGCATTTATGGATGGATTTTACAAAGTGGGCATGCGCACTTAGGATTCAAATGGACGGTCGTAGCAACCTTGATTGAAGGGCCCATAATATATCAAATCAAAGTTGACTTAGAACCCTATAATGGGTGCTATAGATTTTATTTACAGTAGTCCAAATTTAGGGGCATATGGATAAGACTGAATTGGCATTTAAGGATGGATTTGACCAAGTGGGTGTGTGCACTTGGGCTTTAAATGGACAGTCATGGCAACCCCAATTAAACCTTGGGGCAATAATATATGAAAACAAAGTTGACTTAAAGCACTATAATAGGTGTTGCACACTTTGTTTATAGCAATGTAGCAATCCAAATTTAGGGGCTTATGGATGAGATTGCATTGGTATTTATGAATGGATTTGACAAAGTGGGCATGCGAACTTGAGATTCAAATGGATAGTCATAGCAATCCTGATTAAACCAAAGGGCCCATAATATATTAAATCAAAGCTAACTTAGAGCCCTCTAATGGGTACTATAGATTTCATTTATGGCAGTCCAAATTTTAGGGCCTCTGGATGAGACTGCAATGGCATTTATGGATGGATTTCACAAAGTGGGCATGCGCACTTAGATTAAAATGAATGTTTATGGCAACCTCGATTAAATGATAGGCCTATAATATATCAAATTGAAACTAACTCAGAGCCCTATAATAGGTGCTAAAGAAAAATTATGTAGCAGTCCAAATTTAGGGGCATATGGATGAGACTGCATTGGCATTTATGCATGGATTTGAAAAAGTGGGCGTGCACACTTGGGCTTCAAATGGATGGTCGTGGCAACCTCAATTAAATCATGAGGCCTATAATATATCAAATTGAGGCTGACTCAAAGCCCTATACACTTCTTCTATGCCAATCCTTTAGGGGCTTATGGATGAGACTACATTGGCATTTATGAATGGATTTGACAAAGTTGGTGTGCACACTTAGGCTTCAAATGGACGGTTGTGGCAACCTTGATTGAATGACAAGGCCTATAATAAATCAAATCAACACTAACTCATAGCCCTATAATAAGAGCTACAAATGTTCTATGTGGCAGTCCAAATTTAGGGGCCTATGGATAAGACTGCATTGGCATTTATGGATGGATTTGACAAAGTGGGCATGCACACTTGGGCTTAAAAAGGATAGTCGTGGCAACCCTGATTAAACCACAGGGCTTATAATATATCAAATCAAAGCTGACTCAGATCTCTATAATAGGAGTGATAAACTTTGTCTGTAGTAATCCAAATTCAGGGGCTTATAGATAAGAAAGCATTGGCATTTATGGATGGATTTGACAAAGTGGGTGTGCGCACTTGGGATTCAAATGGACAGTCATGGCAACCTTGATTAAACCATGGGGCCCATAATATATCAAATCAAAGCTGACTCATAACCTTATAATGGAAGCTACAGACTTCATCTATGGCACTCTAAATTTTGGGGCCTACTGATGAGAATGCATTGGTATTTATAGATGGATTTGACAAAGTAGGCGTGTGCACTTAGATTCAAATGGACGGTCATGGCAACCCCGATTTAACCATAGGGTTCATAATATATCAAATCGAAGCTAACTCATAACCTTATAATGAATGATAAAGTCAAACTCTATAGCAGTCCAGCTTTAGGGCCATATGGATGAGACTGCATTGGCATTTATGGATGGATTTGACAAAGTGGGTGTGTGCACTTAGGCTTCAAATGGACGGTCATGGAAACCCCTATTGAACCTTTGAAAAATAATATACCTAACCAAACCTAAGTTAGAACCCAATAATGGGTGGTACACACTTCATTTATAGATATCCTAATTTAGGGGCCTATGGATGAGACTGCAATGGCATTTATGGTTGGATTTGACAAAGTCGGCGTGCACACTTGAGCTTCAAATGGATAGTTGTGGCAACCTCAATTGAACCATAAAGCCCATAATATATCAAGTCTAAGCTGACTCAAAACCTTATAATGGGTGCTAAAGAAAAAGTCTATAGCAGTCCAAATTTATGGGCATATGGATGAGACTGCATTGTCAATTATGGATGGATTTAACAAAGTGGGCGTGCGCACTTAGGCTTCAAATGGACAATCATGGCAATACTATTTGAACCTTAGGCTAATAATATATCAAACTAAAGCTAACTCAGAGCCCTATAATGGGTGTTATACACTTTGTTTGTACAAATCCAAATTTAGGGGCCTACAGATGACACTGCGCTGGCATTTATAGATGGATTTGACAAAGTGGGCATGCAAAGTTAGGCTTCAAATGGACAGTCATGGAAACCTCGATTGAACCACGAAGCCATAATATATCAAATCAAAGCTGAGTTCGAGCCCTATAACGGGTGCTTAAGATAAAGTTTGTAGCAGTCAAAATTTAGGGCATATAGATGAGACTGCATTGTTATTTGTGGATGGATTTGATAAAGTGGGCGTGCATACTTAGGCTTTAAATGGATGGTCATCATAGCCCTAATTGAACCTCAGGCCAATAATTTATCAAACCAAAGCTGACTTAGAGCCCTGTATTAGGTGCTATACACTTCATTTGTAGAAATCCAAATTTAAGGGCCTGTGGATGACACTGCATTGACATTAATGGATGGGTTTGACAAAGTGTGCGTGTGCACTTGGGCTTCAAATGGATGATTGTGGCAACCCTGATTGAACCATAGGACCCATAATATGTCAAATCAAAGCTGACTCAAAACTCTATAACAGGTGCTATAGACGACCAATGGATGAGACTGCATTGGTATTTATGAATGGATTTGACAAAGTGGGCATGTGCACTTGGGAATTAAATGGACTGTCGTGGCAACCTCAATTGAACCACAGAGCCTATAACATATTAAATAAAAGCTAAGTCAAAGCCATACAATAGGAGCTACAAACATTGTTTTGTAGCGATTTAAATTTAGGGGATTATAGATGAGACTGCATTGGCATTTATAGAATGATTTGATAAAGTTAGTGTGCGCACTTGGGATTCAAATGGATGGTTGTGGCAACCTCGATTGAACCATAGGAACCATAATATATAAAATCAAGGTTGACTCAGAGTCCTATAATGGGCGCTACTCACTTCTTCTATACCAATCCAAATTTAGGGGCCTATGGATGAGACTGCATTGGCATTTATGGATGGATTTGACAAAGTGGTCGTGCACACTTGGGATTCAAATGGACAGTCATGACAACCTTGATTGAACCACAAGGCCCATAATATATCAAATCAAATCTAACTCAGAGCCTATAATGGGTGCTATACACTTCATCTACAGTAGTAAAAATTTAGTGATCTACGGATGAGGTTGCATTGGTATTTATGGATGGAGTTAGAAAAGTGGGCGTGTGCAATTGGGCTTCAAATGGATGGTCATGGCAACCCCGATTGAATCATGTGGTCTATAATATATTATATCGAAGCTAACTTAAAGCTAAATCATGGGAACTATAAATTTTATTTATAACTATCCAAATTTAAGGTCCAATGGATGAGATTGCATTGGCATTTATGGATGGATTAGACAAAGAGGGCATGCACACTTGGGATTTAAATGGATGGTCATGCAACCCTGATTGAACCACAAGGCCTATAATATGTTAAATCAAAGCTAACTCAAAGGCCTATATTGCGTACTAAAGAAAAAGCTCGTAACAATCCAAATTTAGGTGTACATGGATATGATTACATTGGCATTTAAGGATGCATTTGACAAAGTGGGTGTGCACACTTAGGATTTAAATGGACAGTCATAGCAACTCTGATTTAACCACAGGGCCCATAAAATATCAAATCAAAGCTAACTTAATGCCCTAAAGTAGGTGTTATTGTTAGTGTTATGCACTAGGTCAATCATTTGATTATGCATTGACTTTCTTATTTTATTAATAAAGTGGTATTTCATTATCATTTGATTTTATGATAATTATATAAATGGTTAATTCTTCCTAAGGCCATCAAGTATATGACTTGATAGTAAAACCCTTAGATTAAAATAAGATTTCTATTCTAATTATCCCCAACCATTTATTCATTATATAATTATTAAAGTATTAAGGCTAGTATGATGTTGATTGATGGTTATATTTTACTAATCATGAATATGAGATATTAAGTCAACCCATAGGTACATGATGAGAGATCATGTACTGGATTGACCCACTATGAGAATATTGCATAGAATATTGTCATAAGTATTTCTCATCACAGTAATTTTATTTCGGTCCTTTGACCTTAAAATCATCATGGATTTCTACATAGCTATTTTATGTTTTGACACATTCTAACATTGTCTTTAACCGGACGATTAGATAGGATGTTATTGGATATAAAATTAGTTTTGTAAGGAATTGGAGTGATTTAGAAGGAATTTATCCCTCATTAATATGAGAAATATATCTATGGGCCCTTTGATGAGATAGACTGAAGGAAAATGCATGGCCATGCTGAAATGAATTGATAAAGAGTTATCATTCTCAGTCTACTTGTAATCAAGTCATAATATTAAACTATATAAGGATGACATTCTATGCCTTATGTTCAATTAAGATATCATGTGATAAAGGGACAACAAAATTCACTGTAATTAGGTTATGTTAGATTATTGACATCACATGACTTGGGTAGTCATAATGTCTTGCTAGAGGCCACTTATGACTTGTAGGCCTAAATAGAGATTTAGGCCCACTGCTAGTGTTATGTGAACCTATAGGGTCACACACTTAGAATAAGCCCAAAAGAATTATGGGTTTAATAAGCTCAAAATAAACTCTATGGAAATAAATAATTAAAGTGTTTTATTTATTTATTTAAGATAAATTTTATTTTAAATAAATAAATAATATATTATTTTTGATTTTTTTTAAAACAAAATTAGAATATAATAAGAAATTACCAAAAAGGTCTTTGGTAGGTGAAACCCTAATTTGAAGTCTATAAATATGTTATATTCTCTAGGGTTTAATATTTTTGTTTTTTTTCTTGCCTCCAAAAATGGTTTTCTCTCGTCCTAGAAAACAAACATAGAGTTTTTCTTTTGTTCTTGATTTGTGAGACAATCAAGAAGGTTACTGCACACACTCCAATTCGTTTTATGAAGGGCTATTCATGTGGATACCTATAAAGGATGCATCCTTTTGGAGACGTCTTGATCTGAACAACCAAAGCAGAAAGCTCGAGGTAAGGTGTCACCGGTGTGAACCTCCTATCATCCTTCCAGAAAATCTTGCCTCTTCTATGTCTTGGTGAGATTCTTGAAATCCTAGATTTAATCAAGTAGTCGAATTACATGGATCCAGGTTTGGAACGTGATAAATTTTTAATTTTTCCATTGTGTTTGTATCATGAAACCCTAATAGTTATAGACTTCATCTATAGCAATCCAAATTTAGGGGCCTATGGAAGTGACTTCATTATAATGTGGGCATGTGCAATTGGGATTCAAATGGACGGTCATGACAACCCCGATTGAACCACAGTGCCAATAATATATCAAATCAAAGCTAACTCAAAGCCCTATAATTAGTGCTATAGAGAAAGTGTGTAGCAGTTAAAATTTAGGTGCACATTGATGAGACTGCATTGGCAATTATGGATGGATTTGACAAAGTGGGCGTGCACACTTGGGCTTCAAATGGATGGTCGTGACAACCTTGATTGAACCACGAGGTCCATAATATATCAAATCAAAGCTAACTTAGAGCCCCATAATAGGTGCTATAATTTTTTTTGTAGCAATCCAAATTTAGGGGCCTATAGATGGGACTATATTGACATTTATGCATGGATTTGACAAAGTGGGTGTACGCACTTAGGATTTAAATGGACGGTTGTGCCAACCCCGATTGAACCTTGGGGCACATTATATATCAAATCAGAGTTAGCTTAAAGCCCTATAGTTGGTGGTGAAGAAAAAGTTTATAGCAGTCCAAATATAGTTGCATATGGATGAGACTGCATTGGCATTTATGGATGGATTTGACAAAGTGGGTGTGCACAATTGGGCTACAAATGGATAGTCATGGCAACCTTAATTGAACAACCAAGCTCATAATATATCAAATCAAAGCTGACTTAGAGCCCTATAATTGGAGCAATAAAATTTGTTAAAAGCAATCCAAATTTAGGGGCCTATAGATGAGACTACATTGGCATTTATGGATGGATTTGACAAAGTGGGCATGCACACTTTGGATTGAAATGTGCGATCATGGACACACTGATTAGACCATGAGGCCCATAATATATTAATTTGAAGCTAACTCAAAGCCCTATAATGGGTGCTACAGACTTCATCTGTGGATATCCATATTTTAGAGACTGTGGATGAGACTACATTAGCATTTATTGATGTATTTGACAAAGTGGGTATGCCCACTTAGGCTTCAAATGGACGGTTATGGAAATCTTGATTGAACCATATGGCTCATAATATATTAAATCGAGTTATAATGGGTGATGCACACTTCATCTATAGCATTACAACTTTAAGCGCCTATGGATGAGACTGCATTGGCATTTACAGATGGATTTGACAAAGTGGGCATGCACAATTAAGCTACAAATGGATGGTCATGACAACCTCAATTGGGAGCTATAAACTTTGTCTATACCAATCCAAATTTAGGGGCCCATAAATGAGATTTCATTGGCATTTATGGATGGATTTAACAAAGTGGCCATGCGCACTTAGGATTTAAATGGATAGTCGTGGCAACCCTGATTGAACCATGGGGCCAACATTATATCAAATCAAAGCTAACTCAGAGCCTTATAATAGGTACTATGTGCTTCATCTATAGCAATAAAAATTCAGGGGCCTATGGATGAGACTGCATTGGCATTTATGGATGGATTTGACAAAGTGGGTGTGCGCACTTGGGCTTCAAATGGATAGTTGTAGCAACTACGATTTAACCATGGGGCTTATAATATATTAAATCAAAGCTGACTTAGAGCCTTATATAGAGAGCTATAAACTTTGTCTGTAGCAATCCAAATTTAAAGGCTATAGATGAGACTGCATTAACATTTATGGATGAATTTGACAAAGTGGGCATGCGCACTTAGGATTCAAATGGATGGTCATGGCAATACCGATTGAAACATAAGGCCTATAATATACTAATTCAAAGTTGACTTAGAGCCTTATGTTGGGTTCTATAGACTTCATATGTAGCAGTCCAAATTTAGGGGCCTATGGATGAGATTGCATTAGCCTGTATCAATGGATTTGATAAAGTGGGAGTGCGCACTTAGGCTTCAAATGGACAATCGTGGTAACTTTAATTAAAGCACGGGGCCCATAATTTATCAAATCAAAGGTAACTCAAATTACTATATGATTGTTAGAGACAAAGTCTGGAGCATTCTAAATTTAGGGGCATATGATGAGACTACATTGGCATTTATGGATGGATTTGACAAAGTGGGCGTGGGCACCTGGGATTCAAATTTGATGGTCATGGCAACTTCAATTGAACCACGGGGCCCATAATATATCAAATTGAATATAACTTAGAGCCCTATAATAGGTACTATAGAGTTCTTTTGTAGCATTCCAAATTTAGGGGCCTATGGATGTGATTGCATTGACATTTATGGATGGATTTGACAAAGTGTGCATGCACACTTGGGCTTCAAATGTATGGTTTTAGCAACTCAATTGAAGCACATAGTTCATAAGAAGCTGACTCAGAGCCTTATAATGGGAGTTACAAACACTATCTGTAGCAATCCAAATTTAAGGGCCTATAGATGAGACTGCATTTACATTTATAGATGGATTTGATAAAGTGGGCATGCACACTTAGGATTCAAATGGACAATTATGGCAATCCCGATTGAACCATAGGGCCTATAATATATCAAATCAAAGCTGAGTCAAAGCCTTATAATGGGTAGTAAATAAAAAGTCTACAATAGTCCAAATTTAGGTGCATATGGACGAGACTACATTAGCATTTATGGATGGATCTGACAAAGTGGGCATGCACACTTGGGCTTCAAATGGATGGTCGAGGCTACCCTGATTGAACCACAAAGCTAATAATATAACAAATTAAACCTAACTCAGAGCCCTATAATGGGTGCTAATGATAAAGTCTATAGAAATCCAAATTTAGGTGCATATGGATGAAACTGCAATGACATTTATGGATGGATTTAACAAAGTGGGTGAACACTTATGTTTCAAATGGACGGTTGTGGCAAGCCCGATTGAACCATGAGGCCCATAATATATCAAATCAAAGCTGACTTAAAGCCCTATAATGGGTGCTAAAGAAAAAGTCTGTAGCACTTCCAATTTAGGTGTACATGGATAAGACTACATTAGCATTTATGGATGGATTTGACAAAGTGGGCATGCACACTAGGGCATCAAATGGACGATCGTGGCAACCCTGATTATACCAGGGGCCTAAAATATCTTAAATCAATGTAAACTTAGAGCTCTATAGTGGGTTCTACACACTTCATCTGTAGCAGTCCAAATATAGGAGCATATGGATGAGACTACATTGGCATTTATGGATGGATTTGACAAAGTGCGCATGCCCAATTGGGATTCAAATAGACAGTCGTGGCAACTACAATTGAACCATAGGGCCTATAATATATCAAATCGAGGCTAACTCAGAGTCCTATAATGGGTAAGTCACACTTCATCTATACCAATCAAAATTTAGGGGCCTATGGATGATACTGCATTGGCATTTATGGATGGATTTGGTAAGGTGGGCATGCACATTTGGGATTCAAATGGATGGTCATGGCAACCCCGATTGAACCACATGGCCCATAATATTGTTAGTGATATGCACTAGGTCAATCATTTGTGATTATGTATTGACTTTCTTATTTTGTTAATAAAGAGGTCTTATATTATCATTTGATTTTATGATAATTACATGAATGGTTAATTCTTACTAAGGCCATCAAGTATGTGACTTGATAGTAAAACCCTTAGATTAAAATAAGAGTTCTATTCTAATTATCCCTAGCCATTTATTCATTATATGAATATTAAAGTATTAAGGCTAGTATGATGTTGACTGATGGTTATGTTTTACTAATCATAAATATGAGATATTAAGTCAACTCATAGGTACATGATGAGAGATCATGTACTGGATCGACCCACTATGAGAATACTATATAGATTATTGTCATAAGTATTTCTTATCATAGTAATTTATTTCGGTCCTTTGACCTTGAAATCATCATAGATTTCTACATAGCTATTTTATGTTTTGACACATTCTAACATTGTCTTTAACCGGATGATTAAAAGAATGTTGTTGGATATAAAATTAGTTATGTGAGGAATGTGAGTGATTTAGAAGGAATTTATCCCTCATTAATATGAGAAAGATATCTAAAGGCCCCTTGATGAGATAGACTGAATAAAATGCATGGCCATGCTGAAATGAATTGATAAAGAGTTATCATTTTCAGTCTACTTGGAATCAAGTCATAATATTGAACTATATAAGGATGACATTCTATGCCTTATGTTCAATTAAGATATCATGTGATAAAGGGACAATAAAATTCACTGTAATTAGGTTATGTCGAATTATTGACTTCACATGACTTGGGTAGTCATAATGTCTTGCTAGAGGCCACTTATGACTTGTAGGCCTAAATAGAGATTTAGGCCCACTGCCAATGTTATGTGAACCTACAGGGTCACACACTTAGAACAAGCCCAAAACGGATATGGGTTTAATAAGCCCAAAATAAACTCTGTAGAAATAAATAATTAAAGTGTTTTATTTATTTATTTATTTGTTTATTTATTTAAGATAAATGTTATTTTAAATAAATAAATAAGATATTATTTTTTGATTTGTTTTTAAAAAAAATCAAAATATAATAAATGGAAAATTACTAAAAGGTCATTGGTAAGTGAAACCCTAATTTGGAGTTTATAAATATATTATATTCTCTAGGGTTTCACACACTTGTTTTTGCCTCCAAATTCATTTTCTTTCCTCTTAGAAAACAAAGACAGAGTTTTTCCTTTTGTTCTTGATTTGTGAGACAGTCAAGAGGTTGCTAGCACACACACTCAAATTCGTTTTGTGAAGGGCTATTCGTGTGGATACCTATAGAGGATGCATCCTTTTGGAGACGTCTTGATCCGAACAACCAAGCCAAAAAGCTCGAGGTAAGGTGTCACCGGTGTGAACCTCCTCTCATCCTTCCAGAGAATCTTGCCTCTTCTGCATTTTGGTAAGATTATTAAAAACCCTAGATTTAATCAATTAGTCGAATTACATGGATCCAGGCTTGGGAACGTGACAAAATTTTAATTTTTCCGCTGCGTTTGCATCACGGTACCCAACAAATATATCAATTCAAAGTTGAATAAAGAGCCTATAATAGGGGCTACACACTTCATCTATAATAGTGCAAATTTAGGGGCCTACGAATAAGACTACATTGGTATTTATGGATGGATTTTACAAAGTGAGCGTGCGCACTTAGGATTCAAATGGACAATCATGGTAACCCTGATTGAACCCAAGGCCCATAATATATAAAATTAAAGCTGACTCAGAGCCCTATCGTAGGAACTACACACTTTGTCTATAACTGTCCAAATTTACAAATGGATAGTTCTAACAATCACGATTGAACCATGGGGCCCATAATATATCAAATCAAAGTTGACTTAGATCCCTATATTAATTGCTAAAACTTTGTTTATAGCAGTCCAAATTTAGAGGCTTATGGATGAGATTGCATTTACATTCATGGATGGATCTGACAAAGTGGGCGTGCACACTTGGGTTTCAAATGGATGGTCATGGCTACCCCAATTGAACCACAGGGCCCATAATATATAAAATCAAAGCTAACTCAGATCCTTTGCTAAAACTTAGTTTGTAGCAGTACAAATTTAGGGGCCTATGGATGAGACTGCATTACCATTTATGGATGGATTTGAAAAAGTGGGCATGCACACTTGAGTTTAAAATGGATGATCATAGCAACCTTAATTGAACCATAAGGCCCATAATATATCAAATCATGGCTGACTCAGAGAACTATAATAGGTGCTAGACACTTCTTCTATACAAACCCAAAATTAGGGGCTTATGGATGGGACTGCATTGACAATTATGGATGGATTTAACAAAGTGGGCATGCATACTTGGGCTTTAAATGGACGGTTGTGGTAACCCCAATTGAACCACAAGGTCCATTATATATTAAATCGAAGCTCACTTAGAGCCCTATGTTAGCTACTATAAAATTTATCTGTAGCAGTCCAAATTTAAGGGCTTATAGATGAGATTATATTAGCATTCATGGATGGATTTAACAAAGTGGGCATGCAGACTTGGGCTTTAAATGGATGGTCATGGCAACCCTGACTGAATAATGGGGCCTATAATATATTAAACCATAGCTAACTTAAATCTCATGCTAAAAACTCAGTCTGTAGCAGTTCAAATTTAGGGGCCTATGGATGAGACTGCATTGCCATTTTATGGATGGATTTGAAAAGTGGGCATGCGCAATTAGGCTTCAAATGGACGGTCGAGGCAACCCCGATTGAACCATAGTTCCTATAATATATCAAATTGAGGCTAACCTAAATCCCTATAATGGGTGACATACATTTCTTCTAGACCAATCCAAATTTAGGGGCCTATGGATGAGGTTGCATTGACATTTATGGCTGGATTTGACAAAGTGGGTGTGTACACTTGGGTTTCAAATGGACAGTTATTGTAACCCCGATTGAACAGTGGGACCCATAATTTATTAAATCAAAGCTAATGTAGAGCCCTATAATGGGAGCTAAAAAATCTATCTGTAGAAATCCAAATTTAGGGGCCTATGGATGAGATTACATTACCATTTATCCATGGATTTGACAAAGTGGCTGTGCGCATTTAGGATTCAAATGGATGATCGTGGAAACCCTGATTAAACTATGAATCCCATAATATATGAAATTAAAGTTTACTCAAAGCAATATAATGGGTGCTATACACTACATTTGTAGCAGAACAAGTTTAGGGGCTGATATATGAGATCGCATTGCCATTTATGGATGGATTTTACAAAGTGCGTGTGCATACATAGGATTCAAAGGGATGGTTGTGGCAACCCTGATTGAACCACGAGGCCCATAATATATCAAATCAAATCTGACTTAGAGCCCTATAATAAGAGCTAAAAACTCCATTTGTAGTAATCCAAATTTAGGCACCTATGGATAAGACTGCATTGCCATTTTTGCATGGATTTGAAAAAGTGGGTATGCGCATCTGGGATTCAAATGGACGGTCGTGGCAACCTTGATTGAACCACAAGGCCCATAATATATTAATTTAAATATGAATCAGAGCCCTATAATAAGTGCTATAGACTACACCTATACCATTCCAAATTTAGGGGCTTATAAATGAGATCGTATTACCATTTATGGATGGATTTGACAAAGTGGGCATGCACACTTGGGCTTCAAATGGACGGTCGTGGCAACCTTGAATGAACCACGGGGCCTATAATATACCAAATTGAGGTTCACTTAGAGCCCTATGATATGTACTACACACTTCTTTTATACCAATCAAAATTTAGGGGCCTATAGATGAGACTGCATTGGCATTTATGGATGGATTTAACAAAGTGGGCATGCGCACCTAGGCTTCAAATGGACAGTCGTGGCAACCCCAGTTGAATAATAGGGCCCACAATATATTAAATTATGACTGACTCAAAGACCTACAATGTCGCTACACACTTGTTCTACATCAATCTAAATTTCAGGGCCTATGGATGAGACTATATTGGCATTTATGGATGGATTTGATAATGTGGGCATGCACACTTATGCTTCAAATGGATGGCCTTAGCAACCATGATTGAACCACGGGATCCATAATATATCAAATCGAAGCTAACTTAGCACCTTATATTAATTTCTACAAACTTGTCTGTAGCAATCCATAGGTTGACTTAGCACCCTATGGATGAGATTGCATTGGCATTCATAGATGGATTTGACAAAGTGGGCATGAGCACCTAGGCTTCAAATGGACGATCGTGGCAACCCTGATTGAACCTTAAGGCCCATAATATCTAAAATCAAAGCAAACTCAGATCTCTTACTAAAAACTTAATCCATAGGAGTGCAAATTTAGCGTCCATCGATGAGACTGCATTGCCATTTATTGATGGATTTAATAAAGGGGGCGTGCGCACTTGGGTGTTAAATGGGTAGCCGTGGCAACCCCGATTGAACTATGGGCCCATAATATATCAAATTGAGGTTGACTCAGAGCCTTATAATGGGTAACACACACTTCTTCTATACCAATTAAAATTTAGGGGCCTATGGATGAGATTGCATTGGCAATTATGGATGGATTTAACAAAGTGGGCATGTGTACTTGGGGTTCAAATGGACGGTTATGGAAACCCCGATTGAACCATATAGCCTGTAATATATTCAATCAGAGCTTACTCAGAGCCCTATAATAAGAGCTTCACATTTTGGCCATACCAATCCAAGTTTAAGGGCCTATTGATGAGACTACATTGGCATTTATAGAGGGATTTGACAAGGTAGGCATCCGAACTTGGGCATCGTGGAAACATATATTAAACCACAGGGCCCATAATATATTGAATTATGGCTGACTTAGAGAACTATAAAAGATTCTACATACTTCTTCTAAACCAATCCAAATTTAGGGGCCTATGGATGAGATTGCATTGGCATTTATGGATGGATTTGACAAAGTGAGTTTGCACACTTAGGTTTCAAATATATGGTTGTGGCAACCCTAATTGAACCTCAGGGCACATAATATATCAAACCAAGGCTTATTCAGAGCTTTATAATAGGTGCTACACACTTCTTCTATACCAATCCAAATTTAGGGGCCTATGGATGAGACTGCATTGACATTTATAGATGGATTTGACAAAGTGGGCATGCGCACTTGGGCTTCAAATGGATAGTCCTTGCAACCATAATTAAACCACGGGGCCCATAATATATCAAATTGAAGCTAACCTAGAGCCCTATATTAAGTGCTATAAACATTGTTTGTAGCAGTCCAAATTTAAGGGCCTATGGATGAGACTGCATTGGCATTCATAGATGGATTTGACAAAGTGGGCATGCGTACCTGGGTTTCAAATGGATGATCTTGGCAACCCTGATTAAACCTAAGGGCATCTAAAATCTTGTGCTAAAAACTTAGTCCATAGCAGTCCAAATTTAGGGGCCTATGAATGAGACTGCATTGGCATTCATAGATGGATTTGACAAAGTGGGCATGTGCACTTGGGTTTCAAATGGATGATCATGGCAACCCCGATTGAACCTCAAGGCCTAAAATATCTAAAATCAAATTTGACTTAGATCTGTGCTAAAAACTTAGTTCGTAGGAGTCCAAATTTAAGGGCCTATCAATGAGACTGCATTGCCATTCATGGATGGATTTGACAAAGTGGGCATGTGCACTTGGGCTTCCAATGGATGATTGTGGCAACACTGATTGAACCACATGGCCCATATTATATTAAATCATGGTTGACTCAAAGGAATATAATGGGTTCTACACACTTCTTCTATACCAATTCAAATTTAGGGGCATATGGATGAGGCTACATTGGCATTTATGAAAAGATTTAATAAAGTGGGCGTTCACACTTGGGCTTTAATTACACAGTCCTAGCAACCATGTATGAACCATGGGGCCCATAATATATCAAATTAAAGTTGACTTAGAGCCCTATATTAAGTGCAATAAACTTTGTATGCAATAGTCCAAATTTAGGGGCATATGGATGAGACTGCATTGGTATTCATGGATGGATTTAACATAGTGGGCGTGCCCACTTGGGCTTTAAATGGATGGTCATGACAACCTCGATTGAATCATAGGTCCTATAATATATCAAATCAAAATTAACTCAGATCCTGTGCTAAAAACTTAGTCCGTAGAAGTCCAAATTTAGGGGCCTATGGATGAGACTGCATTGCCATTTATGGATGGATTTTATAAAGTGGGCATGCACACTTGGGCGTCAAATGGATTATCGTGGCAACCCTAATTGAACCATGTGCCCATAATATAACAAATCAAGGTTGACTTAGAGCCCTATAATAGGTTCCACTCACTTCTTCTATACCAATCTAAATTTTAAGGCCTATGGATGAGATTGCATTGGCATTTATGGATGGATTTGACAAAGTGGGTGTGCGCAATTGGGCTTCAAATTGATAGTTGTGGCAACCTTGATTGAACCACAGAACCCATAATATATCAAATTAAAGCTGACTCAGAGTCTTATAATAAAAGCTACACATTTTGATTGTACCAATCCAAGTTTAGAGGCTTATGGATGAGACAACATTGGCATTTATGGAGGGATATTACAATGTGGGCGTGCACACTTGAGCTTCAAATGGACTATTATGACAACATCGATTGAACCACAAGGCCTATAATATATTAAATTATGGCTGACTTAGAGAACTATAATGGATGCTACACACTTCTTTTATACCAATCCAAATTTAGGGGCCTATGGATGAGACTGCATTGGCATTTATGGATGCATTTAACAAAGTGGGCATGTGCACTTAGGCTTCAAATGGACAGTTGTGGTAACCCTTGATTGAACTATGGGGCCTATAATATATCTAATCAAAGCTGACTTAGTGCCATATAATAAAACCTACACACTTTATGTACAGTAACCCAAGTTTAAGGGCTTATGTATGAGACTACATTCGCATTTATGGATGGATTTGACAAATGGGTGTCCGTACTTGGGCTTCAAATGGATGGTCGTGGCAACCTCGATTGAACCATAGGGCCCATAATATATGAAATTGAAGCTAACTTAAAGCCCTATATTAAGTTCAATAAACTTTATCTGTAGCAATTCAAATATAGGGGCCTGTGGATAAGATTGCATTGGCATTCATGGATGGATTCCATAAAGTGGGCATGTGCATTTAGGCTTTAAATGGATGGTTGTGGCAACCCTGATTGAACCACAAGGCCCATAATATATAAAATTAAAGCTTACTTAGAGCCCTATAATATAAGCTATAGATTTCATCTATAGCAATCAAAGATTAGGGGCCTATGGATGAGACTACATTTGCATTTACAGATGGATTTGACAAAGTGGGCATGCGCACTTGGGCTTTAAATGGATGGTCGTGGCAACCCTTATTGAACCACAGGGCCTATAATATATCAAATCGAAGCTAACTTAGAGCCCTATATTAAGTGCTATAAACTTTATTTGTAGTAGTCCAAATTTAGGGGCTTATGGATAAGACTGCATTGGCATTCATAGATGGATTTGATAAAGTGGGTGTGCGCACTTGGGATTCAAATGGACGGTTGTGGAAACCTTGATTAAACCATGAGGTCATAATATATCAAATCAAAGCTAACTCATATCCTGTTCTAAAAACTTAGTCTGTAGCAGTTCAAATTTAAGGGCCTATGAATGAGACTGTATTGCCTTTAATGGATGGATTTGACAAAGTGGGCGTGCACACTTGGGCTTCAAATGGATGGTTATGGCAACCTCGATTGAATTGCAAAACCTATAATATATCAAATCATGGCTGACTCAGAGAACTATAATGGGTACTACAAACTTCTTCTATACCAATCCAAATTTAAAGGCCTATGGATGATACTGCATTAGTAATTATGAATGGATTTAATAAAGTGGGCGTGCGCGCTTGGGCTTGAAATGAACGGTCCTAGCAACCACTATTGAACCATGGGGCCCAAAATATATCAAATCAAAGCTCACTTAGAGCTCTATGTTAGGTGCTATAAACATTGTCTATAGCAATCCAAATTAAGGTGGCTATGGATGATATTGCATTAGCATTCATGGATGGATTTAACAAAGCGGGCATGCGCATTTGGGCTTTAAATGGATGGTTGTGGCAATCCCAATTGAACCATAGGGCCTATAATATATCAAATCAATGCTAACTCAAATCCCATGTTGGAAACTTAGTTTGTTACAGTCCAAATTTAGGGGCCTATTAATGAGACTGCAATGCCATTTATGGATGGATTTAAAAAAGTGGGCATCCCACTTGGTCTTCAAATGGACGGTCATGGCGACCCCAATTCAACTATAGGGCCCAAAATATATCACATTGAGGCTAACTTAGAGCTCTATAATGGGTGCTATACACTTCTTCTATACTAACCCAATGTTAGGGGCCTATGGATGAGACTGCACTGGCATTTATGGATGGATTCGACAAAGTGGGCATGTGCACTTAGGTTTCAAATGGATGGTTGTGGCAACCCTATTTGAGCCATGAGGCCTATAATATATCAAGTCAAAGATAACTTTGAGCCCTATAATTGGAGCTAAAAAATTTGTCTGGAGCAATCCAAATTTAGGGGACTATGGATGAGACTGCATTACCATTTATGCATGGATTTGACAAAGTGGGTGTGCACACTTAGGATTCAAATGGATGGTTGTGGCAACCCTGATTGAACCATGGGGCCTATAATATATCAAATTAAAGATGACTTAGAGTCCTATAATGGGTGCTACAGAATTCATCTATAACAGTCCAAATTTAAGGGCCTATAGAAGAGACCACATTGCCATTTATGGATGTATTTGAAATGGACGGTCCTAGCAACCACGATTGAACCCTAGGGCCCATAATATATCAAATTGAAGTTGACTTAGAGTCCTATAATAAGTGTTCCAAACTTTTTCTGTAGCAGTCCAAATTTAAGGGCCTACGGATGAGACTACATTGGCATTCATGGATGGATTTGACAAAGTGCATATGAACACTTGGGCTTCAAATGGATGATCGTGGTAACCCTTATTAAACAAAAATGTCTGTAATATATCAAATCAAAGCTAACTCAGATCCCGTGATAAAAAAATTAGTCTATTATAGTCTAAATTTAGGGGCCTATGGATGAGACTGCATTTCCATATATGGATGGATTTGATAAAGTGGCCGTGTGCACTTAGGCTTTAAATGGACTATCGTGGTAACCTCAATCAAACTATAGGGCCCATAATATATCAAATTGAGGTTGAATTAGAGCCTTATATAGGGTGACACACACTTCTTCTATTATAATCAAAATTTAGGGCCCTATGGATGAGACTACATTGGCATTTATGGATGGAGTTGACAAAGTGGGTGTGCGCACTTAGGATTCAAATGCACAGTTGTGGCAACCTCAATAATATACTTATTCGAAAGCTAGCTTAGAGCTCTATAATAAAAGATACACACTTCAGCCATAACAATCCAAGTTTAGGGGCCTATGGATGAAACTACAGTGGCATTTATGGAGGGATTGGAGAAAGTGGGCATGCACATTTGGGCTTTAGATGGAAGGTCGTGGCAACATCAATTGAACCACAGGGCCCATAATGTATCAAATTATAGCCAACTCAGAGAACTATAATAAGTGCTACATACTTCTTCTATACTAATCCAAAGTTAGGGGCCTATGGATGAGACTGAATTGGAATTTATAAATGGATTTGAGAAAATGGGCATGCACACTTGGGCTTCAAATGGATAGTCCTGGAAATCCTGACTGAACCATGGGCCCATAATATATCTAATCAAAGTTGAATTAGTGCTCTATAATAAGAGCTACGCACTTCATGTGTGGCCATCCAAGTTTAGGGGTTTATGAATGGGACTACATTGGCATTTATGGATGGATTTGACAAAGTGGGCATGTGCACTTGGGCTTCAAATGGATGGTCGTGGCAACCCCGATTGAACCACGTGACCCATAATATATCTAATCAAAGCTGACTTAGAGCCCTATAATACAAGCTAGAGACTTCATCCATAGTAATTCATGTTTAGGGGCCTGTGGATGAGAATACATTGGCATTTATGGACAGATTTGATAAAGTAGGCGTGCATACTTGGGCTTTAATTAGATAGTTGTGGCAACCTCATTTGATGCATGGGGCTTATAGTATATCAAATCAAAGTTGATTTATATCCTGTGCTAAAAAATTAGTCTTTGGCAGTACAAATTTAAGGGCCTATGGATGAGACTACATTGACATTTATGGATGGATTTAACAAAGTAGGCATGCGCACTTGGGCTTCAAATGGACGATCGTGGCAACCCCGAATAAACTATGTGACCCATAATATATCCAATCAAAGCTGACTTAGAGCCCTATAATACAAGCTAGAGACTTCATCCATAGAAATCCATGTTTAGGGGCCTATGGATGAGAATACATTGGCATTTACGGATGGATTTGACAAAGTGGGCATGCGTACTTGGGCTTCAATTGGATGGTCGTGGGAACTTCGTTTGATGTATGGGGCCCATAATATATCAAATCAAAGTTGATTCATATCATGTGCTAAAAACTTAGTCTTTCGCACTACAAATTTAGGGGCCTATGGATGAGATTGGATTGACATTTATGGATGGATTTGACAAAGTAGGCATGCGCACTTAGGCTTCAAATGGATGGTCATGGCAACCCCGATTGAACCATGGGACCTATAATACATCAAATTGAAGTTGACTTATAGCTCTATAATAAATGCCATAAACTTTTTCCATAGCAGCCTAAATTGAGTGGCCTATGGATGAGACTGCATTGCTATTTATGGATGGATTTAACAAAGTGGGTGTGCACACTTAGGCTTCAGATGGACTATTATGGCAACCCAGATTGAACCATAAGGCCTATAATATATCAAATCAAATTTGACTTAGAGCCCTATAAGGGGAGCTATAAACTTTATCTGTAGCAATCCAAATTTAGGGGCTTATGAATGAGACTCCATTGCCATTTATGCATAGATTTGACAAAGTGGGCATTCACCCTTGGGACGTAAATGGATGTTCATGGCAGACCCGATTGAACCACAAGGCCAATAATATATCAAATTAAAGCTAACTCATAGCCCTATATTGGGTACTATAGGTTGCATCTATAGCAGTCCAAATTTAAGGGCTTATGGATGAGACTATATTGCTATTTATGGATGGATTTGATAAAGTGGGCGTGCATACTTGGGCTTCAAATGGACGATCGTGGCAACCTTAATTGAACCATGGAGCCCATGATATATCCAATTAATGCTAACTCATAGCCCTATAATAAGTGCTATAAACTTTGTCTTTCACAATCCAAGTTTGGGGGCTTATGGATGAGATTGCATTGACATTAACTGATGGATTTAAGAAAGTGGGCATGCACACTGGCTCTTCAAATGGATGGTCATGGAAACCCCGATTGAACCATATGGCCTATTATATATCTAATCAAGTTTGACTCAGAGCCCTATAATATGATCTATAGACTTAATCCATATCAATCCATCTTTAGGGGCCTATGGATAAGACTACATTGGCATTTATAGATGGATATGACAAAGTGGGCATGCTCACTTAGGCTTCAAATGGATGGTCCTGGCAACCGCAATTGAACTATAAGTCCTATAATATATTGAGTCATGTTTGACTCAAAGAAGTATAATGGGTGCTACACACTTCTTTTATACCAATCCAAATTTAAAGGCCTATGGATGATACTGCATTGGCATTTATAGATGGATTTGACATTGTGGGCATGCGCACTTGGGTTTCAAATGGACCATTGTGGAAACCTCGAATGAACCATAGGGCCCATAATATATTAAATGAAAGCTGACTCAAAGCCTATAATGGGATCTATACACTTCATTTGTAGCAATCCAAATTTAGGGGCCTATGGGTGAGACTGCACTGGCATTTATTAATTGATTTGACAAAGTGGGCATGCACACTTGGGCTTTAAATGGACGGTCGTGGCAACCTCAATTGAAGTAAAGGGCTTATTATATATTAAATCAAGGCTAACTCAGAGCTTATAATTAGTGTTATACACTTCTTCTGTAGAAATCCAACGTTACGGGCCTACATATGAGACTGCTTTGGCAATTACGAATGGATTTGACAAAGTAGGTGAGCACACTTGGGCTTCAAATGGACTATTGTGGCAAACCCGATTTAACAACGGGGCCTATAAAATATCAAATCACAGTTGACCTAGAGCCCTATATTAAGTCCTATAAAATTTTTCTATAGTAGTAAAAATTTAAGGTCCTATGGATGAGATTGAATATCCATTTATGGATGGATTTAAGAAAGTGGGCATGCACACTTCGGCTTCAAATGGACGGTCATGGAAACTCCTATTAAACCATAGGGCCCATTATATATCAAATCAAGACTGACTTAGAACCTTATAATAAGTGCTACACTTTTCTTCCATACCTATCTAAATTTAGTAGCCTATAGATGAGACTGCATTGGCATTTATGGATGGATTTGACAAAGTGGGCGTACGCACTTAGGCTTTAAATGGACAGTTATGGCAACCCTAATTGAACCATAGGGCTTATAATATATCAAATCAAAGTTGACTTAAAACCTTATAATATGTGCTACACACTTCATTTGTAGCAATCCAAATTTAGGGGATGGATGAGATTGCATTGGCATTTATGGATGAGCTTGACATAGTGGGCTTACGTACTTGGGCTTCAAATGGACGGTTGTGACAACCCCGATTGAACCATAGAGCCAGTAATATATCAAATCAAAACTAACTCAGAGCCCTATAATAGGTGCTACATAACTCATTTGTAGCAGTAAAAATTTTAGGGTCTAATGGATGAGACTACATTGGCATTTATGGATGAATTTGATAAAGTGGGCGTGCGCACTTGTGCTTCAAATGGACTATCATGGCAACCCTTAATGAACCACTAGGCCTATAATATATCAAATCAAAGCTGACCCATAGCCTTATATTGGGTATAAAAACCTTTATCTGTAGTAATCCAAATTTAAGGGTCTACAGATGAGACTGCATTAACATTTATGGATGGATTTGACAAAGTGGGCATATGCACTTGGGCTTCAAAAGGATGTTCGTGGAAACCCTAATTGAACCATAAGGCCTATAATATGTCCAATCAAATCTGACTCAGAGCCCTATAACAAGTGTTACATACATCATTTGTAGCAATCCAAATTTAGGGGCCTATGGATAAGACTACATTGGCATCTATGGATGGATTTGAAAAAGTTGGCATGCACACTTGGGCTTCAAATGGATTGTCATGGCAACCCCAATTGAACCACAAGGCCCAAAATACATCAAATCAAAGCTGACTTAAAGCCCTATAATGGGTGGTGCATATCTCATCCATAGTAGTAAAAATTTAAGGGCCCACAGATGAGACTGCATTGGCATTTATGGATGGATTTGATAAAGTAGGTGTGTTTACTTAGGCTTTAAATGGATTGTGGTGGCCATCCTGACTAAACCACGTGGCCCAAAATGTGTCAAATTAAAGCTAACTTAGAGCTTTATATCGGGCTTTGTCTGTAGCAGTCCAAATTTAGAGGCCTATGGATGAGACTATATTAGCATTTATCGATGGATTTGACAAAGTGGGCATGCACACTTAGGCTTTAAATGGATGGTCGTGGCAACCCTGATTGAACCACAAGGCCTATAATGTCTCCAATCAAATACGACTCAGAGCCCTATAATAAGTTTTACTCACATTATCAGTAGCAATTTAAATTTAGGGGCCTATGGATGAGACTACATTGGTATTTATGGTTAGATTTTCCAAACTTGGCATGAAGCCAACTCAGAGCCCTATAATAAGTTCTATACGATTCATTTGTAGCAATCCAAATTTAGGGGCCTACGGATGAGATTGTATTTTCATTTATTGATGGATTTAATAAAGTGGGCATGCACACTTCAGCTTCAAATAGACAGTCATGGCAACCCAAATTGAACAATGGGGCCCATTATATATTAAATTAAGGTTAACTCAAAGTCCTATAATGGGTGCTATACACTTCTTCTATAGAAATCCAAATTTAGGGGCCTATGCATGAGATTGCACTAGCATTTACGGATGGATTTAATAAAAGTGGGCGTGCACACTTCTACTTCAAATGGAAGGTCATGACAACCCTGATTGAACCACAAGGTCCATAATATACCAAATTAAAGCTAACTCAGAGTCCTATAATGGGTGTTGTAAACTTTGTCTGTAGCAATCCAAATTTTGGCGTCTATGGATGAGATTACATTGCAATTTCTAAATAGATTTGACAAAGTGGGTGTGTGCACTTGGGCTTCAAATGGATGGTTGTGGAAACTCCGATTGAACCACAGAGCCTATAATATATCAAATCGAGGCTGATTCAAAGCTTTATAATGGGCACTACACACTTCTTCGACACCAATCCAAATTTGGGGGCCTATTAATGAGACTGCATTAGCATTTATGGATGGATTAGTGGGTGCTACACACTTCATATATAGTAGTCCAAATTTAGGGGTCTATGCATGAGACTGTAATGGCATTTATGGACATATTTGACAAAGTAAGTGTGTGCACTTGGGCTTCAAATGGACGGTCATGGCAACCCTGATTAAACCATAGGCCCTATAATATATCAAATCAAAGTTGACTCAATGCCCCATAATGGGTGCTACACGCTTAATCTGTAGAAGTCCAAATTTAGGGGCCTATGGATGAGATTGCAATGGCATTTATCGATGTATTTGATAAAGTAGGTGCTTGCACTTAAGCTTCAAATGGACAGTCATGGCAACCTTGATTGAACCACGAGGCCCATTACATATCAAATCAAACCTACTCAGAGACCTATAATAGGTGCTATATGATTCATTTATAGTATACCAAATTTAGGGCCCTATGGATGAGACTGCATTGGTATTTATAGATGGATTTGACAAAGTAGGCATGCACACTTAGGCTTTAAATGGATAGTCATGCAACCCCAATTGAACCACAAGGCCCATAATATATCAAATTGAAGCTGATGCAGAGCCCTATAATGGGTAGAACATAATTCATCTATAGCAGTCCAAATTTAGGCACCTATGGATAAGACTACATCGACATCTATAGATGGATGTGACAGAGTGGGCTTCAAATGGATGGTTGTGGAAACCCTGGTTGAACCATGAGGCCTATAATATATAAAATCAAACCTAACTCAGAGCCCTATAATGGGTGCTGTAAACATTATTTATAGCAGTCTAAATTTAAGGGGCTATGGATGAGACTGCATTCGCATTTGTGGATGGATTTGACAAAATGGGCATACGCACTTATGGTTCAAATAAACAGTTATTGCATCCCCGATTGAACCATGAGGCTCATAATGTATCAAATTTAAGTTGAGTCAGAGCCTTATACTAAGTGCTACACTCTTTAACTGTAGCAGTCCAAATTTAGTGGCCTATGGATGAGATTACATTGGGATTTGTGGTTGGATTTAACAAAATGGGCATGCACACTAGGGCTTCAAATGGACAGTCATGGTAACTGTATTGAACCACGGGCCCATAATACATCAAATCAAAGTTGACTTGGAGCCTTATATTAGGTGCTATGCACTTTGTTTATAGCAATCAAAATTTAGGGGCCTATGGATGAGACTTAATTGGCATTTAGGGATGGATTTGACAAAGTGAGAGTGTGCACTTGGGCTTCAAATGGTGGTCATGGCAACCCTGATTGAACCACATTGTCTATAAAATAACAAATGAAAGCTGATTTAGACCCTATAATGGGCGCTACACACTTCATCTATAGCATTCCAAATATAGGGGCCCATGGATGGGATTGCATTGACATTTATGGATGGATTTGACAAAGTGGGCGTGTGCACTCAGGATTCAAATGGATGGTCATGCAACGTTGATTGAACCGTGGGGCTTATAATATATCAAATTGAAGTTAACTCAGAGTCCTATAATAGGTGCTATACAGTTCATCTATAGAAGTGCAAATTTAGGAGCCTATGGATGAGACTATATTGGAATTTATGGATGGATGTGACAAAGTGGGCGTACGCACTTGGGCTTTAAATGGACAGTCATGGCAAACCTGATTAAACCATGAGGCCTATAATATATCAAATTGAACTTGAATTAGAGCCCTATAATGGGTGCTATAAACTTTTTTTATAGTGGTCTAAATTTAAGGGCCTATGGATGAGATTGCATTGGCTTTTCTAGATGGATTTAACAAAGTGGGCATGCACACTTGGGCTTCAAATGGACAGTTGTGGCATCCCCGATTGAACCATGGGGCCCATAATGTATAAATTGAAGTTGAGTCAGAGCCCTATATTGGGTGCTACACACTTTAACTGTAGTAGTCCAAATTTAATGGTTTATGGATGAGATTACATTGGATTTGTGGTTGGATTTGACAAAGTGGGCGTACGCACTTAGGCTTTAAATGGATGGTTGTTAAACCTCGATTGAACCATAGGGCCTATAATATATCAAATTGAAGCTGACTTAGAACCCTATAATTGGTGCTATGCAATTAATCTGTAGTAGTCCAAATTTAAGGGCCTATGGATGAGACTTCATTCACATTTACAGATGGATGTGACAAAGTGGGCGTACACACTTAGGCCTTAAAGGATGGTTGTGGTAACCCTAATTGAACCATGAGGCCCATAATATATCAAATCGAACCTGATTCAAAGTCCCATAATGGGTACTACAAACTTTTTCTGTAGCAATCCGAATTTAGGGGCCTATGGTTGGGACTGCATTGGCATTTATGGATGGATTTGACAAAGTGGGTGCATAAACTTGGGCTTCAAATGGACAGTTGTGGCATCCCCGATTGGACCACAAGGCCTGAAATATATCAAATTAAAGCTAACTTTGGGTGCAATAAAATTTGTCTATAGCAGTCTAAATTTAGGAGCCTATCAATGAGACTACATTAGCATTTATTGATGCATTTAACAAAATAGGTGTGCACACTTGGGATTCCAATGGACGGTCATGGCAACCCCAATTAAACCATGGAGCCCATAATATCTTAAATCAAAGATGAGTTAGAACCCTATAATGCATGCTGTGCACTTGATTTGTAGCAGTTTGAATTTAGGGGCCTATGGATGAGACTGTATTGGTATTTGTGGATGGATTTGAAAAAGTAAGTGTGCGCACTTGGGCTTCAAATGGATAATCGTGGCAACCTCGATTGAACCATGGGGCCTATAATATATTAAATTAAAGATAACCCAATGTACTATAATGAGTGTGAAATAATTCATCTATAGTAGTCCAAATTTAGGGGCCTGTGGATGAGATTACATTGCCATTTATGGATGGATTTGACAAAGTAGACATGTGCACTTGGGCTTTAATGGATGATCGTGGCAACTCTGATTGAACCATAGGCCCATAATGTATCAAATCAAAGCTAACTCAAAGCCCTATATTAGGTGTTATGCACTTCATTTATTGCAATCCAAATTTAGGTGCCTATGGATGAGACTTCATTGACATTTATGGATGGATTTGACAAAGTAAGAGTGTGCACTTGGGCTTTAAATGGATGGTCATTGCAACCCTAATTTAACCACGGGGCCTATAATATATTAAATGAAAGCTAAATTAGTGTGCTATAATGGGTACAACACACTTCTTCTGTAGCAGTCCAAATTTAAGGGCCTATGGATGAGATTACATTGGCATTTATGGATGGATTTGATAAAGTGGGTATGCACACTTGGGCTTCAAATGGACGATCATGGCAAACCTGATTGAACCACGAGCCTATAATATATCAAATAAAAGATGATGTAGTGCCCTATATTAGGTGGTATGCACTTCATTTATAGCAATCCAAATTTAGGGGCCTATGGATGTGACTTCACTAGCATTTATGGATGGATTTAACAAAGTAAAAGTGAGCACTTGGGTTTCAAATGGATGGTTGTGGCAGCCCTGATTAAACCATAGGGCCCATAATATATCAAATGAAAGTTGATTTAGACCCTATAATGGACGCTACACACTTCATCTATAACTGTCCAAATATAGGGGCCCATGGATGAGACTGCATTGACATTTATGGATGGATTTGACAAAGTGGGTGTGCGCACTTGGGATTCAAATGGATGGTCGTGCAACCCCGATTGAACCACAAGGCCCATAATATATCAAATTAAAGCTAACTCAGAGCCCTATAATAGGTAGTATACGATTCATCAGTAGAAATGCAAATTTAAGGGCCTATGGATGAGACTACATTGGCATTTATGGATGGATATGACAAAGTGGACATACGCACTTGGGCGTCAAATGGACAGTCATGGTAACCTCAATTGTACCATGGGGCCTATAATATATCAAATCGAACCTAACTCAGAGCCCTATAATAAGTGCTACAAACATTTTCTGTAGCAGTCTGAATTTAGGGGCCTATGGTTGATACTGCATTGGTATTTATGGATGGATTTGAAAAAGTAGGCATGCGCACTTGGGCTTCAAGTGGATGGTCATGGCAACCTCGATTAAACCATGGAGTCCATAATATATTAAATTAAAGGTAACTCAATGCACTATAATGAGTGTGAAACATTTCATCTGTAGTAGTCCAAATTGAAGAGCCTATGGATGAGATTACATTGTCATTTGTGGATGGATTTGACAAAGTAGGCATGTGCACTTGGGCTTCAAATGGACGGTCATGGTAACTCTGATTGAACCATAGGCCCATAATGTATCAAATCAAAGCTAACTCAGAGCCCTATATTAGGTGTTATGCAATTCATTTGTGGCAATCCAAATTTATAGGCCTATGGATGAGACTTCATTGGCATTTATGGATGGATATGACAAAGTGAGAGTGTGCACTTGGGCTTCAAATGGATGGTCATGGCAACCCCAATTTAACCACGAGGCCCATAATATATTAAATCAAAGGTAACTTAGCTCACTATAATGGCTACAACACACTTCATCTGTAGCAGCCAAATTTAGGGGCTTATGGATGAGATTACATTGGCATTTGTGAATGGATTTAACAAAGTGGGCGTGCGCACTTGGGCCTCAAATGAACAATTGTGGCAACCCCAATTGAACCATGTGCCTATGATATAACATATCAAAGATGATGTAGTTCCCTATATTAAGTGGTATGCACTTCATTTGTAGTAATCAAAATTTAGGGGCCTATGGATATGACTTCATTGGCATTTATGGATGGATTTAACAAAGTGAGAGTGTGCACTTGGGCTTCAAATGGATGGTTGTGGTAGCCCCAATTAAACCACAGGGCCTATAATATATGAAATGAAAGATGATTCAGACCTTATAATGGGTACTACACACTTCATTTGTAACAATCCAAATATAGGAGCCCATGGATGAGACTGCATTGACATTTATGGATGGATTTGACAAAGTGGGCATGCGCACTTGGGATTCAAATGAATGGTCATGCAACCTCGATTGAACCATGGGGCCTATAATATATTAACTTGAAGCTAATTCAGAGCTCTATAATAGGTGGTACACAATTTATCTATAGAAGTGCAAATTTAGGGGCCTATGGGTGAGACTGCATTGGCATTTATAGATGGATATGACAAAGTAGGCATACGCACTTGGGCTTCAAATGGACTGTCATGGCAAAAGTTATTGAACCATGATGCCCATAATATATCAAATCAAACCTGACTCAGAGCCCTATAATATCTGCTATAAACATTTTCTATAGCAGTCTGAATTTAGGGGCCTATGGATGAGATGACATTGGTATTTATGGATGGATTTGAAAAAGCAAGCGTGCGCACTTGGGCTTTAAATGCATGGTCATGGAAACCTCGATTGAACCATAGGACCCATAATATATTAAATTGAAGCTAACTCAGTGTACTATAATGAGTGTGAAACACTTCATCAGTAGTAGTCCAAATTTAGGGGCTTATGAATGAGATTACATTGCCATTTGTGGATTGATTTGACAAAGTAGGCATGCACACTTGGGCTTCAAATGGACGGTCATGGAAACTCCAATTGAAAAATAGGCCTATAATGTATCAAATCAAAGCTAACCCAAAGCCTTAAGTTAGGTGCTATGCAGTTCATTTGTAGTAATCCAAATTTAGGGGCCTATAGATGAGACTTCAGTGGCATTTATGGATGGATTTGACAAAGTGAAAGTGTGCACTTAGGCTTCAAATGGATGGTCATGGCAACCCCAATTAAACCAAAAGGCCCATAATATATTAAATTGAAGCTAACTTAGTGCACTATAATGCATACAACATACTTCATCTATAGCAATCCAAATTTAAGGGCCTATGGATGAGATTACATTGGCATTTGTGGATGGATTTGACAAAGTGGGTGAGCGCACTTGGGCTTTAAATGGACTGTCGTGGTAACCCCTATTGAACCATGGGCCTATAATAAATCAAATCAAAGATGATGCAGTACCCTATATTAGGTGGTATGCACTTCATTTGTAGCAATCCAAATTTAAGGGCCTATGGATGTGACTTCATTAGCAATTATGGGTGGATTTGACAAAGTGAGAGTGTGCTATTGGGCTTCAAATGGATGGTCATGATAACTCCGATTAAACCACAAGGCCCATATTATATCAAATGAAAGTTGATTCAGACCCTATAATGGGCACTACACACTTCATCTATAGCATTCCAAATATAGGGCCCCATGGATGAGACTACATTGACATTTATGGATGGATTTGACAAAGTGGGTGTGCACACTTGGGATTCAAATGGATGGTCGTGCAACCCCGATTGAACCACAGGGCCTATAATATATCAAATTAAAGTTAACTTAGAGTCCTATAATAAGTACTATACAATTCATATGTAGAAGTGAAAATTTAGGGGCCTACAGATGAGACTGCATTGGCATTTATGGATGGATGTGATAAAGTGGGCGTACACACTTGGGCTTCAAATGGACGGTCATGGTAACCTCGATTGAACTATAGGACCCATAATATATCAAATCGAACCTGACTTAGAGCCCTATAATAAGTACTATAAACTTTTTCTGTAGCTATCCACATTTAGGAGCCCATAGATGATACTATATTGGCATTTATAGATGGATTTGAAAAAGTGGGCGTGAGTACTTGGTCTTCAAATGGATTATCGTGGGATCCCCAATTGAACCATGGAGCCTATAATATATCAAATTAAAGCTAAATCATAGCCCGATATTGGGTGCTACACACGTTAACTATAGCAGTCAAAATTTAGGTGTTTATAGATAAGATTACATTGGGATTTGTGGTTGGATTTGTCAAATAGGGCATGCGCACTTGGGCTTTAAATGAATGGTGATGCAACCCCAATTGAACCACAAGGCCCATAATATATTAAATTGAAGTTGAGTTAGAACCCTATAATGAGTACAATACAATTTAGATGTACTAGTCCAATTTTAAGGGCCAATGGATAAGACTGCATCGACATT
This sequence comes from Mallotus nudiflorus, assembly GCA_947683625.1. NCBI lineage: Eukaryota > Viridiplantae > Streptophyta > Magnoliopsida > Malpighiales > Euphorbiaceae > Mallotus > Mallotus nudiflorus. The sequence continues at coordinate 2,668,736 of CANTUR010000117.1, read as the reverse complement.
TATGGATGGATGTGACAAAGTGGGTGTATGAACTTGAGCTTCAAATGGACGGTTGTTGCAACCCTGATTAAACCATAGGGTCCATAGTATATAAAAATGAACCTAACTCAGAGCCCTATAATGGGTGGTATAAACTTTATTTGTAGCAATCCAAATTTAGGGCCTATGGATAAGACTGCACTAGCATTTATAGATGGATTTAACAAAATGGGAGTGCGCACTTGGGATTCAAATGGATGGTTGTGGCATCCTTATTGAACCACGGTGCCCATAACATATCAAAGTGAAGCTAAGTCAGAGCCCTATATTAGGTAATACACACTTTAACTATAGCAGTCCAAATATAAGGGCCTATGGATAATATTACATTGAGTTTTGTGGTTGGATTTGACAAAGTGGGCATGCACACTTGGGCTTCAAATGGACAATCGTGGCAATTGCGATTGAACCATGGGGCCATAATATATCAAATCAAAGCTGACTTAGTGCCATATATTAAGTGCTATGCACTTTATTTGTAGCAATCCAAATTTAGGGTCCTAGGAATGAGACTTCATTGGCATTTATGGATGGGTTTGACAAAGTGAGAGTGTGCACTTGGGCTTCAAATGAATGGTCATGGCAACCTTGATTGAACCATAGGGCCCATAATATATCAATTTAAAGCTGATTTAGACCCCATAATAGGTGCTCTACACTTTGTCTGTTAGGGGCCCATGTATGAGACTGCATTGACATTTATGCATGCATTTGACAAAGTGGGCATGCGCACTTCATATTCAAATGGATGGTCGTTTAGCCTCGATTGAACCACAGGGTGCATAATATATAAAATTGAAGCTGACTCAAAGCCCTATAATAGGTTCTATAAAATTAATATGTATCTGTCCAAATTTAGGGGCCTATGGATGAGACTGCATTAGCATTTACGGTTGGATGTGACAAAGTGGGCGTATGCACTTGGGCTTTAAATGGACAGTCATGGCAACCCCGTTTGAACCTTGAAGCCCATAATATATCAAATCGAACCTGACTCAGAGCCCTATAATGGGTACAAAAAACTTTTTCTTTACCAATCCGAATTTAGGGGCCTATGGATAAGATTGCATTGGCATTTGTGGATGGATTTGACAAAGTTGGTGTGCACACTAGGGATTTAAATGGATAGTCATGGCATCGCCGGTTGAACTACAAGGCCCAAAATATATCAAATTAAAGCTAACTTAGAGTCCTATAATAGGTACAATAAAATTTTTCTATAAAAGTCCAAATGTAGGAGCCCATGGATGAGATTACTTTAGCATTTATGGATGGATTTGACAAAGTGGGCATGCACACTTGGGCTTCAAATGGACGGTCGTTGCAACCCCGATTGAACCACGGGCCCATAAATGTTAAATCAAAAATGACTTGGTGCCTTATATATGGTGATATGCGCTTCATTTGTAGCAATCCAAATTTAGGGGCCTATGGATGTGACTTCATTGGCATTTATGGATGGATTTGACAAAGTGAGAGTGTGCACTTGGGCTTCAAATGGATGGTCATGGCAACCCCGATTAAACCACAAGGCCTATAAAATATCAAATCAAAGCTAAGTTAGACCCTATAATTAGAGGTACACACTTCATCTTTTGCAGTCCAAATATAGGACCCTATGGATGAGACTGCTTTGGCATTTATGGATGCATTTGACAAAGTGGGCATGCACACTTGTGTTTCAAATGGACAATTATAGCAACCATGATTAAACCACATGGCCCATAATATATCTAATCAAATATAACTTAGAGACCTATAATAGGTGCTACACGCTTAATCTATAGCAACCAATTTTAGGGCTTGTGGATGAGACTATATTGGCATTTGTGGATGGATTTAACAAAGTGGATGTGCACACATGGGTTTCAAATGGACGGTTATGGCAACCTAATTAAACATGAGGCCCATAGTATATCAAATTAAAGCAGACTCAGAACCCTATAGTAGGTGCTACATGCTTCATTTGTAGCAGTCTAAATTTAGGGGCCTATGGATGAGACTTTATTGGCATTTATGGATGGATTTGACAAAGTGGGCATGCATACTTGTGCTTCAAATAGACGGTTGTGGCAATCTTAATTGAAGTATAGGGTCCATAATTTATTAAATTCAAAGATGACTCAGAGCCATATGATGATTATTACAAACTTCATCTATAGTGGTCCAAAATTAATGGCCTATGGTTAAGACTACATTAGCATTTATGGATGAATTTGACAAAGTGGGCGTGCGCACTTAGCCTTCAAATGGAAGGTCGTGGCATCCCTGATTGAACCATGAGATCTATAATATATTAAATCGAAGCAGACTCAGAGCCCTATAATGGTTTCAATAAAATTTTTCTAGAGTAGTCCAAATTTAGGGGCCTATGGATGAGATTGCATTGGCATTTATGGATGGATTTGACAAAGTGGATGTGCACACTTAGGATTCAAATGGATGGTCATGGCATCCCCGATTGAAATACATAGCCCATGATATATGAAATCGAAGCTAACTCAAAGTCCTATAATGGGTGCTACACATTTCATTTGTTGCATTACAAAGTTAAGGGCCTATGGATAAGACTACATTGGCATTTATGGATGGATTTGACAATGTGGGCATGCACACTTGGGCTTCAAATGGACGGTTGTGGTGACCCTAATTGAACCACACGGTCCATAATATATCAAATCAAAGCTAATTCAAAGCCCTATAGTGGGCACTACACACTTCAACTACAGTATTCAAAATTTAAGGGTATGGATGAGACTGCATTGGCAATTATGGATGGAATTGACAAAGTGGGCGTGCGCACTTGGGTTTCAAATGGACAGTCATGGCAACACTGATTTAACCATAGAGCCTATAATATATCAAATTAAATCTGACTCAGAGCCTTATAGTGGGTTCTACACACTTAATCTATAGCATCCAAATTTAGGGGCCTATGGATGAGATTGTATTGGTACTTATAGGTGTATTTGACAAAGTAAGTGTGTGCACTTAGGCTTCAAATGGACAGTTGTGGAAACCTTGATTGAACCACGAGGCCCATAATATATGAAATCAAAGTTCACTTATAGCCCTATAATAGGTGCTACATGCTTTATTTATAGCATTCCAAATGTAGGGGCCTATGGATGAGACTACATTGGCACTTATGCTTGGATTTAACAAAGTGGGCATGCGCAATTGGGCTTTCAATAGACCATCGTGCAACCCCAATTGAACCACAGGCCCTATAATTTATCGAATTGACACTAACTTAGAGCCCTATAATGGGTTCTACACCATTCATTTGTAGCAATACAAATTTAGACGTCTTTGGATGAGACTGCAATGGCATTTATGGATGGATTTGACACAGTGGGTGTGCATACTTGGGCTTCAAATGGATAGTTGTGGCATCCTTGATTGAAACACAAGGCCAGTAATATATCAAATTAAAGCTGTCTCAGAGCTGTAAAATGGATATAACAAACTTTGTCTACAGTAGTCCAATTTTAGGGGCCTATGGATGAGACTGCATTGGCATTTATGGATAGATTTGGCAAAGTGGGCATGCACACTTGGGATTCAAATCGATGGGCATGGCAGCCCTGACTGAACCATGAGGCCCATAATATATCAAATCAAAGCTAATTCAAAGCCCTATAGTGGGCACTACACACTTCAACTACAGTAGTCCAAATTTAAGGGTATGGATGAGACTGCATTGGCAATTATGGATGGAATTGACAAAGTGGGCGTGTGCACTTGGGTTTCAAATGGACAGTCATGGCAACACTGATTTAACCATAGAGCCTATAATATATCAAATTAAAGCTGACTCAGAGCCTTATAGTGGGTGCTACACACTTAATCTATAGCATCCAAATTTAGGGGCCTATGGATGAGATTGTATTGGTACTTATAGGTGTATTTGACAAAGTAAGTGTGTGCACTTAGGCTTCAAATGGATGGTTGTGGAAACCTTGATTGAACCACGAGGCCCATAATATATTAAACAAAAGTTCACTTATAGCCCTATAATAGGTGCCACACACTTTATTTATAGCATTCCAAATTTAGGGGCCTATGGATGAGACTACATTGGCACTTATGCTTGGATTTAACAAAGTGGGCATGCGCAATTGGGCTTTCAATAGACCATCGTGCAACCCCAATTGAACCACAGGCCCTATAATTTATCAAATTGACACTAACTTAGATCCATATAATGGGTTCTACACCATTCATTTGTAGCAATACAAATTTAGACGTCTTTGGATGAGACTGCAATGGCATTTATGGATGAATTTGACACAGTGGGTGTGCGCACTTGGACTTCAAATGGATAGTTCTGGCATCCTTGATTGAAACACAAGGCCAGTAATATATCAAATTAAAGCTATCTCAGAGCCCTACAATGGATATAACAAACTTTGTCTATAGTAGTCCAATTTTAGGGGCCTATGGATGAGACTGCATTGGCATTTATGGATAGATTTGGCAAAGTGGGCATGCACACTTGGGATTCAAATCGATGGTCATGGCAGCCCTGACTGAACCATGAGGCCCATAATATATCAAATCAAATCTAAGTTAGACTCCTATAATTGGTGCTATGCACTTGATCTATGGCAGTACAAATTTAGGGGCCTATGGATGAGACTGTATTGGCATTTGTGGGTGGATTTAACAAAGTGGGCGTGCACACTTGGGCTTCAAATGGATGGTTATGGCAACCCTGATTGAACCATGGGGCCCAAAATATATTCAATAAACTCTAATTTAGTGCACTATAATGGGTATGACACATTTTATCTATAGCAGTCCAAATTTAGGGGTTGACAAATGAGATTACATTAGCATTTATGGATGGATTTGACAAAGTGGGCGTGCACACTTGGGCTTTAAATGGATGGTCGTGGCAACCGCAATTAAACCATGGGCCCACAATGTATCAAATGAAAGCTATCATATAGCCCTATATTAGCTTCTATGCACTTCATTTGTAATAGTCCAAATTTAAGGGCCTATGGATGAGACTTCATTGGCATTTATGGATGGATTTGACAAAGTGAGAGTGTGCACTTATGCTTCACATGGATGGTCGTGGCAACCTCGATTGAACCATAGGGCCTATAATATTTCAAATTAAAGCTAAGTCAGACCCTGTAATGGGTGCTACACACTTAATCTTTACCAATCCAAATTTTGGGCTTATGGATGAGACTGCATTAGCATTTATGAATTGATTTGATAAAGTGGGCGTGCATACTTGGGTTTTAAATGGATGGTCATGGCAACCCTGATTAAACCATGAGGCCTATAATATATCAAATTAAATCTGACTCAGAGCCCTATAATGGGTGCTACATGCTTAATCTGTAGCAACCAAATTCAGGGGCCTGTGGATGAGACTGTGTTGGCATTTATGGATGGATTTAATAAAGTGGGTGTGCGCACTTGGGATTCAAATGGACGGTTATGGCAACCCCAATTGAACCACGTGGCCTATAATATATCAAATCAAAGTTGACTCAAAGCCCTATAATAGGTACTATAGGCTTCATTTACAACGGTCCAGAATCAGGGGCCTATGGATAAGACTGCATTAGCATTTATGGATGGATTTGACAGAGTCAGCATGCACACTAGGGCTTCAAATGGTTGGCCATAACGTATCAAATTAAAGCTAACTCATAGACTTATATTAGGTTCCATACACTTCATTTTTAGCAATCAAAATTTAGGGGCCTATGGATGAGACTTCATTGGCATTTATGGATGCATCTGACAAAGTGAGAGTGTGCACTTGGGCTTCACCTAGACGGTCGTGGCAACCCTGATTGAACCATAGGGCCCATAATATATTAAATCAAAGCTAAGTTAGACTTTTTAATGGGAACTATACACTTAATCTGCAGTAGTCCAAATTTTTGGGTCTATGGATAAGACTAGATTAGCATTTATGGTTGGATTTGATAAAGTAGGCATTCACACTTCGGCTTCAAGTGGACGGATATGGCAACTCTAATTAAACCACAAGGCCTATAATATATCAAATCAAATATGACTTAGAGCCTTATAATGGGTGCTACATGCTTAATCTATAGCAGTAAAATTTAGGGCCCTGTGGATGAGACTGCGTTGGCATTTATGGATGGATTTGACAAAGTAGGTATGCACACTTGGGCTTCAAATGGACAACCGTGGCAACCCCAATTGAACCACAGGGCCCATATTATATCAAATCAAAGCTGACTTAAAGCCCTATAGTAGGTGCTATAAGCTTAATTTATAGTAGTCCAAATTTAGGGGCCTATGGATGAGATTGCATTAGTATTTATGGATGGATTTGACAAAGTGGGTGTGTGCATTAGGGCTTTAAATGGATGGTTGATATAATGCAAATATGCATAGTTATATGGGGTACTTTAGTTGTTATTTCATATGATTTTTGTTATTTTTATGTGTTTATTTGATTATGCAATTGTTATTTTTACTTCTAAGTGTCTTTATTAGTTGCTTGTGTGTTTTATACATGTTTTTAGCCTTGATTGGTGCATGAAAAGAGTTTTAGACTTGTTAGAATGAAGAATGAAGCTTTTGAAGTCAAAGGAAGCAAGTTTGAAGCATTCACAAGTCATCACCACCTTCATGAGTCATCACCACCTTCATGAGTCGTCACCACGTTCATGAGTCGTCACCAAATCCTTCTGTGATGAGTTGTCAAGCATTCATGAGTTGTCACCATGCATTATTTCTACAAAGGGTTGCAACTTTTTAGTTTTGAGCAGTTTTCATATTTCAGCCATACCTCTGTCTACTAATGTCCAAATTTAGTGATTAAAGTTGCTATGGAAAGATAATACATATTTCTATAACTTTCATGAAGGAACTTTCTAGAAATAAAGTCATTTGGATGGACGAAAGTGCCCTTTAAGTTACAGTATTTGTATAGGATGGTGACCTTTGGTGTCAAGTGGTGCCTTTCCAAGTTCAATCATATTCTAGACACTTCCTGCAACTTTTAAAAATGATATATATGAATCAATTCTAAAAAGGAAAAGGGTATATATACAAAAATAAAAAAAAGGAAAAGAAGAGAGAGAGAAGAAGAACAACAAAGGAAGGGAAGATATTCTACACCAAGCAAGTGTTAAAAGATTGTAAAGGGTTTTATCTATTCACTTTCTTTTCTATCCCTTTTCTAAGTTGTATTTGATTTCTTCTCTTTGTTCTTTAAGTATGTATCTTGGTTAAATCTTGTATGAGAATTGCAATTATGAATTAAATAAGAACTACATTTTCTTATTTTATTTATGATTTAATTTCAATTAGTGCTTAATCATGTTGTGTATGCTTGATCACCATATGTAACTTGTTAATTGAATTACTTACAATGAGAATTGGAGTAATTTAGTGGAAGATAATTAAAATTACTGAAGAATTGAATTTAATTTGGAGACAAAGGAATTCATCTTAAAGGAATAAATTAGTATAATATGTTGTATAGTTCTCTCTTGTCTTTGCATTGCCATGAGAATGAATGTAAACTCCAAGAGGAAATATCTTTAATAGATAATGAAAGTTACTTTTAAAGAGGATTTGACTTTAATTGACAATGAGAATTGCTTTTAAAGATTATATACTAATATCCAATCAATGTGTTATATGATGTAATTTTATAAGTTCTTATTTATATTCTAAATTGTGATTCTTCCATATACTTGTTATAAGTTTTGTTTTGTGTTCTTAAAAATAATTAGTGTTTAGATTTTCTTAATTATTGTAATCAATATTCCTATTCTAATTTATTTTGCCTATCTATCTAATTATCTATCCGATTAATACAAAATTTTACCAAATTCCAAGTGTTCGATACTTACTACTCTATACTAAGTCCTAGAGACTAGGGTATACAATTTGACCCGCAGTAATGGTCGTGGCAACCTTGATTGAACCATGGGGCCTATAGTATATCAAATTGAAGCTAACTCAGAGCCCTATAATTTGTGTTATAAACATTGTCTGTAGTAGTCCAAATGTAATGGCTTATGGATGAGACTGCACTGGCATTTATGGATGGATTTGACAAAGTGGGTGTGCGCACTTGGGATTCAAATGGATGGTCGTGGCAACCTGGATTGAACCACAGGGCCTATAATATATCAAATTGAAGTTAAATTAAAGCCATGTAATAAGTGCTACACATTTCATCTGTAGCAATACAAAATAAGGGGCCTATGGATAAGACTACATTAGCATTTATGGATGGATTTGACAAAGTGGGTGTGCGCACTTAGGCTTTAAATGGACGGTCATGGCAACTCTGATTGAACCATAGAGCCCATAATATATCAAATCAAAGCTGAGTCAGTGAACTATAATGGGTGCTATATAATTCATCTATAGCAGTCCAAATTTAAGGGCCTATGGATGAGATTACATTGGCATTTATGGATGGATTTGACAAAGTGGGGGTGCGCACTTAGGCTTTAAATGGATGGCTATGTCAACCTCGATTGAACCACAGGCCCATAATATATCAAATTAAAGTTGAGTAAGAGCCCTATAATGGGCACTACACACTTTATCTATAGCATTCCAAATTTCGGGACATATGGATTAGACTGCATTAGCATTTGTGGATGGATTGGACAATGCTGGCATGCACACTTACGCTTCAAATGGACGATCGTGGAAATCTCGATTAAACCACAGAACCCATAATATATCAAATCAAAGTTGAATTAGCGAACTATAATAGGCACTATATAATTCATCTATAGTAGTCCAAAATTAAGGGCCCATGAATGAGATTGCATTAGCATTTATGGATGGATTGGACAAAGCGAGCATGCACACTTCAGCTTTAAATGGACGATCATGGCAACCCTGATTGAACCATGAGACCCATAATATATCAAATCAAAGTTGACACAGAGCCCTAAAATAGGTGCTACATGCTTTATTTATAGCAGTCCAAATGTAGGGCCTATGGATGAGACTGCATTAGCATTTATGGATGGATTTGATAAAGTGGGCGTGAGCATTTGGGCTTCAAATGGCTAATTGTGCACCTTGATTGAACAACGGGGCTTATAATATAACAAATTAAAGATTATTTAGAGTTGTATAACAAGTGCTACACAACTCATCCATAGTAGTCCAAGTTTAGGGGCCTATGATGAGACTGCATTGGCATTTATGGATGGATGTGATAAGGTGGGAGTGCACACTTGGGCTTTAAATGGATGGTCATCGTAACCTTGATTGAACTACAGGGCCCATAAAATATCAAATCAAAGCTAAGTCAGAGCCCTATAGTGGCCACTACACACTTTATCTATAGCTATCCTTATATAGGGGCCTATGGATGAGATTGTATTGGCATTTATGGATGGATTTGACAAAGTGGGGGAGCATACTCGGGGTTCAAATGGATGGTCATGGCAATTCCAAATGAACCACAGGGCTCATAATATATGAAACTGAAGTTGACTTAGAGTCGTATAATGGGTACTAGACAATTCATCTGTAGCAGTCCAAGTTTAGGGGCCTATGGATGTGATTGCATTGGAATTTATGGATGGATGTGACAAAGTGGGAGTGTGCACTTAGGCTTCAAATGGGCAATCGTGGTAACCGTGATTGAACCACAAGGCCCATAGTATATCAAATAAAATTTGAGTCAGAGCCCTATAGTGGCTACTGCAGACTTCATCTGCAACAATCCAAATTTAGGGGCCTATGAATGAGACTGCATTGGCATTTATGGATGGATTTGACAAAGTGGGTATGCACACTTGGGCTTCAAATGGACAGTCGTGGCAACCTTGATTAAACCATAAGGTCTATAATATATCAAATGAAAGCTGATTTAGAGCCCTATAGTGGATGCTACACGCTTAATATGCAGCAATCGAAATTTAGGGGACTATAGATGAGATTGCATTGGCATTTATGGATGTATTTGACAAAGTAGGTGTGTACACTTTGGCTTCAAATGGACAGTAGTGGCAACCCTGAATGAACCATGGGGCCCATAATGCATTAGATCAAAGCTAACTTAGAGCCCTATAATAGGTGTTACAAGCATCATTTATAGCAGTCCTAATTTAGAGGCTTATGGATGAAACTATATTGTCAATTATAGATGGATTTAACAAAGTGGGCGTGCACACTTTGGCTTTAAATGGATGATCGTGCAACCCCAATTGAACCATAGGGCCCATAATAAATTAAATTGAAGTTAACTCAAACCCTATAATGGGTACTACACAATTCATCTGTAGTAGTTCAAAATTAGGGGTCTATGGATGAGACTGCATTGACATTTATGGATGGATGTGAAAAAGTGAGCGTATGCACTTGGGCTTCAAATGGATGGTCATGGCAACCCCAATTGAACCACAAGGCCCATAATATATAAAACTAAATATGGCTCAAAGCCCTCTAATGGGTGTTACAAACTTTATTTATAGCAGTCCAAATCTAGGGGCCCATGAATGAGACTGTTTTGGCATTTATGGATGGATTGGACAAAGTATGTGTGCACACTTAGGCTTCAAGTGGATAGTCATGGCATCCCTTATTAAATCACAAGGCCTATTATATATCAAAGCTAAATTAGATCCTTATAATGGGTGCAACAAACTTTGTCTGTAGCAGTCCAAATTTAAGGGCTTATGGATAAAACTGCATTGACATTTATGGATGGATTTGACAAAGTGGGCATGCGCACTTGGGCTTCAAATGGATGGTCGTGGCAACCCTAATTAAACTATGGGGCCTATAATATGTCAAATGAAATATAACTCAAAGCCCTATAATGGGTGCTACACGCTTAATCTGTAGTAGTCCAAATTTAGGGGCTTATGGATGAGTCTGCGTTAGCATTTATGGATGGATTTAACAAAGTGGGTGTGCACACTTGGGCTTCAAATGGATAGTTATGGCACTGATTGAACCACAGGGCCCATAATATATCAAATAGAAGCTAACTTAGAGTCATATAATTGGTGCTACAGGATTCATTTGTAATAGTCCAAATTTGTGAGCCTATGGATGAGACTGCATTGGCATTTATGAATGAATTTGACAAAGTGGGTGTGCACACTAGGACTTCAAATGGATGATTGTAGCAACCCCAATTAAACTATGGGCCCATAATATATCAAATTGAAGCTGACTCAGGGCACGATAATGGGGGCTATAAAATTTATCTGTAGTAATCCAAATTTAGGGGTCTACGGATGAGACTGCATTAGCATTTATGGACGAATTTGACAAAGTGGGCATGCGCACTTGGGCTTCAAATGGATGATTGTGGCAACCTCAATTGAACCACAGGACCATAATATATCAAATCAAAGATAATTTAGAGCCCTATAATAGGAGCTATCAACTTTATTTGTAGCAATTCAAGTTTAGGGGCCTATGGATAAAACTGCATTGGCATTTAAGGATGGATTTAACAAAGTGGGCCTACACACTTGGGCTTCAAATGGACTGTCTTGGCAACCCCAATTAAACCACAGCACCTATAATATATCAAATAGAAGCTGACTTAGAGCCTTATAATTGGTGCTATATAATTAATCTGTAGCAGCCCAAATTTAGGGGCCTATTGATGAGATTGCATTAGCATTTATGGATGGATTTAATAAAGTGGGCATGCGAACTTAAGCTTCAAATTAACGATTGTGGCAACCTTGATTATACCATAGGGCCCATAATATATCAAATCAAAGCTTACTTAGAGCCTTACAATTGGTATTACACATTTCATTTATAGCAGTACAAATTTAAGGGCCTATGGATGAGACTACATTGATATTTATGGATGGATTTGACAAAGTGGGTGTGCACACTTGGGCTTCAAATGGATGGTTGTGGCAATTCTGATTGAACCATAGTGTCCATTATATATCAAATTGAAGCTGACTTATCACCTATAGTGGGTACTACACACTTCATAAAGTCCATATTTAGGAGCCTATGGATGACACTGCATTAGTATTTATGGATGGATTTGATAAAGTGGGCATGTGCACTTAGGATTCAAATGGAGAGTTCTAGAAACCTTGATTAAACCATGGTGCCCATAATATATCAAATCAAAGCAGACTCAGAGTCCTATAATAAGTGCTACACACTTCATCTATAGCAATACAAATTTAAGTGCCTATGGATGAGATTGTATTGCATTTATGGATGGATTTCATAAAGTGGGCGTGCATACTTAGGCTTCAAATGGGCAGTCATGGCAATCCTGATTGAACCACAGTGCCCATAATATATCAAATTAAATTAACTCAAATACCTATAATGGGTACTATAAACACTATCTATAGTAGTCCAAATTTAGGGGCCTATGGATGAGACTGCATTATCATTTATAGATAGATTTAATAAAGGTGGCATGCACACTTAGGCTTCAAATGGATAGTTGTTGCAACCCCGATTGAACCACGGGGCCTCTAATATATCAAATAAAAATCCACTTAGAACCTTATAATGGATTCTACACACTTCATTTGTAGCAGTCCAAATTTAAGGGCCTATGGATGAGACTGCATTGGCATTTATGGATGGATTTGAAAAAGTGGGCATGCACACTCAGACTTTAAAAAGATAGTCTTGGCGACCTTGACTGAACCACGAGACCCATAATATATCAAATTGAAGCTGAATTAGAGCCCTATAACAAGCTATAAACTTTGTTTATAGTAATACAAATTTAGAGGCCTATGGATGAGAGTGCATTAGCTTTGTAAATGCATTTGACAAAGTGGACGTTCATACTTGGGCTTCAAATGGGCAGTCATAGCAAACCTGATTGAACCACAGGGACCATAAATTATTAAATCAAAGCTAACTTAGAGCCCTATAATGGGTACTATAGACTTCATCTGGAGCACTCCAAATTTAGGGGCCTATGGATGATAATGCATTAGCTTTTATTGATGGATTTGACAAAGTGGGCGTGCATACTTGGGCTTCAAATGGATAATCATGGTAGCCTTGATTGAACCATGGGGCCTATAATTTATAAAATCAAAGATGACTTAAAGGACTATAATGGGTGCCACACAGTTAATTCGTAGCAATACAAAATTAGGGGCCTATGGATAACACTGCATTGGTATTAATGGATGGATTTGATAAAGTGGACGTGTGCACTTAGGATTCAAATAGACGGTCATGGCACCTTGATTGAACCACAGGGCCTATAATATATCAAATCGAAGATGACTCAGAGACCTATAACAAAAGCTATAAACATTTTCTAAAAATACAAATTTAGAGGCCTATGGATGAGAATGTATTGGCACTTGTAAATGGATTTGATAAAGTGGTCGTTCATACTTGGGCATCAAATGGATGGTCATGGAAACCCTAATTGAACCACGGGGCTCATAATATATCAAATCAAGGTAGGTTTAGAGCCCTATAGTGTGTGCTACACATTTCTTCTGTAGCAATCCAAATTTAGAGGCCTATGGATGAGACTGCATTAGCATTTATGAATGGATTTGACAAAGTGGACGTGTGCACTTAGGCTTTAATTAGATGATCATGGAAATCTTGATTAAACCATAGAGCCCATAATATACCAAATCAAGGTTAATTTAGAGCCCTATAGTGGGTGCTACACATATCTTTTGTAGCAGTCCAAATTTAGGACCCTATGGATGAGACCATATTAGCATTTATGGATGGATTTAACAAAAGTGGATGTGTGAACTTGGGCTTCAAATGGATAGTCATGGCAACCTCAATTAAACAACGAGGCCTATAATATAATAAATTGAAGCTAATTTAAAGTCCTATAATGGGTACTATCAACTTTATGTGTAGCAATACAAATTTAAGGGCCTATAGATGAGATTGCATTGGTATATAGGGATGGATTTGACAAAGTGGGTGTGCGCACTTGGGCTTTAAATGGATGATCATGGCAACCCCAATTGAACCACGGTGCCCATAATATATCAAATAAAGTCTAACTCAGAGCCTTATGATAAGTGCTACACACTTAATATGTAGCAATCCAAATCTAGGGGCCTATGGATAAGATTGCATTGGCATTTATGGATGGATTTAACAAGGTGGGTGTGCACACTTGAGCTATAAATTAATGATCGTGGCAATCCCAATTCAACCACAAAGCCCATAATATATCAAATTGAAGCAAACATAGAGCCCTATAATGGATGCTATATACTTTATCTGTAGCAGTACAAATTTTATGGCCTATAGATGAGATTGCATTGGCATTTATGGATGGATTTGACAAAGTAAAGGTGCACACTTAGGCTTTAAATGGATGGTCATGGCAACCCCGATTAAACCATAGGGCCTATAATATATCAAATCAAAGCTAACTCATAGCCCTATAATAAGAGCTTCAAACTTTGTATGTAGCAATACAAATTTAGGGGGCTATGGGTGAGAGTGCATTGGTGTTTATGGATAGATTTGACAAAGTGGGCATGCGAACTTAGGCTTCAAATGGACAGTCGTGGCAATCCTGATTGAACCACATTACCTATAATATATCAAATTAAAGCTAACTTAGTGTGCTATAATCTATAATGCACTCTTGATTTATAGCAGTCTAGATTTAGGGGCCTATGGATGAGACTACATTGATATTTATGGATGGATTTTATAAAGTGGTCGTTCATACTTAGGATTCAAATGGAGAGTCATGGCAACCCCGATTGAATAAAAAAGTCCATAACATATCAAATTAAAGAAAACTCAAAGCCCTATAATGGGTACTACACACTTCATTTGTAGCAATACAAATTTAGGAGCCTATGGATGAGACAACATTAGCATTTATGGATGGATTTGACAAAGGGGGCATGCGTAGTTGGGCTTCAAATGATGGTTGTGGCAACCTTGATTGAACCACAGGGCCTATAATATATCAAATAAAGGCTAATTTATAGTCCTATAATAGGTGCTACACACCTCTTCTATAGCAGTCCCAATTTAGGGCCTTACGGATGAGACTGCATTAGCATTTAAGGATGGATTTGACAAAGTGGGCGTTCACACTTAGGTTTTAAATGGATGGTCATTGTAACCCCAGTTCATCCTTAAGGCCCATAATATATTGAATCGAAGCTAATTCAGAGCCCTATAGTGGGTACTATAAACTTTGTCTATAGTAGTTCAAATTTAGGGGCCTATGGATGAGACTGCAATGTCATTTATGGATGGATTTGACAAAGAGGGTGTGCGTACTTGGGCTTTAAATGGACAGTTGTGGAAACCCCAATTGAACCATGAGGCCCATAATATATGAAATCAAATCCAACTTGGAGTCCTATAATAGGTGCAACAAGCTTTGACTATAGAAGTCCAAATATAGGGGTCCATGGATGAGACTGCATTGGCATTTTTGGATGGATTTGAAAAAGTGGGTGTGCATACTTAGGCTTCAAATGGACGGTTGTGGAAACCCTGATTAAACTAGGGGGCCTATAACATATCAAATCAAAGCTAACTTAGAGCCCTATAATGGGTGCTATAAAATTTTTCTGTAGTAGTCCAAATATAGGGGCCTATGGATGAGACTTCATTGTCACTTGTGGATGGATTTGACAAAGAGGACGTGCATACTAGAGCTTTAAATGGATGGTCGTGGCAACCCGGATTAAATCAAGGGGCCCATAACATATCAAATCAAATCTTACTTAGAGACCTATATTGGGTGCTATAAATTTTACTTATAGTAGTCCAAATATAGGGGCCTATGGATGACACTACATTGTCATTTATGGATGGATTTGATAAAGTGGGCGCGTGCACTTGGGATTCAAATGGACGGTCGTGGCAACTTTGATTGAACCAGGGGACCCATAATATATCAAATTAAAGCTAACTCAAAGCACTATAATAGGTACTATACGTTTCATCTATAGCAGTCCATATTTAGGGGCCTATTGGTGAAACTTCATTGGCATTTATGGATGGATTTAACAAAGTGGGCATGTGCACTTTGACTTCAAATGGATGGTCATGGCAACCCTGACTGAACCACAGGGCCCATAATATACCAATCAAAGCTTACTTAGAGTACCATAATGATTGCTATACATATCATCTATAGCAGTCTAAATTTAGAGGCTTATGGATGAGACCGCATTGGTATTTATGGATGGATTTGATAAAGTGGGCGTGCACACTTGGGCTTTAAATGGAATGTCATGAGATTGAACCATAAGCTTAAAATATAAGTCAAAGTTGACTCAGAGCCCTATAATATGTGCTACATACTTCATTTGTAGTAATCCAAATTTATGAGCCTATGGATGAGACTTCATTGTCATTTATGGATGGATTTGACAAAGTGGGCATGCGCACTTGGGGTTCGATTGGATGGTTGTGGCAACCCTGACTAAACCATAAGGCCCATAATATATCAAATCAAAGCTAGCTTAGAGCCTTATGATAGGTACTACACACTTTATCTGTAGCAGTACAAATTTAAGGGCCTATGGATGAGACTGTATTTGCATTTATGGACGGATTTGACAAAGTGGGCATGCGCACTTGGGCTTCAAATGGATTGTTATGGCAACCTTGATTGCATCATGGGGCCTATAAAATATCAATTCAAATCTAACTTAAAGCACAATAATGGGTGCTACACACTTTATTTATAACAATCCATATTTAGGGGCCTATGGATGAGAATGCATTAGCACTTTTGGATGGATTTGTCAAAGTGGGCATGCGTACTTAGGGTTCAAATGGATGGTCGTGGCAACCCTAACTGATCCACAAGGCCTATAATATATCAAATCAAAGTTAATTGAGAGTCCTATAATGGGTGCTACAAACTTTGTCTATAGCAGTCCAAATTTTAGGGCCTGTTGATAACACTGCATTATCATTTATTGATGGATTTGACAAAATGGGTGTGCGCACTTGGGCTTCAATTGGATGGTTGTGGCAACCATGATTGAACCATAGGGCCTATAATATATTAAATCAAAGCTGACTTAAAGCCTATAATGGATGCTACACACTTCATTTGTAGTAGTCCAAATTTAGGGGCCTATGGATGAGATTGCATTGGCATTTATGGAGGGATTTGAAAAAGTGGGCACACACACTTGGGCTTCAAATGGATGGTCATTGCAACCCTGATTGAACCTCGGGGCCCATAATATATCAAATCGAAGCTGACTCAGAGCCCTATAATAGGGATCACACACATCATCTGTAGCAATCCAAATTTAGGAGCTTATAGATGAGACTTCATTGGCATTTATAGGTGGATTTGACAAAGTGGGAGTGCACACTAAGGCTTCAAATGGATGGTTATGGCAACCTTAATTGAACCATAGGGTACATAGTATATCAAATCAAAGTATACTCAAAGCCCTATAATGGGTGCTACACACTTAATCTATAGCTATCCAAATTTAAGGGCCTATGGATGGCACTGTATTGGCATTTGTAGATGGATTTGACAAAGTGGGTGTGTGCACTTGTGCTTTAAATGGACTATCATGGTAACCCTAATTGAACCATAGGGTTCATAATATATTAAATCAAAGCTGACTCAAATCCCTATAATGGTTGCTACATAGTTATTCTATTGAAATCTAAATTTAGGGGCCTATGGATAAGACTACATTAGTATTTATAAAATGGATTTGATAAAGTGGCCATGCACACTTGGGCTTCAAATAAACAGTCATGGCAACTCCGATTGAACCATGGGCCCTTTAATATATCAAATTGAGGTTGACTTGGAGCCCTATAATGGGGGTTACACACCTTTTCTATAGCTATCCGAATTTAGGGCCCTATGGATGATATTACATTGGCATATATCAATGAATTTGACAAAGTAGGTGTGCGCACTTGGGCTTCAAATGGACAGTCATGGCAACCCCGATTAAACCACATGACCTATAATATATCTTATCAAAGCTGAGTTAGAGCCCTATAATGGGTACTACACAATTGATCTATAGCAGTACAAATTTAGGGGCCTATGGATAAGATTGCATTGGAATTTATGGATGGATTTGATAAAGTGGGCATGCACACTTGGGCTTCAAATTGATGATCATGGCAACTCCAATTAAAACACAAGGCATATAATATATCAAATTGAAGCTAAATCAGCCTTATAATGAGTGTTACACACTTCATTTATAGTACTACAAATTTAGGGGCCCATGGACGAGACTGAATTAGCATTTATGGATGAATTTGACAAAGTGAGGGTGCACACTTGGACTTTAAATGGACGGTCGTGGCAACACTGAATGAACCATGGAGCCTATAATAAATCAAATTGAAGCTAACTCAGAGCCTATAACAGGTGCTATAAATTTTTTCTGTAGCGATACAAATTTAGGGGCCTATGGATAATACTGCATTAGTATTTATGGATGGATTTGACAAAGTGGACATGTGCACTTAGGCTTCAAATGGATGGTATGGTAATCCCGATTAAACCTTGGTGCCAATAATATATCAATTCGAAGTTGACTTAGTGCCCTATAATGGGTACTACACACTTCATCTTTAGCAGTCCAGATTTAAGGGCCTATGGATGAGACTGCATTGGTATTTGTGGATGGATTTATTAAAGTAGGTGTGTGCACCTGGGATTCAAATAAAGAGTCATGGCAACCGCGATTGAACCACATGACCTATAATAAATCAAATCAAAGTATACTTAGAGCCCTATAATGCATGCTATATACTTCATCTAAAGCAATACAAATTTAGGTGCCTATTGATGAGACTGTATTGGCATTTATGGATGGATTTGACAAAGTAGGCGTGTGTACTTAGGCTTCAGATGGATGATTGTGGCAACCCTGATTAAAACACGAAGCCCATAATATATCAAATTGAAGTTGACTAAAAGCCATATAATAGGTGCTATGAACTTTATCTATAGCAGCCCAAATTTAGGGGCCTATGGATGAGACTACATTGTCATTTATGAATGGATTTAACAAAGTGGGCATGCGCACTTGGGCTTCAAATGGATAGTTGTCGCAACCCCGATTGAACAGTGGGGCCTATAATATATCAAATCAAAATTGACTTAGAGCCCTATAATAAGTGCTACACACTTCATTTGTAGAAGTTCAAATTTAGGGGCCTATGGATGAGAATGCATTAGCATTTATGGATGGATTTGAAAAAGTGGGCATGCATAGTTAGACTTTAAATGGATGGTCATGGCAACCCTAATTGAACCATGAGGCCTATAATATATCAAATTGTTGCTTACTCATAGCCCTATAATGAAAGCTACAAACTTTGTTTGTAGCAATACATATTTAGAGGCCTATGGATGAGACTGCATTAGCATTTGTAAATGGATTTGACAAAGTGGGCATTCGCACTTGGGCTTCAAATGGGAGGTTATGGCAAACCTGATTGAACCATGAGGACCATAATATATCAAATCAAAGCTGACAAACAGTCCTATAAGGGTGCTATACACTTTTTCTTTACCAATACAAATTTAGGGGCCCATGGATGAAACTGCATTGGCATTTATGGATGCATTTAACAAAGTGGGCATGCGCACTTGGGCTTCAAATGGACAGTCGTGGAAACCCTGATTGTACCATGAGGACCATAGTGTATCAAAGTAAAGTAAACTTAAAGCCCTATAATAGGTGTTATAGATTGCATCTACAACAGTCCAAATTTAGGGGCCTATGGATGAGGCTGTAATTGGCTTTTATGGATGGATTTGATAGAGTGGGCATGCACACTTGGGCTTCAAATGGATGGTCGTTGCAACCCTAATTGAACCACAGGGCCCATAATATATCAAATCAAAGCTGACTTAGAGTATTATAATGGGTGCTACATAGTTGATTTGTAGCAGTACAATTTAGGGGCCTATGGATGACACTACTTGACATTTATGGATGGATTTGACAAAAGTGGGCATGCGCACTTGGGATTCAAATGGATGGTCATGGAAACCTAGATTGAACCGTAGGGCCCATAATATATGAAGTTGAAGTTGACTCAGAGCCCTATAATATGTATTGCACAATTCAAATGCAGTACTACAAATTTAGGGGCCTATGGATGAGACTGCATTGACATTTATGGATGGATTTGACAAAGTGGGCATGTGCATTTGGGCTTTAAATAGATGGTTGAGGAAACCCTGATTGAACCATAGGAACCATAACATATAAAATCAAAGCTGACTTAGAGCCCTATAATGGGTGCTACACATGTCATCTGTAGCAGTCCAATTTAGGGGCATATTGTTGAGACTGAATGGTCGTGGAAACCCCGATTGAACCATAGGGCCCATAATATATCAATTCAGAGCAGGCTCAGAGCCCTATAGTGATTGCTACACATTTCTTCTATAGTAATCCAAATTTAGGGGCCTATGGATGAGACTGCATTGGCATTTATGAATGGATTTGATAAAGTGGGTGTGTGCACATGGGCTTCAAATGGACGGTCGTGGCAACCCTGATTAAACTATAGAGGCCATAATAAATCAACTCAAGGCTGATTCAAAGCCCTATAGTGGGGTGCTATACACCTCTTCTCTAACAATCCAAATTTAGAGCCCTCCAGATGAGTTTGCATTAGCATTTATGGATGAATTTGAAAAAGTAGGCGTGCACACTTGGGCTTTAAATGGACAGTCATGGCAAGCTTAATTGAACCACGTGGCCCATAATATATCAAATTGAAGCTAATTTAAATCCCTATAATAGAAATATAAATTTAGGGGCCTATGTATGAGACTACATTAGCATTTATGGATGGATTTGGAAAAGTGGGCATGCGCACTTTGGCTTCAAATAGACGCTTATGGCAACCATGATTGAATCACAGTGCTCGTAATATATCAAATTAAAGCTAACTGAGAGCCCTATAATTGGAGCTACACATTTAGTTTGTAGCAGTCCAAATTTAGGGGCCTATGGATGACATTGAATTGGAATTTAAGGATGGATGTAGCAAAGTAGGCGTGCACACTTGGGCTTTAAATAGATGATCTTGGCAACCCTGATTGAACCATAGGGCCCATAATATATCAAATTGAAGCTGACTCAGAGTCATATAGTGGATACTACACACTTTATTTGTACAAATACAAATTTATAGGCCTATGGATTAGACTGCATTGGCATTTATAAACGGATTTGATAAAGTAAGGGTGCGCACTTGGACTACAAATGGATGGTTATGGCAAACCATGGGCCTATCATATATAAAATCAAAGCTAACTCAGAGCCCTATAACAAGAGCTTTAAACTTTGTCTATAGCAATACAAATTTAGGGGCCTATGGGTGATACTGCATTGGTATTTATAGATGGATTTGACAAAGTCAGCGAGCACACTTGGGATTAAAATGGATGGTCGTGGCAATCCTGATTGAACCATGGTGCCCATAACATATCAAATCAAAGTTGACTTAGCACCCTATAGTGGGTACAACACATTTCATCTATAGTATTCCAGATTTAGGGGCTTATGGATTATATTGCATTGGTACTTATGGATGGATTTGATAAAGTGGGTGTGCACACATTGGATTTAAATGGAGAGTCATGGCAACACTGATTGAACCATGAGGCCTATAATATATTAAATCAATCCAAACTTAAAGCCCTATAATGGGTGCTTATGGATGAGATTGCATTGGCATTTATGGATGGATTTGACAAAGTGGGTGTTCATACTTAGGCTTCAAATGGATGATCATGGCAACCCCAATTGAACCACAGGGCCCATAATATATCAAATCGAGGCTAACTTGGAGCCCTATAATGGGTACTACCTACCTCTTATGCAACAGTCAAAATTTAGGGCCCTACGAATGAGACTGCATTGGCATTTAAGGATGGATTTGACAAAGTTGGTGTGCACACTTGTACTTTAAATGGGTGGTTATGGCAACCCCAGTTGAACTATGGATCCCATAATATGTTAAAATGAAGCTAATTCAGAGCCCTATAGTGGGTACTTTAAACTTTGTCTGTAGCAATCCAAATTTAAGGGCCTATTGATGAGACTGCAATGGTATTTATGTATGGATTTAACAAAAAAGGCGTGCACACTTGGGCTTAAAATAGACGATCGTGGTAACCCCTATTGAACCATGGGGCTCATAATATATCAAATCGAAGCTGACTCGGCACCCTAGAATGGGTGTTACACACTTATTTGTAGCAATCTAGATTGAGGGGCCTACGGATAAAACTGTATTAGCATTTATGGATGGATTAGACAAGGTGGTCGTGCACACTTGGGATTCAAATTGAGGGTCGTGGCAACCCCGATTGATCTATAGGGCCCATAATATATCATATCAATGCTGACTTAGAGCCCTATAATGGGTGCTACAAACTTTATTTGTAGCAGTCCAAATTTAAGGGCCTATGGATGAGACTACATTATTATTTATAAATGGATTTGACAAAGTGGGCATGTGCACTTATGCTTCAAATTAATGATCGTGGCAACCCCAATTGAACCATAAGACCCATAATATATTAAATCGAAGCTAACTTAGAGTCTTATAATGAGTGCTACACACTTTATCCTTACAGCCCAAATTTAGGGGCTTATGGATAAGACTGCATTGGTATTTATGGATGGATTTAACAAAGTGGGCTTGCACACTTGGGCTTAAAATAAACAGTTTTTGTAACCTTGATTAAACCATGGGGCCCATAACATATCAAATCGAAGCTAACTCAGTTCTCTATAATGGTTCTACACAGTTCCTCTGTAGTAATATAGATTTAAGGGCCTATGGATGAGGCTGTATTGGCATTTATGGATGGATTTGACAAGGTTGAATGGGTGGTTGTGGCAACCTTGATTGATCCATGGGGCCTATAATATATCAAATTGAGGCTAACTTAAAGCCCTATGATGGGTGCTACACAGCTTTTCTATAGCATTCTAAATTTAGGGGCCTATGGCTGAGACTGCATTAGCATTTATGAATGTATTTGACAAAGTGGGCGTGCATACTTGGGCTTCAAATGGACGGTCGTGGCAACTTCAATTGAACTGGGGGGCCCATAATAAATCAAATCAAAGTTAACTTAGAGCCCTACAATGGGTGCTATAAACTTTATCTGTAATGGTCCAGATTCAGGGTCCTATGGATGAGACTGTATTGTCATTTATGAATGGATTTGACAAAGTAGATGAATGCACTTGCGCTTCAAATGGATAGTCATGGCAACCCTAATTGAATCATGGGGACTATAATATATTAAATTGAATCTAACTTAAAGTGCTATAATGATTTCTAAACATCTCATCTGTAGCAGTCCAAATTTAAGGGCCTATGCATGAGACTGCATTTTCATTTATGGATGGATTTGACAAAGTGAGCGTGCTTACTTGAGCTTCAAATGGATGGTCGTGGTAGCCCTAATTGAACCATAAGGCCTATAATATATCAAATCAAATCTAACTCAAAGTCCTACAATAGGTGCTATGTTTGTAGCAGTCCATATTTAGGGACCTATAGATGAGATTGTATTAGCATTTATGGATAGATTTGAAAAAGTGGGCATGCACACTTGGGCTTCAAATGGATGGTCGTAGCAACACCGATTGAACCACAAAGCTCATAATATATCAAATTGAATCTAACTCAGAGCCCTATATTAGGTACTACACACTTCATCCGTAACTATCCAAATTTATGGGCCTATGCATGAGACTGCATTGGCATTTATTGATAGATTTGACAAAGTGGGTGAGCACACTTGGGCTTCAAATGGATGGTCATGGAAATCTCGATTGAACCATGGTGCCTATAATATATCAAATTAAAGCTAACTTAGCACCCTATAGTGGGTACTACACACTTCATCTGTTCCAGTCCATATTAAAGGGCCTATGGATCAAACTGCATTGGTATTTATGGATGGATTTAATAAAGTGGCGTGCGCACTTGGGATTTAAATGGAGAGTTGTGGCAACCCTGATTAAACTATGGAGCCTATAATATATTAAATCAATGAAGAGTAAGAGCCCTATAATTACTGCTATAAAAATCTTATGTAGCAGTCCAAATTTAGGTGCTTATGGATGAGACTGCATTGGTATTTATAGATGGATTTGACAAAGTGGGTGTGTGTACTTGGGCTTTAAATGGACAGTCGTGGCAACCTTGATTGAACCACAGGGCCCATAATATATCAAATTGAGGCTAACTTAGGGCCCTATAATGGGCACTACCCACCTCTTTTGCTGCATTCCAAATTTAGGGCCTTACGGATGAGATTGCATTGGCATTTAAGGATGAATTTGACAAAATTAGCGTGCGCACTTGGGCTTTGATTGCATGGTCATGGCAACCCCAATTGAACCATGAGGCCCATAATATATTAAATTAAAGCTAATTTCAACCCCTATAGTGCATACCAAACTTTATATATAGCAGTCCAAATTTAGGGGCCTATGGATGAGATTGCAATGGCATTTATAGATGGATTTGACAAAGAGGGCGTGCACACTTTGGCTTAAAATAGACAGTTGTGGTAACCCCGATTGAACCATGGGGCCCATAATATATCAAATCAAAGCTGACTCAGTACCCTATAAGGGTACTACACATTTTCTATGTAACAATCTAGATTTAGGGGCCTATGGATGAGACTGCATTGGCATTTATGGATAGATTTGATAAGGTGGCAGTGCACACTTGGGATTTAAATGGATGGTCGTGGCAACCTCGATTGATTCATATGGCCCATAATATATCAAATCAATGCTAACTTAGAGCCCTAAAATGGGTGCTACAAACTTTATATGTAGCAGTCCAAATTTAAGGGCCCATGGATGAGACTATATTGTTATTTATGAATTTAACAAAGCGGGCATGCACACTTAGGCTTTAAATGGATGCTTGTGGCAGTCATAATTGAACCACGGGGCCCATAATATATTAAATGGAAGATAACTTAGATTCCTATAATGAGTGCTACACACTTTATCCTTTACAGCCCAAATTTAGGGGTTTATGGATGAGACTGCATTGGTATTTGTAGATGAATTTGACAAAGTGGGTGTGCGTACTTGGGCTTAAAATAAATGATCATGGTAACTTTGATTGAACCATGGGACCTATAGTATATCAAATCAAAGCTAACTTAGCATCCTATAATGGTTTCTACACATTTCCTCTGTACCAATCTAGATTTAAGGGGTTATGGGTGATACTGCATTGCCATTTATGGATGGATTTAACAAGGTGATTGTGCGCACTTGGGATTCAAATGAATAGTTATGGCAACCCTAATTGATCCATGGGGCCTATGATATATCAAATCAAGATTGACTCAAAGCCCTATGATGGGTGCTATACACCTCTTCTGTAGATGTCCAAATTTAGGGGCCTATGGATGAGACTGCATTAGCATTTATGGATGGATTTAACAAAGTGGGTATGCATACTTAGGCTTCAAATGGATGGTTGTGGCAACTTTGATTGAACTATGGGGGCCATAATATATCAAATCAAAGTTGACTTAGAACCCTTTTATAGGTGCTACAAAATTTTTTTGTAGCAGTCAAAATTTATCGGCCTATGGATGAGACTGCATTGTCATTTATGGATGGATTTGACAAAGTGGGCAAGCGCACTTAGGCTTCAAATGGATGGTCATTGCAACCCTGATTGAACCATAGGGCTAATAATATATTAATTAAAAGCTAACTTAAAGCTCTATAATTAGTGCTACACATCTCATCTGTAGTAGTTTAAATTTAGGGGCCTATGGATGAGATTGGATTAGCAATTATGGATGGATTTGACGAAGTAGGAGTGGACATTAGGGTTTTCAAATGGATGGTTGTGGTAGCCCCAATTGAACCATGAGGCCTATAATATATTAAATCAAAGCTAAATTAAAGCCCTTCAATGGGTGCTACATTTATAGTAGTCCAAATTTAGAGGCCTATAGATGAGGCTACATTGGCATTTATGGATGAATTTAACAAAGTAGGCGTGCACACTTGGGCTTCAAATGGATGGTCATGGCAACATTGAATAAACCACGAGGCCCATAATATATCAAATTGAATCTCACTTAAAGCATTATATTAGGTGCTACACACTTCATCTATAACTATCCAAAATTAGGGACCTATGGATGAGACTGTATTGGCATTTATGGATGGATTTGACAAAGTGGGTGTGTGCACTTGGGCTTTAAATGGACGGTCATGGCAACACCGATTGAACCACAAGGCCCATAATATATCAAATCCAATTTGACTCAGAACCTTATAATAAGATGTACAAATTTTTTCTATACCAATACAAATTTAGGGGCCTATGGATGAGATTGCATTGACATTTGTGAATGGATTTGATGAAGTAATCGTGTGCACTTGGACTTTAAATGGGCAATCGTGGCAACCCTGATTGAACCACGATGGCCATAATGTATCAAATTGAAGCTGACTTAGAGCCCTATAATTGGTGCTACACATTTTATTTATAGCAGTCTAGATTTAGGGGCCTATGGATAAGACTGCACTGACATTTATGGATGGATAATTTGACAAATTGGGCATGTGGACTTAGGATTCAAGTGGACAGTCATGCCAACCCTAATTGAACTATGGTGCCTATAATATATCATATCAAGGTTGACTCAAAGCCCTATAACGGGTGCCATATGCATCTTCTATAGCAGTCCAAATTTAGGGGCCTATGGATGAGACTGCTTCGGCATTTATTAATGGTTTTAACAAAGTGGGTGTGCATACTTAGGCTTCAAATGGATGGTCGTGGCAACCCCAATTGAACCATAGGGCATATAATATATCAAATCAAAGCTAACTCAAAGCCCTATTATAAATGCTACACACTTTGTCTGTAGCAGTCCACATTTAGGAGCCTATGGATGAGAATGCATTCACATTTATGGATGGATTTGACAACATGGACGTGTGCACTTGGGACTCAAATGGACGGTCGTGGCACCCTGGATTGAACCATAGGGCCCATAACATATAAAATTAAAGTTAACTTATAGCCATATAATGGATGCTACACATATCATATGTAGTAGTACAAATTTAGGGGCCTATGGATGGGATTGTGTTGGCATTTACGGATGGATTGGGCAAAGTGAGCATGGGCACTTGGTCTTTAAATGGATGGTCATGGCACCCAAGATTGAACCATGAGGCCTAAAATATATTAAATCAAAGCTAACTCAGAGCCTTATAATGAGTGTTGCACACCTCATATGTAGCAGTCCAAATTTAGGGGCATATGGATGAGACTGCATTAGCATTTATGAAAGGATTTGACAAAGTGGTCGTGTAGACTTGGCCTTCAAATGAACCACAAGGCCTATAATATATGAAATAAAAGCTAACTCAAAGCCCTACAATGGGTGCTATATTTGTAGCTGTCCTTATTTAGGGGCCTATAGCTAAGACTGCAATGGCATTTATGGATAGATTTGTCAAAGTGGGTGTGCACACTTGGGATTCAAATGGATGGTCGTGGCAACCTCGATTGAACCACGATGTCCATAATATATCAAATTGAAGCTAACTCAGAATCCTATATTTGGCACTACATAATTCATCTGTATCTATCCAAATTTAGGGGCTTATGAATAAGACTGCATTGAAATTTATTTATGGATTTGATAGAGTGGGTGTGCACACTTGGGCTTCAAATGGATGGTTATGGCAACCCCGATTGAACTATAGGGATCATAATATATCAAATCGAATATAACTCAGAGCCTTATATTATGTGCTACACACTTCATCTGTAGCTCTCCAAAATTTGGGGCCTATGGATGAGATTGCATTAGTATTTATGGATGGATTTGACAAAGTGGGCGTGTGTACTTGGGCTTCAAATGGAAGATTGTGGCAACCCCGATCGAACCATAGGGCCAATAACATATCAAATTGAAGCTAACTTAGAGCTCTATAATGGAGCTATAAACTTTGTCTTTAGCAATCCAAATTTAGGGGCTTATGGATGAGACTGCATTGGCATTTATGGATGGATTTGACAAAGTAAGAGTGCACACTTGGGCTTCAAATGGACAGTTGTGGCAACCTCGATTGAACCATGAAGCCCATAATATATCAAATAGAAGCTGAGTCATTACCCTATAATTGGTGGTAAAAACTTTATCTTTTGCATTCCAATTTTAGGGGCCTATGGATGATACTGCATTGGCATTTATGGATGGATTTGACATAGTGGGTGTGCGCACTTGGGTTTTAAATGGATAGTTATGGTAAGCTCAATCAAACCACCAAGCCCATAATATATCAAATCGAAGCTAACTCAGAGCCCTACAATGGGCGCTATAAAATTTATCTTTTACATTCCAAATTTAGGGGCCTATGGATGAGACTATATTGGCATTTACTAATGGATTTGACATAGTGGACTTGCAAATAGAGGCTTCAAATGGACGGTCATGGCAACCGTGATTGAACTACAGTGCCATAATTTATCATATTAAAATCAACTCAGAGCCCCATAATATGTGCTATGCACTTCATTTGTAGCAATTTAGATTTGAGGGACTATGGATTAGACAAAGTATGCACTTGGGATTCAAATAGATGGTTGTGGCATCCCCGATTGAGCCACGGGGCCTATAATATATCAAATCAAAGGAGATACAGAGCTCTATAATGGATGTTACACATATCTTTTGTACCAATTCAAATTTAAGGGCCTATGTATGAGACTGTGTTGGCATTTGTGGATGGATTTAACAAAGTGGATGTGCACACTTAAGATTCAAATGGACAATTGTGGCAACCCTGATTGAACCATGGTGCCAATAATATATCAACTTGAAGCTGACTCAAAGTCCTATAATAGGTGCTACACCCTTTATCATTAGCAGTACAAATTTAAGGGCCTATGGATGAGACTAGATTGGCATTTATGGATGGATTTGACAAAGTAGGCGTGTGCACTTGGTCATCAAATGGACGGTCATGGCACCTCGGATTGAACCACAGGGGCAATAAAATACCAAATTGAAGCTAACTAAGAGTCCTAAAATGGATGCTATACACTTCAATTACAACAGTACATATTTAGGAGCCTATGGATGGGACTGCATTGGCATTAATGGATGGATTTGACAAACTGGGCGTGTGCACTTGGACTTCAAATCGACAGTCATGGCAAACCCAATTGAACCACATGCCCCAAAATATATCAAATCATGGCTAGCTCAGAGCCTTATAATGGGTATTATACACTTCACTTGTAGTAGTCCAAATTTAGGGGCCTATGGATGAGACTACATTGGCAATTATGGATGGATTTGACAAAGTGGGCGTGTGCACTTAGGATTCAAATGGATGGTCTTAGCAACCCCGATTAAATCATGGGTCCTATAATATATTAAATCAAAGCTATCTTAGAGGCATATAATGGGTGCTACACAATTCATTTATAGCAATACAAATTTAGGGGCCTATGGATGAGATTGCATTGGCATTTATGGATGGATTTGACAAAGTGGGCATGCATATCCGAGTTTCAAATGGATGGTCGTGGCACCTTAGATTGCACCACAAGGCTAATAATATATCAAATCAAAGTTGACTTAGAGCCCTATAATGAATGCTATAGAATTCATCTGTAGTAGTATAAATTTAGGGACCTATGGATAGGACTGCATTGGCATTTATGGATGGATTTGACAAAGTGGGCATGCACACTTGGGATTCAAATGGATGGTCATAGTAACCCTGATTGAACCATAATGACTATAATATATTAAATTAAAGCTATCTCAGAGCCCTATAATGGGTACTAGACACTTCATTAAAGTAGTACAAATTTAGAGGCCTATGGATGAAATTGCATTGGCATTTATGGATGGATTTGACAAAGTGGGTGTGCACATTTGGGCTTCAAATGGATTGTCATGGCACCCTGGATTGAACCATAGAGCCAATAATATATCTAATCAAAGCTTACTATGAGCCCTATAATGAATGCTACACAATTCATTTGTAGCAGTATAAATTTAGGGACTTATGGATGGGACTGCATTAGCATTTATGGATGGATTTGACAAAGTGAGCATATGCACTTAGGCTTCAATTGGATGGTCATGGCACCCCTAATTGAAATATGGGGTGTATAGTTTATTAAATAGAATATGACTCAGAGCCCTATAATGGTTGCTATGTACTTCATCTAAAGCAGTACAAATTTAGGGGCCTATGGAGGAGATTGCATTGGCATTTTTGTATGGATTTGAAAAAGTGGTTGTGCGCACTTAGGATTCAAATGGATGATTGTGGCAACCTCAATTGAACCATAGGACAAAAAATATATCAAACCCTAGCTAGCTTAGAGCCCTATAATGCATTTCATCTATAGTAGTCCAAATTAAGGGGCCTATGGATAAGACTGCATTGGCATTTATGGATTTGACAAAGTGGGCATGCGCACTTAGGAATCAAATGGATGATCATGGAAAAAACAATTGAACCATGAAGCCTATAATATCTTAAATCAAAGCAATCTCAAAGCCCTATAATGGATGCTAGACACTTCATCTGTAGCCGTACAAATTTAGGGGCCTATGGATAAGATTGCGTTGGCATTTATGGATGGATTTGACAAAGTGGGCATGTGCATCTAGGCTTCAAATGGATGTCATGGCACCCTAGATTTAACCATGAGGCCAATAATATATCAAATCAAAGCTAACTCAGAGCCCTATAATGGATGCTACACAATTCATCTGTAGTAATACAAATTTAGGGACTTATGGATAGGACTACATTGGCATTTATAAATGGATTTGACAAAGTGAGAATGCGCACTTAGGCTTCAAATGGATGGTCGTGGCACCCCTAATTGAAATATGGGCCCCATAGTTTATCAAATCAAATCTAACTCAGATCCTTATAATGGGCACTAGACACTTCAGTTGTAGTAGTACAAATTTAGGGGCCTATGGAGGAGAATGAATTAGCATTTATGGAAGGATTTGACAAAGTGGGCATGTGCACTTGGGCTTTAAATGGATGGTTATAGCAACCTCGATAGAACCACAGGGCCTATAATACAATAAATCAAGGATGCCTTAGAGCCCTATAGTAGGTGCTACACACTTCATCTGTAGCAGTCCAAATTTAAGAGTCTATGGATGAGACTGTATTGGCATTTATAAATGAATTTGAAAAAGTAGGAGTGCGCACTTGGGTTTCAAATGGACAGTCGTGGCAACCCCGATTGAACTATGAGGCCTATAGTATATTAAATCAAAGCTAACTTAAAGCATTATAATAAGTGCTATGCATTTTCTTTGTTGCAATACAAATCTAGGGGCCTGTGTATGAGAATGCATTGGCATTTATGGATGGATTTGACAAAGTGGGCGTGCACACTTGGGCTTCAAATGGATGATCGTGGTAACCCTGATTGAACCACAGGGCCCATAATATATCAAATTGAAGCTAACTCAGAGCCCTATAATATACACTACACACTTTATATGTAGCTATCCAAATTTAGGGACCTATGGATGAGACTACATTAGTAATTTTGGATGGATTTAACAAAGTGGGCGTGTGCAATTATGCTTTAAATGGATGGTTGTGGAAATCCCGATTGAAGTACAACACCCATAACAATTTAAATCGAAGCTGACTCAGGGCCCTATAATGTGTGCTACACACTTGATCTTTAACAGTCCAGATTTGGGGGCCTATGGATGAGACTAGAATGACATTTATGGATGGATTTGACAAAGTGGGCATGTGCACTTAGGATTCAAATGGACGATCGTGGCAACCCCAATTGAGCCACAGGGCCTATAATATATCAAATTATGGCTAACTTAAAGCCCTATAATTTTTTATACACACCTTTTCTATAGCAGTCAAAATTTAGGGGCCTATGGATGAGACTACATTGGCATATATAGATGGATTTGACAAAGTGGGTGTGCACAGTTAAGATTCAAATGGACAATCATGGCAACCCCAATTGAACCATGGTGCCCATAATATATCAAACAGAGGCTGACTTAGAGCCCTATAATCGGTGCTACACAACTCTTTTATAGCAGTCCAAATTTAAGGGTCTATGGATGAGACTACTGTGGCATTTATACATGGATTTGACAAAGTGGGTGTGTGCACTTGGGATTCAAATTGATGGTCATGGCAACCTCGATTGAACCATGGAGCCCATAATATATCAAATCGAAGCTAACTTAAAGCCCTATATTGGTTATAGTACACTTTTTTTGTAGCAGTCCAAATTTAGGGACCTATGGATGAGATTGCAATGACATTTATTGATGGATTTGACAAAGTGAGCGTGCACACTTAGGATTCAAATGGATGGTCGTGGAAACCCCGATTGAACCATAGGGGACATCATATATCAAATTGAATCTAACTCAGAGACCTATAATGGGTACTATACACCTTATCTATAGCAGTACAAATTTAGTGACCTATGGATGAGATTGCAAGGGCATTTATGGATGGATTTGACAAAGTGGGTGTGCGAATTTGGGATTCAAATGGACAATTGTGGCAACCTCGATTGAACCACGAGGCCCATAGTATATCAAATCAAAGCTAACTTAGAGCCTTATAATAGTTACTACACATTTAATTTGTAGTTATACAAATTTAGGGGCTACAGATGAAACTGCATTGGCATTTATGGATGGATTTGACAAAGTGGGTGTGAGCACTTGAGCTTTAAATGGATGGTCATGCCAACCCTGATTAAACCACGGGGCCATAATATATCAAATCAAAGCTTACTTGGAGCCCTACAATTAGTTTTGCACAATTCATTCGTAGCAGTCCAAATTTGGGGGCATATTGATGAGATTGCTTTGGCATTTATATATGGATTTGACAAAGTAGGCGTGCACATTTGGTCTTCAAATGGACAATTATGGCAACCCCAATTAGGATCATAAGGCCCATAATATATTAAATTAAAGCTTTGTCAGAGCTCTATAATGGGTGGCACACATTTCATCTATTGCAATTGGAATTTAGGGGCCTATGGATGGGAGTGCATTGGCATTTATGGATGGATTTGACAAAGTGGGCTTGCATACTTATGCTTCAAATGGATAGTCATGTCACCCCTGATTGAACCACGAGGCCTATAATATATCAAATTGAAGCTTACTAAGTGCTCTATAATAGGTCTTGTACACTTCATTTGTAGCAGTACAAACTTAAGGGCATATGGATGAGAATGCAAGGGCATTTATAGATGGATTTCACAAAGTAGGCAAGTGCACTTGGGCTTCAAATGGACGATCGTGGCAACCGAATTGAATGGCAAGGCCCATAATTTATCAAATCGAAGCTGACTCGGAGCTTTATAATGGGTACTATAGGCTTTATCTATAGCATAAAAAATTAGGGTCTTATGGATGAGACTGCATTGGCATTTGTGAATGGATTTAACAAAGTAGGCGTGCGCACTTGGGCTTCAAATGGATGGTTATGGCAACCCTTATTGTAACACAGGGCCCATAATATTATAGTGCTAATTAGAGCCCTATAATAGGTGCTATACACTTTGTCCACAACAGTACAAATTTAAGGGCCTATGGATGAGAATGCATTATTATTTATGGATGGATTTGATAAAGTGGGCGCGCATACTTGAGCTTTAGATGGACAGTCATGGCAACTCCAATTGAACCACGTGGCCCATAATATATCAAATTGGAGCTGACTCAAAGCACTATATTGCATACTATACACTTTATCTATACTAGTCCAAATTTAGGGGCCTATGGATGAGAATGCACTGGAATTTATGGATGGATTTAACAAAGTGGGCGTGCACACTTAGGATTTAAATGGACAATTGTGCCAACCCCGGTTGAACCATAGGGCCTATAATATATCTTACAAAATTTGACTTAGAGCCCTATAATAGAGCTATACACTTTGTCTGTAGCAGTCTAAATTTAGGGGCCTATGGATGCGATTGCATTGTCATTTATGGATAGATTTGACAAAGTGGGAGTACGCACTTGGGATTCAAATGGATAGTTTGGCAACTCCGATTGAATCATAAGGCCCATAATATATCAAATCAAATCTAACTCAAAGCCCTATATTTGGTACTACACACTTCATTTTTAGCAATACAAATTTAGGATCATATGGACGAGAATTCATTGGCATTTATGGATGGATTTGACAAAGGGGGTATGCATCCTTGGGCTTAAAATGGACAGTCATGGCATCCTGGATTGAACTAATAGGCCTATAATATATCAAATCAAAGTTGACTCAGAGAGTGCTATAATGGGATCTACACACTTCATCTACAGCAGTACAAATTTATGGGCCTATGGATAGGAGTGCATTGGCATTTATAGATGGATTTGACAAAGTGGGCATGTGCACTTAGGATTCAAATGGACAGTTGTGGCAACCCTAACTAAGCCACAGGGCCTATAATATATCAATTGAGGTTGACTCAGAGCCCTATAATGTCTACTACACACCTCTTCTAAAGCAGTCCAAATTTGATGGCCTATGGATTAGACTGTATTGGCATTTATGGATGGATTTGACAAATTGAGTATGCGCACTTGGGATTTTGATGGACAGTCATGGCAACTCTGATTGAACCATGGCACCCATAATATATCAAATCGAGGCTGACTCAGAGCCCTATAATGGGTGATATACAACTCTTCTGTAGCAGTCCAAATTTAGGGGCCT
Source organism: Mallotus nudiflorus (assembly GCA_947683625.1). Taxonomy (NCBI): domain Eukaryota; kingdom Viridiplantae; phylum Streptophyta; class Magnoliopsida; order Malpighiales; family Euphorbiaceae; genus Mallotus; species Mallotus nudiflorus. Next base: position 2,633,943 of record CANTUR010000117.1, on the reverse strand, counting down.
ATGGATGAGAATTCATTGGCATTTATGGATGGATTTGACTAAGTGGGCATGCACACTTGGGCTTCAAATGGACGGTCAACGTAACCATGATTGAACCACGAGGCTTATAGTTTATCAAATATGGAGTGGCTCAACGTCCTATAATATGTGTTACACACATCATTTGTAGTAGTCCAAATTTAGGGGCCTATGGATGAGAATGCATTGGATTTTACGAAAGGATTTGACAAAGTGGGCATGCGCACTTGGGCTTCAAATGGACTGTCATGGTAACCCTGATTAAACCATAAGGCCCATAGTATATCAAATCAAGGCTGGCCCAGAATCCTATAATGGGTGCTATACATTTCATCTGTAGCAGTCCAAATTTAGGGCCCTATGGATGAGATTGTATTGGCATTTATAAATGGATTTGACAAAGTGGGCATGTGCACTTGAGATTCAAATGGATGGTCATGGCAACCTCAATTGAACCACAGGGCCCATAATATATCAAATCAAGCTGACTCAGACCTATATAATAGGTTCTACACAGTTCATTTGTAACAGTAAAAATTTAGGGGCCTATGGATGAGACTGCATTTGCATTTATGGATGGATTTGACAAAGTGGGCGTGCACACTTGGGCTTCAAATGGATGGTCCTAGTAACCTCGAATAAGCCACAGGGCCCATAATATATCAAATTGAGGCTGACACTTCTTCTATAGCAGTACAAACTTAAGGGCCTATGGATGAGAATGCATTGGCATTTATAAATGGATTTAAAATAGTGGGCTTGCAGACTTAGGCTTCACGTGGATGGTCGTGGCAACCCCGATTGAACCATGGGGCACAAAATATATCTAATCAAAGCTGACTCAAAGCCTTACATTGGGTACTACATGCTTTATCAGTAACAAAAAAAATTAAGGCTTATGGATGAGAATGCATTGGCATTTATAGATGGATTTAACAAAGTGGGCGTGCACACTTGGACTTTAAATGGATAGTCGTGGCAACCTCGATTGAAGTACAGACCCATAATATATCAAATCAAAACTAACTTAGAGCCCTATAATAGGTGCTATAAACTTTGTATACAGCAGTCCAAATTTAGGGGCCTATGGATGAGAATGCATTGGCATTTATGGATGGATTTGAAAAAGTGGGCATGCACACTTGAGCTTCAGATGGACAATTATGGCAACCCTGATTGAACCACGAGTCCCATAATATATTAAATCAAGGCTTGCTTAGAGCCCTATAATGGGTGCTATATACTTCATCTATAGCGGTCCAAATTTAAGGGCCTATGGATGAGGCTGCATTGACATTCATGGATGGATTTGACAAAGTGGGCATGCATAATTGGGATTCAAATAGATGGTCGTGGCATCCATGATGGAACTATAGGGCCTATAATATATCAAACCGAAGCTAGCTTAAAGCCCTATAATAGGTGCTGCACACTTCATCAATAGTAGTAAAAATTTAGGGGCCTATGGATGTGATTGCATTAGCATTTATGGATGGATTTGACAAAGTGGGCATGTACACTTGGGCTTTAAGTGGATGGTTATAGCAACCCTAATTGAACCACGTGGCCTATAATATATATGAAATTAAAGTTAATTCATAGCACTATACTAGGTGCTTTAACCTTTGTATATAGCAGTCCAAATGTAGGAGCCTATGGATTAGACTTCATTGGCATTTATGGATGGAATTGACATATTGGTCATGTGCACTTTGGATTCAAATGGACTATTGTGGCAACCCCGATTAAACCATAGGGCCCATAATATATCAAATTAAAGCTAACTCAGGGTCCTATAATATATACTATGCACTTCATTTTTAGTAGCAAAAATTTAGGGGCTTATGGATGATAATATATTAGCATTTATGGATGGACATGACAAAGTGGGTGTGCCCACTTGGGTTTCAAATGGACGATTGTGACAACCTCGATTGAACCATGAGCCTGTAATATATCAAATCAAAGTTGATTTAGAGACCTGTAATTGGTGCTACACATTTTGTTTATAGCACTCTAAATTTAGCAACGTATGGATGAGACTTCATTGGCTTTTATAGATGGATTTGACAAAGTGGGTGTATGCACTTGCTCTTTAAATGGATAGTCATGGAGACCCCGATTGAACCATGGGGTCCATAATATATCATATCGAATCTGACACAGAGCTTAATAATAGGTACTACACAATTCATCTATAGTAGTACAAATTTAAGGGCCTATGGATGGGATTACATTGGCATTCTTAGATGGATTTGACAAATTAGGCATGTGCACTTAGGCTTTAAATGGACAGTTGTGGCACCTTAGATTGAACCACATGGCTTGTAATATATCAAATTAAAGCTGACTTATAACACTATAATGGTTGCCATAGAATTTATTTATAGCAGTTAAAATTTAGGGGCCTATGGATAAGATTGCTTTGGCATTTATGAATGGATTTGACAAAGTGGACATGCACACTTAGGCTTTAAATAGACGGTCGTGACAACCCCAATTGAACCATGAGCCCATAATATATCAAACTAAAGCTGACTCAGAGCCCTATAATTGGTGCTACACACTTTATTTGCAACACTCCAAATTTAGGGGCCTATGGATGAGACTTCATTGGCATTTATGGATGGATTTGACAAAGTTGGTGTACGCACTTAGGCTTCAAATGGATGGCCATAGCAACCCCGATTAAACCAGGGGTCAATAACATATCAAATTGAAGCTGACTCAGTGCCCTATAATGGATGCTACACATTTCATCTATAATAATGCAAATTTTGGGGCTATGGATAGGATTGCTTTGGCATTTATGGATGGATTTAACAATATGGGCGTTCGCACTTGGGTTTTAAATGGATGGTAATGACACCCCTGATTAGGCCATAGGGCCCATAATATATCAAATCAAAGCTGACTCAGAGTACTATAATGGTTGGTACACACATCATCTATAACAGTCTAAATTTAAAGGCCTATGAATGAGACTACATTGGCATTTATGGATAGATTTGACAAAGTGGGCGTGCGCACTTGGGTTTCAAATGGACAGTCGTGGCAACCCTGATTAAACCATTGGCCCATAATATATTAAATCAAAGCTGACTTAAAGCCCTATAATAGGTCCAATACACTTCATTTGTAGCAATCCAAATTTATAAGCCTATGGATAAGAGTTCATTGGCATTTATAGATGGATTTGACAAAGTAGGCATGCGCACTTGGGCTTCAAATGGATGGTCGTGGCAACCTCGATTAAAACACAGGTCCCATAATATATCAAATTAAATATGACTTAGAGCCTTATAATTAGAGCTATAAACTTTGTCTATCACAAGACAAATTTAGGGGCTTATCGATGAGACTGCATTAACATTTAAGGATGGATTTAACAAAGTGGGCGTGCGCACTTGGGCTTCAAATGGATGGTCATGACAACCCCGATTGAACCATAAAGCCTATAATATATCAAAACAAAGGTGACTTAGAGCCTTATGGTAGGTGCTACACATTTCATCTGTACCAGTACAGATTTAGGGGCCTTTGGATGAGAATGCATTGGAATTTATGGATGGATTTGACAAAGTGGGCGTGCACACTTGGGCTTCAAATGGGCTGTTGTGGTAACCCTGATTGAATCATAAGGCCTGTAACATATCAAATCAAAGCTAAGTTAGAGCCTTATAATGGACACTACACATGTCATCTATAACTGTACAAATTTAAAGGTCGATGGATGGGATTGCATTGGCATTTATGGATGGATTTGACAAAGTAGGCATGCACACTTGGGCTTCAAATGAAAGATCGTGGCATCCCTGATTGAACCATGGGACCCATAATACATCAAATTGAATTTGACTTAGATCCATATAGTAGGTACTACAAACCTCTTCTATAGCAGTACAAATTTAGGGGCCTATGGATGAGAATGCATTGGCATTTATCAAAGGATTTGACAAAGTGAGCGTGTGCACTTGGGCTTCAAATGGATAATCGTGGCAATCCTGATTGAAACACAAGGCCCATAATATATAAAGTTAAGGCTAACTCAAACACTTATAATTAGTGCTACACACTTCATCTATAGCAGTCTAAATTTAGGGGCCTATGGATGAGACTGTAATGGCATTCATGGATGGATTTGACAAAGTGGGTGTGCGCAATTGAGCTTCAAATGGACAGTCGTGGCAACCCCAATTGAACCACGAGGCCCATAATATATCAAATTGAAGATGACTTAGAGCACTATAATAGTTGGTACACACATAATCTACAACAATCAAAATTTAGAGGCCTATGGATGAGAATGCATTAGCATTTATGGATGGATTTGACAAAGTGGGTGTGTACACTTAGGCTTCAAATAGACGTTTGTGGCAACGCCGATTGAACCATAGGCCTATAATATATCAAATTAAAGTTGACTCAAAGTCCTATAATAGGTGTTATACATTTCATTTGTAGTAATCCAAATTTAGGGGCCTATGGATGAGATTTCATTGGCATTTATGGATGGATTTGACAAAGTAGGCGTGCGCACTTAGGCTTCAAATGGATGATCGTGGTGACCCCGATTAAACCATGAGTCCCATAATATATCAAATCAAATATGACTTAGAGCCTTATAATAAGAGCTATAAACTTTGTCTATCACAAGACAAATTTAGGGGCCTATGGATGAGACTGCATTAGCATTTATGGATGGATTTCAAAAAGTGGGCATGTGCACTTGGGCTTCAAATGGACGATCGTGGTAACCCTGATTGAACCATGGGGCCCATAATATATCAGAAAAAAGCTAAATTAAAGCCTTATGATAGGTACTACGCACTTCATCTGTAATAGTTCAAATTTAGGGGCCTATGGATGAGAATGCACTGGAATTTGTGGATGGATTTGACAAAGTGGGTGTGCACACTTAGGCTTTGAATGGGTAATCATGGCAACCTTGATTGAACTATGAGGCCCATAACATATCAAATCGAAGCTAAGTTAGAGCCCTATAATGGACACTGCACACTTTATCTATAGCAATACAAATTTAAAGGTCGATGGATGGGATTGCATTGGCATTTATGGATGAATTTGACAAAGTGGGCATGCACACTTAAGCTTCAAATTAACGGGCGTGGCACCCTTGATTGAACCATGGGGCTAATAATACATCAAATAAAATATGAGTAAGATCTATATAGTGGGTTCTATAAACCTCTTATGTAGCAATACAAATTTAGGGGCCTCTAGATGAGAATGTATTGGCATTTATGGATGGATTTGACAAAGTGGGCATGTGCACTTAGGCTTCAAATGGGTGGTCAGGGCAACCCCGATTGAAACACGAGGCCTATAATATATAAAATCAAGGCTAAGTTAGAGCGCTATAATGGGTGCTAGACACTTCAACTATAGCAGTCCAAATTTAAGGGCCTATGGATGAGACTACATTAGCATTCAAGGATGGATTTAACAAAGTGGACGCATGCACTTGGGATTTAAATGGACGGTCATGGAAACCTTGATTAACCATAAGGCCTATAATATATATAATCAAAGCTAACTTAGAGCCCTATAATGGGTGCCAGACACTTTATATGTAGTAATCCAAATCCAAATTTGAGGGCCTATGGATGAGGCTGGATTTGATAAAGTGGGCATGCACACTTAGGATTCAAATGGAAACCCTGATTGAAACACAAGCCTATAATATATCAAATCAAGGCTAAACCAGAGCCTTATAACAAGAGTTATAATCTTTATCTATACCAATACAAATTTAGGGGCCTATGGATGAGATTGCATTGCCATTTATGGATTAATTTAACAATGTGGGCACGCGCACTTGGGCTTTAAATGGACAATCATGGCAGCCCTGATTGAACCATGCGGCCTATAATATGTTAAATCAAACTTGACTTAGAGCCTTATAATAAGAGCTATAAGCTTTATCTATACCAATACAAATTTAGGGGCCTATGGATGAGACTGCATTAGCATTCATGGATGGATTTGATAAAGTGGGTGTGCACACTTGAGCTTCAAATGCATGGTCGTGATAACCCCAATTGAACCATGAGGCCCATAATATATCAATTGAACCATGAGGCCCATAATGGTTACTACACACATTATCTATAGCAGTCCAAATTTAGAGGCCTATGGATGAGAATTCATTGGCATTTATGGATGGATTTGACAAAGTAGGGTGCACTTAGGCTTCAAATGGATGGTCGTGGCAACCCCAATTGAACCATAATATAACAAATCAAAGCTAATTCAGAGACCTATAATAGGTACTACACACTTCATTTGCAGCAATCTAATATAGGGACCTATAGGTGAGACTTCATTTGCATTTATGGATGGATTTGACAAAGTAAGTGTGAGCACTTGGGCCATAAATGGACGATCGTGGCAACCTCAATTGAACAACAAGGCCCATAATATATCAATTCAAATATGACTTAGAGCCCTATAATAAGATCTATAAACTTTATCTGTTGTAAGATAAATTTAGGGGCCTATGGATGAGATTGCATTGGCATTTATGGATGGATTTAATGAAGTAGGCGTGCACACTTGGGCTTCAAATGGATGGTCATTGCAACCCCGATTGAACCACAAGGCTCATAATATATCAAATCAAAGTTGACTTAAAGCCCTATAATAGGTGTTACACACTTCATCTGTAGCAGTACAGATTTAAGGGCCTATGGATGAGACTACATTGGCATTTGTGGATGGATTTGACAAAGTGAGCATACGCACTTAAGCTTCGAATGGGTGATCTTTATAACCCTAATTAAACCATGAGGCCCATAATATATCAAATCAAAGCTAATTCAGAGCCATGTAATGGACAACATACACTTCATTTGTAGCAGTACAAATTTAAGGGTCGATGGATGGAATTGTATTGGCATTTATTGATGAATTTGACAAAGTGGGTGTTCGTACTTAGGCTTCAAATGGATGATCATGGCACCTCGGATTGAACCATGGGGCCTATAATACATCAAACCGAAGGCAACTAAGATGCATATAATGGGTGCTATAAACTTCTTTTGTAGCAATGCAAATTTAGGGGCCTATGGATGAGAATGCATTGGCATTTATGGATGGATTTGACAAAGTGGGCATGTGCACTTGGGATTCAAATGCTCAGTCGAGGCAACCATAATTGAATCATAGGGCCTGTAATATATCAAATTGAAGCTAACTCAAAGCCCTATAATGGGTGCTACACAATTCATTTGTAGTCGTAAAATTTTAGGGGCTTATGGATGAGCCTAAATTGGCATTTATGAATGGATTTGACAAAGTGAGCATGCGCACTTGGACTTCAAAAAGATGGTCGTCGTAACCCTAATTTAACCACAAGGCCTGTAATATATCAAATCAAGGCTGGCTTAGATCCCTATAATGGGTGCTACATATTTCATCTGTAGCAATCCAAAATTAAGGGCCTATGGATGAGAGAGCATTGGCTTTTATGGATGGATTTGACATATTAGGCGTGCATACTTAGGATTTAAATGGACGGTTGTGGAAAACCTGATTGAACCATGGTGCCCATAATATATCAAATCAAAGTTGACTAAGAGCCATATGATGAGTGCTACACACTTCATCTATAGTAGTAAAAATTTAGGGGCCTACAAATGAGATTCCATTGGCATTTATGGATGGATTTGACAATTGTGAGTGGGAACTTGAGCTTCAAATGGATGGTCGTGGCAACCTTGATTAAACCACGAGCCTATAATATATCAAATCAAAGATGACTTGGAGCCCTATAATTGGTGCTGCATGCTTCATTTGTAGTAATCCAAATTTAGAGGCCTATGGATGAGACTTCATTGGCAATTATGGATGGATTTGACAAAGTGGGTGTACGCACTTGGGATTCAGATGGACGGTTGTGGCAACCCTGATTGAACCATAGGGCACATAATATATCAAATCAAAGTTAACTTGGAGCTCTATAATAGGTTCTACACACTTCATTTGTAGTTGTACAAATTTAGGGGCCTATGGATGGGATTGCTTTGGCATTTATTGATGGATTTGAGAAAGTGGGCGTGCACACTTAGGCTTCAAATGGATGGTCATGGCACCTCGGATTGAACCATGGGCCTATAATATTTCAAATCAAAGTTAACTCATAGCTCTATAGTAGGCTCTACACACTTCATCCATAGCAGTACAAATTTAAGGGCCTATGGCTGAGACTGCATTGGCATTTATGGATGGATTTGACAAAGTGGGTGTACGCACTTGGGTTTTAAATGGATGGTTATGGAAACCCTGATTGAACCATAGGGCCCATAATAAATCAAATTGAAACTGACATTGAGCCCAATAATAGGTACTACACACTTCATCTGGAGTAGTAAAAATTTAGGGGCCTATGAATGGGATTGCATTGGCATTTATGGATGGATTTAATAAAGTGGGTGTGCACACTTGGGCTTCAAATGGATGGTTGTGGCACCTCAAATTAAACCACAGAGCCCATAAAATACCAAATCAAAGCTAACTCAAAGTACTATAATTGATGCCATACATTTTATCTATTGCAGTCCAAATTTAGGGGCCTATTAATGAGAATGGATTGGCATTTATGGATGGATTTGACAAAGTGGGTGTGCACACTTAGGCTTCAAATGGACGATCGTGGCAACCCTGATTGAACCATAAGCCCATAATATATTAAATCAAAGCTAACTTAAAGCCCTATAATTGGTGCTATACACTTCATTTGTAGCTCCAAAATTAGAGGCCTATGGATAAAACTTCATTGGCATTTATGGATGGATTTGACAAAGTAGGCATACGTACTTGGGCTTCAAATGGGCAGTGGTGACAACCCTGATTGAATCACAAGGCTAATAATATATTAAATCTAAGGTGACCCAGATTCCTATAATAGATGCTACACACTTTGTCTATAACATTCCAATTAAGGGGCCTATCGATGAGACTGCATTGGCATTTATGGATGGATTTGACAAAGTGGGTGCGTACACTTGGGCTTCAGATGGACAATTATGGAAACCCTGATTGAACCAAGGGGCCAATAATATATCAAATCAAAGATGACTCAGAGCACACTATTGGGTAGCACACACTTTATCTGTAACAATCCAAATTTAGGGGCATATGGAAGAGGCTGAATTAGAATGTATGGATGCATTTGACAAAGTCGGTGTGCTCACTTGGGATTCAAATGGATAGTTGTGGCAACCACGATTAAACCATGAGTATATAATATATCAAATCAAAGCTAACTTAGAGCCCTATAATTGGTACTACACACTTCTTTTGTAGTACTCCAAATTGAAGGGCCTATGGATAAGACTTCATTGGCATTTATGGATGGATTTGACAAAGTAGGCGTACGCACTTAGGCTTCAAATGGATGGTTGCGACAACCTCGATTAAGCCACAGGGTCAAATCAAAGCTCACTAAGAGCCCTAAGATATGTACTACACAACTCATCTGTAGGATTAAAAATTTAGGGGCCTATGGATGAGACTACATTGGCAATTATGGATGGATTTGATAAAGTGGGCATGCGCACTTGGACTTCAAATGGACAGTCGGGGCAACCTTGATTGAACCACATGGCCCATAATATATCAAATTGAGGCTGGTTCAAAGTCTTATAATAGGTGCTACACACTTCAAATGTAGCAATCCAAATTTAGGGGCTTATGGATGAGACTGCATTGGCATTTATGGCTGGATTTGACAAAGTGGGCGTGCACACTTGGGTTTGAAATGGACGGTTATGGCAACCCTGATTGAACCATAGGGCCCATAATAAATCAAATTAAATCTGACTCAAAGCACTATAATAGATGCTACACACTTTATCTGTAGCTATCCAAATTTAGGGGCCTATTCATGTGATTATTTTAGCATTCATGGATGGATTTGACAAAGTGGTATGCATACTTAGGCTTCAAATGGACGGTCGTGACACCTTTGATTGAGCCATAGGGTCCATAAAATACCAAATTGAAGCTGACTAAGAGCCCTATAATAGGTGCTATAAACCTCATATGTAGCAGTAACAATTTTGGGGCCTATGGATGAGACTGCATTGGCATTTATGGATGGATTTGACAAAGTGGGCATGTGTATTTGGGCTTCAAATCAATGGTCGTGCTAGCCCCAATTGCACCACGAAACCTATAATATATCAAATTGATGCTAGCTCAGAGCCCCATAATGGGTGGAGCACACTTCATCTATAGTAGCCCAAATTTAGGGGCCTATAGATGAGATTGCATTGGCATTTATGGAAGGATTTAAGAAAGTGGGCATACGCACTTAGGTTTGAAATGGATGGTCATGGCGACCTTGTTTGAACCACAGAGCCCATAATATATCAAATCAAAGCCGACTCAGAGCCCTGTAATATCTATTACACATCTTTTCTATAGTAGAAAAATTTAAGGGTCTATGGATGAGATTGCATTGGGAATTATAGATGAATTTGACAAAGTGGGTGTGCACACTTGGGACTTAAATGGACGGTTATAGCAACCTCAATTGAACCATAAGGCCCATAATATATTAAATCAAAGCTGACTAAGAGCATTATAATAGTTGCTACACACTTTATCTATAGCAATCCAAATTTTATGGCCTATGGATGAGAATCCATTGTCATTTAAGGATGGAATTGACAAATTGGGTGTGCACACTTGATCTACAAATTGATGGTTGTGACAACCCCGATTGAACAACAAGCCCATAATGTATCAAATCAAAGCTAACTTAAAGCCCTATAATTGGTACTACACACTTCATTTATAGCAATCCAAATTTAGGGGCCTATGGATGAGAATTCATTGGCATTTATGGATGGATTTGACAAAGTAGGTATGCACACTTGGGCTTCAAATGTACGGTTGTGGCAACCCCGATTGAACCACAAAACCCATAATATAGTAAATCAAACTAACTCAGAGACCTATAATATGAGCTATAAATTTTGTCTATCACAAGACAAATTTAAGGGCCTATGGATGACACTACACTGGCATTTATGGATGGATTTAACAAAGTGGGCATGTGCATTTGGGCTTCAAATAGACGGTCATGGCAACCCTGATTGAACCATAAGGCCCATAATATATCAAATCAAAGCTATCTCAAAGGCTTATAATGGGCATTATAAACTTTGTTTGTATCAGTCAAAATTTAGCGGCCTATGAATGAGACTCTATTGGCATTTATGGATGGATTTGGTAAAGTGGATGTGTGCAATTAGGCTTAAAATGGACGATCATGACAACCCCGATTAACTATGGGTCTATAATTTATCAAATCGAAGCTTACTTAAAGCCATATAATGGTTGCTACACACTTCATCTATAGCAGTAAAAATTTAGGGGCCTATGGATAAGACTGCATTGGCATTTATGGATGGATTTGACAAAGTGGGCATACACACTTAGGCTTCAAATCAATAGTCATGGTAGCCCTGATTGAACCAAGAAACCTATAATATATCAAATCAATGCTAGCTTAGAGCCTCATAATGGGTGGTACACACTTCATCTATAACAGTCCAGATTTAGGGGCCTATGGATGAGATTGCATTGGCATTTATGGAAGGATTTAAGAAAGTGGGCATACGCACTTGGGTTTCAAATGGATGATCATTGCAACCTTGTTTGAACCACAAAACCCATAATATATCAAATTAGAGCTGACTCAAAGGCTTGCAATGTGTGTTGCACACCTTTTCTTTAGTAGAAAATATTTAAGGGCCTACGGATGAAACTGCATTAGGAATTATAGATGAATTTGAAAATGTGGGCGTGTGCACTTGGGACTTAAATGGACGGTTATGGCAACCTCAATTGAACCACAAGGCCCATAATATATCAAATCGAAGCTGACTAAGAGCACTATAATAGTTGCTACACACTTTATCTATAGCAATCCAAATTTTGTGGCCTAAGGATGAGAATCCATTGGCATTTATGGATGGAATTGACAAATTGCATGTGCGCACTTAATCTTCAAATGGATGGTCATGACAATCTTGATTAAATAATGAGCCCATAATATATCAAGTCAAAATTGACTTAAAGCCCTATAATTGGTGCAACACACTTCATTTATAGCAATCCAAATTTAGGGGCCTATGGATGAGAATTCATTGGCATTTATGAATGGATTTGACAAAGTAGGCATGTGCACTTGGGCTTCAAATGGATGATCGGGGAAACCCCAATTGAACCACAGGACCCATAATATATCAAATCAAACTAACTCAGAGACATATAACATGAGCTATAAATTTTGTCTGTCGCAAGACACATTTAGGGGCCTATGGATGACACTGCATTGGCATTTGTGGATGGATTTAACAAAGTGGGCATGCACATTTGGGCTTCAAAAAGGCCATAATATATCAAATCAAAGCTATATCAAAGGCTTATAATGGGCATTATAAACTTTTTTTGTAGAAGTCAAAATTTAGCGGCCTATGAATGAGACTCTATTGGCATTTATGGATGGATTTGACAAAGTGGGCATGCGCAATTAGGCTTAAATGGATAATTGTGACAACCCCGATTAACCATGGGGCTATAATATATCAAATAAAAGTTAACTCAAAGCCCTATAATGGTTGCTACACACTTCATCTGTAGCAGTACAAAATTAGGGGCCTATAGATGAGACTGCATTGGCATTTATGGATGGATTTGACAAAGTGGATGTGCACACTTAGGCTTTAAATGGATGATCATGGCAACCCTGATTGAACCTTGGTGCCTATAATATATCAAATCAAACTTGACTCAAAGCCATATAATGAGGGCTATAAGCTTTGTCTGTAGAAATGCAAATCTAAGGGCCTATGGATGAGACTGCATTGGCATTCATGGATGGATTTGACAAAGTGGGTGTGCACACTTGGGATTTAAATGGATGGTTGTGTCAACCTTGATTGAACCATGGAGCCCATAATATATCAAATTGTGGCTAACTCAGAGCCTTATAATAATCGTGGATGGATTTGATAAAGTAGGAATGCATACTTGGGATTCAAATGGATAGTCATGGTAACCTCGATTGAACCATAGGGCCAATAATATATTAAATCAAGGATGACTCAAAAGCCCTATAATAGATACTACACGCCTCTCTTTTAACAACCCAAATTTAGGGACCTAAGGATAGGACTACATTGGCATTTATGGATGGATTTGACAAAGTGGGCATGTGCACTTGGGCTTCAAATGGACAGTCATGGCAACCCTGATTGAACCATAGGGCCCATAATATATTAAATCAAAGCTAATTCAGAGCACTATAATGGGTGCTACACATATCACCTATAGCAGTGCAAACATAGAGGCCTATGGATGAGAATGCATTAACATTTATGGATGGATTTGACAAAGTGGGCGTACGCACTTGGGCTTCCAATGGATGGTCGTGGCAACCTCGATTGAACCAGAGGCCCATAATTTATCAAATCAAAGCTGACTTAGAGCCCTATAATAGGTGCTACACACTTCATTTGTAGCAATTAAACTTTAGGAGCCTATGGATGAGACTTCATTGGCATTTATGGATGGAGTTGACAAAGTGGGCATGCACACTTGGGGTTCAAATGGACGGTTGTGGAAACCCTGATTTAACCACATGTCCCATATTATATCAAATCAAAGCTAACTCAGAGCCCTATAATGGGTGCTATAAACTTTTTCTATAGCAGTCCAAAAATAGGTGCGTATGGAAGAGATTGCATTGGTACTTATGGATGGATTTGACAAAGTGGGTGTTCATAGGTTGGCTTCAAATGGACAGTTGTTACAACCTCAATTGAACCACGGGGCCCATAATACATCATACTAAGAGATGACTGAGAGCACTATAATAGGTGCTATAAACTTCACTATAATAGGTGCTATAAACTTCATCTATAGCGATCCAAATTTAGGGGCCTATGGATGGGAATGCATTGGCATTTATGGATGGTTTTAACAAAGTGGGTGTGCGCACTTAGGCTTTAAATAGACGGTCGTGGCAACCCTGATTGAACCATGAGCCCATACCATATCAAATGAAAGCTGACTCAGAGCCATATAATTAGAATTACACACTTCGTTTGTAGTAATCCAAATTTAAGGGCCTATGGATGAGTCTTCATTGGCATTTATGGATGGATTTGACAAAGTGGGTGTATGTACTTAGGCTTCAAATGGACAGTCATGGCAACCTTGATTGAACCATGGGGCCCATATTATATCAAATCATGCCTAACTTAGAGCCCTATAATGGGTGCTACACACTTCATTTGTAGTAATCCAAATTTAAGGGCCTATGGATGAGACTGTATTGGCAATTATGGATGGATTTGACAACATAGGTGTTCACACTTAGGCTTCAAATGGATAGTCGAGGCAAATCTAATTGAACTATGGGGACCATAATATATTAAATCAAAACTGACTCAGAGCACTATAATAGGTGTAATAAATTTCATCTATAACGATCCAAATTTAAGGGCCTATGGATGATAATTCATTGGCATTTATGGATGGATTTGACAAAGTGGGCATGCGCACTTGGGCTTCAAATGGATGATCGTGGCAACCCTCATCGAAAGACGAGCTCATATTATATTAAATCAAAGATGACTAAAAGCCCTATAATTGGTACTACAAACTTCATTTGCTATAATCAAATTTTAAGGGCCTACGGATGAGACTTCATTAGCATTTATGGATGGATTTAACAAAGTGGGCATACACACTTGGGCTTTAAATGGACGATCGTGGCAACCTTAACTGAACCATGGGGCCTATTATATATCAAATTAAAGCTAACTTAGATCCCTATAATGGGCACTGTAAATTTTCTTTATAGCAGGCCAAATTTAGAGGCCTATGGATGGAATTGTACTGTCATTTATGGATGGATTTGACGAAGTGAGCGTGCACACTTGGGCTTCAAATGGATGGTGGTGGCAACCCCGATTGAACCATGGGGCCCATAATATTTCAAATTAAAGCTGACTCAAAGCCCTATAATGGGTGTTGTACACTTCATCTGTAGCAGTCCAAATTTAGGGGCCTATGGATGAGACTACATTGGCATTTATAAATGGATTTGACAAAATGGGCATACGCACTTGGACTTCAAATGGACAATCGTGGCAACCTCAATTAAACCATAGGGCCCATAATCTATCAAATGGAAGTTGACTTAGAGCTCTATAATGTGTGCTACACACTTCATCTATAGTCATACAAATTGAGGGGCCTATGGATGAGACTGCATTGGCATTTATGGATGTATTTGACAAAGTGGTCGTGCACACTTGGGCTTCAAGTGGACGATCATGGCAACCCTGTTTGAACCACACATCCCAGAATATATCAAATAGACTTTACTCAGAGCCCTATAACAAGAGCTACAAACTTTATCTATAGCAGCCCAAATTTAAGGGCCTATGGATGAGACTGCATTGGCATTCATGGATGGATTTGACAAAGTGGGCGAGCACGCTTGGGCTTTAAATGGACAATCATGGCAACCCCAATTAAACCATGGGGTCTATAATCAAAGCTGACTTAGAACCCTAAAATTAGTACCATAAAATTTATCTGTAGCACTCAAAATTTAAGGGCATATGGATGGGATTGCATTGGAATTTATGGATGGATTTGACAAAGTGGGCGTGCGTACTTGGGCTTCAAATGGACGATCGTGGCAACCCTGATTAAACCACAAGGCCCATAATATAATGAATCAAAGCTAACTTAGTTCCCTATAGTGGGTGCTACACACTTCATTTGTAACAATCCAAAATTAGGGGCCTATGGATGAGACTACATTGGCATTTTTGGATCGATTTAACAAAGTGGGCATGCACATTTGGGCTTCAAATGGATGGTTGTGCCTCCTTAGATTGAATCATAGGGCCCTAAATATATCAAATCAAAGTTGAATCAAAGCCCTATAATGGGTACTACACACTTTATCTATTGCAGTACACATTTAGGGGCCTATGGATGGGACTGCATTGGCATTTATGGATAGATTTGACAAAGTGGGCATGCGCACTTAGCCTTCAACTGAACTATAGTGGCAACCTTGATCAAACCACAGAGCCCATAATATATTGAATTAAAGCTGACTGAGTGCCCTATAATGGGTGCTACACACTTCATCTGTAGCAGCCCAAATTTAGGGGCCTATGTATGAGATTGTATTGGCATTTAGGGATGGATTTGACAAAGTTGGCACGTGTACTTAGGCTTCAAATTGACGGTCGTGGCAACCTCGATTGAACCATGGGACCCATAATATATTAAATCAAAGATAACTCAGAGCCCTATAAAAGGTACTGCACACTTTATCTATAATAGTCCACATTTGGGAGCTTACGGATGAGACTGCATTGGCATTTATGGATGGATTCAACAAAGTGGTCATGCTCACTTGGGATTCAAATGGATGGTCGTGGCAGCCCCAATTGAACCATGGAGCCCATAATATATCAAATCGAAGCTAACTTGGAGCCCTATAATAAGTGTTACACGCTTTATCTGTGGTAGTCTAGATTTGGGAGCCTATGGATGTGATTGGATTAGCATTTATGGATGGATTTAATAAAGTGTGCATCCGCATTTAGGCTTCAAATGGACGATCGTGGAAACCATGTTTGAACCACAGTGCCCATAATATATCAAATCAAACTTGACTTAAAGCCATATAACAAGAGATATAAACTTTTTCTATAGCAATACAAATTTAAGGGCCTATGGTTGAGATTGTATTAGCATTTATGGTTGGATTTAACAAAGTGGGCATGCGCACTTGGGATTCAAATGGACTGCCATGGCAACCTTGATTGAACCACGGGGCCCATAATATATTAAATTGAAGCTAACTCAAAGTCCTATAATGGATGCTATAAAATTTATCAGTAGCACTCCAAATTTAGGGGCCTATGGATGAGACTGCATTGGCATTCATGGATGGATTTGACAAAGTGGGCAAGCATGCTTGGGCTTTAAATGGATAGTCGTGGTAACCCTAATTGAAACATAAGGCCGATAATATATTAAATCAAAGCTAACTTAGAGCCCTTTCATGGGTGCTACAAAATTTATCTATAGTAGTCAAAATTTATGGGCCTATGGATGAGATTGCATTAGAATGTATGGATGGATTTGATAAAGTGGGTGTGCGCACTTAGGCTTCAAATGGACAGTCATGGCAACCCCGATTGAACAACGGGGCTCATAATACATCAAATCAAAGCTAACTTAGAGCCTTATAATAGGTGCTACACATTTCATATGTAGCAGTCCAAATTTAAGAGCCTATGGATAAGACTACATTGGCATTTGTAGATGGATTTGACAAAGTGGGCGTGTGCATTTGGGTTTCAAAAAGATGGTTGTCCCACCCTAGATTGAAGCACAAGGCCAAAATTATATCAAATCAAAGTTGAATGAGAGCCCTATAATGGGTACTACACACTTCATTTGTAGTAGTACAAATTTAGGGGCCGATGGATGGGACTACATTGGCATTTATTGATGGATTTGATGAAGTAGGCATGCACACTTGGGCTTCAACTGGATGATCATGGCAACCTTGACTGAACCACGGGGCCCATAATATATAGAATTAAAGATGACTCAAGCCCTATAATTAGTGCTACACACTTCATCTGTAGTAGTCCAAATTTAGGGGCCTATGGATGAGATTGTATTGGCATTTATGGATGGATTTGACAAAGTTGGTGTGCACACATGGGCTTCAAATTGACAGTTGTGGTGACCCTAATTGAACCATAAGGCTCATAATATATCAAATTAAAGCTAACTTAGACCCCTATAATAGGTACTACACACTTTATCTATAGCATTCCAGATTTAGGAGCCTATGGATGAGATTGCATTGGCATTTTTGGATGGATTTGACAAAGTGGACATGCGCACTTGGGATTCAAATTGATGGTCGTGGCAACTCCGATTGAACCACGGGGCCTATAATATATCAAATCAAAGCTAACTCAAAGCCCTATAATAAGGGCTAGATACTTTATCTATAGTAGTCCAAATTTGGGAGCTTATGGATGCAAATGCATTGGTTTATTGATGGATTTAACAAAGTGGGCATGCGTACTTAGGATTCAAATGGACGTTTGTGGCACCCCTAATGAACCATGGGATGTATAATATATCAAATCAAGGCTAACTCATAGCCCTATAATTGGTGCTTCACACATCTTTTATAGCAGTCCAAATTTAAGAGCCTATGGATGAGACTACATTGGCATTTATGGATGGATTTGAAAAAGTACGCGTGTGCACTTAGGATTCAAATGGATGGTCGTGGTAACCCTGATTGAACTAGGGGGCCTATAATATATCAAATTAAGGTAGACTCAAATCCTTATAATAGGTGCCATACACCTCTACTATAGCAGTCCAAATTTAAGGGCCTAGGGATGAGACTGCATTGGCATTTATGGATGGATTTGACAAAGTAGGCATGCGCACATGGAATTCAAATGGACGATTGTTGCAACCCAGATTGAATCATAGTGCCCATAATATATCAAATCAAGGCTGATTCAGAGCCCTATAATAAATGATATACACTTATTCTGTAGGATTCCAAATTTAGGGGCCTATGGCTGAGACTGCATTGGCATTTATGGATGGATTTAACAAAGTGGGCATGTGCACTTGGGATTGAAATGGAAGTTATGACAACCCTAATTGAACTATGGGGCCTATAATATATCAAATCAAAGCTGACTCATAGCCCTGTAATAGGTGCTACAAACTTTTCCTATGGTAGTCCAAATTTAGGGGCTTATGGATGAGACTGCATTTTCATTTATGGACGGATTTGAGAAAGTGGGCGTGCACACTTAGGATTCAAATGGATGGTCATGGCAACCTTGATTGATCCATTATGCCTATATATTAAATTAAATCTGACTTAGGGGTCTATAATGGGTGCTACACACATAATCTGTAGCAGTACGAATTCAGGGGCTATGGATGAGACTGCATTGGCATTTATGGATAGATTTGACAAATTTGGCATGCGCACTTCAGCTTCAAATGGATGGTCGTGGCAATCCCAATTGAACCACAGGGCCCATAATATATCAAATTGATGTTGACTCAGATAGCTATGTTAGGAGCTAAAACTTTTTTCCGTAGGAATACAAATTTAAGGGCTTATGGATGAGACTGCATTGACATTTATGGATGGATTTAACAATGTAGGCTTGCACACTTGGGCTTTAAATGGATGGTTATGGCACCCCTTATTGAACCATGGGGCCTTTAATATATTAAATCATGGCTAGTTCAAAGCCCTATAAGTGCTACACCCTTCTTCTATAGTAATCAAAATTTAGGGGCCTATGGATGAGGCTACATTGGCATTTATGGATGGATTTGACAAAGTTGGCGTGCACACTTGGGCTTCAAATGGACAGTCATCTCAACCTCGATTGAACCATAGGGCTCATAATATATCAAATCAAAGCTGACTCAGTGCCCTATAAAAGGACATACACACTTCAATTATAGCAGTCAAGATTTAGAGGTCTATGGATAAGAATGTATTAGCAATTAAGGATGGATTTGATAAAGAGGGCATGCACACTTGGGCTTCAAATGGATGGTCATCTCAACCCTGATTGAACCATAGGGCCAATAATATATCAAATTGAGGCTAACTCAGAGCCATATAATAGGTTCTATGTACCTCTTGTATAACAGTCCATATTTAAAGGCCTGTGGATGAGATTGTATTAGTGTTTATGGATGGATTTGACAAAGTGGGCGTGCACACTTGGGATTCAAATGGATGATTATAGCAACCCCAATTGAATCATAGGCCCTATAATATATCAAATTAAGGTTGACTCAGAGCCCTATAATGGGTGCTACACACCTCTTTTATAATAGTCAAAATTTAGGGGCCTATGGATCAGAATGAATTGGCATTTATGGTTGACAAAGTGGGCATGCACACTTGGGCCTCAAATGGACAGTCGTGGCAACCCCGATTGAATAATGGGGCTATAATATGTCACATGAAAGCTAACTTAAAGCCCTATAATAAGAGCTCCAAACTATGTTTGTTGCAATAAAAATTTAGAGGCCTATGGATGAGACTGCATTGGCATTTATGGATGGATTTAACAAAGTGGGAGTGTGCACTTTGGCTTCAAAAAGATAGTCATGCCAACCCCGATTGAACCACGGGGCCAATATATATCAAATAACCAAGCTTAGAGCTCTAAAATAAGTGCTATACACTTCTTTTTTAGCAATCCAAATTTAGGGGCCTATGAATGAGCCTGCATTGGCATTTATAAATGGATTTGACAAAGTTATCTTGCACACTTGGGATTCAAATGGATGGTTGTGGCAACACCGATTGAACCATGAGGCCTATAATATATCAAATCAAAGCTTGCTCAAAGCCTTATAGTATATGCTACACACTACATCTGTAGCATTCCAGATTAGGGGGCCTATGGAAGAGACTACATTGGCATTTATGGATGGAGTTGACAAAGTGGGTGTGTGCAGTTTAGATTCAAATAGACGGTCGTGGTAACCTAGATTGAACCATGGGGTCCCATCATATATCAAATCGAGCCTAGCTTAGAGCCCTATAATGTGTGTTACGTATTTCTTCTGTAGTAATACAAATTTAGGGACCTATGGGTGAGACTGTATTGGCTTTTATGGATGGATTTGACAAAGTTGGCGTGTGCACTTGGGCATCAAATGGATGGTCATGGCCACCTCCATTGAATCACGAGGCCCATAATATATCAAATTCAAACTAACTCAGAGCCCTATAATAGGTACTACATAATTCAATTAAGCAGTCCAGATTTTGGGGCCTATGGATGAGACTACATTGGCATTTATTGATGGAATTGACAAAGTGGGCATGCACACTTTGGATTCAAATAAATGGGTGTGGCTACCCCGATTGAACCACAATGCCCATAATATATCAAATCAAGTTTGTCTTAGGGCCTTATAATAGTTTTTGCACACCTCTTTTATTGTAGTCCAAATTTAAGGGCCTATGGATGAGACTGCATTAGCATTTATGGATGGATTTGACAAAGTGGGTTGCACACTTGTGCTTCAAATGGATGGTCATGGCAACCCTGATTGAACCATAGCACCTATAATATATTAAATTGTGGCTAGCTCAAAGCCTTATAATCTGTACTATACTTATTCTGTAGAAATCCAAATTTAGGGACCTATGGATGAGAAATCATTGGCATTTATGGATGGATTTGACAAAGATAGCGTGTGTACTTGGGCCTCAAATGGATGGTTGTGGCAACCAAGATTGAACTATGGGGCACATTATATATCAAATTGAAGCTGACTTAAAGCCCTATAATAAGTGCTACACAATTCAGCTGTAGCGGTCCATATTTGGGGGCCTATGGATGATACTGCATTGGCATTGATGGATGGATTTGACAAAGTGCGCGTGCGCACTTGGCATTCAAATGGACGGTCGTCGCAACCTCAATTGAACCACCATGCTTATAATATATCAAATCAAGTTTGACTTAGAGCCCTATAATTATTGATGTGCACCTCTTATATGGTAGTCCAAATTTAAGGGCCTATGGATGAGACTGCATTGGCATTTATGAATGGATTTCACAAAGTGGGTGTGTGCACTTGGGTTTGAAATGGAGGTTCATGGCAACTCCGAATGAGGCTGAGGACCTATAATATATCAAATTGAAGCTAACATAGAACCCTATAATATGTTTTACACACTGTATCTATAGCTATCTAGATTTGGGGGCCTATGGATGAGACTGCATTGGCATTTGTGGATGGATTTGACAAAGTGAGCATGTGCACTTAGGATTCAAATGGACAGTCATGGCAACCCTAATTGAACCATAAAGCCTATAATATATCAAATCAAGGCTAACTGAGAGCCCTATAATATGTGCTACACACCTCTTCTATAGCAATCCAAATTTAAGGGCTTATGGATGAGGCTGCATTAACATTTATGGATGGATTTGACAAAGTGGGCATGCACACTTGGGCTTCAAATGGATGGTCATGGCAACCCCGAATGAACTACAAAGCCCATAATATATCAAATCAAAGTTGACTTAGAGCTCTTTATTGGGTGTAACACATCTCTTCTTTAGCACTACAAATTTAGGGGCCTATGGATGAGAATGGATTGGTATTTATAGAGGATTTGACAATGTTGGCATGCACACTTAGGTTTCAAATGGATGGTTTTCTCAACCCTAATTGAACCACAAGGTTCAAAATATATTAAATCAAAGCTGGCTTAGAGCCTTGTAATAGGGACTACACACTTGATCTATAGTAGTCTAGATTTAGGGGCCTATGAATGATATAACATTGACATTTTTTTATGGATTTGACAATGTGGATATGTACACTTGGGATTCAAATGGATGGTTATGGCACCTCGATTGAGCCATGGGGCACATAATATATGCCAATGCAGTCTCATCCAAAGGCCCTTAAATTTGTACTAGTACATATGATATGTGTAGCATCCATTATAGGGGTCTGAGTTAGCTTCGATATGATATGTTTTAGGCCCCATTGTTCAATTGAAGTTGCAACAATCATCCATTTGAAGCCCAAGTGCGCACACCCACTTTGTCAAATCCATCCATAAATTCCAATACAATCTCATCCATAGGCCCCTAAATTTGGATAGCTATAGACTTTTTCTATAGCATGTATTATAGAGCTCTAAGTTAGCTTTAATTTGATATATTATGGGCCCCATGCTTTAATTGGGGTTGCCATGAATGCACCTTTAAATCCCAAGTGCACATACCTACTCTGTCAAATCCATCCATAAATGCCAATACAGTCTCATCCATAGGCCCCAAAATTTTGACAAGTACAAATAAAGTCTATAGCACCAATTATAGGCCTCTGAGTTAGCTTCAATTTGATATATTATGGCCTTCATGGTTTAATCGGGGTTGTTACAATGGTCCATTTGAATCCTAAGTGCACAAGCCCACTTTGTTAAATCCATGCATAAATGCTAATACAGTTTCATCTATAAGCCCTAAAATTTGGATTGCTATAGACAAAGCTTGTAGCTACCATTATAGGGCTCTGATTTAGCTCCAATTTGACATATTATAGGCCTTGTTTTTCAGTCGGGTTAGAAACCCAAGTGCGCACACCCACTTTGTCAAATCCATCCAAAATTGCCAATGCAATCTCATCAATAGGGCCTTAAATTTGGATTGCTACAAATGAAGCATGTAGCATTTATTATAGGGCTTTTGAGTTAGCTTTGATTTAATATATTATGGGCTTTATGGTTCAAATGGGGTTGCCACAACTGTCCATTTAAAGGCTAAGTGCGCACTCCCATAGGCCCTTAAATTTGGATCGCTACAGGCAAAGTTTAAAGCACCTATAATGGGGTTCTGAGTCAGCCTCTATATGATATATTATAGGCTATGTGGTTCAATCAAGGTTGCCATGACCATTCATTTTAAGCCCAAGTGCACACGCCTACTTTGTCAAATCCATCCATAAATGCCAATACAGTCTCATCCATAGGACCCTAAATTTGGATTGCTATAGAAGAAGTGTGTAGCACCCATTATAGGGCTCTGAATCAGCCTCAATTTGATATATTATGGGCCTCATGGTTTAATCGGGGTTGCCACGACAGTCCATTTGAAACCCAAGTGTGCACAAATTTGTTAAATCCATCCATAAATGCTAATGCAGTCTCATTCATAGGCCCCAAAATTTGGATTGCTATAAATGAAGTGGGTACCACCTATTATAGGGCTCTAAGTCAACTTTATTTTGATATATTATAGGCCTAAGGTTCAATTGGGGTTTCCATTACCGTCCATATAAAGCCCAAGTGCACATGTCCACTTTGTCAAATCCATCTATAAATGCAAAATGCAGTCTCATCCATATGCCCCTAAATTTGGACTTCTACAAGCTTTGTCATTAGCATAAATTATAGGGTCTAAGTTATCTTTGATTTGATATATTATGGGCCCCCTAGTTCAATCGGGGTTACCATGACCATCCATTTGAATCCAAGTGCACACGCCTACTTCGTCAAATACAACCATAAAAGCCATGTAGTCTCATCCATAGGCCCTTAAATTTGGACTGTTGCAGCTAAATTCTATAGCAACCATTATAGGATTCTAAGTGAGTTTCAATTTGATATTTTATGGGCCCCTTGGTTCAATCAGGGTTGCCTTAACCATCTATTTAAATCTTGAGTGCATACACCTACTTTGTTAAATCCTTCCATAAGTGCCAATGCAGTCTCATCTATGAACCCCTAAATTTGGATTGCTAAAGACAAAGTGTGTATCTCTTATTATAGGGCTCTAAGTTAGCTTCAATTTGATATATTATGTGCCCTATACTTCAACTGGGGTTGCTACAATAGTCCATTTGAAGCCCAAGTGCATACGCCCACTCTGTCAAATCCATCAATAAATGCCAATTCAGTCTCTTCCATAGGCCCATAAATTTGTGCCACTACAAATGAAGTATATAGCGCAAATTATAGGGCTCTGGGTTAGCTTCAATTTGATATATTATGGACCATGTGGTTCAATTGGGGTTACCATGATTGTCCATTTGAAGCCCAAGTGCACACGCCTACTTTATTAAATCCATCCATAAATGCCAATGTGGTCTTATCCATTGGCCCCTAAATTTTGATTGCTACAAATTTTGCATATAGCAACAATTATAGGGCTATCAGTTAGCTTTAATTTAATATATTATGGGCCTCACAATTTAATCGGGGTTGCCACGATCATCCATTTGAAGCCCATATGCGCACACCCACTTTGTTAAATCCATCCATAAATGCCAATGCAATCTCATCCATAGGCCCTAAAATTTGGATTGCTATAAATGAAGTGTGTACCACCCATTATAGGGCTCTGAGTCAAATTTAGTTTGATATATTATAGGCTTGAGGTTCAATTAGGGTTTCCATTACCGTCCATTTGAAGCCTAAGTGCGCATGCCCACTTTGTCAAATCCATCCATTAAAGCCAATGCAATCTCATTCATATGCCCTTAAATTTGGACTGCTACAGACTTTATCATTAGCAAAAATTATAGGGTCTAAGCTAGCTTTGATTTGATATATTATGGGCCCCGTGCTTTAATCAGGGTTTTTATGACCATCCATCTGAATCTAAGTGCACACGCCCACTTCATCAAATACAACCATAAATGCCAATGCAGTCTCATCCATAGGCCCTTAAATTTGGACTGCTATAACTAAATTCTATAGCAACCATTATAGGGCTTTAAGTGAACTTTAATTTGATATATTATGGGCCCTGTAGTTCATTCGAGGTAGCCACAACTATCTATTTGAAATTTTAGTGTGTATGGCTACTTTATCAAATCCTTCCATAAATGCCAATGCAGTCTTATCTATACGCCTCTAAATTTGGATTGTAGTAGACAAAGTGTGTAGCTCCTATGATAGGGCTCTAAGTTAGCTTTAATTTGATACATTATGGGCCCCATGGTTCAATTGGGGTTGTCATAACTGTCCATTTGAAGCCCAAGTGCGTACACCCACTTTGTCAAATCCATCCTTAAATGCCAATGCAGTCTAATCCATAGGCCCTTAAATTTGTACTACTACAGATGAACTATATAGTGAAAATTATAGGGTTCTAGGTCAGCTTTGATTTGATATATTATAGACACTGTGGTTCAATTACAGTTTCTACAATTGTCCATTTAAAGCCCAAGTGCGTACGCCCATTTTATCAAATCCATCCATAAATGCTAATGCAGTCTCATCCATTAGCCCTAAAATTTGGATTGCTATAAATTTTGTATATAGCACCCATTATAAGGCTCTCAGTCAGCTTTTATTTAATTTATTATAGACTCTGTGGTTCAATCGGGGTTACCACGACTGTCCATTTGAATCCTAAGTATGCACGCCCACTTTGTTAAATCCTTGTATAAATGCTAATGCAGTCTCATCCATAAGCCCCTAAATTTGGATTGCTATAATTGAAGTGTGTACCACCTACTGTAAGGCTTTGAGTCAGCTTTAGTTTGATATATTATAGGCCTAAGGTTCAATTGGCGTTGCCATGACCGTCCATTTAAAGCTTAAGTGTGCATGCCCACTTTGTCAAATCCATCCATAAATGCCTATGCAGTCTCATCCATATGCCCCTAACAAATATTATCGTTAGCATGCATTTTAGGGCTCTAAGTTAGCTTTGTTTATATATATTATAGGCCATGTGGTTCAATTGGGGTTTCCATGATCGTCGATTTGAATCTAAGTGTGCATGCCTACTTTGTCAAATCCATTCATAAATGCCAATATAGTCTCATCCATAGGCCTTATATTTGTACTACTATAGATGAACTGTGTAGCACCCATTATAAGGCTCTAAGTCAACTTCAATTTGATATATTATAGGCCCTATAATTCAATTGGCATTGCCACAACAGTAAATTTGAAGCCCAAGTGTGCACGCCCACTTTAGTAAATCCATCCATAATTAATGCATTCTCATCCATTGGCCCCTAAATTTGGACTGCCACAAATGAACTATATAGCATCCTTTATAGGGCCCTAGGTCAGCTTCAATTTGATATATTATAGGCCCCGTGCTTCAATTGGGGTTGCCATAACCATCCATTTAAAGCCCAAGTGTGCAACCCACTTAGTCAAATCCATCCATTAATGCCAATGCAGTCTCATCCATATGCCCCTAAATTTAGACTGGTACATATGTTCTTTTTGTACACATTATAGGGCTCTAAGTCAACTTCAATTTGATATATTAAGGGCCTTATATTTTAATCGAGGTTGCCATGACTGCCCATTTGGATCCTAGTGTGCATGCCCATTTTGTCAAATCCATCCATAAATGGCAATGCAGTCTCATCCATAGGCCCCTAAAGTTGGATTACTATAGATAAATTTCTAGCACCCACTATAGGGCTTTGCATCATCTTTGATTTCATATATTATGGGTCTCATGGTTCAATTAGGGTTGCCATAACTGTCCATTTGAAGCCCAAGTGCATATGCCCACTTTGTCAAATCCATCCACAAATGCCAATGCAGTCTCATTCATAGGCCACTAAATTTTGATTGCTACAAATGAAGTATATAGCACACATTATAGGTCTCTAAGTCATATTTGATTTGATATATTATGGGCATGTGGTTCAATTATGGTTACCATGACCGTCCATTTGAATTCCAAGTGCACACACCCACTTTGTCAAATCCATCCATAAATGTCAATACAATCTCATCCATAGGCACCTAAATTTGGAAGGCTATAGACTTTTTCTATAGCATAAATTATAGGGCTATTGGTTAGCTTTGATTTGATATATTATGGGCCTGTGGTTTAATTGGGGTTACCACGATCATCCATTTGAAGCCCAAGTGCGCATGCCGACTTTGTCAAATCCATCCATAAATGCCACTACAGTCTTATCCATAGGCCCTTAAATTAGGACTGCTATAGATGAAGTTTATAGCACCCATTATAGGGCTTTGAGTCATATTTAATTTTATATATTATGGCCCCCGTGGTTCAATTGGGGTTGCCATAATTGTCCATTTGAAGCCCAAGTGCACACTCCTACTTTGTTAAATCCATCCATAAATGCCAATGCAGTCTTATCCATAGGCCCCTAAATTTGGACTGCTATAGATGAAGTCTATAGCACCTATTATTAGTTTTGAGTCAGCTTTGATTTAATATATTATGGACTCAAGTGCGCATGGCCACTTTGTCAAACACATGCATAAATGCTAATACATTTTCACCTATAGGCTTCTAAATTTGGATTGCTCCAGAAAAAGTGTGCAACTCCCAATGTAGGCCTCTTAGCCAGCTTTAATTTAATATATGATAGGCCCCATTGTTTAATCAGGGTTGCCATGATTGTCCATTTGAAGCCCAACTATGCACACCCTCTTTATCAAATTCATCCATAAATGCTAATGTAGTCTCATCCATTGACCCCTAAATTTGGATTCGTACAATTGAAGCTTATAGCACTTATTATAGGGCTCTAAGTCAGCTTCGATTTGATATATTATGGGCTTTGTGGTTCAATTGGGTTTGTCCTGGCCATCCATTTGAAGCCTAAGGCCGTCCATTTAAAGCCCAAGTGCGCACACCCATTTTGTCAAATCCATTTATAAATGCCAATGTAATCTCATCCATAGGCCCTTAAATTTGGATTGCTATAGACAAAATATGTAGTAGCTATAATAGGGCTCTAAGTCAACCCCAATTTGATATATTATAGGACATGTAGTTCAATCGGGGTTGCCACGATCGTCCATTTGAAGCCCAAGCATGCACACCCACTTTGTGAAATCCATCCATATATGCCAATCTCGTCTCATGCATAGGCCCCTAAATTTTTATTGGTAAGGAAAAAGTTTATAGCATTAATTATAGGGCTCTGAGTCAGCTTTGATTTGATTTATTATAGGCCCCATGGTTTAATTTGGGTTGCCACGACTATCCATTTAAAGCCCAAGTGCGCACTCACTCTTTGTCAAATCCATTTATAAATTCCAACGCAGTCTCATCTAGACGCCCTAAATTTATATTGCTACAGAAGAAGTAGGTAGCACTAATTATAGGGCTATGAGTCAACCTCGATTGGATATATTTTAGCCCCCCCAATTCAATCAAGGTTGCCACGATCGTTCATTTGAAGCCCAAGTGCGCACACCCACTTTGTTAAATCCATCCATAAATGTCAATGCAGTCTAATCCATAGGCCCCTAAATTTGTATTGCTATATATGAACTGTGTAGTGTCTAATATAGAGCTCTGAGTCAAATTTGATTTGATATATTATAGGCCCTGTGGTTCAAATGGGGTTGCCATAACTGTCCATTTGAAGTCCAAGTGTGCACACCCACTTTGTTAAATCCATCCACAAATGCCAACGTAATCTTATCCATTGGCCCTAAAATTTGGATAGCTATAGATTTTCTCTATAGCATTAATTTTAGGGCTCTGAGTTAGCTTCAATTTGATATATTATGAGGCCCATGGCTTAATCAAGGTTACCACGACTATCCATTTGAATCCCAAGTGCACACACCTACTTTGTTAAATCCATCCATAAATACCAATGCAATATCATCCATAGGACCTTAAATTTGGATTGGTATTGAAGAAGTGTGTAGCACCCACTATAGGGCATTGATTTACTTTAACTTGATGTATTATAGGCCCCATGGTTAAATCGAGGTTGCCATGACCATCCATTTGAAGCCCAAGTGCACACACTCACTTTGTCAAATTCGTCTATAAATGCCAATGTAGTCTCATCCATAGGCTCCTAAATTTGGATTACAATAAATGAAGTATATAACACACATTATAAGGCTCTAAGTTATCTTTGATTTGATATATTATGGGCATGTGGTTCAATTGGGGTTGCCATGACAATCCATTTGAAGCTCAAGTACACATGCCTACTTTGTCACATCCATCCATAAATGGCAATTCATTCTCATCCATAGGCCCTAAAATTTGGATTGTTATAGAATTTTTTTATAGAACCAATTATAGGGCTCTTGGTTAACTTCAATTTAATATATTATGGCTCCCGTGGTTCAATCGGCATTGCTACAACCATCCATTTGAAGCCTAAGTACGCACACCTACCTTGTCAATTCCATCCATAAATGCAAATGTAGTCTCATCCATAGGCCCATAAATTTGGACTTCAATAGATATAGTCTAAAAAACTCATTATAGGGCTCTAACTCAACTTTGATTTGATATATTATGGCCCCTATGGTTCAATCGAGGTTGCCACGTTCATCCATTTGAAGCCCAAGTGTGCACTCCTACTTTATCAAATCCATCCATAAATGCCAATGTTGTCTTATCTATGGGCCCCTCCGCTATAGATGAAGACTATTGCACCCATTATAGGCTTCTGAGTCAGCCTTGATTTGATATATTATTGCCCTTGTGTTACAATCGAGGTTACCATAACTATCCATTTGAATCCTAAGTATGCACGACCACTTTGTCAAATCCATGCATAAATGCCAATATAGTTTCACCTATAGGCACCTATATTTGGATTGCAACAAATAAAGTGTGTAGCTCCTATTATAGGGCCCTAAGTCAGTTTCTATTTGATATATTATAGGCCCCATGGTTTAATCGGGGTTGCCACAACCATCCACTTGAAGCCCAAACGCGCACGCGCACTTTGTCAAATTCATCCATAAATGCCCATGCAGTCTTCCATAGGCCCCTAAATTTGGATTCCTGCAAATGAAGCTTATAGCATTTATTATAGGGATCTAAGTAAGATTCTATTTAATATATTATGGGCTTTGTGGTTCAATTGGGTTTGCTGCAACTGTCCATTTAAAGCCCAAGTATGCACACCCACTTTGTCAAATCCATCTATAAATGCCAATACAATCTCATCCATAGGCCCTTAAATTTGGATTGCTATAGAAAAAATGTATAGCTCTTATAATAGAGCTCTAAGTCAGCCTTAATTTGATATATTATCGACCATGTGTTTCAATCAAGGTTGCCACGACTGTCTATTTGAAGCCCAAGTGCACATGCCCACTCTGTGAAATCCATCCATAAATGCCAATGTCGTCTCATGCACAGGCCCCTAAAATTATACTACTACGAAAAATGTTGATAGCACCAATTATGGGGCTCTGCATCAGCTTAGATTGGATATATTGTGGGCCCCATGGTTCAATCGGGGTTGCCATGACCATCCATTTGAAGCCCAAGTGTGCATGCCCACTTTGTCAAATCCATCCATAAATGCCAATGCAGTCTCATCCAGAGGCCCTTAAATTTGAATTGCTACAGATTAAGTGTGTAGCACCTATTATAAAGCTCTAATTTAGCTTTGATTTAATATATTATGGACCTTATGGTTCAATTAGGGTTGCCTCGACTATCCATTTAAAGCCCAAGTGTGCATGCCCACTTTGCCAAATCCATCCATAAATGCCAACGAAGTCTCATCCATTGGCCCTTAAATTTGGATTGCTACAGATTTTTTCTATAGCACTAATTTTAGGATTTGAGTTAGCTTCAATTTCATATATTATGGGCCTTATGGTTCAATCGGGGTTGCCACAACCATCCATTTGAATCCTAAGTGTGCACGCCCATTATGAAAAATCCATCTATAAATGCCAATACAGTCTTATCTATAAGCCCCTTACTTTGGATTACTACAGAAAAAGTTTATAGCTATTATTATAGGGCTCCAAGTCAGCTTTTATTTGACATATTATAGGCCTTATGGTTCATTTAGAGATCCCACAACCATCCATTTAAAGCCCAAGTGTGCACGCCCACTTTGTCAAATCCATCCATAAATGCCAATGCATTCTCATCCATAGCCCCTAATTTTGTACTACTATAGATGAACTATGTAGTTTCCATTATAGAGCTTTGAGTTAGATTTGATTTGATATATTATGGGCCCTGTGGTTTAATTGGGGTTGCCACAACTGTCCATTTGAATCCCTAGTGCACATGTCCACTTTGTCAAATTCATCCATAAATGCCAACACAGTCTCATCCAATGGCCTATAAATTTGGACTGCTATTGATTTTTCCTATAGCAATAATTTTAGGGCTTTGAGTTAGCTTCAATTTAATAAATTATGGGCCTCATGGTTCAATCGAGGTTGCCACGACCATCCATTTGAATCCCAAGTGTGCACACCCACTTTGTCAAATCCTTCCATAAATACCAATGCAGTCTCATCCATAGGACCTTAAATTTGGATTAGTATAAAACAAGTGTTTAGCACCCATTTTAAGAAATTGAGTCATCCTTGATTTAATATATTATGGATCCCATGGTTCAATCAGGGTTGCCACGACTGTCTATTTAAAGCCCAAGTGCCCATGCCCACTTTGTCAACTCCATCTGCAAATGCCAATGATGTCCCATCCATAAGCCCCTAAATTTGGATTGTAACAAATGAAGTATATAGCATACATTATAGGGCTCTAAGTCGGCTTTGATTTGATATATTATTGGCCTGTGGTTCAATTGGGGTTGCCATCACCATCCATTTGAAGCTCAAGTGCGAACCTCCACTTTGTCAAATCCATCCATAAATGCCAATGCAATCTCATCCATAGGCCCCTAAACTTGGATAGCTATAGACTTTTCTATAGCACCAATTATAGGGCTCTAAGTTAGCTTTGATTTAATATATTAAAGGCCTCACTATTTAATTAGGGTTGCCACGACCGTCCATTTGAACCCTAAGTGCCCACGCCTACTTTGCCAAATCCATCCATAAATGCCAATGCAATCTCATCCATCGACCCCTAAATTTGGAATGCTACAGATGATGTCCATAGCACCCATTATAGGGCTCTAAGTCAACTTCAATTTTATAAATTATGGCCCTTGTGGTTCAATCAGGGCTGCCATGACTGTCCATTTAAATCCCAAGTGCGCACTCCTACTTTATCAAATCCATCCATAAATGCCAATGCAGTCTTATCCATAGGCCCCTAAATTTGGAATCACACAAATAAAGTCTGTAGTACTCTAATGTAGGGCTCTAAGGTTACTTTAATTTGATATATTATCACCCTTGTGGTTCAATCGGGGTTGCCACGATGGTCCATTTGAATCCCAAGTGTGTACGCCCACTTTGTCAAATCCATGAATAAATACCAATACAGTTTCACCTATAGGCACCAATATTTGGATTGCTATAGGTAAAGTTTATAGCTTATATTATATGGCTTTGAATTAGCTTTGATTTGATATATTAAGGGCCCCATGGTTTAATTAGGGCCACCACGATGATCCATTTGAAGCCATGCTAATGCAATATTATCCATAGGCCCCTAAATTTGGTCCACTACAGATAAAGTCTATAGCGCCTAATATAGGCCTCTGAGTTAGCTTTGCTTTGATATATTATGGCCCTCATGGTTCAATTGGGGTTGCCACAACGATCCATTTGAATCCTAATTATGCACGCTCACTTTGTCAAATCCATGCATAAATGCCACCTATAGGCACCAATATTTGGATTGCTACAAATAAAGTTTATAGCTTATATTATAGTTCTATAAGTTAGCTTTGATTTAATATATTACGGGCTTTATGATTCAATCGGGTTTACCGCAACCGTCCAATTGAAGCCTAAGTGCGCACACCCACTTTGTCAAATCCATCTATAAATGCCAATGCAGTCTCATCATTGGCCTTTAAATTTGGATTTCTACAAATAAAATGTGCAACACTTATAATAGAGCTCTAAGTTAGCCTTGATTTGATATATTATGGGCCCCATGGTTCAATCGGGGTTGCCACGACCGTCCATTTGAAGCCCAAGTGCGCATACCCACTTTGTCAAATCCATCCATAGATGCCAATGCAGTCTTAACTAGAGGCCCCTAAATTTGAATTGCAACAGAAGAAGTGTGTATCACCCATTATAGAGCTTCGAGTCATCTTTGATTTGATATATTATAGGCCCCATGGTTCAATTAGGGTTTCCACA
This sequence comes from Mallotus nudiflorus, assembly GCA_947683625.1. Lineage (NCBI taxonomy): Eukaryota > Viridiplantae > Streptophyta > Magnoliopsida > Malpighiales > Euphorbiaceae > Mallotus > Mallotus nudiflorus. The sequence continues at coordinate 2,600,261 of CANTUR010000117.1, read as the reverse complement.
ACTGTCCAATTGAAGCCCAAGTGCGCACGCCCACTTTGTCAAATCCATCCATATATGCCAACACAATCTCATCCATTAGCCCATAAATTTGGGTTGCTATAGATTATTTCTATAGCACCAAATTTAAGGCTTTAAGTTAGTTTAAATTTGATATATTATAGGACTCATAGTTCATTAGGGTTTCCATGACCATCTATTTGAATCCTAAGTGTGCATGCCCACTATGTCAAATCCATCCATAAATGCCAATGCAATCTTGTCTATAGGCCCCTTATTTTGGATTCCTATAGCTCCCATTATAGGGCTCTAAGTCAGCTTTGATTTAATATATTATGGGCCTCGTGGTTTAATCGGGGATGCCACAACCGTCCATTCAAAGCCCAAGTGTGAATGCCTACTTTGTCAAATCCATCCATAAATGCCAATGCATTTTCATCCATAGGCCCCTAAATTTGTAATGCTATAGATGAACTATATAGTGTCCATTATAGAGCTCTAAGTTAGCTTTGACTTGATATATTATGGGCCCCATGGTTCAATCAGGGTTGTCATGACCGTCCATTTGAAGCCCAAGTGCACTCGCCTACTTTGTCAAATCCGTCCATAAATGCCAACATTCTCTCATCCATTTGCCCCTATATTTAGACTACTATAGAATTTGTCTATAACAATAATTTTAGGTCTTTGAGTTAGCTTCAATTTTATATATTATGGGCTTCATGGTTTAATCGGGGTTACCACGATCGTCCATTTGAATCCCAAGTGTGCACTCCCACTTTGTCAAATCCATCCATGAATACCAATGCAGTCTCATCCATAGAACCCTAAATTTGGATTGGTATAGAAGAAGTGTATAGCACCCATTATAAGGTATTGAGTCATTTGTGATTTGATATATTATAGGCTCTGTCATTCAATCAGGGTTGCCACGCCCACTTTGTCAAATCCCTCCATAAATGCCAATATAGTCTCATCCATAAGCCCCTAAATTTGGATTGTAATAAATGAAGTACGTAGCATGCATTATAAGGCTCTAAGTCATCTTTGATTTGATATATTATTGGCTCATGGTTCAATTAGGGTTGCCATGACCATCCATTTGAAGATCAAGTGCTCATTCCCACTTTATCAAATCCATCCATAAATGCCAATACAATCTTATCCAAATTTGGATAGTTATAGAATTTTTCTATAGCACCAATTATAAGGCTCTTAGTTAGCTTTGATTTATATATTATGGGCCCCGTGGCTCAATCGGGGTTGCCACGATCATCCATTTAAGCCCTATGTGTGCACGCCTACTTTGTCAAATCCATCCATAAATGCCAATACAGTCTCATCCATAGGCCCTTAAATTTGGACTGCTACAGCTGAAGTCCATAGCACCCATTATAAGTCTCTGTGTTAGCTTCAATTTGATAAATAATAGCTCTTATGGTTCAATCGGGGTTGCCATGACCATGCATTTAAAGCCCAAGTGCGCACTCCTACTTTGTCAAATCCATCCATAAATGCCAATGTAGACTTATCCATAAGCCCCTAAATTTGGACTGCTATAGAATAAGTCTATAGCACGCATTGTAGGGCTCTGAGTTAGCTTTGATTTGATATATTATGGTCCTCATGGTTCAATCGGGGTTGCCACAACAATCCATTTGAATCCCAAGTGTGCACGCCCACTTTGTCAAATACTTGCATAAATGCCAATATAGTTTCACCTATAGGCACCAATATTTGGATTATTGTAGATAAAGTTTATTGCTCCTATTATATATCCCTAAGTTGGCTTTGATTTGATATATTATGGGTCCCATAGTTTAATTGGGCTTGCCAGGACCATCCACTTAAAGCCCAAGTACACATGCCCACATTGTCAAATTTATCCATAAATGCCAGTGCAATCTAATCCATAGGCCCCTAAATTTGGATTCCTACAAATGAAGCTTATAGCACCTATTATAGCTCTCTAAGTTAGCTTTAATTTGATATATTATAGGCTTCATGGTTCAATCAGGTTTGCCATGACAATCCATTTGAAGCTCAAGTACACACACCCACTTTGTCAAATCCATCTATAATTGCCAATGCAGTCTTATCCATTGGCCCTTAAATTTGGATTTCTACAGACTAAATGTGTAGCACTTATAATAGAGCTCTAAGCCAGCCTTGATTTAATATATTATTGGCCATGTAGTTCAATCAGGTTACGCACGACCATCCATTTGAAGCCCAGGTGTGCATGGCCACTTTGTGAAATCCATCTATAAATGCCAATGTCATCTCATGCATAGGCCCATTAATTTTTACTCCTACAAAAAAATATTATAAAACCAATTACAAGGATCTGAGTCAACTTCAATTTAATATATTATAGGCCCCATTTTTTAATCAGGGTTGCCACGACCGTCCATTTGAAGCCCAAGTGCGCACGCCCACTTTTTCAAATTCATCCATAAATTCCAATGTAGTCTCATCCATAGGCCTTTAAATTTGTACTGTTATAGATGAAGTGTGTAGCATCCATTACAAGGTATTGAGTCACCTTCTATTTAATATATTATGAGCCCCATGCTTTATTCGAGGTTGCCATGACCATCCATTTGAAGCCCAAGTGTGCACGCCCACTTTGTCAAATCCATCCATAAATACCAATGCAGTCTCATCCATAGGCTCCTAAATTTGGATTGGTATAGAAGAAATGTGTAGCACTCATTATAGTGCTCTAAGTTAGCCTTGATTTGATATATAATAAGCCTTTTGGTTCAATCGAGGTTTCCACAACCATCCATTTGAAGCCTAAGTGTGCATGCCCACTTTGTCAAATCCATGCATAAATGCTAATGCATTCTCATCCATAGGCCTCTAAATTTGTACTACTATAGATAAACTATGTAGTGTCCATTATAGAGCTCTAAGTTAGCTTTGATTTGATATATTATGGGCCCATGGTTCAATTGGGGTTGCCATAACCGTCCATTGAAAGCCCAAGTGTGCATGCCCACTTTGTTAATTCAATGAATAAATGCTAATGCAGTCTCATCCATAGGCCCCTAAAATTTGGATAGTTATAGGCCTTTTCTATAGCACCCATTATAGGGCTCTGGGTTAGCTTTAGTTGGATATATTATGGGTCTCGTGGTTCAATTGGGGTTGCCACGATAGTTGAATTGAAGCCCAAGTACACATGCATACTTTGTCAAATCCATCCATAAATGCCAATGAAGTCTCATCCATAGGCCCCTAAATTTGGACTGCTACAAATGAAGTCTATAGAACCCATTATAAGGGTCTGAGTCAACTTCGATTTAATATATTATAGCACTCATGGTTCAATCGAGGTTGCTACGATAGTCCATTTGAATCCTAAGTGTGTACTCCTACTTTGTCAAATCCATCCGTAAATGTCAATGTAGTCTCATCCATAGGCCCCCAAATTTGGATTGCTACATATAAATTTTATAGCTTCCATTATATGGCTCTAAGTTAGTTTCAATTTGATATATTATAGGCCCTGTGGTTCAAACGGGATTTCGACAACTGTCCATTTGAAGCCCAAGTGTGCATGCCTACTTTATTAAATCCATCCATAAATGCCAATGTAGTCTCATCCATAGGACCCTAAATTTGGATTGCTACATAAAAAGTTTATAGCTCCTATTATAGGGCACTGATTCAGCTTCAATTCGATATATTATGGGCCCATTATTTAATCAGGGTTGCCATGACTGTCTATTTGAAGCCCAAGTGTGGATGCCCACTTTATCAAAGCCATCCATAAATGCCAATGCAGTCTCATCCATTGTCCCTAAAACATGGACTGCTATAGAAAAATTTTATAGCACCCATTATAGAACTTTGAGTTAGTGTCTATTTGATATAATATAGGCCTTATGGTTCAATCAAAGTTACCACAACCATCCATTTGAAGCCCTAGTGCACATATCCACTTTGTCAAATCCATCCATAAATGCCAATGCAGTATCATCCATAGGCCTTTAAATTTGGATTATTACAAATGAAGTGTGTAGCACACTTTATTAGGCTTAAGTTTTCTTTAATTTGATATATTATGGGCCCATCATTCAATTGGGGTTGTCATGACCATTCATTCAAAGCCCAAGTGCACACACTCACTTTATCAAATCCATTTATAAATAAAAATACAATATCATCCATAGACCCCTAAATTTGGACAATTATAGACTTTTTCTATATCACCCAGTATGAAGCTCATGGTTAGCTTTAATTTCATATTTTTTAGGCTCTGTGGTTCAATCAGGGTTGCCACAACTATCCATTTGAAGCCCAAGTATGCATGCCTAATTTGTCAAATCCATCCATAAATGCCAATGTAGTCTTATCCATAGGCCTCTAAATTTGGACTGCTATAGATGAAATCTATAGCCCCCATCAGGGCATTGATTCATCTTTGATTTGATATACTATGGCTATGAATGTCCATTTGAAGCACCAATGCCCACGCTTACTTTGCCAAATCCATCCATAAATACTAATGCAGTCTCATCCATAGGCCCTTAAATTTTGATTGCTACAAATGAAATCTACAACACCCAATATAGGGCTTTGAGTCAAATTCAACTTGATATGTTATAGCCCCCATGGTTCAATCAGGGTTGCCATGATCATCCATTTAAAGTCTAAGTGTACACGCCTACTTTGTCAAATCCATCCATAAATACCAATGCAGTCTTATCCATAGGCCCCTATATTTGGATTGTTATAGATGAAGTCTATAGCAACCATTATAGGGCTTTGAGTTTGCTTTGATTTGATATATTATAGGCCCCATAGTTCAATCGGGGTTACCACGACCGTCCATTTGAAGCCCAAGTGCATATGCCCACTTTGTCAAATCCATCCATAAATACTAATGCAGTCTCATCTATAGACTTTTTCTATAGCACCCTTTATAAGGCTCTAAGTCAGTTTCAATTTTATACATTATGGGCTCATGGTTCAATCTGTGTTACCAAGACCATCCATTTGAAGCCCATGTGTGCATGCCCACTTTGTCAAATCTGTCCATAAATACCAATGCAGTCTCATCCGTTAAACCCTAAATTTGGACTACAATAAATAAAGTTTTCAACACCCATTATAGGGCTATAAGTCTCCCTCAATTTGATATATTATGGGCCCCATGGTTCAATCGAGGTTGCCATGACCATCCATTTGAAACCCAACTGTACACGCCCACTTTGTCAAAATCCATCCATAAATGCCAATGTAGTCTCATCTATAGGCCCTTCAATTTGTATTGCCACATATGAAGTGTGTAGCATCCATTATAGGTGTCTGAATCAGATTCAATTTAATATATTATGGGCCCCATGGTTCAATTGAGGTTGCCATGACCATCCATTTACAGCCTAAGTGTGCATGCCCACTTTGTCAAATCCACCCATAAATGCCAATGTAGTCTCATCCATAGGCCCCTAAAGGTTTGGTATAGAAGAAGTGTGTAGCACCCATTATAGGGCTTTGAGTCAACCTCCATTTGATATATTATGGGCTTCGTGGTTTGATCAGGTTTACAATGAATGTCCATTTAAAGTCCAAGTGCGCACACCCACTTTATCAAATCCATCCATTAATGCCAATGCAGTGTCCTCCATAGACCCTTAAATTTTTACTGCCATTGGTGAAGTGTGTAGCATCCATTATAGGACTCTGAATTAGCTTAAATTCAATTGGGGTTGCCAAGACCATCCATTTGAAGCCCATGTGTGCACGCCTACTTTGTCAAATTCATCCATAAATACCAATGCAGTCTCATCCATAGGTCCCTAAATTTGGATTGGTATTGAAGAAGTGTGTATCACCCATTATAAGGCTCTGAGTCACCCTCGTTTGATATATTATGGACCTTATAGTTCAATCAGGATTGCCACGACCGTCCATTTAAAGCCCTATTGCACAAGACCACTTTGTCAAATCCATCCATAAATGCCAATGCAGTCTCATCCATAGGCCCCTAAATTTGGATTGCTATGAATCAAGTGTGTAGTGCCTATTATAAGGCTATTGGTTAGCTTTGATTTGATATATTATGGGCCCTATGGTTCAATTGGGGTTGCCACAACCATCCATTGAAAGCTGAAGTATGGATGCCTACATTGTCAAATCCATCCATAAATGCCAATGAAGTCTCATCCATAGGCCCCTCAATTTGGACTGCTACAAATGAATTCTATAGCACCCATTTTATATCTCTGAGTCAACTTTGATTTGATATATTATTACCCTAGTGGTTTAAATGGGGTTGCCATGACCATCCATTTAAATCCTAAGTGCACATGCCTACTTTGTCAAATCCATCCATAAATGCCAATGCAATCTCATCCATTGGCCCTTAAAAATTGGACTGTTATAGATGAAGTCTATAGAATCATTATAAGGCTTTAAGTCAGATTTGATTTGATATATTATGGCCCTTGTAGTTTAACCAAGGTTGCCAAGGCATTCCATTTGAAGCCAAAGTGTGCATGCCTACTTTTTCAAATCCATCCATAAATGCCAATGCAGTCTCACCCATAGGCCCCTAAATTTGGATTGCTACAGCTGAAGTCTATAGCATGCATTATAGGGCTCTGAGTTAGCTTTGATTTGATATATTATGGTCCCTATGGTTCAATTGGGTTACCATGATGGTTATATAAATATATATGAATCCCAAGTGCGCACACCCACTATGTCAAATCCATGCATAAATGCCAATACAGTTTCATCTATAGTCCCCTAAATTTGGACTGTTCCAGATATATTTTATAGCTCACATTATAGGGCTCTAAGTCAACATCAATTTGATATATTATGGGCCTCGTGGTTCAATTGAGGTTGCCACGACCATCTATTTGAAGCCCAAGTGCGCACACCCACTTTGTCAATTCCATCCATAAATGCCAATGCAGTCTCATCCATAGGCCCCTAATGGTTTAGTACAGAAGAAGTGTTTAGCACCCATTATAGGGCTCTAAGTCAACCTCGATCTAATATATTATAGGCCTCATGGTTCAATCGGGGTTGCCACGACCGTCCATTTAAAGTCTAAGTGTGCACACCCACTATGTCAAATCCATCCATAAATGCCAATGTCGTCTCATCCATAGGCCCCTAAAGGTTTGGTACAAAAGAAGTGTGTAGCACACTTTATAGGCTCTGAGTCAACCTCGATCTGATATATTATGGGCCTTATGTTTCAATCGAGGTTACTACGACCGTCCATGTGAAGTCTAAGTGTGCATGCCCACTTTGTCAAATCCATCCATAAATGCCAATGTAGTCTCATCCATATGCCCCTAAATTTGTACTGCTACAAATAAAGTTTATAGCATCCATTATAAGGCTCTAAGTTAGCTTTGATTTTATATATTATGGCTCCCATGGTTCAATCAGGGTTGCCATGACATTCCATTTGAATTCTAAGTGTGCACACCCACTATGTCAAATCCATGCATAAATGCCAATATAGTTTCATCTATAGGCCCATAAATTTGGATTATTACAAACATATTTTATAGCTCCTATTGTAGGGGCTTGAGTGACCATCAATTTAATTTATTATAGGCTCTTTGGTTCAATCAGGTTGCCATGACAGTCCATTTGAAGCCCAAGTACGCACGTCCACTTTGTCAAATCCATCCATTAATGACAATGCAGTCTCATCCATAGGCCCCCAAAGGTTTGGTACAGAAGAAGTGTGTAGCATCCATTATAGGACTCTAAGTCAACCTTGATTTAATATATTATGGGCTCCATCATTCAATCGGGGTTACCATGACCATCCATTTTAAATCCAAGTGCACACGCCCACTTTGTCAAATCCATCCATAAATGCCAGTACAGTCAGATCCATATGCCCCTAAATTTGGATAGCTACAAACTTTCTCTTTAGAACCCATTATAGGGCTCTAAGTCTACATCAATTTACTATATTGTGGGCCTCGTGGTTTAATCGAGGTTGCAAAGACTATCCATTTGAATCCATGTACGCACACCAACTTTATCAAATCTATTAATAAATGCCATAGGCCCCTAACTTTGGACTGCTACAGATGAAGTCTATAGCACCCATTATTGGGCTCTTAGTCAGTTTTAATTTCATATGTTATGGGCCTTATGCTTAAATCAGGGTTTCCACGATAGTCCATTTGAAGCCTAAGTGCACATGCCCATTTTGTTAAATCCATCCATAAATGCCAATATAGTCTCATCTATAAGCCCCTAATGGTTTGGTACATAAGAAGTGTGTAGAACCCATTATAGGGCTTAGAGTCAACCACGATCTAATTTATTATATGCCTCATGGTTCAATCGGGGTTGTCACGACCGTTCATTTGAAGTCTAAGTGTGCATTCCCACTTTGTCAAATCCATCCATAAATGCTAATGCAGTGTCATCCATATGCCCCTAAATTTAGACTGCTACAAACTTTTTCTATAACACCATTATAGAGTTTTGAGTAAAATTTTATTTGATATATTATCGGCCCCATGGTTTAATCGAGTTTGACAAGACCATCCATTTGAATCCAAGTGTGCACACCCACTTTGTCATATACAACCACAAATGCCATAGGCCTTTAACTTTGGACTGCTATAGATGAAGAATATAGCACTCATTATAGAGCTCTGAGTCAACTTCAATTTGGTATGTTATGGACCTCGTGGTTCAATTAGGATTGCCATCACCGTCCATTTGAATCCCAAGTCTGCACGCACACTTTTTCCAGTCCATCCCTCAATGCCAATGCAATCTTAACTATTGGCCCTTAAATTTGGATTTTTCTAGCTACGGGCTCTAAGTTAGCTTTGATTTGATATATTATGGGCCTCATGGTTCAATTGGGGTTGCCATAACCATCCATTTGAAGACCAAGAGCGCACGCCTACTTTGTCATGTCCATCCATAAATGCCAATGTAGTCTCATCTATAAGCCCCTAAATTGGATTGCTATAGATGAAGTCTATAGAAGCCATTATAGGGCTCTGAGTCAGCTTCAATTTGATATATTATGTCCCTTGTGGTTCAACCAAGGTTGCCAAGGCTGTCCATTTGAAGCCCAAGTGTGCATGCCAACTTTGTCAAATCCATCCATAAATGCTAATGCAGTCTCATCCATAAGCCCACAATTTTGGATTGCTATAGATAAATTTTGTAACCATTATAAGGCTCTAAGTCAACTTTGATTTGATATATTATAGGCCCCATAGTTCAAACGGGATTGCCACGACCGTCCTTTTGAAGCCCAAGTGCGCACACCCACTTTGTTAAATCCATCCATAAATGCCAATGCATTCTCATCCATAGGCCCCTAAATTTGTATTGTTGTAGATAAATTGTGTAGTGCCTATTATAGGTCTTTAAGTTTTCTTTAAATTGATAAATTATGGGACCCGTGGTGGAATTGGGGTTGCCACGACCATCCATTTGAAGCCCAAGTGGACACACCCACTTTATCAAATCCATCCATAAATGCCAATGTAATCTCATCCATTGGCCCCTAAATTTGGACTGCTATAGATTTTCTCTATAGCACTAATTATAAGGCTCTGAGTTAGCTTCAATTTAATATATTATGTGCCTTGTGGTTCAATATGGGTTGCCACGACTATCCATTTGAATCCAAAGTACGCACGCCCACTTTGTCAAATCCATCCATAAATGCTAATGCAATCTTATCTATAGGCCCCTAAAATTGGATTACTATAGATAAAGTTTATAGCTTTTACTATTGGGCTCTGAGTCAAATTTGATTTGATATATTATGGGCCCTATTTTTCAATCAAGGTTGCCATGAGCATCCATTTAAAGCCCAAGTGTGCATGCCCACTTTGTCAAATCCATCCATAAATACCAATGCAGTCTCATCAATAGTCCCCTAAATTTGGACTGCTACAGATAAAGTTTATAGCACCCATTATAAGGCTCTAAGTTAGTGTCTATTTGATATAATATAAGCCCCATGGTTTAATCAGTGTTGCCCCAACCATCCATTTGAAGCCCAAGTGCGCACGCCCACTTTATTAAATCCATCCATAAATACCAATGCAATCTCATCCATAGGCCCCTAAATTTGGATTGGTATAGAAAAAGTGTGTAACACTAGTATAGGGCTCTGAGTCAACCTTAATTTGATATATTTTGGGCCTCATGGTTCAATCAGGGTGCCACGACTATCCATTTGAAGCCCTAGTGTGCACTCTCACTTTCTCAAATCCATTTATAAATGCCAATGTAGTATCATCCATAGGCCCCAAAATTTGGATAGCTATAGACTTTTTCTATAAAACCTATTAAAGGGCTCTTGGTTAACTTCAATTTTATATTTTATGGGCCATGTGGTTCAATCGGGGTTGCCACGACCATCCATTTAAAGCCTAAGTGCGCACACTTAATTTGTCAAATCCATCCATAAATGCCAATGCAGTTTCATCCGTAGGCCATAAAATTTGGACTGCTACAGATGAAGTTTATAGTGGCTATTAGAGAGCTCTTAGTCAGCTTCAATTTGATATATTATGGCCCCCGTGGTTTAATCAGGGTTGCCACGATCACCCATTTAAAGCGCAAGTGCACATGTCTACTTTGTCAAATCCATCCATAGATGCCAATGCAGTCTCATCCATACACCCTTAAATTTAGACAATGACAGATGAAGTCTATAGCACCTATTATAAGGCTCTAAGTCAGCTTTAATTTGATATATTATGGCCTTCATGGTTCAATTAGGGTTGCCATGATCATCCATTTGAAGCAAAATCGTGCACGCCTACTTTATCAAATCCATCCATAAATGCCAATGCAGTCTCATCCATAGGCCACTATATTTGGATTGCTATAGATGAAGTCTATAGTACCCATTATATGGCTCTGAGTTAACTTCAATTTGATATATTATTGCCCTTGTGTTTTGATTAGGTTTCCCACGACTGTTCATTTGAATCCCAAGTTCATACGCTCACTATGTCAATCCATGCATAAATATCAATACAGCTTCATCTATAAGCCCTTAAATTTGGATTGTTACAGACAAATTTTATAGTCCCTATTATATAGCTCTAAGTTAGCATCAATTTGATATATTATGGGCCTCGTGGTTCAATTGGGGTTGCCACAACCATCCATTTGATGCCAAAGTGCACATGCCCACTTTATCAAATCCATCCATAAATGCTAATGCAGTCTCATCCATATGCCCCTAAATTTTGATTGCCATAAACTTTTTCTTTAAGACCCACTATAAGGCTTTGGGTCAGCTTTGATTTTATATATTATGGGCTCTGTGATTCAATCAGGTTGCCACAACTATCCATTTGAATCCCAAGTGTGCACGCACACTTTGTCCAATCCATCCTTAAATGCCAATGTAGTCTCATCTACAAGCCCTAAAATTTAGATTGCTACAGAAAATGTTTATAACTCCTATTATAGGTCTCTGAGTTAGCTTCAATTTGATATATTATAGGCTCCATGGTTCAATTAGGGTTGCCACAACCATCCATTTAAAGCCCAAGTATGCATGCCCAATTTGACAAATCCATCTATAAATGCCAATGCAGTCTCATCCATAATGTTGGGTTCCATGATGCAAACGCAGCGGAAAAATTAAAATTTTATCACGTTCCCAAGCCAGGATCCATGTAATTCGACTAATTGATTAAATCTAGGGTTTTAATAATCTTACCAAAACGCAGAAGAGGCAAGATTCTCTGGAAGGGTGAGAGGATGTTCACACCGGTGACACCTTACCTCGAGCTTTTTGGCTTGGTTGTTTGGATCAAGACGTCTCCAAAAGGATGCGTCCTCTATAGGTATCCACACGAATAGCCCTTCACAAAACGAATTTGAGTGTGTGTGCTAGCAACCTCTTGACTGTCTTACAAATCAAGAACAAAAGGAAAACTCTGTCTTTGTTTTCTAAGAGGAAAGAAAACGAATTTGGAGGCAAAAACAAGTGTGTGAAACCCTAGAGAATATAACATATTTATAGACTCCAAGTTAGGGTTTCACTTACCAATAACCTTTTGGTAATTTTCCATTTATTATATTCTGATTTTGTTTAAAAAAACAAATCAAAAATAATATCTTATTTATTTATTTAAAATAACATTTATCTTAAATAAATAAACAAATAAATAAATAAATAAAACACTTTAATTATTTATTTCCACAGAGTTTATTTTGGGCTTATTAAACCCATATCCGTTTTGGGCTTGTTCTAAGTGTGTGACCCTGTAGGTTCACATAACATTGGCAGTGGGCCTAAATCTCTATTTAGGCCTACAAGTCATAAGTGGCCTCTAGCAAGAAATTATGACTACCCAAGTCATATGAAGTCAATAATCCGACATAACCTAATTACAGTGAATTTTATTGTCCCTTTATCACATGATATCTTAATTGAACATAAGGCATAGAATGTCATCCTTATATAGTTCAATATTATGACTTGATTCCAAGTAGATTGAAAATGATAACTCTTTATCAATTCATTTCAGCATGGCCATGCATTTTCATTCAGTCTATCTCATCAAGGGGCCTCTAGATATCTTTCTCATATTAATGAGGGATAAATTCCTTCTAAATCACTCACATTCCTCACATAACTAATTTTATATCCAACAACATTCTTTTAATCATCTGGTTAAAGACAATGTTAGAATCTGTCAAAAAATAAAATAGCTATGTAGAAATCCATGATGATTTCAAGGTCAAAGGACCGAAATAAAATTACTGTGATAAGAAATACTTATGACAATAATCTATGTAGTATTCTCATAGTGGGTCAATCCAGTACATGATCTCTCATCATGTACCTATGAGTTGACTTAATATATCATATTTATGATTAGTAAAACATAACCATCAGTCAACATCATACTAGCCTTAATACTTTAATATTCATATAATGAATAAATGGCTAGGGATAATTAGAATAGAACTCTTATTTTAATCTAAGGGTTTTACTATCAAGTCACATACTTGATGGCCTTAGTAAGAATTAACCATTCATGTAATTATCATAAAATCAAATGATAATATAATACCTCTTTATTAATAAAATAAGAAAGTCAATACATAATCACAAATGATTGACCTAGTGCATATCACTAATAATCTCCCACTTGCACTAGGCCCAATCAACATCGTATCGTATACCCATGGACCTAGTATGACTCTCATGTTTAGGCTGTGGAAGAGGCTTAGTCAGTGGATCAGCAACATTATCATTTGTAGGTACTCTGCATATCTTGACGTCTCCTCTCTCAATAATTTCTCGAATAAGATGATAACGCCTGAGTATGTGTTTGGATCTCTGATGTGATCTGGGCTCCTTAGCTTGGGCTATAGCTCCATTATTGTCACAATATAAGTTCACTGGATCTGGTATACTAGGAATAACACCTAGTCCAGTTATGAACTTCTTAATCCAAACAGCTTCCTTAGCTACTTCTGAGGCAGCTATGTACTCAGCTTCTGTTGTAGAATCAGCAACAGTGTCTTGCTTGGAACTCCTCCAACTCACTGCACCTCCATTCAAACAAAACACATATCCTGACTGTGATCGAAAATCATCCTTGTCAGTTTGGAGGCTGGCATCTGTGTAACCATTTACAACTAGCTCATCTTCCTGACCACCATACAGTAAAAATGCATCCTTAGTTCTTCTCAAGTACTTAAGGATATTTTTGACTGCTGTCCAGTGACTTTCACCTGGGTCTGATTGGTATCTGCTCGTTGTGCTTAAGGCATATGAAACATCAGGTCGAGTACATAACATTGCATACATAATAGATCCAATAGCAGAAGCATATGGAATCTTACTCATGCGGTCTCGCTCATCTTGTGTCATAGGACACTGAGTCTTGCTGAGACTAATGCCATGTGACATTGGCAAGAATCCTCTCTTGGAATCTTGCATATTAAACCTGTTCAATACCTTATCAATATAAGTGCTTTGACTTAGGGCAATAAGCCTTTTAGATCTATCTCTATAGATCTTGATGCCTAATATATAAGCAGCTTCACCTAAGTCTTTCATTGAGAAACAATTCCCTAACCATGATTTAACATTTTGTAAAATAGGGATATCATTTCCAATGAGTAGTATGTCATCCACATACAACACTAAAAACACAATAGCACTCCCACTAACTTTCTTGTATACACAAGGTTCATCATCATTTTTAATGAAGCCAAATTCTTTGACTGCTTCATCAAAACGAAGATTCCAACTCCGAGATGCTTGCTTCAATCCATAAATGGATCTTTGAAGCTTGCATACCTTTCTAGAATTCTCAGGACTAACAAAACCCTCTGGCTGTGTCATGTACACATCCTCAAGTAAATTTCCATTAAGAAATGATGTTTTGACGTCCATTTGCCATATTTCATAATCATAGTATGCAGCTATGGCAAGGAGAATTCGAATAGATTTTAGCATAGCCACTGGTGAAAAAGTTTCATCATAGTCTATACCATGTGTTTGTTTGAAACCTTTTGCAACCAGTCTTGCCTTAAAGGTATGCACATTGCCATCCATGTCGATTTTCTTTTTGAAAACCCATTTGCACCCAATAGTTTTTAAACCATCATTTGGGTCAATCAAGGTCCATACTTGATTATCATACATGGATTGCATTTCTGATCTCATGGCTTCAAGCCATTTCTCAGAGTCAAGACTATTTATGGCCTCCTGATAGGATGTGGGCTCATTTTGATCCATAATTAACACATCATAATCATTAGTTATGAGAAATCCATATCTCATGGGGATTTGACGTGTCCTATCAGACCTCCTTGGGCCTTCTGGTACTTGTGCAGGCTCAACAACTTCTTGTTGATTCAGCTGCGGTTCCATATCATGTACAATGCAATTTTGTGGGCCTTGAATTTCTTCAAGTTGCACTGTGCTCCCACTGGTTCCTTTGGAAATAAACTCTTTTTCCAAAAATACACCATTCCAAGACACAAACACTTTGTTCTCAGATGCATTGTAGAAGTAATATCCTTTAGTTTCTTTAGGATATCCCACAAAAAGGCACTTATTAGATTTGGGTGCTAGTTTATCTGAAATTTGACGTTTCACAAAAGCATCACAACCCCAAATCTTAAGAAAAGACAAACTAGGAGTTTTTCCAGTCCATTTCTCATATGGTGTCTTTTCAACTGCCTTTGATGGAACTCTATTCAAAATGAATGCAGCAGTTTCTAAAGCATATCCCCAAAAAGAGATTGGAAGATCAGATTGACTCATCATAGATCGAACCATATCCAATAGAGTTCGATTTCTACGTTCAGACACACCATTCCATTGTGGTGTACATGGAGGAGTCAATTGTGAAACAATCCCACAATCTCTAAGATGATCTGTAAATTCTTGGTTTAAATATTCACCACCTCGATCAGATCTTAGTGTTTTAATATTTTTACCAAGTTGATTTTGTACTTCATTCTTGAAAATTTTGAACTTTTCAAAAGATTCAGATTTATGTTTCATTAGATAGAGATAACCATATCTACTAAAATCATCTGTGAAAGTTATGAAGTATTGAAAACCTCCTCTAGCAGTTGAGCTTAATGGTCCACATACATCAGAATGTATTAGGCCTAATAAGTCATTAGCCCTCTCACTTTGTCCAGTAAAAGGTGTTTTAGTCATTTTTCCAAGTAAACAAGATTCACATGTATCAAATGATTCATAATCAAATGAATTTAAAAGCCCATTTTGGTGTAGCTTTGAAATGCGTTTCTGATTTATATGGCCTAAACGACAATGCCAGAGGTAGGTGAAGTTTAAATCATTAGATTTAGACTTCTTTGTATCAACGTTATAGATTGGCATTTCATTAGTGTCTTCGGCATCTAAAACATAGAGTCCACTAGTGCATGGAGCATATCCATAGAAAATGTTATCGTGATAAATACTGCATTTATTATTCTTAATAATAAATTCAAATCCTTTCTTGTCCAAACAAGAAATAGAAATAATATTCCTACATAAAGTAGGTACATAATAACAACTTTCTAAAGATAAAATAAGTCCACTAGGCAAAGGTAACTCATAAGTTCCTACAGCTAAAGCAGCAACTCTTGCTCCATTGCCAACTCGTAAGTACACTTCGCCTCTTGCCAATGATCTACTCCTTTTTAGACCCTGCACATTTGTACAAATGTGAGATCCTGATCCAGTATCTAATACCCAAGAATCAGAAGCAGAAGCAGATAAATTTAATTCTATAACATGAATACCTGAAGAGGTAGTCTCACCACCCTTTTTCTTCTTCAGATCATCCAAATAGAGCCTGCAATTTCTTTTCCAATGGCCTGGCTCATTACAGAAAAAATAGATTCCTTCCTTTGCTTTGGGTTCAGCTTTGGATTTGGGCTTGGGCTTTGGCTTGGGCTTCTGAAAGCCTTTAAAGACCTTGCCCTTTCCCTTTCCAACTCTTTTCATCCCCTTTCCCTTATTGACCATGAGAACATCCTTGGTGTTACTCTTGATGTTCTTTTCAGCAGTTTTCAGCATCCCATGCAACTCTGAAACAGTCTTCTCCATACTATGCATATTGAAATTCATAATGAAGCTATCATAAGCTTCAGGCAAAGATTGGAGAATAATATCCACAGCCAGTTCTTGTTCAATATTGAGACCAAGCTTGTCCAAGTGATCAAGATGACCCTTCATCTTGAGAACATGAGGACTGACAGAGCCGCCAGTAGTCAGCTTGCAAGAAAGCAATGCCCTGATGGTATTGAACCTTTCAATTCTAGCTTTCTCTTGGAACATTTCCTTGAGATGGCCTATCATAGTATAAGCCTCCATTTCCATCAGTTGCTTTTGCAGCTCAGATTCCATACATCCAAGCATGACACAAGTGACATCAGTAGAATCATTGAGATGCTTGGTATAAGCATCCTTTTGTGCTCTAGGAGCATTGACAGCTGGTTCCTCAGGGATGGGTTGATCAAGGATGTATTCCTTTCTCTCATGCCTAAGAACAATTCTTAGGTTTCTGTACCAGTCAAGAAAATTAGTCCCATTGAGCTTATCCTTCTCAAGGATCGATCGCAGTGACATGGTAGGTGTAGTGTTTGAAGTCATTATCTACAACAAATATATGCAAAGTCCATTCAGTATTTTATTAAATATTTATAAGGCATAATAAAAACTCCCACTAAATTTACTCAAATCAATAACCCTCTAAGTTAATTTTAGAAATTTTAGTGGGCCAAGATCCATATTTCACCATACTTTAAGTGAGCTTTGGCTCATGACCTAAAATATGGTTATTTAGGTAGATAACTCTTATCAATTACATCTCATGTAACTCTTGGATGGTATGGGATTTGACATCACATGTCATGGCTAAAAATCCCATCTAATGCCCTAGGTCCAAAACCATTTTGATAACCTAGTTAAGTCAAACCATATCAAACGTTTGGATAGCACCATTATCCAACTTGCCTTCCCCAGATAAATTTATACACCCTGCTTTGGCAGGCTCATATATAATAATCTAAGACTTGACAAGTGTTGAACTTATGGAAGGCATTATAATGACTTAATATTAAATGAGGGTTCATTTTTATTTAATCGTATTCAATTATTGTTATGTTGTATTGCATGGCATCATATGGCATCACATACATGGCATCACATGGCATCGCATACATAACAACAAATAAATAAATGTAACATAGCATGGCCCAAATCTAAGTTGATCTTCATAAGCCAATATGAAGATCAATGGTCAAACCTAGGTAATATTACAATTACAAATTGAGCCTCCAACTTGGATCTCCATCTTCTACCATGGATCTCCCTTTTGGTTCCCACCTTGGATCTCCATCCTGGGCCTCCAACTTGAATTGCACCATGGGTCTTGATTTACAAAAATTGTTGTAATTTATTCTACACTTTTCTAATAAAATAAATACAACAAAACAAAAACGACTCGCAGGCCGTATTTAAAATTACAACCCATAAAAATAAAATCCAATCACATTGGTCTGAGGGCCATGCTATGCACCATGCATAAAACAACAAACATGTATAACATAATAATCTATTTAGTTATTAAATCTAATCATTATGTTAAAAATAAACTAATGTGACAATTCTTTTGGGGTCAAGGGGCAGCGCCCCTTGCAGGGTCCTAGGGGCAGCGCCCCTAGTGGGGTTCCAAGGGGCATCGCCCCTTGGCGGGGTCCAAGGGGCAGCGCCCCTGGCGGGGTCCGGGGGCAGCGCCCCAGGTGGTGGTCCCGCGGGTCCGACGGTAAACACTTTACCTTAACTCTTCGGTGAGTTACCTTTCAAATTTCTGAACATTAATGAATTTTCGTAATCAAATTACTATAAAATCAATTTGTTCAAAATAGACAAAAACGCTCAATTAAAACAGCCACCTTAAAACCCTTATTTGCGTCAAGAAAGCAATTAACCAATTTTTGTAATCATATTACTAAATCAGTTTGTTGCTTAAAAACATCACTCTTTGTAAACATTTTACAGTCTGAAAAATCTGTTCAAAACAGATCAAAAAAATTTTTTTTTTTTTTAATTAAAACAGACGCATCCATTAAGAAAACCCTAATTTGTGTAATCAAAATTACAGCTTGAACGAATGTATAGAAAACATATCCATTCTGCATAATCTGTTTAACATTTAAACAGATTGCCCTTAACACATAATCTGCATAATCACAAAATTTCTGTTTCAGATTTAATTAAAAACGATTTTCCTAATCAAATAGAAAACGTTTTTCTAATTAAAATAGGAAACAAATAAGCTGCTTCAATTAATCATATTAATCAAAACAGAATATATAACAGATTTAAATCCTTAAGTGATTAGGTTTTTGAAAACAGAATTTCTGTTTCAGATTTAATTAAAAATGATTTTCCTAATCAAATAGAAAACGTTTTTCTAATTAAAATAGGAAACAAATATGCTGCTTCAATTAATCATATTAATCAAAACATTATTCTTAATTCGTTTTTCATAAAAACATCATACAAAATCATTTTTCATGAAACAGCATTCTTAATTCATAAAATCAAAAACTGTTTTTAGTTTAATCACATTAAACCATTAAAAACATTAATCAAATTAATGTTTAATTCCGTTTTCAAATAGATTAACCAGAATTGTCACAAAACAAATCAAAACCCCTTTTGATAATTTTGAAACCCTTTTCAAAACGAATCTTAAACCCTAACATATATCACATATACACAGAATCAATTAATCGAATTACAAGTGGCTCTGATACCACTGTTGGGTTCCGTGATGCAAACGCAGCGGAAAAATTAAAATTTTATCACGTTCCCAAGCCAGGATCCATGTAATTCGACTAATTGATTAAATCTAGGGTTTTAATAATCTTACCAAAACGCAGAAGAGGCAAGATTCTCTGGAAGGGTGAGAGGAGGTTCACACCGGTGACACCTTACCTCGAGCTTTTTGGCTTGGTTGTTCGGATCAAGATGTCTCCAAAAGGATGCGTCCTCTATAGGTATCCACACGAACAGCCCTTCACAAAACCAATTTGAGTGTGTGTGCTAGCAACCTCTTGACTGTCTTACAAATCAAGAACAAAAGGAAAACTCTGTCTTTGTTTTCTAAGAGGAAAGAAAACGAATTTGGAGGCAAAAACAAGTGTGTGAAACCCTAGAGAATATAACATATTTATAGACTCCAAGTTAGGGTTTCACTTACCAATAACCTTTTGGTAATTTTCCATTTATTATATTCTGATTTTGTTTAAAAAAACAAATCAAAAATAATATCTTATTTATTTATTTAAAATAACATTTATCTTAAATAAATAAACAAATAAATAAATAAATAAAACACTTTAATTATTTATTTCCACAGAGTTTATTTTGGGCTTATTAAACCCATATCCGTTTTGGGCTTGTTCTAAGTGTGTGACCCTGTAGGTTCACATAACATTGGCAGTGGGCCTAAATCTCTATTTAGGCCTACAAGTCATAAGTGGCCTCTAGCAAGACATTATGACTACCCAAGTCATATGAAGTCAATAATCCGACATAACCTAATTACAGTGAATTTTATTGTCCCTTTATCACATGATATCTTAATTGAACATAAGGCATAGAATGTCATCCTTATATAGTTCAATATTATGACTTGATTCCAAGTAGACTGAAAATGATAACTCTTTATCAATTCATTTCAGCATGGCCATGCATTTTCATTCAGTCTATCTCATCAAGGGGCCTCTAGATATCTTTCTCATATTAATGAGGGATAAATTCCTTCTAAATCACTCACATTCCTCACATAACTAATTTTATATCCAACAACATTCTTTTAATCATCTGGTTAAAGACAATGTTAGAATGTGTCAAAACATAAAATAGCTATGTAGAAATCCATGATGATTTCAAGGTCAAAGGACCGAAATAAATTACTGTGATAAGAAATACTTATGACAATAATCTATGTAGTATTCTCATAGTGGGTCAATCCAGTACATGATCTCTCATCATGTACCTATGAGTTGACTTAATATCTCATATTTATGATTAGTAAAACATAACCATCAGTCAACATCATACTAGCCTTAATACTTTAATATTCATATAATGAATAAATGGCTAGGGATAATTAGAATAGAACTCTTATTTTAATCTAAGGGTTTTACTATCAAGTCACATACTTGATGGCCTTAGTAAGAATTAACCATTCATGTAATTATCATAAAATCAAATGATAATATAATACCTCTTTATTAATAAAATAAGAAAGTCAATACATAATCACAAATGATTGACCTAGTGCATATCACTAATACATAAGCCCTTAAATTTTGATTGCCATAAAATTTTTCTTTAGGACCCACTATAGGGCTTTGGTTCAACTTTGATTTCATATATTATAGGCTCTGTGCTTCAATCGGGTTACTACAACTTTCCATTTGAATCCCGAGTGTGCACGCACACTTTATCCAATCCATCCCTAAATGCCAATGCAGTCTCATCTACAGACCCCAAATTTGGATTGCTATAGAAATTGTTTATAGCTCTTACTATAGGTCTCTGAGTTAGCTTGAATTTGATATATTATAGGCCCCATGGTTCAATTGGGGTTGCCATGACCATCCATTTGAAGCCCAAGTGCGAATGCCCACTTTGTTAAATCCATTCATAAATGCCAATGCAGTCTCATCCATAGGCCCCTAAATTGGGATAGCTATAAACTTTTTCTATAGCACCTAATATAGGGCTCTGAGTTATATTTGATTTGATATATTATAATCCCTAGGGTTCAATCGTGGTTTCCACGATCGTCCATTTAAAGCATAAGTGTGCATGCCTACTTTGTCAAATCTATCCATAAATGCTAATGCAGCCTCATCCATAGGCCCCTAAATTTGGACTGCTACAAATCAAGTGTGTAGCATCCATTATAAGGCCTTGAGTCAGCTTCGATTTGATATATTATGGTCCCCGTGGTTCAATTAGGTTGCATGACTGTCCATTTAAATCTGAAGTGCGCTCACATACTTTGTCAAATCAATCCATAAATGACAATGCAATCCCATCGATAGGCCCCTAAATTTGGATTGCTACGGATGAAGTCTATAGCAGCCATTATAGGGCTCTGAGTCAACTTCGATTTAGTATATTATAGGCCCCATTGTTCAATCGGTGTTGCCACGACGGTCCATTTGAATCCCAAGTATGGATGCCTACTATGTTAAATCCATGCATAAATGCCAATACAGTTTCATCTATAGGCCCATAAATTTCAATTATTATAGATAAATTTTATAGCTCCCATTATAGGGCTCTGAGTCAGCATCGATTTAATATATTATTGGCCCCGTGGTTCAATTTGGGTTGCCACGACCGTCCATTTGAAGCCTAAGTGCGCACGCCCACTTTATCATTTCCATCCATAAATGCTAATGCAGTCTCATCAATAAGGCCTTAAAGGACTGGTACAGAGGTAATGTGTAGCACCCATTATATGGATTTGAGTCAACCTCGATATGATATCTTATGGGCCCTATGGTTTAATTAGGGTTGCCACAACCATCCATTTGAAGTCCAAGTGTACATGCCCACTCTGTCAAATCCATCCATAAATGCCAATTCAATCTCATCCATATGCCCCTAAATTTGGACTACTACAGACTTCAACTTTAGCACCTATTTTAAGTCTCTAAGTCAACTTCGATTTGATATATTATGGGCCCCATGGTTTAATCAAGGGTGCCAAGACTGTCCATTTAAAATGAACTACATGCCCTTTTTGTCGAATCCATTCATAAATGCCATAGGCCCCTAACTTAGGACTACTATAGATGAAGAATATAGCATTGATTATAGGGCTTTAAGTTAGCTTTGATTTGATATATTATGGGCCCTATGGTTCAATTGGGGTTTCCACGATCGTCCATTTCAATCCTAAGTGCGCATGCACACTTTGTATAATCCATCCCTAAATCCCAATGCAATCTCATCTATAGGCCCCTAAATTTGGATTGCTAAAAAAAAAATTTTAGCTTTCATTGTAGAGCTCTAACTTAGTTTCAATTTGATATATTATAGGCCCGATGGTTCAATTGAGGTTGCCACGACCATCCATTTAAAGCCCAAATGCGCACGCCCCCTTTGTCAAATCCATCCATAAATGCCAATTTAACCTTATCCATAGGCCCTTAAATTTGTGCTGCTACAAATGAAGTGTGTAGCATGTATTATAGGGCTCTAAGTCAGCTTCAATTTGATATATTATGGGCCTTGTGGTTCAATCGGGGTTGATAAGACCATCCATTTAAAGCCTATGTACACACATCTACTATGTCAAATCCATCCATAAACACCAATGCAATCTCAACCATAGGCCCCTAAATTTGGATTGGTATAGAAGAAGTGTGTATTACCTATTATAGGGCTGCGAGTTAGCCTCAATTTGATATATTATGGGTCTCGTGGTTCAATCAGGGTTTCCACAATAGTCCATTTGAAGCCTAAGTCTGCATGTCCACTTTGTCAAATCTATCCATAAATGCCAAAATAGACTCATCTATAGGCCCCTAAATTTGGATAGCTAGAGACCCTTTCTATAGCACCTTATTATTAGGCTCTGAGTCAACTTTGATTTGATATATTATGGCCCTTGTGGTTCAATCGGGGTTGCCACAACCATCCATTTGAACCCCAAGTGCACATGCCTACTTTGTCGAATCCATCAATAATTGCCAATGTAGTTTCATCCATAGGCCCATTTGGACCGCTACATATGAAGTCTATAACACTCATTATAGGGCTATGAGTTAGCTTCAATTTGATGTATTAATGCCCCCATGGTCCAATCAAGGTTGCCACAACAATCCATTTGAATCCCAAGTACACACTCCCACTATATCTAATCCATGCATAAATGCCAATACATTTTAATCTATAGGCCCCTAAATTTGAATTGTTACAGAAATATTTTATAGTTCCCATTATAGGGCTCTGAGTCAGTGTCAATTTGATATATTATAAGCCCTGTGGTTGAATTGGGATTGCCACGACCATCCATTTAAATCCAAAGTGCGCACGCCCACTTTGTCAAATCCATCCTTAAATGCCAATATAGTCTCATCCATAGGCCCTTTAATTTGTACTGCTATAGTTAAAGTGTGTAGCATCCATTATAGGGCTCTAAGTCAGCTTCAATTTGATATATTATGGGCTCTATGGTACAATCGGGGTTGCCAAGACCATCTATTTGAACCCCAAGTGCACATGCCTACTTTGTCAAATCCATCCATAAACACCAATGCAATCTTAACCATAGGCCCTAATTTGGATTGGTATAAAAGAAGTGTGTAGCACCCACTATAGGGTTCTAAGTTAGCCTCAATTTGATATATTATGGGCCCTATGGTTCAATCGGGGTTGCCACAACCATCCATTTTAAGACTAAGTGCGCACGCCCACCTTGTCAAATCCATCCATATATGCCAATGCAGTCTCATCCATAGGCCCCTAAATTTGGATAGCTATAGACTTTTTCTATAGCACCCTATTATTGGGCTCTGAGTCGGCTTTGATTTTTTATATTATGGCACCCGTGGTTCAATCAAGGTTGCCACGATCGTCCATTTGAACCCCAAGTGCACATGCCTACTTTGTCAAATCCATCCATAATTGCCAATAAAGTTTCTTCCATAGGCCCCTAAATTTGGACTGCTACATATGAAGTCTATAGCACCCATTATAGGGCTCTGAGTCAGCTTTGATTTAATATATTAATGCCTCTATGGTTCAATCAGAATTGCCACAACAGTCCATTTGAATCCCAAGTACGCACTCCCACTATGTCAAATCCATGTATAAAAGCCAATACAGTTTCATCTATAGGCCCCTAAATTTGGATTGTTATAGATATATTTTATAGCTCCCATTATAGGGCTCTAAGTTAGTGTAGATTTAATATATTATGGCCCCCATAGTTCATTGGAAGCCAAAGTGCACACGCCCACTTTGTCAAATCCATCCATAAATGCCAATGCAATCTCATCTATATGCCCCTAACTTTGGACTACTACATACTTTGTCTTTAGTACCTATTATAGTGCTTTGAGTCAGCTTCAATTTGATATATTATGGGACCCGTGGTTTAATAGAGGTTGCCAACACTGTCCATTTGAATCAAAGTGCGCACGCCTACTTTGTCAAATATAACCACAAATGCCATAAGCCCTTAACTTTGGATTGCTACATATGAAGTCTATAGCACTCATTATAGGGCTCTGAGTCAGCTTTAATTTAATATGTTAGAGGTTGCCAAGACCTTCCATTTGAACCCCAAGTGCGCAAGCACACTTTATCTAATCCATCCCTAAATGCTAATGCATTCTTATCTATAGGCCCCTAAATTGGGATTACTATAGGAAAAGTTTTTAGCTACCATTATAGGGCTCAGAGACAAATTTGATTTGAACCTCATTGTTCAATCAGGGTTGCCACAATTATCTATTTAAAGCCCAAGTGTGCACACCCACTTTGTCAAATCCATCCATAAATACCAATGCAGTCTCATCCATAGGCCCCTAATTTTGGATTGGTATAAAATAACTATATAGCACCCATTATAGGGCTCTGAGTCAACCTCAATTTGATATATTATGGGCCCCATAGTTCAATTGGTGTGGCCATGACCGTCCATTTGAAGCCTAAGTGTGCACTCTTACTTTGTCAAATCCATCCATAAATGCCAATGCAGTTTAATCCATAGGCTCCTAAATTTGGATTGCTACGAACAAAGTGTGTAGCACACTTTATAGGGCTCTGAGTTAGCTTTGATTTGATATGTTATGGGCCCATGGTTCAGTTGGGATTGCCATGACCATCCATTTAAAGCCCAAGTGCACACGCCCATTTTGTCAAATCCATCCATAATTGCTAATGCAGTCTCATCCATAGGCCTCTAAATTTGGATGGCTATAGACTTTTTTTATAACACTAGTTAGAGGGCTCTAGGTTAGCTTTTATTTGATATATCATAGGTCCCATGATTCAATCGAGGTTGCCACGACCATCCATTTAAAGCCCAAGTGCGCACACCCACTTTGTCAAATCCATCCATAAATACCAATACAGTCTCTTCCATAGGCCCCTAAATTTGGATTGGTATAAAAGAAGTGTGTAGTACCCATTATAGGGCTCTGAGTTAACCTTGATTTAATATATTATGGGCCCTATAGTTCAATCGGGGTTGCCATGACCATCCATTAGAAGCCTAAGTTTGTACTCCGACTTTGTCAAATCCATCCATAAATGCCAATGTAGTCTAATCCATAGGCCCCTAAATTTGGATTGCTATAAAAAAAATTGTATAGCATACTTTATGGGGCTCTAAGTCAACTTTGATTTGATATGTTATAGGCTCATGGTTTAATTAGGGTTGCCATGATCGTCCAATTGAAGCCCAAGTGCACACGCGCACTTTGTCAAATCCATCTATAATTGCCAATGCAATCTCATCCGTAGGCCCCTAAATTTGGATAGCTATAGACTTTTTTCTATAACACCAATTATTGGGCTCTAAGTTAGCTTCGATTTGATATATTATGGGCCTCATGGTTCAATTGGGGTTGCCACAACTGTCCATTTGAAACCCAAGTGTGCACGCTTAATTTATCAAATCCATTTATAAATGCAAATGCAATCTCATCCATTGGCCCTTAAATTTGGATTGCTATAGATAAAGTATATAGTCCCCACTATAGGGATCTGAGTCATATTTGATTTGATATATTATGGTCCCCATGGTTCAATCGAGGTTGCTACGACCATCCATTTGAAGCTCAAGTGCACAAGCCTACTTGGTCAAATCCATCCATAAATGCTAATGCAGTCTCATCCATAGGCCTCTAAATTTGGACTGCTATAGATGATTTCTATAGTAAAATTTTAGTGCTCTAAGTCAACTTCAATTTGATATATTATGGGACTTGTGGTTCAATCGAGGTTGCCAAAACCATCTATTTGAAGCCTAAGTGTGCATGCCCACTTTGTCAAATCCATCCACTAATACCAATTCAGTCTCATCCACAAGCCCCTAAATTTGGATTCATATAGAAGATGTGTTTAGTACCCATTATAAGACTTTAAGTTAGCCTCAATTTGATATATTTTAGGCCCCATGGTTCAATCGGGGTTGCCACAACCATTCATTTGAATCCCAAGTGTGCACGCCCACTTTGTCAAATCCATCCATATATGCCAATGCAATCTTATCTATAGGCCCTAAATTTGGATTACTACAAACAAAGTATATTGTACACTCTATAAGGCTCTGAGTCAACTTTAATTTGATATATTATAAGCCCATGGTTCAATTGGGGTTGCCATGACTGTCCCTTTGAAGCCCAAGTGGCAAGCCTCCTTTGTCAAATCCATATATAAATGCCAACACAATCTTATCCAAGGCCCCTAAATTTGGATGGCTATAGACATTTTTTGTGGTACCCATAATATGGCTCTGGGTTAGCTTCGATTTGATATATTATGTACCCTATGGGTCAACCGGGTTAGCATGATGATTCATTTGAAGCCCAAGTGTGCATGCCTACTTTGTCAAATCCACCCATAAATGCAAATGCAGTCTCATCCATAAGCACCTAAATTTGGACTACTCCAGACAAAGTTTGTAGTACCTATTATAGGGCTTTAAGTCAACTTTGATTTGATATATTATAGAACCAATGGTTTAATTAGGGTTGCCATGATCGTCTATTTGCAGCCTAAGTGCACATGCCTACTTTGTCAAATCCATCCATAAATGCTAATGCAATCTCATCCATAGGCCCCTAAATTTGGACTGCTCCAGAAAAAGTTTGTACCACCCATTATAGGGCTTTAAGTCAACTTTGATTTGATATATTATAGAACCCAGGATACAGTCGGGGTTGCCACAATCGTCCATTTGAAGCCTAAGTGTGCACACCTACTTTGTCAAATCCATCCATAAATGTCAATGCAGTCTCATCCATACCCACTAAATTTCGACTGCTATAAATGAAGTCTATAGCATCTATGATAGGGCTCTAAGTTAGCTTTCATTTAATAAATTATGGCCTCCATGGTTAAATCGGGGTTTCCACGACGGTCCATTTGAATGCCAAGTACGTATACCCACTATGTCAAAACCATGCATAAATGTTAATACAGTTTGATCTACAGGCATGTAAATATGGATTGTTATGGAAAAATTTTATAGCTCCCATTGTAGGGTTTTGAGTCAACTTCAATTTGATATATTATAGGCCATGTGGTTCAATCGGAGTTGCCACGACCGTCCATTTGAAGCGCAAGTGTGCACGCCCACTTTGTTAAATCCATCCATAAATGCCAATGCAATCTCATACATAAGCCCTTAACTTTGGATTGATAAAAATTAAGCATTTTTCAATCATTATAGGCTTTGAGTCAACTTTTATTTGATATATTATGGGTTTCATGATTAAATCAGGGTTACCGTGACAGTCCATTTGAAGTCGAAGTGTGCACGCCCACTTTGTCAAATCCATTCATAAATGCCAATGCAATCTCATCTATAGGCCCTTAAATTTAGATTGCTACAGACAAATTCTGTAGTGCCTATAATAGAGCTCTAATTTAGCCATGATTTGATATATTTTAGGCACGTGATTCAATTGGGGTTCCCACGACCATCCATTTAAAGCCCAATTGTGCGCGCCTAATTTGTGAAATCCATCATTAAATACTAATTCACTGTCATCCATAGGCCCCTAAATCTTTACTACTATATAAAAATTTTATAGAACCTATTGTAGGGCTTTTAGTCAACTTCAATTTGATATATTATAGGCCCTATAGTTTAATTGGGGTTGCCACGACCATCCATTTAAAACCAAAATGCGCACACCCACTTTATTAAATCCATCCATAAATGCCAATGCAATCTCATCCATAATCCCCTAATTTTTTATTAATACAAATGAAGCATGTAGCACTTATTATAGTGCTCTGAGTTAGATTTAATTTGATATATTATGGGCTTTATGGTTAAACTAGGGTTTCCACGACCATCCATTTGAAGTCCAAGTGAGTGTGCCTACTTTGTCAAATAGATCCATAAATGCTAATGCAGTCTCATCCATAAGCCCTTAAATTTGGATTGTTATAGAGAAAATGTGTAGTACCTATAATAGAGCTTTGAGTCAATCTCGATTTGATATATTATGGGCCATATGGTTCAATCAGGGTTTCCACGACCGTCCATTTGAAACCCAAGTGCACATACCCACTTTGTGAAATCCATCCCTAAATGCCAATGCAGTCTTAACCATAGGCCCCTAAATTTGGACTGCTATAGATGAAGTCTATAGCACCCATTATAGGACTCTGAGTTAGCTTTGATTTAATATATTATGGCCCCCATAGTTCAATCGGGGTTGTCATAATTTTCCATTTAATGCCTAGTGCACACGCCTACTTTGTCAAATCCATCCATAAATCCCAATACAATCTCATCCATAACCCCTTAATTTTGGACTGCTACATATGAAGTCTATGGCACTTATTATTATTCTCTGAGTCAGATTTGATTTGATATATTATAGTCCCCGTGGTTTAATCGGGGTTGGCACAACTATCAATTTGAAGCCTAAGTACACATGCCTACTTTATCAAATCCATCCATAAATGTCAATGGAGTCTTATCCCTAGGCCCCTAAATTTGGATTGCTAAAAGCAATGTTTGTAGCACCCATTATAGGGCTCTGAGTCAACTTTGATTTGATATATTATACAACTTATGGTTCAATCAGGGTTACCACAATCGTCTATTTGAAGCATAAGTGCTCACGCCTACTTTGTCAAATCCATCTATAAATGCCAATGTAGTCTCCCCTAAATTTATATTGCTACATATAATGTCTATAGCACCAGCTATAGGGCTCTAAGTTATATGTGTTTTGATATATTATGGTCCTTATGGCTCAATTGAGGTTTCCATGATGGTCCATTTAAATCCCAAGTGCGCACACCTTCGATGTCAAATCCATGCATAAATACAAATATAGTTTCGATTATAAGCCCATAAATTTGGATTGTTACAGACAAAATTTCTAGCTTCCATTGTAGGTCACTAAGTCAACTTTGATTTGATATATTATGGGCCCTGTAGTTTAATCAAGGTTACCATGACCGTCCATTTAAAACCCAATTGCACACACCCACTTTGTGAAATCCATCCTTAAATGCCAATGTAGTCTCATGCATAGGCCCCTAAATTTGGACTGCTATAGATGAAGTTTGTAGCAACTATTATAAGGCTCTGAGTCAGATTTGATTTGTTATATTATGGGCCCCATGGTACAATCGGGGTTACCATGACTGTCCATTTGAAGCCTAAGTGCACACACCTACTTTGTTAAATCCATCCATAAATACCAATGCATTCTCATCCATAGGCCCCTAAATTTGGATTGCTATAGATGAAGTATGTAGCCTTTATTATAAGGCTCTAAGTCAAATTCGATTTGATATATTATGGCCCTCATGGTTCAATAGGGGTTGCCATGATTGTCCATTTGAAGTCTAAGTGTGCACACCTACTTTATTAAATCCATCCATAAATGACAATGCAATCTCATCCATTGACCCTTAATTTGGACTGCTATAGACAAAGTGTGTAGTATCTATTATAGGGCTCTGAGTCAACTTTCATTTAATATATTATGAGTCCTAAGGTTCAATCGGGGCTACCATGATCGTCCATGTGAAGCCTAAGTACACACGCCCACTTTGTCAAATCCATCCATAAATGCCAATACAGTCTCATCTATAGGCCCCTAAATTTTACTACTACAGATAAAGTGTGTAGCAAATATTATAGACCGTTGAGTCAGGTTTGATTTGACATATTATAGGCCTCATAAATCAATTAGGGTTGCCACAACAATCCATTTGGATCCCAAGCATGCACTCCCACTTTATCAAATGCATCCGTAAATGATAATGCAATCTCATCCATAGACCCCTAACTTTGGACTGCTATAGACAAAGTCTATAGGACCCACTATAGGGGTTTGAGTCAACTTTAATTTGATATATTATGGTCTCTATGGTTCAATCAGGGTTGCCATGATTGTCCATTTGAAGCCCAAGTGCGCACGCCTACTTTGTCAAATCCATCCATAAATGCCAATGTAGTCTCATCCATAGGCCCCTAAATTTGGACTAGTAGAGAAGTGGTGTGTAGCACCCATTATAGGGACCTGAGTCGGCCTTGATTTGATATATTATAGGCCTTATGGTTCAATCGGGGTTACCACGACCGTCCATTTGAATCCCAAGTGATATATTATGGGCCCTATATAAGTGATGCTAACCTTGACAATTGGTGCTAGAGTGGTTAAGGAAATGATTAAGAACGTAATTTTCCAAGATTTGGTACCCCTAGAGCATTGATAAGTGATGGAGGTTATCATTTTTGTAACCATATAATTGAAGCTCTCTTGAAAAAGTATGGAGTAACACGCAAGGTTGCTACTCCATATCACCCACAAATGAGTGGCCAAGTCGAGGTGAGTAATAGAGAAAGTAAATGGATTCTTGAGAAAATAGTGTCTTCTTCAAGGAAAGATTGGGCATTAAAGCTTGATGATGCATTATGGGCATATAGGACAGCTTTCAAAACCCCAATTGGCCTTACTCCTTATCAATTGATATATAGGAAGTCATGTCACCTACCCGTTGAGCTTGAGCACAGAGCATATTAGGCAACAAGAGCTCTAAATTTTGATATGATGAAGGTAGGTGAGAAAAGGTTACTTCTACTCAATGATTTAGAAGAATTAAGAATGAATGCTTATGAAAATGCTAAGCTATACAAGGATCGTACTAAGTTATAGCATGATAAGCATTTGACTAAGAAGGAATTTCATGAGGGTGAGCTTATTCTCTTTTTTAATTCAAGACTGAACTTATTTATGGGAAAGTTAAAATCATAGTGGTTAGGTCCATTTAAAGTTACTAAGGTATATCCTCATGGTGCAGTGGAAATTGCTAATAATAAAGGGGAAATCTTCAAGGTAAATGGACATCGTCTGAAACCTTACTTGATCAGTGATGCAATTGATCCAACCCAATCTATCTCCCTTTTTACATCTTAATGAAATTAAGGTAAGGTCAAAATATTGACCTTTAAATTTAGCATGGTAACACTAAACACATTTTCTTTTATTTTATTACACATTTTTATATTCTATGCTTTAATTTCATTCTTATTTCATTTTATTTTAGCAAAAGTTTTATTTACAGTATTTTTAAATTCACACATTTTTTTTATTTTATACTATTTATTTTTCTTAGTTTATTTCACGTATTTATTCACATTTCTTTATGATTAGTTTTACTACACATTTCATTTATGATTAGTTTCTTATTTTTATGCATTCTTTCATATATTGTTTCATTGAAATTATATTTTCACCTTAGCATACTATCACGACTCATTACACAGTCATGAGTCATTACAGAAAGATAACATGCTGAGTCATTTTGCAATGGATGACTCGACCTAGGAATACAAGACACTATATCGAGTCATTACAGAGGGACAAGTCATTATTGAGAGTCATCGTACCAAGTCTTTATGTTTGGCACGACTCGATCCCTCATATAAAGAACCCGTAACAAGTCATTCCTAAGGAATGACTCAATATAGAAAGGTTCCATGCTAACTTGACACCTTGTGCTGAGTCATCCCATCAACATACTTATGTGCATTTTACACATCTATTTACACACATTTGTAGTAGCCATAAGTTAGCACCTTTTTACATCTTTTTATTACTATCTATTTATTTTTAATTCAATTTTATATTTGAAAATTTGTCTTTTTCTTTTAAAGAAGTCATGTATTTTCATATCTATACACACCTTTTCATATTTCTCTTACACAACCTTTTACCATCTTTTAAACCCCTACACCTTACACCCCTATACTATCTATAAATACACCCTTTTGACTACCCAATCTCCCATATCTTCCATTCTGAAATTTCTAAACGAATTTCAACACTTAAATACACTCAAACATCTCCTATTCCTTCATCTTCTTTATTCTCTCTTCCATAAACACAAGATGATTCATTTCTTCTCTAAATCAAACCCTACCCGAATTAACACCACCCTTCCTATTCCATCTTCTTTACTCTATTTTTCCATTTTCATTTCTTACTCTCTACACATTTCTGCACTTCTTAACTTCATTCAATAAACACTAACATCATGAGAAAGACTAGAGGATCATAATCCAAGAGGCCACACATTGAAGAATCCCATCAAAAGGAGGAAGAGAATCTTAGCTAGACTTATAAGGTTAAGTTTCTAATCCTTTCACATGCATAAGGTGCTAAGTTGACAATAATATAGTTTAGAGAAATCTTGGGTTGTAAGTATATTCCTAACTCTCTCTTGAACAATGTGGGTATGCTTGAGGTGTTTGATCAATTGTTAACTTAATGTGACCTTAAGAAATTTATTTATATGCATGAGGACACCTATGTTGATTTACTTACTGAATTCTACACTACCTTGGTTGTTAATAAGAACAATTCCCAAATTCTGGAATCTAGGATGGAAGGAAAGAAACACCAATTAAACTATTCTTTCATGCATCATGTGTTTGGTTTTAAAAAGGATGGGTTATGTGATCCCCCATCTAACTTCAAGTTAAATGAATTTTGGACATTTTTAATTGATTTCCAAACCCATTTTCAACCTAAAAAATCCAAGGCAATGTTCAATAAAGACATGAAATACTAGTTGTTGCATAAGGTCCTAGCATGTGTTATTTTTCACAAGTCTGAGTTCAATAGGGTTTCTGCACAAGAAATGTTTCTTATGTGGTGTATTCATAACAAGAAGCAAATTTGTTGGACTTATTGTATATTCAATCAGTTATTGTCTTATGCTCCACATAAGGATTCACCCTTAACACATGGACATGTGATCATAATAGTAGCTAAGGCTTTAAATGTTAATCTTGCCAGTTATACTCGTAGGGTTGAATGCTCTTATTTTACTAACCATGCTTTTGTGAGAGGGGAAGTCGTTGATGCAGGATTTTGATTTGACGTGGACTTGTTAGATCATCTCAGGTTAAGAAGTCTCCAACTGCTTATCCAACGGAAAGTTACTGAAGGAAGAACTTCCTCAATATCAACCATTTGGAGATGTTCCTTTACTAACCTATCCTCTTCAAAGTGCACCGGTCTCTTCACGTGATCACCATCCCATTTGGGACCAAATTTTGAACAATCAAATTGCCCTGCAAAGGCAATTGAATGAGATGGAGTTTCACAAAAAATAATTGGCTCGTTGTCAACGAAAAATGGAGTACAAGTTGAACCAATACTTTTCTCAATCTTGATACTCCATTAAGTCTCCGACCACTAATCCAACTAATGATTAAGGCAGTATTTCTATCCTTTCCTTTGCTTACTTTTCTTTCCATTGAGGACAATTTATGCTCTTAAGTATAGGGGAAGGGATATATATTAGTATTAGTATATTAATCATTTATATATTAGGATGTTATATTAGATTGTGTTTTTGTGCTATATTTTTGTGTATTTTCATTAATTTTGTTATTCATTTTGCTCCTATATTAAATAAGTAGCCATCCTTAATAGTCTTTTTAATTTTGATGAAGTCAATATGTTTTTTTTAATAATGAATTTCTTATTGCTCAATTGGTAGAAGTTTAAGTTTCATGTAGTATAAGTAGTAAGTTTATGTTTTTTTTATCTCTTTTTATTATTTTTAAAGTTTAAATAATGCTTTAGTTAACTTGCTAACTATACTTAAGGCTAGGTAGTAATGATTTAAGCTTAGGTTTTCTAGAGACTTAGGTAACCTTAGGGAAACTATAGCCATAATACATAAGAAAATTACTTTTCAAAAATGGATGAAGACTTAAAAAAAAGAAAAAGAAAATATTAATAATGCTTGTAAGTTGATGCATCTTGAGTAAGTTGTGTGCCATTGAGTATGCTCCTTAGTTGCATTCATTTGGAAAGAGATGTATAATGTCACAAGTAGATGGATCTCAAGTAAGTTTAGTGCATTTATGTTTGGTCCTCATTTGCATTCATTTGGAAAGAGTACATTTAGTAAGTATGCTTATGAATAAAATGTCTATAAATGCCATGAGAAAAGTATGTTGATATGTGCGCTTAACATTGTCGCAAGGTTGTTTTTGCCTCTAGAATTCCTAAGTTTGAAGCATTAATATTTAGGCAAAATTGGTTAGAACTTTGAATTTGCATTTTTTATTTTATTATTAGTAGATTGAGATAAATTGGTAAACTTATTGCTTATGCTATGAGACTTATTTATTCTATCATTATTGAGCATTGAAAATTCACTTATTGAATTATCCTTTTCTAACTTCATTCAAGATTAAAATGACTTGATAAGGATGCTACCATTATTTTGGAGTAAATTATAATTTTGTTAATTTCTTTATATTTGATCTAGACTTGCTTGAGGGCAAGCAAAGTCTAAGTGTGGGGGAGTTTGATACAATGAAAATATGCATAGTTATTTAGGTATTATAAGTATTGTTTTGTTTAATTTTAGTTTAGTTTTTATGTTTATTTAGTTATGAAAATTCTATTTTTAGTTCCAATTGCTTTTTATGGTAGTTTGTATGTTTTATATATGTTTTTAGGTTCAATTGATGTATGGGAAGGACTTTAGACTTGTTAGAATGAAGTATGAAGCTTGAGAAGTAAAAGGAAGTTCAATTGATACTGGCACAAGTTGTTATAGTGGGAACAAGTCATGACAGAGGCATGCCATACCGAGTCACAGCCAGTCATGACTCGTCCTAGTGATATCTCACCAAAGGGTTACAACTTTCCAGCTTTGAGTAGTTTTCATATTTTGGCCATAACTTCCTCTACAAACATCCAAAGGAGGTGATTTAAGTTGCTATGCAAATATAACTTAGAGATCTATAACTTTTATGAAGTAAGATTCTCAAGATAAGGTCATCTAAAAGGAAAAAAATTCCCTATAATTTACTATATTTATATAGAGTTGTGACCCTTCGTTTAAAAGGGTACCTTTCCAATTGTAACTCCTTTTAATCACCTATAGGGTCTATATATAGATCAATTGTGACCTGAGAAGAGAGGATTGATTAATATATAACTTCATTAGAGTAATTATTACTTAGACTTAGTGTTTGAAGATCAAATAGAAGGAGATCAAGTAAGAAGCAAAACAAGAAGATTGCTCTACATTAAGCAAGTGTTGGAAGATTTAGTAAAAAAAAAAAAGGTTTTATCAATTCTCTTTCTTCTTTTCTTATTATTATATAACTATGTTTCTTAGCTAATTCATGTTTAAGAAGTAATGATGAATTAAATAAGAACTACATTTTCTATCTTATTTTATTTATGATTTAATTTCAATTCGTGCTTAATTAAGCTACTTATGATTGATCGCCATATGTAACTTGTTTTAATCAAAAATACTTACAATGAGAGTTGGAGTAATTTGGTGGACATATAATTGAAATTACTTAAGAAATGGATTTACTTAGGGATAAGGAATTCATTTTAAGGGAAAATAATTAGTATAATTACTTTATGATTTTTGTCTATCTCTACAAAGACACGAGAATGATTGTAGACTCTAAACGAAATCATCCTTGATTGACAACGAGAGTTGCTTTTAAGGATTTATTAGTATAATGTGATTTATGATTTTATCTTATCTTTTCAATACAATAAAAGAGCTTGTAGACTCTAAGAGGAAATACTTCTATTGATAATGAGAGTTACCTTTAGAGACTCTAACTTTAAATTGACAATGAGAATTGCTTTTAAAGATTATATGCACTAATTTCCAATCAATATATTTTATGATAATCTTTTATAAGTTCTTATTTAAATTCTAAATTCTTCTTCTCTTATATATATTTACATTTTAATTTTTGTTTAGTATTATAGTAAATTAGTAGTAACTAGACTCTTTAATTTATTTTGATTTAGTTCTGCCTATCCATCTAAGTAACTATCCTGTTAATATAGAATTGTCTAAAAATTCTTGAGTGTTTGACACCCTACTTACTCTACACTAAGTCCTATAGACTAGGGTTATACAATTCTACCCGCTTCAATTGTGGTTGCCAT
Source organism: Mallotus nudiflorus (assembly GCA_947683625.1). Classification (NCBI taxonomy): domain Eukaryota; kingdom Viridiplantae; phylum Streptophyta; class Magnoliopsida; order Malpighiales; family Euphorbiaceae; genus Mallotus; species Mallotus nudiflorus. The sequence continues at coordinate 2,563,526 of CANTUR010000117.1, read as the reverse complement.
GACTGTCCATTTGAATCCCAAGTGCACATGCCCACTTTGTCAAATCCATCGATAAATGCCAATGCAATCTCATCCATAGGCCCCTAAATTTAAATAGGTAAAAATGCAGTGTGTAACATGTATTATAGGGCTCTAAGTTAGCTTCAATTTAATATATTACAGGCCTTGTGGTTCATTTGGGGTTACCACAACCATCCATTTGAAGCCCAACTACGCATGCCCACTTTGTCAAATCAATCCATAAATGCCAATACAATCTCATCTATAGGCCCCTAAATTTTATTACTACAGATAAAGTTTATAGCACCCATTATAGGCCTCTGATTTAGATTCAATTTGACATATTATAGGCTCTGTGGATCAATCGAGGTTTCCACGATAGTCCATTTGGATCCCAAGTGCGCACTCCCACTTTGTCAAATCTATCCATAAATGACAATGCATCCTCATCCATAGGCCTATAAATTTTTACTACTACAAATAAATTCTATAGAACCCATTATGGGGCTCTGAGTTAGCTTTGATTTAATATATTATGGACCCTATAGTTCAATCGGGGTTGCCATGACCGTCCATTTAAAGCCTAAGTGCCCACACCCACTTTGTCAAATTCATCCATAAATGCCAATGCAATCTCATCCATAGGCCACTAAATTTGTACTGCTACAGATGAGGCATATAGTACCTATTATAGGTCTCTGAGTCAGATTTGATTTGACATATTATGGGCCCCATGGTTCAATTGAGATTGCCATGATCATCCATTTGAATCCCAAGTGCACACACCCACTTTGTCAAATCCATCCATAAATGCCATTGCAATCTCATCCTTAGGCCCCTAAATTTGAACTGCTACAGACAAAGTGTGTTATAATTAATATAGGGCTCTAAGTCGACTTTGATTTGATATATTATAGGCCCTATGATTCTATCAGGGCTACCATGATCATTCATTTGAAGCCCATGTGCGCATGCCCACTTTGTTAAATCCATCCATAAATGTCATAGTACTTTCATCCATAGGCCCCTAAATTTGGACTGCTACAGAAGATTTGTACAGTACCCACTATAAGGCTCTAAGTCAGACTCGATTTCATATATTATAGGCCCTATGGTTCAATTAGGGTTACCATGACCATCCATTTGAATCCCAAGTGCGTGCGTGCCCACTTTGTCAAATCCATCCATAAATGCCACTGCATTCTCAACCATAGGCCCCTAAATTTGAAATGTTATAGAAGAGGTGTGTAGCACTCATTATAGGGCTCTAAGTTAGTATTTATTTAATATATTATAAGACCCATGGCTTAATCGGGGTTGCCACAACCATCCATTTAAATCCCAAGTGTGCATGCCCACTTTGTCAAATCCATCCATAAATGCCAATGTAGTCTCATCCATAGGCCCCTAAATCTACACTGCTAAAGATGAAGGGTGTAGCACATATTATAGGGCTTCAAGTTAGATTTGATTTGATATTTTATGGGTATCATACTTTAAATGAGGTTTCCATGACTGTCCATTTGAAGCCCTAGTGTGCATTCCCCCTTTGTTAAATCCAGCCATAAATGCTAATGCAGTCTCATTCATAGGCCCCTAAATTTGGATCACTACAGATAAAGTGTGTAGCCCCTATTATAAGGCTCTAAGTTAGCTTCGATTTGAAATATTATGGGCTCTGTGGTTGAATCTGGGTTGCCATGACTATCCATTTGAAGCCCAAGTGCACATGCCTACTTTGCCAAATCCATCCATAAATGCCAATGCATTCTCATCCATAAGCTCCTAGATTTGTGCTACAGTAGACAAAATGTGCAGTACACATTATAGGGATCTAAATCAGCTTCAATTTGATATATTATAGGCCCAGTGGTTCAATCGGGGTTGCCACAATCGTGCATTTGAATGCTAAGTGTGCATGCCCACTTTGTCAAATCAATCCATAAATGCCAATGCAATCTCATTCATAGGCCCCTAAATTTGGACTGCTACAGATGAAGTGTGTAGCATCCACTATACGACTCTAATCCATCATTGATTTAATATATTATGGGCCTTGTAGTTCTATCGGGGTTGCCATAACCATCCATTTAAAGCCCAAGTGCACACACCCACTTTGTTAAATCCATCCATAAATGCCAGTGCATTCTCATCCACAGGCTCCTAAATTTGTACTGCTACAGATGATGTGTATAGAACTTATTACATGGCTCTGAGTTAGCTTTGATTTGACATATTATAGGCCCCGTGGTTCAATCTGGGGTGTCATGACCATCCATTTAAATCCCAAATGCGCACGTCTACTTTGTCAAATCCATTTATAAATGCCAATGCATTCTCATCCATAGGGCCCTAAATTTGTAGTGCTACAAAAGAAATGTGTAGCACCCATTAAAGGGCTCTGAGTAAACTTCAATTTGATATATTGTGGGCCCTATGGTTTGATTGGGGTTGCCACGACCATATATTTGAATCCCCATTGCACACGCCCACTTTGTCAAATCCATCCATAAATACTAATGTAGTCTCATCCATAGGCCCCTAAATTTGGACTACTACAGACAAAGTGTGTAGCACCCATTAGTAGGCTCTGATTAAACTTATATTTGATATATTATAGACTATGTGGCTTAATCAGGGTTGCCATAACCATCCATTTAAATCCCAAGTGCACACTCCCATTTTGACAAATCCATCCATAAATGCCAATGTTGTCTCATCCATAGGCCCCTAAATTTGGACTATTGTAGAAAAGGTGAGTAGCACCCATTATAGTGCTTTGAGTTAGCCTTGCTTTGATATATTATAGGCCTCATGGTTTAATCGAGGTTGCTGTGACTGTCCATTTAAATCCTAGGTGTGTGCACCCACTTTGTCAAATCCATCCATAAATGCCAATGCAGTCTCATCCATAGGCCCTAAAATTTATATTGTTATAAAAGAGGTGTGTAGCACCCATTAGAAGGCTCTAAGATAGCCTTAATTTGATATATTATGGGCCCCATGGCTCAAACGGGTTACCACAACCGTCCATTCGAAGCCCAAGTGCACACACCCACTTTGTCAAATCTATCCATAAATGCCAATGCATTCTCATCCATAGGCCCCTAAATTTGTATTACTACAGATGAAGTGTGTAGTGCTCATTATAGGGCTCTAAGTTAGCATTACTTTGATATATTATAGGGCCCATGGTTCAATCAAGGGTGTTACGATCGTCCATTTGAAGCCCAAGTGTGCACACCCACTTTGTCAAATCCATCTATAAATGCCAATGAAATCCTATCCATAGGCCCTTGAATTTTGACTGCTATAGATGAAGTGTGTAGCACCCATTATAAGGCCTTGTGGTTCAATCAAGGTTGCCTTAGCCGTCCATTTAAAGCCCAAGTGCGCACGCCCACTTTGTCAAATCCATCCATAAATGCCAATGCACTCTCATCCATAGGCCCTTAAATTTGGATTGCTATAGATGAAGTATGTAGCACCCATTATAGGGCCTCATGGTTCAATCGAGGTTTCCATGGCCATCCATTTAAAGCCCAAGTTTGCATGCCCACTTTATCAAATCCATCCATAAATGCCAATGCATACTCATCCATAGGCCCCTAAATTTGGACTGCTATAGATGAAGTATGTAGCACCCATTATAGGGCCTCATGGTTCAATTGGGGTTACCACGTCCGTCCATTTGAAGCCCAAGTGTGCACATCCACTTTGTCAAATCCATCCATAAATGCCAATGCATTCTCATCCATAGGCCCATAAATTTGTACTGTTATAGATGATGTGTGAAGCACCCATTATAGGGCTCTGAGTCAGTTTCAATTTGATATATTATAGGCCATGTGCTTCCCATCCATAGGCCCTTAAATTTTTACTGTTGTAGATGATATGTATAGAACCTATTATATGGCTCTGAGTCAGCTTCGATTTGATATATTATACGCCCAGCAGTTCAATCTGGGGTGCCACAACCGTCCATTTGAATCCCATGTTGACCATTTGCATGATCAAACTCTGAATTTTGGAATTTGACAAACAAGTTTTATACTAATAATTTCAATTAAGTGTGTAGGGAATTATATACCAAACATATACCAAGTATATACACTTTTGGATAAATAGTGACTTTTCGGGCAAATTGAACCTCTAAGATTAAAAAAGGCTTTTGACATCTTTAGAGCTCTTAAATGAGAAAATGAGATTCTTAACATTTGAAGTATACATATTGTACTTTCTGAATTGGGCTTATTTTTCAAAATCCAAGTTCATTTGGTTAAGAAACTTGTTTATTATTCATTATTTCTTAAGATTTCATTGAGCTCTCAAATTCTCTTAAATAATTCTTTATTTGTATAACTCTTGTGAGAGTTGGGTGTGTGTTACAAATAGAATTTCTCTTCATCTTAAATCTTGGGTTAGATTAAAAGGGAAGTGATATTTATTTCTAAAGGAATTATTTTAAGTGTTTTCCATTGAAATACTTGGGTTTTGGTTTTTTGAGTGAGCCTTAAAAACTCATTTTGTAAGGTTATAAGAGTGAGCCATAAAACTCTTGTATAATCTCAATCTTATGAATAAGATTATGGGTGATTAAAAATCCTAACTTGGGGATAAGTTACGTGGAGATGTAGGATTGTTGTTGAATCCAAACTCCTTAAATCTTTGTGTTCTTCATCCTTCCATCTCAACTTCTATTTAATTCTTGTAAAGAATTCTTTTAATTTCTCTTTTTTTTTATAGTCCTATTCACCCCCCTCTAGGATTCTTTTCAATCAGTATCAGTGCTTGAATTCTAGGTACTTTATTGCTAGAATACAAGATCATGGGGAGTGAATCACAAAACATCTCTTCTTTTAGACCATTCTTTGATGGTAGTGACTATCCACATTGAAAATTCAAAATGGAATAATATCTTGATTGTGATTCCATCAAACTTTGGGACATTATCCTAAAAGGTTATGAACCACCTACAACTATCATTGATGATGTGGTAACTACTATTGCAAGAAGCCAATGGACTATTGATCAAAAGGAAGAAAATTATAAAAATAAAAAAACTATGATTACTCTAGTCTCTTTAATGACAAGAGAAGAAGGAGGCAAGCTTTAACATTATATGTCAGCCAAAGAAATATGGGAGACCTTAGAAAACCACTACGAAGGCAACATTCAAGTAAGATATAAGAAGGTTCAACTTCATATGTATGAGTATGAACTCTTTAAAATGAAGCCTCATGAATCAATCACGGAGATGACAAATAATCTCAATGCTCTCCTCATAACCCTCAAGAAACTTAGAAAAAATTTCTCCAAGGAAGAAGTAAACAATAGAATTCTAAGAATCCTACCTAAAAAGGATTGGGAATCTTGTGTTACTTCAATTAAGGAAGCTCAAGACCTCTCCACCTTATCAACCGATGTGCTTATTGGTCAGCTCTTAACACATGAGCTCACTATCAAGCAAAGAGGTGAAGAATAAGAAGAGAAAGAAGAAAAGAAAAAGAGCATTGCTCTAAAAGCTTTTCAAGAAGATAGTGAATAGGAAAGCATCAAAGATTTTAGTGATGAAGATGGTGACATTTCCATGCTCACTAGGAACTTCAAGAAGTTTTTTAGAAAGAAAAACTTCTCAAGAATAAGGGACTTCAATAAGAAGTTCGAAAGAGATGGGAAGAAGAAAACTAAGGAGGTTACTTGATATAAATGCAAGAAATTAGGACATATTAGAAGCGAGTGTCCCAAACTCAAATTCAAGAACATAATAAGAAGAAGGCATTCACAACTACTTAGGATGATTCTTCTAAATTTGAAGAGGAAGAGGAATAACAAGAGGTGGCTAATCTTTGCTTCATGGCCTTTGAAAATGAAAATAAGGTACCATCCACTTCTTATTCTTCCTTTGATTATTGTGATAATTATTATGATAATGATGATGATGATGATGATGATGATGATGATGAGAGCTCTATTATAAGCAAATTACTTGTTAAATGCAAAAGCTTATTATCTAAGAAAAAACATTATAAGCATGAGTTAGGTAGCTTAGATACAGAATTAGAAATTTTAAAAATTAATTTTGCTAAACCTGTTGAATCAAACGAAAAACTTGTTTGTGATGCAAAATCTTCTAATTCTTTGGAAATCAACTTAAAAAAGCAAATGATGAAAATCATAAGCTTTCTAAGGAAGTCTTAGAATTAAATAATTCCATTGCTAAATTTAAGAGAGGAAAAGAAACTTTAGATAGTGTTCTTGACTCTCAAAAATTTCATGGAGATACCCAATGGAATGTCTTCATCATCTTCATCACATATTAATTTTATAAAACCTTCACATGATTCCACTCCTTCAACCACCAAATCAAATGAGACTCAAGCTTTTGAAGCTAAAAGATCTCATATGTTAAACAGCAAGGAAAATTCTCATGAGATTCATCCTTCATTAACATAAAAAGGTAAGGCTCAAACTAGAGCACTTGAACCCAAGCATGCTTATATATACATTAGACACAATTATAACAGGCATGCTATATAATACAATGCACATAAATATGTTGCACAACATTATCAAAATACACATCACCATTGTTAATGCATGTTTTACTTGATGACACAAAACAATAAGAGATACACACAACATCAAAGGCATGTTGCACACACTAGGAAAGCATTTCATCCTAAAAGGAATAAATTTAAAAATATTGTATGTTCTTATTGCATGATCAAAGGACATACTAATAATGTGTGCTTCTATAGAAGACTGCATATGAATTTACTTCCTATGGATTATCTTGAAGCTAACCAACCTAGACCAAGAAAGGTTTGGGTCCAAAAGAACACTTAAATTGTATTGTGTAGATGTGCTTGAAATTCACAAGAACAAAAAGCAAGTAGTATCTTGATAGTGGATGTTCAAGCCACATGACAGCAGACAAAGAGCAATTCAACAAACTTGATGCTAACGATGGAGGACACGTTACTTTCGGAGATAATGCAAAAGAAAAAATCATTAGCATTGGAGAAATAGGTAATCCTCAATCCTTATCTATACATCATGTGTTTTTTATTGATGTTCTTAAACACAATATGCTTAGTATAAGTCAATTATGTGACATGGGAAATAAAGTAACTTTTTATCCTAAAAATTTCTTTATTAGTAGTCTTGATGAAAATAAAATTATTTTTAGTGGTGAAAGAGTAGACAATGTTTATGTCATTGATTTAAATAAAATTGATAACAAATACATAAAATGCTTATTGTCCATCTCCCATAACACATGGACATGGCATAGAAGATTAGGAAATGCAAATTTTGAGCTTTTGAACGATCTTTGTAAACATGAACTTGTAATTAGTTTACCTAAGCTTAAATTCACTAATGATAAACTTTGTGATGCTTGTCAAAAGGGAAAACAATCCAAGTCCTCATTTAAGCTAAAAAATGTAGTGTCCACTCTAGGCCACTTGAACTTATACATATGGATTTATTTGGACCAACTAGAGTTGCCAGTCTCAATGGAATGCACTATGCTTATGTATTGGTTGATGACTACTCTAGATACACTTGGGTGTGTTTTCTTGCTCATAAGAATAATGCATTTAAAGCTTTGAAAATTTTTCAAAAAGAGTTCAAAAAGAAAAAGAATTTTGTATTTCATCCATTAGAAGTGATCATGGAACCGAATTTGAAAATGAATTTTTCAAAAACTATTGTAATGAAAATGGTATTTCTCATACATTTTCATCTCCTAGAACCCCTCAACAAAATGGGGTAGTTGAAAGGAAAAATAGAACTCTTGTGGAAATGGCTAGAATAATGCTTCATGAGTATAATTTGCCTTTGTACTTTTGGGCAAAAGCCGTTGACACATCTTGTTATATTTCAAACTGAGTATTCAAAATACCAATTTTAAATAAAACATCTTATGAGCTATGGATCAATAGAAAACCCAAAATCTCATATATAAGAGTATTTGGATGTAAGTGCTTTATATTGAACACCAAGGATAATCTTGGAAATTTGATTCAAAAGTCAATGAATGAATTTTCCTAGGCTATTCCATCTCTAGCAAAGCATATAGGGTCTTTAATAAGAGAACTCTAGTAGTTAAAGAGTCAATGCATATGGTATTTGATGAATCAAACTCACTTGATCCTAGAAAGGATGTTTGTAGTGTTAATGATCTTGTAGGTGACAATGAGGTTATGGAAACACAAGAAGAAAATGCTAGTAAGCCCTTGGAACTTGAAGATCCAGGTAAGAAGGAAAATGAGGAGACATCTCAACCTACCTTGAAGGATGAACTTCCAAAGGATTGGCAATTCAAGAAAGCTCACCCTTAAGACCTCATTATATGTGACACTACAAAAGGGGTAACTATTAGATCTCAATTAAAGTCTACTGTTAATTTAGCCTTCATTTCTCAAATTGAACCCAAAAATATGGATGATGCTTTATGTGACAAATTTTGGGTCCTTGCTATGCAAGAAGAGTTAAATCAATTTGAGAGAAACAAGGTTTGGACCTTAGTTCCTAGACCTAAAAATCATCCTATTATAGGCACCAAATGGGTGTTTAGAAATAAGATGAATGAACAAGGTGTCATAACTAGGAACAAAGCTAGACTAATAGCTAAATGATATAATCCAGAGGAAGGCATTGATTATGATGAAACCTTTGCCCCTGTTGCAAGGTTAGAGGCTATTAGGATGCTACTTTCATTTGCATCATACATGGATTTTAAACTTTATCAAATGGATGTTAAAAGTGCATTTTTAAATGGTTTTATTGAAGAGAAGGTATACACTGAACAACCTCCAGGTTTCAAAAATTTTAACTCTCTAAATCATGTTTTTAAATTGTCAAAAGCATTGTATGGATTAAAACAAGCTCCAAGAGCTTGGTATGAAAGATTGAGTAACTTTTTACTAGATAAAGGTTTCTCTAAAGGAAAGGTTGACACAACTCTTTTCATAAAGAAATCCAAGCATGATTTATTAATTGTTCAAATTTATGTTGATGATATTATTTTTGGTGCTACTAACCATTACTTGTGTGAGGAATTTTCTAAGCTTATGCAAAGAGAATTTAAGATGAGTATGATAGGAGAACTCAAGTTCTTTCTTGGACTTTAAATCAAGCAATGTAAAGATGGGATTTTCATTAATCAAACCAAATTATGCAAGGGACATTCTTAAGAAGTTTGGAATGGATAGAGCAAAATCAAGCAAAACTCCAATGAGCAACACAACCAAACTCAATAAGGATGAGAATGGAAAACTAGTTGATGAAAAGTAATTTAGAGGTATAATCGGATCCCTTTTTTATTTAATCACTAGTAGACCCAATATTATGTTTGCTACTTACCTATGTGCTAGATTTCAATTAAGTCCTAGAGAGTCTCATTTGAATGCTATTAAAAGAATTTTCAAATATCTTTGTGGTACAATGCATTTAGGACTTTGGTATCCTAGGAGTTCTTCCTTTGACTTGATTAGTTATTCAAATGCTGACTTTGCTGGTAGCTTACTAGATAGAAAAAGCACTTCTGAAACTTGTCAAATTTTAGGAAATTTCTTAGTTTCTTGGTTTAGTAAGAAACAAGTTTCGATTGCCTTGTCCACCGTTGAAGTAGAATATGTGGTGGCTAATTGTTGTTGAACCCAAGTTCTATGGAAAAAATAATAACTTTTAGACTATGGCATTGATATTAATCACATTCCAATTAAATATGACAATATAAGTGCTATAAACCTTAGTAAAAATCCCATTCAACATTCTAGAACTAAACATATTGACATTAGACATCATTTCTTGTGTGATCATGTGCAAAATGGTGATATTTTTCTTGATTTTGTTAATACTAATCATCAATTAGCAGACATCTTTACCAAGCCTCTTTATGAGGTAAGATTGAATTTTATTAAGCATGAATTTGGTATGATTGATAGTTCAAGCTTGTCTTGATCACTTGTTAAATTGATGAATTGATGTTTGGATTCTTATGTGATCATGTGCTTTTAAAAAAATAAAAAAATTATTTTCAACGTCATGTATATATTTTGTTTTAAAAGTATTGCTTTAGCAAATTTACGTCATATACATGATATATTGTATTTCCCATTTGCATGATCTTTGTATTAATTTTATTTTATTTGAATTTATTTCATAAAAAAATTTTAGGCATGCATAATAACAATGTAAGTGTGGCTAATTTTGTCCTTGTGATAAAAAACCTTGTTTTGCTTACTTTGTTTATACATGACATGAACTTTTTTTATTTATGCATGACTATCAATTATGCTTATACCTGCAAAATTCATATTCATGTATAAATTCTTCTTAGGAATGGTTTTTATCTTTAAAAATGAAATGACTTTCATAAAGATTTTGAGTATCTTTGCTTTCATTGTTTTGGTTATTGATCTTTTATTCCCTTTGGTATTATTGGCTCCCTTAGGTCTATTTCCCCTTATATCTCTCTCTTTTCTTTTTGTCTTTGACAAAGGGGGAGAAGAAGCTATGTGCTTAGGGAATAAATAATTGTGTTTGTATTTAAGATATGTTAAGTACCACATGATTATATATGATTGATTGACTAGCTAAAATCATGTGATGTTTCAATATAGCATATGTACTATTTTGTGATGCGTTATAGTAGCACTATATGCATATATATATATATATATATATATATATATATATATATATATTTGTCATGAAGGATAATAAAATTTTTTTATATTTCTTATCATGTCCAAAAAGGAGGAAAAATAAAGAAATATATTTTGTTAAAGGAATAGATTTGTTAAACCCTTATACATGCTATGATAATTCATTTATATTCTCTGATACATGATAAATATTGAAATTATGCATATGTTAAGGGGGAGCAAAATACTTTCTCATTTTATATCTATTTAATTTGAAAGGGGGAGCTATTTTAATTAGCATGCTTATACATGTTATTTATTTTTATCACACTCACACACATTATTTATTATCTTTTAAAATTGGTTTTCAAAGCTAAAAGGGGGAGATTGTTGACCATTTTCATGATCAAACTCCAAATTTTGGACTTTGACAAACAATTTTTATATTAATAATTTCAATTAAGTGTGTAGGGAATTATATACCAAACATATACCAAACATATACACTTATGGATAAATAGTGACTTATCAAGCAAATTGAACCTCTAAGATTCAAAAATAATTTTTATACTAATAATTTCAATTAAGTGTGTAGGGAATTATATACCAAACATATACCAAGCATATACACTTTTGGATAATTAGTGACTTTTCGGGCAAATTAAACCTCTAAGATTAAAGAAGGCTTTTGACATCTTTAGAGCTCTTAAATGAGAAAATGAGATTATTAAAATTTGAATTAGACATATTGAGCTTTCTGAATTGGGATTATTTTTCAAAATCCAAGTTCATTTGGTTATGCAAATTTTGATTTAAAATCCACATTTATGTTTGCCATCTCAAACTGCACATCTCTTAGTATTTTGGACATATCTTGAGTTAAAAAAAGTCCAATTAAGGTGATTAAAAATGATATGAAAACATAAGTTAAATATCTACAACTTTTATGAAGAAAATATGGGAAAATTAAAAGTTATTCAGGAGCAAATTACGGCTTCAACTTGTATATAGCTGTTTGACAGTATTCTGCATTTCTGATTTCATAGCTCTTAGTAATTTGGACATATCCTGAGCTACAGAAGTCAACTTTAGGTGATTCAAAATCAAAATTTCTTCAAGAGCAAATCACGGCTTCAATTTGGGTATAGTTGTCTAACTGTAGTCTGCATTATATATTGCACAAACCTTAGTATTTTGAACATATCTTGAGCTAAAGAAGTCAAATTTAGGTGATTCAAATTGATATGGAAATATAATTCAAATATCTACAGCTTTTATGAAGAAAGTGTGGGCAAATTCAAACGTCTTAAGGAGGCAATTATGGTTTCAATCCATGAACAGCTGTCTAACAGCATCAGTCTCAATAATTCAAAATATAGACGTTGGACACATCATTTGCACCTCCAACGGCTATATTTTTTAGTATAAATGCCTCTAGAGCTTAATGGAAGTTAACCAACTTTTTTATCATTCATTATTTCTTAAGCTTTCATTGAGCTCTTAAATTCTCTTAAATAATTCTTTATTTGTATAACTCTTGTGATAGTTGGGTGTGTGTTAGAAATAGAATTTCTCTTCATCTTAAATCTTAGGTTAGATTAGAAGGGAAGTGAGATTTATTACTAAAGAAATTGGTTTAAGTGTTTTCCATTGAAACACTTGGGTTTTGATTTTTTAAGTGAGCCTTAACAACTCATGTTGTAAGGTTATAAGAGTGAGCCATAAAACTCTTGTATGATCTCAATCCTATGAATAAGATTATGCGTGATTAAAAATCCTAACTTAGGGATAATTTAGGTGGAGACATAGGATTATTGTTGAATCCGAACTCCTTAAATCTTTGTATTCTTCATCCTTCCTTCTCAACTTCTATTTAATTCTTGCAAATAATTCTTTTAATTTCTCATTTTTATTTGATGGTCCTATTCACCCCCCTTTAGGACTCTTTTCAACCCAAGTACGCATGCCTAATTTTTCAAATCCATCCATAAAAACCAATGCAGTCTCATCCATAGGCCCCTAAATTTGGAATGCTATAGATAAAGTGTGTACCACTTATTATAAGGCTCCGAGTTAGTGTTGACCATTTGCATGAATAAACTCATAATTTTGGACTTTGACAAACAATTTTTATACTAATAATTTCAATTAAGTGTGTAGGGAATTATATACTAAACATATACCAAGCATATACACTCTAGATGAATAGTGAATTTTCGGGCTGATTGAACCTCTAAGATTGAAGAAGGATTTTGACATATTTATAGCTTTTAAATGAGAAAATGAGCTTCTTAACATTTGAAGTAGACATCTTGATATTTCTTAATTTAGCTTTTTTGTGAAAATAAAATTTCATTTGGTTATTCAAATTTTGAGTTGAAATTCACGTATACATCTGCCATCTCAGACTGCACATCTCTTAGTATTTTGGACATATCTTGAGTTACAGAAATCCAATTAAGGTGATTCAAAATGATATGAAAATATAAGTAAAATATATAAAATGTTTATGAATAAAATATGGGCAAATTATAATTTCTTCAGGAGAAGATCACGGCTTCAACTTGTGTATAGCTGTGTGACAGTATTCTGCATTTCAGATTGCACAATCCTCAGTAATTTGGACATATCCCGAGCTACAGAAGTAAAATTTAGGTGATTCAAAATTTTATGGAAATAAAATTCAAATATATACAGATTTAATGAAGAAATTATGAGCAAAATCAAATTTCTTCAGGATAAAATCATGGCTTCAATTTGGGTATAGATGTCTGACCGTAGTCTGCATTACAGATTGCACAACGCTTAGTATTTTGGACATATCTTGATCTAATGAAGTCCAATTTAAGTTATTCAAATTGATATGGAAAGATAATTCAAATTTCTATAGTTTTTATGAAGAAATTATGGGAAAATTCAAACTTCTTGAGGAGCCAATTACGGTTTCAATCAATGAATAGTTGTCTGACAGCATCAGTCTCAATAATTCAAAATATAGACGTTGGACACATCATTTGCACCTCCAAAAGCTATATTTTTTAGTATAAATATCTCTAGAGCTGAATGGAAGTTAATAAAATTGTTTATCATTCATTATTTCTTAAGCTTTCATTGAGCTATCAAATTCTCTTAAACAATTCTTTATTTGTATAACTCTTGTGAGAGCTGGGTGTGTGTTAGAAATAGAATTTCTCTTCATCTTAAATCTTAGGTTAGATTAGAAGGGAAGTGAGATTTATTTCTAAAGGAATTGGTTTAAGTTTTATCCATTGAAACACTTGGGTTTTGGTTTTTTGAGTGAGCCTTAAAAACTCATATTGTAAGGTTATAAGAGTGAGCCATAAAACTCTTGTATAATCTTAATCCTGTGAATAAGATTGTGGGTGATTGAAAATCCTAACTTGGGGATAAGTTAGGTGGAGACGTAGGATTGTTCTTGAATCTGAACTCCTTAAATCTTTGTGTTCTTCATTCTTCCTTCTTAACTTCTATTTAATTCTTGCAAAGAATTTTTTTAATTTCTCATTTTTATTTGATAGTCCTATTCACCTCCCCTCTAGGACTCTTTTCATTTGGTATCAGAGCTTGAATTCTAGATACTTTATTGCTAGAATACAAGATCATGGGGAGTGAATCATAAAACATATCTTCTCTTAGACCATTCTTTGATAGTAGTGACTATCCATATTGGAAATTCAAAATGGAGTTATATCTGGATTGTGATTCCATCAAACTTGGGGACATTATCTTAAGAGGTTGGGAACTGCCTATAACTGTCATTAATGGTGTGGTAACTACTATTGCAAGAAGCCAATGGAGTATTGATCAAAAGGAAGAAAATCATAAAAATAAAAAAGCTATGATTACTCTAGTCTCTTCAATGACAAGAGAAGAAGGAGGCAAGCTTCAACATTGTATGTCGGCTAAAGAAATGTGGGAGACCTTAGAAAACCACTACGAAGGCAACATTCAAGTAAGAAGTAAGAAATAAGAAGGTTCAACTTCATACGTATGAATATGAACTCTTCAAAATGAAGCCTTATCAATCAATCACGGAGATGACAAATCATCTTAATGCTCTTCTCACAACCCTCAAGAAACTTGGAAAATATTTCTCCAAGGAAGAATTAAATAACAAGATTCTAAGAATCCTACCTAAAAAGGATTGGGAATCCCGTGTTACTTCAATTGAGGAAGCTCAAGACCTCTCCACTCTATCAACCGATGTGCTCATTGGTAAGCTCTTGACACATGAGCTCACCATCAAGCATAGAGGTGAAGAACAAGAAGAGAAAGAAAAAAAGAAAAAGAGCATTGCTCTAAAATCTCTTCAAGAAGATAGTGAAGAGGAAAGCATCAAAGATTCTAGTGATGAAGATGGTGACATTGCCATGCTCACTAGGAACTTCAAGAAGTTCTTAAGAAAGAAAAATTTCTCAAGAATAAGGGACTTCAACAAGAAGTTCGAAGGAGATGGGAGGAAGAAAACAAAAGAGGTTACTTGCTATGAATGTAAGAAACCGGGACACATTAGAAGTGAATGTCCCAAACTAAAATTCAAGAGCAAGGGAGTAAAAGATAAGAAGAAGGCATTCAAAGCTACTTAGGATGGTTCCTCCGAATCCAAAGAGGAAGAGGAATAATAAGAAGTTGCCAATCTTTGCTTCATGGCCATTAAAATCGAAAATAAGGTACCATTCACTTCTTACTCTTCCTTTGATGATTATGATGACTATTATGATAATAATGATGATGATGAGAGCTCTATTGTGAGCAAATTGCTTGCTAAATGAAAAAGTTTGTTATCTAAGAAGAAAAAATATAAACATGACTTAGCTAGCTTAAATAAGGATTTTGAGTGTTTAAAATTGATTTTGCTAAACTTGTTGCATTAAATGAAAAAATTATAAGTGATGTTAAATCTTTCAATTCTTCAGAAGACCAACTGAAGAAAGCAAATGATGAAAATCATAAGCTTTCTAAGGAAGTCTTAGAATTAAAAAATTCCATTGCTAAATTTAAGAGAGGAAAAGAAACTTTAGATAGTCTTCTTGACTCTCAAAAATTTCATGGAGATACCCATGGAATTGGATATAAAAATGGAATGTCTTCATCATCCTCATCACATATTACTTTTGTTAAAGCTTCACATGATTCTACTCCTTCAACCTCAAATGAGATTCAAGCTAAAAAATCTCATGGGTTAAATAGCAAGGCAAAATCTCATAAGATTAACCCTTCATTAACACAAAGAGGTAAGTCTCAAACTAGAGCACCTCAACCTAAGCATGCTTATATGTACACCAGACATAATTATAATAGGAATGTTGCACAACACAATGCACATAAACATATTGCACAAACTTATCGAAATGCTCATCACCATTGCCAATGTATGTCTCACTCAATGTCACAAAATAATAAAAGATACACACAACACCAAAGGCATATTGCATACACTATGAAAGCATTTCATTCTAGGAGAAATAAATTTAAAAATATTGTATGTTCATATTGCATGATTAAAGGACATACCAATAATGTGTGTTTTTATAAAAAACTACATATGAATTTACTTCCTACGGATTATCTTAAAACTAACCAACCTAGACCAAGAAAGGTTTGGGTCCAAAAGAACACTTAAAGTGTATTGTGTAGATGTGCCTGAAATCCACAAAAACAAAAAGCAAGTGGTATCTCGATAGTGGATGTTCAAGCCACATGATAGGAGACAAAGAGCAATTCAACAAACTTGATGCTAAGGATCGAGGACACGTTACTTTCGGAGATAATGTAAAAGGAAAAATTATTGGCATTGGAGAAATAGGTAATCCTCAATCCTTATCTATACATTATGTGTTTTTTGTTGATGGTCTTAAACACAATCTGCTTAGTATAAGTCAACTATGTGACATGGGAAATAAAGTAACTTTTTATCCTAAAAATTGCTTTGTTAGTAGTCTATTTTTTTTCATTTTATGTCAGTTTCTATTTGGTTTATTTTTAGTATACTTTTTGTATATAAGTTCTGAGCTGTTAAGTGTGTTTTATGACTATTTTTCGTCAGTTTATTTTCTGGATATTTTCTGGATATAAACCATGAGCTGTTAGTCTATTTTATAATTATTTTATGATAGTTTACGTTCGGTTTATTTTCTAGATATTTTCTGGATATAATGCATGAGTTGTTTATTTAGTTTATAATTATTTTATGATAGTTTACGCTCAATTTATTTTCTAGATATTTTTTTGATATAAGACATGAGCTGTTAGTTTTATATCTTGTTTACAATTGCTATTTTAATATCATTGTAATTTTTTTAATGCAATTTTATTTGCATCTTGACAAGGGGGGAGAAAATTTTTGAATTTGTTTAATATTTTATGTTTTCTTAGAAATTTTTTTTATCTTTGATAATGCATGGATATTTTTAAGATTTAGTCTATCTTTGCATTTTAATAAAGGAGGAAAAATAATTGAGTTTGCATGTGTACCTAGTTAATTTGAATTTTTTTTTTCCAAAGATGTGTTTATGTAAGTGACATAACTATGCGATAGTGTGTTCTTAATATCATTTTTGATCCATTAAAATAGAGGGAGAAAATTATTTAAAATTATTTCACATAATTTTTTTTGCATGCATAGTAATAATGTAAGTGTGGCTAGTTTTGTCCTTGTGATAAATAGCCTTGTTTTGCTTACTTTGTTTTTATATGACATGAATTTTTTTATGCATGACCATTAATTGTGTTTATTCATGCAACATTTATGCAACATTGAATGACATGTATTTCATAAAGATTTTGCTTATCTTTGTTTGCATTATTTTGGTTCTTGATCTTTCATTCCTTTTAGTATTTTTGGCTCCCTTAGGTCATGATTTCCCCTTATATCTCTCTGTTTTCTTTTTTTCTTTGACAAAGGGGGAGAAGAAGCTAAAGAAGCTATGTGCTTAGGGGATAAATAAAAGTTATGCTAAGTACCACATGATTATGTATGATTGAATAGCTAAACTCTACATAATCATGTTATGTTTGAATATAGCATACATACTATTTTATGATGCATTATATTAGCACTATATGCATATATGTTTAAAATTCTTTCCTTCATGATGTTTGATAACTTGTTATATTGTCTTTATTTTGAATAAGAAGGATAATAAAATTTTTTATTTATATTTCTTATCATGTCCAAAAAGGAGGAGAAATAAAGAAATATATTTTTGTTAAAGGAACATATTTGTTAAACCCTTTTACATGCTATGATAATTCATTTATATGCTCTGATACATTATAAATATTGAATTTATGCACATGTTAAGGGGGAGCAAAATATTTTATCTTTTTGCATCTATTTAATTTGAAAGGGGGAGCTATTTTTATTTAATATGCTTATACATGTTATTTATTTTTTACACACACCCATATTATTTATCATCTTTTCAAATTGGTTGTCAAAGCCAAAAAGGGGGAGATTGTTGACCATTTGCATGATCAAACTCCTAATTTTGGACTTTGACAAATAATTTTTATACTAATAATTTCAATTAAGTGTGTAGGGAATTATATACTAAACATATACCAAGCATATACACTCTAGATGAATAGTGAATTTTTGGGCTGATTGAACCTCTGAGATTGAAGAAGGTTTTTGACATATTTAGAGCTCTTAAATGAGAAAATGAGCTTCTTAAAATTTGAATTAGGCATCTTGAGCTTTCTGAATTGGGATTTTTTGTGAAAATCCAAGTTCATTTGGTTATAAAAATTTTGAGTTGAAATTCACATATACGTTTGCCATCTTAGACTGCACATCTCTTAGTATTTTGGACATATCTTGTGTTACAGAAATCCAATTAAGGTGATTCAAAATGCTATGAAAATATAAGTCAAATATCTACAACTTTTGTGAAGAGAATATGGGCAAATTCGAATTTATTCAGGAGAATATCACGGCTTAAACTTGTGTATGGCTGTTTGACAGTATTCTGCATTTCAGATTGCACAATCCTCAGTAATTTGGACATATCCCAAGCTACAGAAGTCAAATTTAGGTGATTCAAATGTCTTTTGCACCATGAATAGTTGTCTAATAGCATCAGTCTCAATAATTCAAAATATAGACATTGGACACATCATTTGCACCTCCAACAGCTATATTTTTTAGTATAAATATCTCTAGAGCTGAATGGAAGTTAAGAAACTTGTTTATCATTCATTATTTCTTAAGCTTTCATTGAGCTATCAAATTCTCTTAAATAATTATTTTTTTGTATAACTCTTATGAGAGCTGGGTGTGTGTTAGAAATAGAATTTCTCTTCATCTTAAATCTTGGGTTAGATTAGAAGGGAAGTGAGATTTATTTCTAAAGGAATTGGTTTAAGTTTTGTCCAGGTTTTGGTTTTTGAGTGAGTCTTGAAAACTCATGTTGTATGGTTTTAAGAGTGAGCCATAAAACTCTTGTATAATCTTAATCCTGTGAATAAGATTGTGGGTGATTGAAAATCCTAACTTGGGGATAAGTTAGGTGGAGACGTAGGATTGTTCTTGAATATGAACTCCTTAAATCTTTGTGTTCTTCATTCTTCCTTCTCAACTTTTATTTAATTCTTGCAAAGAATTCTTTTAATTTCTCATTTTTATTTGATAGTCCTATTCACCCCCCCCCCCTCTAGGACTCTTTTTAGTTAGTTTTGATTTGATATATTATGGGCCCCATGGTTCAATTGGGGTTGCCACGACCATCCAATTGAAGCCCAAGTGGGCATGCCTACTCTCTATAATCCATCCATAAATGCCAAAGCATTCTCATCCATAGGCCAGTAAATTTGGACTGCAATAGAAGAGGTGTGTAGCATCTATTATAGGGCTCTAACTCATCATTGATTTGATATATCATGTGGACTATAGTTCAATCGGGGTTGCCACGACCATCCATTTGAATCCCAAGTGCGCACACTCAATTTGTCAAATCCATCTATAAATGCCAATGCGTTGTCATCCATAGGCCCCCAAATTTGGACTGCTATAGAAGAGGTGTGCAGTACCCCTTATAGGGCTCTGAGTCAGCTCAATTTGATATATTATGGCCCCCTTACCTCAATCAAGGTAGCCACAACTGTCCATTTGAAGCCCAAGTGCGCATGCCCACTTTGTATAATCCATCCATAAATGCCAAAGTAGTCTCATCCATAGGCCCATAATTTTGGATTGCTATAGAAAAGGTGTGTAGCACCTATTATAGGGCTCTAATTCATCATCGATTTGATATATTATGGGCACTATAGTTCAATCGGGGTTGCCATGACCATCCATTTGAATCCCAAGTGCGCATGCACAATTTCTCAATTCCATCCATAAATGCCAATGCAGTCTTATCCATAGGCCCCTAAATTGGAACTGCTATAGAAGAGGTGTGTAGCACCCTTATAGGGCTGTAAGTTAGCCTTAATTTGATATATTATGGGCCCTTTGCCTTAATTGGGGTTGTCACAACCATCCATTTGAATCCTAAGTTCACACACCCACATTTTCAAATCCATCCATAAATGCCAATGTAGTTTCATCCATAGGCCCCCAAATCTCAACTCCCATAAATAAAGTGTGTTGCATCCATTATAGGCTCTAATGCAACTTTAATATGATATATTATTGCCACCGTGGTTCAATCAGGGTTTCCACAATCGCCCTTTTGAAGCCCAAGTGCGCACACCCAATTTATAAAATCCATCCATAAATGTCAATGCTGTCTCATCCATAGGCCCCTAAATTTGCATTGCTATAGACAAAGTTTATAGCTCTTATTATAGGGTTCTAAGTTAGATTTTATTTGAAATATTATGCGCTCTATAGTTCAATCAAGGTTTCCACGACCGTCCATTTGAAGCCCAGGTGCGCATGCCCACTATGTCAAATCCATCCATAAATGCCAATGCAATCTCATCCATAGGCCCCTAAATTTGGATAGCTACAGATGAAGTGTGTAGCACCTAATATAGGGCTCTGATTCATCTTTGGTTTGATATATTATGGGCATAGTGGTTTAATCAGGGTTGCCATGAAAGTCCATTTAAAGCCCAAGTGTGCACACCCACTTTGTCAAATCCATAAATAAATGTAAATGCAGTCTCATCCATAGGCCCCTAAATTTAGATAGCTACAATTAAGGTGTGTAGCACTTATTACAGGGCTCTAAGTTAGCTTTGATTTGATATATTATGGGCATTTCTGTTCAATCAGGGTTGCCACAACCGTCTATTTGAAGCCCAAGTGCGCACGCCCACTTTGTCAAATCCCTCTATAAATGCCAATGCAGTCTCATTTATAGGCCTCTTAACTTGGACTGCTACAAATGTAGCTCCTATTATAGGGCTCTGAGTTAGCTTTGATTTCATATATTATAGGCCCTATGGTTCAATCGTGGTTGCCATGACTGTCCATTTGAATCCCAACTGCACACGCCCACTTTGTCAAATCCATCCATAAATACTAATGCAGTATTATCCATAGGCCCCTAAATATGGATTGCTATAAACAAAGTGTGTAGCACCTACTATAGGGCTTTGATCAGCTTTGATTCAATATGTTATGAGCTCCATGGCTGAATCAGGGTTGGCATGACCATCCATTTGAATCCCAAGTGCGCACTCCCACTTTATCAAATCCATCCATAAATGCCAATGCATTCTCACCCATAGGTCCTAAAATTTGGAGTACTACAGAAAAGCTGTGTAGCACCCATTATAGTACTTTGAATCAACCTCAATTTGATATATTATAGGACTCATGGTTCAATTGGGGTTGCCACAATCATCCATTTGAATCCCAAGTGTGTGTGCTCACTTTGTTAAATCCATCCATAAATGCCAATGTTGTCTCACCCATAGGGCCCTAAATTTAAACTACTATAGAAGAGGTGTATAGCACTAATTATAAGGCTTTGAGATAGCCTCAATTTGAAATATTATAGGCCTTATGGCTCAATCAAGGTTGCCATGACCATCCATTTGAATCCAAAGTGCGCATGCCCACTTTATCAAATCCATCCATAAATGTTAATACAGTATCATCCATAGGCCCCCAAATCTACACTACTACAGAAGACGTGTGTAGTAGCTATTATAGGGCTCTAAGTTAACCTCAATTTGATATATTATGGGCCCTTTGCCTTAATTGGCATTGCCATGATCGTCCATTTGAATCCCAAGTGTGCACTCCTATATTGTCAAATTCATCCATAAATGCGAATGCAGTTTCATCCATTGGCCCCAATATCTCGACTGCTACAGATAAAGTGTGTATCACCCATTATAAAGCATTGAGTCTCGATTTGATCTATTATGGCCACCTTGGTTCAATTTGGATTTCCATCACCGCCCATTTGATGCCTAAGTGTGCACACCTACTTTATCAAATCCATCCATAAATGTCAATGCAGTCTCATCCATAGGCCCCTAAATTTGTAATTCTATAGACAAAGTTTATAGCTCTTATTATAGTCTTTTTGAGTCAAATTTGATTTGATATATTATAGGGCCCTGTGGTTCAATCGGGGTTGCCATGACCATCCATTTGAAGGCCAACTGCCCACGCCCACTTTGTCAAATCCATCCATAAATGACAATGCAGTCTCATCCATAGGCCCCTAAATTTGGACTACTACAGACAAAGTTTCCAGCACCCATTATTGGGCTTTAATTTGAAATATTATAGGACCCTTGGTTCAATCGGGGTAGCCACAACTGTCCATTTCAATCCCAAGTGTGCACTCCCACTTCATCAAATCCATCCATAAATGCTAATAATGTCTCATCCATAAACCCCCAAATTTGGACTACTATAGAAGAGGTGTGTAGCACCCATCATAGGGCACTAAGTCATCCCTAATTTGGTATATTATAAGCCCTATCGTTCAATCAGGGTTTCCATGACCATCCATTTGAATCCCAAGTGCGCATGCCTACCTTGTCAAATCCATGCATAAATGCCAATGCAGTCTCATCCATAGGCCCTCAAATATATATTTCTATAGAGGAAGTGTGTAGTATCCATTCTAGAGTGTTGAGTTAGCTTTAATTTAATATACTATAGGCTCTATGGTTTAATCGAGGTTGACACGACTATCCATTTGAAGCCCAATTATGCACACCCGCTTTCTCAAATCCATCCATAAATGCCAATGCAGTCTCATCCATAAGCCCCTAAATTTGGGATGCAATAGATGAAGTGTGTAGCACTAATTATAGGGCTCTAAATTAGCTTTAATTTAATATATTATAGGCCTCATGGTTAGGTGGGTTTCTGCAAGTATACGAATTCAAACAAGTAGTAATTAAATATTGATCCCACAGAGATTGCAAATTGACTACAGTGATAATAGTTGCGTTTGTTTATTTAAACAACGAAAAAGGGTATTTTTAATTAAACTAGGACAAAACACAAAAAAAATCACAATGAAATAACAATCACTTTAGAGAGCTAGGGTTCTTATTACTAATTCAACATTTATTTAAAATCAATTTACTGCTAAGCCATACCTGACCTTAATCCAATTTGAGGGTTTCTCAAGAATCATAGGCTTTCCTCCTAAGACAACCCTATGATTAACCAAGTAAATTGACATTCTTAGATTTAAAGCTCTTGCCTACTAAGTGTTCGATTAACCTAGTTTAAGCACCAACCCTTAATCAATATTAGTTGCTTAAGTGTTTCTCAACTAAGAAAGCATCTAACAGGTTATTGTTTAAATCCAATACAACCCATCTCTCGATCAAGTTTTATTGTGTATATTCAATCAAAGGGTGATCAATCCTAAGAAGACATTAAGTTCAACAACAACCAAAGGATCTAGATTAATGGCTTAGGTTTAATTGTGATTAGCCCATGGTTGAATAGTAATAAGAACCCTAACTAAGAATTTAGCTACTCATGTTAATTTTAAGAAATAAAGAGGAATAATAATAGAAAACAGACATCATTATTGAATTAAAATTAAGAACAAATAACAACAATTGAATAGAATAAACCCCCTGTTAAATAGGAAGCTTGATCTTCTTCAATTTTTATTCTCTAATCTCCAAACTAACATAAGCAAGAAAAATCTTTATTTTCTCAAAACTGCTCTAAGAAAAATTGTATCTCCCAAAAAGTGATGATAAGAAAAAGAATAATCCTCCTCAAAGTGATGAATAATAGTCCTCTCTTTTTTTCTGGTGGCTGCCCTCTTATAAAACCCTAATTACCAACCCTAGGGTTACAGCCATGCGAAATCTCCATCTTGTCCCTCATGAGTCAGCAATTAAATTCGAATCCGAATTTTTCCAATCACCAGGTTGCACGACTGTGTGCAAAATGCACATGGCCGTGCACATCATGCACATCATTTTTTCAGCATTTCAGCATATTGATCTCCATTGCTTTTTAGGCTCGCTTCAAGTGCTCACAGCTCCCATATAACCTTCCTCTACTGTTCTTTGACTTCCCTAATTATATAAAAATCAACCAAAAATAAACTAACTAATACATAAAAATAAATAAACACATAAGACATGCAGTAAGTACTCAACTAAATAACAACTAAATAAAAGAAATGTAACTTAATTGAAATTTAATTTTTCCTAAGACAAAGACTACTTAATAAAATGCATTTTTCAAACTCATCAAATTCCTCCACACTTGAATATTTGCTTGTCCTCAAGCAAAACCTGAAAACACATATCTACCTAAAGAATCATACTTATTAACTAGCTTTAACTTGGCTAACTACCATAATCTTCTTTTAATAAAAAGTTTATAAACTCGAAAAGTAAAACAGCAACTGAGGTTAAGAATATATTGTTACCGTGTGAAGAGCATACTTTTCTAGTGAAAATATGAAAACAAACGATTGACACTCAAGAAAAATAAAAAAACAATTAGGAATCATGCCAACAATAAAGAGGCTAAGAAGTTTATCAATCAATATCTTCCCAATCTCAGCATCCCCCACCTTTCTTGTGTTACTCAATATGGAAACCTCCAAAAAGGGTCCTTTGGATATTCTTACTCTTAAAGAGAATTGGAGTAGAAGGAGCATTTAAAATATTTTTCTTTTCAATTTTAAGCTCTAAACAAGTTCGTTTTATGCTCCATCTCGCTTCTTTATTGATTTTTTTTAATAGAAAATAACCACTCTAAAGCAGCCTTAAATTCCTGCTCACAAATACTTTTCTCAAATATTAATCATCTAGATTCACTTATTCAATAGAAAAGTAAGCATTAATGTCCATTAAAATGTAAAAATTCTTAACCATAAGTTGCTCTTCTAATTTAAAAATTTAAAACGACCCATTAAGGGAAGATTAAGGCATTTCTTCAAGAAAACTAAGATTAATGAACAAGGCTCTAAAGGTATATATGTTGCAAAAATTCAAGTGTAAGAGCAAGGCACAAACACACAAAAAAAAGGGTAAAAATAAATAAATAAATAAAGCATGTAGACTCTTAAAATAAAATAAACACACAAGCATACAGTCATGAAAAGAAAATAAATAAATAAAAGAAAATTAGAGAACAGTATACTCCCGTCCCTTTATTCTGGTGAAACTAGAGGGGGAATATATAATGTGACCATGATGCACTTTGTAGCTTCATTTATAGCTTTAGATCTTTTGCTTTAAGGAAGGATGCGAAAGATTTTATCAATTTGAAGTTTCAACCTTTTAGCTCTAAAGTCACAACTAACAAGCTCACAAAATAAAAAAAAAAATTAATTCCTCCCCCACACTTAAAATGTGCAATGTCCTCATTACAACGTCCATAACAAGAAAAATTTGAGGAATTCGAATTGTCCTATGTTTCAAGTTGCATGGCCGTGTGCAAAATAAGCATGACCATGCTACCTGATTGACGTCATATCACGCATGGCTATGTACAAAATGCGCACAGCCGTACTACCTGCTAGCACAGATCAAAAATTTTTTTTTTGAATAAAACTTAGTAGGACAAGCCTCATATATTTATTGCACAATTAGAGAATTATGGAGTGTTGGGAAGTGGAAAATCCACTTAAAATAAAGTTTTGTGTCATTTTTAAAAGTTAGGTTTGTCTCGTCACACGGCTATGTGCAAAATTCGCACAGCCGTGTGTCAAGTTCTGGCATCGTAAGGTGCACGGCCGTGTGCAAAATGCGCACGGCTGTGTGACCTGATGGTTCAAAAGTGGCAATGCAAGATGCACGGCCGTGTGACCTATACATGCATACTTCAGAAATTTGCTGAATTAAAAATTCAACACACATAGACAAGCAATTCATCATAAATTTAAATTGCAAGTCACTCAAAACAAAAATTCCATTAAACATTTAACTCACAAGACCTCTTTTAGAGCTCCAACCTTTCTTTCATTCCCTGAAATGCACCAGAAACAATCATAAAAAAATAGAATAAACTTGCAAAAATGTAAAACAAATAACCAATAATAAAAAAATACAAATACAAATACAAATAAAAAATAATCTTGGTTGAGCCCCTAAAAAGCGCTCCTTTAATGGTCCACGAGCTAGATCATTCTAATTGATCACCCAGTTAATTCCCTCAAGTATGAAACTTAATGGAACTCCTCAAATGTACTTCAATGGTATAGCTTTAACCTTTGCCCATTCACTTTGAACGTGTCTCCTCTTATGTTGCTCAATTCCATGGCACCATGAGGATATGAATGAGTCACTATATACACAACCATAAATCCTATAGTGAAAAGCATTTCATCAGGAAACATCTCCTTGATAGGCTCTTGCTTATCACTTTCCTCGTGTTTCAACTCCAACCTTGAAAGATGATCAGCTACTACATTTTCAGCTCCTTTATTGTCTCTGATCTCAATATCAAACTCTTGCAACAGAAGTACCCATCTCATAAGCCTTGGTTTTGAATCCTTTTTGTTCATTAAATACTTTAATGCTGCATGATCTGTTTATACAATTGCCTTAGATCCAAGGAGGTACGATCTGAACTTGTCAAAAGCAAATATAACAGTCAGCATCTCCTTTTCTGTAGTAGCATAATTCAACTGAGTATCTATCAATGTTCAGCTCACATAATAGATCACATGCAACCTATTCTCCTTTCTTTAGCTAAGAATGACTCCTATTGCATGATCGCTAGCGTCACAAATCAAGTCAAATGGTAGACTCCAATCTGGTGCCATCACTATAGAAGCAGAAACAAGTGTTTGTTTCAACCTATAAAAGCCTGCATGACCAAGAAAACTCCTAACTCCTTTAACATTTATGGGGTACTGCAGCTTCTCAATTGCCTCCATCTTTACTTTATCCACTTAAATGCCTTGAGCTGAAATCTTATGTCCAAGTACAATACCTTCATCTACCATGAAATGACACTTTTCCCAATTTAGCACAAAATTTGTTTCCTCACAACATACTAGAACTTGCTCCAAATTGCTCAGACATCCTTCAAATGAATTTCCATAGATAGAAAAATCATCCATGAAAACATCCATGATCTCCTCCACTAAAGCTACAAATATAGCCATCATACATCTCTGAAAAGTTGTAAGAGCATTACATAACCCAAATGGCATCCTCCTGTATGCAAATGTCCCATAAGGACATGTAAAGGTGGTCTTCTCTTGATCTTCTGGAGCTATTGCAATTTGATTGTAGCCTGAATAACCATACAGGAAGCAGTGAAAAGCATGTCTTATTATCCACTCCAACATTTGATCAATAAAGAGTAATGGGAAATGGTCTTTCTTTGTGAATGAGTTCAATTTCCTATAATCAACGCACACTCTCCATCCATTCATAACTCTTAGATTATAGGTGGATGATTTCTCCAACTTGGATTATAGGTGATGCCATGCACTTGGTCTTGCTGTCCTTTAAAGTGGTTCACAAAGTTTACATTCTCCATGGACAAGCTTTGCATCATCTGACACTCTATAGTTGGATGACTACCCTGACATAATTCATAAGAGGAAGACAAGTTAGATATGGCATTGATATTCATTTTATCCATTCTTTTAGATAAAACATCCATTTTTGCATTTAACATCGTCAAACTGTCAACTTCAATCACTCCCCTCTCTTTGGAATAGCTCTCTCACTGGACCAAAGGCTTTGGGTATTAGCCATTTCTTTGAAAAGCTCCAAGGCATCTTCTGGTGTCTTAGACATGATAGTTCCTCCTGCTGATGCATCTATGTTTGCTCTCACTGCAAGATTGACACCCTTGTAAAAAGATTGTGCCAAATCCCATGAAGGAATCAGCTGTGGTGGACATTGTCGCTGAAGATCCTTGAATCTATCCCAGCACTCATAAAAACTTTCATCATCTCTTTGATAGAAAGAGTTGATATCATTTTTGATTTTGAGTACTTTAGCTGGTGGAAAGTACTTATTGAAAAAGGTTGTATAAAGCTCCTGCCATGTGTTTATGGAGTTAGGTGCCAAACTAGTGAACCATCTTTTTGCTCTATCTATCAATGAAAACAGAAAAAGGATGAGCCTGATTGCTTCTGGCTATACTCCATTCATCTTGAAGGTCAAACAATACTCCAAAAATCCTGTCATATGACCAATTGGATCCTCATGTGGTAAGCCACTAAAATGTCAGTTTTGAATCATTTGGATCATGGCAGGTTTGATTTCAAAGTTGTTTGTAGCAACCGCCGGCCTTGGACACCTTGGACTTTGGGACTCACAAAGTCCCTTATAGTTCTATGGGCAACGTGCCCATTTTGGCCATCTTGCTCATTGTGTGCTTCCCCTCCATTCATTTTATCTCTATTTTGTCTTCTCCTTCTACAAAAAGTTTTCTCAATCTATAAATCAAGTGGTATTAACTGGACTCCTTGTCTGCTTACGCCATGCGTTATGTGCATGCAACAACAAGAGTTCTTGTAAATCCAAAAAAATAACAATAATAAAAGTAAAAAATAACATCTAAATCAAACAGCACAAAATTCTCAACAATATCAATTTGGCAATCCTGGGCAACAGCGCCAAAAACTTGATGGGTTTCCGCAAGTATACAGATTCGTACAAGTAGTAATTAAATATCAATCCCATAGAGATTGCAAATTGACTACAATGATACTAGTTGTGTTTGTTTGTTTAAACAACAAACAAGGGTATTTTTAATTAAACTAAGACAAAACACAAAAAAAATCACAATGAAATAACAATCACTTTAGAGAGTTAGGGTTCTTATTATTAATTCAACCTTTATTTAAAATCAATTTACTGCTAAGCCATACCTAACCTTAATCCAATTTGAGGGTTTCTCAAGAATCATAGGCTTTCCTCCTAAGACAACCCTATGATTAACCAAGTAAATTGACGTTCTTAGATTTAAAGCTCTCGCCTACTAAGTGTTCGATTAACCTAGTTTAAGCACCAACCCTTAATCAATATTAGTTGCTTAAGTGTTTCTCAACTAAGAAAGCATCTAACAAGTTATTGTTTAAATCCAATACAACCCATCTCTTTATCAAGTTTTATTATGTATATTCAATCAAAGGGTGATCAATCCTAAGAAGACATTAAGTTCAATAACAACCAAAGGATCTAGATTAATGGCTTAGGTTTAATTGTGATTAGCCCATGGTTGAATAGCAATAAGAACCCTAACTAAGAATTCAACTACTCATGTTAATTATAAGAGACAAAGAAAAAGAATAAAAGAAAATAGACATCATCATTAAATTAAAATTAAGAATGAATAAACATAATTGAATAGAAGAAACCCCCTGTTCAATAGGAAGCTTGATGTTCTTCAATTCTTATTCTCAAATCTCCAAACGAACATAAACAAGAAAAATCCTTGTTTCCTCAAAACTACTCTAAGAAAAATTGTATCTCCCAAAAAGTGATGATAAGAAAAAGAATAATCCTCCTTAAAGTTATGAATAATAGTCCTCTCCTTTTTTTTTGGTGGCTACCCTTTTATAAAACCCTAATTACCAACCCTAGGGTTACAGCCATGCGAAATCTCCATCTTGTCCCTCATGAGTCAGCAATTAAATTCGACTCCAAATTTTTCCAATCACCGGGTCGCATGGCCGTGTGCAAAATGCGCATGGCCGTGCACATCATTTTTTCAGCATT
Organism: Mallotus nudiflorus; assembly: GCA_947683625.1. Classification (NCBI taxonomy): domain Eukaryota; kingdom Viridiplantae; phylum Streptophyta; class Magnoliopsida; order Malpighiales; family Euphorbiaceae; genus Mallotus; species Mallotus nudiflorus. The sequence continues at coordinate 2,533,758 of CANTUR010000117.1, read as the reverse complement.
TCAGCATATTGATCTCCATTGCTTTTTAGGCTCGCTTGAAGTGCTCACGGCTCCCATATAACCTTCCTCTATTGTTCTTTGACTTCCCTAATTACATAAAAATCAACCAAAAATAAACCAACTAATACGTAAAAATAAATAAACACACAAGACATGCAGTAAGTACTCAACTAAATAAAAACTGAATAAAAGAAACATAAACTTAACTGAAATTGAATTTTTCCTAAGACAAAGACTACTTAATAAAATGCATTTTTCACACTCATCATGGTTCAATCGGGGTTGCCATGACCATGCATTTGAATCCCAAGTGTGCACGCCCACTTTGTCAAATCCACCCTTAAATGACTATGCAGTATCATCCATAGGCCCCTAAATTTTGACTGCTACAGATAAAGTTTGTAGCACCCATTATAAGGCTCTAAGTTAGCATTGATTTGATATATTATGGGCCCCCTAGTTTAATCAGGGTTGCCACAATCGTCCATTTGAAGCCCAAGTATGCATGCCGACTTTGTCAAATCCATCCATAAATGCCAATGCAGTCTCATCCATAGGCCACTAAATTTGGACTGTAACAGAACAGGTGTGTAAAACCCATTATAAAGCTTTAAGTCAGCCTCAATTTGATATATTATAAGCCCTGTGGTTCAATCATGGTTGCCATGATCGTCCATTTGAATCCCAAGTGCACACGCCCGCCTTGTCAAATCCATCCAAAAATGCCAATGCAATCTCCTCCATAGGCCCCTAGATCTAGGCTACTACAAAGGAAGTGTGTAGCACACATTATAGGACACTGAGTCAACTTAGATTTGATATATTATAGGCCCCATAGATTAATTGGGGTTGCTATGACTGTCAATTTGAAGCCCAAGTCTACACACCTAGTTTGTCAAATCCATCCATAAATGCCAATGCAGTCTCATCCATAAGCCCCTAAATTTGGTCTGCTACAGATGAGGTGTGTAGCACTCATTATAGGGCTCTGAGTTAGTTTTGATTTAATATATTATGGTTCCCATGGTTCAATTGGAGTTACCATGTTCGTCCATTTAAAGCCCAAGTGTGGATGCCCACTTTGTCAAATCCATTCATAAATGACAATGCACTCTCATCCATAGGCCCCTATATTTAGACTAATACAAACAAAGTGTAAAGCACCCATTATAAGGCATTAAGTCAGCTTTGATTTGATATATTATAGGACCTTTGGTTCAATTAGGGTTTCCATGACCACCTATTTGAAGTCCAAGTACACACGCCCTTTTTGTCAAATCCATCTATAAATGCTAATGCAGTCTCATCCATAAGCCCCTAAATTTGGACTGCTACAGTAGAGATGTTTAGCATCCATTATAAGGCTCTAAGTCAGCTTCAATTTGATATTTTATAGGCTTTGTGGTTCAATCGAGGTTTCCATGATCGTCCATTTTAATCCTAAGTGTGCAGCCCCACCTTATCAAATCCATCCATAAATGTTAATGCAGTCTCATCCATAAGCCCCTAAATTTGGATTGTTATAGAAGAAATGCGTAGCACTTATTATAGGGCTTTAAGCTAGCCTCAATTTGATATACTAAGAGCCCTTTGGTTCAATCTGGGTTGCCATGATCATCCATTTGAACACCATGTGTGCATGGCCACTATGTAAAATCCATCCATAAATACCAATGCAATATCATCCATAGGCCCTTAAATTTGGATAACTACAGATTAAGTGTGTATCATCCATTATAGGGCAATAAGTTATCTTAGATTTGATATATTATATGCCCCATGGTTTAATCAGGGTTTCCATGAAATTCCATTTGATGCCCAAGTGTGCACTCCCACTTTGTCAAATCCACCCATAAATGCCAATGCAGCCTCATCCATAAGCCCCTAATTTTGGACATCTATAGATGAAGTGTGTAGTATCCATTATAGGCCTCTAACTCAACTTTTATTTGATATATTATAGGCCATGGGGTTCAATCAGAGTTGCCATGACCATCCAATTGAATCCCAAGTGCGCATGCTCACTTTTTTAAATCCATCCATAAATGTCAATGTAGTCTAATCCATAGGCCCTTAAATATGGATTGCTACAAATAAAGTGTGTACCGCCAATCATAGGGCTCTAAGTTAGCTTTGATTTGATATATTATAGGCCCTATGGTTCAAACGGGGTTGCCACGATCATCCATTTGAACCCCAAGTGCATAAGCCCACTTTGTCAAATCCATCCATAAATAACAATGCAGTCTCATCCATAGGCCCCTCAATTTCGATTGCTAAAGACAAAGTGTGTAGCACCCATTATAGGGCTCTGAGTCAACTATGATTTAGTATATTATAGGCCCTGTGGTTCAATCGACATTGCCATGACTATCCATTTAAAGCCCAAGTTCACACGCCCACTTTGTCAAATCCATTCATAAATGCTAATGCAGTCTCATCCATAGGCCCCAATGTATGGACCGTTATAAATGGAAGTGTGTAGCACCCATTTTGTGCTTTGAGTTATCTTTAATTTGATATATTATAGACCCCATGGTTCAATCGGGGTTGCAACAACCATCCATTTGAAGCCCAAGTGCGCACACCCACTTTGTCAAATCCATTTATAAATGCCAATGTAGTCTCATCGATGGGCCCCTAAATTTGTACTGCTATAGATGGATTGTGTAGCACCCATTATAAGGCTCTGAGTCAACTACAATTTCATATACTATAGGCCCCATGATTCAATCGGAGTTGCCATGATAGTTCATTTGAAGCCCGATTATGCACATCCACTTTGTCAAATCCATCCATAAATGCCAATGCAGTCTCATCCAAGGCCTCTAAATATTGATTGCTATAGATGAAGTGTATAGCACTCTTTATAGTGCTCTGAGTCACCTTCAATTTGATATATTATGGGCCCCATGGTTCAATCAAGGTTTCCACGATCGTCCATTTCAAGCCCAAGTGCACACTCCCACTTTATCAAATCCATCCATAAATGACAATGCAATCTCATCCATAGGCCCCTATATTTGGATTGCTACAGACAAAGTTTGTAGCACCCATTTTAGGGCTCTAAGTTAACTTTGATATGATCTATTATAGACCCCCTAGTTCAATCAAGGTTTCCATAACCATCCATTTGAAGCCCAAGTACGGACGCCCACTTTGTCAAATCCATCCATAAATAACAATGTAGTCTCATCCATAGGCCCTTATATTTTGATTGCTACAGATAAAGTTTGTAGTACCCATTATAAGTCTCTAAGTTAGCTTTGATTTGATATATTATAGGCCCCCTAGTTCAATTAGGGTTGCCACGACCATCCACTTAAAGCCCAAGTATGCACTCCCACTTTGTTAAATTCATCCATAAATGCCAATGCAATCTCATCCGCAAGACCCTAAATTTGGACTACTATAGAAGAGGTGTGTAGCACCCATCATAGGGCTATAATTCAACCTCATTTTGATATATTATAGACCCTATGGTCCAATCAAGGTTGCCATGACCATCCATTTGAATCCCAAGTGCACACGCCCACCTTATAAAATCCATCCATAAAGGCTAATGCAGTCTCATCTAGAGGCCCCTAAATTTGGGTTGCTACAGAAGAAATGTGTAGCACCTATTATATGGCCTTGAGCCAGCCTTAATTTAATATTCTAAGGGCCCTATGGTTCAATCTAGGTTGCCACAACCATCCATTTGAAAACCATGTTGGCACGCCCACTTTGTAAAATCCATCCATAAATGCCAATGCATTGTCATCCATAAGCCCCTAAATTTGGACTACTATAGATTAAGTGTGTAGCATCCATTACAGGGCTCTAAGTTAGCTTCAATTTGATATATTATATGCCCCATGGTTCAATTAGGGTTTCCATGACCGTCCATTTGATGCCCAAGTGCGCACACCCACTTTGTCAAATCCACCCATAAATGTCGATGCAGTCTCATCCATAAGCACCTAAATATGGATATGTACAGATGAATTGTGTAGTACTTATTATAAGGATCTAAGTCAACTTCAATTTTATATTATGGACTATGGGGTTCAATCAGGGTTATCATGACCGTCCATTTGAAGCCCAAGTGCGAATGCTCACTTTTTCAAATCCATTCATAAATGCCAATGTAGTCTCATCCAAAGGCCCCTAAATTTGGACTACAACAATTGAAGTGTGTAGCACCCATTATAAGGCTCTAATTTAGCTTTAATTTGATATATTATAGGCCCTATGGTTCAAAAGGGGTTGCCACGATCATCCATTTAAAGCCCAAGTGCGCATGCCTACTTTGCCAAATCCATCCATAAATGATAATGATGTCTCGTCCATAGGCCCCTAAATTTGGACCGCTACAGACAAAGCTTCTAGCACCCATTATAAGGCTCTGAGTTAAATTTGATTTGATATATTATGAGAACTATGGTTCAATCGGCATTGCCATAACCATCTATTTAAATCCCAAGTGCACACACCCACTTTGTCAAATCCATTTATAAATGCCAATGCAGTCTCATCCATAGGCCCTAATATTTGGATTGCTATAAATGAAGTGTGTAGCACCCATTATAGTGCCCCTAAATTTGGACCGCTCCAGACAAAGCTTCTAGCACCCATTATAAGGCTCTGAGTTAAATTTGATTTGATATATTATGAGAACTATGGTTCAATCGGCATTGCCATAACCATCCATTTAAATCCCAAGTGCACACACCCACTTTGTCAAATCCATTTATAAATGCCAATGCAGTCTCATCCATAGGCCCTAATATTTGGATTGCTATAAATGAAGTGTGTAGCACCCATTATAGTGCCCCTAAATTTGGATTGCCACGAATAAAGTTTATAGTACCCACAGGCTTTGAATTAGCTTTGATTTAATAGATTATAGGCCCCATGGTTCAACTGGGGTTGCCATGACCATCCATTTGAAGCCCAAGTGCGCACACCTACTTTATCAAATTCATCCATAAATGCAAATGCAGTCTCATCCATAGGCCCCTAGATTTGGCCTAATATAAAAGAGGTGTGTAGCACCCATTATAGTGCTCTAATTCAGGCTCGATTTGATATATTATAGGCCTCATGGTTCATTCAGGATTGCCATGATCGTCCATTTAAATCCCAAGTGCACATGCCCACTTTGTCCAATCCATCCTTAAATGCCAATGTTGTCTCATCCATAGGCCCCTAAATTTAGAATGCTACAAAAGAGGTGTGTAGTACCCATTATAAAGCTCTGAGACATCCTAGATTAATATATTATGGACCCTATGGCTCAATCGAGGTTGCCACAACCATCCATTTGAATCCCAAGTGCGCATGCTACTTTGTCAAATCCATCCATAAATGCCAATGTAGTCTCATCCATAAGCCCCTAAATATGGACTACTATAAAAGAGTTGTGTAGCATTCATTATAGGGCTCTGAGTCAGCTTTGATTTTATATATTATGTGCCCTATGGTTCAATTAGGGTTTCCATGATCATCCATTTGATGCCCAAGTGCACACACCCACTTTGTCAAATCCACCCACAAATGTCGATGCAGTCTCATCCATAAGCACCTAAATATGGACATGTACAGATGAATTGTGTAGTACTCAATATAAGGATCTAAGTCAGCTTCGATTTGATATATTATGGACCATGGGGTTCAATCAAGGTTGCCATGACCATCCATTTGAAGCCCAAGTGCGAATGCTCACTTTTTCAAATCCATCCATAAATGCCAATGTAGTCTCATCCAAAGGCCCTTAAATTTGGACTACTATAATTAAAGTGTGTAGTACCCATTATAGGGCTCTAAGCTAGCTTTGATTTGATATATTATAGGCCCCATGGTTCAAAAGGGGTTGCCACGATCATCCATTTGAAGCCCAAGTGTGCACACCCACTTTGCCAAATCCATCCATAAATGACAATGTTGTCTCATCCATAGGCCCTTAAATTTGGACTGCTATAAACAAAGCTTCTAGCATCCATTATAGGGCTCTAAGTTAGATTTGATTTGATATATTATGGGAACTATGGTTCAATCAGCATTACCATGACTGTCCAATTGAATCCTAAGTGCACATACCCACTTTGTCCAATCCATCCATAAATGCTAATGTTGTCTCATCCATAGACCCCTAAATTTAGACTACTACAAAAGAGGTGTGTAGCACCCATTATAAAGCTCTGAGACATCCTTGATTTAATATATTATAGGCCCTATAGCTCAATTGGGGTTTCCATAACCGTCCATTTGAATCTTAAGTGCACGCACCACTTTGTCAAATCCATCCATAAATGCCAATGTAGTCTCATCCATAGGCCCCCAAATCTGGACTACTATAGAAGAGGTGTGTAGCACCCACTATAGGGCTCTAATTCAACCTTGATTTGTTATATTATGGCCCCTTGCCTCAATCGGTGTTTCCATGACTATCCATTTGAAGCCCAAGTGTGCATGCCCACTTTATCAAATCCATCCTTAAATGCAAATGCAGTCTCATCCATAGGCCTTTAAATTTGGACTGCTACAAATGTTACACCCATTGTAGGGCTCTAGGTCAGCTTTGATTTGATGTATTATAGGCCCTGTGGTTCAATTAGGGTTGCCACAACCACCTATTTAAAGCCCAATTGCACATGCCCATGTTGTCAAATCCATCTATAAATGCCAATTCAGTCTCATCCATAGGCCCTAAAATTTGGACTACTACTGATGAGGTGTGCAGCACTCATTATAGGGCTCTGAGTCAGCTTTAATTTAATATATTATGGACCCCGTGGTTCAATTAGGGATGCCACGACTATCCATATAAATCCTAAGTGTGCATGGCCACTTTGCCAAATCCATCCATAAATGCCAATGCAGTCTCATCCATAAGCCCCTAAATTTGGATTGCTACAAATGAAGCGTATAGCACCTATTATAGGGCTATAAGTCAACTTTGATTTGATATATTATTGGCCATATAGTTCACTCAAGGTTTCCATGAACGTCCATTAGAATCCCAAGTGCGCACGCCCACTTTGTCAAATCCATCCATAAATGCCAATGCAGTCTCATCCGTAGGCCCCTAAATTTGTACTGCTACAAATGAAGGATGTTGTACTTATTGTAGGGCTCTGAGTCAACTTTGATTTAATATATTATGGGCCCTATGAATAAATCAGGGTTTCCATGACCATCCATTTGAAGCCCAAGTGTGCACACCTACTTTGTTATATCCATCCATAAATGCCAATCAAGTCTCATCCATAGGCTCCTAAATTTGGTTGCTATAGATTAAGCATGTAACACCCATTATAGTTCTTTGAGTCCAATTTATTTTGATATATTATGGGCCCTATGGTTTAATTGGGATTTCCATGGCCATCCATTTGAAGCCCAAGTGCACATGCCCACTTTGTCAAATCCATGCATAAATGTCAATGCAATCTCATCCGTAAGCCCCTAAATTTGGACTACTACAGATAAAGTGTGTAGCACCCATTATAGGGTCTAACTTAGGTTTTATTTGATATATTATAGGACTTGTGGTTCAATTGGGGTTGCCACGATATTCCATTTAAAGCCCAAGTGCACATTCTCACTTTGTCAAATCCATCCATAAATGGCAATGATGTCTCATCCATAGCCCCTAAATTTGGATCTACAAATGAAGTGTATAGCACCTAATATAGGGCTCTGAGTTAGCTTTGATATGCTATATTATGGACCTATGGTTCAATCGAGGTTGCTACGACTGTCCATTTAAAGCCTATGTGTGCATGCCTACTTTGTCAAATCCATCCATAAATGCCAATGTAATCTCATCCATAGGCCCCTAAATTTGGATTGCTACATAAGAAGTGTATTATACCCACTATAGTGCACTGAGTTAGCTTTGATTTTATATATTATGGGCCTAGTGGTTCAATCGAGGCTGCCACAACCATCCATTTAAAGCCCAAGTGCCCATGCCCACTTTGTTAAATCGATCAATAAATACCAAAATAGTCTCATTCATAGGCCCCTAAATTTGTACTACTATAGATCAAGTGCATAGCACCTATTATAAGGCTATGACTCAAATTTGAATTGATATATTATGGGCGGGTTGCCACAACCGTCCATTTGAATCCCAAGTGCACATGCCCACTTTGTTAAATCCATCCATAAATGCCAATGCAATCTCACCCATAAGCCCTAAAATTTAGACTGCTATAGAAAAAGTTTATTATACACATTATATGGATCTGAGTCTACTTTGATTTGATATATTATAGGCTTTATGGTTCAATCAGGGATGCCACGATCATCCATTTGAAGCCCAAGTCTGCACGCCCACCTTGTCAAATCCATCTATAAATGCCAATGCAGTGTCATCCATAGGCCTCTAAATATGGACTACTACAAAAAAAGTTTGTAGTACCCATTATAGGGCTCTGAGTATGGTTTGATTTTATAAATTATGGGTCATGTGGTTTAATTGGGGTTTCCACGACAATCCATTTGAAACCTAAGTGCACGTAACCCCACTTTGTTACATCCTTCCATAAATGCCACTGTAGTCTCATCCATAGGACCCTAAATTTGGAGTGCTACCGATGAATTGTGTAGCACCCTTTATAGGGCTTTGAGTCAACTTTAATTTTATATGTTATGGGCCTCATGGTTCAATTGGGGTTGCACGACCATCCATTTGAATCCCATGTACGCACTCCTACTTTGTCAAATCCATCCATAAATGCCAATACAGTCTCATCCATAGGCCCCTAAATTTGGACTGCTACAGATGAAGTGCATAGTGCCTTTTATAGAGTCTAACTCAGCTTTGATTTGATATATTATGGGCCCTACGGTTCGATCACGATTGCCACAACCGTCCATTTGAATCCCAAGTTCATACTCTCACTTTGTCAAATCCATCCAAAAATTCCAATGAAGTCTCATCCATAAGCCCCTAAATCTGCCTTGCTACAAATGAAGTGCATAGCTCCTAATATAAGGCTCTGAGTTAGCTTTGATCTGATATATTATGGGCCCATGGTTCAATTAGGGTTGCCACGACCATTCATTTGAAGCCCAAGTCTGCATGCCCACTTTGTCAAATCCATCCACAAATGCCAATGTAATCTCATCCATAGGCCCTTAAATTTGGACTATTACGGATGAACTGTGTAGTACCCATTATAGGGCTCTGACTCAGCTTCGATTTGATACATTATGGGCCTCATGGTTCAATTAGGGTTTCCATAACTATCCATTTGTATCCCAAGTGCGCACACCCACTTTGTCAAATCCAACCATAAATGCCAATACAATCTCATCTCTAGGCCCCTATATTTGGACTGCTATAGACAAAGTTTGTTACATCTATTATAGGGCTCTGAGTCAGCTTTTATTTGATATATAATGGGCCCTATGGTTCAATCAGGGATGCCACAATTATCCATTTGAAGCCTAAGTGTGCACACCCACTTTGTCAAATCCATCCATAAATACCAATGCAATCTCATCCATAGGCCCCTTAATTTTGACTGCTATAGATAAAGTTTGTAGCACCCATTATAGGGCTAAAAGTCAAATTCAATTTTATATATTATGGGCCTAGTGGTTCAACCGGGGTTGATATGACTATCCATTTGAATCCCAAGTGCGTACACCCACTTTGTCACATCCATCCATAAATGCCAATGCAGTGTCATTCATAGGCCCCTAAAATTGGATTGCTATATATGAATTATGTAGTACCAATTATAGGGCTCAAAGTCAGCTTCAATTTGATATATTATTGGCCTGTGGTTCAATCAGGGTTGCATGTCCATCCATTTAAACCCTAAGTGCACATGCCCACTTTGTCAAATCCATCCATAAATTCCAATGCAATCTCATCCATAGGCCCCTAAATTTGGACTGCTATAAATGAAGCATATAGCACCTATTATAGGGCTTTGAGTCAACTTTGATTTGATATATTATGGGCCTTGTGGTTCAATCAAGGTTTCCATGACCGTCTATTTAAAACTAAAGTGCACATACCTACTTTGTCAAATACAACCATAAATTCTAATGCAATCTCATCCATAGGCCCTTAAATTTGGACTGTTATAGATTAAGCACATAGCACTTATTATAAAGCTCTTCGCCAGGTTCAATCTAATATATTATGGGCCCTATGGTTTAATCAGGGTTGCCAATACCATCCATTTAAAGCCTAAGTGTGTATGCCCACCTTGCCACATCCATCCATAAATGCCAATGCAGTCTCATCCATAAGCCCCTAAATTTGGATTTCTATAAATGAATTGTATAGCACCTGTTATAGGACTCTAAGTTAGCTTCAATTTGATATATTATGGGCCTTGTGGTTCAATTGGGGTTGCACAACCATTCATTTGAATCCCAGGTGTGCACGCCCACTTTGTCAAATCCATCCATAAATGTCAATGCAATCCCATCCATAGGCCCCTAAATTAGGACTGTTATAAAAGAAGTGTGTAGTGCCCATTATAGGGTCTGACTCAGCTTTGATTTGGAATATTATGGGCCCTGTGGTTCAATCAAGGTTACCACAACCGTCCATTTAAAGCCTAAGTGCACACTCTCACTTTCTTAAATCCATCCAAAAATGCCAATGAAGTCTCATCCATAGGCCTTTAAATTTGGATTGCTATAAATGAAGTGCATGGTACCTAATATAGGGCTCTAAGTTAGCTTTGATTTGATATATTATGGTCCCATGGTTCAATCGAGGTTGCCACGACCTTCCATTTAAAGGCCGAGTGTGCACACCCACTATGTTAAATCCATCCACAAATGCTAATGCAATGTCATCCATAGGCCCCTCAATTGGATTGCTATAGATGAAGTGTGTAGCACCCATTATAGGGCTTTAACTCAGCTTCAATTTGATATATGATGGGCCCTATGGTTCAATTGAGGTTGCCATAACTGGCCATTTGAATCCTAAGTGAGCATGCCCACTTTGTTAAATCCATCCATAAATGATAATGCAATCTCATTTGTAGGCCTTTATATTTGGATAGCTACATATAAAGGTTGTTGTACCCATTATAAGGCTCTGAGTCAGCTTTGATTTGAAATATAATGGGCCCCATAGTTCAATCAAGGATGCCACAACCGTCCCTTTGAAGCTTAAGTGCATATGCCCACTTTGTCAAGTCCATCCCTAAATACGAATGCAGTCTCATCCATAGGGCCATAATTTTGGACTACAAAAGATAAGTTTGTAGCACCCATTATAAGGCTCTGAGTTAGGTTTAATTTTTATATATTATAGGCCTTGTGGTTCAATCGGGGTTGCCACAACTATCCATTTGAAGCCCAAGTGTGTACACCCACTTTGTCACATCCATCCATAAATACTAATGCAGTCTCATCCATAGGCCCCTAAACTTCAACTGCTACAGATGAATTGTGTAGTACTTAATATAGGGCTCTGAGTCAGCTTCAATTTGATATATTATCAGCCCTGTGGTTCAATCGGGGTTACACGACCATCCATTTAAAGCCTAAGTACACACACCCACTTTGTCAAATCCATCCATAAATGCCAATGCAATCTCACCAATAGGCCCCTAAATTTGGACTGAAATAAACAAAGTGTGTAGCACCTATTATAGGGCTATGAATCAACTTTGATTTGATATATTATGGGCCCTATGGCTCAATCGGGCTACCACAACCATCTATTTGAAGCCTAAGTGCACACACCTATTTTGTCAAATACATCCATAAATTCCAATGCAATCTCATCCATAGTCCCTGAAATTTGGACTGCTACAGATTATGCATATAGTAAACATTATAGGGCTCCAATTCAGCTTTGATTTGATATATTATAGCCCTTGTTTTTTAATCAGGGTGGCCACGATCGTCCATTTAAAGCCCAAGTGTGCACGCTCACTTTGTTAAATCCATCCATAAATGCCAAAGCAATCTCATCCATAGGCCCCTAAATTTAGACTGCTACAAATGAAAAGTGTACCTCTCACTATAGGATTTTGACTCATATTTTATTTGATATATTATGGGCCTATGGTTCAATCAGAGTTGCCACGACCATCCATTTAAAGCCTAAGTGTGCACTCTTACTTTGTCAAATCCATCCATAAATGCCAATGTAATCTCATCCATAGGCCCCTAATTTTGGAGTGCTACAGATGAAGTTTGTAGCACCCATTATAGTGCACTAAGTGAGCTTCAATTTGATATATTATGGGCCTTGTCATTCATTTGGGGTTGCCATGACTGTCCATTTGAAGCCCAAGTGTGTACGCCCACTTTTTGACATCCATCCGCAAATGACAATATTGTCTCATCCATAGGCCTATAAATTTGGGATGCTATAAATCAATTATATAGCACTCGCTATAGGGCTCTAAGTCGATTTTAATTTGATATATTATGGACCCTATGGTTCAATCGAGGTTGTGACGACCGTCCATTTAAATCCCAAGTGTGCACACCCACTTTATCAAATCCATCCATAAATACCAATCCAATCTTATCCATAGGCCCTTAAATTTGGATTGCTGCAGATAAAGTTTGTTACACCCATTATAAGGCTCTACATCAGCTTTGATTTGATATATTATAGGCCTTATGATTCAATCGAGGATGCCACGATTGTCCATCTAAATCCCAAGTGTGCATGCCCACTTTGTCAAATTCATCCATAAATGCCAATTCAGTCTCATCCATATGCAGCTAAATTTGTACTACTATAGATTAAATGTGTAGCACCTATTATAGGGCTTTGAGTTAGCTTTAATTTGATATATTATAGGCCTCATAGTTCAATCGGGGGTTCCACGATCGTCCATTTGAAGCCTTAGTGCGCACACCCACTTTGTCAAATCCATCCATAAATACCAATGCAGTCTCATCCATAGGCCCTTAAATTTGGACTACTACAAATGAATCATGTAGCACTTATTTTAGGGATTTGATTCAACTTTGATTTGATATATTATGGGCCTCGTGGTTCAATCAAGTTTACCATGACTATCCATTTGAAGCCTAAGTGCGCACACCTACTTTATCAAATCCATCCATAGATGCTAATGCAGTCTCATCCATAGGCCCCTAAATTTGGTTGTTATCGATTCAACGTGTAGCAACAATTTTAGGGCTCTAAGTCAGATTTGATTTTATTTATTATAGGCCCTATGGTTTAATCATGGTTGCGATGACCATCCATTTGAAGCCCAAGTGCGCATGTCCACTTTGTCAAATCCATCCATAAATGCCATTGCAATCTCATCCATAGGCCCCTAAATTTGGATTGCTACATATGAAGTGTGTAGCTCCCATTATAAGGTCTGACTCAGCTTTAATTTGACATATTATGGGCCTTGTGTTTCAATCGCAGTTACCACGACCATCTATTTAAAGCCCAAGTGCACACTCTCACTTTGTCAAATCCATCCATAAATGCTAATGAAGTCTCATCTATAGGCCCCTAAATTTGGATTACTACAAATGAAGTGCATAGCACCTAATATAGGGCTCTAAGTTAGCTTTGATCTGATACATTATGGGCCCATGACTCAATCGGGGTTGCTATGACTATCCTTTTGAAGCCAAAGTGTGCACACCCAATTTGTCAAATCCATCCACAAATGCCATGTAATCTCATCCATAGGCCCCTAAATTTGGACCGCTACAGATGAAGCATGTAGCACTTATTATAGTGCACTAAGTTATCTTCGATTTAATATATTATAGGCACTGTGGTTCAATTAGGGTTGCCACGACCATCCATTTGAAACCTCAATGTGCATGCTCAGTTTGTCAAATCCATCCATAAATGCTAATGTAGTCTCATCTATAGGCCCTTAAATTTGTACTGCTACATATTAAATGTGTCACACCCATTACAGGGCTCTAACATAGCTTTTTCTTTGATATACTATGGGCCCTATGGTTCAATCGGGGTTTTAACAACCGTCCATTTGAATCCTAAGTTTGCACGCCCACTTTGTCAAATCCATCAATAAATGCCAATGCAGTCTCATCCATAGGCCCCTAAATTTAGACTGCTACAAATGAAGCATGTAGCACCTATTATAAGGCTCTAAGTTAGCTTTTATTTGATATGTTATAGGCCCCATGGTTTAATTGGGGTTGCCATGACCGTCCATTTGAAGCCCATATGCGGACACCTACTTTGTCAAATACATCAATAAATGCCAATGCAGTCTCATCCATAGGCCACTAAATTTGGACTAATATAGATTAAGCATGTAGCACCCATTATAGGGCTCTAAGTTAGCTTTGATTTGATATATTATAGGCTTTGTTTTTTAATCAGGGTTTCCACGACCGTCCATTTGAAGCCTAAGTACGCACTCCCACTTTGTCAAATCCATCTATAAATTCCAATGCAGTCTCATTCATAGGCCACTAAATTTGGACTGCTACAGATAAAGTGTGTAGCGCCCACCATAGGGCTCTAACTCAGCTTTTATTTGATTTATATGGGCCATATGGTTCAATCAAGGCTGCCACGACCATCCATTTGAGGCCCAAGTACGCACACCCACTTTGTCAAATCCATCCATAAATTCCAATGCAATCTCATTCATCCGTTCCTAAATTTAGACTGCTACAGATGAAGTGTGTAGCACCCATTATAGTGTTTTGAGTTAAATTTGATTTCATATATTATGGGCCCCGTGGTTTAATCAGGGTTGCCACGACTATCCATTTGAAGCCCAAATGCGCATGCCCACTTTCTCAAATCCATTTATAAATGCCAATGCAATCTCTTCCATAGGCCACTAAATTTGGATTGCTACAGATGAAGTGTGTAGCACCCACCATAAGGCTCTAACTTAGCTTTGATTTGACATATATGGGCCTTATGGTTCAATTAATGCTGCCATGACCATCCATTTAAGGCCTAACTACACACGCCCACTTTGTCAAATCCATCCATAAATTCGAATGTAATCTCATCCATTGGCCCCTAAATTTGGACTATTATAGATGAAGTGTGTAGCACCCATTATAGTGTTCTGATTTTGATTTGATTTGATATATTACAGGCCCCATGGTTTAATCAGAGTTTCCATAACCGTCCATTTGAAGCCCAAGTATGCACACCTACTTTGTCAAATCCATCCATAAATGCCAGTGTAGTCTCATCCATAGGCCCCTAAATTTTTACTGCGATAGATAAAGTGTGTAGTACCCATTATAGGTCTCTGAGTCAACTTTGATTTGATATATTATGTGCACCGTGGTTCAATCAGGGTTACCACGACCGTACATTTGAATCCTAAATGTGCCTACCCACTTTGTCAAATCCATCCATAAATGCCAATGCAGTCTCATCCATAGGCCCTTAAATTTGGACTAGTATGGGCCCTCGTGGTTGTCATGATTGTCCATTTGAAGCACAAGCATGCATGCCCACTTTGTCAAATCTATACATTAATGCCAATGCAATCTTATACATAGGCCCCTAAATTTGTATTGCTACAGACAAGGTTTTTAGTACCTATTATAGGGCTCTGAGTCGGCTTTGATTTAATATATTATAGGGCCCATGGTTCAATTGAGGTTTCCATAATCGTCCATTTGAAGCCCAAGTGTGCATGCACACTTTGTCAAATCAATCCATAAATGCTAATGCAGTCTCATCTATAGGCCCCTAAATTTGGACTGCTGCATATGAAGCGGGTAGTACCTATTATAGGGCTTTAAGTCAACTTTAATTTGATATATTATAGGCCTTATGGTTCTATCAGGATTACGATGACTGTCCATTTGAAGCTCAAGTGTGCATGCCAACTTTGTCAAATCCATCCTTAAATGCCAATCTAGGCTCATCCATAGGCCCCTAAATTTGGATTGCTACAGACAAAGTGTTTAACACTCATTATAGGGGTCTAAGTCAAAATTTCTTAGACATATTATGGGCCCTGTTGTTCAATTAGGGTTACTACAATAATCCATTTAAATCCAAAGTGCATACATCCACTTTGTCAAATCTATCCATAATTGCTAATGCAGTCTCATCAAAAGGCCCCTAAAATTTGGATTGTCACAAACTTTCTCTATAGCACCCTTTATAGGCCTTTGAGTTAGCTTTGATTTGATATATTATAGGCTTCGTGGTTCAATCAGGGTTGCCACAACCGCCCATTTGAATCCTAAGTGTGCATGCCCACTTTGTCAAATCCATCCATACATGCCAATGATGTCTCATCCATAGGCCCCTAAATTTAGACTACTATAAATAAAGTGTGCAATACCTATTATAGGGCCCTGACTCAGCTTTGATTTGATATATTATGGGCCCCGTGATTCAATCGGGGTTGCCATGACCATCTATTTGAAGCCCAAGTGTGGACATTTACTTTGTAAAATACTTCCTATAGACGGTGGGGTTTAGCGCGCATCTAATATTTTAGCAACTGCATCACTATTTGAGCTCAAGGCTTTAGAGAACATACTAACCATTGTCACAAAGACATAGCATGGAGATGAGGAGTCGCCACTCAGGGTAATAACTGGGACATGTCGAAAAGGTGGTACTTGATTCCCTAAAAGAAAGCTAGCACCATAACTAGGAGATTCTGTATACAGAATACCAACTTCTTTCAGTCTTTTGTTCATTTAGAATTACTTTATGAATTACTATCTTATCCTCTATTTATATGCAATTTCATATAAACCCAAAATAATAAACTCCAAGGCAAACTAGTCATGAAATACACAAGTAAATAATGCATTCAATAAATCACATAATCCCTAAGTTAGTCTAATATACATGGATTTTAAATAAATGAGCTAAAGTCTACATGTTTTAAATTATAAGTAAACCTAAATACCTAATTCCTTTTTATTTTAATTAAATGAACCTAAGTCTACTAATTTTAATTCTAAAAATGGGCCTAATTCTACATGTTATGAAGGTATTATCAAAATAAAAATAAAACCCTAGAAACTAAATCTCTACGGGGCTTTATCCATGGTCTTCTATGGATTTCCAATAAAATTCATCTCATATGATCACCATGTGTTTTCCTCCATAATCACCATAAAATAATAAAATAATAATTAATGAATAAATTATGATAAAATAAATAGAATAATAAATAAATAAATAAATAGAAGAAGAAGGAGAATATGATATGCTTATGAATGATTAAGGTGCTCCTCAGATTTGTGATTCACCGTTCTTGATAAGTCTTCGAATTTGTTCTTCAAAAATTCTTCACAAGTCTTTGAATTAATTGATGAATCAAAAATAATTTTTTGATTAAGAAAAAATAAAAGAAAAATAAAATCAAAATTTTCTTTCTCTCATCTCCTCTTTTCTACGCCCCTCTCTTTCTTTTTTTTTCTCTTTTTTTCCCCCTTTTTTCTCTTTTTTTTTCTTCTACTTAGCTCCCCTTTAATAGTGGAACTAGGAAGCCTAACCCTAATCATAATGTGATTCTCATTCCTAAAGTGTATTTAGGAATTATGAACCAAATAGGATTAAATTAATTAGGAAGTTTAAACCAATTTATGATTGAATTAATTACGAAATTTAAACCACCTAAAACTGGAATAATTAGAAATAGGAAAATGGAAGAGTTCAATTCCGACTGGAATTGTGTAATTTCGATCGAAATTGTACAATCCTGATTAAAATTATATAATTCCAATCAGAATTACATAATTCCAGTTGGAATTATGGAATTCTAACACGCAAAATTTTTTTGAACATTTAATTTTGAAAAGGGTGACGAAAAAATTTGAATTTTGCAATCAGGTCCTAAAAAGAATTTTGCGATTTAGTCCCTAAAAACATTAAATTCTTCCTTTAAAAACCCTTAAAATTTTTTAAAGATTAAGCATCGAAGACATTTTCATCATTGGAGTCCTTTGCTGCATCCATAACATGTCATCCTGAAATTAGCTGTCTACAATTGCCCCCCTTTATCGTTGTTTGCTTGACAAATTGCGGCAAAGTAGAATAGCACCCAATTTCTAAATTGAAAGTTAGGATACTTACCTATATTCCGTGAGACTTCTGTTGTTGAATTTTTTATACTCAGACGTACAGCGTTTTAAATGGCATATCACACTCAGTCGTATAATATTGATTATACTCGGTTGTACAATCGATTAAGGATACATTGCACTCAGTCGTACAATGCCAACTACACTCGATCGTATAGTCTATTTTTTATAAGAAACATCACACTCGGTTGTATGATGCTAATTATACTCAGTCGTATAATCATATGATGAATACATTGCATTCGGTCATACAATGCTAACTACACTCAGTCATATAGTCTGTTTTTTATAAGATACATCAGACTCAGTCGTATGATGCTGATTATACTCGATCATATAATCAATTGAGAATACATTGCACTCGGTCGTACAATGCTGACTACACTCGGTCATATAGTTTGATAAAGAAACATCACACTCGATCGTATGATGCTAATTGATTATGCGATTATGCTGCAATCCATAATTGCTCACTATTAGCTGCAACCCTTCCATTGCTCAATTTCGATGCTACAGTCCATAACTGCTTGTGATTAGCTGCAACCCTTTTGTTGCTCACTAATGATGCTGGAGTCCAAAACTACTTGCGATTAGCTGCAACCCTTTTATTGCTCACTGATGATGCTACAATTTACAATTGCTCGTGATTAGCTACAACCCTTTTGTTGCTCATTAATGATGCTGCAATCCAAAAATGCTCACGATTAGCTGCAACCCTTTCCTTGCTCACTAATGATGCTATAGTCCATAATTGCTTGCGATTAGCTGCAACACTTTCCTTGCACACTGATGATGTTGCAATCCATAATTGCTCAAGATTAGTTGCAACCCTTTCATTGCTCACTTTTGATGATGCTACAGTGTATAACTATTCACGATTAGCTATAATTCTTTCATTACTCACTTTTGATGATGCTATAGTCCATAATTGTTCGCTGATTTTTATCTTTAGTTGTTTGAGTCGAATGCCTTGAATTCTTTATGCTGACTAATTAGCACTTTTGTTGACTAACTTTAAATTTTGTTATGTTGATTGGCTTTGCAAGTTGAGTATACCCCCTTTGAAATTCCTACAGAATTTTTGAAGTTAGTTTTAATAAAATGAATGTACAAAAGTATATTATTATTTTGAAAATTTATAAGAAAATTCATCACTTTGCACGAGATAACAAGTACTTAACCAATCTCCTTAATTTTGATCCTCATGACTATCATTTATTTACCATTCGCAAAGGGCAAAGGCATTATTACCCATTTTATGCTGAGAGCATATTTTTTATCAAGTGAAGAGCTTACTTTCACACCTAAATTCAGAAAGAATCTACTAGACAAAACTTATGGTATTTGAGCATAAATGGATTATATTCTAAGTATCAAAACAGTCTTTGAATTATTTTTTGTGCTTTCCTTCCTTATCTGAGTATTCCCCACCTTTCTCATATTGCTCAGTATGGATACCGTTGGAAAGGTCCTTTGGATACTCATACTCATATAGAGCATTGGAGTAAATAGAGCAATTTTTGGCATGGTCCTTTTTAGTATTCCCTGCCTTTCTTGTATTACTCAACATGGATACCGCCAGAGGTTTTATGTTGATACTCTTACTCATTTCTGAGCATTGGAGTAAATTATGCTTGCTCTTTTTTCTATTCTCCTCTTAGTATTCCCCCACCTTTCTCGTATTACTCAGCGTGGATACTGTCATGGGATTTTGTACTCATACTCATTTTTTAGCATTAGAGTATATTACATGCACATTTATCATTCATAAGACTACAATGATACCCTAAAATTTAATCAATTTATACCACAAGTCCACAGATTTTGTCTTTGTATGTTCTTCCCCTCGTTTGGGTGCAAAACAAGCATTAGATTGATTAGAGTTTAGAAATTCTCAGTATAGAACTATCAACAACGCATCTAAATTTTGCAAGGCTAATAAAAGAAAGCCACTAAAATCAAAGGTCATGAGACAAATTTTCGCACATGATCTCATGAAGTGGATGAATTTCCTTTCAATTTATGAATTTTCTTATTGAGGATTTATTTTATTGCAGAATCAAAGATGGAGTTGTACTACTTCCCTTTGGTATTTGCACAGGGTGAGGTTTTAACAAGTGATTGGCATTTGCTATCTTGCCCATTCTTATTGATGTATCAGTTCCTTTTCCCTTCTTTGTTCTCTCTTATTTTCCCTGCACCAAATGCCATAAGTTAGTATGGTCTATTTTCTAGTAAAGAAAATTATCAAAATGCAATGTTATTCTTTTGCATCCTTCCCTTTCATTATGGTGATAATGTCTCCGATCTCAGGGTCATGATGCTCTACCATCGAAGTTGTGGCTTTATCCCATTGATGCCATGGTAGAGGGCTTTATTTCTCTTCCCAACATTTCCTACAAAAGAAAAGATTTAAGAGTTAAAGGTTTTTATTTCATAATCAAAGAAGTTTTCAGAGTGCATTCATCTCAAATTTTAAGTACATTCTTCCCTTTCATATTGCATCTGAGGAGCTTGAGCATCCTATCTAGCCTCTTAAAGTTTCCAAGACAATGCTTCTTGGTAGTGTCACTCCTCTTATTTTCATTCTTTCAGATGTTTCACATGCGAATACTCTGACTACTTTCCTATTCTTCAAACACTAATTTCAAATGTTAGTAGTAGAGTATTTGCACAATCTTATCTAGGCTTAAAGACTTTTATTATACAAAACAAGTGTTTCATAAAATATGTATACAAGTGTATGCATGTTATAATGATGTGTATGATCCTAATGGGTCTCTTGTTTGGAATAGAGCCACTCATCAATAGCCTGTCATTTTGAGCATTGAATGATTCGTTGTTAGTAATTCTGATGTTGAAGCTTCCGATATGATTCATCGGACTGATTACTAAGCTACCAAGTAGGGTCCATACCTTTACAATAGAGCTTGTGATTGACCGATGCATTATTGAACTTTTCTTTTATTACTGTTAATGATTGAGGTATTAGCTCTTACACTTTAGCATCCATCTTTGCTCTTTGAATGTTGATACCATTTGCCCCCTGAGTTGTATTTTGCCCCCAGTTTTCATTTTTATGTGCAAGAGACCTAGTTCGTCCACTATTGTTATTGATCCTTTGACTTATTAACCCTATTAGTTGCAATCTCATGCATTGGAGATGTAGAGGAATGGGCAAACTGATCGAAGCGAGTTTTTAATGATGAAATCAGCTGGACTTGCACTTTGAAGAACTCTTGAGTAAGATATGAAGCTTGATATTGATGCAATGATTGATGATAGTTATAGAACAAGACTTGCAATGCAAGTTATTGAGCCATTTGAATTCTCAAGGTGTAAAGGGGACCCTAGGCTTATAAGGAAAATTACAAAGGAAACATAACTAAAACAGTTATCTCAAAGCTATGATTTTAGCTTTCATTATGTAATGTCTTTCCATTCAGATACTTATAAAATATGATAAAGATGAATATTCGATATTTGATGAAAATCTCCAATTCAATTTTACCCATTCATTAAGGCAAAAATGAGAACATTCATTACATCACATGACACAACTCCTATAATTAATTAATCCTGAATTTTTCTCTCTAATTTTTCACCTTACTGTTCTTTTTCTTTTTCTCTCTCTCTTTGTTTTTCTTCTCTTTTTTATCATTCTTCTTATTTTTCCTCAGATTTTATTCTCTTTAGAAGTTATGTCATGTGATATAAGACTATTCTTTAAGTTTACATTTGTACCCATACTGAATGAATCTAATTGAATTAAATTTTTGTCAAACATGCAGATGCAATCAATATCACAATGCATAGTACCATCGGGATGCATATTACATAAGTGAGCATAATCATAATTCATATCATTGATCACTAAAATAAAACAAGTTCTAAAGAAACTAAAATTTTATTTAAAGAAGACAATTTTATTTCCTATTCTAGATGCTAGGGATTCTAAGTCTCATAGCGGTTGTCTTTTAGGTGGCTAACGTAATAGTTATTATTGCATTTCTTGCAAACTGTCTCTATGACTTCATCTTTTTATACCTCTACTATGCATGTTTCTTCCTTGTCTTGCAGTTTCTCATCATCAAACTCATTACCCCATCTTGTAGGCACAATCAACTCGAAGGGTATGTCAAAAGAAGGTGGTTTAGTGTAAAACACCTTACATTCGAACTTGCTTGAGGGCTAACCCAAAAAATCTTCAACTCTTTCCACATTTATGGGGGCATTAGGAGATTTCTCATTGATTTTAAGGTCTAAGTCCTCAAATGAGTTTAGCACTTCTTTCTTGCTTACTCCTGAGTTGATCATCATAGTTGTTGGAGATGGCATGTTTCGGTAGTTTAGGAAAGGATTACTTATGGTGCTTGGGTTTTCAGGATCTGTGATTTTTCCAGAGTCTATAAGGTTTTGGATTTCATGTTTAAGGCAGATGCACTTATTTGTGGATTGTTGCAAATTTTGGTGGAATTTACAGTGTTTATTTGGGTTATAGCCTGGGATATTTGGATTTTGTGGGTTTGGAGTAGGTAAAGGTTGAAATAAGCCTTTTTCCATTAGGCACTCTAGGACTTTTGATAAAGGTTGGTTAAAATTTAAGAACCTCCTTAGTTATTGAATAGCATGGACTCCTACAAGCCGACTAGTGCTTCCTTGTTGTATGCCCTAATTGGGTAGCTTCTTGCTCTGGTGTTCCCAGTAGCCTTCTTTTTCTCATTTTCAATCTCTTCAGCCTATAACCCATCCTCATAAAGGTCTACGAATGTCTTGGGGTTCATCATTTACAACCTCTCCACTAGGTTAGGTGACACATTTTGGACTATTATTCTAATCTGATCCTTCTCTGCCAATTTTTTCTTCATCATTCCCGCCTTATTCATGAACCTAGTCAGAAAATCTGAGAATGATTCATTGGGCTTCTGTTTGGTTAGTTCTAGTTCTCTTATAGACACCTCAAGCCTAGTACTATAGTCATATTGCTTTAGAAAAGCAATGCACAACTCCCTCCAATCTGCTCGGATAGACTTCTCTAACCCATGATACCAGTTAACGGCCATACCCCCCAAGGACAGTACAAACAGCATAGCAACCACGGCCAAAGGAGCCTTAGTGGTACTCATAGTAGTTATGTATTGACTGAGATGAATCCTTAGGTCCCCAGTACCATCAAACTTCTGCAGCTGTGGCATTTTGAATTTATCAGGTAGCCTGTCTGTCTCAAATTGCATCATATCATCAAATTCAAAATGGTATCCTAGGCCTTGTCCCCTCATCAACTCTTCCATCTTAGACATCTTCTGAGTCAATGCCTTCATCTGTATGGATTCCAGCTCTTGAACTTTCTCAAGTGATTCCTTCTTTGCTTTTTCAATCATATAACTCTCCATATCCTCAAGTTTCGTGTCATTATTAATAGGTAGTGGACCCATGATAGCTGGGTTGGCCATGGTGGGTAGTGCAGCAGTAGCAGGTGGTGGCATCATAGCTCTCATATCATCCATCAGTCCCACTAGAGCTTATCTTAACTCTTTTTGCATCATAGCTCTCATATCATCCATCAGTGCTCTTTTGACATTTTCTAGGGTCCAGTTTCCTCCCTCTTATTATTCCATTCTTTCAGCTCATTCAATTTGCGTAGCTAGATTAATGGGGCTTTTTTCCAGTCTGCTAAGGATCTCTTTCTCGATTGATTGGGGGCTTAAATCAGTTCTCACCAGTTTGCCACCTTTTCAACTCCAAACACAGGAAGACCGGGACAAATCTATGATGGCTGCAAGACAAATGGTTAGTATGATGCATGAGATGCATGTAAGCATATATGCATGATGCACGTGCTATGCAGCAAGTAGCAAGTAACAAGTTAGGTATACATACATCCTTCCAACCTTATTACTCTCGCACACATATTCAATGGTGAGTCTCTTTTCCTAGGATTTTTGTTCTTGGTCTTAATATCAATAGGGGATATTAAGGACCGACACACATGCCAAATCTCTCAAAGTAAATAGAAGCATAGAAATAGCATTTCTAGGTGTAAAAGATTAGCCCAATCTTTATTAACCTAAACGGGTTTCAAAAGTATGGGCTTGGGCCTTTACAGATAGAAATACCTCATGGCAACATTCACAAGCAATTTGGGTAGATCCTAGGGGAAATAACTAAGCCATTATACGTGGTTAAGGTCCAATAATAAGGTCAAGGTTCCTTTAGCAAGATGCTCTCCTTTATGGACTTTGAGTTACAAGCCAAGGTCAGAGGGGCCCAGCATCCTTTGCAAACTTGAGAGAAGACTACCCCCCTTAAGGACTTGGGTTATAGGCTCTGGTCAGATGAGTCCAATAATCTCTCTTGGACCGAGTTAAGGCTAAAAGTGATGGTTAGCCAGCCAATCTACAACCCCATGAAGCTAGTGGAATCATGGAGTCATAAACCAACGCCATCGGTTTAGTAGGGACATGCAAAATGAATGCAAGAATAAAATAATAATTAATAAAATAATTCTAAAGAACACAAGTAGAATCAGTATCTCTTATCCCCAATGGAGTCGCCACTGTAGATGGCAGGCTTTAGTGCGCGTCCAAGATTTTAACAACCATGTCACTGTTTGAGCTCAGGGCTCTAAAGCACACACTAACCATTGTCACAAAGACATGGCATGGAGATGAGGAGTCACCACCCAGGGTAATAACTGGGACATGTCGAAAAGGTGGTACTTGATTTCCTGAAAGAAAGCTAGTACCACAACTAGGAGATTTTAGATACGGAATACCAACTTCTTTCAGTCTTCTGTTCATTTAGAATTACTTTATGAATTACTATATTATCCTCTATTTACATGCAATTTCATATAAACCCAAAACAATAAACTCCAAGGAAAAAGTCATGAAATATACAAGTAAAAAATGCATTCAATAAATCACATAATCCCTAAGTTAGTCTAATATACATGGATTTTAAATAAATGAACTAAAGTCTACATGTTTTAAATTATAAGTTAACATAAAGACCTAATTCCTTTTTATTTTAATTAAATGAACCTAAGTCTACTAATTTTAATTCTAAAAATGGGCCTAATTCTACATGTTATGAAAGTATTCAAATTAAGTGAGCTAAGTCTAAATTAATTAAATTACATGAAGTGGGTCTATGTCTAATTAACTAAATGGGCCTAAAGGTATTTCTAATCTAAAATCTAATTAATTATGGACCTAAAAATATATTTTAATTAATTAAACCTAATTAATTATTAAATGATATGAGCTAAAGTAAACAAATCAAAATCTAAAATGGGCTTAAGTCCCAAAACACACAAAAATAATAAATAAACTCAAAAACAAATAAAAAACATAAAAAACAATTAAATAAGATCAAACAAATAATTATTAATCCCTACTAAAATCCTAATTTTATTAACATGCAACCTAAATTAATCTACTTCCTCCATTGATTTTAAATAATTACCAAATTAAAACATAATTTTACTAACCAATTTAATAAAAAATCATACAACCACACACATAACTTTATTACTATTCCCACTATTGGGCCTATTACATTAGTTCATAAAATAATTAATAAAGAATAAAAATAAAGAATAAAATAAAAATAAAGACAACAAAAATAAAAATAAAACCCTAGAAATGAAGTCTCTACGAGGCTTTATCCATGGTCTTATATGGATTTCCAATAAAATTCATCTCATATGATCACCATGTGTTTTCCTCCATAATCACCATAAAAAAAATAATAATAATTAATGAATAAATTATGATAAAATAAATAGAATAATAAATAAATAAATAGAAGAAAAAGGAGAATATGATATGCTTATGGATGATTAAGGTGCTCCTCAGATTTGTGATTCACCGTTCTTGATAAGTCTTTGAATCTTTTCTTCAAAAATTCTTCATGAGTATTTGAATTAATTGATGAATCAAAAATAATTTTTTGATTAAGAATAAATAAAAGAAAAATAAAATCACAATTTTCTTTCTCTCCTCTCCTCTTTTCTATGCCCCTCTCTTTCTTTCTTTTTTCTCTTCTTTTCCCCCTTTTTCCTCTTTTTTTTTCTTCTACGTAGCTCCCCTTTTATAGTGGAACTAGGAAGCCTAACCCTAATCCTAATGTGATTCTCACTCTTAAAGTGTATTTAGGAATTTTGAACCAAATAGCATTAAATTAATTAGGAAGTTTAAACCAATTTAGGATTAAATTAATTAGAAAATTTAAACCACCTAAAATTGGAATAATTAGAAATAATAAAATGGAAGAGTTCAATTCCGACTAGGATTGTGCAATTCCAATCGGAATTGTAGAATCCCGACCGGAATTATTGTAATTCCGATCGGAATTGTACAATCCCGATCGGAATTATATAATTCTGATTGGAATTATGTAATTCTGATTAGAATTACATAATTTCGGTCAGAATTATGGAATTCCGATGCCTAAATTTTTTTTTTAACATTTAATTATATAAAGGCCCCCGAAAAAATTTAAATTTTGCAATTAGGTCCTAAAAAGAATTTTGTGATTTAGTCCCCGAAAACATTAAATTCTTCCTTTAAAAGCCCTTAGAATTTTTTAAAAATTAAGCATCAAAGACATTTTCATCATTGGAGTCCTTTGCTGCATCCATAACATGTCATCCCGAAATTGGGTGTCTACACTTCCATAAATGCCAATGCAGTCTTATCCATAGGCCACTAACTTTGGACTGCTACAGATTAAGAGTGTAGCACCCATTATAGGGCTTATAGTTAGCTTTGATTTCATATATTATAGGCCTTGTTGTTTAATTAGGGTTTCCACGATCGTCCATTTGAAGCGCAAGTGCGCATGCCCACTTTGTCAAATCCATTCATAAATGGCAATGCAATCTCATCCATAGGCCCCTAAATTTTGACTACTATAAATGAAGTGTATAGCACCCATTATAGGGCTCTAATTTAGCTTCGATTTAATATATTATTGGCACCGTGGTTCAATCAAGATTGCCATGACCATCCATTTGAATCCCAAGTGCACCTACCCACTTTGTCAAATCCATCCGTAAATGCTAATGCAGTCTCATCCATTGGCCTCTAAATTTGGATAGCTATAAAACAGCTTTATTGCACTCATTATAGGGTTCTAATTTAGCTTTGATTTGATATGTTATGGGTCCCATGGTTAAATTGGGGATGCCACGACCGTCCATTTGAAGCCCAAGTGTGCACGCCCATTTTGTCAAATCTATCCATAAATGCCAATGCAATCTCATCCATAGGCACCTAAATTTTGACTGCAACAAATGATGTGTGTAGCGCCTACTATAAGGCTCTGACTCAGCTTTGATTTGATATATTATGGGCCTGTGGTTCAATCGAAGTTGTCATAACCGTCCATTTGAAGCCCAAGTATACATGCCCACTTTGTCAAATCCATCCATAAATGCCAATGTATTCTCATCCATATGCCCCTACATTTGTAATGCTATAGATGATGTCTATAGCACCCATTATAAGGCTCTGAGTCAGTTTTGATTTAATATATTATAGGCCCCATGGTTCAACCCGGGGTGCCTCGATCATCCATTTAAAGCCTAAGTACGCATGCACACTTTGTCAAATCCATCCATAAATACCAATGTTGTCTCATCCATGGGCCCCTAAATTTAGACTAGTACAAATGAAGCATCAACCACTTTTTAGAGGGCTCTGAGTCAGCTTTGATTTGATGTATTATAGGCCCCATGGTTTAATCGGGGTTGCCATGACCATCCTTTTGAAGCCCAAGTGTACATACCCACTTTGCCAAATCCATCCATAAATTCCAATGCAATCTCATCCATAGGCCCCTAAATTTGGACTACAATAGATGAAGTGTATAGTAACCATTATCATGTACTGAGTTAGCTTCAATTCGATATATTATAGGTCTTGTGGTTCAATCAGGGTTGCCACGATCGTCCATTTGAAGCCTAAGTGCGCACACCTACTTTGTCAAATCCATCCATAAATGCCAATGCAGTCTCATCCATAGCCCCTAAATTTGTACTCCTACAGATAATGTGTGTAGCACGCATTATAAGGATCTGAGTCAGCTTTGATTTGATATATTATGGGCCCCGTGGTTCAATCAGGGTTGCCATAACCGTCCATTTGAATCCCAAGTGCGCCCGCCCACTTTGTCAAATTTGTCCATAAATACCAATGCAATTCTTATCCATAGGCCCCTAAATTTAGACTGCTACAAAAAAAATTATTATGCCCATTATAGGGCTCTGAGTTAGCTTCAATTTAATATATAATGGGCCCCTTAATTCAATCGGGGATGCCATGACTATCCATTTGAAGCCTAAGTGCACATACCCACTTTGTCAAATCTATCCGTAAATGTCAATACAGTGTCATCCATAGGCCCCTAAATTTGGACTAGTATAGATAAATTTTGTAGCACCTATTATAGGGTTATGAGTGAGGTTTGATTTGATATATTATGGGCCTCATCATTCAATTAGGGTTACCACGATCGTCCATTTGAAGCCCAAATGCGTACGGCCACTTTGTCACATCCATCCATAAAAGCCAATGCAGTCTCTTCCAAAGGCCCATAAACTTGGACTACTACTGATCAATTATGTAGCACACATTTGAAGCCCAAATGGCACACTCACTTTTTCAAAACTATCAATAAATGCCAATGCAATCTCATCCATAGGCCTCTAAATTAGGACTACTATAGAAAAAGTTTATTGCACCAATTATAGGGCTCTATGTCGGCTTCAATTTGATATATTATAGGCCCCGTGGTTCAATCAGGGTTGCCACAACTGTCCATTTAAAGCATAAGTGCACACGCCCACTCTGTCAAATCCATTTATAAATGCCAATGCAATCTCATCCATAGGCACCTAAATTTGGACTGCTATAGATAATGTTTCAGGTACCCATTATAGGGCTCTGAGTCAGCTTTGATTTGATATATTATGGGTCCCATGGGTCAATCAAGGTTGCCATAACCATCCATTTGAAGCCTAAGTGTGCATGCCCACTTTGTCAAATCCATCCATAAATTTTAATGCAGTCTCATCCATAAGCCCCTAAATTTGGGCTGCTACAAATGAAGCATGTAGCACCTATTATAAGGCTCTAAGTCAACTTCAATTTGATATATTATGGGCCCCGTGGTTCTATTAGGATTACCACAACCATCCATTTGAAGCCTAAGTGTGCATGCCAACTTTGTCAAATCCATCCATAAATGCCAATGTAGGCTTATCCTTAGGACTCTTTTATAGATGAAGTGTTTAACACTCATTATAGGGCTCTAAGTCAGAATTGATTGGACATATTATAGGCCCCATGGTTCAATCAGGGTTGCTATGACCATCCATTGGAATCCTAAGTGTGCATGTCCACTTTATCAAATCTATTTATAAATGTCAATGCAGTCTCATCCATAGGCCCCTAAATTTGGAATGCTATAGACCTTTTGTATAGCACCCTTTTTAGGCCTCTGAGTTAGCTTTGATTTGATATATTATGGGCCCCATGGTTTAATTGAGGTTACCATGACCATCCATTTGAAGTCCAAGTGCACACATCCACTTTATTAAATGCATCCATAAATGCTAATGCAATCTCATCCATAGGCCCTTGAATTTAGACAGCTATAGAAAAATTCTATAGTACCCATTATAGGGCTTTGAGTGAGCTTTGATTTGATATATTATGGGCCCCATGGTTCAATCGGGGTTACCACGACCGTCCATTTGAAGCCTAAGAGTGCACACCCACTTTGTCAAATTCATCCATAAATGCCAATGCAGTCTCATCCATAGGCCCCTAATTTTGTATTGCTATAGATGAAGTGTGCCAACTTTCCATTTGAAGCCCAAGTGTTCATGCCCATTTTGTCAAATCCACCCATAAATGCTAACGCAGTCTCATCCATAGGCCCCTAAATTTAGATTGCTACAAATGAAATGTGTAGCACCCATTATAGAGCTCTGAGTCTGCTTTGACTTTATAAATTATGGGCCCATGGTTCAATTAGGGCTTCCATGATAGTCCATTTGAAGCCTAAGTGCATACACCCACTTTTTCAAATCCATCCATATTTGCCAATGTAGTCTCATCTATAAGCCCATAATTTTGGAATGTTATAACTTTGTCTATAAAGGCCATTGTAGGGCTCTTAGTCAGCTTTGATTTGATATATTATGGACCCTATGGTTCAATCGAGGTTTCTATGACCATCCATCCGAAGCCCAAGTGCACACGTTCACTTTGTCAAATCCATCCAAAAATGCCAATACAGTTCCTCCATAGGCCCTTAAATTTAGATTACTACAAATAAATTTTATAATACCCATTTTAAGGTTCTGAGTTAGCTTCAATTTAATATATTATAAGCTTCGTGGTTCCATTAGGGTGGCCACAACCGTCCATTTGAAGCCCAAGTGTGCACGTCCACTCTATCAAATCCATCCATAAATGCTAATGCAATTTCATCCATAAGCCCCTAAATTTGGATTGGTATAGAAGAAATGTGTAGCACCCATTATAAGGTTCTGAGTCAGCCTCGATTTGATATATTATAGGCCCCATGGTTAAATCAGGGTTGCTATGACTGTCCATTTGAAGCCTTAGAGCACACGCCCACTTTGTCAAATTCATCCATAAATATCAATGCAATCTCATCCATAGGCCCCAATATTTGGATTGCTACAAATGAAGTGTGTAGCACCAATTATTGGGCTCTAAGTCAGCTTTGACTTGATATATTATAGGCACATGTTTCAATTAGGGTTGCCATGACAGTGCATTTGAAGCCCTCGTGCGCACACCCACTTTATCAAATCCATTCATAAATGCTGATGCAGTCTCATCCATAGGCCCCTAAATTTGCGCAGCTATAGATGAAGTGTGTAGTACTTATTATAGGGCTCTGAGTTGGCTTTGATTTGATAAATTATAGGCCTTATGGTTTAATTAGGGTTGCCACGACTGTCCATTTGAAGCCAAGTGCGCACTCCTACTTTGTAAAATCCATCCTTAAATGCCAATACAGTCTTATCCATAGGCCCCTAAATTTGTACTACTATAGATGAAGTGTGCAACATCCATTATAAGGCTCTAAATTAGCTTTGATTTAATAGATTATGAGTCCTGTTGTTCAATTGGGGTTGCTATGACCATCCATTTAAAACCCAAGTGCACACGCCTACTTTGTCAAATCCATCCATAAATACCACTGCAGTCTTATCCATAGGCCCCTAAATTTGTACTACTACAAATGAATTGTGTAGCACCTATTATAGGGCTCTAAGTTTGCTTTAATTAACTATATTATGGGACCCCTGGTTCAATTGGTATTGGCACGACAGCCCATTTGAAGCCCAAGTACGCATGCCCACTTTGTCAAATCCATCCATAAATTCCAATGCAATCTCATCCATAGCCACCTAAATTTGGATTGCAACAAATGAAGTGTATAGCACCTATTATAGAACTCTAGTTTAGCTATGATTTGATATTTTATAGTCCCATTATAAGGCTCTGAGTTAGCCTCAATTTAATATATAATGGGCCCTATTGTTCAATCAGGGTTGCCACAACTGTCTATTTGAAGCCCAAGTGTGCACGCCTACATTTTCAAATCCATCCATAAATGCCAATGCAGTCTCATCCATAGGCCCCTAAATTTGGATTGCTACAAATGAAGTGTATAGAACCCATTATATGGCTTTGAGTCGGCTTTGATTTGATATATTATAGGCTCCATGGTTCAGTCAGGGTTGCCATGACCGTGCATTTGAATCCTAAGTGCGCATGCCAACTTTGTAAATCCATCCATAAATACCAATGTAGTCTCATCCATAGGCCTTTAAATTTGGATTGCTACAGATAATATGTGTAACATTTTTATAAGGCTCTGAGACATATTTGATTGGACATATTATGGGCCTCATGGTTCAATTAAGGTTGCCATGACCATCCATTTGAAGCCCAAGTGCACACGCCCACTTTGTCAAATCCATCCATAAATGCCAATTCAATCTCATCCGTAGGCCCCTAAATTTGGACTGCTACAGATAATGTTTATTGCACCTAATATAAAGCTTTAAGTCAATTTTAATTTCCTACATATTTCTTTTATTTTTATCTCTTTTACTAATAAGTTTGGTATCAGAGCACGTGAGGCTTGTTACTATTCGGTATTTGAGTGAGGCTTTAATCCATTGGGTATTTGAGTGAAACATGAGAGTATGAAGAGTGATGAATGAAAAAGTAATGGCAGGAGCTCATTTTTCTTCCTCTCAACCACTTATACCAATTTTCAATGGTGAGAAGTATGAGTCGTGGAACATCAAAGTGAAGACATTGCTCATATTGCAGGAGTTGTGGGACTTGTTCTTTTGGACTGGATCATAAAATTTATAGCCAAGTTGATTTTGACCATAGCTAATGAACACACACTATCGTGTCTTGACATCAAGCTTGGAACTCTCATCTTTAGGAATATGCACAAAGGCTTTGCACCTAAAAACTCATAAATGACCATAGGAAACATATTTTCATGACCACACCCTCTCTAGAGTGTCAAATTATAGAGGAACACATGGTGAAAGGTTCAGCACATGCACTGCTATAAGTAGAGCTTCACCCTAAAATGTTTTAGGCAACTTTGAGTGTAAGACTAGAGCTCTGACTCTCTCCATTAAAGTCCTATTCATCCTCTTAGCTAAACCATTCAATTGCGGCATCTTTGGAGGTGTCATTTGATGTTGAATACCATGCTCTTTACAATGCATCAAATGGTCTAGAATACTCTCCACCATTGTCTGTCCAGATGCACTTCAGCTTTTTGCTAGTTTGTCTCTCCACCAGGGTGTGAAATTCCTTGAAGACATTTAACACTTGATTTTTTAACTTCAAGGTATATGCCCACGTCTTCCGAGAATGATCATCAATGAAAGTCACAAAGTACTGACAACCACCAAGTGACTTTGGCATTGGCCCACACAAGTCTAAATGAATTAAATCCAGCACATTCTTTATTCTGGAAGGAGGAGAACTCCTGAAAGCAACTCTGTTTTTCTTTCTTGCAAGACAATCAGCACATTTCTCTAGATACACAAGATCTACTCCATATAACACATTTTTCTTGGCCAACATTGTCATCCCTTTCTCACTCATATGACCAAGTCTTCTATGCTATAACTCAACTGTACTATCTTTATCCACAGTATTCACCATGTCTTTGGAGATATTTGCATGCATAAAGTACAATGTTAAGTCCTTTTTACCTTTAGCCACTACCAATGAGCCTTTAGTGAGTTTCCATTGGCCATTATAGAAGGTGTTGCAGAAACCTTCATCATCAAGCTTGCCTGTTGAGATCAAATTTAGGCGAATATCTAGAACATGCTTGACATTCTTCAAAATTAGTCTTGTACCATTCGCCGTTTCCAAACACACATCTCCTTCACCAGAAACTCTTGTTTGATTGCCATTTCCCATCTTCACAAATCCAAAATCTCTTAGAGTGTAAGATGAGAAGAATTCTCTTCAAGATGTAGTGTGAATGGAAGCACCACTGTTAATCACCCAACTAGTCTCATGGGTAGTAAGATTAATAGTATCATCATAAAAAAGGAAATTGAATTCTCCAAGAAGATTAGTTTCATCATCATCACTGTTGTCATCTTTTCTTATATCTTTGCCTTTGTTCTTATATTTGAA